>JAROYE020000011.1:14952500-17352500 GCA_029619315.2 Dynastes maya | reverse complement strand
AGTCACAATGGAACAGTGGTCGGTTGAACAGCGCATGTTTACATACGATGCGTATGTAAGAAACGGTGAGTCAGTGATAGCGGCTCAACGAGCATTTTGTATTCACTTTAATGTCGGTCGGCATGGAGCAGTCCCTGCAGACGCTAAACTTGCAAGAAGGCATATGGTTGCAGCAAGATGGGGTTACTGCTCACACATTAAGGATATCGATGAACCTACTGCGGAACTTGTTTCCAGGTCGCGTGATTTCCAGGTTTGGAGATGTGCCCTGGCCTCCTCGATCTCCTGACCTTAACATGTGTGATTTTTTTTTGTGAGGATATTGAAGGAAAAAGTTTATCAACATAAACCCCGTAATTTGATTGACTTGAAGGCGGCAATTCGTAGAGAGGTGGATTTGATCACAGAGGAGACACTGGAACGAGTGTGGGGGAGCTTCAAGGACAGAATTGAAAATTGCATCAGGGAAGCCGGACGTCACCTTCCTGACCTCATTTTCAACAAACATGTTAGGATTTAAATTGAATAAGTTTTTTTTTTTTGTTAAATTGACAGTGTTTTGATTTTTTTTAATGTAAATGTTCCTCGTGGTCACCTCGTATATAGCGAACAACGTCGCCGTTTATGTGTAAGCATGCCCTCCTCACTCTTCAGTTTCCCCACGCACATGCCAGAGGACAAACGTAAATTGCAGCGGACTAATCTTCTAAGAGAAGAGCCCGCAGGTAACCTCCTCCTCAAGGCTGGAAATTGCAGCGGTGAAGTTTATACACAATGTAGATAGTTACACACACACCTACTACGTATTTACACAAACTTACAATATATTACTACGTCAGTTCGATTACCAAAGTAATTATATATTTGTTTTATTAAACCTAGGCGATTAAGCCCTCTGCAGTTTGCATTTGTACCAGGATCTACCTGAGGTGTCCGCTGCAATTTACATACCTCCACGGCTCGTCCGCTGTAATTTACAATCGCCGATGCCAGATGCCAATTAGTCGCCTATCATACGTGCTTGAGTTATATGCTCGACTTCTCTGCTGATTTAAGAATACCTGTACTTGACTTTTATAGTATTGATAAACTTTAATCGTTGATTACTTCCTTATAAATACATAATTGTAATATTACCGTATATGAAGCAAAGAAAACGTTCTCAATTAAAAAAAAAGGTAAATTTCAAAAATAATTAACCTCTATTATTCTAAAATAACTAGATTAAATTTGTTCATTTCCAAATATTCAATATGTTCAAATAATAGAAAGTGCATAACAAAAACATGAATTTTTAAGTACAATTTGAATTCCAAAACAAAAACGTTTTCTAAATTTAATTAATGGAGCTTTATATCAAAATGAATCGTCTTCGTATAACGTAACATAATTCAAAAAAATATTCGGCAGTATAACTACGAGATACAGAGAAAGCAAATGAAAAATAACAAAGAAGCAAAAGATCGAGAAAGGCAACGATAATCAATTAAAGAAATAAACTAGGTGTATCATCATTTGACTAGAGTCTTGTGGGATCTTCTCATGACAGTGGTTAGATTATTGCTGATACTGATTCATTCCGGTCGCGCAACTCCACACCCTCATACTTTTACAGCGAGAAAATTTTGCAGCAGTGTCCATGTATTTTAGCGGCTCACTTTATTACGGAACTTTCTAACACGGTATATACATAACTAAAATTCAAATTTTGTTGCGTATGTTTGCGAGTATGTAAATAATGTCGGTGGTAGAAAAAAATTAAGAACTAAGAAGTGTAACCCCCGGTTTACAGAACATTTTTTTAAATCTGAATTAAGTTAATTACTAATTAAAATTTAATTCACAATGCGTTATATTGCTTTGTGTTTATAACATTTTCGAACGATTCCAAAAGAAATTGCTCTGACGTTCAAGTCTACATAAAGTAAGACATATGTTTACTTTTTTACCAGTATGAACACCTCGTAAATTTTATCACGAGTCGCCACTGACTTGGTATTTATTACTTGAAAACGACACATACGGCAATGTACAAAGATGATAAGAACATGTAAGAACCAACAATGAAGTATCTGAAATATTTACTACAGAAACAGGTGTAAGGCAAGGATGCGTGTTGAGTCTTTTACTATTTGTAGCAGTTTTTGATGAGGCAATGAAGAAGCAAAGAAAGAGTTGAGGAAATCAAATTTGGGATACTAGAAGATGGAAGGGAACCAAAATTTCAGAACTGATTTTTGCCGACGATATGGCTGTTCTGGCTGAATCAGAAGTACACCTACAACATAACCTAACTATCCTTAAAAGCGAATTAGAAAAAATTGACAAAAATAAACATAAAAAAGACAAAGAATATGATATCAAAAGAAAACAAATCACATGATATTAAATTAAATGGACAAAGGATAGAACAAGTTGAGGATTATAGATATTTGAGGACGATTATTGAGAAAAATGAAAAATTGGACAAGGAAATAAACGGGACAATGAAATCGACATTCTTAAGCAAAAGGGAAATTAATAAAAATGTAAAAACCGAGATAGTAGAGAAAATAGTCAGACCAGCGTTAACATGCAGCAGCGAATCGCGGACATTAACAGAGAAGCACAGAACACTAATAAATGCAATGGAGACAAGATTCCTAGGCAAGATTAAAGGCAAAACAAGAAGAGACAAAATACGAAATTAAAAAAGGGCGGAAAGGCAACTAAGATGGTTTGGAAATGTATGCCGAATGCCCCATGAATGACTATAGGTCCACAAGAGTATGCCAAACAAAAATACCAGAAAAAACACCAAAAAGGTTGTGGAAAGAAAAATGCCAAACAAGAAAGGAATGAACTCTACTCAAACCGGCATACATCCTTCAGTAGAATGGCGTAGGATTAAGAAAAAGAAGAAGAAGAAACGTCATATTGAGGACAGGTTTATTACAATATTTTGAACAGATTCAAATTTTCAATTCCCCAATAAAGATTTATTTATATTTTTAATAAGATTCTCTTATTAATTGCGCAAATCAACGGTTAACTAACGTTCTGTCTATGATTTTAATTATACAAGTACCTACCTGCAAGCTTATAATACTCAAAACTTTCTCGGGACCCATAGATCTTATCGCTGCTCCAACGGCATGTTCCAATTCGTTATTGTAGCTAAATTTATACGAATCTCGAATTTCCGACAACGATTTTAAAGAATTCATTAACAAATCGGCACAATTTCTACCAGCTACCTACAATTAAAATTGGAAGAATTAAAATTTAATTTTAAATCAAAATATGCGATAATTACATCGAATAACGCACTGATAACGTGTAATACTTGATGCCAAGCGTTATGGTATTGATATCCAAGGCCAGCTTCGATAGAACTAAAACATTTCGCAATCTTTGATTTATTTTGTTCTACAGATTCGATTGTTTCGCAAATCGGTGCTACACCGTCGCGTAACAATGCTTCTAAGGTGTAAGTTGCTGCGCTTATGATTTCCATCTTTTCGGATAGCCACAAGCTGGTTATTGTGGTGAATATTTTTGGAAGTACGCCACAGCAAATTGCCGCATCAACACTGAAATATTAAACTGATAACTTTCATAATTCTTTTATTGGAATTGTCAATTTGAACTCTAAAGTAAAGTTGTATATATAGCGGGTGCGACAATTATCTAAGATCGATCTATTGCAAAGTATATATTTTATCTAAAAATGCAATATACAAGCTATTCCGTTCAAAAAAAACTCTGGCAACACTAAACTCTATCTACACAAAAACATTTTTACAGCAAGACTACTAGATCCTGGATAAGTTCTACTTAAAATATTTTTAAATAATGTGAATAAGTAATCTTCAATTGACCAATTCTAGATAATTGCCCTGCTCAGTATACTCTTTTGACTTACTCTGCCAAGTGAATGTGAGCTTGTTGCATCACAGCTAGCCATGCAAGTGTTGGTTGGACATCATTTGGAGACGGTTGGTAATCATACAATGCTGATATGAGTTGACCATTTAACTTGGCTGGCATCACAGCCTTTTGTGACGAAAATAAAGAATGCAATACTTGTAAACCACACGATGAAACTATAGGGTAATTTAAGGTCAACAGCCGTAGTATTGTTTCGCAACATTTCTAAAAAATAAAACTATTTTAGTCTAGGCAGTAACTACAGCCCTTCTCAAACTATTTTTTAAAACTTTAGCAACCCTTAACCACATATTGTATGACGATAGAGTACATGCATATAAAAAATATATACTCAAAATATTTACTGGTAACGTCACAATATTTATTTATATATTATAATGCTCAAACAGACCTTGTAGGCCCTGCTTTGGGCGAAAAGAAGTTACATTCTTAATTATACTAAATTAATATAAAACCCAATACAAAAACTTATTCATTCTAATAATTTCGTTTACAGATTTTCGTTGGTCATTCCTACAACCCTTCTCCAGTTCTTCCTATCTCTTGCCCGGTCTCTCCAATCCACAATGTTAATTTTTTGTAAGTCCTTTAAAACGCTGTCAAGCCATCTTTTCCGTGATCTTCCTTTCCTTTTATTTCCTACCGGTCTTCTATTCAGTATCAATTTGGTCATTCTGCCATTCCCCAATCTATGCACATGTCCTAGCCATCTTATTCGTTGTGCTTTTACAACTGTTGTTATTTTTCTTGTTCGTTCTTCTCCTCCATCCCTCCTCCGTATTTGTTCCTCCATATATTGCTCTTCGCATTTTCCTTTCCCATCGTTTTAATTTTTCTTCTTCAGCCTTATTTAATAGCCACATTTCGCATGCATATATAGCCGTTGCTCTGATTACCGTCTTATAAATTCTTTCTTTCGTTTTTCTTGACACTAGTTTCGATTTCATTAGTGATCGCAGCATTCCGAACTTTCTATTTCCTTTTGTTATTCTTGATTCTATCTCATATTCTTCATGCCCATTTTCTCTTATTTTCACTTCTAAATATGTAAATTCGTGGACTCTCTCAAACCTGTATGTCTGTTCTTTCTCTATTTCTACTGTAAGGTATTCTTCTTTGACCTGCTGTGTGTCTCCCATTATCATGTACTTCGTCTTTTCTTAGTTCATTTTTAAACCAAATCTTTTTGCTTTTTTTGCTATTCTTCTTATATTTCCTTTCAGTTCTTTTTTCGTTTTAGCTAATATTGATACATCGTCCGCAAATGCTATACATTGGTGTTCATTTTTAAATATTGTTTCTTCCATCTTTACGTTACTTTTCCTAATAATTACTTCCAGTATTAAATTAAATATCGTCGTGGATAGCGGCTCGCCTTGCCTAAGTCCCTCTTTTACTTCAAATTCATTTGATCTTCCTCCTTTCCAGATTATTTCGTTTTTTGTTTTGTCTAACGTCATTTTAACTAGATTAACTAACTTGCTTGGTAATTTCAGCTCTTTCATAGCTTGATATACTTGTTTCCTATGGATTTTGTTATAAGCCTGTTTGAAATCGACAAAAAGGACATAAAGGTTATTTTTGTACTCGTAACTGTTTATTTACTGTATATTTCCTTCAGTGTGATGAAAATTTGGTCCGTTACTGATCTATTCGCTCTGAACCCTGTTTGGTACTCTCCTACTATATTTTCCATGTACTCGTTTAATCTACTTCGTAAGCAATTTGCCAGTATCTTGTAGCCCGTCTCAAGCAGTGCTATGCCTCTGTAATTTTCACATAATTGTTGGTCTCCTTTCTTATATGTGGGGCATATTTTTGCCTTCCTCCAGTCTTCCGGTATTCTTTCTTCTTCCCAAATTTTCTTGATAAGAGCATATATTTGTTAATGCAATTGTTCTCCACCTGCCTTTAACATTTCTGTCACTCCTGGACTTTTGTTATTTTTTAACTTTTTAATCATGCTTACTATCTCTTCCTTTGTGGGTGCTTCTACTGTTAGTTCGTTCCCTTCTATATCCTGTGGTGTATCCTGTTCTTCTTCTCCAGTGTCATTTAGCAACTCTTGAAAGTAGTTCTTTCATCTTTCCAGAACTTTGGATGATTCGCTTAATAGTGTTCCTTCTTCACTTTGGATATATACACTTCGATTCTGGTATCCCTTTTCTTTTCTTTTCTTTTAACCTCTTGGGAAAAGGACCATATCTCTTTATTTTTGAATTTTTCTTCTATTTCCTTTAGCTCATCTTCCTTGGATTTTCTTTTCTTCTTTCTACATAATTTTTTCATCCTCCGTCTTGCGTCCATATAAACTTTCTGTTTTTTTTTTCCGTTTTCATTCCTTAGCAGATTTTGTTTAGCTTCTCTTGCAGACTCTACTGATTTTTCACATTCTTCGTCAAACCAGTCTTTCCTTTTCTTCTTTCCTAACTGTGTTGCTAATAACTGCTTTGCTTGCATCTGTTGTTGCTGTTTTCATATTTTCCCAGATTCCGTCAATTTCCGTGTTTTGTATGTTAGCGGCAACCCCTATTTCTATTTTTTCCTTAAATTTATTTTTCATACTTTCGCTCTTTGGGAGGGATGAATTAAATTTTCTAATATTTTCCCTAGATATTACTTTTCTTTTACTACCATTCAGTTCCCCCTGCATGCAATTCTTACAAGATAGTGGTCCGAGTTACATTCCGCTCCTCTCATACTTTTCACTCGTTCTATGAAATTCACATCTCTTTTTCCAATGATTACGTGATCGATTTGATTGACTGTTCTTCCATCTGGAGACTTCCATGTTCCTTTGTATATTTCTTTCCGCCGTAGCTGAATGCTTCCTATCACCATATTTCTTTCCATTGCAAAACATATGTGTCCGTTACTATTTGTTATTTCATGCTTGCTATGTTTCCCTGCCGTGCTTTCATAGATCTCCTCCTTCCCAATCTTAGCGTTACAATCCCCTATAATTATTTTCATATCGTAATTTGGTATACTTTCATATTCTTTATCTAATTGTAAAATATATCTTTCTCATCTTCTCCCGCATCCTCTATAGGCGCATGTACATTTATTAGAGTTATATTTCTTTTTTCTCCTTTTATCTCTATCGAACACAATCTGTCTGATACCGGATTAAAAGCTATTACCCTCTCTTTTAAGTTATTCTGCAGCATAAAACCTGTTCCTCGGTTCCCCTCCACTTTTAAAAAAAGTTATACCCTCTATATCCACGATTTCTGTTTCTAATTGTTTGGTTTCTTGCACTGCTAATATATACAAATTGTATCTTTTAATTTCTCTTATTAGTTCCTTCAACTTGCCTGCATCATAAGTCCCTCTCACATTCCAAATTGCCATCTTTATTTTTTGTTTCTTTTTTTTAATTGGAGTTCATTAGTATTCCACTCCCACTCATTTCCATTTATTGTTAGTTTTTGAATACCGATTACATTCATTCCCTTATATCTTTCTTCTTTTGCCCTTTTTCTTATTTTCTTCTGAATTTCCCTCTCTGCTTTATTCATATCATCATTTATGTAAATTTTTGATTGCTTTAACTGCCTTAGTTTGCTATTACTTATCATTACTTTATCTGTTACTTATTTACATGCAATTTATCGCATGTTGTCTCTAAATTCGTCAAGTCTTAGACTCCCAGTATTGTTTAAAATATTTATTTGTTAGCGAAATGAAATATATTTATAAAAATATATTGTTTTTGGCATCTATTTTTTATTAGGAGGGTTTCTCAGACAAACTGAATCGCTTAGGAAATTAAAAAATAAAGAGATTTTGTTAAAAGCACTTATTATCCCAAAATGTAACGAAACAAGTTGTAAATTGACTAATAGAGTCGGTATGACATCCCCTACTTCTCAATGAGGTATTTACACGACCTTGCATTGAAACAACCAAGCGGTTAATGGTTTCTTAAGGAATATTGCTCCATTCCTCTACCGCCGCTGCTGCTAACTGTTCCACAGTTCGGGGTGGGTCAATAGGGTTGCGAATTAATTTGGCAACCAAATCTCACGTGTGTTTAACGGAATCCGTATCAGAAGAGTTAGCTGCTCAATCCAATCCCTGCTTCAGGTGTCCCCTGAACCCTTTAGGGTGAGGTGGGCGTTGTCATTCATAAAAACAGAATGCTCATCTAATTCGTTTAATAGTGGATAAATAACAAGCCTAATGACATATGGGATGTAAATTTCTGTTGTCATATTTTGTGATAAACGGATTAATTCCACCCCAAAACATGGTACCGTCTTCATAGAGAGCACCTAGGCGGACGAAGCTTAGTTTCTGGTGACGACCTGGTTCTCTCTAGACTCTTTGCCAATTGTCATCACTCACCAAACCAATTCTGGGTTCGTCTGTAAAACTGACCCATTGCCACTGACGCCACTGACCCTATGCTTCCTTGCCCACTGAAGGCGGGCAACACGGTGTCGTGGAAGTAGAGCGAGAGCTCGTAAAGGTCTACTAACCCATATGTTGGCATAATGGAGCCGTCTTCAAAATACTGGTTTTGAGATAACAGGGTGAAATGTACTTTGAAAGGGCGCTCTGAAAGCTGAAGCCGAAACGGAAGCAGTACGGTCATTATTAGACACTCGAGGCGTTTTCCACTATACTAAATTCTTGATATCTATGTATTATTCACAACAGATGACCTAGCAATGCTCGGCAATTGCAATATCTGATGATTGGAATGAGCATCATGTATAGCAGTAATTCTTACTCGATTAAAAACGGAAATCTGACATTCTGGCATTTACACAAATACATAAAAATAACTTCACCAAAATGCTATAAAACTACCTGGATTTGTAAAAATTTCGATTATAAAAAAATAACATGCGATGTACACCTGCTTTTTTTTTATTCCCCACTGTACATGCAGATGTTTATCAGAGTAATAAAAATAACTCGGTTTAATTGCACTATTTTACATACAAGGGGTCCAAGGCGTTAAACAATGTGTTATAGCAAAAAAAAAAAACCTTTATATGCGATTTGGGAAAACAACTGATAGTTTCTTTCAACAATCCTAATGTGTGCAATATAGTTGTTTGTCCAGCCTGTACTGATGTAATCGTTACAGTATTAGGATTTCCGCCCATACATGCATCAAGCGTTTGTTCTACAAATGTAGCAACAATATCCGCAGCAGGATTAAACTTTTCATTATCCTGAAAGCATTCCGCCCTTAATATAGAAGCAACTGACAGCTGGGCAGATTTCCTCCACTAAAAAAAGAAAAGATAATAAAACGTGTACTGTACTTGACAAATCAAACATATACCTTTGGTTTTGTATGAAGCGAAAATGGATTTAATATAGCTGATAGAATATCCCGCGTGTTAGTATTTGACCAAACTCCTAAGTCCTGTATTCGTAAAAAAACTGTTAATATACCAAAAATCGATTTAACCAACACATTATTATTAGACTCTGAATACTGCTTTAAGATCTGCAGTAACTTTGTTGAAACTTCATTGAAAGTAGATTTTAATACACCTTCTGGCACATTTTTAATACCCATATTTAATAATGAACATACTGCAGTTATTTGCATCTCGTTTTCATTTTCCGATGATAATATCTGTTCTAAGGTGGTAATCTGGAAAAAAACAGCCTTAATATTCTTTAATAAAAACGAGAGCGTGCGTTGTATTTTGTTACATGTTATTCGTTATAAATATATAATTATTAATTTAAAATGTGTAATGTGAACAAGGCTAAAAAACGACCCTTTACTGGCACAGTAAATAAGTTTATCTGTGACTTTCCGAATTTGTTCTACGACGGTGCTAAAATAAAGCATTTTTTGGCAAGTAACCGCTTGTTCAACAGTAACCGCTAATATCGATACCGTACTGTTTTGGCGATAGGAAAAGTTGTGACCAGGTTACAACTATAACGTCATTGTTGGTGACCGTTGAACAAATTCTGTAACTAGGTTGAGGAGATGGGTATTAAGCGATTACCATTTTATTAAGCTGTACTCGGAAAGAAAAACATGGAGATGGATATAACTTTAAACTATTGAGGCATGGATATCGGTTTAAATATCGATTTGGACATTGTGAATCTATTTTTAAATGCTAAGAATTTTTGTATAATATTTGACATATTGATTTACATACAATACATAATATTAACAGAATTTTTATTAAAAATCCTGAAGTAGCTGATTGATGAAAACTGTGAGAATGTTTGAAAAAATATATTAATACCTGTTATTGTAAATTAAATAAAGTATTAGTTAATGTTAATAAATCCATTAGAACACAGATTATTTACTAAATGAGACGTACGTACATTTTGGAAGTAGTTACTTTGGCATACATATATAAAAGTTAGGTTACAAAAGCAGCAATAAACACAACGGTAACCAAACTGCCATTTTCGCAAACTAATCTGAAACATACCACATGACCTGTTACTGCTGACATCAATATGGTAACCACTATTGGCTCAACGGTTACTCACCAAAAAATGCTTATAGTTTGTAAAGTGTGAGAGAAACATTTGATGTGCTGGAATGTAACAAACATGTAAATACCGAAGAACGCAGAAATAGAAAAAAGGGCATGCCAACAAGAACTGCCTTTATTTTCGATTTACTTGTCATGATGATAACCTGTAATTTGTCACTTCGCTTACTTGAAAAAGAACCGTTTCAGAACTTTTCGTATAAGTACAACCCCGAGTTGAAACTGCCAACTACGAAAATGGCACCTAAACATGTTTTATTTATATGCGAAATCATGGAAAAAGAAAATTAAATCTACATTAAAAAATCAGTTGCTTTGGTTATATGTTGATGAGACAACAGCGCATGTCTATGTCACACTGAGGCATTACCTCACTTTATTAATAACTAAAAAAAACTTACCAATGAACAAAAATATTCTGCAGGAGATTCTGTACCATTGTTTTCTTTAATAACTTCAGTAATTGCAGCTAATATTGCCAACATTTCTTTATGTAACGCAGAATCAGATCTAAACACTTTTAAAAATCTGCTATATGACATATTACTGCAATCTGTCCATTCAGAGGCGAATGTTTGTATAGTTTGGTATGAACTAACTGTTGAAATCGTGTCTTCTTCCATTTTTTCAGATTCTTGTTTATTACGTTTAGGAACAAAATTTTGAATAGCTTCATGTTTCTTTACAGCTTCAAATGTTAAATTACTAGTCCCTGCGAAAATTGATTATTTTTTAACTATGAATATGGTCTATTATAGTTTGTGTTATATAGGTTAAAATCTACCGTAAATACCTAGATTTGCTTGGAAAAAACGAGATTTAGCTTGATCCCTGTGTTTTCTGGTCTCAGGATTTGAACTGGAACTCTGTCCTTTAGGCCACCGTTTACCTTTTGTTTGGCCCTTTAATTTACTACGAAATTTACCCATTATAACAACTTCCACGTGCTTTTAATATTTGACACATATGACAGACAAGCATTGACAAAAGCAAACACCAAGCCGCACCAACCACGGGAGCTAGAATTATCAGAGTGGGAAGGGAATGTTGGTATCACGGAACCAGCTTTGGAATTGATTGATGTATTATAGCCTTGTTTATATAATTTATACAAATTATACAATTGTATAAAATTAAACTTTATAATTTATATAAATCATATAAACCAGGATTATAGGTATGTAGGCATTTTTTAAATTTTTTGGATAATTTGATACTTCCGGCAATAAAGGACATATTCGTCGTAATGTATGCGAATATGATCTTTATTGCCGGAGCAACGAACTCAAATTACCCGCAGAATTTAAAAAATACCTAGTGGGTGCCTAGTATTTAAGTAATATACGTTTTTTAAATAGCCAAAAAAATTCCTTAATTCGTTGGTGAAAAAAAGTTGAAAGCGTATTTTAAATTTTAGAAAAAATGGAACATTCTTTAGAAAAACCCTTCAAAGGTTATTTTTAAAATCCAGAAACTAAATTAACATAAAATACTTCTATAGTATAATAAGAAATTATGCGAAAAAATATCTCTTGATTTAAAAAATCTTAGATAAGTTTCAAGACTCATAATGTTTCCATGTATATATTATTTAAGAATCAGTATAATACAATTCGTTATTCAAAAATTCTTTAATATATTAAACACACTGTTTTAGGGTGCCGTAATAATTAAATCCGCTGTAAACTAATTAACTGAAAGATTTTAATTATTACCCGTTTCTTGGTGCTTAGGTAAGTATTAGTTGCACAAATTATAGCTCCGTTTTATGTTTTAAAGTCCTCTTTAAAATTTTATATTACCCGCCTAGTTCCTCCTTTGAATTTCCGTTACAACACTTCGGTTGTACGTTGAACCAATAAAAAAGTAACGTCAAGCCAACCAATTGGATTATCTTCGTTTTTGTTTGAAATCATTTCAAATTTGAATTAACGTTGTAACGGTTTTTCGTACTTGTCAGAGTTCTTACTTTATTCTATTCTGGTCTATTCATTTTTCGTAGCGTTGGTTAGAAACACAAAAATATATATAACGTATGTGAAATTATTATTATCTTTTTTCATTACTATTTACACTACAGTGAATGATAATTCATAATTTAATTTTTTAAAAGAAGTATTTCGTTAACCCATTAAATTAGGGTTCCCTACTAAGTGATAAATGTTTATTGTTATAGATTGGAGGTGATTTGTGAGCATCAAAAATGGATAAAAAAAGCTGCATACCTAAGTTCAAAGTTGACCAAAAAAATAATCCTACGAAAGTTCCGCCCTTAAGTGGTAAGCAGTGCTTAGACTTGTATTTAAATTCATCAGTTAGTAAAATTGCAAACAGTTATGAATAACTTATTTTCAAATAGGAATAAACAGGACAGGGTTACGCAGATCAAAGTCGTATTCTGATTTGAAACCATTAAAAGAGGCAATGTTAAATACCAATGACAGGTCACTATTTAATAAACCTGGAACTAGTAAAGGTAAGCTTATGCTAATTTGTAATTGTAATATCAGTTATAGATATTGTTTTTTTTTTACTACAGTAGGAAATGTAAAATCAAGCTCTATAACGAACCTAAATGCAAAGCCAAGCTATGTTACGCACCTAAATGCAAAGCCAAGCTTTGTTACGCACCTAAATGCAAAGCCCACCTCTATAACGAATCTAAATGCAAAGCCAAGCTCTGTAACGAACCTAAATGCAAAATCAAGCACGATCACCAATGGAAAAAGACCTCTACCAACTATACCTGAACGATCAGCCTTAACCAAACGTCTCAAACCAGATCTAAGAAACGACACTCAAAAAGAAAATCAAGCAAAAGCACCTGTGAAAGTACCAAAACCAGCTAGCTATGATTATAAAGGAAGGTTTAATTTACTTACAGAAAAGCATTCATTGTTACAATCTAATTACAAGGATACGAAACAGGAACTAACTCGTATCAAGAAGGGTAAGTGTTCATTTTAAATGTATGCACATTTTATTTTAAAACTTTAACGACCATGTACAGTCTGTCCACCTAGTAGGTGAGGTGAAAGGTAATTTCCTGAGCATTTTGGAGACAAAGCTTTGAAATAAAAATTATTCACAGATACAGGGTGTTCAATTTTTGCTATGCATGATACAGGTTTGTTTTTTCTTAAATGGAACATTGTGTATATTTTTTTCGATGCCTTTCCTTACTTTATTTCATATTTCATCTATATTCCTTGTACCTAGCGATACCAGACGCAGTTTACCCAACCCAGGATGTTTTCTTTTAAAGATCCGAATCCTACGATATTTTCATGTTAATGTAATAATATAATCAACTAGCCTCTAAAAGATGGCCATCGAAATCGCTACCGTTGATTCATGCTATTTCAATTTCTTGAAATGGAATACTCTGATTTTTTCATAATCTGATGGAAAAACTGTCCTATAAATTTTTGTATAAACATTTCCCTACACCTACCTAAAATGTGTCGTTCTTTAGTAAATTAAGTATGAAGCTGTGCAGATATGTTTTTTACTAAAGTGCAAAGAAATACTATAAATTTTTGTTTTTCTAAAGGAATTCTTTAAAAATGATCTGTAAAATTTAATTCATGCATACATATCTATTCAAAGTGAACATTCTTTATATTTTGTTGAACATTTACTAGTATTTCAGGGGTAACATATTGTGTAATGTCCACGTTACACATTGCCTAAGAAATTTATCTAGAACAATTTTTCATAAACATTTCTATTTAGCTATCTAAATTGCAAACTCTTTTAAATAATGTTATTACATTTTACTGCTGGAAGAACGTAGTGTGCGATATTTTAAATAAATCTATTCGCTTTGTACTAAACTCTAATCAATATTTATCTACTTATTTTGTCTATTTGTTATTTATACGTGCTTGTTAACTAACTAGTCAATGTACAGCAATGTCCATCTCAGATGTCAAGACTCTGGCAGGCCTCTCACTCACGCCTAACAGGTTTATTTGAAGTGCGAGTGGGAGGCGTACGAAAGTCCTGACATCTGGGATGGACATGGGAAGCTAGTAAGTCAATTCCAGCATCTACTCGACGTAACCATTACTTTCCTAATGATAGTTACTTCAAGTAAATGCTGGAATTGTACCGAAAAAGATAACGTTTACACATTAGTTTTAATGTTTTAATGAATATTTTCAGCGAAACAAAAGTTTATAGTATTTCGTCGCAACACTATTACCTTAAACGAAAAACTTATCTTTAAAATATTTAATTTGCTAAAATTAAATGCTAAAGAAGAAAGAGTTTCTCTAACAGATTCTAGACAAATATACAGGCGTCCCATTAAAATAAATTGAATAGCATTGAATAGAAACATGGCGACAATATCTGTGGCCGTTTATCTATCTAGAGCCAGGCATGGACAAGGTACGGCCTGCGACTTGATTTAATCCGGCTCGTAGAGCATTTTTTTAATCGTACTAAATTCGGCTCCGATGGGAGAAGTTAAATGGAATTTCTACTGATGGTGCTCCAACTGTGGTTAGGCCAAATTTAGGTGTTGTTACTAGAATCAAATCGGAATTGTGCGATAAAGACATAGATGCCGAAGATTTGAGTGTGTTGTTTTCCGATTAGCCAATAAAGCCAACAACAACATATCACGGAAATTTGATAAAATGCAAAATGGGGGTTTCCATTAAGATAAATAAAGGTATTTTATTTTCACCAATTACAACGCCATCTACGAAAGTAACAAAAGAATGTTTCAGACAAACTTTTTACATTTTAGCATAGAATTGCAATATGTAATAAAAAATAGGGGCTTCCATTTAAAAAATAAAGCTAGCCTATTCTCACTTATTACAGCGCCATCTATGTTGAAACCAAAATTGTCATTTTGTGGCCCCCAATTAGACAAACAAATAATGGCATGATGAACTTTTTCGTGGGATTCATAATTCTGAAGAAATTCCTCTGTTAAGATTAAAATGGGAGACCCGGTATACATAAGTATTGTATACCGATTGGGAAGATGAGAAATTGGCTATATCGGTATCCCCTCCTCGTTCTGTCGCAGTACATGCGAGAGAGCGTGGACGGGATTGAGTGAAATCCAAGCTATTCGATGCGGGACGTGCTAGTACACTTCGAACAATGTCGGGATGTAGACCTACTGTGCGAAAAGCGCGCGTAATAATTTGAAGTCAAAGTCGCCTGGAAATGAGAGGTTCGCTTATTTATTTTGTTGTTGTTACGAAGCTTAGACGAAATTAATAAGAAATTCTAACGACGAAAATAAAAACAGATTCTGATGAAATAAAAGAAAAGAAAAATAAATACTCCAGAAATTCTCACTAAGATCGTTGGGACATACTGCAGTTTACCTTGTAACTAACCACATCGGTAATCTTAAGCCATCGATTGCCTCTAACTCCTCCGCTTGAGAGCGAGGAGGGGATAGCGATATGACTAATTTTGCATTTCCCTAATCGGTATAATATAATAATGCGTTGTCCTTATTAGATTGTGTACATATTTATATGTATGTTTGGATAAGTGCACCTAGTACGAGTGCGAGGCATTTTGCTTAAACGTGTTTTCAGTTCGCCACGTTTATCGATCACGTTATTAGGAGCATCACCAAATTGTAATTCTCGGAACCTGGACGTCTAGTCGAGGCGACAGTAACAGAAATAATCGATCACTGCTTTGTAATATTCTTGTTATAATAAGTATTTGCTATGATATTCATCTTGTATGTATGCTAGCTAAAAGACCAACAGTGACACGAACCAAGTATCGTGCGCTGTACAGACGTTACATTATGCATAGCTGAAGTAGCCGAGAACGGTACTCGTAGAGTACAACAAGCGTGTATCTCGACGCGCAAGATCCATACATTCTTTTAATACATAGATGTGCTTTCCCTTTCTCTGCGGTAATTCTCTGTTTAGCGCCTATCCGTGTTTAACCTCGGGATTTCCAATTTCTAGTACATGTACAACGTAGTTTTTTAGTTTCTGTGTTGGTGATCTTGAAATATTTATGTAGACCCCCACGTTGAACGTCAAAATTTGTAATGTTATAAAATTGAATTCTGTCGTAAATTCAAGACTATCCCCTAAATACTCTTTTGACAGTTTAAATGAGTAAATTGGAAATAATAACTTTTATGAAAGGTAAATTAATTAAAAGAAAAAACTGAAGAAACATGGCAAACAACACAAAGTATCGGCACACTCCTAACCACACAAAATACTAATTAATTAATTCGGAACAGCTGTTTCGAGGGCTCCTGGGCATCCTCATTATCAACCGAATTACCGAATAAACCTGAGCGAAAAACACAAAGCAACTCTAATTCTACGTATCCGTTCCGCCCTCATAAAATAGAGCAAGACAACGATACGTTCCCTCTCGTCAAATGTGTTTTTTTTTCCGTCTATACATTTTTAAATCTAAACCTTGCAAGATGTACAGGATACGACGAAAGAGTTTTTTGTCAATGTAGCACGTTACTTAAATCATATGGTCATTTTACCCTAGTAAATCAAAAAGACAAGAGTAATAAAGTGGTGGATGGTCTTTGTTTAACAGATTGCGTTCCTTTTTTGTATAGATAGTTTCAAATGCGTCTAGTTTACGAGGCGATGTTACATTCTTAATCAATTTCAGGTTTAATTTAATATTGTGCCCGGTTTCGTTTATGTATTGTACTAGACTTGACGATTCTGTTTTGCCTTTAAATTGCTCAGATAAGGAATTATCTTCCACCAACGCACTAGGTGGACACACATAATGTAGCATTAAAAAAACTAATTTCTTAAATTTTCTTTAGGCTTAATATAACAAAAAAAATATTTCTGGAATATTTTGTGTTGATTTTTATGCGTTTTTAGTGCGTTTATATTTGGTACACATGGTCTTGCAGAAATTAAAACAATGCAATTATTTCCATCAGGCAGCTTGTACCAAATTGATACGCAACATAAAATTTATTTAAAACTCTAAAATATTTTCTGAAATCATGACTCTTACCACATGTACACCATTTTATATAAATTAATGCAAAGAAACTTTACTGGACGAAATGAGGAAATTTACTAAGACAGCAGGGAATGAATTTCTGAGGTTGAGCTTTCAATTTATTATAAATCTTTTTCAAAGAGAAAAAATATATTCACATAATAAGCAAGTGTTTAGAAAGTATTTAATTTTATAACTTGTAACCCAACATCGTTTATTGTCACCGTTTTTTGATGATGTTTCTGCTAGTTTGTATTTTCACCTGTTTGTAAGTACATTTTTGAAAGCTCAGAGTACAAAGAAAGGCTCTTCTTTTTTTGGTCGATTACAATCCCCAGAAATTATTTTCCTGTTGTATTGGCGTAATACAGCCAGTACTTCTGCTCAAATTTGCTTAGCATGGCGGTTGTTAAATTGTTAAAAAAACATATTACTCCCGATCATTACTAACAATTTCTTTTCTAGATTTCGAAATAGAAGAAGGTAAACGAAAAGAGCTTGGAGCTATGTATGAAACAACAAAAACCAAAAATGAATCGATACTAACAGAATTATGTGAATTAAAAGAAAAATTTACTTCTAATTTAAATACACTTGAGGCTACCAAATATAGTCTATTAGAAACAACAAAAAAATATGAAACAGCAGATGCAGAATTAAACGATATCAAAGAAGAGCACAGGAAAAATTTGGAGGAGCTTCAGGCGACAAAAGCTACGCTTTCAAATACAAAAAGCGAACTCAGTAATACTCTTGGCCAACTGGAAGCATGCAAGGACCAATTACATGAAAGTGAATCGATAAGAAGGGAACTTAATGACACGGTACAAAATCTGAAAGGAAATATCCGAGTATTCTGCCGTGTGAGGCCCCCATTAACGAACGAATACGATAAATATCTTTGTAACATAAACTACATGGACGAAGCAACTCTTGAATTGAAGAGCCGCGACGGTTCCAAGAACGAATTCATGTTCGACAAAGTTTTTCCACCGGAAGCATCACAGACGGAGCTGTTTGAGGATGTGGCGGGACTGGTTCAATCAGCAGTAGATGGGTATCATGTTTGCGTGTTCGCCTACGGCCAGACTGGTTCTGGAAAGACGTACACTATGCAAGGAGAAGATGCAGAATTTAGTTTAGGTAGATTTTGCTTAATTATTTTTGCAAAATTTTCATAGAATTAAAAAAAAAAGTGCAAAACGCAAGCAGCATGGAATAAAAAAAAATATTATCATGCCAATTATACAGCGCACAGTGGGGCCGCGGACTTTCAGAGTTGGCATTAAACCACACAATGCTTAACGACGTTTTAAGTTGGAAATTTCTTATTCGAATTGCTAGTAGTTTAAAAAAAAATGTTTATAGTTTCATTGGTTTTTATTTGCGTATATAAGTGATATACAAGTGTGAAAATTTTAATACATGAAAAATATAAAAAAGCTATGCGACATAATTCTTTCTTTCAAAATTTGTAGATTTCCTCGTCTTCATTTATACTATAACCAGTAGTGCAGCTAGGGGGTGCGGTCCGCACCGGGCCCCTGAAAAGCGATAGGCCCATGGGGGTCCCAAAATCACAGAAAAATTTTTTTCGGGGGCCCACAAATCTGGTCCCACACCGGGCCTAGAGAACCCTAGTTACGCCATTGACTATAACTACCAGTAATACCATCCTCAGTACTAATATTCGTAGAGAACTGAATAGAACGTGATTTCAACAAATATAAAGCTTTCCTTGGAATGTTTTGAAGTTTTTTTTTCTTGGCAATCTGCGTTTACTTGAAATAACCGGGTCGAAACCTGGTTGAAAACGCCTTCATTGTTTTTTTCTCGGCTACATGTTTTTGCGTAGTGCTCTCGGTAATTGTTACGTTCTCCTGGTTTGAAGAATTGCTTATGTTTCGATGTAAATAATGCTTAAATATTTGCTTGCTTACTCAGTTGCTCTCTAAATTAAACACAGTATGTAGGTATAAAAAATAAATTTATTACATAAACAGTTCATAACAAAAATAAAAACATGCTATTTCTCAAATATAAAAAAAGATACAAATACAAAAATATTGTATATATTAATTGCATAATTGTATATACCGTAACGTTCATATGTGTAATACTAGAGCAGAGGTTCCCAAACTTTTTTTTTCTCGTAGACCACTTTCAAAATTTTACTGGTTTCGGTGAACCCCCTGCTGCTACATTTCTACCATATTCCCAAAACTCGTCAAAAAATGTGAAAATTAGATCTAACGATGGAAATTTGCGTCGCGGCTGAGCTCTAACCCTAAATTCGGAGTGGTAAAAATAAAAAGAAAAATAGTATATTTTCTTGAGTTCTATTTATTAAAATAATATAATTACAGACTTAATAGAATTAAAATTAAACATGAATAACGTAACGTAACTTCAACAATGCAAATCAACAATTAAAAAAAAAAAATTTAATGGGAGAGATGTACTTGATGGATTGACACCAAATTATCAATATTAGGCTTCAGCTTTATGAGGAATAACCGCAAATCTCCCCCTTCTGTGATGTTCAATCTGCTCCTTTTTTTTGTTAATAGGTTTGTAACGACACTAAAACTTTTTTCGACAAGGTATGACGAGGGAAACGCTATCAAAAGTTTTCTCGCAATTTCCCACAGCCCAGGATATTTTTCGGGTATTTCTGCCTGCAGCCAAAATGTTTGATAGCCTTTTTTAAATTTCACCTTCAGCTCCTCATTGGTGCTAAGCTCGAGTAGCTCCTCTTGTAATACCACATTCGCCACTACCGTTTCATCAAATGGATTTATGATCCATGGTGGTATTTCCATCGTCAGAATATCTTTAAATCTATTTTTAAAGTCATCATGCACGGCATTTAAATGTTGAACGTATGTCTGAATATCCTCATCAAGACAGTCTGCCTGTGACAAGTTTGGAAACTGGGAGAATTCGCGCCGACTAATATTTTGCTTCATAAATTTCAATTTTCCAAGAAAAGCCGAAATTACACCCTTTGTTTTTATTAAATTTAGGCTGTCTGTCGCCTTGTAACTGCAAGTTAATCTCATTAAATTTTTTGAACAAATCTGTCAAATACGCGATGTCTGCTTTCAATTTGATCAGGTTTTCCTTTAAATCTGGATCTTTACTTTCCAGAAACTCTAAAACTGATTCAAAAAGTGAGTAAAATCTTGTTAAACATGCACTTTTCGACAACCAGCGTACTTCAGTATGTAAGAGCATTCGTTGGAAGCCTTCATCATTCTCGTCGCACAATTGTGCAAATAAACGGGTATTTAACGCATTGCTTCTTATTTTGTTAACTGCTTTAATCACAAATTGAAGCGATTGGTGCAATCTATCACTCAAATTTTTCGCTACCAGGTGTTGTCGGTGGATGACACAGTGAATTGCAGTTACTCCTGGTATAATTCTTTTAAGATGGCTCATAAACCCACGATATCGCCCGAATATGGCAGGAGCTCCATCTGCTGCCACCGAAATAATGTTTGTAAATGGAATCGATTTTTCCTTAAAAAGCTGACCTGAAAATACACTACTCAAAAAAATTACGGGAGGTTTAAAAAAAAGGAAATTAAAGCTAAATAAATAGGCTATCTGATCCATAGGCCGGCCTAACTGGAAAAAATTTTTTCAAGCCCGTGGACAAAAAAAAACAATTGCAAAATTATTTTTTCGCGCTATCAGTTAGGATTGCATGAGAACCGCAGCTCCTAAAAATTTTTAGCAAAAAAAATCTGAAAATTAGAATCTTAAAGCTTCAAAATGCTTTTTTAAAGTCTTAATACGACCATTATTCACCGAAATACAGCCTGTCAAAAATTACCGAAAAATTTGGAATTTTTTTTTGCTCCTTTTTTTTGAGTAGTGTATTATTTTTGTTCTTTACTATCGAAACCAGATAAATTTTCGTGGAACCCCACTTACAACTTGTGCACCCCCATTTTTTTTTCACGCCAATGTAGACCCCCGTCGAGTCTCCCGTGGACCCCTGGGGGTCCACCTGGACCACTTTCGGAATCACTGGTCTATAGGATCTCGTAGAAGCTGGCCGTGAATTTTGCCAAATAACCTCGACACATACAAGGAGAAGAGGAACAATACATTTTGTAAATGAACATGGTTTATCAAGTTCATCATTTTGAAGTGTCTGAATGATCGATTCTAGGGTTAGAAGTAAACGCTCTACAGTATGGTTCAACAAAGCTTGTAAACTAACTTCAGCATAGGTATCTGCTTTGCCTATATGTAGTAAAATTGTTCCAATGTAAAAAATATTCCAGACGAAACGACATACGAGGAATAGCAATTTTCACTAAAATAATAATGAATCTGACATTAAATTATTGCTATCCATTCTATTATACATTCGTTATTTTTTACTATTCCAACTTTGACAACAACAACATCCAAGCAACAAAACCCTTGCTACAAACATCAAAATTCTCCTGTTAATCACTTTTCTGTGGAAAGGTAAATTAAAAATTATCTTAGCTTACTTACATACAGGAAATTGACAAATACAGATTTTAATTTATGAATTTTAATACACATTAAAATTTATTACAATAATGTACACTAAAAGTGATTATGTCACACGGGCTTTACAAAATAATTCAAAATACAAGTTTGATACATACTTTCGAGAAATCTGAAAATGTAACAATATCCAGTATGTTCCAACGTATCATAGAAACTAAACATACTGTATGCGGTAAAATTATTTTAGATTGTAGACTACTTGATCCCAAGTAATTTTTGTTGGAAACGTTTTTCGATCAAGTGAGTTGGTCATAATTCACCGATAACAGATATTTGCCGCACCCTGTATTTTTAATATTCAACAGTATTTAATTTTTTATTTTATAATAGGCATGATTCCAAGATCTATGGACCTACTATTTGCGAGAATCGAGAAACTGCAAAAAGTCGGATGGGAATACACCGTGGAGGCAAGTTTCCTGGAAATCTATAACGAAACTATCCGGGACTTGTTGGATGTCCAACCGAAACAACATGATATCCGATATAACGAAGGGAAAGGAGTCACAGTAACAAACTTAAAGATCGAAAGGATTGCATCCGTTGAAGAGTTCAGGCAGTTAATGCAAATTGCATGGAAATATAGAGCCGTTGCTGCGACCAATTTCAACGAACACAGCTCACGATCGCATGCCGTGACGAAAATTTACATAAGCGGGATGAACAAGGACTTTATGGTATCGTACCGGGGATCTTTAAACCTTATCGATCTAGCCGGATCCGAAAGCGCCAAAACAAGCTCAGACGAGCGTTTGAGAGAGACCAAAAATATTAATCGTAGTTTATCTGCTTTAGGAACGGTCATACTCGCGCTACACAACAAGGATACCCACGTCCCGTTTAGGAATTCTAAACTAACCTATCTGTTGCAATCGTGTTTATCGGGTAATTCCAAAACGTTAATGGTCGTAAATGTGTCGCCGTTCGAGGAATGCTACAATGAAACGATAAACTCTTTGCGATTCGCTTTCAAAGTGAAAAGCGTTCATATAAGTTCGAGGAGGAATAAGACCTATATATCGAAACAGGAGTAAATTTGTAAAGTTTTTATTTTAATTAATTGTTGTTTATGTTTATATATTTTTATAGTATTAACTTTTATATATTTTCGTAAATTATTATCAGGTCACATTAAAACACTATAAACAATTTAACAGTTTAATTTCACACAATACCTAATCGGTAAGTTTGCAACTTTCGGGCGGCGCGCCAGGATAGCAGTAATCCCCTCCCGCTACTAACTTTTAAACGACAGAAGCTAACATTCTTAGAAAAATGTATTCATAATATTCTATATTTAAATTTATATTTTAAATAGAACACGGTGTATATTTTTAGGTTTTTGGAGCGGTAATCGAAAGCCGAATCCAACGATACCACATATGCTAGATAGATAGATAATAGATATGTTATACTTTAACTTAAGAAATATGCCGATATGCAGAGGTTTTGGTAATGTTTTTTTGTTGTTACGTAAAGTTGGCTAGGAAAGAGCGCCAAATTACTTCTTGTAACGTCAGATTGATCCAAAGAGCTCGTTACTATGCAAAGTAATCATAACAATTGCCAAACTGTCAAATCTCATTCCGATAGCGCAAATTATTCTTGCTTTCTTATTATTATAACCTGCCATTGTCATACTTTCGTTCTTTGTGCTCCTTATTACTTTATCTAATTTTAACTTGTTTTATTAATTGTTGCTTCTCCTTTACTTTAACGAACTTTATTGTAATTAATTAATTATGGTAGGTTTGTTTAAATTTGTTAGTTTTTGATAGGCAATGTGCTTAGGTTTCAGTTTTTTATGTTGATTTTACGATGGCGTGGAGCATGTAAGATAAAAATCAAACACCTAATTTTAATATTCCGTGAATTTGGTAACAATTACCACGAAATGGAACATAATGAGCACTGCCCTTGTACAGCCGGCCATATTAAAACTTAGCACTAAATAAGTACTTTAACAGAAGATAGTACGATTTAAATTATTGTACGATTTGTTGCGCAACCGCGCTAAATAGGGTGATAATTGTTGCTAGATTTACATAATATTAAAATTGACTCAGCAATTTTGCATGGTTCGTGCCGAAGCTGAAACGTGACAACAAAAAAGAACCTAAGAAACAAAAATTATCTATCAACAACTAACAAATCTAAACAAACCTACCATAATTCATTAATTGCAATAAAGTTCGATAAAGTAAGGAAATAACAACAATTAACAAAACAAGTTAAAATGAGAGAGAATAATAACGAAAACAAAGAAGGAACGCAAGATATAACAAAATCAAGAATAATTTATGCTTTTGGAATTGAGATTTGACAGTTTGGCAATTGTTATGATTAGTTTGCTTAGCAACGAGCTCTTTAGATCAGTCTGACGTCCCAAGAAACAATTTGGCTTTCTTTCTTAATCAACTTTGCGTAACAACAAAAGCAAATTACCAAAACCTTTATTGCTGAATAAAGTCATATTTAAGTTAAAATATAACATATGTGGTATTGTTGGATTCGGCTTACGATTACCGTTCCAAAAATCTAAAAATATACAGGATGTTCTATTTAAAATAATAAAGTTGACGTCATTTCCGGTGACAACGGAAACATAATGGAACTACCGATATCGGCAAAAGTTAGTTCACAAAAAATAGAAATCGACCTATTTTACAAATATCTTTCTTATTCGTAGAGATATAAGATCGAGCAAGGCGTCGTGTCATCGAAAATGGTTTGCAGAATCCTAAAAGATATACTTTTTAAATCTATCCCTACTAAACCACTAAGAAACCTCCCCCGAACCATTTTTTTTAAGTTGCACCCCCCATCATTTTGACTTTGTGATTGGACGGAGTTTGGAACACAAGAGTAACCTCAAAATTTGACGTTTACCGCGTGCCACTCTCTCTGGTAACGCGTCACGGAAGACACCGCGTTCTTTTGAATAATCAAACTTGAATTAAACTTGTAATTGAAGTAAAATCAGAACATTGCAGCGAAAATGAAACACTTAGCCAAATACGTCTTCTCTCAAAGACGCCTCGAAGAGAAAGAGGCATTGTCATGTAGTCCCTTCGCTCCTTTGTTACCGATAGCATTTGTCAAAACTCGAAGCCAATTATGATACGTTTCCTAATAGACATTTTTATGTTCTTACAATTACATTTTTAACCAACTAAAGTTTCCTTTCTTTTAACCTTTTTTACGTAGTTAGAACTCTCAGCAAACGCTGAATGAGGCTAGATTTCAAATCATGCATAATTCGTTGTATGCGTCTTATAGTGTTCCGAATTAAATACACCGTAAGAGCAAGCGTACTATGGTCACCCGATTTTACACGAACTCAGCGCATCTAAACGTGTGCTATGTCGAATGTCATTCGCTTGTCAAAATTGCGTAAACGTAAGTTCATTTGTGCACCTTGCTCACGTTCTAAACGGCGTATTCGTTCACGTACACGTGTAAGCTACGACTTCGCGCTCGCATTTCCGAATAATGCCGATTATTCTGTTGTAATTGTTCAGTTGTAACGTTTTATTCAAATTAGAGTCATTACAGCTTGTCGTAAAGAATGAGTGTTTTCTATTTCAATGCTAATAAATATTTTACACGCCGCGCCGTATCGATATTAGGTGGTAAGGCAAGTAAAGATATATTTTTTTTGAAAAAGAAAAGTGTAGCATATGGTGTGACCCACAGCCTGAACAGCAGCAGCGAAAGCGTTGAGTACAAAGCAAATGCCTATATAAATATCGTACGTACTTGATCGAGATGTCAATTTCCACATGGTATATGTACCCTCTTTAACCGCACTATAAGTGAATACTTGGTGCCGAACATAAGCGCCGAAGTAACGAATAGGTGCAAGTACAGAAAAGTAACGAAATTTTGCAACTTTAGTTTTGGATTATCTAGAAATTACATACACTTGAATGTAATCTCGTGGATCATAATGCAAAAAGTCTAGAATATGGCGTTTTCAGTATCTCTCCTGGCGAAATGTTCTGCAATAATGAATAAAATGTCGGAATTTCATTTTGTTTTACTTTCACTTGCTTCAGACCCTAAATACGCTTCTCCAACTCATGGTTTACCATCAATTAATAAGTTGCCCGCCGTACGAATTGATATGACTTAAATATACGTTGCATGAATCATATTTACTTCGCATACAGATTTTTCTTTTAAATGAAAAGGTGATGGGTAATGGAAATATGGGGCATGGCAAACAAGTTTATATAAAGATTGTTCCAACACCCTCAGAAAACCCTAAATTTACCGCCCACTACCTACAGTTAGCATATTACGCAGGTTAGCTCGACCAGCGCTGGCTGGTCCACTGTGGTTGCGGAGCTGCATTACAACGCTTCGATTCCCTCGAATATCTCCGTTGCATATCATGTAGACATTGTACTATGTAACGGAAATACACGAGGAAATTGAAGTACTGTAATTAACCTTCAATTTACATCACCACAGAGCCGCCACTGATTTCAACTATAAATGTGTTCGTTTGCTGTACGGAACTTGCACTAACTGTACTTGGTCTGGAGGAGGTGCAAGTTGAATTAAATGATCAGCTGTTTTAAATCCTAGCTTTTCATGCGTTTGTTGACGACAAAAATTGTAAGATCACCGAATGGTGATTTTTATGTGGAGAATGATTGTTACATATTTAACATAGGTAATTGTTTTCATAATTGGAAATGATGTTTTTATTACAAATTTGTGTAATTTTGGGAAATTCAAGTATGACTTGACTACCTATATTTTGATAGATTTTTAAACAATTCTGATGCAGAAAAATACTGTTAGCGACTGGAAAAGTATTTTCTTCCATTTTTATCGCCACAAAATAAAAGAAAATCCGTTTTATCGGTTGTCAACAGTATTATAGGTTGCGCATTACATGAACTGTAAACATACAGCGTTCGTTTGGCTTGAATTTGTATAGTTCGTTGTACTGATAAGGTAGATATTTCAACTTAGTGCAACGCAAACGAACACACCTAATTTGTATGTACAACAGGCGGTTTCATTTTTACCTGATTTTGGCCAATTTCTAACAAAACAAGAATATATTCAAGTTTGAAGTGTGGATCCCGTGCACCGCTCGGTCGTTAGTAAAAAAAAATCCGACCGTGCGAAATACACGATTCGCACTTAACAAATCTATTTAGCTGCATAATACAAATCAAAAATCAAAGTATGATTATTTTATATTACTTTCAGCAAATTGCAAACCAAAAAAAACTGGCCTGGGGATCATACACTTTTTTTAACATTATAGCGGTCAGCATGATAACACAATGGATATTCAATGGTGGGTAAATCATTTTTTCCAAACTGCTAACACAAATATGACGAATATGACAAAAAAACAGCGTTAATGGGCAATACAATGCTCTAAGAAAGGTACTTTGAGTAACAGCCTTAAAAATAGGATTTTCTAAGCTGTTCAAGGCTATTATCAAAAGGAAATCAGTTACTAAATGTATACAAAAAAAAATAACTGCATCCTCAAAAGGACGCCCTTGTTTTCCTTGCCATTACATTTTCGAAAATGTCACGTTAATAAGGAAATAATATTTTAAAATTCATCTTTATTTCTCTGAAATGTTTTAACAATATTATTTGATAACTCATACAAATCTCTGTAATGATCTTGCTCATCATCTTCAATTGCTTCCTCTTTCTCATTTAATTTCTTGTACAAATTTCTTAAACTTACTAAAATATCTCTGGATTTTGAAGTTAATGAAGCATAACAATCACCTATAACAGTATACAATGCTCCAAGACATTGTTCAATAATATCATGATCATTCGAGTCAATAATGACACTATTGATTAATAGCCTGTTCAAAACATCACAGTAATGATGATTTATAAGGTGTTGGCGAAAATTAACATTCTTATATTGTTTTGCTTTTTCTTTATTTTTATCATGATGAGAATTAACTTCTTCTTCCAATAAATCATTTACAATAGTCACAGTTCTTAATTGAATCTTTAAATTTTCTGATTCGAATAATTTCATAAATACACTTAAACCTGCATTTTGAATAAATTTAAATTGTGCAAATGGAAAGTCTCGTAACAAAGCACCTAATGAAAATAATGCAAGATATTTGATAGAGGGATCGCTTTCTAAAGCAATCACTCTCAATAAGACATCAATACAGCCAGAATCTAAAGCATGTGTTTTAACTAGTGCATTGTTTTGTACACATCCTCCTAGAAGCTTTAGACTTCCTTTTCTAATTTCAACACTTGACGAATTTAAATTTTTATATACAATATCTTCTAAACCATTCAAGGTAACAAATTCCTTTGCATTATCATATTGGTGAACTAAATATTCTAAATCTTCAATTACTGTTAAGATTTCTTCTTCGTCAATTTCTTTCCTCTCTATCAATTCATCATGACGATCTAATAGTTCCCTTAGTATTTCTGCATCAGTCTTTGGTCTCACATTGAGTTCATCAAAATCTCTTTTTAATTCATCATACGATCTATATTTACCTTTTATTTCTTCTTCATTAACTTCATTTTTGATATTTTTCAAGGCTTGTTTTAATTCTGAAGCAGATATTTTAAACTTGTCATCTGTAGCCTCACCTTTATTTCCTGAAGATGTGACAGATAAAGCATTTTCATTTGACTTTTCATTCTTTTTAAGTAGTTTTGCTTCTGTTACACCTGTTTCCAAGTTTATCCTTATATGAAGACCCTCTGGTACTTTTTGACCTAAAATGGAAATATATAATGAACATCCCAAGTAAAACTAATTAATTGAAAGGTTAAAGGAATTAATTTGAAGATGTTAATAGGAATAGTCATTGATATGTCTTAATTAAGCAAACGAAAATTATGTGTTGTCAGCTTATTAGATTTTTTGTATTACCTTTCTTTATTGGCTTCCATTCTTCTGTTGGCACAAATGTATCTTCATCATTATCATCTTCCTTTTCGGCACATAAAATAACTTGAACGCCTATCAATAAAACGACGATGAATATTCTGATATTCATTTTAGAAATGTATTAACGAATCGTATTTGTAAGGATTCTTGATGGGCTCAAAATTGGTAAACATATATTAGAAGTTTATTGGACCACGTATTGTAAATAATTTTTCTAGTGTAAGTATGGTTCGTACATAAATTATTTAAAAGTAAGCTTAAAAATTGATGATTCATAATAATTTTAATATAAATCTAGCTTTACAAATGAATTCGTGGCTAAAAGAAAGGTGATTGCGTTTAAAAATTGCGTTTAGGTGTTTTGACTCCACGCAAGCAGCGCCACCGTGGTATTCAAACGAATCTCTCTTAACGGCTACCGCCATTGAAGAAGCATCTGCCTAATGCCTTCCCTCAATCATTCCGTTTAGTTTGCCGGCTTCTAGTCACGTGCAGTTTCTTTGTAATCTAAAAACATCAATTTATTAAAATGGCAGATGAATACTTTTATGGTAAGTTATCAATCTTTATTTATTATGGACCCAATCACGATTGTTATTTTTAATATTTGTTGCGTAGTTACAGCATTTCATCTAGGTTTAATGAGTTGTCGCCGGTGTTTTACGCGCCATTATAGTTTGTCGTTGTTTACTAGCATTTTCAAGCATATTTATTAGTTGCTTTAGGGAATCTTTTTTTCATTCATTATTCTTTACGATAATTTGTGCTGTTTCCTTATCTTTAATTTTGTTGTTATATCTGTTGGTTATGTTTTGAAGTAACCGCCAAAATTAAGCTTGTTTACAATTTCGGTTAATTCTTTTTTTCTTAATAAACTAACTACCTGCAGGATTATATTTCTTATACAATCTTTATCGAGGCGTATGCAGATTACAATTAATCCTGGTTTTGTTGTATTGCTAATTTCAGACTACACATAAAGCTTGTGTAGTTGTTTGTTACTGGCTTGGGTGATTCAAACTTTTATTCTCTCTTAAATTCAATCTTATTTCTTCACTTACCATTCCAGCACTGACTTTACAAGGCGCCAAGGCTAGTGAAGTATGGGACCCAATAGCAAAAGGTGCCGAGGAAAGTGAGAGTGGTCATAAATTAGTAATTAAACAGGCATTGCTTGGCCCAGAAGCAGTAGATGGCGAACTAAATGTGATACAAGTAGAGGCGATGACTTGGAAAGAGTCTGTAAAGGTGCCCGTAGCCACACTAAAAGCTGGCGGACAAAATAGTCAAGTTTTGCTTGACTTATCATTTCCTGATCCGCCAGTAACATTTAGCTTAGTTCAGGGAACGGGTCCAGTACATATTATTGGCCATCATTTGATCGGTGGACCTTTCGAAGAATTCGAACATGTGGATGATTTCGACGATGATGAAGAGGAGATGTTGGATGATGAAGAAGGCGAAGAAGGAGAGGTAGACATAATTTACGATAATATTCTTTTATGCTTTTAGGATGAATTAAGAAATAAAAGATTCATAATTGCATTTTACACTAATGTTGTAATTATTAGATTGATGTAAATATCACCTTTTCATTCTTGACTTTAAAAATATCATTTATGATATGGCTTAATATTTTTATATAAATATCATTTGGGCTGCACCCACCTGTTGAATATTAACTTAGGATTGTAATTATAATTTTTAAAATTGTGATTGATATGGAAAATAGTATTAACATGGTTCCGATACTTGGAAATCACAGGATAACCTGAACTTCATAAATTGCAAATTATTAGCTTAAGTTTTTTTTTGCTTTGTGTTACTTTCTTTCCAATTGTTTTTTTTTATTGTTTTCTTTACAAATTGTCTGACTGTTTTGTTTATGAATATCTATCGACTTATTGAACTTGTTAAAAATTGTAAACTGCAATTTAAACACATTATTATTAAGTCTTCATTCATAGATACAAATAACAAAGTAAATGATTGGTTCTATTTAATTTTCATAGTTTTACTTATGTTATATATATATATACAGCATGTTCGCCTAGTGCGTGGGTGGAAGATAATTCTTTTCCTGAACAATTTAGAGAAAAAGTTTCCAAAGATAAGTTCTGCAACAGTTAACATTATACCTAAGCATGCAGTGTGCTCAGTTTCTGCTGAACATGATACAGGTTTGGTCTTATAAATGGAACATCCTGTATATTATTACATTTTTGCAAAATTGTTTTCAATTCATCTAAACTTCTTTCAATATTTCTTGTACCGATTTATCTTAATCAACTAGCGTCTACAAGATGGCCGTCAGCATCGCTGCCATGTTTGATTCATGTAATTTCCATTTTTTGAATGGAAAACCCTATTTTTGTAAATTAACTATGAAGCAATGCAAACAGTTTTTTTTTAAGTCATAAAGTGCTGCCACGCAATATTATGTTATTGTTTTTCTAAAGATATTCATTAAAAATAATCCGTAAAATTTCATTTACGCGTACAATTTCAACATTATTCGAAGTGAGCACCAATTTCCTTCATAGACACTGTAAAGCGATTTTTTGTATTTTGTTGAATATTTACTAACATCTCGGGAGTAATATTTTGTGTAATGTCCGCGTTACGCAATGCCTTAACAAGTTCATCCGGAAAGTTTTTTCATAAACATTTCTGTTTAGCTAAATTGCGAAAATTTGTAAATATCTTTCACTATGTTTTTATTATTTACTGCTGAAAAACTTAGTATACGATGCTTTTATTTTTATGATGAACTCTAATCAGCATTTGTCTGCTTATTTCAGCTATTTATTATTTATATATGGTTGTTAACTAAGTACCAAAAAGGATAATGTTTATGCATTAGTTTGATTGAATATCTTTGGCGAAACAAAAGTTTATAGTATTTCGACGCAGCACTCATGTTTTCAAACGAAAAACTTATCATATTTAATTTACTAAGGAACATTTTAAGGTACAGGAAAAAGCTTATAAGAAACATTCTAGAATAGTTTCTTTATCAGATTCTGGTTGTGTATACATGCACGTGTTCCGTTAAAACAATTGAAACAACATGAATCACACATGGCAACGATTTCGACGGCCATCTTGTAGACGCTAGTTAATAAAAAAAAATCGATGTGTTGCCGGAAACTCTCAAAGGTATTTAATCGGACAAAGTTTGAATCATCGCTCTAGTGTGTAAAGCGCATAAGATATCGGTCGTTAAAGAAACAGGGGATTTTCTCGAAAATCTCAATTTAATATTCAAATTATCTCGACAACTAAGGTAGATGCGTAGTATTGAAGAAACTTGACATGGATTGAAGAGAAGTATCCAAAAACGTAATAATATACAGGCTACTACATTTAAAAACCAAACCTGTATCGTTTGCAGCGGAAACTGAAAACTCTGTATGGTTGGACATAATTTTATGGTGTACTTGCTCCCAATATTTTTTATTTGAAAACTCCTTTAAAATTGCCCAGGAAAAGAATTATCATTCGTCCACGCATTAGGTGAACATCCTGTATGTATTATATTTTCACTTCCATTTCTGTTACTCGTTCAAAAAAACCAAGAAATGCACTTTCACATATCATGTACTCAACTTTTGAAGTACTTAATTCTCGCATACTTTTATGAGTTTAAAGGTGTAACACCTTTATCCATTTAGTTTTTTTTGTTTTAACCAAAATTTCCTCAAAAATATAACATTTACCGCCAAAATGCTATAAAATGCCAATGAATGTCACTTTTAATATGAAATTGAATGGAATAAATCAAGACGTATTGAAGATTTTTTTATTGCATTGATGCGAAAAATTAAAAAAAAATTAAAAAATATGGAAATTATGAAAAAACTAAAAAAGATTACTATTAAAACAGTAGAACATACGCTGTTTTTCCGGAAATTCTGATTTGTATTGCAGAAAAGAAAAGATATAAGGGTGTTACACTCTTAAATCGGACAGACAATATAACATTTTTATTCATAAAGATATTCTTGCTGTAATTAATCTTGTATTTTTGTGTTGTATCTAAAATAAAATTATCCTAAAAGCAAAATACGTGTTCGGCAAATAATTGGGATAATGTCTTTTGAGTATAAAATTATCACGAAATAATTTACAGGAAGTTACAACAAAGAGAAAAAGACAATTATCTCCAGTTGAAGAGATAGAGGTGTGAATATGCCGGTATTTTATGTCATGAGCATTTACATTAGTATGTTATTTTGTTCAAGGAGGAAGATGAAGAAGAGGAAGTACCAAAAAGTAAAAAGGCAAAGACTACCAACAACGCCAAGGCTAAAGGTGCGGCTACGAAAAATAATAAAGGAAAGAAGTAAAAGAATCCCCGCCACCGTATAAGAAATAATTTACTTATAATGTAGTTTAGTTCCATGTTAAAATGAATGACGTGCCGGAGCTTCTCTTGTTTTCCCGGAATTTGACGTTCCCGTTTTAGTTTCATTTTGTAGCATTTACTCCACCTTCGAATCGGTTCCGGCAGGAGAAGTTCCGACAGATTAAATGATAAGTATCATTTTTTTTTTCCTTAGATTTTGTTTCTTTCAAAAGACTTGCTCTTTTTTACATGCATATTCCAACTGTATTTTTTAATTAATGTAACGTTTCAGTAATGTATTTATTTTGTCATTTTCTGGTTGTTTTATTTGTAAATACATAATCTCATTAAAGGTGATTCTTTTCTAATAAATGCAATCTTATTTTTTCTTATTACCTTCCTAACGTTACGAAAGTACCTATACATTGAATAACAAAGGTTGTACAACGTGGGTTATTTACGTTTGCAGTTAATAATATAGGTATACGCATATTTTTGATGCAAAGACTAGCGATATATCAAATCCATTTAATTAAATCCGGGATTGAAAACGAATGATTTTTAACAATCCAAATAGGACTGTTTCTTTTTTAATATGCGTGTATTTTTCTGTCTCTGTTTATATATTTGAATCGCTAATTACTACCAAACATTACCTCATACACAAGAGACAATTATAAAATAAAGATGTAAAGATAACTCGCCTAACTACATAACATATCTATAATTTGAGCACTTATGGATAAAATAACGAGAAACATGGCGTGTTTAGTTAAATGTTTTACCATTACCACTTCAATATTTAGAAAAATATATACCTTGTATCTCCTAATAATTTTAATTTTAAAATAGTTAAAAACATCTCTGCTTTCAGAAAGGTCTAGAGTAGGAAAGCTTAATTTTTTTTACTTAAAACTTGTTTCAGTGTGTGTAATTTGCTTTTACAACGTTGCCAATTTAGTAAACCTCTCAGAATTCCTGGTAATCCTACGTTTTGCCACTAGAGGACGCCACCTCAAGATCAACTTTATTCTAATTTCAATAAAACTCAAAAAGGCCTCTGTATCGACAAACTACAATTTACTTGGAAGCTCTAAAGAAACTTAAAACATTTTTGACAAAAAAACAAAAAGTGGTTCTGTAGCTAAACTGACAGTCGTTTTCCAAACGTCTGTTAAAGAAAATTAAAAATGTGAAAAGAAATAAAACCGAAAATAGAAATTAAAGTTGTCCGTAAAATATTGGCTCTAGTGGCAAAACATAATATTACCAGGAGTTAAGTCAGTTAGATAGAGTGTTTGTGAATAAAATAACAGAAACTTTTATTTTTATCGAAACGGAACAGTTACACACTATTACAGGTGTCCAACAGTTGCAAAATAAAAATAACCAGTGATGGTAACCCTAGCGATTTTTCGGTAGATCTATGGAATTTAGATGCAATCTGCCGATTGCCTATTACCGAAAAACATCAGCTTATAAATTGTTTATTTACGTAGGAAGTTTGAAAAAATACATACGGTAAATTAAAACACATTTTTTTCCATAATTTGTTTTCTAAATACTACGTATTATGGCGAATTGTATGTAGATACCATATATTACAGAATTTTCAATTTAGAGGCGGCAATTTAGTTTTTCTTTCCAATTTAGGTGTAAACACTAAAGATTTCTTTCCTCTTTTAGATTTTTCAAAAATTAAATGTATGAGGTAATCAAAACTTCATCTTTATATGCTAAGGCTCTTTTATCTACATTTAATAAATAAAAGAAAGGGAAATAAACAAAAATTTGGTTGTTTGTTTTTTCCGTAATCTACCGAAAAATTCTGATGGTGCTACTGAATTAAAAGGAGTGGAGGTTACCATCACTGATAAAAGTGATAAATAACAACAGTTGTAAACAGTTGCAGTTAAGCTAACATAATCATAGATAAAGGATACTGGATACTATTATATTGAACATAAACATAATCCGATCATGAACCCAATCTAACCTAATTTATCAATCTTCTGTGCACTAAGTTATTAATTTAACAAATTAAAATGAACTTCGAATTATCATCTGACAGAGTTAATGAAGCAGCACAAATTGATGAAACAAGCTTATTAGTAATTATCCTAGACACAAATCCTGGACAAAGAATTTTAAGAGAAAACTCTCATATCTTAACACAATGTACCGATTCAATAATCGCATTTGCAAACGCACATTTAATGCAGAAAGCTCAGAATAAACTAGCTATTATGGCTTGCCACTCAAGGATTAGGTATTCAAGCTCACATTTGTGAAACGCTTTAAATGATAACAAAAATTCTAGCGAATTTGTTTTTCCTGGTCCCGGAAAACCGTTAGATATAAGACAAGTAGATGGTCAATATGAAGTTTTCACGTTGGTTGAGAAAACAGTAAAGCAAAATTTAATAAGGGTTTTAACATCGGACACTTCACCCACCTACACAGAATCATTGCTTGCTGGTGCGATTGCCATGGCATTATGTTATATTGCCAGAATTTTAAGGACTAAATCTCCAGGATCTAAGGTACTTTAACCTTATTATTATTAAAAGTATTTTAGAGGATTTTTTTCATGTAGATAAACAGCCGAATATTGGCAGTCACTGGGAGTGGAGATTCCGCATCTCAATACATGAATTATATGAACGTATTTTTTACTGCACAGAAGCAAGGTGTCGTAATTGATGTTTGCGCTTTAGATCAACATTTAAGTCTATTACAGCAAGGATGTGATATTACAAATGGCTTATACTTAAGAATTCCTCAGATACAAGGCTTATTACAATATTTATTAGTAAGTGGTTGTTTTATTCTTATTAGTTTATCTAGTAACTCCGCACAGATATTACCAAATAAATAAGACATGTTTTTAATGAATAATTTTAGTTTCATTTAGTTCTGGCTTGCTAAAGAAAGTTACATTTTAGTGGGTATTTCTACCAGAGCCTCCAATACGTAAAAAACTGGTCCTACCACCACCTGTTAAAGTCGATTACAGAGCAGCATGTTTTTGTCACAGAGAATTAATTGACGTAGGATATGTATGCTCAGTTTGTTTATCAAGTAAGTAAACTTAAACCGTAATAATCATTAAATTTCTTATACTTTATTCTTTATATGTGATAATTTTCAGTTTTCTGTAAGTTTAGTCCAATTTGCACCACATGCCAGTAAGTATTACTATGTAACTAAAGCCTGTTTCAATAGAGAAGACTGTATGACGTCATTAATATAACTCTAACCATGTATTGTAAATTTATGTCATGTAACGTTCTCTGCTGAAACAAATTATGCAGCGTGTCCACCTAATGCGTGGATGAAAAATAATTCCTTCCCTGAGTAATGTAGAGAAAAACTTCAAATGAAAGATATTCGAAGAGAAGCTCTGTACAACGCAAACTTATACTCAACAGACTGTTGAGTTTCCGCTCCGTATAGTACAGTTTGGTTTTTAAATGGAATAGCCTGTATATTATTACGTTTTTGGATGTCTCTCTTCAATTCATGTCACCTAGCTCCTAGCTTAGTTTTTCCGATTTTTGGGAATGCTACCGGTATTTTAAATGTCTTACAAGCCAGAGCGGTGATTCAAATTTTATTGGATTGAGTATTTCTCCCGCAATACAAGGTGAATTGAGAGAAACACACCAAACTGCAGGAGCGTATTCTACTTGTGAAAATAATTCAAAGAAACTCAAATGTTGTTACCCGATTTTTATTTATTTTGTCATGACGTGATAACAAAATTCCCTTCACACGTTGTTCTAATCACTGCGTTTTAAAAAAAATAACTTCAAAAATGTTGCCATTGACTTCTAAACATTTTCTGGTTCATCTACAAAGAGCGACCGCTGCACTTCTAATTGATTAGTGCCTTTCCTTAATATCGACTGCAGTATTTTTAACACGTCAAAGTAACGTACCTCGAGTATTGACTTTTAGTTTGCATGCCTCTTTTTTGAACCAGCCCCATAAATAGTAGTCTAGGTCTGGTGATAACCGCAAAGCAAATAAAAATCGGATAACATTTGAGTTTTTTGAATTATTTTTACGTGTAGAATACATAATTGGTGTTTGGTGCGTTCCTCCCGGCTCACTCTGTATATCCAAACATTCTTTATATCAACTAGATTCTACAAGATAGTTATTGAAATCGTTTGATTCATGTTATTTTTGTTTTAATGGAATACCCCCTTCTAAAAATGTTTGTATAAACATTTCCCTGGACTTAAAATACGTCATTCTTTATTAAATTAATGACATGAAAATTAATAATATGAAGCTATGGAGATAACTTTTGTTTTTCTAAACATATTCTTAAAAAATAGTGTGTAAAACTTGTTTCAACTATTACTCGAAGTGATCACCACCAACTCCGTACTTCGTCTCCAGCATTTTTTATTTCTGGTAAAGAATTCGAATTTACTTCTCCACCATTTACATCTAGAATGTTTGAGGTGGAGCTCCCACATTCTTTACACTCACCTTTCACTTCAGAATCTAAATCGCTATTTTCATTACTCGCGACATCAACATTTTCTAAACATTCGTCCATTAGCACCTCTAACCACTGCCTCTCCCTCTTCAATAATCCGAGACATATTGTTAGCTAAGTATCTCTGAACTCAAAATCTATACACATTTGTGGATGCTATAGTAATTGTTACTGCAATTATCACAGGAATTATAAAAGTTTTTACTTTTTGTGTTCAACCTTATTATGAAACGTGTGCGCATGAGTTGTAATACGTTTTACATTACACGAATAAGACGAGAATGACAACTAAGTTATTGGAAATAATATAAATCACAATAAGATTCATTATCATACATCACCTTTCATAATTTGCTATAAAATGACTTTGGCGCTCCAGCTCCAACTTCAACGATTGCTTCGGCAATCAACGTGCTAATATATTTTTTTTTCGATTTGCCACTGGAAACTCCAGGAAATACTCTATCGAATAAATTTTGATATAGGATATCAGGCATTTAAGATATGGGTCGTTAAAGAAACAACGGCATTTTGCAGAAATCTCAAAAACATAGTAATATACAGGCTGTTCCATTTAAACAGCCAAATTTGTATCGTGTATAGCAGGAACTAGGGCGGGACTCTACACTAGTATTCTATATTACAAGTCGATACAAACAAAAGTTCTGGATTTCTTCCTACCACTCAATTTACGCTTGACTAATCTGTGATTGGGCGGCTTGCACGTTAGGCTTTCTTTTTCTAATCGATTTATAAACATGTGGGCTTTCGATGCACAGAGTACAAATGTCGTAGAAACCAAGCGATAAATAGAATTCTACTGTGCACAGACTCCCACCATAACTTTATGTTGTACAGGTCTTGTCTCTGAATATATTTTATTTGAAAATATTGCCCAAAAATGGAATTATTTTCTGCCCACGCACTATGTAGAGACGCTGAATGTTCTAAAAAAAAGCATTTTTAACGAATTCAAATTATTTTCAGCACTGTATTTAAAATTCCCGGTCCGTTAACAGTAAAAGCAAAGAAGAAGAAAATCAAACTATAAAATTCTTAAGGAGATATACTTTATTCTATACAATGGTTCAAACATATTTTATAAAACACAAACGATCAAATTAAACAAGCAATCATTATACTAAAATGTCTGTTCCAAGCTTCTGTACATCATCTTTAGATTCCTTTTGTTTGGTTTCACCAACTTCCTCATCATCGGTATCCCATTTCAGGTAAAATTTTACATTAACGGAATCAGCAGTAACTGTACAGAACTCAGTACAAGTGTAGTTTAGAAATGCACCTCCGCAAATTGGACCATCGTCGTTGAAAATACAAAACAAAAATTGGGCCTAAAATTATGAATTACGTATCTAGAAATTGGGGCAAATATAGAAAAGGCAATATGTACTTCGGAAGCGTCCTGTACGAATTTCCATATTTTAACGTAGGAATCTTGAGAGACGGTCAAAATATAGCTCGTCAACGCTGAAAAATCTATAGCCGTTACTTTGAGCTTGTGGGCTATAGTTCTGGCGAAGTAATCTTCGTCGAAAAAGTCGAATATGCAAAATTCTCCGCTCTCGTAACCAATGAACGTTAGACAGTTGGTAATTTTCAAGGATGTTGGTTTAGAAAATAAACTAAAATTGTTGCAGAAAGAAAGGTTAAATTACCGCGCACAGTTTAAGAGAAATATGTTTAAGTTATTTGAAAGGATATTCTGAAAATTGAAAGTGTACTGTAAAATAATCTTTTGGAAGAAGGTCTACACTCAAACAGTGAACGTGTATTGCAATAGTTCCCGCAGTTGCGCTAACTTGATCCTTCATTGATCGTATTTTCAGCTTAAATTAAAGATTAATGCATTTAGATGTTAACAATTAAATTGAAATGTTGTACTCAAGTTAGTTTAACTGATCCTGCTGGAATTTTTTATTTTCTGTAAAGATATTTTATACGCCTAATCACGTTTTTATGTCTTGGATTTTACTAAGATAAATACGCCAAATATTATATAGTTTTATATAATAAAAGCCGATTGGCGGGACCTTTTCCGCATTACGGGAAGTCTTCACGAGCGGGAAGGATGGAAATTAAGCGGAATGGAAGAAAAATAGGGTAAATTGGGCAAATAAACGTCTACGGGGAAGGTAATCCGCTCCCTCAAGGAAATGGAGGTGTGACTTAAGTCGAATGAGAATTAAAAAACGTATTTGATTCCTCTACCAAACTTTTAGAGTCTGGATAACCATCTCGTTAAAAAATAGCAGCTGATAATTTCACTATGCATACATTAGTAATTGAGCAAAAATAAGGTAGCGCCAAATAATACTCCGATATACAGGATTAGTTGCAACTTCTTAGACGGTTCCAAATGGCGGCTTATTATGAGAGGCCTAAGAACTCGAGCCGCATAACCATTGCTAGTTGAAAAAAGAACTTCACTACATATTATTATTATTAAGTACATTTCTGCATATTCAATATATCCGAACACTTTAAAATGAACGAGATTTTTAAAAAAATTAATGGAATAATTACAAAATTCTATTCCTGTATATAACTACACGTGCAATAGATAGTGGTAACTGCACGTGATGAGTCCGTGGGCTCCACAAAAGTGAGCTCTTGCGCAAATAGTAGTATAACACAAAACGCTACAAAAGTGGTAAAACGAGATCGTTACCCAAACTTATGGTGAATAGAGGCTCATCTCAATGGATTTTAAGCGTGTGCTTGTTTAAATCTCATTTCTCACCCTAAAACATCCAACTTGCGGACGATCTCGAAAGAACCACCCTTAAACAGCCACATGTACGTCATAACATCCGATGACGTCACCATGTATTCTTCAAAGCCGTCCATGAGGGTGATCGCCTCATCGTGAGCGTAAAATCTGCCGGAAACCGTGAAGTTTGTATTATTTTCATTGCCTCGAAACATCCAAACGGTACCCAGATGCGTTCCAATACATAATATATCGTTTTTAACGACGCATACACCAATTGTATAACCTATTACGTATAAATAAAAGAAAATAAATAGCAATAAGTGTTAAAAGAGGAAAAAGCCTGATTTATAATGAGATTACTTTTATATTCTATTGTATTCGTCTTTTTAACGATTTCCAACTTACTATGTTCGTCTCCGGTTTCTCTGCATGCATGATAAAATTTAATATCGCTTATTTCTGCGTCGTAGACTTGGAGTCCGCTATCGGATAGGACGACAAAAACTGTTTCACCTTGTATTCTAACCCATCTTACCTAAAATGGTGACAGAAACTTTTCTTTTTTCTATTCTTAGCTTAAAATTTTCCATCAGTACACGTCATAATTTTATTTTTTGTACGTATATTAATTTGTTATAATTAAAATAGATAAATCCGTAGTAGCAAGTGATTTTAGTAGATGAATTGCAGAAAGTAAAAATACCTAAATTAGTGGGATTTTTTATGTTTTAAGATCTACGATTAGATATCGATAAGGAAATACATTTGTTCCGTTTCATAATGTCTAATAGATTTTATAGTTTCTGTAATCTTGTTTATAAGCAATTTTTTTGGTGTAAATTATTGTCCAAAATATTAAGTTAGGCGCCAACCGAAGTATAAAGGCTAGGCAATGTCCGTTCTGCAACGGAGAGTAGAAGATGAGTGGGAAAAAAGGGACATACGCAAAACAACGATAAAGAGAGATTGACGCTAAGTTTTTGAATGTATTTTATTCAATAAATTAAATATAATTAACACGCTTTTTGTTTTATAAATGAATCCATGAATTAACACACTCTTTCACTAGTCACTTGTAAAGTACCACTTATAAAGCCTGTTTTACACGCCGCGATTTATTGGTCAATTAATTGAACAAGTTCTTGACCAAGAAATCGGTAGAAATATGCTGCTTTACATTTTAAGAAATCGTACCGATTTTTGCTGTTTTACACGGTACGATAAAATCGAAAATCAACTTGTTCGATTAATCGACCAATAAATCGCGCCGTGTAAAACAAGTTTAAGTGCAACATAATGGAATTAGCAATGGCTTTGTTTTTCTTTCCACCATTCAACTGATTCAGAATTGTTCAAGCTAGGTGCTCTTGTAAATACTACAGACTTTAATATTATATACAACTGCACCACGATTTGCATTGGTGAACCATTTTGAACGGTTCAGAATCGGTTCAAATGCAGAAGAGAAACAAGCCTACTGACGCAAAAGCTAAATTTAAAGCAATGAAAGTATTTAGAAGAAGAAAAAAAGGAAATAAAATGATCCAAACACAATGTACCGCCCGGTAACCGACGCCATATGGAGCACAGCCGACACCATGCAGCACAATGACTAATTAGATTGCGAGATAGGGATTGAGCAATCCTTGACTTCTATTATTGCCTGTTTACGGTAATGTTTACGTTTTAAATCTAATAATAATTTACATATACAATAAAAAATTCAATATGGACGAATCTGGAAGAAGTAGTGGTTGCATGCAAATTATTTTTAGTAAGTTAACATTGAGCTGTTTATGAAAAAATGTGAAAATAAATACGAAATTTTATTTTTTTCTTACTATACTTCTTTGCTCACTTCGTTTCAGTCTCTTCCACCATGGACAAGCATTTTGGTAACGATTTCAGTGAATTTGTATACGATGAAAACTTTATCGCATTTCAAGGCTCTTTAGAACTCCAAATAGCCTACTAGGGAGCAAAAATTTATCAAATCTTCAGCAAACATTAAGAGCTAATAAGAATCGAATGATGTTTGTCACTAGATATCTTTAATTTTTTCATAGAGGAATTCACGCATATGTTAATGAAATGAAGAAACTGAGTTGCTAATCAGACATTCAAGTTATTCAGCTGTTACGCGCAGAAATGGAACTAAGTCAACTGACCTCAGCTCTTTTACAGTCAAACGAGAACTTTATGCAGTTTTTCAATACAGACTGATTATCTGTACTTAAGTTCCTTCTGGATTAAACGATTCAACATGGTTAAAATAGTAATTTATTAGATCTAACTACAAATTGTTAAAATAAAACTTTCTTGGCTCTTTTAAAAATAAACTTAATTAATTTAATCTGTTTATGCTTAATGTCTTCATGATAAACTAAATTTCTTGTTCCTTTCTGCAGTGGCAGCTAAGATAAATGAAAGGTCAATTACAACGCTTCGATTACCTAGTGTTTTTCCGTTGCATTGTGCAATGCATATGATATGCAACGGAAATACACGAGGCAATCGAAGCGTTGTAATGCAACTCCGTGGCCATAGAGCACTAGTCGCCGCAAGTTAACCTATCGCTATTTTGTTATAATATTTTACCACCGGGGCATAACACTTTTGTTTTATAACAAGTCTCGTAAAGATTACTTTTTATTTTCAATAAACACTTAGATTCTCGATATTTTTAAATAAAATCAACAAGATATTGCCCACGAAATTTGATTTCCGCCATTTTTATTTTGATAAGCTTAATAGTTGTCTTAAATGATGTAATGGAAATTTTCATGACAATCGATGTGACATGATGACAACTGTCTCGCCAGCGATTGTTGAAGAACAGAAGGCGTTTACACAGCACGGTTGACTATCGTGCCTGCGCCAGTCAGTAGTATTTTCCTGTGTAAACATCGTGTTACTTCCCTATTTTAATAACTAATGGATAAATTTGGGCTTTGAGGATGTGGATAACTTACGAATGCTTCATGAATAAACGTGAAATTACTGATTAAGTTTATGTTAGACATTAATTTCATGTACACCTTAAATTAATCATGACCTCATTACATTTCATTATACTTGAATCGCATTATTATCCTTTTTATTTTAGTAAATTTACACATTCAATACTTATATTACTTAAGTGTTTATACCCGGATCCATAATATTGTAGCAGCCAATCCTTTACTAATATTAATTATGTAAATTTTTCGTACCTGTTTGATGTTTCCTTTGCCTCTATCGCATCCTTGAGATAATGGTACGTATTTGCTTCTTCTCGTCGTATTTAATATGGGTATCACGTTCACGTAACCTTCATGAATCACGGCTAAACTTTCGGCACTCAAATGCTCATCGACATCTAATAGCGCAAGATTTTGGTCTATAGGCGAGGCGACTGTTACCAAACTTACGGACTTATCAAGTTTGTATATCATTTTGAAAATGTGACTTAAGTTTTGAGAATGGTTTCGCTGTCACCTTTTCTATATTTTTGTTAGTTATTTTTTGGAAACCATGGAGACGCCAATTTTGGTGTTTTAAATAACGTTATTTAGTCAAACAAATCTCTCTTTTTTTGCCAACTGGCCAATACAAAGGCTTCGATGTTGCAATTTACTCTGCAAAAACTGAAGAGCACAATTGTTACAGGGTGAAAAATCATGCAGTTCAGTTATTTAATTCAACTTATATAGCTAGTATGGTATTAAGAAGATGGTTACATTAGAAATACAAAACCAAAGCATTTTTAAGTACTACAATATATTTTATTTATTTTTTTAAATGTCAAACGTAAACTATAATATCACATTACATCTTTTTCTTTTATTACTTCCAACAAATAAAGTTATATAAAGTATACCATGAATAAAAAATTGTACACATGAAAAAGTAAATGAATAACTGGTCTTCCAAAAAAATATGTGTGTATATAACAATTGTCTACATAAATTTTCGATTTCTAAATACATAATATAAAAATATATTTCTTTTTTTTCCATTTTAAACAAAAATTGTTCCATACACATATCATTTTATATCACTGCTCAAAGACAATCAGGACCGGATTCAGAATGTAAACGAGAAAATGTCAAATCCGGTCCTGATTTCCTAACTTTTTTTTTATTATCGAAATCTTAGCAAAATATTTTATGATATTAAAATTTATTTTTTTTGTGTACAAAATAATTATATTTACAAGAAACATTTGAGTACGAGTATTTTAAAAGAATGATAAGGGATAATTTTACAGTTTCTTAGTTTGGTAATATCTGGTCTTTTATTTAGAAAATTTAAGCAGCTAGCTTTTTGAATTGCTGTTGTCTTTTTAAAGATTTCACGTAGATTTTACACCTCTGGCATGGCGTACGTGGTTATCCCAGATTCTTTTTCAAATAGTAACATATCTTTAGATCCCAAAATGACGAAAGGAGATAAAGTAGTGTAGACCGGCAACACATTGACCCTTTACTTTAAAAATAGAACCTGAGATCCTGTATATTAGATCATAAATACTGCGTATAATCTACGACTTGTGGGAAAATGAAATTACGTATCTATAGATACATCGCGAAAAATTGTAGGGAAAAATCAAAATAAACTCGAAGAGGAAAAGAAAATTCAAAATATACAAATATGGCAACTGGCAAAAAATAAAATATATACAAATTCAAACAAAAAAACCGTGGGGAACTTCTCTTTTACTCGAAAGCGTTGGTAACGCATGCCATAACGAAAATCCCTAGAAGAAGTGCCGTCATCTGTTTTAAGGACTCTTTGGGATCCTCTTCTTTAAGTAGATCGGGCAAAATTGTGACGAGACCGATGTGAAGGAAGGTGCCCGCCGTAAACGGTAGAATCCAGGATGCTCTAGCCTCTACAATGAAAAAGATCCAAAATATCATTGATAATTCTAGACTAACAAAAATTTTGTTGCTTACCCATTGAATTTGAGGCACCACTAAACACCAACGAGGCTAGGGACCCCATGAGCCCAACCCCGGCTGTAAAAAGTTGGAACAAAGCTGCGTCGCATCTCGTAAATCCAGATTTCAGTAAAATGGCAAAATCGCCAACTTCGTGCGGAACTTCATGCATCAATATGGCGAATGTGGTTAGGCAGCCGAGTCTAAAAGATACCAGGAAGGCTCCACCAAGCGTCAAACCGTGAGTGAAGTTATCAATAGCGTTTGCTACTAGATTTAGATATCCTGCTATCTGTAAAGAACAAAAAATAGGTTGTGGAGGATTCAAATTGACGATATTGTCGTATGGACTTGAAGCATAATACTAATAATATTCGGGCACAAAAAAAAATTATAAAATGGCATTATTATTAATGTATCTAAATAAAGTATATACAGGCCGATTTATAACATGCAGAGGAGATTTTTAGGGTAGATAGTGGGTACTAAAATAAACATTTTTTAGTAATAAACTTTTTAGAGAAACTCAATAATTAAAAAGTTACGAGTTAAAGCTTAATTAAATAAGAAGTAATTGTTCGGAAATTATGTGGGTAATTTATAATTTTAAATTTAAATTGGGGATATTTGAGTTAGTTGAACCACATTTAGTTAAAAAGATGATTTAAAATAAATGTAAAATAGAAATTACGATTCCTTAATTTTTCCTTTTAATGGCCAATAATTTTTGTAGCAACTATTGAGAGTTGTTGAATAATAAAAAACAAGGTGCCGTTGAAATTTAGGAAAGTGTCAAATTGACATTTCAGTAAATTTGAACACATCAAATTTAAGATTTGTTATTAGTAGTTGTTATTAAGTTATTAGTTCGGATAAAATGGTGAATTGCACCAACGAAGAATACATGGACATGATAATAGTTTATGGAGCTGCCGATGAAAATGCTGCACGAGCAAGACGAATGTATTTAGAAAAATTTCCAAATAGACAGACCCCTTCCGAAAATCCTTTTCTCCGTGTTATTCAATGGGGAAGAGAGACTGAAAATTTACAACCGAAGAAGGGTCAATATGGTGGAAGACCAAATCGACACGCAGTTGATATTGAAGAAGAAGTATTGGAAAGGGTAGATGCTGAACTGACAACTAGTACACGCCAAATTGCCCAAGAAGTTAATGTTTCTCAGAACTTTGTTTGGCGCACATTGAAGATGAACGGTTTGTACCCTTATCATTTCCAAAAGGTACAAGGACTTACTCCCAACGATTATCCGTTCCGGCAGCAGTTTTGTGAGTAGCTGCTCAATCGTACGGAAGCAGAAGCAGGTTTTCCAACAAACGTACTGGTAACTGACGAATGCTGTTTCACCAGGAATGGTAGGTTCAACTTCCACAATGCTCACATATGGGCTGATGAAAATCCTCATGCGATGCGCCAAAGTAACTTTCAGCAACCTTTCACTTTAAATTTATGGGCTGGAATTGTGAACGACACCTTAATAGGGCCTTTCGAATTGCCGGCGCGTCTCAATAGTGAATCTTACCTGCATTTTTTACAAGAAGTTTTAGCAGGACTCCTAGAACATGTTCCATTGGTTGTGCGATATAACATGTGGTTTATGCACGATGGCTGTTCATTACATTTTAGTCGTTCTGTAAGAGATCATCCCGATCATACCTTTTCGCAACGGTGGATCGGCCGGGGTGGATTTATTCAATGGCCCCCACGCAGCCCTGATCTCAACCCACTGGACTTCTTCTTATGGGGATACATGAAAGACCGGGTATATGCAACTGAAGTTGGTACCATTGAAGAGTTGCGCTATCGAATCAATGTTGCTACAGAGGACTTGCGAGAACGATTTCCGCAAGTCTCGGGAAATTGGATTCGTCGTGCGCAACTGTGCGTTGAAAAGCAGGGGCAGCATTTTGAACAGTGTTACATAACATAATTTTTTGTCTTTATTAAATTTATGTAATTTTAAAAATCTAAATAGAAATTAGTTTTAGAATTTTGCATTGGAGTGAGCATTCTGTCTTTTTTCTCTAAGTTTGAAATTATATCGTTTCCAAAGAAAGAAATAAGTGGGAAATTTTTTTCAAACCACTCTAACTTTTTAATTATTGAGTTTTTCTAAAAAGTTTATTACTAAAAAATGTTTACTTTAGTCCCCACTATCTACCCTAAAAATCTCTGCGCGTTATCAATCACGCTGTATATACATTAAATACTGGATTATAGATTTGAGTTTTTTTGTAAATATTTTAATTTTGTCTAAAAACAAATTTGAATTAACCGTTTTCTGTTTTTCATTGCGGCCTTCAACTCGCAGTCAGAAAAAGGAATGGGCTTGAAACGGTACTACAGATAGAAATTTCTCTTTATGTAATCACAACTAATGCTTGCGGTTTTCAACTATATAATCTGCGGTATAGATTTGCAAATTATAATGCATAATATAATAATACTGTTAACCGAAAAAAATTATATAGAAAGAATAATTTTTGCAAACTATTCCTATTTTACTTTTAAAATTTTAAGAAAAATTTTGAAATTTGAAAGTGGTACTTGGATACAATTAAAAGTAATTATACAACTTTCTACTGTTTAAATTACAGCCAGCTTAAACCGTTTCAACACTTACATGTTTCTTCTTATCCGATTCAACTTGAGTATCTGGTTGGTATCCTTTGATGTTATTGTTGGTCTTTTCCGGATTTTCGAATAAACTTGTTGCACCATCAACTACTTCTTCATTGAATTTCATTATGACCGAGAATATCTTTTCGGTTATCACAAAAACTATGAGACCGGTTAGTATAAGTAGACCAGTGTACATAGATGGTTGACCACCTGAAGCAAAAAAGAACAAAGATATAAGAACATATGTAACATCTAGTTGGATTTTTTATCTTTCTTTAAGCATATTTTCAATAAACAGTAGTGTATTGTGTCTATAGGTTCTAGTACGAAAAAATTAGAAATAGGACTTTAAATAAGAAACAGTACATAATCGATCCATATTTGACATATGTCCTGCAAACAATCTTTTACTTATATTTTTACCTGCATGTTATAGACGTAAACATGCAAAATCGGTACCTAAGAAATTGTACATACGCTGAGTAGATAGCCGTCAAAACGCAAAATTATTGTGAAATGTATTCTATGTCTTAAGGCTGTTTTATACCACTCACGAAGAATTCAAAAATACAAAGTACGCATGCGTCATGCATAATTATGCATCGTGTAAAACACACACATGATTTGTTTTGTCATAACGTAACCTAAATTTATCTGTTGATATTAATTTCTTTTATAATGCACGGAATTACACCCAAACAAGATATGGTATGTTTATTAGCAGTTTTGCAGTAATCATGACAAACAAATGCAAAATCAAAGAAAGTAGAAGAATGTATTGATGCCACACCAACCTTTGACGTGTGTATAGTTACGCACTGCATTAATTCTTAATTCTGCACTACACCGCACCACTATGTGAACGCTACTATACACGTTGGTTCAGATACGAACGGAATATTGCCTTTGTGAATGGCAACAGAGCATTCGAGTCTCACTGATAGATCGCATCCAATCGCAGTATATCATAAAGCGAGAAGCAGTACGCACGCTTGTCCGCTCAATCACGTAATATTATAATTCAACGCCCTCTGACAAAATTTGCTAGACGGAATTACGGCGTAATTTTTCTGTAATCTCAGATTATGTTAGACATTACAGTTTCTTTGTTCATTTTGTTGCTGCTATACGATGTAAGAGAACGAAAAAGTAATTCTAATTAGGAAAATAAACAACGATTGTTATAAAATTAAACTAAAGAAAAATAAATTCGATAATTATACAAAATAAATTGAAATTTCAATAGATCAACATTCAGATTCAAACATCTACCTTCTTTTATTTTTATCCGTGGAAAGATACGACCCAATTCGTTAAATGCATTTCCCTCTGGGTTCAATGCTTTTATGAAATTTTTAACAATTCCTAGTTTGATGTAGAGCGGTGGTAACAAAAAACCTTTTCGATCGGCACAAGTGGAATCTCAATAATGTTGTTTTGTCAAAATCTAAATTCCTCACGTAAAGGCCAGTTCCGTTCGTTATATTGATCGCCGGCAAAACGGGTATTCCACATGCACATGTAGCACATATTTTTGGTATAATCCATTTGCATACCTCTTAAAAGAGCCACCACTTTTAAGTCGGCACAAATTTTCCGCTTTTGGTCATTATATTGGACCAAATCGAAAATTTTCGGGGGTTGGAAGTTTCTAGAAGGTTCACGAATGGTCCATGAACGGTTCTCGAAGGTTCCAGAAAGTCCATTGACCAGATTTTCCAAAAAATTCCAGAATGTTCCAGAAGGTTCTTTAGGCCTAAAATTTTTAAATTGAATTTGCTCGAAAACGCGAGCTAACTTTTAAAAACGGTTGGCACCATTGGATTCAGCGCACTCGAATTAGGTTTACCCAACGAGTGCCCAGCTTGTTGCATTTTGCAACTAGTACAGTGTAATTAATATAGTAATGGCGAAGAAGAAGGGGAATCAATATATGCATACCAAATTTCATGAAACACAGATTTGACAACAGTGTTAAGCTCGTGTCTAGTAAACGCACTTTCTATTTGGTCAATTTTAAACAATGTGTGATTCTATTACGTAGTACGAGGTACTGATTTTGCAGGTTTCCCAGTTACATGAGTTTACATTACATGCTGTTTTAAAGTGGAACGAATATCGACTATAAACAACCCAGGGCGCATGCAAAGTACGGATTTTAATATGGTCATATATAATTATAATCCATTTCTAAAATCGTAACATAAGCGAGGGCTTTGCTAACGTCATAGACGGTAATAATAAACATAACAGAGCATAATCGGATTGATTGTTGAAGGCCTCAAAAAGTGAAGAGAGGTCTCCAAGGGCTCTTATTAATATTTGAAATAAATGAATTATTCAAACTGTGTCCATTTACCTCTTTTGATGTTCCGAATCATAGAACAACACGTCTGCTATATTGTTGCTAGTTGCTGTTACTGTAAAACTTACAGCGTAAGAAGCTCGTATTACATGCAGAATGTATAAATAAAGATATTACATTACTTTACACAACGAGCATTTAGGGCAAAAAAATTTTGATACCGCGACTTGATTTGGATTTCAATAGCTTGCAATATTAACATATTACTGTGTTCATTAATCATATTTAAAACTGAAAGTTTAACATATTGAAAAACAATGGTTATGAAGGTAACTAACTAATACTTTCATTACACATTCTATTTTAGTAACAATGATTTATATTACAAGAGATAGATACAATAATCTACGCTATAGAAAACTAAGCAATAAGCAATATGTGCTTAATAGTTAAATGCATACTCTATTACTTATATAATACCTTAATAAACGTTGAATGATAAAAAGAACTGTATACATATTATATGCATTTGTGTTCTTATTAAAAGTGAATCATCTTCGCAATGTTATACAAATCTGGTTATTTTGCGATACGAAAAAAATGACCAACTCTGTATACGTAAAACAGAAGCAGATGTTTAATCTAACACTCAATCTACAACTCCAATTTCGTTTTTACTTTGAGGCTAACCTAGAGAATGATTTGCAATACGCCAACGCACTGTTTCAGGTTTAATTTAATAATTTCGATTAGGTCGTGCGTGGTTGGCTGGATATAGCCCGCATTTCCATTTGTGGGGAAAATTAATTATACACAAATAAAATTGGGAAATGCCAATACCAGTTTCAGTGAACAATTACGACAATTTTAGAGATAAGGTAAGTAAATTTTGATTATTGCGTGCATGTGCATATCATCATGCTTTATTATCGCAGCTTTATATCGAATAAAAATTGCTAGGTACTAAAAAGTTATTTTAGCAGTATTAACTTATCATCAACAGAGGTGTAAATCAACTTCTTCTAAGGAAATAGTGTTGATGTTGGCACGGGGAAAGGTCAATTGACTATAATGCTATGCTTGTCTGATTCTTCACTTATCTTATTTTACAGTGAAAAAATAAATAAAGTTGTGTAAATAAAGGCTTAATTTTTGCATTATATATATGTACATACATACACACAGACTGTGGATATTTTCAAGATTTCTTCTCCTCTTGAAATGATTTAATTTGAATTCTAATTTTTTTGAGTGAGCCCATAAATTTCAGTGTAAACCAATTTTGTTTTACTTTCAGCTATAGCCTGTCTCACGTTAAGATCGAAGTATTGGATCTTGAGTGTACGAGTCCTAACAACTATACAGTTACTCCCATAAGTATTTGGACAGGGTAAAAAAAACATTGGTATTGTTTTATTTAAGTGTATTTCGATATTTTTTTGCTCAAATAATGTAGATATGATACACTATTAGACTAATATTCTGAAAATATAAATTAAAAGCCGAAATTCTTGTAAACTATATACATAAAAAAAAATCAAAACATAAATTGCACATATTCATATACTCAAAAGTATTTGGACAAAATACAGGGACACAAAGAATAAGAAGGATTTCTTTAATTTAGTATTTAGTTGGGTACGCCTTAGATTGTATAACACATTTTAGTCTATTTGGCATTGACTCCACTAATTTACTTGTAAATTCAGGACTAATTTGGTTCCATTCTTCTAGATTCTAATTCACCCCACAAATGCTCAATGGGATTGGGGTCCGGTGATTGTGAGGGTGTATTTAAACATTTACGGGTATTGAACAACAACCATTGTCGAACAACGAACGCCGTGTGTTTGGGGTCGTTGTCATGCTGGAAGATCCTGCGGCGGCTTTCTACGCTTGCGTGCTGTGTACCTACATCTGCTGACAAGCCACAGACTCCATTACAGAAAGATTCGTGTTTACGTTTGTTGGTCACTATTTAAAATGTCTCCGCCGATTATGAAATACGCGCTGTGATTCGTTTTCTTAGTGTTGAGGGCATTAAATCGGCTGATATTGCCGACAACTGCGAGTCGCAACCAGATTTGTTGTGTATATATGTATGTACGCTGCCGTAAATACTATTTCGTAGTTCTACGTTTGCTTTAAAAATGTTGCCTACATCGCGAAAACGGCCAATGTTGGACGGACAAAGTTACAGAATTTATAGCAGCGACCTAAATTATGATGGCGTTAAAATTCAATGTGTAGTTTGTAATATCCCTTTAATGTGTTGGTCCAAAAGGGATTGTCTACGTCACGTAAATAGTAAACAGCATTCTTAAAAAAAAATTGCACACGACACTATGACAACTTTAAATTTAATTTATGTGTTACCTTTATTGCATGTAATCTACCATTTAATTTACTAGACAAGCAAGCATGTCTTCTTTTGGAATAAATATTCGGACTCCAAATTACCAAGTCGGGCATCGTTACAAAGAATTGTGCCATCTGGTCGTGAACATGTTGAAAGAAGGATTAAATCGGAGTTGAAAGATAAAAAAACTGTGGTTTTGTGTGGGCGAAACAACAGAGACCGTAAAAACATTCTGTGGTTAATATAATGGTACGTACAATAGATCACATCAATCGTCACCTTCAATTCTATTAGCTTCCAGACGAGTACAACAATGTACTGCCGAAGTAATTTCAAAGTTAGTGTTAAATACATTGGAAAAGTTTGAACTTTCAACAAACCAACTGTTGATGTTTATGAGTGATCGCGCCGTAAACATGCTTTCTGTGGGCCGGTCTCTTAAAAACATTGTGCTAACTTGTTACATATTACGTGTAAAATTCATGCTTTTAGTCATGTGGCAGATAGTATTAGAAAATGTTATCCCGAGGTAGACGCTTTAATAGCGCATACAAAAGCAGTGTTTGTCAAATCCCTAAAACGTATTCGCAAATTTCACAGACTGTGCCCCGTATGCCTGAGCCACCAGTACCTATTCTTACACGTTGGGGAACATGGTTACAGGCCGCGTTTTATTATCATAAATATTTTGAGAATATTAAGAACGTGGTTTTACAATTCGATCCAAAGGAAGCTGCGGCTATCAAGGAAAGCCAGTCCAAATTTCAAAATAGTCAGGGTAATACGGATTCAAAAACTATTCAGAACAATTGCTTCGGACTAGTGGAGGCAATAGAAAAATTACAAAATCCTTCGGTGTCGTTGGTGAAATCTCTGCAAATAGCGCAACATGTTCACGCACAGCTATGCGTGGTAGAAGACGCAAAAAATGTTTGTGTTCTAGAAAGGTTTGAAAGTGTTTTAGAGAAAGATTCTGATTTTGGCACATTAAGACAAATTTGTGAAGGTGCGTCAACAGAACCGTTAAGTTGTTCCAAAGATTATTTTAATTACGCAAATATAACGTCACTAGATGTAGAACGTTCGTTTTCTGCATATAAACACATTTAAACAACTGTGGAAACATATATATATATAATGTTGCAGATATTTAACAGACATTATTCATGTCATGAAGATTTGGTTCAGAAAGTTGACGAAAAAGTGAAAGAGAACAGACGCTTTACGATTTCATCGTTATCTGATGAGTTCCCAGAAGTGTTCTCTAGGAAGTTGTGAGCAGTGGTTGTTAACTCAGGCGGCAGAATTCTATGACGATGGGATTGTAAAGCTGATTGTACGATACGATAAATGCCTCAATATTGGTGGAAATTATGTAGAAAAGTAGAATAAGGTACAGGCTTTCATGTAAAAATAAAATTGTTAAGAAAAGTTTACTTGTTTTTGTTTTATTTAAAAACGGTACTTACTTTAAAAATACGCCTCGTAATATAAACGAAGTAAACAGAATAAAATTAAATTGTTTTGTTCTACTTACACTTCATTTGATTTAAAATAACTATCAGTAATTGGTCTATTTAAAATTGACATGTGCATGGGAACATAACTTTAGTTGTTGTAAATATATTTGTTTTTATACCTGCAAACTATACCCTACCTGTACACGTGTTTCCAATAAATACAAAATTTAATATTCTATTGGAAGTTCGTCAACGTTTAGTGCTATTTTCACATATTTTGATTTTAACGTGAGACAGGCTAATGTTTTAAACACGTCTATTCTTCCAACAATATTATACCTTACAAAGCAAAAAAAAATCTTATGTAAGTGTATCTATAATTTCTGTCTACGATATTCATGTAGTAAATAATGTGCTAGCATACACAATTAATCTTTCATTCATATTATATCTTACGGTTGTTTTAACTACTAAGCGCTTTTATACTTGAGCATATTTCATGAATAACAAATGAGGTGTGTCAGTACATTCTTTTTATTTATGTTCACATAATTCAGTTAAGAAAATATATTAAATTTGTCATTTAAAATTTGAATAGAAAGAAAAAACATAGATATATTTAAATATATGTATGAACCTGAGTAGAATATTAAGGGCACTACCCCATGTTACAATTATTTTTATTTCCTTATTATAACCACTGTTTATTATCTTAACCAATTAAATATTTCGATTAAAAACGCTTATTTTGCAATTGGACGAAAGATATGCCCATAAACACTTTAAAAAAATCAAGATTGAATGATTAAAATCAAGATGAGCGTCAAACAATTTATCCTCGATTAATACCATTAAACAAAAAGCTTAAATCCTAACATCTACTGTTTTTATTTAAATTTACTTCTCGAGCTAGATTGCATTCTCATTACCTACTTACCATTTATATTTACATCGTGCGCCCATATTTCAGGTAAGGAATGTAAGAAAACGTCGCCCAGGAGACCTCCAACAGCGAAACTCAACAGGGATTTCAGGAAGTTCGCTTTATCTGCAAAACAAAATATAGAAAATTGAAAACGCATTACTTAAAAAGAAGAACTAGTACTTTTTGAATAGATATCATTAATACGTCAAACTATTTAGAATCTAAAAATAGTAAAATAGTTTCATGAGTTTCAACCGAAAATAAACACTTGTCATCGTTGATGATGCATTTGGCAAACCTCATGCCAGTACTTCCTTGGTGAGCAAAAAAATGGTGCTTAAGGTTTAGTAGTAGGCGCTATTTTTGGCGGTGACAAGAACAAAGGAATTGAATAAGTTCAACGCACCAAAGAAATTTTCGTATATAAAAAAAAATTTGACAGTTGCACGGAATTGCACAGAAATGTTACAAGGTATGTTTATTAGTAGTTTCTGCTTTAATTATGACATACAAATTCAAAAACAAACACAGAAAATAACATTAAAGTTTGACGTGTGTATAGTTTCGCGTTACACTAATTTCACGCTACTTTAGTCAAAAAGATGTTACCATTTATATGGTAATATAATTTTATTTTGTTATAGACATAATAACGCAATACGACTTACTTTTGAAAATAAAGGAAGATTGCGGTTTGGATGAAGGTCTATTCGTCACCATCAGTAGTGAGAAATAAATTTCGGGAATGGCGTAACAGAGATTCTCCGAGCCATTTAACCATCCGTCGTCATACAAAATTTGTGAGTATAGCAACTTTTGTAAGTAAGTATAGGGCAAACAATGGAAGACTTAGAAGTGTTCGAACAGAAGCCAATATCATACGTGCTGAAAAAGCAGTCTTAAATAGCACAAGAGAGATAATTCCAAGATTATCACTAGAAACCCACATTTATGAGCCAAGCGTTCGTGGAATTCGTCATCATGATTTGACAATGAAGCCATACCGCATTCAGTGGAAAAGTTAATAAACACAACTGTGTAATTTGGGCTACAGAAAATCCCCATGAATTAAGAGAACACGTTCGAGATTCTCCCAAAGGTTAACGTATGTTGTATTATTTCAACATGTGGGATAATTGGTTAATACTGTTTTAATTCTACTGTTACAACTGCTGCCTTCTTAGATATGTTACACAATATGCCCCTAAATGTCTTACAAAATGGTTACTTTCAGCAAGATGGAGCATCCCCCACTTCGCATTGGCGATTCAGAGCCATTTGAGGCCTTTACGGAAACGTAAGCCTGTGCGACCAGGTTAAGTATCTGTTATAATTTAAGCGTTCGGAATGGTTGAATTATCTTTGTCTGGAAATAGACTTTTAACTGCATAGTAGGTTTCTATAGGTTAGCTTTTTTTAGTTAGGGTTTCTTCATCTTAGCCCCAAAGTAGAGTAAAACATAACCATCAATTAAAGCAGCTAACATCTAAGATTGATATTTAATAAATTTATACATATGTATTTTATTTACTGTTCTGGTGTATAATGTTAGTACCATATCGTTGCCTTAGTGAGAAACTCCATTAAAAGGAAATCTACAGGAGACCAAAAAAATTGTTTATTCGTATGATCACAATGTAAATTCTTGATTCTCTTTTTTTCGAGGCTATTGTAGAATAATTTGAATGATTTTTGGTAAAAAATAATTCTGAAAATCTTTTTTCAGTTATTATTAGATGGCAGTTAAATCTCATTTGTGATAGAACATGGAGTTACGTGCTTTTCTTACTAAAGCAACAGTATGTATATAAATGTTTTAGAAAATTTAAAAAATTAGCAAGATGCAATTTATTTGTTCTATAATAATGCAAGAAATAATGCAGAAATAAGACAATAATAAGGACAAATGCAACGAAACTCACAGAAGGCGAACCTTTCGCTTTTTGGAATAGGTTAACCTGGTCACGTGGTTTTAAAAACCCAATCCACAACCCGAATATATTTTCCAAAAAGGCCTTTGAATGGTACATTTGATAGACGTTGGATTGGAAGAGGTGGACCATTACCTTGGCAGGCAAAGTCATCCGATCTGACTCTATGCGATTTTTAATTATGGGGAATATAGCCACAAAACCTTCTAATATTAATGATCTTAAAAATCGTATAACAAACATTATCCGCTCTATATCTCCAGAAATGTGCCGACGCGTTATAGGTTCTACGGTGGACAATCAGCACACATGCATTAGCAACCAAAGCGCATAGTTGACAAGGTTGTATTAGCTTTCTTTGGACCAAATCTGATAATTCTATTTTAATCAAAATAAAAACATTCAAATCCCATATAGTCGGACTGAGTGGGCATCCGGTGGGCCTCAATGCAAAAGCGGACCTCACACCAACATATTTCAACCAGAGATTTTTGCTTTAAGTCTGTGCGCCATAAAGAACCTCGAGAAAAGGATACGAGGGGCAACTATAAACATATTCAGCGACAGTCCGGCAGTTCTAAAGGCTATTAAGGCCCACACAATCGAAGGCAGTTGGGAGGCAAATAACCATGTTACTTCGCGATGGGTACCAAGCCACCAAGGGATCGAAGGAAACGAAAAGGCAGATAAGCTGGCCAAACAAGCAGCGGACATGCCTTTCATTAATCCTAACCCCTTCTGTGGTCTCCAAAAGAGCCACATAAAACAAGCAATTAAAACATGGGAGGACAGTCAAATGCCTCGTACTGGGAAAATATTCCAGAACAAAAACAGGCGAAACCACTCATATCAGGCTCACCAAAGATAGCAAAAATAGCGCTATCGTTCAGCAAAGGGGATCTTAGATTACTGGCAGGATTTTTGACAGGACATGTAGCACTAAAATATCACTTATTTAAACTAGGAAAAGCTGAAAATCAAATCTATCGTCTATGCCAAGAAAATCTGAAGAACTTATCCTATGTAAATGTGTTGCCATCAGTCGCACACGACATCAACATTTCAGTAGGCCGTTTCTTGCACTTATTAAACTCAAGGAAGCCGATCCTAGAGTAGCATTAAGGTTTATTAAAAGCCTCCAATTATTCTAACACACACAAGGGCATTTTGTTACAATAGATCTATTAAGGTTGCTGTGATTAAAGGCATCTATGCCATGGCAACTTTCAGTTTTGCTTCGTTTCAACTTTTGTTGCCTTTCAACATTTTGTTTTTGTAACTTGTTTCCTGTGTTATTCCACAAATGATCCAGTAGTAGAATTTCATTTTCAGTGATCATATTGGTAAAAAAGCCGGTTTGAACATTTTTTATACTAGTCACTGCTTTCAATCAAATCTTTAATATCAATTTCGCCTGTTGAGTTCCCAAGGAAAGCAGATGACAACTCAATTCCGAAAGAAGCTCTGAAATCGTTTCCCAAATATTTGAGTTTTTTTTTTTCAAAAACAATATTTAATTGCATCCGTTGTTCAGAATTGTTTAGAAATTGAATAGGGTGAGTTGTAATAAATCTAAGAATATAACAATCTTGATAATGTATTCAAGGCCAATCCTGTTATTCCTTTTAGAATTTTCTTATATGAAAAAATCGGTGACAAATTTCTCGTTATTTTTCGCAACGGATTCAGATGTTTTTGCATCACTTCTAACTGCAACAGGTGTGCTATATTAACAAAGAACAACATGTTTTGTCTGTGTTTTATATATTTTTCACGTGCGTGCTTGATTAATTAGCGTTTAAAAACGACTTCCGCGGTGTCATCCTTTTTTCTCTGGAATTGTTGAAATTAGAAGCATTCATTTTAGTCCAATTTTATGGATGTTACAGTGTGTTAGATTTCATGTTTTTTAAATGTTGTAACAATTTGAAAACCGGTTTTTAAAGTTAAGAAACCAGTCTTCGAACCATCTTGTGATAAAATATATGTTAAGCCGAAGAGTTTAAAGTAGGAATAACCATAGCAACAGACGAATGTCACCGAATGCCTGGCCGCGATAGACTACTACTTGTAGGGGATATGATGGCATATACATGTATGTAGTATTTCATATTTATTACAAGTAGTAAACAAATAATTTAAGCTATATTTTCGAGAATATAATTGTCCAGGTTTGATAATCACTAATCACTATAGAGCGGAATTTATGCAATTTGCATATCCCATATTTTTTATGACAAGCAAATGCTTCAGTATATATACGAATAACAACTTTTCGAATTGATTGACGTAGATTAATTATTCCATATTTCGCATATTTTAGTAATCTTTTCATATTTCAGCGATTATTGCATATTTTTGCACACTAGAGCGTATTCGTGCATTTTTTAGCAAATTTAGAACAAAAATAATTTTTCTTTGAATTCTATTAGTGTTTTCCTGTAATACAACAAAACTTTTCCGAACGAACATTTTATCGGACACGTGTGTATTAGATGGGGAGTCGGCTCTTTTGTCGCTGGACCTCCTCACCGACAAAGAGCCTACTTCGCGAAGAAGCCGCTATCCTTCAGGTGGTGGGCTGTCCCAAATTCACTAGATAAAATGATCATATAATTTTCAACAACTCCCATACCGGCAACTGTCCGATTCATAGGAAGTTTAAGTATTCACCAAAATGTTTCTTATTCATTGTATAACCAGACGTTGAAGTAGATTGGTGCAGTAGTGAAGAATACCAAAAGTGAGTATAAGAACTTATTCTAACGGATGAAAGAGTTTTCTGCAAAGCATGTGGGAAAACGGTAAGTTTTGTTTTGTGTATAATACACTAGTACTTAGAATTTTACAGCCATATACGATTTTCTTGTACAAGAAAATCGTATTGGTGATATTTTCTTTCTTTACAGGTGCCATGTGAACGCAAATTTCAAGTCACCCAACATGTTGCAACTGAAATGCATAAAAGAAACTGTTGGAAACTTCAAGCTTCAAAACTTAGCCAAGTGCCTTTGACACAATCTTTTGCCTGAACCTCAAAACAAAGTGAGCAACAAATATTTAACGCAGATTTGTGCAAAGCGATGGTTACTGCTAATATACCGCTCAAAAAGCTGCAAAATCCGAGTTTTCGGCAATTTTTAGGAAAGTACTGCCAAAAGAGTATTCCGAATGAAAGTTTGCTCAAAAAATGTTACGTGACCGATATTTATTCTGAAACGATCAATAGCATTAGGGAAATTGTTAAAAACGAGTATATATATTTTACCGTTGATGAAATGACAGATTCCTGTGGCCGCTATATAGCAAATTTATTAATTGGTCATCTAAATAATAAACAGCCTGGTAGATCGTATTTAATTGCTTGTAAGCAATTAGAAAAAACAAACCATCTCACAATATTAAGATTTGTTAATGAAAGTTTCATGAATTTTTTTCTTTCTGATGTTGTTCCTACAGGAAAAATTTTAGTCATGTTATCCGATGCAGCGGCATATATGATTAAAGCGGGTCAACAGCTTAAACTTTTGTACCCTAATTTAATACATGTACTTGTTTGGCTCATGGATTAAATAGGGTGGCTGAGGAAATTCGGCAGCAATTTCCAGCAGTAAATACATTAATCAGTAACGTTAAGAAAATTTTCTTAGTCATCATTGAGAGTTCAGATTTATAGAGAAAAGCTGTCGGATACTCCTTTACCACCTGAACCCGTCATTACCCGATGGGGTACTTGATTAAATGCCGCAATATTTTATGCAAACCATTATCTAGAGATCAAAAACATTATTTCAGAATTCTCTACTGACAACTGCAATTCTATTGCAAAATGTCAAGAAATTTTGAAAAAACTCTTCTTTGCCTAATGAATTGATATTTATTAAAGCCAATTATGAATTTGTTTCTTTGACAATAACAAAACTTGAAAAAGAATCGCTTCCACTAACTGAATCAGTTAAATTAATCAATGATTTAGAAAACAGTGTTTCAAATATTCCGGGTATAATAGGAAACTCAATAAGTCAAAAGTTTAAAGAAATAATTAATAAAAATGTAGGATACAAAAGTTTAGCAAAAATCATTTTGATTTTAACTGGTAAATTAAAAATGGATGAAACAGAAACAAGTATAGAATTAAGCCCTGAGATTATGAATGCATTAAAGTACGCACCAATAACTTCCGTTGAAAATTTAGAAAAGCATTTAATTGTAAATTGTTTTAATAACAAAAATATGTAGTGTCTAAGTATGTATTTTAGCAAATTTTAAGTACGTGTGTGTTTATATAATTGTGATTTTAAAATGTAAGTGGGAATAATGTAAGAGCAATAAACGTTCGTAAAATGCTTCGTTGTGATTATTCTTGTTTTATAACATTTAACAAGAAGTTAATCGGTATCAGAAGCGTATGTGCATAAAACTGCATATTTAGCAAAAATTGCGCATATTTCGAAGAATTTTTCTGAATATATATGGGCATATTTTGTCGATTTCCGATGCATATAATTCCGCTCTCTACCAATCACCATCTAACTCGTTTGTAAAATGCTAGAGTAGCACATTGTAAATGATGATAAGTTATTATAGTAGCTGTAGCATTTAAACATAAGCATGTTATCTAAACGTGCATTTAATGATAGAACAAAGTATATTACGTAATTATTGTCCTTTGGAGCCCTTAAAGTCAGTTAGTGGATCAAGAAGCCAATAGAGAATTAAATGCAGCGAAAAAAGTAATATAAAAGCAAAATAGAAAATTTATCCTGAAAGATAATCCTGAAATTTGTTGCACGAGGTAGGTGCCATAAATTCTAGGCCTGTTATAGAAAAAATAGACTTGGTAAAATATAACAATTATTATTTTTCAATAGAATCTCCCCTAACTTCAATACATTTATTACAACGATCAATTAATGATTCTATACCCTTGTGAAAATAATCTAAAGTTTTTCCCTCAAAGTGTTGTATTACAGCTGCTTGCAATTCACTATCGTCCTTAAAATCGCGTCCCCTAAGGTCTTTCTTTAATTGAGAAAATAAATAATAATCATTTGGAGCCATGTCCGGACTATACGGTGGATGTTCCAATTCTTGAAAGTCGCATTCGCGGATGGCAGTACGGACAGGTGCATTGTCGTACAATAATCGAACACCTTTTGTCAATTTTCCTCGACGTTTTGCACGAATATTGTCCCTCAATTCATGCAACAAAGACGCATAATATCTGCTGTTGACAGTTGTATTGCGCTCTTTAAAGACAATGAGTAAAATACCCTCATAATCTCAGAATATTGTGGTCATCACCTTTCTCGTTGATTGAACGACTTTCGTCTTTCTGAGACGAGGTTGATCGGGTCGCCGCCATTCGATCGATTCCTTTTTGAATAGAGGATCATAATATAGAACCATTGTTTCATTTCCTGTGACAATGGACTCCAAAATCGGTTTCGGGTCGTCTCCATACATGTTTAAAAACGAACGCGCACATTCGACCCGATATTCACGTTGGAAAGCAGAAAGGAGATGCGGTACCCATCTTGCACTAATTTTATTCATACCCACATGGTTATGGAGAATTCGGCGAATACTTGTTTCAGAAATGTTAGACATCACTGCTAAGTTCTTCACTTTCAAACGGCGATCTGCTAATACCATTTCTTCAATAATTGAAACGATTTGAGGCGTTATCAGTTCAATTGGCCGACCATCATTTTCAAGGGATTCTTGCCCCAAAATTTTGCCCACTTTTTTACAGTGGAGTATGAAGGAGATAAATCACCATAAACGCCGTCCAAACATTATTTAATGTGATTAGGCGTATGCCTTTCCTTTGTTAAAAATTTAATGACCACGCGGTACTCAATTTTCGTTACCTGAGATATTTTCATGTACTAGTCACGTTGTCTGGTTGGCCACTAAAAGTTACTTCTCTTCGAGCCGTAACATATATGTATATACCTGTATAAGCCTGTTAGACCGAGAATTTATGGCACCCACCTCGTACATTCCTATAAACCACTGTGATCAATTCTGCAGTAATACCATATGCAATTTAAACTATTTGCAATCATCTTATTATACAGACAATCGATGTCTACTTCTCAATATTCCTAATCGTGCATCCATCTCGAGTGGTTTGCTACTCCATATGCACTTCAAATCACAGCATAATCGATTTACGTGTACACGATAATCTTCAATTGTTTGTCTAAAATCTCGTCCTGAATGGGTTATCTGTATCACGTTGAGGATTAGCCAATCGATAGCCATCTCCAAACTCCTTTAGTCTAATTATGAAGTACCTATTATGAGAAGTCCTTTGTTCCTATTTTTTAATGATTGTTCTTCCTACCATTATCTAGATATTAGATCAACGGGTATGTGGTAGTTCGTTTTTGGCGGACTGGATTTTCCAAGGCTTTGCCTGGTCTGCAATGTTAATGACAATAACACATACTTTGGTACCTAAGACGTGATGTTTGACACATATACTTATTTACAAGAAACGTATAACCTTTAAGAGAACGGCGAGATTATCGCTTTTCATGCGCAATACATATATGTAAGAACAATGAATCTTATTTGTTATTTCTATAGATTATATCAGACGAATAAAATTAGTAATGGAAGAATTCTTGGAACTATGAGGAGCGGTGATAATTGGAGCATATTAACTGTTAATAAAACAAAGTTAAATATTTCTGACATTGCACTAGCAGCGTAGGTATTTCAAAAATTACTTTGTTCTCGATATTAATACATTTCAACAAAGAAAGAACGAAGTCATCTTTTGAATTCTTTACTTTACAAACATTTCAATGCTATACAAATAAAAATATATTGTGCCTACTGCTGATAAGTTGCAATCGCATTGTGGAATACATTTTCTTTTTAACGCGTAAAGGTCGTATCGAAAATAAATCAAAAGCTAAAGAACAAAGAAAGTTCAAAGTTCAATAACGATTAATATAGTATCTAATATGGTTTTTAGATCTATTTTCCATGTTTCTTAAACGCTATGCAATAAAACTGCAAAATAATAGATTAATTTCTGACATTTTAAAGTAAATAAGGCAGCTCCTGCGGTTAAATTAGTAAGTCTACATTACCTACTAGCAGACGCGTTATGATGTCAACATTCATTATCGAGAATATACGTATGTACAGACATTAGCAATACTCCTAGTGATTCCTGATTAATTATAGAGCTCCAGGAAGGGTTCTTGTGAGTTAAATATAATGTTATCATAATTGATTTGGCAAATTACTTCCAGCTGTCGTCATTATTACAATTAACTTAAAAGGGGAAAACCAAAACAATTCCACTATTTTGTTTTGTCATCTCTAGTAATAACAGGATGCTCTGTTTTCTGAAAGTACTTTTATGTGTTTGTAAATTTTGTGGAAAACAAATAAAAGTACCTTCGAAAAGTTAAGTTACCTTTTAGGCAGGTAAGTACTAGGAAAAATGTGTTTCATAAATAACTTTTCAAGGGCACCTTGTTTATTGGAAAATGTGCAAGTCATAACGAAATATGTTTCACACAAGTAGTGTCGATGATGGATATGTAACATACGCATTGTTTTGATTTTAAAATATTTGGTAATTTCTTTCTTAATGTTGCCTTCGTCTTCAGTGCCGTTCCAAACAACTTGGCCACCTGTGTGCGAAAATATTTTGTTGTCGCCCCTCCCCTCCTTATTTACAAAGTACAAAAGTCGGAATAATAGTGACTAAAATTTAGGGCAAAGGTGTATATGTAACATTGGTTTGTTTGTTTATTTTAAAATGCAGATACCGTTCAAGGGCGAAGTTCTTCTACGTGTCAGATATTATTCACGATATAACTCACTAAGCTCGAGTTCGTTTATTTCTAATGATAAATAATGATCAACTAACGAAGAAATGGAATAATATAAAATAATATATTAACACGGAAAAGTAGCAAAATTCCTTACAAGCATTTTTTTATCGTAAAACTAAACAGTCAATAATTTATATCCTTCAGACTGTTTTGATTTCTGCTTATTCAGTTCGTGCCGCCTAACGGCTCGTTTTCCTTGTTGATTACTAACCTTTGGCAAATATGCGGTAACAGCCAGAGGCGTGGCGAGCGCATAAAAGTTTATACATAAAATAGAAGGTAAGAAATAAATTATAAAACGTGCTGGAACACTTACCGTTTTAAAAGTCTTCAGTGAAATCACAAACTGGGTAACATCTGTTAAATATTTGAATCATTAGATATGTTTCCACGGTTGTTTCAGTCAAGTGAGCACGACGTGCGGAATAAAAGTTTTTTAATGCCGAAAACGACCGTTCGACATCTAGCGATGTTATATTAGCATATTTAAAATAATCTTTGAAACAACTTAATGCACCTTCACAAACTTGTCTTAATATAAGAAAATCGGAGTCTTTCTCTAAACACTTTCAAATTTTCGTATTACACACCAATTTGTTTCGCCTTCTACAGCGCATAACTGTGCGTGAACATCACATTGAACAGAATCCATAGCGACATCGAAACATTTTGTAATTTTTCTATTCCCTCCGCTAGTCCGAAGTAATTGTTGTGAGTAGTTTGTAAATCTCTTTTAACCTGACTATCTTGAAATATTTCCTGGCTTTTCTTGATTGCTGCAGCTTCTGTCGGATTGAATTTTAAAACTACCTTCTTTACTTGATCAAAATATTTGTTGTAGTAAAACGGAGCCTGCAACCATGTTCCTCAACGTGTAACAATCGGCTGTGGTGGTTAAAGTAAATCAGGATACAGTTTGTGAAATAGTCGGGTACGTTTCGGGGACTTCAGAAACAGTGCCCTTGTACTATCAATTAATGCATATACTAGTGGAAAACATGTAGGAATCGTTTGTGCCGCAAGATTTAGAGTATGGATTTTACACGTTACATGTAAGAAGTTACCACTGTGTTCTTTAAGAGATCGGCCCAAAGAACGCATGTTTGCGGCACCATCACTCACAAACATTAAAAGTTGCTTAGTTGAAACTTAAAATTTGTTCAATGAGTTCAACACCACCTTTAAAATCTCATCGGCAGTACAATTTATAACTCTTTTGGAAGCAAGTAAGGAGGATGACGGTCAATATGGTTCCATTGTACGTACCAGTACATTAACCACAGAATGTTTTTGACGATCTGTTGTTTCGTCCACACACAACCACAGTTTTTTATTTGTCAATTCCGTTTTCATTCTTTTTTCTATATGTTCACGAGCAAATGGCACTACATTTCGTATCGATGTCCGACTAGGTAATTTACAGTCCGTATATTTATTCCAGGAGGAGACAAATGCTTCTTTGTCTAGTAAACGAAACGATAGATTACATAAAATAAGAGTAACACATAAATCAAATGTAAATTTTTCTTGGTCTCGTATGCTACTTTTTACAGAAGAATGCTGTTTGCTTTCGATGTGACGTTGACAATGACTTCTGGACCAATACATTAAAGGGATTTTACAAACTAGACATTGAATTTTAGCGCCATCAAAAATTAAGTCCGGCATGTCCACTATAAAGTTTTTAACTGTGTCTGCCATTGGTCGTTTTCGCGACGTACCTAACTGCGATATTTTTAAACATAAACGTACAATTACGAAATAAGTTACGACAGCCTACATATACACAGAAGTACTCGCATACAGTATCGATTTAGTGCTGACGCTGTGATCGCGTGAAATAAATAATCGCATATCTACTACACTGACTGTTACCGCTGTTTTCCCAGACTATTGATTACTTGTCACCGATGCCGCCCTTTACATTGGCCGCCTGTTTGCAACGCGCGCTTCGCGCATCCATACGGCCTCTTTAGTCCGTTCATATAATAGTTGGCATCTTGTTCTGCGAAATAGGCGTTTACAAATGTGGTAGCCTCCTCATTCGATGAAAACTTCTGTCCTCCGAGCGAAACTTTGAGCCTAGGAATCAGAAAAAAGTCGCTGGAGGCCAGATCTGGTGGATAGGGTGGTCTATCTATTCAAACCCAACGTCGTAAATTTTTGCCGCTGAAGCGTAAGACGGTAGATTGTCTTGGCGGAACAAAACTTTGTTTTTCTTCAAATGCGGCCGTTTTCCCGCAATTTCTATCTTCAGCTTGTCAAGTAATGATGCGTAGTATACCCGCGTTATTTTATTTCCTTTTGAAAGATAGTCAATTGACACAACTCCATGACTGTCCCAGAAAACAGTCGCCATCACTTTCCCGGTCGATGGAACAGTCTTCACCTTGTTCGGAGCCGATTTACTCCTCGCAGTCCATTGTTTCGACTGTTTATCAAAATTGGTCAAACGAACGAGTTTATCATTTTAATAAATGGCCGTTTATTATATCGACGAACACATACTTTCGTATATGCACTATATACAATAAACGGATTTATTGATATAAATAATACATTTATTAATGTCTAATGAAATATCCCTAAAGCTTGTTTTAAATTGCACTTGAAAGACAAAAGTCACAACTAATTGGGATATAAATGAACTTTATTCACATATTTTACTGATGGTATTGAAAACAAAAAGACCCATGGCGGTCCTTACTTTGTCAACACCGACAGAAAAAAATGTAAAGGCGGCTGTCCCTTTTTATGATCCGTTTTGCCGAGACCGACAAAAGAAAATTCTAGTCTCATACTTTTTATTTACCACAAACTCCTATGCAAGAATTTAACAACTCTATATTCGATTTTTTTCAATCAATCAATTGACAGAAATACTAACGTCGACTAACACAAATGACTGTTAAATAACATCTGAGCGTCCAACATGGCTGAAATTTCCAAAACTATTTTTCCACGCATGCGCATTTATATTACCAGAATATTTTTGACGAGAAACTCCATCTTCACGTTGAGGCTTGACATTTTTCAGATTACCCTTGTATTTATTAGCTAGAATAAAGTATTTAATTCTGAAACTAGATTCTATTTTGTCTATAAACGTTGTTGTATTTGTATTATATATGTATATTAGCGTGGAGTAAAAATTTTTTGTTTTTTTGTGAACAAAATTTAATTTAAAGATATAAAAAAAACAAAGATACTTAATTTTCAAAACATAATCTATTATGATCGATAGTTCTCTGCCATTGTCTGGTAAGGTTTTCGACTCCATGCCTGCACCATTCCGTTGGTTTAAAGGCAAAGAGCTCACGGTATCCTTCTTCTACCTCTATAGCATTGGCATGAACACGCCCATCCAGAAAACCTATTGCCCAAAAAAAGTAGTAATCGGATGGCGCTAGGTCCGGGCTGTAAGCCGGATATCATAACAACTCCATCCCATCAAATTCTTCAGGTTTCCGGAAAGTTCTTTGGGCACTATGCGGCCTAGCATTACCTTAATGGAATAGCACGTGATTTCTATTGACTAATGCGACGTATCTTTCTCTTAAAACTACATACATTCGATCTAATTGCTCGCAAGGTAGTTCGGAATTTAACGCCCAACCTTCTGGTACCAAGCCATAGTGGGTAATTCCATTAAACACCCAGCATCACCTTTGCTTCAAAGCTTTTGCGCTTGACCATAGATTCTACAGATTGACTATGGGTTGATTTGATTTGTTTGAATTGCAAAGGCATATCCACTTTTCGTCACACGTTACAATTCGTCGATTTTTATTGTTTGATGCCATGCTGAATATCAAGAAATTGTTATGTCAGACCTTTAAAAGTGAAAATTGGTGTCGAAGTATAATGAAAGAATTTAAGGTGTATATATCTTCTTTTAAGCAATGATCTTCCAGCTTCTACATGATATTTTAAAACAAAAAGAATTTTGATCAAGACACTGTACTGCTGAAGATTTTCTGGTTTGAACCTCTAGGCTATAAATACAAAAACAAAAATTATAGAAGAAAATCTATATATGTAGTTGTAGTGAATAAAATAAAAGATCTTTGTTGAGGAACATTTCCTGAATTTCCCAGAAATATCACAGTGGAAGACGTACATTTTAGAAAGCAATCTTAACAGAATCTAAATAAAACACACATATTTAAGCAAAAGAAAAGCTACGACTGCGAAGTAAAATATCTGTGTCAGTGTCAGTGTTCGCCTTCTTATTAATCATCAAGTTTAACACTATTATTATTGATAATGATTTGCGTGTTAGACATAATATAGGAAGAAAACCAGATTACACCATGAGGAAGTTGAAAAAATTCAATCGTAGTATTACTTAATGATTTTGGCATTCAAGGAAACCTGTTTCTAATTTGCAGAAAGCAGACACAAATTTCAAACCTCTTCCATTTTGAGAAGTACGTTAATAGGTGTTGCTAAAAACAAGTTTATGTCTATACAAATGTCGCTGAGTAATCGTAACAAAATAACACGTTTAATGGTACAACAACGAGATCAAGGTAAATACAGTAATTAGAAATATAACTGACAATCTTTCTAGTAACTATTAAGTATACCTAGTAAAATTAGAGCTAAACATTGTTTGCAATCATTTGAGAATATCCTTGACCTTTTGATAGCCCCTTTGGAGGATTATTACAAAAGTTACTATAGTAAGTATTGTAATTAAATTACGAGGGTAGTCTGAAAACTTTCAAGTTTGAACAATGAACAACATGAACTTGTTACTTGTCAAAAATAATCTGGTAATATAATTAATTGAGTACGCATAGAAAGATACTTTGAACATTTCAGCCATGTTGTTGTTTCGCAGATGTTAAGTGTTTCTGTAATAATTGAAAAAATCGAATATTGAGGCGTGATTAAATTCTTGCATTTGAAAAGCAATACGCCTACCCAAATTAAAGCCGAGATGGACGCTGTTTACAGGAACACCATCACTTGCCATAGCGAAATTTTGGGCAGTTGAATTTAAACAGGATGGTACCAGCTTGGTTGAGGATGAACGTTCAGAACGTTCAAAGTTAACCAAATGGTGCTAGACGAGCGTTGAATTAAGGTTAGAGAGATAGCAGAAACTATATTGACTGAAGATTTAGGTACAAAAAGGCTAACCCTGCATTAGGTGCTGCGCTTGTTCACTCAGGACTAAAAACGCTTTGAATGAACATTTCCTAAGCTCCGTTGAAGCAGTTTAAGCGAAATATGGCAGACTTTTGGCTCGATTAATAATTGTAGATGAAATCTGGATACACCAGTACACTTGAAACTAAGGCACAGTCGAAACAGTGAACTGCGAAAAGTGAATCAGCTTCGAAAAAGGCGAAAACTGTCCCATCGGTCGGGAAAGTGATGGCGACTGTTTTTTGAAAGTTGGAGTTGTGTTAATCGACTATCTTGAAAAAGGAAAACAATAACGCGGGCATACAACGCACCATTACTTGACAAGCTGAAGGCAAAAACGCACCATCTCACAGTAGCAAAAATTCACAAACCGGGGTTCGAATTGATAGGCCACTGTATTCACCAGATCTGGCTCCCGGTGACTTTTTCCTAGGCTCACAGTTTCACTCGGAGGGCAGAGATTTTCATTGAATGAGGAGGCCATCACATTCGTAAACGCTTATTTTGCAGAACAAGATGCTAACTACTATTTGGACGGAATAAAGAGAGAGGGAGCATCGCCATAGACATACAAGGATACTATGTTTGAATTAAAACTGAATTTGACAAAAAAATATACTTGACTTTCATAAAAATCACAACACATGGAAGTTGTTTATAAATTTTAATTAACTTTTCAGAAAATGCATATTTTGATGAAACAAAGAAATGATTAAAATTTCTATAATATCTATCTATCGATTGTTTTTTTTTTTGTTTGTATGTTTGCACTTAGTAATATTAACTTTAATTAAATAAAACGATTGGTAGTGTAATAACTGTCAATTTTGCGATTTGTTTGTCAACTAGTGCCTTCTGAACATTTAATAATGCCAAGCGTTCGGCAACGTGCAAATTATCGGCAATTAAATGATTTTGAACGTGGCCGTACTATTGGCATGAGAGAGGCTGGACTTTCGTTTAGAGATATTTCTGGCCGTGTTAATCGTGATGTTCAACGGTGGTGAGATGTTGTTCTAGATGGTTCGAAGAAAGGGTTAAACAACGTCGCCCTGGATCTAGACGTCCCCGGGGAACTACAAATTGTGAAGAACATCGTTTAAGACTTTAGGCCACAAGAGACAGCTTTCCATAACTCGGTCAATTGCAATACACTGGATGGGAGGTGTAGGACGCAGAATGTCAATGTCGTCTGTTTATCGCCGGATAAAATCTTATGGACTGCATTCGTACCGTCCATTTTTGTGTCTTTCTCTTACCCCACTTCACCGTGCCCGCTGACTAGAATGGAGCAACGAGAGAACGAATTGGGCGCAAGAATGGCATCAAATTGTGTTCAGTGATGAGTCTCGATTTTGTTTGTGGGCCCACGACGGTCGTAGGAGAGTCAGGCGGATGCGTGGAGAATGCAAAAATTCAGCACTTTTTGTGGAAGGCAACATGTTATGGCAATATGTTATGGTAACAGATCACCCTTGGTCTTCATTGACGGCAACTTAAATGCAGCCGGTTACATTGCCAATGTATTGGTGCCTGTTTCACTTCCATAACTTCGGGGGTTGGAAAATCCAATTTTCCAACAAGATAATGCGCGCCCCCATACGGCAAGAGCTACAACACGCTTTTTGGAAGAAGTTAACATTGCCGTCCTCCCACGGCCTGCTCGGTCGCCTGATTAGTCACCCATTGAACATGTATGGGACGTGATCGGATGATTTACTACACCCTCCAGACGACTTGCACCATCTTCAGCTGCGGATTCAGGAAGCTTGGAATGATATTCCACAGGCCGACATTCATCAATTGATTAACAGCATGCCACGTCGACTAAGTGAGTGCATAGCAAATCGTGGCGGAGCAACTCATTATTGAAAAAACTTTTTTTATTTCTGTTCTTTTGTTTTCAAATTTTAATCGTTTGTTTGTAGTGATAAATTACATTGTTTGTAAAAATTTCAATAAAATCGTTCAACTAATTCTAGGTGTTGCGATTTTTATGAAAGTCAGTATATTTATTTCTGTATTAGGCTGGACACTTTTCAGACTATCCTCTTTTATAATTCCAAAATCCTCAGTTGAAGTTAAAACAGACTTTGGGTTTACCAATTGATTAATGGTTTGAATAGTATTTTTTGCAAAATAATCCTTTGCAAGTTTATTAATTTGACATGGATCACAATTTTGTGGCGGATTGTTGGTTAAAGATCATTAAACTTAGTATAGTAGTGATCATTACAGATTATCTTTGGCCAGAAGTTTAGGAATGTAATTTCTCACAAAGCCAATGCATTCCATTCTTACTCGTTTGTTTGATCAGAAAATTGCAAAACAGATTGCAGTTTTTAATTTTAGATTTATATAAAAAAATAACCGTATTGGTAACAAGGATGCGGATAGTCTCGTTTGATACTGTATAATATGCAATCATTTTAAAACTGTGTCACAGTTGTTCACGATTTATTTCGCGAAACAATGCCATTTCAATAACAACATCGATAAAACTATCGATTTTGTAGTACAAACGAAAGTTAATATTGCGTTTTATGGATTTTATAATTAAATTTAGCAATTGCAACGGTGACAGTGCCACCAAGCATTGGGCAATGACGTTGGCAAAAACGCCAAAATCCGTCATATTTTCTAACACTGGGTCAACTGCTATAGAAAGCTATAAATTATTTAGTAATCTAAACGTACCAGGCTGTGAAATTGTTGTTTAACGCGGATTTCTGCGCTCGATTTACCGCCGTCACTCTAAATGTTTACGAAACGGAAAATAGGAAACCAAATCTAAAAAGAGAGCAACGAAAGAAGCGCGAAAATAAGTTGATATCGTGGCGAAAAATTTAGCACTTGGTGTTTGTTCCACGCAGTGCGTTGATTGATAATGTAAAAGGTTATCCAATGAATTAACCCCGGCAGTTCTAAACTAGATCAATATGCCAATCATAATTATCATCCAGTGAAGGGTATATGAATTATTTATATATACTTATATATATATATAAGTTTTTAGGCATTTTAAAATATTTAATTGGCTTTGCAAATTCATTTATGCTTCAATTCATAAATCCAGTTAATTTTCTCATTATCGGTCTTCACTAAATGTTCGATATCAAAATATAACACATTTATTTAAAACTTCATCCACTAAATATTTGGGAATATTCTAAATATATTTCAGAAAACTCTTTTAAATTCCACCAATCTTTCGCTTTTATTTTAAAGCTTTATCAGGGTCATAAAATGAGTTGAAGTAGATAGCTAAACTCGTGAATTTAAAGATTCAACGACGTAAAAAAGAGTTACATTTTTTCTGAAATAATGATCATCATCCCGACAGTTTTGACCACCTGTTAGTTCCCAATCTGATGCATATTGCAAAGGATACGATCCCTATGCAATACAAAGGTGATCATACTGATTATTGAAGCCATTCTGCGTGGGCATCCGGTGAGCCTCAACGCAAAAGAGGTACCCTGGAATGGTACACGGACGGCTCAAGAATAGAAGGTGTCGTAACAGGTATAGGCATTAGTGGTCCTAACTGTCACCTAAAAATGCCTACAGGACCCCACACCAACATATTTCAAGCAGAGATTTCTGTTTTAAACCTGTGCGCCATAAGAAAGGGATACGAGACGCAACTGTAAATATATTCAGCGACAGTCAGGCAGTTCTAAAGGCTATTAAGGCCTGCACATACGAATCTACTCTGATACACGAATGTGTACACAATCTAAGGCAATTGGGACGCAATAACCATGTTACTTTGCGGTGGGTCACAAGCCACGAAGGGATCGAAGGAAATGAAAAGGCAGATAAGCTGGCCAAAGAAGCAGCGAACATGCCTTTCACTGGTCCTAACCCCTTCTATGGTCTTCAAAAGAGGCACATAAAACAAGCTATCAAGATATGGGAAGACAATTAAAAGGCCTCGTACTGGGAAAGCGTTCCAGGACAAAGGCAGACGAAAGCACTCGTTTCAGGCTCGCCAAAGACAGCAAAAATAACGCTAGCGTTCAGCAAAGGGGATCTTGGATTACTGGCAGGATTTCTGACAAGCCATGTAGCCCTAAAATATTACTTATTCAAACTAGGAAAAGTTGAAAATCAAATTTGTCGTCTATGCTAAGAAGATCTGGAGACGGCAGAACACATCCTATGTAACTGTCTAATTGTGATGACCGTGTTCTTACACCTTCTTTACTGTGCAGTTGCTTGTAGCACCCGTAATACTGCCCTCTCTTTAGATCTGGTCCGTCCCGGACAAAATCATGTATATGAAGATATTTGCAGTCCGCTCCTTTTAGGTATTGCGACGTCTGGAAGAAATAACAGGGTACGGACTTCTTTACGTCGCTTGGTCTTCGTAGGTTGTAACAGCATATCTGAATGTCGATGCCCGTATACAGGAACAACTCCTCAATCATGTTTCTTACGACCCTCCAGTTCAAACCATCTAGTCCGCAGCCCAACTTCGGTATGCTCAACTTGTGGATTTCTAATTGCAGCATGTATTGTCTCAAGCTTGTGAAATCCTCCCAGATTGTACGATAAGTCGGCTTTTGATGTGCTACAATTGGTATTAGGTGTGGCATAGGCGATATTTTTCTTCGTTAAAATAAATCTCAGACTCTAAATGATAAAGCAGTGACATACAAAAAAGATGGCAACGAAGCGGTACAAATTAATCGAATTAAAAGTGATAGATCTTAAATGTGAATTGGAGGAAAGAGATCGAGAAACAAGTGGAAGAAAATCCGAACTCCAACAACGATTGAAAAATACGATGGAAGCAGCGGGCGAAGATCCAGAAAATCATTTATTTGAAGTAACTGATAGCGCACACAAACTCGACGAAATGTTAAGAAGCATAAAAGAGAAACTTCTGGAGAATTCTTGAAACGTGGAAGAGAAGCAGAGGGAACTCATGGAACATTCCAGAAGCATGGAAGAAAAGCTCTTGGAAAATTACCAGAATTATACAAGTAAAGCTAATTGAGAGCTCAAAAGGGCTAGGAGAAGATCTGGAAAATAAAATCTTAGAAAATTCTAGAAATATGGAAGAAAAGCTTTCCAGAAATATGGAAGAAAAGCTCATGGGACATTTGAGAAATGTGGAAGAGAAGTTCATGGAAAACTCCAGAAGCTTGGACGAATGCCTAAAGATGCTAGAAAGAGAATTACCCCGTGTGAATATAGCAAGAGCTGAAGGTACAGAAAATTGGGGAGAAATACGTAACGAACAGAAGCGAACTGCCTACATTCGATGGTAAAACACCGTTACAAGAATACTTAACTTTGCTTGGGACAGCTACTATGGTAAGCAGCTGGACAGGGGCTACTAAAGCATCCGTTCTGTTTTTGGCTCTACGGGGTGACGTTCTGAAAGTACTTCAATCCATTCCTCTAGCAGAACGACAGAATTATCAAAGGCTCGTTAAACAACTAGAGATGCGCTCCGGCAATAACCATATGGAGCAGGTCTATCGCTCAATTCTGTCTAACTGCGATGACCGTGTTGTCACACCTTTTTTACTGTGGTGTTGCTTAATATATTACACACAATTTTTAACAATTTAACAATAATTTTAAAAATGTCTCATTTAAATATGTATACTATGTTTATACATGACATGAAATAGTTATCCAAACTCTAAGAGCTTGGTAGGGAATCAAATACGTCTTTTAATTCTCACTCCACTTAAGTCACATGTCACATCCTCATTTCCTTCTTTGAGTCTTCGAAAAAAATTCATTGTGGGGCTCCCGCAATGAATCTTGGGGCCGACCGTACCACCTAAATGGGCAAGAGGAAGGATCACGGTCGCCGTTAGCATGTGTCTCGCGCGCAAATGACTTTCTCCGTAGACGTTTATTTCCGGTCCGTTGACCCTTTTTTTCTCTATCCCACTTAAATTTTCGTCTTTCCCGCTCGCGAAGACTTCCCGTAACGCGGGAGTGGTCCTAACAATAAACTTTTATTATGTTAACGAAGATGGTTATTCAAACCCGTAAGAGTTAGGTAGGGAATCGAATACGTCTTTTAATTCTCATTTTACTTAAGTCACACGTCACAGCCTTATTTCCTTGAGGGAGGGTGGTGAATACTATCCTAGCCTTTCAGTACTAGTCACTGCTCTCAGAAAGTCACGAGTATTTTTCTCTGTCAGTAATCGTTACTAGTAACATGTAATTAGTAACGAATATATAATAACTTTATTTTACATCTCTAGTCCCGATTCCGCGTCTTTCAAATACAAAAACAAGTATGGTATTCGTTTGACCGCCAAAATGGTTTCTACTGAAGATTGGGAGTATACTGTTGATTTTGTTGTCGTTTCTCAAGTTGTACATCACTCCTATAATTATATCATCGTATCATTAAATGCAGATTTTCCTTACTTTCCAATCATAAAAAAATCGCAGAAATCATTTTAATTTTGCTTCATAGTAAAGAAAACTGCATAGAGAACTCGATATTTTGAAATAAATCTCTTTAATTACCACGAATTAACATCGTGCATGCTATATATAAATCAAACTTGTTTTGTAATATTTAATCTTATATGTGTGTATATCGGTGCTCCGACAGTTAGCACGTGATGTCAGATTACTTATCAGTAAACGTAAATTAACAGTACTCTGGTGAATCCTGATTAACGGGAATTGGTGAGGAGTCTGTTGTTAAATATCATATTCCAGTGGGTTTTTGTTGTTTATTTACAGTAGACGTATATTAGTAATTGATGCTGCAATTGGTTTGGAATTGCGCGTAAGGGAAAAACCAACGTGATTCCATTATAATCATTTTGCGCATCATCTATTATAATTACAGGATGTATTATATTATCTCTTCCTATCCTGAAGTGAATTTTATTTGTTCACGCGTTTTAAACGAAGCTATTAATAAATAGCTACCATTTTAAGGAGTTAGGTTAGTACATTTGGCAAGACTATTAGTAATTTCGCTAGAATTGATACATTTTGGTAAGTATTACTTACTTATGGCTGCCTGGTTTGGTGGCCTAAGAACACACAGAAGCATGCGATAACCAATCGCACGAGAATTCAGAGTCTGGCATGCCTATGTATAACTGGAGCCATTAAAAACACCTCAACGACTATGGAAACCATGCTAAACCTACCTCCCTTGAGAAAGATTTACTGCATAGGCTTTTAAATCTGATCGAGGGAACTAACCTGTTTAAGTAAAACAAAACCAAAGCAGGAATAATACAATTGCCATTAGGCCGCAGTGTTAAAGACGTAAAGATTAATCCTGCTTATGGCAACAATCAATCAAGCGCTACTTCTAAAAGTCGGTTGCCATCTTATTTTGATGGCATTCCCATTCTTGGTAAAACATTTTCTAATTAAAGACTATAATTGGTTGTGTTGGGGGGGGGTGAACAAATATTTTGTTGACTGTACACTTTTTGAATTTGGCGCTTTATTTGACAGTAATATTGGTAACATATAAGGTTCGTTCCAACACGCTTATAAAACCGTAAATTTACCGTCCGGTACCTTCGCAGTGCAAATGAAGTGTTCCAACTACATTATGTACCGTGTCTTGAACGATAATAATAGTGTTCCAACTTAACTTTGTATCGTACAACTACCAGTTACTGCACGGTCATATCGGTACATCATATCAAGCAAGAACCGTTTGTACTGACATGCGGAATGTGTATCTGTACCAATAGAAAATATTCATATTGCATGTTACATCCCTATCTATCATTTTCTTTCTCAATAGCGATACACAATTGATTCCAAAAAGCGTTCTAACATCTACGACACCATGTACTAATTCACAAACGATGTATATCTAACGCATGCGCAATAATCAATGTATTAACTGGTACAGGTATCGTACAGAAATCGGTAGTTGGAACGAACCTATTGCCAATCACTCCAATCAAAATAGATATAGAAAGTAAGGTAAAATAACAAGATTGCAAGTAGAAGTTAACGATTGTAAGACGTTTTTATATTCAGAGAGTAAATAATATATTGGGTTAAACAGAAAGTGCGTAGTTATTTATCTAACGTAATCCAACAGATTGTATTAGAACTTTGATTTTTAAAACCAAAATCAGTTACATCAGCTCCAGAAGGTTGAAAGTTAGTGTACGACCAAACAGGTCCTACCAAAACCATATCCAAAGGTGTTGTATTCTGCAATATGTTAAAAAATCACTTAATTTTGATTCCTTCTATGTTTTTCATATACCTTTATAACATTTTGGCAACTCTAGTGTACTTGCAATCACCTTCAAATAATAGTATAGCGCAGCAGTTCTCAGAACTCAGGGGTTCTGTTAAAGTCTCGCAAGGGCCCGGGAAAAAAGCCAAACTTAAAATAGAGTTGAAAGCTTTTTGATTTTCATTTGGCGTCCAATCGTTCAAACGGACCCCAGAACACATTTGCCTATTTTAGCGATAACAAGAAAATTCTTTAATTGGGATGGTTGAGCGGTAACAATGTGCCCGACTTCCTAAGTTGATGAGGTCGTAGGTTCTATGAAGATCTTTCAAACACATGGATGTATCCAACCATAGTTTCTAAAACATGGTTTTTATTATTTGTGTGCATAATTAAAGAGAAGAAACATTTGGAAAAAAACTAAATTGTCTAGGAAAGCCATAAGTGCAGCACTTAGCCAATGTGTTAGATTTAACATCTCCGGATTCTTATGTGAAAATATTTTAAAGCCAAAATCAATTTCTCTGGAAAATGAAAGTATATAAAAATTACTCTCAACATACATGTGAGATTTGAGATTCTGGAATTCACCTAAATTGAATTAAATTTCAGTTAATAAAGACAGTAAGTGTTTCGTTATATTTTTAAAAAATAAATAAATAAAAAGTTACATAATTCCAGAGGGAATAAATTATCTTTCAAAATATAAAGAAAAAAGCAGTCATAACAACTAAACAGTTCCAAGAAAGGCGGATAACTATCTTTGGCAAACAGGATATAAATTACCAGGCATTTTTTGTTCATAATATTTTTCATGTGTATATGTTTTTTCATTGCACTTATGTATATCTCATACATGTTGTTCCAACATGAATACACTCGATCATATTTGTTTCCACTTTACGAATGTACATTCAAAAAGGAGTTCCATGACCAACAAAGTTTGAGAACCGCTTGTATAGTGTATTTTAATTTAGTCTCATTTATTAAAAAGACCATGTTTCTTAAGATGATCTTAGAACGCTATCCCATAAAAGTACGCATTTTTAAAAAACGCTGATGTAGAACTGCATTGCAGATTATGATGCTCTGCCAAATTCTATCACATCTATTGAAAAACTAATTAAATTTGAGAAAGTGCTAAAGAACTTGTGAAGAACTTTTATACATTTAACAAATGTTTAGAAAAAGTTAATTAACCGTGTACTTGTATATGTATACGTGATTGTCTTTCTAAGTAGTTTTATATGCATACATTGACGTGTATTCATCATTGAATCCAAAAGACTAAATATTAATATTATTGTTGTTACAGTTCCTATTTTTGAAAGAACAGCAAATTCATAATGTTACGCCTCTGTCATTAACACTTATCGATATTAGTCGTTTGTGCAATACATGCGATATTATCCAGCAGTGCTAATTTATGACACCTGCTTCCACATTTTCACACGCTTGTTATGAAGCCATCAAAATTATATTATTCACATAAACACACTCATTAATGCGTGATAATAAAATGATTATTCCAGTTATTACACAATGACGACTGCCATAGGCCTAGCAAGGTTACTGAGAATTTTTGGGCAGGGGTGGGCAAGGTCTTTCCCATCTCTGCGATAACTGTGCGGAAAAGTGATACAATGTCTTTATAGCTTTTACCCCTGCCCTTACCTGGCTACGCCCTTAGCTTGCTGAATGCCCTTGAACACGGTCATACTTGCAGATTCACTCAATTTTGATATGACTTGCAAATGTTTCTGATTTATAGATACGTATCCAATCAAGCTTAATCTCATCCTAATCCACTTGGCTCCATCGAGAATATTCTTCGTTATTAAGCATTATAAACATTTGAAAAAATTATTAAGTACCACTATTTTGACTTTTGACAGTCAATAGCTGCTTTCCATTTGATCCCAAGTACTGTACTGAAGCGTTTTGTATGGTATAAAATTTAAATATGCGTGTTCTATTTAAAAAGAATGGATAGTTCCGAACCATACTTTTTTGACATTCCCTTATACATCAACCACTTTTGATAACCTTGATATCGACTGCTCATGCTGTTGCTACCGCCACCTCGCATTTTACTACGTTATGAAAAATTGGCTAACTGATAACGGCCGAGTGTCACTATTGTATTCTCCCTGTACTGTAGCTGCTTTCCATTTTATCCCCATCTGAAACGTTTTGTACGGTACAAAATTTAAATATGTGTATTCTATTTAAAAAGAATGGATAGTTCCGAAACCTACTTTTTTTAAATCCCCTTTCCCTTCGTATTCTTACCGGATATTTGGCACATTCCGTTCTATCCTCTTTTCCTTCCTATCCTTCCTTCTGTTGACGCATGCGTAAAACACAGTATTATTATTATTCTCTGGACAACTACACTCCCAGATGTTGGGTTTTAGGTTATAATCGAAGTGTTATTTACATTTCATACTTGTCTTATCTACATATAATGAAATTCTTTTTGTCTACATTTCTTAATATAGAAAATTTGGTTAAAATTTTATTCATCAGTGTCGAGTGTAATATAGGCATATTCCTTTTAGTTCAGTACAGTACTCAGAGGAACGACACGGTACAGTTGCTAAAGCAAATATTAGAAAGCTTTTGTAATGTCACTAACGTTCTTACGTAACTCATACATAATCTAATTGTCAACTTTGATATTGACAGTTTCAGACTGGTTAAACAGAACACGACGGGGAGATTGCTTTGCGTATACAGAGAGCATCATAAACGTTTCTCTGCATTTTTTCCGGACCTGCCGTGTCGTGTGTAACAGTAACGGCTGGTGGTGACTAAATGGGAGTTCAATGACAAAGCTTCGATTTCCTCGTGTATTTCCGTTGCGTATGGTATACGTTAGTATGCAACGGAAATAATAGAGGCAATCGAAGTTTTATCATTTAATTCCCCACCAGGCGCTACTAATGTGTAAGTAGCCTCAGAATTCAACATAGCTAAAATGTTTAATTAATAAGTGACAGTATATCTCTTAGAAAAAAAATAACAAGGGAAACGAAAGTATTCATTCAAGTATGATTTATGCATTCAAAAATTAGAATGCACATTGTATGCATAAGATACTAAAACGAAGTATTGTTATATGAGTAAATCATGCACATACATATGTATGCAGCAATAATGAAATAGTGAAGCAAATAAACAGCTCGTGTACCTTATAAAATGGTAAGAGCCCTTGAGAATTTCCCAATGAAGACAATAACATTAACACATAACCTATGTACGATGTTGATGGGAGATTAAAATGCAAAAGTCCCATTTAAGAACACAACAAACTGTTAAAGTGCGTCTTAATGTTTGCATAATCAACAACGGGTATGCAAATTTTTAGCGTTACTTATTCTTATTATAAATGCATTGTAAACAAACATCTTAGCCAAACGTCATAGTCGCGGCCAACTAGATGCGATGTAAATAAAAACAATCGCATTCCTAACCTCTACCTACCAGCAATGTATTTTTAAATTGTGTTTATGTTTCACAATTTGATGATTTATTTTAGGTTCTTTAGAGAATTTTCGATTACTTAAGAGGTTAATTGATCAGGTTGTATCACTTTTCTCGCATAACGTTTTTGTTTTGTTATATTTCGTCACTCGAGTTTATTATCTGTGACTGTAATAGATAATGAGTAATGTACGATAAAGCTTTGAAATTGGAACAATGAAATCTAATGCGTTATTGTTTTAGCAGATTCACAGACACTAATATAACGTTTGATGTTTCTGTACATATCACTGGTAACATGTACGTTGTACATTTTATTAAATATCCGGCGAATCATGAAATGTTAAATTAGATAAATAAAACATGGACACAGTTTCTAACCTCCTTGCTTTAAATCGTCGGTTTCTGCAAGCGGAATCACCAACAACGGTAGAACACCACTGAATCCGACAAGGATGGAACCAATCATGACTCCTACCCATGGTAGACCATCTGTACCCATAATCCATGCCGGCAATAGATCGAAGACGATTTCCTGGTAGAGACACGAGAATGTAGTGTTGTCAATGCCGCTATCGCAATTGTAAAGGCTTGCGCTGATCGTTGACATCTTTATGAATGATCTAGGAAGAACGTTCTTTACGAATATAACGATGTTAGTTCGCGACAAAAAAGCAACTCTACGGCACACGAATTAAGAGTTTGTATCGTACGATAGGAAACGGGGGTTTAATTGTTTGAATTGAGCGCTAACACTACTCTATTAGGCGCTGACTAACCTACTCTGAGATTGAGCCAGCAGCTAACTGAAAAAGTTCTTTTTCGTTTAAATGTTGACAACGAAAATGCGAATATTGTATACGTTAATTCACTCCATAATCGAACATCTTATCTATACAACTGCACATGTACTGGTCTGGCTTGTCATCGGTGCCCGCTTTAAATTGGTATTTACATCGGCTTGCCCCCACCACATGCGCAGTGCTTTAAATTGAAAATTGTTTATCCCACCAAGGTTCGGGCATCAGATCAACAATTTTTTTTATCTTCTATAGTAATCGTTTTTTCCTGACAAAACAATTGAAACGCATCGTATTTAGTGATGATTTGATTCTTCCCATGGAAACATACACTATACACTATACAGGGTGAGTCATCTCCACGGACTTGGAAGATTTATACTCTTCTGAAGGCAGATTTCTCAAAACAGTTTTGGCTTAAAATTATATTGTGACATATAGGATCTCTCATATATTCCTAGCTATCTAGTGTTTTTTTTTTATGGAACATGATACATATTATTGCATTGTTGGAATCATTAAATCCTAAGGCAAAAAGGTATAAGGTATAGTCCGTTTCATTTTATTTTAATCTGATTAAATAGTAAATAATTTTTTTTTATATACATATTTATATATAACGTATTTACCTGCCCATTAGTTAAATTAAAATAAAATGAAACGGACTATACACTATAATCCTAAAATTAAGTGTTATTAGTAGAGTGAAGTAATCGTCTCTGCGATACATAGGCGTTTCACCGGAGTAGCGGGCTGTATGCAAAAATCGATTCTCGCATTGTCAGCGTCCGCTCGTTTATTTTTCGTTCAGTTTAGGAAATGAGAGCGTGCGTTGTATTTTATTTTACGTGTTATTCGTTATAAACATACAATTATTAATTTAAAATGGGTAGTATGAACAAGGCTAAGAAACGACCCTTAGCTGGCACAGTAAATAAATTTATCTGTGACTTTCCGAATTTATTCTACGACGATGCTAAAATAGTTTCTAAAGTGTGCGAGAAACATTTGATGTGCTGGGACAAAGCGGGTTGTTGCAAACATGTAAATACCAAGAACACAGGAATAGAAAAAAGGGAGTGCCAACGAGAACTGCCGTTATTTTCGGTAAACTTGTCATGATGATAACCTGTAATTTATCACTTCGTTTACTCGAAAAAGAACCGTTTCAGAACTTTTGGTATAAGTACAACCCCGAGTTGAAGTTGTCAACTACGAAAACGGCATGTAAGCATGTTTTATTTATACGCGAAGAAAATCAAATCTACATTAAAAAATCAGTTGCTCTGGTTATGTGTTGACGAGACAACAGATTGTAAAAGAGATTCTATTCTTAATATTATAGTACATGTATTGGACCCTCATAAACCGACATGTCCACTGTTACTAGCTAACAAAAGACTAGAAAAGTGTACTGGTGCAGCAATTGTGAGGGTGACATTTAGTATGTAGAAGTGAAAACTTTCAAGTATCACCACGTGAAGTGTTGATGTTTATGAGCAATGGTACCGCGACAATGCGTTCGGTAGGCCGTTCTGTTTTTGAACACTGCTACTACACTGCTGCGCACTATACATGACGCAGAATATAATCGCGTTTTAGAAAAGTTCGAGAGTGTGTTAAAGAAAGATTGCATCACATTTTTTCACCACGGCAAACGTCGTTTAACGAGACAACTGCGGAAACATTGGAAATATATCTAATACTGTTAACCTTTTACGATTCGTATGCAACAATAGTGATAATGGTGCTTCTACTTTTAATTTTCGGTAATTCCGATGCAGCCCGCCGACCTACTGGAGAGGGTGGGTGTTTTACAACTCTTCAGGTATTATAATTCTTGATTGGTTCTGTTATTATTATTCGGTTTATTACTTATTTTTTGGTATTGCACTTATTGAAGAAACGCCTATGCCGCGCAGAGATATTACCTCTCTTTAGTTAGTGTTAGTGTTTCTTTGGAAAAGTGGGCATTTACGGAAGCTGTTATTTCTCCCCAAGTGCGCGTTGGACAAATACGATTTTTGGTGCCTATCGTCTAAATTGCTAACGACAGTATGAAAAAAAGTATTTCTTTTAATATAACACCCTGTATATTATTTGACTTTTTAATTTTTTGCAAAATTCTAGATAAAAAATTGCTGATATAGGCTACAATAAACTGGTTATGGGGATTCTTTAAATCAAGCAGTGGTTTTTGTGTTGGGGGTATATAATACAAATTGTTTACTTTCCAATAAAGTTTACCTTCCACGCTATTCGCGAAGAAACCCTAAGTCAGCAGTCTTTAGACGCTGGAAAACTTTACAACTACGGATAATGTTTATTACCGGAAACCAATCAAACAAAAACCTGTTTGAAATAAAGGGAATCAGCTATTGGCTCTTATGGCAGTATCTGAAAATCTTCAAGTCTATATATACAAGCTTAGTTGAGATCAAAGAATTAGCCAAACAACCGTAGGGAGGGCGGCACTAATGTGTTACTAATTTTTTTTCAAGAGTTTTATTAAAAGTTCAAAACTAAATTAATATACAGGCTGTTACATAAAAAATGACTTTTTTATAAAAATATCTCACAGCAACTCCATGTTCCACTAACGAAAAAACACTAACTTTGGGCAGTTATGAATTTATGATATATATCTATCTGCTATATATCTGGATATAATTTTAAACCATGCCCCCAATGGGACCTCATAACAAGTAAAAAACTGCTTTAAAATATCTATTCAGAAAAACCGCCGATGGAGATGACTTACCTTGTACAAGTTTTATGATATTGTTAAATAAGGCAAAAGCTATAAGTTGAAAATGGAAAGCTACCAATGCTTGTATGTTGCTGTAATGCTGTATTGAATAGGTAGTCGCTTATTTTTTGAGAATATCTGGTTACTTCAATTTGATTCTTATGTTTTTTCAACGGCATTACCCCTTTATATAACTAAATCCGGCTTTTGTGGTGTACGTTGAGGTGTATAATACTTTCCAATGTACTTTTTATATACCATTTCTACATGTTAATAATGCATGAAATATTCCGTTAATCTCAGCGTAGTTACCTAAGTCCAAAGGTAGGAAATACCTAACAAGCTGTTTCAAGGTATTAGCGTATTCACTTAAAAAATCTTTTCCATTTCATGTACGTTCATGAAATTTGCAGGGGTCTCTGGGAAATAATGGGAAGTAATCTGTTCTTCTTTGTCTTCTTTCTTCTTCATGGGTGTGTGGTACTTTACCTGTTGTTTGCAGAAAATACCGGAACTTCTCTAATGGTACGTGTTAATTAATACCTTGAAGTATGTAAATTAAACACTTATTGGCATCTGCAGAATGGATGGCTAATAATATTCAACTGGTATTATGGGCCGAAAATGACCCAATGGTTCATATATTCAAAAATATGATACCAGCTGAAGGTTAAAATGGCTTGTCTTAGAAGTGAGAAAGTTTCTTTGCACTTAATTTATTACTAATCTTGTACGCGGCAAAGAGGAAATAACTTGATGTCCATAATGCACAATAGTTTCTTGAACGTTACGTAGTTGATAATTAGAAAGAAGCAATAACATCGGTTACATAACGTTTTAAAAATTCTGAAGTTACAGTTGATGTAGTACACGTAACTTTTTTTTAAGTAACTAAACTAAAAACAAAAACAATTACCTATGCAGTTTAGTGTGATTTTTTAATGAAATTTTGCGTAATTTCATGTTTGGCTTTTCCAAAACAAAAATATTATTGAATGTAATCATCACACATCACACAATCTTGCCCATCTCAAATTTCACGTATCTGGCTTTTTTATTATTTGAAAACAAAAGATCCTACATAGTGTAGTCACTAATTAACGCAATCTCCAATTATTGAACTACTAGGTTTTCCCATCCAAAATACAGTGTTATTATTGTTATTATTTAAGTTCAAGTGCCAAAAAAACAGATCTAATCCACATCCTAATGGGAAATTTAAACGCGTGGTTATTTGCTTTTGTGCACCAAATGTGAATACTTTATTTATAACATTTTTAACATAGAATTAATTAGTCTAATATCAATATTATTGGTAGACCTGAAAGTAATGAAGTCAAAGATTAGAGACATAAAGATATGACACTAGAAAGAGAAACTGCAGTTTGAAAGTGAGATACAAAACATTCCAACTTAAAAGGCCAATCACGTGTAAAAACATCAACATAATCTAGTAATAGTGTCGTTGTGTTGTTATAAGGTTATGTTATAACCATTTACGTTAGTTTATTGTAATCGAAGCAGTTTCTAGACCACAAATAATTTTTTTTGGCAAAAGTGTGACTGAGCATGATCTCTTAAAATTATTTGGTTAGATTTTATAGGTTATGATCATTCAAATGACATTTATAAACTAAATAGATATTTTAGGTTAGGTCTATTGACACCCTTACAAAAATATTAAATGTGTAAGTTTAGAAACACGTTTTTCCTTCAGAACCTATTTCGCACCGAATTTAATTAAACACTCGTTATTTACAAGCATTTTGCTGATATCAAAATCCAGTTATTGCAATCATTAAAATATATATGTAAAAAATGCTCTGTTCAAACTTTCCGCGTTACTGCATTTCACTTTAAAGGGATTGTCTCTAACTTTTGATGAAGTAGAGAAGAGCTACGCGGGAAATGACATTAGAGTCTGTGTTAGAATAATAGAGTACAAAATAGTTTAATCATTGTGTCGTTTACGTTATATTTAATACAATTGTTATACAACTTACTACGTGTAATTTATTTCAACGTGGTACGATGCTTAAAGACAACAATATCTTCTTTTTTATAGACAAAAAATTATCACCAATAATATCGGGATATGAACTAGAAATTATTATATCTTTCCATGAATGTCAGTTCTAACCCGAGACAATGATATCTGTTTTTGAAAAATAGTTTTTTAGATTAGATGCCAGATAAATTGATATTAGAAACTGATTACCCGTAGAAAATAAATAATGTTGCAATAAACATAAATAATTTATTATTTACAATTTTACAATGTTTTAAATTTTTAAATGCATGAATGTATTCATGTCAAAATTATAAACAAATCCCTTATCGCCTTATAGCTTGTAACTATAATATTCGTTTTTTATATTTCTTTCCGCAGATGAATATTTTTTCTGGCATTGTAATCAAAGTTGGTTAGGATAGTGCAACAATACAATATTTGTCGTAACTTTTATGAGTTTAAGTAAATATTGTGGCGTCACGACTGTTACTTTTAACAGTAGTTCTTCCTAGGTCATGGTGATTACAAGATTACTATGTCTTATTCGCTTAGCATAGATCGAATTTTCAGTAAACCACGTTAATCAACAATTTAGAATAAATTTGCTTTTACATCAAACAATTTCATTATACCAATGTGCATTCAGCTTTACAGTTAAACGAAAACATTTCAACTTTGGTGGAAAAGCTCGCCAACCAAAATTCATCTAAATACGCATGCGGTTCCTGAATTAACTGCGCATTAGTCTATACGTACCGATTTTTAACAAATTTCCAGTGAATACTTCGCGTTTTAAAATTGTTTTTGCATAGAAAACCTTTATTAATATTCTTGTTATTCACTAACAGAAATATGATTAGATGAATGCTTTTTATTGCGAAATAGAACCTCTAGGTAATTGGTTTACTTATAATAAATCGTCATAAATGTTTATTTGTGTTTGTAATCACATGTGTGGGAAACTACGTTGGTACGTTATCAGAAGCTTTAAAATAGAATCTATACAAATGCACATGGCGCGATGTAACTTGCTTGAAATAACGATCAAACAAAGGAATTCAAATTCCCCCTCGTTCCATTGGTTTGTTTCAATAAATCAGTAACAGATTTCTTCATAATTTTCTATTTTGTTTACGAATTTTGAGAATTGGGTACGTACAACGTATATGCAGTTGACACATTGTTTATTTTAACTTTCCAGTTGTTTCTTTCGAAAGTACTAAATTCTGCTTATGATAAAATTAAATAAGTTACATTGAAATACAATAATTCTTTTGTTCATAATTAAACATAACCTCAAACTAACCTTCCTTGCCATACACTGCCAATAGTGCCAATGCCAACGCTGAACGTACGTAGGTTACAAATAGGCTCGAACTTGTTATACAGGCGTCGTCTCCGCGCAGTCGAAAAATTGTGCCTTGGTGAGTAGAGATTGTTGTTAATGTTTTTTTTTGTTATGGTGTCCAATAAAATTATTTTGAAAGCTACAGGTGTCTCATAAGTGCGTAACTACCCAAAGCCGTTTTTTTTTTGATGGAACGTACTATCTATTATTGCATTTTTGGAATTCTCGTTAAGTTCTGAGGCAAAAGGTAAGAAGGTATATTACTGTACTAAAATTAAAGGTTTTAGAGTTGTTAAGTTTTTTTTTTGAAAAAGTCGGCATTTACAGAAACCGTTATTTCTCCGGAAGTGCGCATTAGATAGATGGGATTTAGATTAGGCATAAAAGGACCTGATACACTCGTGTTTGCGTGGTTTCGATTCTTTTTTTCATTAGATTCTGTATTATGGATTCTTTTCTTTAAACTATTTCTTCCACGCATTATTATATCAATTTTCTGTGTTTGTATAAACAGTTTATTGAGATGTTCTAATTCTTTGCGTTTGTTTTCGAATGCTCCTTGGTTTTTAGAAATTAAACAATCTTTTATTTTATCTTTAGTAGTTTTATACATAATTCATAAGATTCAAACTATGTTCCTGCATAGAAGTGACTCGAAAGACGTTGTTCCTTTTCAAATTGTTATACTTCTTTATTCAATTGAACGTCAGTTTCTAACACAATAGCTTTAATTCTTGTCTTAGCTTGATACTTGATACCTATTTAATTCTTCCAAATGACCTATTAATAAACCAATTCTGTATGTGGACTCGCTCAATTCAATTTTTCTTGTACGTATTCCTTCATTTTTCAACTGAATCTCTTCAGCTTGCTTATTAAATATTCTTATAATCTCCTTAGACCCCGGCATGTTTCCTTTAATGTATAACAGAAAGTTAAGACAAATCTTTATCGTAGTTTGACTGTGGTTGCCAGGTTTATAATCACAGATCATAAAGTAAGGCACTACAATTTTTTTAATGTATGCCGTGTAAACAGTAAGAGGAACATTTTTTCATCAACATCATGAGGGCAGATCTTCATAACATTTTCAAAATTACAATCCAGTAGCAATAGTAACTGGCAATTATTCACTAATTCATTTATCTAGTGCTTATAGAAATTAGTAACAAAGGAAGGATTTAATTTCAACAAATTGTCTCTGATCGCGGCGAACTGAGGTAAAAATCCTTTTGTTTTTACAAAACTTAAGCAAAATTGCTTACAAAAAAGAATGTAGTTCAAGAAATGGTGATAATTACTTGAATAGTGAACAAACCAGTAAGATTTTAAAATTGTACTCAATACTTATCGATAATATAGAGACCTGTACTGTAGATTTGTGTAAACTCAAATTGTTAAAAGTTTTGAGTGTTTTTAAGTTGTTCGAACAATTTTAAAATCCAGCTTTTATTTTAATCGACTTTTAAAAACGCAATTGTGTTGCTCGAACTGTTCGATCAAAGGTTCCATCAATTTAAAAACACATCTCATAAATAAAGCTTATTTTATATGTTCTTTTTCATTTTGTAAATATTATAAGGAAATTTAAATTTTTAGTAAGAAATTTGATTACAAATACTAAATATAAAATGAAATGCAATACAAACTGTATAACTAACACATCAGCTGATATTGATTTTTAAGAATTCCCACAATTTTGAAAAATTGCGCAGGAAAAACAAAATTTTCTGTAAGTCATGTAATCGTCATTCAGTTTTTTTAGAATTCCAAATTTGTAAATCAATCATAATTAATTGCGGCCGATCATGACAATGACACTGAACTATCATTGGATTTTATTTATTCACTTCCTTTTTGTTTGATTGTTGATTAGGCATATTCCGAATAAATTACTCTTTTTCTTTATTAACAGCTACCATTAGCTGCATATCCTGTTAGTCTATGAAACAAAAAGTAATCTGAATTGTAAACCGTGTCATGTAGGTTTATTAGGAAACGGGCACGTTGTTTCCTACAGGATTACAGAGGCTATTAACCCTAAGTAACTATTTTGAACCTAACTGTCAGCCTAAAATATATTTTTAACAATAGGTAAAATACATTTTAATTGGAGTGCAAAGGTATTGAAGAGATTTTCAATGAAAGTTTCATTCCATCAGATTTTAAAAACAGCAGTCGTGAATACTACCGACCTCTAGTAGGTATTTATTAAAATCAACGGCCATAACATGCACTAAACATGTAAATTAGTTATGCTATTGTAATATAGATGGCTCACTAAATTATATTTTCTGGATGAATTATTTGTTTCACACTCTTTAAAGTTTATATATAAATATAATACATATTCTTTCAATACCTATGTGTTGATATACTTTAAACTAAAATTATATACTTGAAATAATGTACAGTACCATCTATTCAAAAAGTTCGAAACTATTATCAACTATTCATATTTTACAAATATATAGAAATCTGTAATTTAATAGCGTTGTTGTACCTTATTTTTCATGTTTCTTGTTCTAAATAATTTGAAGAAACCAATCGTTAATTTTCTCAATGCTCTAGTGCACCTCTATCTTTATTCACATATTTCTTTCAGTATTGAATTAAATGATTTCGTTTTCCAGTGTTTCCTAAACTCACTTCGACACAGAATTTGTAGTAAAACAGTAGTCACATAGTATTGTGGCATAAGCTGTTTTTTTACAATGTTAGGTGACTAGTTAAAAGCTTTGAAATGAGTTTATATGGTAGTTTTTGGTGTTTATTAGTATTCAAATAGCTTATAGATCATGGGAGTATATAGTTTTGCATAAAATGTCATATAACAACAAATGTTTAGTTGGTGTTTTAACTATTTAACGGATATTTATTATGTTTAAAGGTTTGTATTACCTGTACAGTTAATAGATAATAATTACTTAACACCAGGCTATTTCTTTTTCATATTTATATTTAACTTAAAAGTTTTACATAAGTACAAACAATCAATCAACAGCTTTATTTACCAACGAGCTAAACAAAAGACATGGTAACTTCGTAACTATTTCAAGGTACTGTGTGAATGTCTACTATCACATTATAACAATATTTGCTTTTGTCTTACACCCGCATATTTTTTGTTAATATTTTTAAAGGTGACTAATTTAATTTCATTGAATATGATACTATACATGTTGCCAAACAAAACTGATTTAATAGCTATGAAAACTGTGATGTATACAGTGATGATCTACTGAATTTAAATGTAATCTACATTTCACCGAAAAATTTAGCGTAGAAAACTCTTTATTTACGTTGGAAGGTTTAAAAAAAAAATTCTAACGAAGAATTAAAAAATATTTTTTCTATAAATTTATTTTTTAATTACTACGAATTATAGCGAGATGTAGATGCCATCTATTAACGCATTTTTAATTTAGAGGCGGCAATTTAGTTGTTCTTTCCAAACCAAATATTAATTTTAGGTGTAACCGGTAGCGGTGGGTGATTGATGACGTAAACTGAAGCGCGTGGACAATGATTCGATTTCCTTGTGTATTTTCGTTGCAATATGCAAGAAAAATACACGAGGGGATCGAATCGCTATTCGCGCCCTCTCGGTTACGTTATCACGCACTGGTACTTTTTTATATTTTTCAAAAATTAAACGTTTAATATGAAATAATCACAACTTTATTATTTTGTATGCTGAGGTTCTTTTTATCAAATGTTAATAAATTTGATTTAACGATATTTTCAGTAATCTACCGAAAAATTCCGATGGTTTTACCGAATTAAGAGTCGAGGATGTATACCTAGGAAGTCTTCCCTTCTCTGTTAGGTACGTATATAGTTATTAAATCAGATTTAGTTGACAACCAGTATAACAATAGTAATTTAATTTTTTCGAACATTCCCTGACTTAAGCGGGCTTGATCATAATAGGAGTAATACTGGATGTAGTCTTGGCAATTACTGCCGAAAGAGTCTTTGCTAAGGTACTATTCATGATAGAGTAATGTACTTAAAAATTAATTTTTTCCAATAAAAAGAAACTTTCATATATGGAATATAAACAACAAATGAAACAACTATTTAATAAATTAAAATATATTCCTATCAAAAAATATCAATTAAAAACAAGATCTTTATAATTCGTTAAGAGATAATAATTTGAAACGCTGCAATTGGTTATTGTCCTAACAACAGTTAAACGATCAGCTCTCTCAAAGTTAGCTTTGACAATTTCGTAATATCGTCCATCACTAAAAGAAGAAGAAAAATTGAAGTTTTGCAGTTACAGGTTCAAATTTTCACAGTTCTAAATTACCTTAACACAAGACATTTCATTTTCAAACACTTTACTCTTAGAGTATCTATCGCTTTTTGACTTTTATCGGAAAATCTTAGATTTTCGGGATCCCACTTTAATTCTATCCTTTCTACGCTAGGACAGTGATTTGCGATGCTATCCATAAGCTGGTCCACAAGGATATTAACACCTAATCTCTCTTGAGTTCCCATAACTAAAATTCTATCAAAAGGAATTAATTTTACCGAAATCTATTATTTACTAAACTTTTGCAGCTTGACTTACTTTGCGTTCTTCAAAATAGGCAAAATTGATGTACAAAGTGAGTCAGTAATATGAGGCATTCCAGACAAGACCAATCCCCATAGTTGGTTACCATATTTTGAAATAAATTTGTATATAGCTTCCTCTGAAAGATTATCCGAACTGTCGAGATCCAAAGCTATCTATAAAATGGCAATCTGTAAACTAAATTTGTTTAATGTACTTTTACATCTTACCAAATTTCTGGGATTTCCATGCTCCATCCAAGTTTTCAACACTTGATCGTTGAAACCATTAAGTTGACCAGCGCTTAAGAATCTTAAACCAGGAAGTTTCGTTAGCATCTCTGAGAGACATTCCGAGCTTAAATCGGTAGCCGTAATGTCTAATTCTTGCAGATTGCACTTGTCCCATTCAACTTGCATCAAATATTCACTGCGAAGATCTGGAAGTTTCAAATTTGTGTAATAATGGTATGAAATTTCACAACTCAGTGAAATTATTTACTAGTTCCATTCATGAGAAGACATTTCAATCTTCTGCTCCGTTGAAATAGAGTCTTCAATGTAGATCCGGTGACTTTTGAACAGAAATTAACAGCTAAACATTCTAACTAAAAGAATAATTTCATCACGCATTGTGGGTGTCATGTCAAGCACCTTACCTGAATACAATTGGAACTGAAAGCATCAATATGGCTGTCATCAACGAAGTTAATACCATACAAATTGATCACTCGCAAATTTGGCGTTGCAGACTTCAGTTTATGAACATTAATGACTTCATAAATTTCCTCTTCTTCCTCCTCGACTTTCTCGTAGGTCCCTACAAGGTGTAAGATCTCCAAACCGTTTATGAAGTTGTAGATCTTCCTCATGAAGCCTTCCATGAAGATTACTTCGGATAAGCATATGCACAAATATTTCAGTTTGGTCGGAAACGCTTGCAATTCGCTGAAATCGTGTAGTTGCATAGCCGTGGAAAAGTCTAGCAGCATGTGTGTGAGATTAGGGCATTTGTTGGCCAATTCGTGAAGTACTGTGTGAGTGATTAGTTCTATTGGCAACTCGATGTAACGCAAGGACGGTCCAAATCTTATGCTAATCAAGGCGAGTAAGGATTCTAAAGACCCAACGTGCAGACCTGAAATTTCCGGACGTAGTGATACGTTCTTCCAAAGCTTCGTATTGTACGCGATCAAACGCCATTTTTTGCAAACCCTCGCCATCTTAGAAATTTCTCTGTGCGATAGGTAACTGAAGATTTCCAAGATAATTTTGTCCGGAAGTTTTTCAATTGTCTAGAAATAGAGAAAATGTGGAATTATGTATTTTATTATTCTCTTAGAATAAAGAACATAAATATATAAAATATTAGTTTTTGGAAGTAAAATTTCATCTCGTAGTATCGTAGAAGCTACAGTGCTTCAGCAGATTAAAAAAAAATACCTTTCTTTGCGGAAGGGGTTGATTTGTTATGTTTGGACTGAATTGCTTTTATTGGAATGGTTCAATAAATTAAAAATGAGTATTTTGAACTTGAAACACTAGCACAATAATGCATTGTATTTGGAATTACCTTGAAATTTTCACAAAAAGTATAAATCAATTATTTTTAAAGTTAAAACGTACCTATAAGAAAGTTAACATCAGACTGTTATAAATACAGCGTGATTTATAACGTGCAGAGGAGATTTTTAGGGTAGATAGTGGGGACTAAAGTAAACATTTTTTAGTAATAGACTTTTTAGAAAAAACTCAATAACGCAATTATATGTTATTTGTTTATTATTTATTTGCTAACTAGTATTAAAATGATTGCATTAAACCACAATAACAGCGTGTTTACATGAACAGAATTGCTTTGAAGTGATATATATCTATCTCTATTGAGGTTCGAGACTAAAATGGGTTTAGAACTTGAATCGCCTTCAGAACCACATGAACCACAGTTTGTTGAATTACCGTCAGAAGATGAAGATAATGCAAATTGGGAAGACGAAGATTGTGTTCCTGACGATGAAGGTAGCATTATAGATCTTGACTATAAGATAAGCTGTAGAATTTTGGAGAAGTGGGATAAAAGCAAGAAGAACACTTGAAGTGTTAAAGCAAATTTGAAGGGTAAAATCAGTTCAGCAGTTGTATAGATGGGAAGAAAGCGTTAATAGAGATGGAACCACTTGAAAAATGTCAAGATATATCACAGAATATGTCTTATGCAGTTCGAAGATACATTTACACGAGGGAAATTAGTGCATGATACGAATCTTCGACGTTGGGCTGTAGAGGTGAAAGACGAATGGACATACATGTTTAAAGCAGGACTGGTAGATAAGGCATTTTAAAGAGGGCATGGCATGTATCGCGCAAAATAACGAAATTTGTTACTCATTCTGCTGCAATTGATATACTGAATTAAGTGACGTAAGCGACAGATTTATAATAACGTAAAACCTATATTATACCTTAGAAAGACATATTTATAATGCAGACGAGAGTGATTTTAATATGGAAATACACTCTGGTCGTACATTGTTTCTACGAGGTGAAAAACATGTTGAAGTCACCGTACAGTCCTTACACTCTATTACTCATATACTATAATGCATACAATTTTTGCAAATTTCTAGTTTTGGAAGAGGTAAGTGGTACTTTAGGCCCTCGCGTAGAGAAAACACTCCTTCGCCCAATTAATATATACATATCTGCCTTTGTATCAGGAAAATTAACATCTGCGCATTTCAAAACATGGTATACAGATGTTTTCTTGCCAAATGCTGGTGCCAACAATTTGCTGCTACTAGATTCATGGAGTGAACATTGTCCAACAGAACTACATACATTAATGCCAAAAGACAAAAATGTAAATATTTTGACGATTCCAAAGAAGACAACTGCGATGATTCAACCATTAGACGTGTATGGTTTTAGGTTATGGAAAAATTTTGTGAGAAATAGGTAATTTACAGTCCACATATTTATTCCAGGAGACAAATGCTTCTTGGTCCAGTAAACGAAACGATAGATTACATACAATAAGAGTAACACATAAATCAAATGTACATTTTTCTTGGTCTCGTATGCCACTTTTTGCAGAAGAATGCTGTTTGCTTTCGATGTAACGTTGACAATGGCTTCTGGACCAACGCATTAAAGGGATTTTACAAACTAGACATTGCATTTTAGCGCCATCAAAAATTAAGTCCGGCATGTCTACTATAAAGCTTTTAACTGCGTCTGCCATTGGTCGTTTTCGCGACGTACTTAACTGCGACATTTTTAAAGCAAACATAAGCGTACAATTACGAAATAAGTTACGACAGCCTACATATACACAGAACTACTCGCATACAGCATCGATTTAGTACTGACGCTGTGAACGCGTGAAATAAATAATCGCCGACTCCGCACCACATAGCTACTACACTGACTGTTACCGGTGTTTTCCCAGACTACTTATAATTGTGGGGATTACAGCAGGTACTAGTAGCGCATCTATGCCCTGCCCAAAATTTTTCAGTGCAGACAAAAAACGTCCTAATTAATTTTTTACCAATATAACATATGTTCTGGTTAATGGGACAGGTGTGATACGATTTGTTGCTTCATGATCATATTCTCTCCATCTATTGCTTACGAGCTATTGCATATAAGTCAAAACGAACGGTTTTAATAAAACACCGCGAAAAACTGATTTTGTTCGAAATTGTGGGTTACGTTGTATTACAAATAATCCACCGAAATATTTTTACAGTTCGCAGCAATCAGAAGGATTTTGTAAGTACTACTGTAACAAAGTTGTTAGATCGTGGCATCACTAATCCAGAAATTATTTCTCACGCTTACAACTAATTTTTGTCAAGGATTTCAAAATTCTGAAGTAATATAAAATTATGGGAAAAATGGAAAAGGGAAACTATAGAAAGAGAAAATTTGATTATAGAATGGAGTATAGAATTATTTTAGTTATTTTATCTCACAATTTCTTTAACTAAAACATTATTATTCTAATTTATTTCGAACATTTTAACTGTGACGTAAATAAGAACATTACTTTCAAGTACGCACTTGAACATTGCAACTTTATTACAACAACTTAAAATTATCTATTATTTGTACATTGAGGAATATTAATAGTCTCTAATAAAATAAACGGATCCCTTATTTATGAAACAGCTGCTCAATTGGCTTGGCAATTGGCATTCTTAAAACCTTGCTTGGAAAATAGATTCGGCACATAATTAACCGTAAAACAGAAATGTGCTAGGAATAAACAAAACAACCATTAATATAATAAAGCGTCAAAAATGTCATCTTTTTTAGTGAACTGATGATAGTGATGATATAACATAATGAATGGGAAGTATGGGAACTAATATAAATAACTGAAAAAATAGCAGTTGGTGTTTGTTCAGATTTAAAGTAACCAGCATGATTTCTATCGTTTATCTTGGTAGATACGAGAGCAGATCAGCACCATGTAACTAATTTTAGAACTCATTGCTCGGCACAGACATAATTTAGACGATGTTAATTAACTTTATTTATAAATCAAATCAGCAATGAAGCAAGTTTTGCATTACCGTATTGGCAAATGGGCTTCTGGCTGTGGCACTTTCAGTAACGTAGACTTGCGAAGCTTCCAGGGCCAATTGGCCCCATACGTCGGGAGACACATCCATTTGTTTTTAAATCCTAGCACCGTTTTGATACGTCACAATAAGAAAACGCGATAAAATCGAATAAGAACTTCCGTAGTTAACTTTTGGATCCGGATATTTTTTATTTTTATTATTTGCGAATAATAAAATTCCAGTTTATATCATAGTTTTATAAATACTGCGTTGCAGCAGCCAAAAGGAAGCAGTCTTAAAATAGCCGCGAATAGATCCGCTGGTAGTGTAGCGGGAGTTTGGTTTCTCAAAACGCGGCAAATTTTAAAGAGCATCAATTAGCTTAATACGTTTTGAATTTGAATTACGAAGCCATGTACGGACAGATAAGGAAGTTTAGACTTACCGTTGTTTTATTTCTCCTAAAACTGCTGTTCAGGTCATCTCTTGTAATCGCTGTTGTTATATCCAAGTTACCCCAAGCATCCATTTTATATTTTTATACTCCAGAAAAGCTTTCGCGGATTTTAAACGCTGCACTTTTAAAATTGCATTGAATGTGTGATAAGTACGATATAAAAATAGTACTTGTCTTCATACCACTTGAAATAGGCTTAAAATTTTCTAATCACTGTATATCTTGAATCCACTTTAAAAAGAAAACCGTTTATTAACTGTCAAAATCCAGAACTTCATCCCACTATAAACTTCCTCAATTTTGATGAATGACTACTAGCACATTCTTCATCTCTCAATGCTCGAATGGAAACTAAATGACTGGTAGGCACTAAAAGAACGAAAACCCAGCGCAAAATCCGACGTAACCGATCATGCAAAAGACTTTAGTAATTATTTGATTTTCGCGAGAGCTAAAATAAACAAGGCGTCAATCGTAAATGTTTCAAATGGTGAATAATTATGATCTGTCGGTAATAAAATCGATGGATATGAAATCGTTGAATTACTTTTTGGCAATACCGCAAAACCGCAACGTTCAGATGTTGGGTATATGATTTTCTTTGTTGTCGTCGGATCAAAAAGATATTTTCAAATTGCCAGAGCATTCTTGGCAGAAGTTCGTGTATTGTTTATTTTTTTAGGGATCGTGGTTGCTAACCTACTTTACCGAGATATGTAATTTTTAGTTTGCAGAAAGAAATTCGAAAACTTATGATTCTATCAGATATTTGCCATTTTTATTAATTAGGAATAATGTTTTGGTCAAAATAATTATGTATACGTAACTCCACACCCACATTTATTGTTGATTCAAGAAAATTTTTGGAATTTCTCCACTAATCCTTTCATAAAATATTTCTAACCATTTATTGCTCATTCAGTCAATAATCTTCTTTAAGCATTATTTTGAAGAGTGCAAACGCTTTTGCCTTCGACTTTACATATTTATGTCTAATATTTCTTGGCCGATTTACTGAAATATTGAAAGTCTATTTTTAAATGCTTTTAGTACGCTTTGCACCATGGAATGCGATTTTTCAATTATTTTTATTATTTGCAACGAATTGCTTGAAACTATTAGTGCTTCAAGTATCATTGCTATTTATAACTTTCCTTTTAGATTCCTTCAAAGCGAGTCTAGTAAAATTTGTAACCAAGTATTAAATAATCTGGTGTTTGTTTTGTCTTTTGAAATAAGTAATGTTTCAGCTTTAAATCACGAAATCTATAAGCAAACGAAGCTTTTATATAAATAATGTGGTCGAAATACCCGGGTTACATTGAAATGTTACAAGAGTAACATTTCAAAGTAATGTTACTCTTGTTTACTGAAATCAGGAGCACAAATGTCTTATTAACCCAAAAAGAAATAACATTGTTCATAACTAGACCATCAGAAGAAGTTAAGAGAAATGGTTTACATGGGATTATAAACCCAGCTCTGAAGATTCTGAGAAAAACCAGTAATTGAAAGAATTCAATAGCAAAGGACAGAAAATAAAATTCATAGGAGATCATCCCTCATGGTCTTGTTGTCAAAAACAATTTTAAAACTTTTCTACTTAGTTTTAGGCAGGGTGAAGAATTTAGAGAAAATATAAACTTTTTTGAAACGGAGTTTTGTATCAATGCGTTTAGATATCGCAAACTCTGCAATAACTACTCTTGCTCCATATTTTAACTTGCTATAACTACTTAAATGGTTTGCTTTTAGACGCTACTCTTTTTTCTAGATTTTACATAAAAAGTGTATCTCTTTGAGTGGCGGTGGTTCAAAATACGTACCACATTTTTGACTGCCGTTTAGCAACGGTGGTTTAAAATATGACCCACCTATTGAAGTCTATGCTGCTAGCGTGTCAGTGGTGTATTTTCTACTCTTCAAGGAAGTATACAGTGTACAGTAACAGTATAGTCGTTTTGAATAAAGATTCACAAAAAGTGTTGAGAAATTATACTTGAAATGTATATGATGATGATCTTACGACTATTTCAAATTTCAAGAATCTTTTCTGCACTTTGTGAAGACATGGGTGCAGTACATTCATCGTTCAATTAAGAGATGAAATCGGAATTTTTCTAGAAGAGGAAAACCGACCGGAAGACGGGAAGTTTCGAGATGATTTATTTGTGATGAAATTGAGCTACTTGAACATATTCGAGAAATTAAATACCTTAAATCCTCAAATCTAATGAGCAAACACGCATATGTTGGATACGAATGATAAAGTTAATGCTCTTTGTAGAAAATGAAATTGTGGAGCAGAAATGTAAAGCAAAAAACTTAGAAATGCTTGCAAATACGGAGGAATGTGTTAAAAGTTACAAGGCTGAAGAACAACATGTGAAAGTTGTTTTTGTAACCATTGAAAATTATTTAACCATGCTGGCAGATAATTTTAAAAAGTATTTTCTTGCTGATGACTACTTGGTAAGAAGTTACGAGTGAGTTAGGGCGTTACCTCCGATATATAACAAGGCCTAAGCGCTTTGACGTCACTAGGCTGTGACGTACTTTGCAGTAGGTCGTCGATCAGCCATATTTGTAGATTGAACATTCACACATTCAGATCGTTTCTTGCGTTTTGAATTGGTTTCAAATCTAAATTATATTGGTTTTATAAAAAAAAAAATACTGTATAGTGATATTTCCGTACTTTGTTGGTGATACCTGTAATGTTTTTCTAGTGTTGTATAAGCGATAACGCCTTTTCTGAAACGATAAAAATGGGTTAACCTAAAAACTGTGGCGTCGGCTGTTTTGTATGTTTTGTTTGTGAGTTGCACTTTGTAAAAGAAGATATTATTTATTTTTCTACAGCTATAGATTCAAGGACCGGTGAAACTATAACTGTGAGTTTAAAAAATCCTAGGCTTAAAAAAAATGCTATTCCATCTCAATTCCCTAACTGTCCGCTGTATTCGACAAAAAACGTGAAGATTTTATGGTTCAAACAGTTTTATATTCTGACGTTATAGTTAACAAAATTATTTTTAAACACAAAGAGACGTTTTTAAATGTGTACAATAAACGTTTTGTTTTAATATAATAAAAAGTAATAATAGATTAGGTAAAACACCACATAATACGAAATTAAAAACCCTGGTTAAATAGCATGTCTGTATATTTTCTCGTGAAATTGAACAAAATTTCAAAATAAAATTGCAATCACTCTATCATTTCAGCCTTAGTATCGTCCAAATACATGTACAATTACAAATAATAATAATTAGTCGATTAAATATCAACCACAAATACATCTTTCACGAAAACGGTGCTCAGTTACGCGTTTGATTTTTGCTTTGAAACTTCGTTTTTCCAAAATAAAATCGAATGGGATGCGAAGAAGGGCTCAGTTGACGACTGGCGTCCTTTTTAAACCGGAAGCCTTTCAAAACCTAAACTAAATGCAAAAAAAAACGATTCCTTTACTGCTTAGGCTAATATCGTGCATGGCGATACATCGCCTATCGAGCGTGACGACATCGAAGAGCGCTGAGCCTCGTTGTTTCGGAGGTAACGGTTAGAGACCCATTTCAAAATACTCCCGAAGGTCTCTCAACTGCTGAAGAAGAAATCTTCACGGCAAGTGACGAAATCAAAAGACAATTTAGGAATAAATCACCCTTTGAATTTCGGCCAGGGGTGGATGATGAGTTTTCTGCACTGAAAATACGAGCATTTCGTATACTATTACCATTTTCAACACCCTACCTTTGCGAAACCGGATTTTCTGCGGTGGCTAAATATAGAAAAAGAACTGAGTATTAATTTCTAATATGAAACCTTTTTTCGAAAAGCTTTGCTCTGCAAGTCAGGCCCAAGGGAGTCACTAATAATTATTAAACTTGTTTTTAATTTAGTATTGATAAGTTAATTATTAATTATTAAATACATTGTGCAGTACTGATACAATTTATATGTATTATAGAAGTGCAAACGTGTATTTTATTTTTTATTATGTTAGAATGTGTTTTACTGCTTCACTTTCAGTAAAAATTAAATAATTCTTTTAATAATATTTTTTATTATTTCCGATATGCTCGCGCCTCCCATTTAATGTTATCTCTAACTTGGGCAAATATGCGGTAACAGCCAGAGGCGTGGTGAGCACATAAAAGTTTACACATGAAATAGAAGGTAAGGAATAAATTTTAAAACGTGCTGAAACACTTACCGTTTTAAAAGTCTTCCGTGAAATCACAAACTGGGTAATATCTGTTAAATATTTGAATCATTAGATATGTTTCCACAGCTGTTTCAGTCAAGCGAGTACGACGTGCGGAATAAATGTTTTTTAATGCCGAAAACGACCGTTCGACATCTAGCGATGTTATATTTGCATATTTAAAATAGTCTTTGAAACAACTTAATGCATCTTCACAGGCACCTTCACAAATTTGTCTTAATATAAGAAAATCGGAGTCTTTCTCTAAAACACTTTCAAATTTTGGTATTACACACCAATTTGTTTCGCCTTCTATGGCGCATAACTGTGCGCGAACATCATTCACAATTTGAACAGAATCCACTAGCGACATCGAAACATTTTGTAATTTTTCTATTCCCTCCGCTAGTCCGAAATACTTGTTGTGAATAGTTCGTAAATCTCTTTTAACCTGACTATCTTGAAATATTTCCTGGCTTTTCTTGATTGTTGCAGCTTCTGTCGGGTTGAATTTTAAAACTACCTTCTTTACTTGATCAAAATATTTGTTGTACGTAGCCTGCAACCATGTTCGCCAACGTGTAACAATCGGCTGTGGCGGTTCAGGTAAATCAGGACACTGTTTGTGAAATAGTCGGGTACGTTTCGGGGACTTTAGAAACACTGCCGTTGTACTAGTAATCAATGCATTTACTAGTGGAAAACATGTATGAATCGTTTGTGCCGCAAGATTTAGAGTATGGATTTTACGCGTTACATGTAAGAAGTTACCACTGTGTTCTTTAAGAGATCGGCCCAAAGAACGCATGTTTGCGGCACCATCATAAACATTAAAAGGTGCTTAGTCGAAACTTGAACTGAACAAATTTGTTCAATGAGTCCAACACCACCTTTAAAACCTCATCGGCAGTACAACTTATAACACTTTTGGAAGCGAGCAAGAAGGAGGATGACGGTCGCTGTGGTTCCATTGTATGTACCATTACATTAACCACAGAATGTTTTTGATGATCTGTTGTTTCGTCCACACAAACAGTTTTTTATCTTTCAATTCCGTTTTCATTCTTTTGTTTATATGTTCACGAGCAAATGGCACTACATTTCGTATCGATGTCCAACTAGGTAATTTACAGTCCGCATATTTATTCCGGAAGGAGACAAATGCTTCTTTGTCTAGTAAACGAAACGATAGATTACATAAAATAAGAGTAACACATAAATCAAATGTAAATTTTTCTTGGTCTCGTATGCCACTTTTTGCAGAAGAATGCCGTTTGCTTTCGATGTGACGTGGCTTCTGGACCAACACATTAAAGGGATTTTACAAACTAGACATTGCATTTTAGCGCCATCAAAAATTAAGTCCGGCATGTCCACTATAAAGTTTTTAACTGTGTCTGCCATTGATCGTTTTCGCGACGTACCTAACTGCGACATTTTTAAAGCAAACAAGCATACAATTACGAAATAAGTTACGACAGCCTACATATACACAGAACTACTCGAATACAGCATCGAGTTAGTACTACCGCTGTGAACGCGTGAAATAAATAATCGGCGACCCCGCACCACATGTCTACTACACTAACTGTTACCGCTGTTTGCCCAGACTAGTTATCACAACCCCCAAGGGGGCGCGTCCCACAGGTTGAGAATTGCTGATTTACGGGTTATTTACCTTGGCGTGAGAGGATCGCATCCGCTGTTGTGTGTAGATGTTGTATATACGCGGTATATATGCATCTTCGATTAGTGGTCGATGTTAATATTCGCTTTGCACAGTTGGCTCACTGTTTGTTGGTACGGATCTTAATATCTTTTATTTTTTAAAATAAAACCAATATAATTTGGATAAACCAATTCAAAACGCAAGAAACGATCTGAACGTTTGAATTACCAATCTACAAATATGGTTGATCGACGACTTACTGCAAAATACGTCACAGCCTGTTGGCGTCAAAGCCGGTTAGCCTTGTGTTTTCGGTAGTAATGGTGCAGCTGTACACATACACCTACTTGCATTGACCACTCCAGTGACGTCATTTCACACTACACCAAATAAAAGGTGCAGCCCGAGCGAACATAGGTACCTTAGATTGGGTACTAGGTGCAGCTGGAACATCCTGCTTTATTCAAACATCCTTTGCATATGTTATATGCACGTTCAGGTAGAGAAATTGCCAACTCAAGGAAATTAAATACTTGAAACTAAACTTTAAGCATAAACGTTTTTTTGCTTGTTGGTAGTTCCGATAATCGGCATACTGCGCACGTCTAATATGAAACTTGGATAAAACGATAGGATCGAGCCTAAGCCTAAGCCTTGAAAACTAGTTTCTAGTATACGAAATTTTCTGATTTACATTATCTAAGTCGACCTACTTGAGAAAATTGTCACGCGTTTCTAGACTAAAAAAGTATAATGTAAATCTAGCTTTAAACTAAATTTGCCATAACGACAGTAACAATGCCTAATTAAATTTATAGTAAACTTTTAGTAACTAGCGTGTATCGTAGGTTTGACTACTTCCTAAACTTTTATCTCAAGTTGCAGATTAATTTATCACATTAGTCTTAATTATTTACAAATTTAGAGCAAGTGAATTCCATGCATTAAAAAACCGTTGATATAATCAATAAGCAAATGGTTATTTACATTTGATTAACATACTTACAGTAATGGGTGCAATAACCCGTTATAGTAGATTTTCAATTATATTTAGAAATAAAGGCAAGCAAGGTTAAATTTATTGTCCAGAACTTCTTTATTAACTTTCTCGTTTGGATTCATTTTAGAGTTTTTAGAACGATTATGGAGGATATACAACAAGTAAATAAAAGACGTCATTTTGTAACTTAAAATAATTCTTTTTATTCAATAAATATTACATTATAATCAATCATTAAGGAGTTGTCCGTTTGTAACCATTTTTCATTTTGGAATGTAAAAATACATTCAAATTGTAACTTATAAATTATATAATAATAATTATTAGTTTAATTTATCTATATATATATTTTTTATAACAAATATCAAACTTATATACAGATATAATGCGAGTAAAAAAGAAGGGAAAAACCGATGAAAAATGAGATGAAATTACAAATTTTTCACTAGAAAAATTGTAAAAATAAAACAAGTTGCAGTGTATAAAAAAATTAGCTTGTAAGGAGAAAATCTACATTGAACGAATCAATTATTTATTTATTCATATTTAATATTAATATATTAGACAGTTGACAGTACAGCTTTTACATCATTGCTATTTTATACAATGCTATTTATTTGGACAGATCGGTCAGTTGCATTTTTTTGCTTTCGTTTTATACAAAATACAGATCGAGGTGAAGTATAAAGTGAGGAAATTCAATAGAAATTCAGATTTCTGCCGTTATCTCTTGTTTTTAAATTACTCATATATACAGAAAATTACATGTATAAATATATAACATAGAACTAACAGGGGAACATCGGAATTTATTAAAACAAACTCTTTAAAAATCTAAAACAAAATATATTTACTTTTTCATTTAAGTCTGGTTTAACTTTTGATGAATTTCGTCCTAATCGAAACTGAAAGGCTTTAGATGTTCCCTTGAAAGTCGCAATGACTCAACTAGTTTCATTTTTTAAGGTAAATTTGGCCGCGGTGTTTACTACATATGCTTGGAATATTGAAAGAAAGTATGACACTAATCTCGTGGCGTATGAATTCTTTGATGCAATTATCAATTGCTACATCAAGTAATCGATTTTTTAACTAAGGCAAGATAAACAAGAAACAAAATGAGTAACACGTATTTGTTAATATAAAATGGTTTCTACAATTATTGAGTATTTTAGCATATGTTGTAGTTAAATTAAGTTTAAACATTAAATTTTGTACTATTTCACGGTACAATTCTTACGATTTCGACTGTACGTTTCCATTCCATTTAAATAACATCTAAGTATGTTTTTGTAATCATTGCCTGCATAAAAACGATGTCTTTAACACAATTAATTGCAAACGCAAATGAGATCGACTATATTTAGTTTATTTAAATTTTGTAGTCTATGTTTAATTGAATAGACTTTTTCTAAGTATTGACGTCAATAAGGAATTACTAAAATAAATAAATTCTAAGTCAAATCTAATCTTTCACTCTTAATACCAAGAAAAAAAGGCCTAAAGTGATTTTTGCTGTTATTTATTATAGAGGGTGGACAAACTGTAAATATTTTAGGAGGTGATACTAACGGTTATTTTGAGTAAAAAAGTTCTTACAAACATATGTCCAATTCCCAATTACCGAAAAACAGTTTAAATTTATTGGTTTAGATACGTGAATTCGGCGGTGAAATTTTTGAACATCAATTTTGAACTGTTGCTAATAATTATTGGTAATTTTTTTAATTGAAATAACCAATAAATTATTACCGTAACCATTGAGATTTGGGCGCATTTTTATAAGAATCTTTTTTATCAAAATATACTATCATTCTTTAAAATATCCCTATGAAATACTTTCTAGACCCGGAAAAGATGTTTTTTTCCTATTATTAATATAAGATGGCGCAATATTCATACAACTGCTTTTAAGTATCTATTCTGTTTTCTAGTACTAATTTTATGCAGAATATGTACGAGTAAAATTTAGATATTTGCCATCTGTTACAGTATCAGTAAAATAATCCATTTTTGAATATGATTTCTTTTTAAATACCTTCCAAGTGAAGATTAAAATCTTTTAATCGCTTAGATTACTTAATCTGCCGCGTTTTGAAGGTGTTTGAAATATAAGATCTTTGCAACAGGGCCAATAAATCTATATACATTACGTAAATGGACCCCTAGATACTGAAAGAATTTTTAGAAGAAATTACATTTCAGAGTGGATAATTTTATTTGGTATTATAATAAATAATAGACATAAATATTTCATTTACATACATACGGTAGGTATGCCCAAAATCATCAACAGACTTTTAAAGAACGTAGAGAACACTAAAATAAAGTTGTCTTCCTAATATTTTATCGAAAAATTTACTATTGTTTCGAATTTTAATGGTATTAAAGTTTTTCATTTACACCCTTGGATTTACTATTAACACAATAACACGTGCATTTGCTCATTATTTACAGAAAATAGCTTTATTATGAATGTTTAACCTCTAAATTTCATATTAATTTTATTATATTCATTACAGATTCTAACTTGAAGCAGCGGCGGCTTCTCCATTTGGTCAATTGGTCACCTCCCAAAAATATTTCAAAACAACTGACAAAATCTTAAAATAAAATACAAATCCTCTTTATTCCTTACAAAATGTCGGTTTGGAAATATTTTTGAGAGGTCATTCACCAAGTTATTTTTCGTCACTGAATTTTGCAATTAGCCCAATAATAATTTATTACCTTATTAACTTCATTTTGAAGCAAGACACATTTGGAAAGGTACATTCATAATAAAAAGTTTTGATTGGTGACTTTATAATATAGTTCGGAAAACTGGAGAGCACAATAAAATAAAAATTGTAGACGGCTTCTTTGTATCTCTGCATTTGTTTCTCTTTTTTTTTTAAGAGAGGCCTCAAAAATGCTTTGGGATCAAACATTTTGTCAATATGAGTAATAATCAGACCAAGCAAATTTGATTATCTTTTTATAAATAAAATTGTATAAACCATTTTTGTAATTATAAAAAGTAAAAATAAAAACCATGATAAAAATATGTACAAAAAAAGAATTTTAATTCCAATAATTTACTTGATATAGCAAAAAAAAAAGAAAGTGGTATTTTGAATTTCAAAATCATTAAATTTTCCTTGCTTCAACAGTTTCTATACAGCAATAGTTTAAATTAATATTCATATACTAATATAAAAAAAAGGAAAGAAATTACTTCAACGAGCTCGCCCGTTTCACACTAAAAAAATAATAACTAAATAAGATAAACAAATCGTAATAGATCACAGCTTCGCGTTTTATTCTCTTATCACCTATAGTTAAAATCCTCCCCCTGTATCTGTGGAATGACCCGCTCCGTCGCCTCCTTCTGTTCCTCGATCTCGACGCTGTGGAGGATCTCGTGGCATAAAGGACAACGGTCCTGAACGTACAGCCATTTCCTGAGGCACACTCCGTGAAAGTAGTGCTTGCACCGTGTTATCTTCGCCGATTTCATCTCCTGATAACAGATGGCGCACACGTCGTCGAGATGTCGTAATTGTTCCTCGCTAGCTTCGGGCAGGCTGTCGATTTTATTGACAGCGGTGCGGCGTTTCATGAAAACCGACCAGCCAGCCCTGGCGTCGCACCAGATATTAAAGTAGGCGTGTATGCACATCATGACGGCCCTGATAGCGCCGCCACTTTCGAAGATCAAGATCCAGGTACCGTTGAAGAATAGGAAGATGCCGAAGCAGAACTCTACGGTGTTGCCGAAAGCTCTAATGTAGTAGACGTAGTCGTCCAAGCGTTCCCAAAACGTATCTCTGCCCGCGTCCAGTAGGAATAAAGAGTATATGCAAAGGGAAACGGCGACTTTTACAATAACTTCGATACTGAACGCGGAAACAGCCAGCAACCAAGTCGAAGCGGTGTAATGTGACCACAGGTAATACAATAGGAAGGAAGGGAAGCAAACGAGAAACGCGCAAACTCCCAAAGCTCTGAGATGCCGCCTTAACGATGGATTATGCGAAGCGGACAAGCTCATTAATAGAGGATTAACGATATTATGTATAAAATGTAAGAGAGCAGTGAATAGTAAACAAAAATTACGGCACAGCCTGACGAATCTCTTTTCCGGCTCCAATCCGGTCAATCCGGTTTGCAGAGCGAGTATATAAAACAATATGGCAGATACCGTTCCGATACTCTTATCGTTTTCGTCTTCGGTTAGAAGGATCCATTGGAATATCCTACCGATGTGATGGCAGATGAAGGATACTATGCTGGTAATACCCAATACTGCCGTCAGCGTATCGCAACCGGTTACCATGAGAGTCTTCACTAACCTGAACGCTGGGGTTAGACCGTCCGATTGACCCCAAAAACCAGACAGGAAGAAGAAACCGGCATGCTCGCACACCCTTACCAGCCAGAAAGTGCGCAGTACTCCTGGAACACTAAGTCTCACCCATTCGGATTCGATCAAGGCTGACATGCCGAATGTTGAGACGTAGTTTCGAGTATGAAGGTATCCGTTGTATACAGTATGGAAAACCTGAAATACAATTAAAAAGGTCAGATCGCATATTTCTTAATAGCAGAGTTTTTTTTTTATTAAAAAAGCTAATTAGGTGATATGAATTAAGATGACTTAAATTTATTTATCTTACGGAGTACAGCGTTGCCTTTAGTGCTTGCTCTCTCGTATTTTTTCATTTGTAACTGTTTCATTAACCAAAATAATACTAATGTAGCTCATGGTACTGGTTACAAAAATGTGAGAAGAGAAACGCGCTAGCCAACGGACATGTTTCTGCCTACCCGGCGTCATCAGCGTTGCTCCGGGCACATTCCCTTCCTCACAATTGCTGTTCGCCTCTCAGTTTATGCCACTAATCTCCACAAACAGCATTAAAATATATTTCTTGGCGCCACCTAGTGCTAAGAGATATATCATGCAGTCTAGAAAGTAGCGACAGAAACAGAAGTACAGATGTCCAATCACCTCTCCAGCAATTCTTGGACTGTTTAACGCAAGATGGCATTGCGCCTGAGCGCTACGATATCTGCACATGTAAATGATTCCTCAGTCTTACCACATGACAAAAGTGCCTAGTAACAGGACCCATTTATCTAGAGCTTCCACTATTTCACATTAGCTATATTAAAGCTATATTAACATTATTTTGTTTATTGTTACTAGGCACTTTTTTCACGTGTACTTCATTAACGTTTCTATCTCAGATTGACGTTTGAAAATAGTTCTTAATTCATTGAACATTTAGCTGTGGTTTTTCCTATAATAAACAGAATGAGACTCTGTTTTCACTTATACATGGTTTTTCAGAGTGAATAGTAAATACGAGGATCGTTCGGAAACTACGTGGCCTAACAAAGAAAACGCAATTTTTTTTCGACAAAACACATTTTATTTTTCTATATAGTTTCCTGCTTGCTCAACACACTTATTCCAACGATATTCCAAATTAGCAATACCTTCCTTGTAGGTCGATGAATCCAAGTCCACGAAATAGCAATTTACAGCAGTGATTAACTCGGAATTAGACGAAAATCTTTTACCGCCGAGCCATTTTTTCAGGTTTGGGAACAGATGATAATCGCTGGGAGCCAAATATGGGGAATAGGCCGAATTGGGCACTAATTCAAATCCCAACTCATGAATTTTGACCATTGCAGTCGCAGACTTATGGGCAGGTTCATTATCCTGATGGAAAAGCGCTTTCTTCTTTACCAAATGAGGTCGTTTCTCTTTGATTTTGTCGCTAAGTTGTTGCAACAAAGTGGCATAATATTCGCCATTTATTGTTTTCCCCTTTTCTAAGTAATCGACCAAGATCATTCCATGAGAATCCCAAGAAACAGTTGCCACAACCTTTCCTGCTGACAAAACCGTTTTTGCCTTCTTTGGTGGCGGAGAACCTTTATGTGTCCATTGTTTGGACTGTTCTTTGGTTTCGGGAGTATAATGGTGGACCCAGGATTCATCGACGGTTATAAAAAGGTCACGAGAAACACTCGAACGATTCAGTTTTTGCTCCGGTGTGAGAAACTGCGGCACCCAACGCGCCGAGTATTTTTTCATTACCAATTCTTCAGTTAAAATTCTGTGCACACTGTATTTTCCCACTATGTCTGCTATCTCGCGCACTTTTACTCGACGGTCATCTAATAGGATACGGTGGACTTTTTCAATCATATCCGAGGCAGTTGCAGTTTTAGGACGTCCATTACGGGGTTCATCATTTGTGCTCGTACGACCACGCTTAAATTCGGCAACCCAGTTTTTAACCATTGAAAACGAAGGAGCAGATTCCAATAGTGTTGAATTCAGCTCTGCTTTGATTTCGGTTGTTTTAAGCCTTTCAAATGAAAGTACTTTATCACTGCTCTCAACTCAGTTTTTTCCATTGTTTACGAAATCACACGAGACGTTCACTTTGGCGTACTGTCAAAAACATACTAATTGACAGATCGCTCTGTGCTGTCATATTTAATCTATTAAAAGATGATTCTACAAAATGGTCATGAAAATTCCTCCGAATTCGCGCTATCTCTGTGTTCAGCCACGTAGTTTCTGAACAATCCTCGTATGTTAGGTGGTGGTAATATAGACCATTTTGAACAAAAAAGTTCATATAAACATGCGTCCAATTCTTAATGAAATTCGCGTATAGTGCATTTTGTTAGAGTAAAGCACATTACGTCATTGAAACATGACCACTCAAAAATGAACTAAACCAACAAACGCTAGCACCAATCTGAACACCGAATACAATTGCAATATCAATGAAGCAATACGCCCGTCTATAATGTTAGCGTACCTGTTGCTTCGCCACAGAAATTCTGAAACTTCAATTTTTTCGCAGCGCATATGACGTAAATGTATTTTTTTTTAAGTGTACTGTATATACTCCATGCGCATACACATCTAAAATAGCCCAGTGTTGGCAATTGGTCTGATTGTTAGACCTCCTTCCGGACCTCAATGTAAAGCGGATATTTTTTGACATTTAAAAATTTGTTGAGTAGATTTTACAATGTTTGATAAATAAAATTGTTTAGAAGAATTTAAAATTATTTAGGTTATTTACTATTGGTAGTGCATTTGCATGCGTGTATTTGCTATATTTGAGTGCAATAATGAATAAATGGGTAAGTATATTGTTTATTTTTTGTAATAATTTACTTATTTAACTTTTATAAATAATAAATTGTATTATCGATTACACCACCAAGATTGTATTTATTTCACCACCTATTTATTTGTAGAATTAGACTTTCTATTGTTAAAACAATATCATAATTTTTAACCAAAATAATGCAAATATAGCTCATGATATTGGTGGAATCACTCCCGGCGAAAACAATGTGAGAAAAGAAATGCGCTAGCCAACGGACATGTTTCTGCCTATCCAGGGTCATCAGCGTTGCTTCGAACACGTTCCCTTACTCACCAATGCTTCGCCTCTCGGTTTATGCCACTGATCCCCACAAACAGCACTAAAATATTTCTTGGCGCCACCTAGTACCAAGAGATATAGTCATACCGTTTAGAAAGGAGCGACTGAAACCGGAGTACAGATGCCAAACCACCTCCCGAGCAGTTCTAGGACTGCCTACCGTAAGATGGCGTTGTACCTGAGCGCTATGGTATCTGCGCATGTAAATGATTCCTCAGGCTTACCATGATGTATTAAAAATACATATGACAAAAGTGCCTAGTAACAGGGTCCATTTATCTAAAGCTTCCACTATTGCACGTTCTAGCCGTCAGGTGATGCATCATTAAATCTAACATTCCCCGAAAGGTGAATTAGCACAAAAGATCAAGTTCATTGGCTAGCAAGGTCTTCAGACTTTACCCCTTTAGATTATTGTCTACGGGGATAGATGAAAGGCAACCTCAAAGAAAAAATAAACACATTAGACGAACTGCTCGTTCGCATTATGAATAGTGTTGCCCGCATAAAAGAATGTCAAGAGGCAGAAGTCGTGGTATTGTTAAGAGAGTGCATTAAAGTCAGCAGTGGAATTTTTGAAAATCAACTTTGAGCTTAATTATACGTGTTTCATATCACTTAAATAATTAAATCGCTTTTTCTTAATACCCTCTATAAGTCTTTTTATGGGTAACATTCAAACAGCTGTTAACCATTAAGAATTGGACACGTTTACATGAACTTTTATATTCAAAATAGTCCATACTAATAACCTCCTAAAATATTTACTAGTCCTCCTGAAACATCCTGTATATAAATCTGAATAAATGTGTCTTCAATTGGTTATTAGTTATTATTTATTATTAAACCTCAGCCTACGTATAGTAGTAATAAAAATCTGTTAAACAATTTGCAGATAACTCGATTTTTCGTGATCTGATAATCAAAACAATACAACATCATAATTATAATATTTCTATTTATTTATTTCCATCTATATTTTATAATGTCAGAGAAGCTGTTTGTGGCAAAACCTGTTTTGAAAGAATCTTTGATAGCAGTTTACGAGCCTGTAAATATAGCATTTGAGTAATTCTTCATTTGATATACATATGTATATGTAGTAAGAGCTTTATATATTGCAAACATTTTTGCTGGATATGCGTATTTTCTCGAGTTTGAATTATAGACAGGCAGCGTTACCAGATCTTATCGGTCCGTACTTTCTATATTAAATCGCCGGAGTTACGGAAAAAGTAAAGCAAAAGAATTCATTTGTCGCATATTACCAATTATACAGCATGATCCAAATTAACTGTGTGCTATTTCTATTTTCATTATTATTGATGCCACAATGTAGGCGAAATTATCAAAACGGTAACGTTTTTAATTTTGATTAAGATGTAGTTATCGTATTGTTAAGAAAATTCAAATTTTAGTATTTTTGTAGTCTGTATATTAAAAAAAATAATAAAAGATCATTGAGTATGTGATAAAAAATATGGCGTATTTTAGTTTATGTGAAAGCTATCTATATGTTCAGCCAAAACAAATACTACACCTTTCGAAAATATCAAAAACATATTCTATTGAAAAATGGCCGATTTCATGAATTGTTTTGCTCGACGTATCACTAAAAGATATTGAAATATCGTTTTGAAATTGTGAACATGGACAAAGTTCTATTTTCTAAAATTATTTTTAAATTTAAGGCGCTTTTAATTTTGATAAAAACGGATATTAACTTGTTTACTTCAAATAGTATATTATGGAGTATTCATACGATGATAGCGCGTATCATTGATCTAGAGCTATATTTCCCAAAGTGGTCTACATGGGTCCCCAGGGGTCGATTTTGTATCGCTGGGGGTCCATGTAAGTGAGAACAGAATTTGGGCGTCCACGAGATTTAATACATTGACAGTCCAGCCAACTTTGCTAATGTTCACCGGGGGGCCAATGCCTCAACGAAAACATCACTGGCTATCAAACATGATAGCCATGGGCAGTCAATGTGTTAAATAGGGGTACATCAAGTCATAATCAACATTTAAACGTTCCGTAAATGACATAATATACCTATCACAGATTGTGTGCACATAATACTCATAATAGACATAGAAATTACCATACGGTGACATTGAGGAATCTGATATCATTTTACAAGAACTGATCGGAATAAGCACTAACAAAGAACTTGAGATGCAGTTCCTGTTGCCTATCCTGTATTATGGACTATTGCAAAAAAGATTTTGATAGCTTTTCCATCTTCAAACCTCGTGGAACGGGGTTTTAGCGGGGTAACCAATCTTCTTACGAAAAATAGAAGTCGGTTGTAAATTACTGGCCATGAAGGTCTAAGGTTATACCTCACTAAATTGAGGTTAAATACTGAACAATTGCTATCAAATCATCAGTAGTCTGGGCAAACAGCGGTAACAGTCAGTGTAGTAGATATGTGGTGCGGAGTCGGCTATTATTTATTTCACGCGTTCACAGCGTCAGTACTAAATCGATGCTGTATGCGAGTAGTTGTGTGTATATGTAGGCTGTCGTAACTTATTTCGTAATTGTACGCTTATGTTTGCTTTAAAAATGTCGCAGTTGGGTACGTCGCGAAAACGACCAATGGCAGACACAGTTAAAAACTTTATAATGGACATGCCGGACTTAATTTTTGATGGCGCTAAAATTCAATGTCTAGTTTGTAAAATCCCTTTAATGTGTTGGTCCAGAAGCCATTGTCAACGTCACATCGAAAGCAAACAGCATTCTTCTGCAAAAAGTGGCATACGAGACCAAGAAAAATTTACATTTGATTTATGTGTTACTGTTATTTTATGCAATCTATCGTTTTGTTTACTAGACAAAGAAGCATTTGTCTCCTTCTGGAATAAATATGCGGACTGTAAACTACCTAATCGGACATCGATAAGAAATGTAGTGCCATTTGCTCGTGAACATATAGAAAAAAGAATGAAAACGGAATTGAAAGATAAAAAACTGTGGTTGTGTGTGGACGAAACAACAGATCGTCAAAAACATTCTGTGGTTAATGTAATGGTACGTACGATGGAACCACATTAACCGTCATCCTCCTTCTTACTTGCTTCCAAAAGAGTTATAAAATGTACTGTCGATGAGATTTTAAAGGTGGTGTTGAACTTATTGAACAAATTTGAAGTTTCAACTAAGCAACCTTTAATGTTTATGAGTGAAGGTGCCGCAAACATGCGTTCTTTGGGCCGATCTCTTAAAGAACACAGTGGTAACTTCTTACATGTAACGCTTAAAATCCATACTCTAAATCTTGCGGCACAAACGATTCCTACATGTTTTCCACTAGTAAATGCATTGATTGTTGGTACAAAGGCAGTGTTTTTTAAGTCCCCGAAATGTACCCGACTATTTTACAAACTGTGTCCTGATTTACCTGAACCACCACAGACGATTGTTACACGTTGGGGAACATGGTTGCAGGGTGCGTTTTACTACAACAAACATTTTGATCAAGTAAAGAAGGTAGTTTTAAAATTCAATCCGAAAGAAGCTGTAGCAATCAAGAAAAGCCAGAAAATATTTCAAGATAGTCAGGTTAAAAGAGATTTACAAACTATTCACAACAATTACTTCGGACTAGCGGAGGGAATAGAAAAATTACAAAATGTTTCGATGTCGCTAGTGGATTCTGTGAATGATGTTCACGCACAGTTATGCGCCGCAGAAGGCGAAACAAATTCGTGTGTAATACGAAAATTACGAAAGTGTTTTAGAGAAAGACTCCGATTTTCGTATATTAAGACAAATTTGTGAAGGTGCGTGTGAAGATGCATTAAGTTGTTTCAAAGATTATTTTAAATATGCAAATATAACATCGCTAGATGTCGAACGGTCGTTTTCGGCATTAAAAAACATTTATTCCGCACGTCGTACTCATTTGACTGAAACAGCTGTGGAAACATATCTAATGATTCAAATATTTAACAGATGTTACCCAGTTTGTAATCTCACGGAAGACTTTTAAAACGGTAAGTGTTTCAGCATGTTTCATAATTTATTTCTTACCTTCTATTTTATGTGTAAACTTTTATGCGTTCGCCACGCCTCTGGCTGTTACCGCATATTTGCCCAGGTTAATCATCAGATTCATGTCTCCAACGAACAGCATTATTTGAGTATTTCCTATCTATATTTTGAATTTGTTTCATTTTATGTAAGAATTTTACTAGGTTCTGACTTGTTTCGTCAATAATCCAAATATTCACTAGCATTTTGTGTCTTTTCAATTAAGGTCTGATTAAAAATTGTACACGTTTTTTTTTTTACAATTATCCACTGAAAGTCAGTAACTGTGAGAAATATATTTGACGTTAATAGGTTTAGGAAAACTCAATATTCTGCACAAAAAAAATCCGCAAGTGATCTACGGGGCAAAAAAGTGTAACTATCTCTGATCTAGAGCCTACCAAATATGAGAAACTTAATTTTTTCTAAAAAAATTGAATTAAACTATACATAATGTAATTATATATAAAAAACTGATTTTAAAAACTGTAATTTGGGACTAAAAAAATTAAAAACACTCGCTTTGGCATCAATCAGCACCAACCAACACCATATCTTGTCGCAAAATTAAATTTCAAATCGCAGGTTTTGTGACAAATCGCGAAATCTGGCAATATTAGAAGCCATACAATTGTTCGTTTGTAAACAACATAAAGAATAAGTTCACGTCCATTTTAAGAATGCAGTGAATATCGCTACAACCGAATAATTCTATACTTTCTTTCGGTGTTTATTCTCTGCAAATATCAATTCATAATTCAAGAAATTTGTATTTATCTTGCCCAATACTGCATTCTTAATGTGTAAGTGCTATTTTCTGCTTACACTATCCTTACATTATCCTAGCTGCTTTCCATTTGTTTTATTAACTGTACCGTATCGTTCTTCGGAGTACTGTACTGAACGGTACTTAGTAAATACCGTTGAGTACAGTACTCTGTTCAGCGTAAGTATTACTTACACTGAACTAAAACGAACATGCATTTATCGCACTGGACATAAATATAATAATTCTAACCTAACTATCCATATTGAGAAATGTAAACAAAAAGAAATTCACTATAGATAAGGCCAGTATGTAATGTAAATCAAATTTGGAATTATAAAACCTAAACCTAACCTCAGTGAGTGTAATAATGTGGAGAATATCAATAAACCTATGTTTTGCGCATGCGTCAACAGAACAGTACGAAACGTACCAAATATCTGGTAAGGGCGCGAAGGGAAAGGGGATTTCAAAAAAGTACGGTTCGGAACTATCCGTTCTTTTTAAATGGAACACACATATTTGAAATTTGTACCGTACAAAACCGTTCAGTACAGTACTTTGGATCAAATGGAAAGCAGCTATTATTAAAATATCTTAACGGAACTTTGAACGATATATTTGTTCAACAAAAGCATCTTTAGCTTTGTTCGTTTGTCAGTTAGTGTAATATGGAGTAATTCGAGTTTCTAAATTGCCCGTTCGTTTGTAAACAAAACTGGCAATCCGATGTTCGTTTGTATATCTTGGACAGCTTACGACAGTTTTGAACTGCACAAATTTACACCACTTCAGGAGGTGGTGTACAAGAAACATACTAAATAGTCAGATTTATGTATGAATTTCTTTATTAAAAGCATAAAATTGCGACACGACACATATACGGTTGTTAAAATTTGATCAAGTGTCCAAGGACTTTTGCAAAATATCTTAATGTCATTTATCGTGTGATCTGCGGGATTATTGCAATATTGATGATTTAATTGCCTTTACTCGCTCTGTATGATTAGGTCACCTTTTCTTGCTACTTCTAATAGAGAAAATTGAACTAAGCTAATAAATATAAACACTAAAATATTTAGATTTCGCTAAATGATTCTTAAATGACAACTAAATTAAGCAACGAATATTTGGCAACGTTGCATTGATTGTTGCATATGAACAGTGATTGTGTGAAATGGGAGCCGTAAAGTGCGGGATTACTATACAATTAACAGAAGCAATAAAAAAGCAAAACTAAAAGAAGGAAACGAAGAAAGGAAGTTAAAACTAAAGGAAGATATGTTTAATGAAAGGAGAAGAAGGAACCAATTTCTTCAAAATTTACTGGAATTATTTACACAAAAGTGCGGTATTATTGTTATATAAACTAGACTGCTGTTTCATTCAGATTTACATTTTGGTATAAATGTAGGAATAAGGATATTTTGTTTATTTGTTATACTTATGTCTTCTATGTAAATTTATAAAGAGAATTATTTTTCTTATATATACTACTACTAAAGTCCAACAATCAATTTGCCCATTTTTTAATAGATACATTAACACTTCATAATAATCTGAGTTACTTTTTTCTCTTATTGGAAACACGAACAACTGTCAATGCAAGTTCTACAACAGAATAGGGTTTCATCATCGCCCTTAATAAATGATTTTTAAATGTTATCTTGATTGCCACCATATTCGATCTTTTAGGTTGTGTATACTATATAAATGCCAGTTTGTACTGTTCGTTTGTACACATTCAGAGTAGTTCTGAGCAATCAAAGCGATCACGTGATCATAATCCTATCACACTTAGAATTAACGCGCGCAAGACAAACAAACAAACCTTTTGTATAAGGCGAAAAATTTCTTCTTGTAAATATCTGTATGAGTGTCTTAATAACTTAAATGTCAGCACTATAAATAGTAGAAACAAATATAAAACGATTGAATTAGCGCAAGATGTCGAAAAGATTCGCCGTCCTTGCTGTTACTCAATAATTACTAGAGAAATTTTTATTTGTGTTACAAAATGGCAAAATTTGATTGATGTATAAATTAACAAGTTACGAAATTTGGATTTCATGTTCATTGTCTGTCCGTTATTTGCCAAATATTATTTGTTGTGGTGTAATTATTTAAATTGTTTATTGATCATAAAAGAAGCTATCATTACAGCCCATAAAATACTTAATTGAAATCGAATGATGAAAGTTTTTAATTTTATTGTCATATTTTAGCCAAACATTTAAAATTCGCGTTTTTAAATAAAAAAATATTTGAGGACAATTTCTATACAACATAAAATTACGTCCTATACAGGACGTTCAGTTCCCGCCATCCTGTATATTATTAACCTCTTGGATGTCTCGTTTAGAAAACCAAAATTGTATCATGCACTGTGGAAACTGAACACGCTGTATATTTGGATATAAATTTACACTCTGCAACATTTGTCTTCAAATTCTTTTATATAAATGCTTTTTTCTAAATTATTTAGGGAATCTTCCTCCCATGCACTAGGTGGACACGCTGTATATATTTTTTGTTTGTTTGAAGTTTGCAGGCTTACTGAAATAAAGATAGATAGTAGTTGTTTTTACAAAAACATATATCCTATTTTGGTTATGGTTTATTTTTCACTTCAACTGATAAGCATTAAGTTAAACATTCACACAATATTGACGGAAACAAGATTTAAATTTTATAAAATCAATCTACAAAATGTTCTGGAAGTCCCATGCGAGATAAATTATTACAAAAATCCCCCTAAATCTTTAACTAAACAAAATGGAATGATAAACCTAAGAACACACTGATATTGAAATTATTGCATTGATAAATATTGTTCTGGAATATCATTTTTGTGATAAAATAAATATTGCAATCGTTTCATGTATTATCACATATTTATCTAGGATTTTCTTCGCAATATCATCTTGTATATCATAACTGAATAACAGGTGGTACAATCCCCTTTCTTTCGATAAAATATTATCCCTAAAAGCAATTGTGAATACAAACAATTACTTACCGATACAACTGATGCCCACAGTACGTATTTAACCAATGAGAGCGGCAACAATGCAGCAAAGACTGGAGAATGACTTAAAACTGCTGCCGGTAATGGTAAAATAGTAAGAAGCGATGGAGTAAGGAAAGACAGTGGTAGTAACTTCTGTATAATTGGATATCTTGGCCCCAGATGAATATTTAAGAATATAAACGAAAACACACACTGTATCACAAAATTCTGCACAACAATAGATGCACATCCATATGGATCCATTAAATTTTTATAATTCAACGACAAGACATCATCCAATATGCTAGTCTCCAATTTGAATTCTTCAGTTATGCTTATTACTTGTTTGACGGTATTCAAATTTGTCCAGTATGACACAAAAACTACTCCAACCGACATAAGGTACATGTAAACGATGATCAAATGTTTGGTATTTAATACGAATAAACATAATGCTATAACACAGCCTAAAATAAAAGAGAATGTAAATCAGAACACATGTTTACTAAACGAATTGAATTGCTTACCTAAAGTACTCAATAGTAACCTAAAAGTAGAAATTAATATAAATTTATAAAGTGTAGGATCATATCCTATATTTATGGAGTAATTGTAAGTATTGTCTTCGACTTTGCCGAACCTTTCATCCAATCCAGAAAGATCGTGTTCTGTCAGATCGGAAAGACCTAGTCCTAGTTTTAAGATTTCATCGATGACAAACAATGGGGGCACTCGCAATACGATCTCCACGAAAGTTAGCAGCTTGGCGCGTAACGACATTTCATTGCAGTTTATTTCTTAACAATATTAAAACACGGAGAATTTTTTGACCGTTTTGCAAAAATAATATCTAGACAGATGACATTGACGGTCCCTTCTACCGATAATATAGGACACTAGCACTTATCACCTGATTTCCAATCGCCCGTCATTCTTGCGACTTTGAACATTATCTTTGAATACTATTATCTTGAATGCAGCAGAAAAAAGTGCTAGTCACTATTACACGTATAACTTACTTGTTTAGTAAACATTAACATGCTCCTAAAAAAAATGCGACGTCACTCTATCATTTTGCAAGGTAAAAACGAGTTTTTGATGATTATTCATGACAAGTTATTTGGACTTGTACATACAATTAAAATAATTATAGTTTTAATTCATCCAAACATTACTTAAGTAAAATTGGTTGAGATTGAATTGTTCTACACTGTGGTAATAGTATCTTTAAAGTAGAGGTTTGCAAATGGGATTACTTTAACCATTGGGAATCAGATGGCGCTATTACAAGTGAAATGTATACAGCACATTTTTACAGTAAAATTAGATTTTAATTTCAAGTACTACTGTAATGTTATAATTTGTTTATGAGCTAATTTCTTGCTAATCTATAAATATCTATATATAATACCTATAAATAAAATTAATGAAGTAAAGATTTGAATACACCATTAGTAGAACATTGGATATACAGATACGCTAATTGTGATTACAGATAACGCTAATCGTGTTGATAATAAAGATACCTTGGAACACAAGATTAATGCAAACTTTGGGGTGTAGATAACGCAAGTGATATGAAAATTTAACGGTAACTTTCGTTTAGATTGGAGGTATACAGCAATATTTGCATTCGATGAATCCCACCCTTTTGCATAATTTATAAATCTATACGTTTTAAGTAATCAAATGACTCGGATGATTGCTAGTCGTATGCATTTAATTAATATCGCTGTTAAAATATGGAAATAAATAACCCTTATGCCGAGCAGAAAGTTATATTTGTTAAAAAGCTCTGTTTCTTTGTTACCCATCAACCAATGTCGACACTATTTCAAAATTCAAGACAGGTTGACAATTCCGTTTTTCTTGTAATTTCTATTCATCTTTATGATGAATGAGAGCTTTGATGTTTGACTTGAAAGTGACTTAGAGAAATAGCTAAAGAGCAAAAAAAACAGTGTAAAATGCTTAGAGAATAGAGAAATAACCAGACGCGCGCTCGCCTGTTGGAAAAAAATAGACTGGGGTCAGCAATAGTAAAATATAGGTGCCCAGGAATAAGCTTTAAGTGGAAAGAAGAACATGAATTAATTAACTTGAGACTGAAAAAATGTTATATATCCTGTTTTTTTTTTTTTTTTGCACGCAATTGATACATCTGATTGAGACTTTGCATATTCTATAAAACAACATACAATTTTAAGAAATAAAAGCAGTTAAATTTCCGCTATACAAAAGGTAAGTTGAAAAGTTTGTTCGGTATTTAATAATAATAATAATAATAAAGATAATAATAATGATATATTTCGTTCGATGCTTACTTACAATGTGTAGTCAAAAAACTGCATACCATCGCTTTCATAACAATCTGGGGCAAGGGATACTATTATGACATTACCCACTTTAAATAGGTCTTTTGTAAACTATGAAAATATATCTCAAATTCTCTGTTATTGTTAATTGTAAATGGAACAAGTCATTGTCACAAGATTGAAAAAACGTCAAAATGAGCTCATAAGAGTTGTCCCAGATTGTTATGAAAGTGATGGTATATTGTAGTGGGACATCCCACGTGAAGTGCGTGCGCTTACACTTCAATACATTAATTTCAATCAATTTCATATAAATATTCGTAAAATATTAGAATTTAACGTAGCATTTGCAGAATTCAGATTACTGGTTTATTATTCGAATTTTGACATTTTGATGATTTACATTATTAATCTTTTATTTAAAAAAAGACTTCATTAACATTATCTTACAGGGGATAATCAAAGTTCCGAATTATTTTAAGTAATTTACTTGTAAAAATGGCATAAACACACACGAAACGCACCGTATTTGGAATCCAAGCAACAAAATCCTTTACGTCATTTAAGTACCAAAACCGAACATCGCAACATCAAAATTAAAAGTATCAAGTCGTTGGATTGACAGCACCCAGACAACGCATAAACAAGTAGGGAGAAACAATAATTTTGACAGTAAACAGATATTTCGAAGATTAATTTAGAAATTTGAATTTAAAAGTCCAATATAAGCTTAAACATAAGCTAAAAAGTGTTAAAACTAAACAACAACAGTTTGAAAAAGTAAATCAAGCAAAATCTAACTAAACAAGTCATAAGGGGATAAGGGGATTAGAGAGGTCTATTCAAAAGGATATAAAGTTTTTATTTTAAAAGAGCAGATCAGGATTCAGAAGAGGAACTATACATACACTACACACACGAATAATTGTAAGTAATTTTATAAAAAAGAAAATTATCTTTGTAAGTAAAATATCAGAAATAATAAACGGAACAGATTGTCACCCAATTTAATACTTTTAATTGTTTTAAAACATCTCAATATATACATATAAATAAAATATGTATCTATAAATAAAATCCATATAGAGTTTGGTTCACCGACGTATATCTGAAAGGAGGTAGTGGGTGAGTCGGTTTGGAGCTTATTTGACCAAAAAAGCCATTATAGAAAATGCCACGGATTCAGAGAAAAAGTTATTCAGTGATTTAATTAAATCAGACGATAAATTTTAATCGACCCCAATTTTTCTTTATGACATGTAGAGTGTAAGAAATGATTTTATTTGTTGGAATAGTTATCAAAGACTTGCAATAGCGTCTAATTATAACTCATATTAGCAAAAATCGTCTAATTTAGTTAAATCACTAAGTTGGCTTTATCTCAGAAACCGTAACACTTTATATAATGATATTTTTGGTTAAACGAGCTTCAAACTGACTCACTTACCATCTCCTTTCAACAATTAATTATTAAACTACGTAAAAATAATTCGTATTTAATGATGATGTGTTTTTTGAACACGAAACCGGTCGCCTAATTTCTCAACAGAACTTTGTGAGATCTGGACAATTTTTTTATTCCTACCTTTAATATGAATATTTTCTTAACTTAAAACTAAATTATTTACTTGGAAGAAACATTTTTCTGTTTTGGATTTTCTTGATTTTCTAACCCTAAGAGATATTTATTTAATGGACATAATACAAGAAACCATTTCTCTGCGTGTAATGATAATTACCAACTATATACCGCAGTAACAACCGTTTACAACATATTGAACAGGACCTGTAACTTCCGAAATAAATTACTACTAACTACTGCAGTTATCTCACGATGCAAACGTACTCACTTGTAGCATAGAATTCTTTTGTTCCACTTGAACTTTTTGTCTGTCAGTATAGAACTTACTAATCAATCCTTGAAGATAAATTCTGTTGAACAAGTTCAATGCCATTACGATAATATACGTGTATGGAAAATATTTTTTCTACATTCTAATCTTCTCTTTTTTTTTTGGTTAGTTCATGTTAAGGGTCCAAAATTATTTATTTGAATTGATGTTTCGTTCACACTACCAGCTTCTCCACTGTAGAAACACGACAGAAGTTGGGTTGAGTCTGTGGATATTATTAGTTCTTTGTCTTTTCTTTGAAAATTATAGATTTGTCGTTTGTTTGGAAATTCCTTTTATTGGACAATATTTATCATTCAAAGATGGTTCTGTTTACATTGATGTACTACCAATGTAGGTACTAACAGTTGACTTTGATTCTTAATTACGTTCAAACTTTATGTTGGCAATATGCCTTACCTACTTCCTTTCGTGCGTGTACTTGAAGTTGTTGTAAATGGTTTCTAATCTAAGCACCATTAATAAATCGTGAACGGCGTTTAACCGTAAAAAATGGTGTTTAATGTATTGTCGGCCTGCTCCAAAAAGCACGCGTGATATATCCTCGTGTATGTTTGTATTATCGGGTATTAAACGTCGTGTACGGCGTTATGTTGGTATGCCTGATGCGTCGAGTGAACCGAAAACCGAGCCAAGAATAGCTTCCCCGTCTTCCCATCAGAGCCGTCAGAGGAAAGGCGCACATGTGGTGCTCTGGCGTTCGAACGGAGATGAGACAGTAATATGCCATCACGAGCTCCTCATTAAGAGAATACCCGGCTAATGTACGGAGAACAAGCCGCACGTCAAAATAACGAATTAATCAGCGAAAGGTTTCTTTTTTCTTTCTACCCTTTCTTTTCGTCCGCCGTGAGGCTTTTTAGCTCATTACAAGCTGTTTTATGTATTCAGAGATATTTATGTTTATTGTGTTGCCTGTCGAATGTGTCTAGTTTCACTCGTCGAAATACAGGATTAAAGACTATTAACTTTGAAGTTTAATATTTGACATTTTTGACAAGTATTGTCCTTATTAACATTGCAGGTTACTTGATTTTATTTACAGATAAGTCAAATTGAATAAATGGTGAATATTTTTATATTTACTGTATCTATATTAATAAGTTGGTATTAAACGCTGGTAGAACATGCTCGGTAACTCCTGGCACACTTTGTTTTAAATATTTTAATTACGAACTGTCAAAGTAAATGTCAAATAATTGTTTAGTTACCATTAGCTATTCATAGTGTATAACTGACATAAGTTTTATAAACTTACGATTCGTGGTTTTGAAATGAGCACTGTTAAGAACCAAGAACTCGCAAAAAGAATTTGCCACTACTTTGAAAATTCTGAGAATCAAGTCATGAAAGATGTTATTAGGCATTTTACGAAAGAAAGGGTGGCTAGAAGGACTATGTATAATGTTTTATCACACTATGAAGTACGTAAATCTGCAATTTATAAATCGGGAGGAGGAAGGCCAATATTTGTAAGAAATAAAACGTTATTGTTTCATGTTAAAGCCCTTTACAAAAGAGATCCAAACATGTTTGAAAGAAAAGCGGCTGCCCTGTTGAATATATCGTCTTCATATTTACATAAAGTTAAAGTTAAAAAACTTGAAATTAAATCTTACGTATGTAAAAGTGCCTCATTATGTTAACGATCAAGAATCGAGAGCGAAAACTGCTTGCAGAAAAATTCTCGAAAAATTGGCACTTCCAGAAAGCAGAAAAGTTATTATCATGGATGATGAAACATACTATGCTGTTGATCCAAAAGATGTTCCTGGGAGAAAATAATATAATTGTGCTCCCAATATAGACGTACCAATTGAAAAAAGACTCATACCTACGAAAAAGTTTTTCAAAAAATATCTGATATGGTAGGCGATGGATTTCCAAGGGAGTTGTCGGACTACAATAGAACGATCGAAGGCGATCCACACCAGTCTTGCGCAAACATTCTTCATGCGATCCACCTCCACTAATCGTGGCAACCGCGGTCTCAGCCACACTACTGAAGAAGGTGTTAATATCATTCATTCTTGCTGAAATATTGCGTTTAGTTTATTAGTATTTTCTAATTTTACCGAGTTACCGAGCATACTCTAATTAAAACGTTATTTTGGTAGCATGTTGTGGGATCTGTTACTTTGACTGCTATGAGTTCCACCAGATAAATAAAAAAAAACTTCTATAGTAACGATTTTGAAAGGTTTAACGGATTTACCTCCTAAGTACAAATCAGTTATTGTCAGTTCCATCAATTCGCAATTTCATCAATTTATGAAAAAAGATAACTATTTATAGTTGTTCATAACTAACAATTTATTAATTTCATGTAAGTACATATTTTTAGACTTATTCAGGGCATCGTTGAAAATATATATTTAACATTGAACATGACATCAAACAGAAGTTTAGTGGCAATATTTTCACGTTACGTCTCATCTACTTTACCATCCGCAAAACATTCCTCATTCTAGAAGACGCGGGATGCTGTAGGCAAATGTTTCAACAGTCATAATAATTTAATTGCTTAATTTTCAAGAAATTGTTTGCGATGTTGTTTTACAAAGCAGGTCTGGCTTTGTTTCATTTTGAATATAAATTGTTAGCTGTTTCTTTGTGTTCAAACTGTTCAGGTGAAAATAAAAAATGTCCTTCCATTTTTTTACTGGCATTTATTTATAAATATGTCAAATCAAGAAATCCATCAAGTGATGGTAATTCCACGTAATATAACAATGATAGTATGTTGGTGATTACTAATTACTAACCTGGGCATATATGTGGTAACAGCCAGAGGCGTGGCGAGCGCATAAAAGTTTACACTTAAAAAAAAGGTAAGAAATAAATTATAAAACGTGCTGAAACACTTACCGTTTTAAAAGTCTTCCGTGAAATCACAAACTGGGTAACATCTGTTAAATATTTGAATCATTAGATATGTTTCCACAGCTGATTCAGTCAAGTGAGTACGACGTGCGGAATAAATGTTTTTTAATGCCGAAAACGACCGTTCGACATCTACCGATGTTATATTTGCATATTTAAAATAATCTTTGAAACAACTTAATGCATCTTCACACGCACCTTCACAAATTTGTCTTAATATAAGAAAATCGGAGTCTTTCTCTAAACACTTTCAAATTTTCGTATTACACACTAATTTGTTTCGCCTTCTACAGCGCATAACTGTGCGTGAACATCATTCACAATATGAACAGAATCCACTAGCGACATCGAAACATTTTGTAATTTTTCTATTCCCTCCGCTAGTCCGAAGTAATTGTTGCGAATAGTGTGTAAATCTCTTTTAACCTGACTATCTTGAAATATTTCCTGGCTCTTGATTGCTGCAGCTTCTGTCGGATTGAACTTTAAAACTACCTTCTTTACTTGATTAAAATATTGTTGTAGTAAACGCAGCTTGCAACCATGTTCCCCAACGTGTAACAATCGGCTGTGGTGGTTCAGATAAATCAGGACACAGTTTGTGAAATTGTCGGGTACGTTTCGGGGACTTTAGAAACACTGCCTTTGTACTAGCAATCAATGCATTTACTAGTGGAAAACATGTAGGAATCGTTTGTGCCGCAAGATTTAGAGTATGGATTTTACACGTTACATGTAAGAAGTTACCACTGTGTTCTTTAAGAGATCGGCCCAAAGAACGCATGTTTGCGGCATCATCACTCATAAACATTAAAAGTTGCTTGGTTGAAAGTTCAATGAGTTTAACACCATCTTTAAAATTTCATCGGCAGTACAATTTATAACTCTTTTGTTTTTGACGACCTGTTGTTTCGTCCACACACAACCATAGTTTTTTATCTTTCAATTCCGATTTCATTCTTTTTTCTATATGTTCAGGAGCAAATGGCACTACATTTCGTATCGATGTCCGACTAGGTAATTTACAGTCCGCATATTTATTCCAGAAGGAGACAATTTTTCTTGGTCTCGTATGCCACTTTCTGCAGAAGAATGCTGTTTGCTTTCGATGTGACGTTGACAATGGCTTCTGGACCAACATATTAAAGGGATTTTACAAACTAGACATTGCATTTTAGCGCCATCAAAAATTAAGTCCGGCAGGTCTACTATAAAGTTTTTAACCGTGTCTGCCATTGGTCGTTTTCGCGACGTACCTAACTGCGACATTTTTAAAGGAAACATAAACGTACAATTACGAAATGAGTTACGACAGCCTACATATACTCACAGAACTACTCGCATACAGCATCAATTTAGTACTGACGCTGTGAACGCGTGAAATAAATAATCGCCGATTCCGCACCACATATCTACTACATACACTGACTGTTACCGCCGTTTGCCCAGCCTAGTGATTACTAATTACTGTCAGTTCAGACCACCAATATGTGGTAGACTGTTTGTACAATAGGATGCGTGAATCAAAAATTGAAACCTTGAATTTGAAAAAATGCTCCTATGTTATTTCAAGTCAAGGATAGTAAAAATTACAGGCATTGCTCAACGCCGTCGATTTCGTTTTATTTTATTTGTATTAAATAAATATTTTTTTAGGGTTAGAAAATTTAGAAAATCCAAGGCAGAAAAGTGTTTCTTCCAAGTAAATCATTTAGTTTTAAGTTAGGAAAATATTCATACTGAAGGTAGGAATGAACAAGTTCTATTACGAAATTAGACGACCGGTTTCGTGTTCAAAAGACAAATTACAATAATGGAAAAAAAAATCTAAAATTAATAATTAAAACTAGGAGCAAGTGAATAAACTAACAAAAAAGTGTTTTCATTATGTTACAGTGAAATGAAAGTATTTCTTTAACAATGTAATTAAATAGGGATTATTTTTATGTAGTTTAATAATTACTGAGTTAATATTCAAGTTTATTTACCCCTTTTATTATTATTATTATTTATAATGTATTAAAAAGGCTATAGTTAAAGTACACGCGGTAAATAGTAATAAAAAAAAACATATTACATTAACCGCCATCCTGTTTATGAAACGTTGTACGTTAAAGGATATATCATTGTATGGGTAAGTATGGCATCTGCATTCCGGTTTCTGTCTCTACTTCCTAGGATGGCATGACCATATCTCTTGGCACTAGCTAATGCCAAGAAATATTTGAATGCTGTTTTCGAAGATTAGTGGCATAAACTGAGAGATGAACAGCAATGTGGGCAGGAGCAAAACGCGTTAGTGCTTTTTTCCTCTCACATTATTTTTGCCGGAAGTGATTTCATTAATACCATGAACTATATATCAGCATTATCTTGATTATTGCTTCGAGGCACTTTTTTCATGTGCACTTCTACATTAAAGTACACTCTTGTTTGAATACTATTCTTTTTAAAATTACAAGCATAAAGTTACTGCATTATATACGGGTATGTCGTACTGTTTTAAACAAGGTAAGTGCAATTTGTAATGTGGATATAAATAATATGCATTTCAAGAATTTTAAGTAAAAAAATGCTTTATTTTAAGAAAATGAAACTATTGATTTATAAACAATACCTAAACGCTTGAATGAAGAAAACTATTTACTATTCTTAAGAAAATATTGTTTTGTGTTATAACGGCCATTTACTTATACTAAGAATGCCTTTCTTCACATTTTCTGCAGGATTTTCTTGAATCAAGTGAACAAATGTCTTAAACACAGAAATACAATTATTTTATTAGAAGTACATGCTTCTCTTAAGCGGAGAAAAAAATGCTAAGAAATATTTCTTTTGATTTAAATTGTGTTGAATTGAGGCGGACAGTTGTGGGAACTGTTACTTTGACAGTTATTTATGTTTCAATAAAGATTTCCTATGCTAAACGTAGTTTGTCCATTGTAATGACGAATGTTTGAAATTTTAACCCGATTTTTTTCAATTAATTTATGAAAAAATAACTATATTCACAGTGTAGCCAACAATTTCTTCACTTTATTCATGATTTTCACGCAAATTCTGCTTTAAAATCTTTTACGATGCACACAAATCGGCTATTGTGCGTTGTTTAACGACAATAAAGTGTTTTCAGCTTGTGCAACGTATAACATTGATATTAAAAGGACCAAGTTTTTTAAGTACAGCCCTGGCGAGCGTCGATATCTTGTAAAACACGCTTGGTATTTGCGTGAAACGCACCCGACGTGTCCGATACCACGCATACTTGCGTCCGTGTTTTGTACGCCATCACTGCAGCATGAACCGAACAGAACGACACACATGTGCGTCGCGTCTGTTTGTCAGTCTAATGGTTAATTAATGGAGAGTAACTAAACGATTCAGTGACAGAAGCGACCGAGAGTTAAGAAAGGAAGTACGATATTGTGTGACTTAGCATGCGATGAGCGTCGCGGCTTGTGGGCTTTACTATATAATATTTGTCCACTAATCTAGTTTATCCTTTTTCAGCAAAGACAAAGCGAAGGTTGTATAGGATTTATTCCAATGTTGGCTTGATCAGAAAGAGAATGGATAACAATGGAGATTAGATTTATTGTGTTCTTGATGTTTTCGTTTGTTATATCTAGAGCAGGTACTTTTTAAATTTCGCGGATGATTTAAGTTGGTAGTTCCGGCAATAAGTGACATTTACGCCAATTGCTTAACGTAATACAAACAAATATACCCTTTATTGCCGGAACTACCAACTTAAGTCATCCGCGAAATTTAAAAAGCGCCCGTTCTAGTTATATCTAATATCAAAATCAAATTATTCTTGCAAGTCAATACCTATTTATTTACTAATATTCTCTTTGTGATTTCCTGTTGATTTTAAATAAACATATTCTTGGCTAAATCATAAAGGAAAAATCAAACTATACAAACGTCAAACATTGTGACCACGGCACTGGATCAACGCGTTCGATTGCAAATATTATTAATCATAATTAGAGTAACCTAAACTTGCGGACTCGCATAGGCGTCGGTATTACGGGTTAATATAAGAATACGAAAAATTCATAAATAAACTAAACCGGTAGAGAAGCAGGCATGTAGTGTCGACCTTGAACATAAATCATGTTAAACCGCGCTGAGATAGATTTCGTTTTAGTACCGGTTGAACTGTTGCAGAGGTTAGTCGAACGGTCAAGGTTATGTACTTATGTGTCGCTTTTGAAAATATAGCTGGTGTTTTTTGTGTGTTGTAGTATTATACCAAGTACATAATTAGTGTATCGTTTCATATAGAACTAATATTTACATACCTAAGAAAACAATGCCTCGTAATAGATTTGCTACTAATGTACATAAGTATGTGTCACTTTTTCCCCATTTAAAATATGACGGTAGTGCAGTATTTTGCTTAATATGCAATGTTCGTTTGGCTGCATTGTACAGAACTGATTGCCAGAGGCATGTCAATGGTATTAAGCATATGAGAAATGCAAGAACTGAAATACTTTATACACTATTCCTCATACATTTATTAATTATGTTTACCTCTTGTAATCTTCCGTTGTCGTTGGTGAGAAAAGCAGCTTTTAAAACGTTTTGGCGACAATATGTTCCAAAGTACCCATTACCCTTACAAACACAATTACAGAATCATTTGCCGCGAATGAAAGAGATGCTAGAAAATGTGTGTAAACGTGATTTGTGTTCCAAAAAAATATGGATTACCATGGATGAGACGACCGATATAAAGAAAAACAGTATTGTGAATGTAATAGCTCGCGTTTTATCTAGCGAGAACACAGCATCTCGATATTTGTTAGCTTGCAAACGTGTTCAACAATGTACCGCGGAAAATATTCAAAAAGTTATAATGAACGCTTTGAAAAAATTTAAAATTGCCCAAGATCAAGTTGTGATGATTGTGACAGATAGTGCAGCAACGATGTTAAGTGTTGGGTGATCCTTAAAACATATATTTCCTAACTTAATACATATAACCTGCGTGCTGCATGCTTTGCATTTAGTTGGTGAAGTTGTTCGACAACATTACGGAAACGTTGATCGGATGATTGGAAGTACTAAAGCAGTGTTTCGTAAATCTCCTAAACGCTTAAAAGAATTTCGTAAATTTTGTCCAGGTATTCCAGAACCTCCTGAACCAATTTTAACGCGATGGGGTACTTGGCTAACAGCAGCTTCTTACTATTTGATCCATTTTCAACAAATTCAATCAGTTATAATGCGATTTAATCGGAATGAATCCAAAGCAATTAGAGAAAGTCAAAGAGAATTTCAAATTCCTCAACTTTTAGAAGATTTAACAACAATATGTACCAATTATACAGTATTACTAGATGCCATCAGAAAACTACAATGTACTGAATTGTTATTGCAGGAATCATTAGACATAGTGGAGAGTGTAAAAAATAAATTACACACATTAAATGATACGCCAGGATTATGCGCTAGTCAAAAGTTGGCAGATGTTTTAAGGAAAAATCCCGATTTTAATACTTTAGAGGCCGTTTATAATAAGTGTAAGAATAGTGAACTTTTAAGTGATTTTGAAAAACGGTTTCTACATGCAAATGTAACTTCCTTAGATGTGGAGAGATCGTTTTCTATGTATAAGAATATTTTTTCTTGTCGACGCACAAGGTTTAAAGAAGTAACTGTGGAAACATATGCAATGATGCAAGTTTACAGTAGTTCACATCCTGATGCCTCTAATTTGTTGAATAATTAGCAAGTAAGTTTATTTATGAATTTTTCGTATTCTTATATTAACCCGTAATACCGACGCCTATGCGAGTCCGCAAGTTTTGGTTACTCTAATCATAATTCAGTTCAGTGCAGTTATATATAAAACTGCAATTAATAGCTATATTCATGCAAGTTTATCAATTTCATGTAAATTTCTATACATACTTTTCAGCCTTTTGAGGTTATCACATTATTTAATTGTAAAACCGGACACTCCACAAGTGTATACAATAGATCATTTAAATTTAGGTTATCTTATAAAAAGTCATTGCTGTCAGTTGTCAATAATTAGTTGAAATTAATGATTACGCATTAATTCTTACGCTAATTTCACAGTATCCTCTGTGAACGTTATTTAATGGTGTCAGACATGTTAGTAAATTGATTACCGACGTTTCTTACTTGAAATATTTTGCCAACAAACTGATAGTTCTTTGTTAAAATGTCACTTATTTATTTTATTAAACCAACATTGTAAAATTAAAGTGATGTAAGAATTATAAAAATCAACATCATAATTTTGGTCCTGGTTTGAAAAATGCGATATATGAAAAACTAGCATTTTTACATTAAAATGGAGGAGTAGTACACCTAATTTCAATGAGGGCGTTTAAAACCATTTTTAACGCTAGATGTCGCTGTAACGGCACCCGTGTGTTAGCTTGCCCTTTTGTTTTCTTTTCTTTACAGCATAGCGCATCACACGACCTTCTTTCTCGCATCGCTTCCATGCTTAAGGTTTGTTTCGCAAGTTCTTAATTAGTTCGTAATTAGTTTTGGTTTGCTTTCTTTGCGGTCGGGCGAGCGAAGTTTTTGATCCTTTGATGAACTTTCGTCCGTGCGCTTATTTTCGGCGATCTGTTATAGTCTCATAGTCTCGTTGCAAGGAACCAGACGTTGCCGGTAGGAAATAGTTGGTTTTGCGAGAGATTTTCGAAGTTTATACTAACGGATAATTAATAATGGGATGCGAAATATATTTGCGCATTAATTCTACCATCATCCTAGAAGTCTCTGCCACTGAATATGTAGAAAATTCAATTGGGTGTGAACAAATCAAATAAAGGGTTTTCCATTAGAAGCGATTTTTGTAACGCAATAAAACAAATTGTGAGAATGATAGTGATCTATTTTTGTTTTTATTATAAAGTACATGTGTTAACATTATGTTTTAAAAATTAGATCAGGTAAATGTCCGCCGCGGCTTTGCCCGGTTTGTTGAATCCTGGATACCCAATTTGTGATGACGTTATCGCATAGAAGTGGCTCAATTTCAGCAATAACGCGCCTAATGTTGGCCTTTAAGGCAGCAACCGTTCGCGGTTTGTTAGCATAGACTTTGGATTTTAGAAAGTCCCAGAGAAAAAAATCCAGTGGCGTTAGGTCGCAGGATCTGGGCGGCCAATTAACGTCACCATTTCGCGATATAACGAAACCTTCAAATTTCTCATGCAATAGTGCACTGTATCACGTGCCGTATGGCACGTAGCACCGTCTTGCTGAAACCAAATGTTTGTTAGATCGATTCCATCCACTGAAGGCCAAAAAAAATCTCATCATAGCCCTGTATCGCTCACCGTTGACAGTAAGTGCCACTTCTTCTTCGTTTTCGAAAAAATACGGACCGATTATTCCGCCGGACCACAGTGCACACCATACCGTTACTTTTTCGGAATGTAGTGGGACCTCATGAATCTCCCGTGGGTTTTCGTCGCTCCAAATTCGGCAATTTTGCTTGTTAACAAAGCCACTTAACCAGAAATGAGCCTCGTCACTAAACATTATTTTTCGGCCAAAATCAGGATCGACCTCCAACTACTCTAGCGCCCAATTAGCGAATGCACGCCGCTGCTTATGATCGTTGGGCTTTAGTTCTTGGGTTAATTGCACTTTATAAGGGTGAAGCCCTAAGTCCTTATGCAGGATTCGCCAAGTTGTCGTCGAAGACAGGCCAAGTTCTTGAGCTCGACGCGGAATGGACAGTGGCGGATTCTCATGCACACTTTCCCGGACTGTAGCAATATTTTCGAGGTATCTTGCGTTTCGCTGACGTACAGGCACTTTCCGATCTGCCACAGACCCAGTTGTTTCGAATTTGTTTATTAAACGGCGAATTGTGGATTCTGAAGGACGATCGTTGACACTATAAATTGCACGGAGTGCACGAAACGTTTGACGAATAGAACATTGGTTTTGATATTAATTTTTTACCATTTCGACGCGTTGTTCGGTCGTGTAACGCTCCATAATGAAATGCAAAGACTAACTGAATACGGCTGCCAAAGATATCACCTGTGTGATTATCGACTTCGTCATGCGCCGTTGCCAAACATCGAGCGTTACTATTGGAAAACCCTTTATAAAGAAGGTGTAACTTAAGTTAATTTGGTTTGTTTGAATGGTAGGATGTTGACATAAGGAATTATGGAAAAAGAACTCTATGCGTAATCAGTATGCACGCAGAGAAATGGTTTCTTGCATCAAGAAAATAGATTTTCTCCAAAAATCAGTCTCTATTCAAGAAAATATTTGTATTTCAAGATTATAAAAATGTATAACATAAGAAAATAAATTTTATTTGGGTGAAATAAATATTTTCTTGGGGTCAGAAAATTAAGAAAATGCTTTTCCGAGTAAATTATTTAGTTTTCAGTTAAGAAAATATTTAAAGTTCTATTGAGAAATTAGGCGTCCGGTTTCGTGTTAAAAAATATAGCATTAGGCCAGCTACAAGGATATCTAATAAAAGAAAAATTACAATAATGGAAAAGAACCTAAAGTTAATAATTAAAATTAGGAGCAAATGAATGAACTAATGAAAAAGTTTTTTTTTGTTTACAGTATAATTAAATTATTTCTTTAATAATATAATTAAATAGGGATTATTTTTATGTAGTTTAATAATTAATGAGTTAATATTTAAGTTTATTTATCCCGGATTTTATTATTATTTATTATATATTAAAAAAAGACAAAAATATTACATTAACCGGTATCTTTTGAAAATGTTTATGAAACATTGTAAGTTACTTGCTATAACTACTGGAACTAGGTGGCGCCTGGAAATATTCCAGTTGCTGTTTTTGAAGATTAGTGGTATAAACTGAGAGATGTAAGAGCAATGTGGTCAGGGGCAAGAAGGTTTAATGCTTTTCTCTTCTCATGTGTTGAATTAACGCGGACAGCTTTGATACAAGTAAACGTTTTTCTGCGTGTGACAGATTGGTCTCTTGGTATTCAACTCAATCCAGCATGGAATATATTGTTTCCAAGGAAAAACTACAGGGATTGAAGCTAAAGAATAAAATATAACAGGTTATTATTCCTTACAGAATACTATCATTATCAAATAAAAGAATTTGCAAAATGAAATAGGGGAATAGGTGGTTCCAAATTAAAATGAGATGACTTAGAAACCAAAAACTCCATCAGGAAATCCTTGTAAAGTCACAAATAGAGGACGCTAAAAACTGGGATCCAGGAAGATTTTGCAAAGAGATTTTGCCTTAATGATTTTATGAGGATGACCGTACTGCTTTTAAGCTAACCTGGAATATTATTCTTTAGAATATGTAGGTATCTTTTTTAGATACTTTAAAGAATACTACTGGAAAATCCGGAAAATATTAAATGTTTAAGCTGTTATTTAAGATTTGAAAAAAGAGCACTTAGAAAATGTGCTTTATAGCCCTTAGTATTACGATCAAAATGACTTTGCAATTGAAACTCAGTTACTGGTTGAATACTAATTTTTTATTGTACCGCTTCATCTGCCCTGTTGGTAAAGGCCTTGGGTTGCATTGGTTACCATCATTATTTGTTTCACTTTACTTAAATTTATCGGAATCTAGAGGTGTTCTAAATTCTGAAGATCGGGAACTTTAAGGCTTACTCTGTTTTGTTTTTTGGATTCCTTATGCATTCTTTATTATATTTAATTACATTCAACACGTTTTTTTCCTGTTAATTCGTCTAAGTTGGACTAACTGTTAAAAAATGTTGCTCTTTGTTGATTTTCAAACTTTTTGGCTTTCGAAGTTCTAATAGTTTTCCATTGGCAATTCTAAAGCATTTCGCAGCTCGGCTAATTCCATCTTCTATTGGGTAGTTTAGAGTAACAGTATGCTGAACTAGAGGATAATCTTTTTAATAACATGATAATTAAGCTGGGCACAATCGGTCTTCGCAACAGAATCGGATCAGTCACATGGACCGTGGATTATAAATAGTCTATGTGTGATTCACAGCCGACGGAAGTGATATTTTGAAATCAGTTAGCAATTTCTATTCGACCTTTTGATTTTTAAAAAGAAACAAATATAATTGCCACAAACTTCTTTATTAATAAATTTTCATTCTGACTGTTCTACAGTTAACTACCGAATCATCTAGCATAAAGAATAAAAGCATATTATACATATCGTATTATAACACTCAAGGATTTCCTGGAGCTCGACCACGAACGCCCACGGGCTATATTCCGCGAACGCATTCCCGACTTCGTAACTCCTGGGGGCTTAGACGGAAACATCTCCGTGGAGTGGTAGCGACAAGGGATGTTTTCCCTCTTCTTGTCCACAGGGTGGCTGGCTTCTGCCTCGGCTGCTGGTTGGTTGTCGGTTGACTGCTTGGTTCCTCTCTTCTTTTATATAGGTACTTTCCTAAAGCGACTATAAACCATATAGCAATGATTACAGTTATTATTATTGCCCAAATTGATATCGGTTTTTCGTGAAATTCCACATCATTTATTTTTCTTACTTCGTGTTGAAGAGTTTCTAAATTCGCGTATATTTCCGACAGGTTTTGTAAATTTAGTTCTCTAATTTCTCCCGCACTTCTAATGTGATTGTTTTGAACTATGCTTTTATGATTGATACTTAAATCGGGTAACTTCGGAACTTTTAATTCGCGTAGTGATTCTTGCGAACGTAAAGTTATATGACCGATTTTTATCACACATTGTTCTGTCATAGCAATAATAAATGTACCACTCAATTTTTCTATTTCCCTGATCTTTATCACAAATCTTTTTTACTAATGTGGCGTTTGGTGATGACATCAGCCATTGATTACTTAATAACTTGGTAATTTTGATATTTTCCAATTTTTCCGAGACATGTACGCAGTTATCGTACTTATTGGAATACCTGAGCAGTTGGACTTCACACGGCGAGGATGTTACTACTTGGTGGGTTTCACCATGATCACAAATGTATTCCGTCGCTTTTAGTTCATTGCATTGAAACTTGGTAAACACAAATTTTTGCTCGTTTATTGCCAGAAAATTAGAGGTTGGTTTGATTGATCGGAAAAAGGTTTCATTTATAGATATGGGTAAAGGATATAAGTGGTAATAGGTAAAAGATTCAGGTTCAACTAAAGGAACAAAAATTATATAAACAATTGTTTGATCTTTAATATAAGCTTTAACTTTAAATAGTTTATTTAAATAATGAAAATCGCCTCTAATAGGTTCTAACGATAAATCGCGAGAAGTGAAATAATTTTGAAGCTCTACTATCTCACGCAATAGTTCATTCGGTTCGACAATCGAAGGATGATAAATCTGTAATTTGGAAAACGTTAAAGCAGTGATCAATGTATCTAGAATATTATTAACGGTTTCGTCAAGAATGTTAGTTGATTAAAAATAGCGTATATATGGATTCGTAATTCATTTCCAATTAATCGATATTTTGAGTCATTAATTTCCTTTCCTATCTCTTCTATTCTGCTTTGTAATATTAGTTGATTATCCTGTATCGTCTTGACTGTTTTATTGAATGTATCTATAGTATTTAATGTAAGAGTTAGTTGTTTATCCAGAATAGTTTAATTTTCTTTCCGGAATCAATCATTTTAGTGATGGCTTCGTCATATCTTTTCGCATCTTCGTTGTCTAGATTGCCAGTTATTGCCTTAATAATGCTTCCTGCTATATTAATAGCTCCCCTTTTAGATCTATGTTTAGGAATTAAGTGTCTGATTTTCTTATTTACTAAATCTAAGTTGTAATTTAAAATCTTATTGTAATTTTCTACTTCTAAAGCATAGCTATCGGTGTGTGCTCCCGTATTGCGAGTAATACTCATCCAGTTTCTACATCTACCTTCCAAATCCCTAGCTTGTTCTAATATGTGATCTAATTTATGTGTATTAATAAACTTCCAGTATGTCACAGTATTCCATGCTGTTCCTAACTTTAGGGGTAGCAACCCTGTTGTTTCCTTGACTCTCGTTATTTTGATGTCCCCGGCTGATCCTCCGATACCAATGAGGAATCTGGAACAATACCGTACTTAAGATTTCTTACATGTACTTTCCGTTCTCGATTATTTTTATCAGTTACTATTGCCGTACCATTTTCGAATACCCTTCTCACCTCATACGGCCCGGAATACCTAGGTGTTACCTTACTTTTATAACCTACCGGTTTCTTAACATATACTTTCTGTCCTTCTTCTAGCGGTCGTGTTTTCAACTTGGTATTTCGTTTTGGATCGTGTCTGTTTTCTTTCCTTGAATCTCTTCTCCTAACTTTCCATACAGCAATTTCAAACGGTTTACATGTCGTGTTAAATAGTTGTTATAGAATGTCCGATCATAACAAATATCGAATGGGTCTCGTGATTTGGTGTGTCCTAGTGTTAGTTCTAGTGGTGTTAATCCTGTGGTTGAGTGTATTGGGGTTATTATAAGCGATTATTGCTAATTTCATCAACTTTCCAATATCTTCGTTCGGCTCCTTTTCTCGTAACAATCGGATATGCTCCGATAGAGTCGAATGTACTCGTTCTACATTACTGTTCGAATTTGGATTATATGGGGTTGTAATGTGTGTACTTACTTTGTGTTTGTCTAGAAGTTCGGTCACTAATTCGTTCGTAAATTCAGTGCCTCCATCCATAATAATTTGTTCTGGTACACCGTACATAGAAAAGTATGTTATAATTGCTTCAGCCAATTCTACTGCATTTTTGCTTCGTACGGGTATTGCTTGTGCGAACTTCGTGAAAGCATCTACACAGGTTAGATATATTTTTCCACCTGCGACAAAGGTGTCCATGTTGATCTTCTGGAAGGGTTGATCGACCTTTTCGGTTACATTAAGCTCTGGGTGTGGTGCTTGTCTATCGTATTTACTTCGGTTGCACATCTCGCATCTTTTAATGTACGCTGTCACAGTGTTCTTCATGTTCATCCAATAGTATCGCCGTTGTAAATGCTTGACCGTCTCATTGATACCTCTATGATTGGTCTTGCCTTCGTGGTAGTTTTTGATAACTTCCAGCTGTTGCTCTTCGTTCTCGATGATCTGTAATTTTCGTAAACACCTATATAGTTTCGGTCCATTGTTGTTGAAATGCGTTATATACACATTGCAGAGATCTTTGTAAAGTTGTTCCTTTTCGAAGTATAAATAGTGTTTTCCTCGGTCCATATATTCTCTAATAAAATTAAAAAGTTGTTCTGCGTTATTTCCTTTTGGTACTTGTACTAAATAAATCTTTTTGCCTTGATCTTGATTAAATTCCACTTTTAGTTGGTTCAAATGAGTATATCTAAAATGATATTGAGGACTTCTACTATCTATTGCTTCATCCATCGATGGAATTGATTGCGCTGGTTCTTCATTTTCATTCGAATGAGCCGTTTCTCTCAATTCTTCGAGTTCAGCCTCCGGTGCTGTATCTGTGTCTTCGTTTGCGACGACGATTTCGTCGATCGTTTCTTGCGGTATTTGTGGTAGATCTCCCGTTTCTTCATTTAGGAATTCTCGAATATCTTCAAGAAGTTCTTCGGTATTATCTCCGGCGTTATTGGCCATAGATTCGGTCTCCATCGCATTTATTTTTATACGAGATAACGCATCAGCATTCGTATTGTATTTGCCCTTCTTATAGACGATGTCGAAATTAAATTCGTCTAATCTGATTTTCCATCTAGCTAATCTTGAATTCGGTTCTTTTAATGAACTAAGCCAAACTAACGGCCTATGATCTGTATATATGGTAAAACGGCGGCCATATAAATACGGTCTAAAATACTTTGTGGCCCACACAATTGCCAGTAGTTCCTTCTCGGTGGTCGAATATTTTTTGCTCAGTTTCACTAAGTGTTCTAGAAGCGTAACTTACAGGTTTATCACTTCCCAGTTTTCCTTGTGAAAGGACAGCTCCTACAGCGATATTCGAAGCATCTGTTGTTAAAATGAAAGGTTTCTGGAAGTCTGGATATTGTAATATTGGTGCATCCATTAGTATATTTCTACATGTTTCAAATGCTTTCTTATAATCTTCCCCTATTACGATTTTAGCCCCTTTTTTCAAACATCTGGTTAGTGGTTTCGTTAACTTCGCGAAATCTTTTATAAATTTTCTGTAATAGCCAATTAATCCAAGAAAAGATTTAATTTCGGTGGTTGTTTTCGGAATGGGATATCTTTTAATTGCCTCTATTTTGTCTGGATTTGGTAGTACTCCATCCTTCGTGATTACATGCCCCAGATATGCAACTTCCTTGTTCAGGAATTCACATTTATCTAGCTGTATTTTTAAATTAACCTCTCTTAGTCGTTCGAATACCTTAACTAGTTTCATTAGATGTTCCTGTAAACTTGTAGAGTAGATTATTATATCATCCAAGTAAAAAGTGACAGACAATCCTCCTGCAATCCACGTAGAACGTTATCCATCATCCTCTGAAATGTCGCTGGGGCGTTTTTCAGGCCAAATGGCATTCTTTTATATTCGTAGTGTCCTTGCTCTGTAGAGAATGCAGTCTTCTCAATGTCCTTCCGGTCCATTTCGATCTGGTGATACCCAGATGCCAGGTCTAACGTAGTAAAGTATTGTGATCTTCCGAGTTTATCCAATATGTCCGTTGATGTTAGGAATAGGATACTTATCGTCGATCGTCTGCTCATTTAACCTTCGTAATCGATGACCATCCTATATTTTACTTCTCCGGAAGCGTCCATCTTCTTTGGCACGATGCTCACCGGTGCTGACCATGGACTACTGCTTTCCTGAATGACATCCTGTTCTAAAAGTTTCTTGACCTGTTTTTTAATTTCTTGCTTTTGCTGAGGACTCTTTCTATATGGTCTTAAATAAATTTGGTGTGTCGTCATTCAATATTTAATCGATGTTTTACACTATTAGTAAAAGTCAAAGGCAATCATCATCATAACATATGTCCTTATACTTAAGACATATCCCTTCTATAGCGTCCGCTTCTTCCGCGTTAAGATGTGTAAGCGAAGCTTATTAAGAACATTTTCAATTTGCATCTGTTCTATTTGTCTAGCGTTATATGGTATTTGCCCATTGATCGACTCATTTTTTTGCGTGATATATTTCGGCGGTAATCGGTTTTTCTATTTCGATTTCTACTGGGTAATTGTTAAAATTTGCTACCTCCGTTATCGCGTAAAATCTTTTTGTATTGGTTATAGAAGTTGGAATTTCGACACCGGTGCTATACCTGATGATTTATTATAATATTCGCGTAATTTTTCGTAACCGGTATTCTAACTATTTTTCGTTCGCGTGGCCTATATTTATTTTACTATTTTCCCAATGAATTTTGATTTCTCCAAATTTCGTGCGCATTACTCCGTTAGGAACGTCAATTACAGCGCCTAATTGCTTCATTAAATTTACTCCTATTAATCCGTCATAATTTTCCGAAAAATCAAAAACGTGAAACTTTAATATCTCTTTTGGTGCTTTAAAAGTTTTTAGACATGGTATATTTATAACGTAATCATGGTTTGTGGTTGCATGTGCGGTTTGAATTGTAAATGGCTCATGCACTACATAGTCATAAAAATATTCAGTAACCTTTCCTGTACTTACCATGGATCTTGACGAACCTGTATCTACTAAAAATTTTGCGTTAATTTCCGGTAATAATATGTGTGGTAATTTAGAAGATGTGTTTGTGTTTAGTTTGATGCATTCGTCGGGTTCCTCTTCAGTCATCTCTGATTGTTGTTCGAGGCCGGTGTAGTAAAATTTGCCTCTTCTTCATCGTAACTTCCCTGTCCTAGGTCTTGTAAGCCTTCTTCGTAATACTGGACCTCCTCGGTGGAGTATTGGTGTTCTTCATGCTGTTCTTCCTCATAGCATAAGTTGTCTTCATTAGTCTGATGGTATAATTCTTCTGACACCCAATTTGGTTTTGCTAGTTGACCTAAATTGGAAAGATGTAGGTTTTTGTGTGCGTGCTGTTATAGTTCCGAGTTCCATTGGCGTCGACCTGGGCTGTCGACGTTGCTCCAGTTGTCCAGGTGATTTTGCAAAATTAAACGGCGGTGGCTTGCTCGCTTGTGGTACGTAAAGTCTTCCTTGTTGTACCTGTTGAGGCCATTGGGGTCGAATTTGAGGTGAATACCTGAATGATGATGATGGTGTTTGAAGCATCATTGGTTGCCGAAACGATTGTTGCATTGGCTGGTATTGACGCTGATTTGTTTGCGGTATAATTCGATTTGGATTTGTGACATTTTGCACATTCGGTTTGGTTATACTAAATGAATTTTGACGCAAAGGTGCTTGTTGTTTCATCGGCTTAAATTCTATGTTATGTATGTTATTTGGTTGTTTGACAAAATAACTGAAATTTTCTTCCTCGAGTACGTATGACATCGCGGCTTCAATATTCGCGGGATTTCTAAATCTAACCCTATGTCCAATATCTCCAAATTGTGCGATTCCCCTTAGATATGCTTGGAGAACGGTATCGTTATGGAGTTCCATTTTTATTCGTCGTCTGTTAACATCATTTTCTGCTAATTTGACTTTTGTAAGAATTAAATTTAAGAGATTTTTGCATCTGATACCGAAATTATAAGCCGTCTCTCCCCTCTCTGGTCGTATTTGCATCAAATCTTGGACTAGGCACCGTTCTGATCTCTGATCACAGAAATTTTGTTGCAATAAATTTTTTAGTTCGTACCAAGATTCAATAACTTCCCTGCTACCAACTAGCTGTAACGCTCTCCCTGCTAATTTCGCTTGAAATATTCTTAAAAGAAAACCGTTAACAACATCCGCAGAATCATTCGCGTTTCCAAAAGTTTGCGCTAGATATTCGCACGCCCCCTACGTACATAGACAAAGTATTCGGATCCCCCTCGTATACAGGTATTAAGTCAATGTGATTCTTTGTGATTTCCGGACGAGCCATTGCGTTATTTGCGTTATTCAAGTTGATAGAATTTAACCTACCTACTAATTCGTCTAAATCAGAGTTCACTTCCGATTGATCAGTAGCAAAATCCGATAAGTCGTCTTCCGAAAAGCTCATTCAAATCGACGCAATATAATTAAATTAATCGATTAGGATCGGTAATATGGAAATTCTGGCGATAAATGCATGCAAAAAATGTTCAAATGACTTACAGCAAAATTGCGGTACAATACATTTGAGTTTCTTCGTTCGATCTTCACTTTTCTTGTTTGCTCCTCGTTTCTCCTGTTGTTGCTCCTGGTTCCACCAATTTTAGATGGGTTGATTCGATGTTTAGAACCACGATTCGGTGTGCTGCACTTCCTGGTGTTTTCTTCACACGTTGTTGGAAAAGTTTATCCACTCGCGTGAAACTTCACTTGCGTAGGTGTCCGTGTAAATCGTTGAAACGAACCGAAACACGAAAATTTTGATTCGATTTTCGTCACAGTTCAATCCTACTGACTGCGCCAGTTAGCAATTTCTATTCGACCTTTTGATTTTTAAAAAGAAACAAATATAATTGCCACAAACTTCTTTATTAATAAATTTTCATTCTGACTGTTCTACAGTTAACTACCGAATCATCTAGCATAAAGAATAAAAGCATATTATACATATCGTATTATAACACTCAAGGATTTCCTGGAGCTCGACCACGAACGCCCACGGGCTATATTCCGCGAACGCATTCCCGACTTCGTAACTAATCAATACCCCGGTGTAAACAATAAAAGCTGACGCAATAAAAATGTATGGTAAATAAATATATGCACGCGCTGAAGTGTTTTTATTGCCATTATTAGTTTTTTTTTTGTTTGAAAACATTTGTTGTATATGTAACGTAATAACTGTAAAAAGTAAACAAAGTAGTTTCTTCAAACATCTGTTATACGAGGGAAAGTCAGTAAGTAGGTCACAAAAAGCTATTATAAAAGTAATAAGAGAAATAGTTAGCCAAAAACAAGGTTTATTTTTCAACATAGTCCCCATCTACATTGATACACTTATCCCATCGCTTTATTAATGCCTCAATGCCTGCTGCATAAGAGTGTTTGGGCTGCCGTCTGAACCACGTGCGTACCTCTTGTTGAACATCATTATCACTCTCGAAATGTGTTCCGCCAAGATGCTTTTTTAGTGGACCAAACAGATAGTCGCTTGGGGCTAGGTCGGGACTGTAAGCCGGATGTTGAAGAAGCTCTCACCCTAATTCCTCAATTCTCGCCTAGGTCAACTGGGCCGAATGCGGCCTGGCGTTATCGTGATGCAGCAATATTCCTCTCGTCAGTAGACCTGGACGTTTTCGAGAGAACACCCTATTGCAGTTGCTATGCTGTCTATTGTTACCCCCCTGTCAGTTCGAATCATCTCTTCCACCCTTCGAAATGTTGCATCTGTCGCAATCTGAACGGGGCGGCCACTTCGCTGACCGTCAACAACTTTTGAGCGCCCTTATGAGAATTTCTCGACCCAGTTATACACGGCTTTACGCGACAAACACTTTTCACCGTAAACATCAAACATTTCCTTATGGATATCTTTTGCAGGGAGTCCTTTTGCCCAGAAAAAACGCACAACAGCATGCTGCTCTCGCACAGTACACTCTTCGAGCACGGTCGCCATTTTAACACTGCTTAAGCTGGATAGTGCTGTCCCCCAATGACAGATACGGAAAATAGCTCTCTGCTATTTTCAGCTTTCCCACAACAGTTTGTGACTTATTTAATGACTTTCCCTCGTACTTAACGTAACTCCTTAATAGTGTGGATCGGATTGTTGAAAAACTTGCACCATCAGGTACGTTTCTAGATTTGTCTCGGTGAAGGTTGTTCTCTGTGATGAAAAAATGTTCTTATATTTCGAGAAAGACCGTTCAACATCTACGGAGGTAATACAGCCATAATTAAAATAATCCTCAGAGTTAGTTAATGAATCCGCAGAAGCACCACCACACATTTGTCTTAATCTTGTATAATCGGAATTTTTTTTTTTAACACTGTCGAACTTTGCTAAAACGCGACCGTTTTTTGCGTCGTTTATATAGTGTGGCAATGTATTAACTTCGACCATGATTTGCACTGATTCTACTAACGACAACCCAGTATTTTGCAACTTTTCTACTGCGTCTAGTAATCGTTTATAATTATTGCTAATACTTTTTAAATCTGTTTCAACAGAAGTATCAAGAAATCCTTTCTGGCTCTTCTTAATAGCTGTTGCTTCGTCAAGGTTGAACTGTAAATCACAGATTTTACTCCTTGGAAAAGTTCATAATAATAAAAAGCCGCTTGCAACCATGTTCCCCAACGCGTAAGAATCGGCTGAGGTGGTTCGCGAATACCGGGAGAAAGCCTGTGAAATGCTCGGATCCGTTTGTAACATTCTCGAATAGTTTGTGCCACAAGATGTAAAGCATGAACTTTACACGTAACATGTAAAAGTCCCTCACACTTTTTTTAAGAGAACGGCCCACACTACACATTGTCGCTGCTCCATCGCTCATAAACGTCAACAGTCGACTAGTTCACCCTTGAAATTGTTGTAACATCGAGCACTACGCCCGTAATTGCTTCGCCAGTACACTTTTTTAATCTTTTTCTAGCTAATAAGATTGCAAATTTCGGTTTAACAGGACCTAGTACTCGTATTATAATATTCAAAACATATTTTTTTTTACAATCTGGCGTATCATCAAGACATGGCGACAGTTGTTTATCTTTTAATTCCGCTTTGATCCTATTTTCGATATCTTTACGTATACTTGGTAGCTCTTTCCGTAACGCTGTCCGTGATGGTAGGTTTCACTCGGGATTGTATGTTTGCCAAAACTGTCGAAACGGTTCTTTATCGAGTAAGCGAAGCGGTAGACCACAAACAATAAATATCAAAAGTAAATCCAAACAAGAAGCAGTAATAACTAACCCTATCTATGATATGGGTAGTGATTCAACAATCTCCAGGATCTCCTATGACAAACCTTTCAAGGTTCTCTTGAATTGGGAGGAATGGAGGGTCGGAGAGGGGAGAAAACCGAAGACCCTAGTCTGGTACACAGATGGGTCCAAAACGGGCACTACTTCTGGCGTTGGTGTATATGAGGAAAACCAGGGATACAAAGTATGTGTATCACTTGGGCGATACACCACGGTATTTCAAACAGAAATTTATGCTATACAAACCTGCGCGTGGGAGAGCCTGCGTCGGCGACCGCAGGGTGAGACGATTTGCATTCTCTCTGACAGTCAGGCAGCCTTAAAGGCACTAGCATCCTATCGTATAACCTCCAAACTAGTATGGGAGTGCCTGCAAACCCTAATGGCTCTGTCTAAACACAACAAGGTCACATTGGTGTGGGTGCCAGGGCACAGGGGCATAGCGGGCAATGAAATTGCAGACCAGCTAGCGAGGGAAGGTTCAAAAATGAATTATATAGGCCCTGAACCGGGTCTAGGTATTACCAAGAGTGCAGTGCGTGGTGCAATTAATGAGTGGATCATAACACAACACCAATTAAATTGGAAACATGCAGCTGGACAAAAGCACAGCATACGGATGATGGGAAGACCGTCGCAACATCTGACTGCTGACCTGCTTGAATTAAGCAAGATACAGCTTAGGGCAGTAACATGTCTATTAAGAGGACATGGCTGTTTGAGAGGCCACTTGCATAAGATGGGGATCTACAAAGACGAGCCCTTATGTAGACTTTGCAATGAGGAGGAGGAAACAGCCCCTCATATTATTTTCGAATGTGCAGCGTTAGCTCAACGCAGATTCGCTATGCGAAGCACAATTGAACTACCAATGGAGAAAGATTTACTACATAGGCTCTTAAACCTGATTGCGGGAACTAACCTGTTCGAGTAAAACAAGACCGAAGCAAGAATAATACAATAAGCTACTAAGCTTCAGTGTTAGGGATGTAAAGACCAGCCCTGCTTTGGTAAAAAAAATGAATCAATCAATCAATCAAATCCAACTTAAATTGGGTTTGAGGTGGCACGTTATTTTTCTCATTTTTGTGCTGTACACTATTTATGTGGTTTTTACAGCCGACTTTGTTTCAGCACATTCAAGGTATTTTGCAGACTTTGCACAACACTTTGGTTCCATTATAGTTCAAATCCGGAAATTCACTGATAAATTTAGTGATTTTATTAGCCAACCGTCGTTTATTTTCCTTGCCTACGTTAGACATGCTTATATACATATATTTATCTCTATAATTACGACTAACGCTGCGAAGGATTGTTGAGAAACTGTTGCAATAAATCAATAATTTCATTCGATGATGTAGCCCGTGCCGATTCATTTGCGTACATACGTCGCGTCGTGGACGGGGCAACCTCACTTCTAACCTGGGGCGAATGTGCCCGGCCTAATGATAATACAGCTTCTACAACCTAAAAATGTAAACAATGTGAAGGTTTGTGAACAGGTTCTGAACGATTTTCATTTTTGACCTTTAAAATTTTTACAGCGCCTTAAAAATTATCGTTCAACTTATTACGTTAATAAAGGCCATAAACCAAGACACCGATAATGTTACCTACATTTATTAGGCGCGCTAACAATCTCAACGGTTCAGAAAAATCGTAATATAGTCGACACTTGACGACTACGGGAACATATCATTACCGCAGGTCATCAAATTTTATTCTTCCTGAAACATTTTCTCGTAACGCCAGTTTGCCGCGTGTAGATGATCGCAAATTGCCCGAAATTAACCTGGCTCTCGCTCATTTCTGATATGCGACTATAACTTGTACAAGATCTGCGTCGATCCACCATAGATATACCGCACTCAACTACCTCAATAAAAGTGAAGTGTCATTTTTTACTCTGTTCTGCATGATATGAATGACAGGAGCGCCTCACTATAACGGTGACTGAGAATGAAATTATGACGGAAGTAGCAAGAACCATCGACTCTTCACGGGAGTGGAGTGGGGTGGACGTGTTAAAAGTAGGTGTACCGTAATGCACCACGAATTAGACAGGAAGGGGGATATGTTACAGTTGTTGATATCAAGGAGGGGATCTCGTATAATGTGTAAAAAGAATAAGAATGGTATTTATTTGAAAGTTAAATTTCTTTTTAAAGGAGGAAGTTTTCAAATAAAGTTACCAGCAGCAGTGATTTTTGATGTTCTACTATTAGTAACTTTGTGAATATATCTTTTATCATTTCTCATTTATTTCAGTTTTCTGTTTTTTTTCCTATTTGTTTTCTCTTTATTTTTATATGTCTACTGATTTGAATTTGCATATAAATCTATCGATCAGATGTTTGTTGGTTGCCATATTTATGACGTAGACGTTACGGTGGACGTTGCTAACTTAACAAATATTGTAGTATTCTAAACTTTATATACAACGTAGTATTTCAAGTTGGCGAATATGTTTATTGTCGAATTTACCAACTTAAATCATCTGCGAAATTTAAGAAGAGTGCCAAATGGGATGTCAAATATCAACCATGTTAATCATGGATCAATCAACCGATAGGATCAAATTAGCCCATGTTATATGAATAATTCATTGTTATATAACATTATCAACAATATTAACCAACGTTTTTGATTAATAATTATGGTGCGTCTTTAAAATTACTAAGCTTTTTCCGTTATATACAGGCTGATTCAAATTAACGAGCCATTATTGCTACCTCCGCTGTTATTGGTTCTACGAAATCAGTTAAATAAGTAAATTAGTAGTATTTTTATTCTTGGTTAATATGCATTTAATAAAACAATTGAATAGCACATTTTTACGAAAAAAACAGAATTTACTATTTTTTTAATGATTAAATTTAACGGATTTAAGCACACCTCGTTACAAATTATGTTCAAAATGATGTCCATTATTATTCAAGCATATCCGAACTCTTCGTTTTAAATTTTCAAAAGTATTTTGTAATTGTTATTATTGTTATAAGCGCGGATGTTTGGCAAAATGCCATAAATGCCTATTCCACGTAATTGTGCCTATATTTAAGATTAAAGGCCATAAACGCCTGTTCACGTAATTCTGCCTATATTCTAGACCAGTGGTCGCCAACCCGTCGATCGCGAGCTACCGGTAGCTCGCGAAGGCAATTCTGGTAGTTCACAACATATTTTAAAAATACAAAGGTGTAAAAATCATGTATGTCGAATATAACTGCATTATTGGTAGCTCATTGTTTGTTCCAAAATTATCAAAGTAGCTCAACACATTGAAAAGGTTGGCGACCACTGTTCTAGACTAAAGACAATTCTAAGAAATATTAAATACATAATCCCATAATTACCGTTATTTTATTCAATGTTAATTAGAACTATAAATTATAATTCTAATTAATATTAAATAGAATAACGGTTATTTTGCTTATGTTCATTAGTTTTTCTAAGAAATATTAAATAAATAATAATTCCCGATAATTCTTCGTAATTCCTAATCTTAAGTAGCATTATATACAATAAATTCTATTCAATATGGTACAGTCGTCGTTTGTATATCATTGCATAATGCCGAAAGAACGTGTTTCTGCTCAAACAAAATTAAATAAACTTATTCGCGAATTCGGTAAAGACATTTTTAATACTGATGGTACCGTATTATTTTGTAAAGTGTGTGATACAAACGTGAATTATGAAAAAAAGTACTTTGTAACGCAACATCTTGTGACAACAAAGCACAAAACTGGCGCTAAGAAATTTCCCGACGGTAAAAAAACGTGTCTGCTACAAAATTTTGGTCTAATTTCGCAACGGCAGTTGACATTTCTTTGTGTTTCTCTTACCCATTCGAAGAATTTTGAAATTTTCTTTTTTTTAACAAAAATGAATACGTCAATTTCAAATGTAAGTAAATTGAATAGATACACTTTTTGAATAATACTATCACTACAATATGTACACAACAAAGAAAATAATAATAATACATAACTTATACTGTAAGTGATAGAAAAATGTTCATTCACAACTTAAAAATTAGTAGCTATAATTAAGAGTTACAATTTACAATTAGTGTTTAAAGTATAACAAATTTGTTTAAATGTGCTCATTCACAATGTTTGACATTAATATTCTTCATTTTGACAGAAGCAGAGAGGTTGGTACTCCAAGCTTCTACGTTCAATTAATACGTAGGTATGTATACCTGAAGTTCACGCACGCGTTTTTTTGGAATAGCACGAATGTGGTTCAGCAACAAGGTTATGTTTGGTAATATGTAGTGATGCCAGACTTCACGATAAATCGTGAAATTTCACGATTTTACATAAAATCTCATGATCTCACGATTCGGACTTCAAATCTCATGATTTTCAATATTCAAAAGAAAATTATTTCATTATAGGGCGAATATTTTTTGAAATTTACATTTAGCAAAGGTCATTGTAAATATCATTCTATTTCAACACCATCTATAATTAATCATCTGAATTACGGTGTTATGAATATTATTTATTTTAAATTTGTCGCCCTTTCTTTATATATGCGTAAATGTACCAATACCTACATGTTATATTTCTATTTAACAGCCAATATAAAAAAAAAATGGCGGGCGATGGAGGCGGGTGTGTGTGATGTTACTAAAATCTGAAAATAAAATTCTGTAGTTAAGTTAGGGAATGGCGAAAATAAATTTCTTAACGTAAGTATATTCGTGTTTAGTTTACTATGTTTGCGGCACCTTAGTGCTGCCGTAGAAAGTTTTCTCACAAATCAATCTACAGAAAACTCGAACAAGGAATAGATTTAAGAGCGACACGTTGGAAGGATTACTACTCACAAATAGTTTAGTTTTACATAATGGCAATTGTTATGATTTTAAAATTAATTCAAACCTTACAGAAAAACTTAATTAATCTAAATTAAGGTATACGTTAAAAGAAGACACCAGTACAGATTCCGAATAAAATATTTTTTGCCGAAGTCGCAAATAGCTAATTGCCTATATTTATGAGTATTTGTAACTACAGTTTGTACAATTTTTTTATAGTTTATTGATTTGCAATCAAGAGATAACAATTCTATAAGCTAGTGTGACTTAAGAGCACATCTCTGCTCTTATATGACATGATGAGGTCTTCTCCATTGACAAGTCCTCTTCAATCATTTAATAGGTCTGTTGGCCAGTCTTTTTTATGTCTTCTTCCTTCTTGAGGTTCTAGAAGTGGATGAAGTAGCACATTTGTATGGCTTTCTAATCTGCCATGGTGTTTTGTATTTTGTTGTTTAATGGCGTCTTTAACATAAGGGATTTGTTGATCTTCGTATAGAGTATGGTTGCAAACGTACCAAGGTGTGTCTGTTACCATACGAAGTATTTTGGATTGGTATCTTTGAATAATGGCGATGTTTGACTTGCTTGCGCATCCCCTGAGCTCAATTCCGTACGTTCAGATAGGTTTGATTATTGTTTTATAAATAAGGAGCTTATTTTCTAGTGTCAATTTGGATTTTCTGCCAACCAACCAATATAACTTCTTTGTTTTTAGATCTAGTCGTTTGCATTTTTTAAATATGTATTCTTTCCAAGTTAGCCCTTTGTCTAGATGAATTCCCAAGTATTTTGTAGTTGTGGATTGTGGTATTTGTATGTTGTTTAAGTATACTGGCGGGCATTGATCTCTCCTTAAGGTAAAAGTTACTTGAACAGACTTTGTTTCATTGATTTTGATTTTCCATCTGTGCAGCCATGCTTGTATTTCATCTAAGTTTTCTTGAAGAGTCGTGGAGGCTATTATTGGATCTACATCACTGGCAAGAATGACAGTATCATCTGCGAAAGTACCCATAGTAGTTTTTCTTTTTGTTGGGAGGTCTATCGTGCACAGTAGATATAGCAGTGGTCCAATAACACCACCTTGCGGAACATCACATTTTATTAGAAAGTTGTCAGACGTGTCTTCGTTGATTCTAGTTCTGAATTCTTTGTCACTTAGGGAAGATCTTAGTATTTTGAAGTAGGTAATGGGAAGATATTTTTTAATCTTGTATAATAATCCTGTATGCCAGACTCTGTCGAAGGCTTGACTGATGTTTAGAAATGTAGATGTGCAAAAATTTTTCTCTTCCAGAGCTTGGTTTATTTTGTGACTTATTCGGTGGACTTGTTGCATAGTGGAGTGATTTCCTCTGACGCCAAACTGGTGAAGCGGTATCCAATTTTCTGTCTCCGGGTCAGAATTTATTCTTTGTAGTAATGTTAAATACCTTTCCTTTTTATTTCTTAGATTTCATTTTGTTTCTTCTTAGATTTTAAGTACAGCAGTGTTCAGTACGTTCTATTTTCCTTTTAACATGTGTGCATATTGTATGCAACTCGTTGCATTGTTTCTAAGTGGTCCAGAGGATAAGATTTATATATTTTATTTTTGTTCGAGTTTCGTTCCTTTTCTCAGAAATTATTTGACCATGTTCTTAGGATTTAAGAAATCGCATATAACTCGTATTCTTCTACTTCCCCTATTTTAGCTATACGCCATACGGACACATTTGGTGTTATGTATGTATCTATGTACTTAGGGATGGAGCTGCATTTTAATATTCACATTTCAAGATTCTACTCTCAACTCTCCTAGCAGTAAGACATAACTGTAATCCATTAATATAGGTATATACTTTATCATTAGAAAGTTACAATAATAATATAATATAATAATAAACTTTATTCGCCCAACAGGATACCCCAATTACAGGACGAAATAATAATACGAATACATGTGCACATAATACAAAGAGAAAAATAAAATATAATACTTAATAAAAGATAACTGAAAAAATAATAAAAAAAAAAAAAAATTTTATATATACTCCACCGATTTAATGCATAGCGTCACCGACAAAAATATCTGCCCTAATATTTATTTGCATTTACACACAGTTTTGAACTGGCGATTTCAGCAGACATTAGTTCTTGCAGTTTAAAAAGGGCCGAAACGATTGAACACTACGCGAAGACAAATGAGGAACGTTCAAATTAATTTTTGACAGCAGATATGCGCAATCGATTTGATTGTCAATAAGTTTGTAAAGAAACCGCGCACTGCAAATTTGCCTTCTTTCTGAAATACTCCGGACTGCATGTCGTTCCAATAATGTGGCATAGTCTATACCCCTCACTGGATATATACCGTCGATCTTAAAAGATAGGAATTTCAGGAACCTTCGCTGTACTCTTTCAAAAGGGAATCCTCGTTTGGATTGATAGTAAGGGTACCATACAATGGAAGCATACTCTAGCCCGGGTTAAGACAAATGCTCTATACAGCGTTTTCAGAAGATGTTGATTCGTGAAAGTATTCCCAAGATCGTATGATGAATCCTAACATGGCTGCGGCCGGAGGAACACGTTGCGAAACATGCTTTTTAAAGGATAGTTGACTATCAAAAAATAACTCCTAGGTCTTTTATGGTCTCGCTCCTCTGCAGCGGGTAACCGCTTAAACTGTACGTAGTAGGCAAGCTTTTACTTTGTGAGTATATGTTACATACGTGCATTTTGCTTTATTTAACTAAGACTATTTTTTGGCACCAGTGGAATACGGTAATCAATACTCATTGCAGATTAACCATATCATTAATGGAATCAAATTTTTGCGTACACCTTTACATCATCTGCATAAGCTAAGGGGTCACAGGTCAACGCTTCCAGCAGATCGTCGAGGAAAAGCACAAGAGCAAAGGCCTAAATTGGATTTCCTTGTGGAACACCTGGGCGTAATGCATATTCACTGAGCTGAAGCCAATTATAGAAAACATAACATGACCGCTTTTTTAAGTAGGACTCCCTCAGATTTTCGAAGGCGAGTGACATGTCAAAAGAAACTAATTTAAAAAAGCATAATATATGGTCAATTCTGTCAAAGGCCTTAGAAAAATCCGTGTATATAACATCGACTTGCCCTCCATCATCAGTGTGTCACTTATAAACTGTGTAACTGTCGCTAAGTTAGTTGTTGTAGATCTTTAGGTATAAAACCATGTTGCTTCGCAGATATATACGGCTGTACATTGTTGAGTATAGAAAAATATAAAAGTTTTTCATATACCTTGGCGAAATTTGATAAAATAGATATAGGACGATAGTTCGTCACATCAGTGCTGCTTCCCTTCTTAAGAACTGGCGTAACTCTTGCTCGTTTCCAGCGCCTAGGAAGGTAGAAAAATCTCAAAGAAATGTTTACAAGAAGCAAGAGTGGTTGACAAATACTATGCGTGCTTTCCTTTACTAAAAAACTAGGGATGAGGTCATCACCAGCTTTGTCCGTATTTTCAGGTGACTCGTTATAGTTAGCAGGTCAGTCTCACTCAAGCTTGACGTCAAAAGATGGTATGTTGCTGAATACATTTTCGATTTCTCTGCTGGAGTGTGGCAGATAAACAGAAGAAAAATTTACTAGCAAAGGCGTCAACAATTTTCCCGGGGATCCTGATATACCACATCCCCATCAGTGATTGTGTTTTTTATGCGTGAAACACCTTTTAGTCTATTACTATATCGCCACAGCTCTTTCGGATTTTTTTAATTGTGTTTTGTATTCTTGACATGTAAGCGTTGTAGGCTTCTTGAATCTGTTGCTTAACTAATCTCCTGATATCTCTAAACCTCATGTAAAAACTTCACTTTTAGTTTGTATCCATTTTCTATGATAGAAAGGGTTTTTGTTTTTAGGTTTTGTCGAATTGTTGTAGTAACCACGGAGGATGAGAAGAACTATTTTTGACTGTATAGAGGAACTGAACGGTTAATTACCTTGTACAAAACATTATAAAATTCATCGACAAACTTGATCAATGGTTTGATGCATCCTCAATGAATGACCAATCACATTGAGCTAGATCTTCAAATAATTGGGCAAAAATTTGGGTTTCGAAAATTGTAGCGCATATTTTGTGCAGACGGAAATAAAATCTGGTTACTGTAACCAACGAGTTGGATGCTCATCGCTAAAGCAGGATGATAATTATCTTCAGGAACTAAAGGAAAATCTTTCGCGGGAAATAGTGAGTTCGCCACAATGATTTGCAAAAATTAAATCAAGTATATTGTCATCAATTTCTGAATGTTATTGTATTGTTGCAATTCCATTGTATTACATAGATCATTTAATTGTAAGTATTTAGTTTTATTGTGAATATTAGAAGCAGTATTTGACATAGTCAGAAAAGTTAAAATCTCCGACCCATAGTACAGATTGATTGGGCTAAACGCTATCTCAAAAAGCATCAATGAAAAGTTCAAAGTCTTGATTAGAAATATTAGGAGGAATGTAAAATGCCAGCTACGAGGTATACATTGCAACCAAAATAACATTACAAAGGATTAGATCAATAAGCGGTACAAGATTAGCAAGTGGACGTATCGACCAACTCATATCGTACATATTGGCAAATGCAATAAGAACTCCACACCATCACTCCGTTCGACAATGTCAGATTACGGTCACATCTGACTACCCTTGTTTGTAACAAGGAATAGCTCACTCGAAATAACGTTACTGTTAAGCCATGTTTCGGTAATAATGACGACATGTACAATTGTTCGCAGATATTACATAAAATTGATGAGATTTAGATTTTAAACCACGGGTGTTTTGGTAATATATGTTTAGCTCGATAGGTGTTTTGTTGGGCACCTTCAGTTTCCCGCATTCTTACTCACAATTGAAGGTATTCCATTCTTGTATTTAAGTATTAGTCCGGATTCTCCCCTGTCAGTACGTTCCCTCAACTCGCGTCTCATAATATTAGTGATAGTAACTTCGATGGTTTTGATTTCATGAACACACCCGAACCAATATATTTTCAATGTTTTTACATAACAGTAATAGTCTTTGAGTACATTGGATATGGTTGGCAGTAGACTTATTGGTCGATATGAGGATACATTATTTAGGTCTTTATCCGGTTTCGGAATCAGTATTATTTCAGCGGTTTTTAACATTTTTGGCCAATGGCGTAGTCTAGCAGGCATCTAGGCGATAGCATTATATATGTATGTAATAAGTACTACGGCCTCCCTTGGCAGTTCCTTCAACATTTTTGAGGTTATTTTATCAACACCGGGAGATTTACTGTGTATATAACTTTAAATAGTGATAATTTAGTGTTGATATGTTTTCTAAATTATTTTTACTCTGCAGAAAAAGAATAACAAAAGAATTCTTAGGAAAACTCTATAAAGTTTCATACAGATAACACAAAAGGTTTTCATTGTACGTATGTTTGTATATACGTATATATTTTGAACGGTGTATCGCGGCAACGTCGTATACCGCACCGGGAAATCCCCCGCCCGGTGTATCCCTTTATCTGTTCCATATTATTACATTATAACAAGTGGCTCGAGAACGGAAATTACACAAACTATTTTCGAATAGAGTCTCTCAGTCAGTGTTTTAGTAACGGCGGCGGGCGTGTTGCAGATAACGGCGCCATTTCCTTTCCACGTTTTACACGGCGCTCAGAAGCACTAACGACGATACTACGTAAAACCACCCTACCGCGCCACGCCGTCGTGCCTTTACTACCCTCTCTTTATATAACCGGCTATGAATTAGGGACGTTTCTCCGCAACGACAATACACGAAGTAATAATATTGAAAAACGTTTCGTATTGTATACAGGACTTGCGGGCAAGGAGTGAAGTACTTAAATTAAAATCTATACCTGGTGTCCCAATTATTATACTTTATGTTTTTAGTTGTTTTCTCAAATATTTATGGAGGGTTACTCGCAACCTCTTACGGAGCTTTTCATATTGGGCAGGCCATTAATTGGCAAATAACATGTACAAAAATTAATTATTGTATACAAATAATGTTCTATGTTGACTCGAGTTATTCATAATGAAAGGATAAATAAAATGGCCTATTACTCACAAAAAAAATCTTTAATGTCTATTCCAATGCTACCAGTTTCGAGCGATCGCTCATTCTCAGCCTGGCTGTAAGGATACCAGAAATGAATATAAACTGTACTAAATTAATCTAAAATGAATCATATGACTAATATTGAAATACAGTCGACACTGTTTATAGTGAAACTCTATATAGTGAAAAACTCTTTATAGTGCAATTTTTTCAAGCCCTAGAATATTTTAATGAAATTTCATGTAAAAAGCAGAATATGTAAAATAGTAACACTTTATATAATAAAATATTTATCCCGGGGAAAACCCATTTTATACGCTAAATCAGGTACAATAGATTTCTGTGAGAATTCCCGGGAAAACCCCCTTTTATATGATGTAGTCGAGGCCTAGATTAATATGTAATTCGCAAACAGGTTCAGTTTGTTTTGTTTAAGAATCAGTTAAGATGTCCAAGCGAGTGTGTTTAAGTTTAGCTGAGAAAATTTAAAATTTGGAGGAAGTTGATAAAGGCTGCAAACAAATTGATGTTGCTGCAAAATTCGGTGTTTCTCCAAGTTGCGTCTCTTGATAATAAAAAGTCGCGAAGGTATCATCAAGAAAACGAATGTTTCAAGCAGTCCCAAAACGAGTACGGGGGTTCTTTCGAGAATGTAAATGAAGCAGTTTTACGATGGTTTCAATGGCCCCCTACGCCATCAAAAACGTACCAATTATCGGGAAAATTTAATAAAGCAAAAAAGGCTCTACAATTTGCTAAAAATTTAACTGCGTTAATTTCAAGTAGTGAAGGGTGGTTTAGTGCCTGGAAGACTCGCAATGCAATTGTTTTCAAGACGGTGTCCGGCGAGAGTGCAAGCGTTAGTCAGGAGGACTGTGACATTTAGACTGAAACTGTTTTAAAAAGTGTGTTGAAAAAGTACGAGCCAAAAAACGTTTTCAATTGTGATGAAACCGGTTTGTTTTTTAAATGTTTGCCAAACGAAACTTTTGCTTTTAAAAGTGATAAATGTTTTGGTGATAAAACAAGTAAAGAAAGGGTGACACTGATGGATGGAGCAAACGTGGATGGCTCAGAAAAACTGAAATTACTGCTGATAGGTAAAAGCAAAAATCCCCGTTCTTTAAAAGGAGTTAAACCTCTGGAGTTAGATTACGCCAGTAATAACAAGGCATGGATGGCTTCTGAGATTTTCGAAAGATGGATCAAAGAACTGGACACGAAAATAATAATAATAATAATAATAATAATAATGTTTATTGTCCAACAGGTAAACCCAATTACAGGACAAATATACACATTGTGAACACAATACATATTGATTTAAAAACATGACATAACTATACAAAAGCTATTATGTTTCGTGTATCATGGCGCCAACTCTCCGGTGAAAATATCACTAAATATCTTCTCAGCGTTCCTGATCATGTGATAGATTGGGCGACCGCAAACGAAGATTGGTCCTCGGTGTCGGCATAGTAAAGGTTGGAGCATAACGAGATGCTATTCGAGGTACGTTGAATCCTATGTGGGAGACCAGTTGCATACAGTCGATCCTATCATTTAATATTTGTGTAAAAATCGGGCGCTATGGTAATCACGACGGGATGAAAATGAACGAAATTGATGCGATTCGAGAAGGGTGTTGTTAAGAATATGCCAAGGCGGATATTCGCCATTAACTTTGAACGACAAGAATTTGAGGAATCGACGCTGAACACGTTCAATGGAGCTTGATGGGACATATAGAAAGGATACCAAACAATAGAGGCATACTCCAATTTTCGAGAGTACAAATGCAAAATAAAGGGATTTTAGCACTAGTGCGTCATTGAAGTATTTGGACGTTTCTCATAAGAAAACCCATCATTTTAGAGGCAGATGAACAAATTTGTTCATATGTATGTTAAACGATAAAGTTGGATCAAAGTGACACCTAGATCTTTAAGATTGGTAATCTTGTCGATGGAAATATCGTTGATTTGATAAGTGGAGATATATGGATTTGTTTTTCCGTGAAGCACATAAAATTACATTTACTAGAATTTAATGTCAGTGTATTGGATTTTGACCACTCGGTCAGTATATTAATGCTCGTCTGAAGACTCTCGATATCTTGTTGGCAGTTAATATTACAAAACAGTTTAACATCTTTCGGCTAAGCGAGGACATGGCAAGATAAGGATGTTAAGAGGTCGTTTATGTATAGATGAAACATCAATGGACAAGATTGGTCTTGTGAGATACCGTGCTAGATACAAATTCAAACGGAATATGTAAAATAGTAACACTTATAAATAAACATATTTAGTCCCTGGGAAAACCCATTTTACGCAATGTACATAGATTTCTGTGAGAATTCCCGGAAAACCATTTAAGTATGTAGTCGAGGCCTAATTAACATAGTAATTCGCAAACGGTCAGTTGTTTTTTTAAGAATCAGTTAAGATGTCAGCGAGTGTTTAAGTTTAGCATGGAGAAACTAAAGTTTTGGAGAAGTGATAAAGGCTGCAAAAATTGATGTTGCTGCAAATCGGTTTCTCAAGTTGCGTACTCATTGTAATAAACAGGCGCAGTGTTACATCAAGAAACGATGTCCAAGCAGTCGACAAACGAGTACTGGGTGTGTCTTAGAGATGTAAATGGAAGCCGTTATACGATGGTTATAAATGGTCGACCACAAAACGTACATATCGGGAAATTTAATATAAGCGAAAGGCTCTATAATTGTTAAAGAATTTAACTGCGTTAATTTCAAGCTAGTTGAAGGACTGGTAGGCTTGAAGACTCGCATGCAATGTTTCAGACGGTATCCGGCGAGAGTGAAGCGTTAGTGAGGACTGGACATTGGACTGAAACGTTAAAGTGTATGAAAAAGTACGAGCAAAAAACGTTCAATGTGATGAAACGGTTTGTCATTTTTAAATGTTCCAACACAAACTTTTGCTTACAAAGTGATAAGTTTCGCTGATAAAACAAGTAAAAAGGGGACACCTGATGGATGGAGCAAACTGGCATGGCTCAATTTTAACTGAAATTACTCTAATAGGTCGAACCAAACAAATCCGTCTTAGTAGGTAGTTAAACTTGGAGTTGAGGATACGCGTAATAACAAGCATGGATTCTTTAGAGATTTTCGAAAGACTGGATCAAAGAACTGGACACGAAAATGAAAAGCCAAAAGCGAAAGATTGCGATGTTTATAGACAATTGTCCTGCACATCCAGTTACTGTTAGTAAAAAATTAACGAATATTGAACTGATCTTTTTTCCAATAAACACGACCTCCAAATTGCAACCTATGGACCAGGGTATTATAAAAAACATAAAACATCATTACCGCAACAGAATTGTCCACAAAATTGTTTACGCGATTGATAACAACCTTCCAGTTCCAAAAATTGATTACCCTTAAAGAGCGTATAACCGAAGCCGCTAAAGTATGGAGTGAAAATGTTTCTCGGAAAACAATCAAAAACTGCTTTTCTGAAGCAGGTTTTACTGAAAAAATTGACGAATGGGAAGAAGAAGACGAAATGGATCTCGCTACCTTAAGAAAACAATGGGGTATTCTACAAAAAACTGCTACCGTCGACGCAGATTTTTTACTTGAAGATTTCTTAGAAATCGACAATGACGTTGGCACGACAGATCTCCCAACGACCAAGACATAATTGACGATATAAAAAGTATAGAAGATCATGAAGAAGAAACTGAAAACCGGGGAATGTCCTGCTAGATTTAGTGAAAATGAAATAAGAAATGCATTTGACATTGTGCGAACTACTCTCAGGGCCAGGAAAGTGTACCTGATCAAATCTTTATGCATTTGAATAAATGCGAGAATTTTGTTGAGCAACAATTATTTTTCAGAAGTAATGTTCAAAAGAAAATAATGATTATTTTTCCTAGTACATAATATGTATGTACATACATATGTTATTAGCAATTTCTCAAGACTACACAAATTTTAAATGTACATATGTATGTATTAACAGATTTTTATTATGTATTCTTTTTATTTCGATGTAGTATTTAGCCCTGTACATACATATAATGTGTACAGTATGTACATTATGTACATGCTATGTATTTAAACTTTCAAATGTTTAATAAAATCTTTTCTAATAATTCAATTTTGTGATTTTTTTTCTATATAGTGAAAAAAACTCTTTATAGTGAAATTTCGGTCAACATTTTGGTCTTTCACTATATACAGTGTCGACTGTATTTGTAAAAATCTAATTTGTAAATATCGTATTAAATTATAAAAATCTGAATGATGTTATAGTTTCTTTTCTCTTATATTTTATGTATAAAGAAATTGATTAAATGAAATATTTATATACAGTAGAATTTGTTTATAGATAAAAGATATTAGGTACACCACACTGGACCAACATACTAAAATCCAAAATATATAAAATTAAATTAAAATAATTGTAAAAAGGGACTATCACTACACGTTAAAATATTCTAATTGTCAATTGTGAAATATATAAAAAGTTTTTTATTAATATAATATTCAAAGGTACAATTGTTATTAATAGTGCCCTCTACTAGTGGTTATCCCAAATGCAAAAGAGGAAGAACATCTATGTTAGAGAAACCTATTCGAATAGTATCTGAAAGGTGTGGGTTGACTCAAACTGTAATTGAATATTTAAACAATTATTCCGGTTGATATATTGTTCTCTCATAATCTCAAGAGATTCGAAATTATTCAAGTAATAACCTTTATTGGCAACATGAGAAGGACGAGGTTTTCCTTTAGTGAATAATTGCTTACGAATTTTTCGGACATTTGACCGCCAGCTTTGTACACAATTGTAACGGAACACTTGGGCTACCGAAAACTCTGCGCACATTGGGTTCTCAAAGTGCTGTCTGAGGACCAGATAACACGGCACATGACATCAGTTTTAACCTTTCTCATACGTTACGCTGACGAGGGGCAAGAGTTTTTGAAATTAATCGCGACAGGAGATGAAACCCTAGCACAAAGTGTATTGCATGTGGAAAAAAGGGACATACTTCCGGAATTGATTTGATTCATGACAACGCACGGCCGCATACTGCTGTGCTGAAGATGATACATTAACGAAGTCGAAAATATCAGCGAAGATACGGATTCAGGTGATACTCCACCGTTCCCTACAACAATAATAAAGCATGTCGATTCAATAAAATCATTCGAAAAATGTCTACAATGGATGGAAGAGAATGATCTTCCATTGCAAGATATATTTTTATTGAAAAGACTGAAGGCAAAGGTACAATCAAATCGTGAAACTGTGTTGAAATAGTTAACAATTTATTCGTTTTTTAAAAAGTAACAATATTATTTAGACAGGTTATGTGAATTGCAATCTCATTTCAGTTCGTATTTTTATGTTTTCCAATAAAAATAAATATCTGAAATGTCTAGTTGATTTTAGGTCATTTAAATATATGATTAAAAAAAATTAAAAAACGCCGCCAATCCGGACAAACTTGATGATCCGGACAGGGCAACAACTTTATGTGTCCGAACTATCGAAGTTGTATATCATCATCATATATATGATGAAAGCTGATAAAATAACCTTTTTAATGAAACCATCGCCTACTATTGCTTCCACTTAAAAAACAAAAATTTGTTTTATATCTCGTAACTGTTTAAGGTTATAAGTAAAGCTGGCCACGAGCGATACCGCGCAGTAGCGTAGAGTCGACCAGGCCTCGCGTTCCACTAGAGTTATTCTACTAATAGAGATGTTTGCTGCCGCAAATAATTTCGCTCATCTTTTAAATAAAAATTAAATAACACGTGCTCAAACACTTACCATTTTAAGAGTCCTCCGTGAAATCACAAAGTGAATAATGTATGTTAAATATCTGCAACATTAGATATGTTTCAACTGTTGTTTCGGCAAAACTAGTACGGCATGAGGAAAAAATGCGTTTATATGCAGAGAACGAACGTTCTACATCTAGTGACGTAATATTTGCGTAAGTAAAATAATCTTTCAAATAACTTAACGATTTTGTTGACGCACTTTCACAAATGTGTCTTAATGTGCCAAAATCAGAATTTTTCTCAAAAACACTTTCAAATTTTTCTAGAACAGAAACATTTTTTGCGTCTTCAATCGCGCATAGCTGTGCGTGAACATGTTGCGCTATTTGTAGAGATTCTTCTAACGGCACCGCAGCTATTGCATCTGCTAGCCCGAAGTAATTATTGTTGTGAATGATTTTTAAATCCATTTTAACCTGACTATCTTGAAATTTCGACTGGCTTTTCTGGATAGCGGCAGCTTCCTTTGTATCGAATTGTAAAACCATGTTCTTAATATTCTCAAAATATTTAAGATAATAAAACGCGGACAGTGCTCCTGCAGCAACGAAGAGCTTTAAGGTATTTCAACACGCTGGCGTTAACCTTCTATAACATAAAGAGGGTATTGGAAAACTCGTTCACCGGCATAACAAATGTCTCAAGCGTCATAGTGATTATGTCGAAAAGTAACTTTGATCGTACTTGGCTTTTGATAAAAAAATCATTTTGTTATATTCTTGATTTCCGGGTTGGAACCACGTCGTCGTCGTAGCTTTTGCCGACGTTTCGTCCACACTCTTATGGACTATCTTTAGGGCTGTTACTGCACACTGGCTGAGGATAATTCATTCCGGAGGGGTTTATATAGGGCTTGTTTTAGGTCAATGGGGCGGGTACGTTATGCATCGATGAAGCGGAAATGTTACGCATCCATGAAGCGGAAATGTTATGTATCAATGAAGGGGAAATGTTATGCATTAATGAAGCGTGGCGGTTGCTAGGTTTAATCAGTTGGGAATTCCATGTGTGATGTAAGGGGTAGCCATCTTCGCGATTTAAATTGTTGTGAGATAATAGGGCTTGTTGTTCGAACGCTTCCATAAAGATGTTGGCGACGACAAACAGCACTTGTGTTACTGAGCACGAGCGTTGTACGCGGCTGTTGCGTGTAGCCGGGTCCGCACTGGCTTAAATCACGAAGATGACTACCTCTTATATCGCACATGGAAATACAAACTGATTAAACCTCTTAGCAATCGCCACGTCTCATTAATGCATAACACTTCCGTTTCATTGGTGCATAACATTTCCGCTTCATCGATGCATTACATTCCCGCTCCATTGACCCAAAAGAAGTGCTATATAAACCCCTTCGGAGTGAATAATCCCCAGTCAGTGTCCAGTAACAGCCCTGAAGATGTCTCATAACACTGTGAACACCCATATTCATGGATGTATGCATATAAAATTCTTTTCGATATCTACTTTATTATCTAACAGCACCAAAGCAGGTAGTATACCGGGTGAGTCATATTTCCGCATGTGTGAAATAACCCGTTTAATATTAGAGATAGAGGAAAATAGTATTAAGAAGAATTAAATGGCAGTTATACGGCTATAATTCTATTTGATCAGATGTTTCCGAGCTTCAACTGTTTTGACGTGGTCACGCCCCTTATTTTTTTTTAAATTGCATGATACCTATTTTTTTACACCATTTGATAGAGAATTATTTTCTCTTTTTGATGTTCTAAATATTTCAACACCTTACATAACAAAAATCTCGAGAAAACTGTAAAGTTTCCATCGTGGTAAGCGGAAAAGTTTAAAAAATCCACAAATCTACGATTTTCGTATCATGTCCACGGCATACCACGATGGAAATTTTGTTTAACTTTTCTCGAGATTTTCGTTATGTAAGGTGTTGAAATGTTTAGACCGTCAGAAAGAGAAAACAATTCTCTATCAAACGCTGTGAAAAAATAGGTGTCATGCAATTAAAAAAAAACAGTGGCCACGCCAAAACAGTTGAAGCTTGGAAACATCTGATTAAGCAGATTTGTAGCCGTATAACTATCATTCAATTCTTCTTAATGCTATTTTTCTCTATCTCTATTTTTAAACGAGTTATTTCACATACGTAGAAATATGACTCACCCGGTATAATAAGTACATGTATATTTACATACATAGGAATAACAGACGTCATTTATTACACGTTCTACGTATAGGTATGCTGTTATTCGCGATCTGCCAACAAGCACGGTGGTATTAGGGGTTGAGTGGGGTTGCTCGTGCGATGAATAGAATATCGCTTACTTGTATGCAACGACAACAACAGCGCCACCGCCGTTCACGACGACTTTTGAGTCGCATCTTCGACATCGCCGTCCGCATAAGCCACCCCTACCATTTCCATCCTTTCGCCGTCCACCCCATCCCATTTCCCCCCTACCCAGAGTACGACTACACAACGAATGCCTCCGCAGATGGTAGGAAATTACGGGACTACTATCTTTCATTTTACGCCTGAAAATTTCTTATTCCAATTTCCCGTTCGCGTCTGTCAGTTGTTATGAGTCATTTTCTGATAAGGCCCCGACCAGCGTTCGCACACATACACACGTATGTACGTACGGACGCGTTTACGGTGTGTGTGTGCGACGGGACTCTCTCTCGTGCTATACGGAGCGGCGGCGGCGTCCGACTATTATGCAATAGAACTATTATACGAGGAGCGCGTTATCGGCCCGTTATATGTCATACGGTGTGGAATTGGTGTTATTCCCGCCTTCGCCGCTTTCCTCTCCGTCGAATCTCCGCGCCCCGGAACCGATATACACTCACCAGCCAAAAATTTTAGCACAGAAGTCCCACAGAAACACGTACAAAGTTAATTTACACTAATTGTTAAGAGTTTAAAGTACGGTTGTTCAGTTATATATTAAGTTTTCAAACAAAATCCACGACTAGTGGGTGCTGACCGTAACATTGTAGGGACATGGATTTTATTATCAAGGTAACTTTTTACTAATTATGGAATAAACATACCTAATATTTCCTTTGTATACACATCAGGAAGAAATAACTTCCACAATATTTGAAGATATCTTCAAAAAACTTAATTGTAAAGTACAATACACTATTAAACGATATAAAGTGGCAAAAAGTAAACGAGAAGTTATTGCAAACTGGCAATAAAACTAAATGTATGTGGCGAATTATTAATAACAAGCAATAAAACTGTTAAAATAAAACAAAACGATACCTTGGTTAATGAGAAGGATGTGCCACATAAGTTTAATGATTACATATTCCATATCCACTGTTAAGGACTTATGTTCTCAGCAGGTTATAGATGAAAACGCATTATTCTTTTATCTTGCAACCGGTCACCGGTATGGATATTGAAACATATATTTTAAAATTAAAAACTACTAACTCTTCCGGAAACGATATCTCTAATAATTTGCTCAAAAAAAGTAAAAATGTTTATTTCAACACCTCTCGCCCATAATAGGCAATATTTATCAAAAGAAACATTACTAAAGCGTGACAAACGGTTGCACCCGCAGAGACGCTTATGCGGATGCAGAGTTTAGTAATGCGGTAGACATTGAGGAGTTCGGCCGTTCGGTTATTTATCGGATTCTCATTGTGGGTTTTCGAAAACATGGGACGTCAGCCTGGTGTACCTTTTGCATCGCATGGGAAGAAATATATTTGGCCTTTCCCTGGTTTGGAATTTACAGGTTCGCATATTCGTTGCAAATTTTGCGGTATAGGGTTGCTAGGTCGCACGACATTTGAATGTAGAAGTCATCTTAAAAGTAAACGTCATGTATAGAATTTAAGAAACAATATTCTGTACTGGCAATTTTTGTATGACTTTATTTTGATTTTTATGTTGAGCACGTGCAACATCCCACAACGCCTAGTAGATAATAAACACTTTCGTCTTTTTTGGGATAAGTATGTTCCATCATGGAAGCTACCAACAAAAAGACAATTGCGGTACAATTTACCACATGTGCAAGGTACAGTAAAAGACTGTATAAAAGACGAGTTGAGAAATCAAAAAATCTGGCTCACTGTGGACGAAACTACTGATACTCAGAAACACAGCGTGATTCACATTGTGGTGCGTCCTTTAAAACGTAATGGTCCAGCTTCCTTGTTTTTAGGAGGATTGAAAGAGGATGTTAAAAGTATGCTTTCCGACTCCTCTTCGCATAACATGCCTTATACACCTATGTCATCTCATAGCAGAAACAATTCGAAGCAAGTATCCTAGGGTGAATGATTTAATATCATCTACCAAACAAGTGTTTGTGAAATCTCCCAAACATATCCGCGTATTCAAGCAATTGTATCCGCAAATTCCTCTACCACCTCAGCCTGTATTGGCGCGATGGGGAACATGGAACGAGGCAGTATCTTACTGTCGCAAATATTATTCTCAAGTGAAAGACGTCATTTCCATAAACTATTCTGTAGTGACACAAACTATTACGCAGTCAGAAAATACTCACTTATCTATACAGGACTCGTTAAATAACATCAACAATTTAGCAGCCGCTCTAGAAAGCTTGACGGATCCTATAGGACTAGATGTCGCGCAAAAATTTCGTGCAGTTGTAAATAAAAACCCGGATTTAGAAAAGGTTCGATCTATATCGGGAATTCAAGACTGCACAGAAGAGATACAGGAGTATTTGAATTTCGCAAATCTTACTTCATTAGATGCTAAACGATCATTTGTAAAGTATACAAGAATGTTTTCAGACCGTCGTCGAGGCCTGACCGAATCGACAATGGAAGCATTGCTTATGTTGCAGTACTACGCGGCGTACCATGGCAGTCGCACATTACCGCAGTGGTCATCGATACGTCAATAAAAGGTAACAATCTATTATTTTTTTATTAATACTGTGTCTACTTTTGCACGGTACGCCCCTGACGGTTCCACTAGTTTCTCGAACACTATAAATAGTACACGCACACGGATCAAACGATAATAACCGAACGTCCACTGAGCCATCAGCATTAGAAACCATGAAAACCGAAGAAGCAGGTGTATCAATGTGTGAACCATCAAATGTCACTGCGCCATGCAATCACATTGAAATCACGCAATCTCGTTTGAATAATATGATAAGAAGCCTGAAAAAATCGACTGAATCGATTCAATTTTTTTCAAATGTGATCGATGTGTATATGTCGAATTATTATTATTAATAGTGATAAGTTATAAAGTTGCCTAATGCAGGATGCAAAACTACTTTTTTAGATATAAGCGCTTTGATTTTAGGAAACACTGACAAGGATTAGTAAAATATTTTCAGTATCTCAAATTAAGTGCATTTGATTTGTTATTATTCTTGGGACCCCGAGGACATGTCCGTTTTAAAAGCCACTTTTCTCTGTCAGTAATTTTTTTTGTACCTATATATTATATTTGAAACAATCTGATTTGAGTATCATTAGTTTGGTGGATAATGGGATTCAGTGCTAATTAACATTTTAACCGTGCATATACTTTTGCGGGTCAGTGTATGTATTCTCATCTTTACACTGCTGCGGCGGCGCTGTTGTTGTTCTCTGGTTATTGTTGCTACTACCGTTGTTGTTGTTTTCCTCTCCCCCTATAGATGAACACGGCCATTTTCAGGTGCTATTGTTTCGCGTTGGTCTATTGTTTCGGTGTTACGGCGTTCTCCTCCTCCTACCGCGATTCCGTTGCGCCGCCGCCGCGTTTCGACACCTTTATTATCGTCCTCAGGCGCGTTGCTTTCCGTCCGTTCTGTCGTTTCCTCCTCCGTGCAGATTGTTATTGCGCCCTATTGTTTCTGGGGTGGAGAAGTTTCGTTGTTATTGTATGAAGATCGTGTGGGTTGTGCAAATCGGTCATAATGTATGTCTATGATGAATCTCTACGCTCAAAAATAACGTGGAAGTTAGCAAATTAGGTAATTTGATTTGGGGAGATAAAAGAGTTTTGAATTTATTCAAGTTTATTCTAGGGAAAGTATATTGATGCAATGATAGCACGCCAACCATGTTTTTTCGGGTATTCTACTGTTACTTTGATGAATCAGTAGAACCTCGATAGGTTTATGGTTCTGAAAAGTATGAAGTTCACGAGGAGGTGCTTAGAGGTATATGGAATTGCAAGAAAAAAATTGTTGTCAGTATAATTATGAAGAACAACATAGTTATGAACTTTAAGGAACTTTGTAAACACCTGCAAAACAGAAATTTCTTAAAAAATTGCAATTATCTCTAAAACTATTACCCTAACATGTAAGGTAATCAGAACAAAAAATATTTAGGATGTAGAGTAACGATAGCGTCTTAAGTTTTTACAAGCGACCACTATACCATCAATATCAATTTTCTTAAACTATTTTTCTTAAGCTTCCCTTGTTTTAAATGTTATATTCTCACGCTTGTCGATTACAGGAATCCTATATTATTTGCTTTATAATATAGTTGCGTCTTCCATCGCTGGATGTCGCTAAGCGTATCATGAATATACCTGTCAGTCTTTATAAACACAGCTGTTATGAAATGAATAATTAACACGTGCTTTCAAATCAAAACAAAAGATATTTGCGAGTTTAGTGGCCAACAAAAAAAACAAAGTGAGTGACTTGTGATATTAATCAAGTACGGCGTACACTGACGATTCTACCTGTGGTAGCTCTTTATGTCCAGAGGTTCAACAAAGAAGCGACAAAAAAGTAAGTAATAACTAGAGCCCGGTAACAGGGAGCCGTGCCATAGCCGTACCTGCCTAGTATACAAAAATAATAGTAAGAAAATAGAAAAAAAATAACAGAACTAATACATAATTATAATATGTGAAAAGTAGTGAAACACTCACCCTTTTATGCAGCCTTGGCTACGGAACAGTAAAACTAGAAGCATCATTATCAGTATTAACATCATATGGATAAGAGTGGCAAAAAGTTGAGACCATTAGATGTGTTTCCACAGTTGTCTCGGTGAGCGATTTTCGCCGTGGTGAGAAAATGAATTTATATTTTGAAAAAGAGCGTTCAACATCTACCGATGTTGATTAAAATACTCTTTGTACTTAGTCAGTGGATTATTCGATACACCATCACAAATTTGTTTTAGTGTGCTAAAATCGGGATCTTTCTGTAGCACACTCTCGAACTTTTCTAAAACGCGATTATATTTTGCGTCATGTATAGTCAGTAGCTGTATATGCACTCCGTCCATAATTTGCAGAGACTCCAATAATGATAACGATCTATTTTGTAATTGGTCTATCGCGTCAGCTAATCCTTTATAGTAGCTACGAATATTGTTGAAATCTGTTTCAACGGAAATATCTTGAAATTTCGACTGGCTCTCCTTAATAGCTGCAGCTTCGGCAGGATTGAATTGTGCAACAACAGCTTTTACTATTTTGAAACGTTCAGCATAATAAAAAGCTGCCTGCAACCATGTTCCCCAAGGTATAAGAATTGGCTCCGGTGGTTGACGAATACCAGGACACTCTGTGTGAAATGATCGTAGGCGTTTGGGAGATTTCAAAAATACTTTTTTTGTGCTTGCTATTAATGCATCTACCTCGGGAGAGCATTGTCGAGTGGTTTCCGCCACAAGATGTAAAGCATGCACTTTACACGTAACATGTAAACACTTGCAAACCTTGTTCAAGAAGAGAACGGCCTACCGAACGCATTATCGCTGCGCCATCGCTGATAAACATCAACACTTTATCTTTTGAAATTTGAAATTTTTCCAACGTACTAAGTGCAACCTTCGTAATTGCTGCAGCAGTACACTCTTGTAGTCTTCGGCTAGCTAGTAACAGTGGTAATGTAGATTTACTAGGGTCTAGTATGCGTACCATAATATTTACAATTGAATTTTTTTAAAGTCTGTTGTCTCGTCAACACATAACCAAAGAAACTGTTTTTTCAGTATGCGTTTCATTTTATTTTCCACATCATCGCGTACAAATGCAACATGCTTACGTGCCGTTTTCTCCGTTGGCAACCGCAACTCGAGATTGTATTTGTCCTAAAAGTCCTTAAACGGTTGTTTATCGAGTAAGCCTAGTGGCAAATTACAGTTTATCAACATAAGAATTACATAAAAAAATGCACTTCTCGGTGGCATGCCCAATTTTCGTTTTCTGTGCTGTGCGGAATTTACGTATCTTGTACAGTTCCACTTCTTATTTGACATCAAATGTATTTTGCACACTTTACAAACTATCTTACTCCCGTTGTAAAACAAATCGGGAAAGTCAGAAATAAACTTATCTACTATGTCTTGAAAGGGTCGTTTTTTAGCCTTCGACATGTTCACTAAAAACTACAATTAATAACTACGCCTGTATCAATAAAATCAAAACGCACTACATTAAATAATAACTACAATTAATAACTACGTCTATATCAATAAAATCAACACGCCCTATCCGCTATCCAATGCTAAACTGAACTGAGTGATGATGATTTGTCCTGTCGTATCATAATCGACCAGCCCTCCCCGCCTACTTAAACACAGTCACACCGCCGCTGCGATTGCTCTCCAGTTACCGGGCTCTAGTAATAACAACCAATTTTATTTACAACTAAATCAAAATAAAATTCTTTAAACAATAAAATAAAATACCTTTCGGAGATTGCGATAAAATAGTCGAAATATACAAGAATTACTGTTCAAAATAAACTAAATCTAGTCTAAATTATTCGGTGTTTACAAACATTTCAATTGCGAAAAATTACTCTAACTTCAGATACGGACTTTGTGCAATGATTTAGCGGATTTTCGGATTTTATTTAAAATTATAAAAAAAAAAGTTATGCTTTACGGATTTTAACGTTTTCGGTTGCGGTAACAAGGGATACGGGCTTATACGCAGTTCGGATATGTGTTTCATAAAAGCCAGCTTGAGGCCGTTCAATTGTGGAACATTGACTGTTTTCTCATTCAAATTTCGCAAAAGTCGGCGAAGGCCGTCCGAATGCGTAGTTTGAGTAAGTCTGTCGGTTATTGCAAAAGCCGGCTTCAAAATGCCGTTCAGAGGGGTTCTTTCTGCCCAGCTGGAAGGCCGTTGCAGTGGAGATTCAAGCTATGAAATTTGGAAGGTTTATATACCCGTTTTTGAAGTGACGTTGCGTTTTCTGTTAATGACGCATTGCGACCGTGTGTGTGACGTGTACAAGCAAAACAATTTAGGAAAATACATCGTTCCGTAATGATTGAATTTATATAATATGTACACTAAAGCTCAACATAAACAGCAGGATACATTCTTACTCAAAATAATCGGTTCGTGTATTTGAAAAATTAATTAATAAAACAAAAGCTCACAAAAATTGATATATGATTTAGCGACTGATTACGAAAGGTAAAAAATATAATTTGACGTTCCTTTATAGATCAAACAGTCCCTAAATCGGACGGACTTTGATGGTTGGTCACACCATCTAGATGGTTGGCCACACCATCAACCTAAACACCTCTGCCTTATTGAAACTATATTATGGGCTCGCTTACTCACATCTATCGGGACACATTATAATGTGGAGTTCTAGTGCGGGCATCGCAAGAGTGTTCGTTGCTCAAAAACGGTTATTTCGGACAGTATTGTGATTAAAACCTTGTGACGCTGTATTGACTGTGCCGGGTATACTTATTTACAAGTGCGCCCTATTTGCATGGGAAAATTTACATCTTTTTACCATCAACGGAACATATCATAATTATGAGACGAGGGGACGCAATCGTCTGAGAGTCCCAAGTCATGAAACAATAACGTTCGAGCTGTCTCCAATGTACATGTACCAGTTCATCTACAATAAAGCACCTGATTATCTAAAAGACTGTACGACCTATAATGATATTAAATTCAATTTATAGAAATTTTTAATTTGTCAATGCTTTTACAACGTTAAAGTTTTTTTATATATGTAATGTTTGTGAATTTTCGCCCTGTGTATACGTCTTTTACAATTTTACTGTTTTTACATACGTATATATTTACACATTTTTTATTTATATTTTTAACTTGACGTATCTCATATCATTTTGTGATCAAAAAGCATTACAATAAACTAAACTAAACTATATGGCGCTATTGAGATTTTACACTATATTCGTAAAATTTGACATGCGTTGTCGTTGAAGCAGTGACAGCGCAGAAATCGACCGGGTAGTTTGTTTACAGTGATCGTTTAAAAAATGGAATATTGTGAAAAAATTGAAATTTCACATGAAGGTTTTCGTTGGATGATTTTTTACGATTTTAGTAAAGGGCTAACACAACAGCAATGCCTTGAATCGTTTCGTTCAGGTTTTGTTAATGAAGCACCATAAGAAAAGATTGTTTACAACTGGTTTGCCGAGCTTCCGTCGGTGATGAATTTCGTGAAGGTCGGCCAAAATCGGTTGTTGTTCCAAAAAACATCGATACTGTGCGCAACATGTTTGAAGAAGATGGTCATGTGACTTACTGTGAGATAGAGGCATTCTTAGGCATATCGAAGGCTGCAGTACATTTGATTTTGTATGAACATTTACGTGTGAAAAGGATCTGTTCCTGATGAATTCCGCATAATTTGACCCAAGCACAGGAAAGGCTCGTATCGATTGATGTAAGGAAAATTCGACAGAGGAACTTCAAAATCAGTATACAACTATCACAGCGTGTGACGAAACTTGGATATAGGAACAAACTGTTTGGGTTTCCCAGACGAACTGAATCCAACAAAAGTTTGCTTATTTCTTTCGTTGTACTGGACATGTCGCAAGCATTGCTTTGAAGGATCGAAGAACAGTTAATGCTGAATGGTATACGACAATTTGTTGGCCAGATGTCATCGATGAAATCAGGAAAAACAATCGACAACGTCGCATCATCCTTCATCATCCCAATGCCAGCTCTCGCACAGCAGGTCAAACGATTAATCGAAGGAGAAAAACATCGAATTCTTTTTGTTCCCGAATGTCAAATAAAAAATGCGTCGACAGCGATTTTTATCACCTGAAGGAGCCTTGAAAAACAAGTGGAAAAAATGTTTCGTGAATTGGTTCGAACGTATACGAAGTATATAAATCTTAATGGCGAATATTTTGAAAAACAATAAACCGATTTGTACCAAAAGGCATCCCTCGTCTATTCGTCAAAATTTAAATTTTCCATTTATTTGGAGAATAATTGGATTTTCTCCAACCGTTGTGTTGGTAACACTGAATCGAAAAATAATATCCAACACACTCCACACATTCAAAACACTATATACGATCGCGTTAATATTTTACATAAAAAGGAGACACCTGAGAGACGCAATTACGTAAATCTAACGTCTAATCTCGAGATCGAGATCGTCCTGTGTCGATAACGCCTCCTTCGTAACGAAACGATGAGGGAAGATTCACATTGGATTCGAGCGATAGATCGATTAGATCGATCGAGCTGTCCTCGCTTCTTCGATCCATTCTAACTTTGAATAAATTGTGAGAATCATGAAGTGTCCGTCGCCTTTATGTTTCGAATATGGTTAGATCATCAGTTAAAATAAGAGAAAAAGCGGATAAATGAGCAAGAACTTTCTATTTGTTGTTAAATCGATTGATGACTGGTAGTGATTCAGCATCTGATTATAGTTTTACTTTTCTAGTACTTTATGATGCGTTAAAAGAATCTACTAATAATAACAGAAGCAATGTCAGAATGGAAATAAACACAAGCACATGGGACATAAGCGAGTGTTCCTTTAATTTTTTGTTTTTGGTTAAACTCCCATTTGGGAGTTCTTCGGAAGTGTTTTGTTGCAGAATTAAAGAACTTTGTTTCTTCATTTATGATAAGGTCTTGTTTCAATTCTCACTATTAGGTATATTTTTTCTCATTAGATTCAATTCATCTCAGTAAGATCTTTGTGGAATATCAGTCTCAGGCAGTGATTTTGCATATTTCCATGAGGATAGTATGTGTCGAAGCTGAAGTAATCCGAGTTAGTTGTTTCTTTTATAATTCCTCTCATGGATTTATTAGCAAATGTGGTGGTAGGTCTCATAACATATTCTAATTTATAATTTACTAATCCTCGAGGTAGGCGCCATAAATTCTTGGCCCGACAGGCTTATACAGATATGAGCGTGTTTAAATTCCGTTGCATCGTAGTTGCACACGTATATAACGGCTCGAAGAGTAGTAGTTTCTAGTAGCCAGCCAAACAACGTGACTAGTGCACGAAAATGTCTCAGATAACTGAGTACCGCGCGGTCGTTAAATTTTTAACAAAAGAAGAGCATACGCCTAATCACATTAAACAACGTTTAGACGGCGTTTATGGTGATTTATCTCCTTCATTTTCCATTGCAAAAAAGTGGGCAACATGTTTCTGGAGTGCAGTTTTTTTAAATAGAGGAAGGGTGTTTATAAATTGAGATCTAAAAGTTACAACTGCTTGCCAAATAATTTTAAAAGAGCACACATGTAAATCAATAGCTTTTATAATTTTGGAAATTTTTACAAGACAATTTTACTCGGATTCATTCATTTTGAAATATAAAACATCTATTTATGGCTTCTATTCTTGATTAATTTAATCTATAGAATATTTGTTAGTTGAGACAATCTGTAAGCAAACATCTTGGTCCCAGTTACATCAGTCCACGCATCAATGTGTATTTGCAAAACTGTTACATTCTATAATCAATTTCAATTCTACATTTCCATCAATCTGGAAACTAGCATGCCTTTGCCATGTTCTGAGAAAAGATGACCCCAACCATATCAGCAGCTACCGATCAGTTTCTCTTCTTTGTTATTTCTCTAAAGCTGGTTGACTGGGCATATCGAGATACCTTGTAGCGAGAACTCGATGGTTCTACCGTCAAGAAAAAGTCCGTTAAGCTCTTTCATAAAGCTTTGTATTTACAAAACATATCTTACTACACCGCAAGCAACATCCGCATCAAGAGGATTAATGCTCTACAAAATAAAATGTTGAGATCTATTGCCAGAGCCCTTTGGCTTGTGAGGAACATTCTAACTCCAACAATATATCAATATCCCACGCGTGGCTCAAATCGCCAGCGAGCTAGGCTAAAGGCACATGATTGAGAGCCAGATTTCCGACAATTCTCTTCTCGATAGAGTCGTTGAAGAGCCTCAAGATCGACCTCACCCACCGACCAGAGTAGTCTGAATAGCTGATAAAATACTTTTTGATGACACTGTGGACTCGCACTAATTCGTTCAATATTTCTTTTGCAATCAGTAGATACCACTATTACGCATCCACAATGACCGAGGAGTAGGTTACAAAAAGTGAAAAACAAGCTTACAGGTCTCGACCTAGCTCGGGAAAGAGAAGACGGATCCCAGAAAGCTTTCGAACATAACCCAGAACTTCATGGTGCAATTTCACCTAAGCAACATGGATTTATGCGCCAACGTTCAACAGTTACCGTCTTGGCCCGTTTCACCCAGTATGCCCCTGAAGAGGTAGATAATGTAAGTCAAGTAGATGTGATCTGCTTGGATTTGCAGAAGGCATTTGATCAGAATGATTACTACGTCGTTCTTCGGAAGCTATAGTTGTATGGGTTTGCAAAGCCATTACTCTCTTTCATGGAGTCTTATTTGATTAACAGAGAGTTCGAAGTATGTTACAGAAACTTTTCAGTGTTTCGCTGTTTCACAACTAGGTACGTTGCAACCTTCGGAATAGCACAAGCTTCCAATCTCCACAAATGGTCGGAGATTCCTTCCCTTTATTAACGATACTGCCAATATGGTTGATTGTGATAGAGGATATCAAGTTATTTTCAAGGATTGAAGCTATAAAGGACTGTCAATCAATTCAAACAGATCTCTACCGTATGTCAGCGTGATGTAGAGTAAACAGATAGTCATTGAGTAAGATCAAATACCGGGTGTTCCAGACTGAGTGTGATTGTATGGGTAACTTTCTTATCATCGGAGATGGAGATTTGATTAAATGGGGAATATTTTGCAGTTTTATGTGCTGATTTAAACTTTGTTTGAAAAAGTTCAAAATGTCGAACCCGTCAGAAGATATTTCAAAAAAACTAAAAACACTTGATGTAACACTTGATAAATGTGTAAAACATATCGTAGCTTTCAGTAATTGGAAAATTCGCCATAATTTGTAATACAAATAACTACAGATAACACTTTAGCTTAAGTGCCCGCTTTCTAACAGATTGTGATAGACTTTGTTATTGTTTTTCATCATAGCTACATACTTACTTGATTGGACACTTAAAAAAAGTAATGTCGCGATGTTTTTTGTGGTTCAAGTACTTAATACTTAGTACTGAATTTATATGTTACTAAGTACTATAGGAATTACATACAACGTTTTTCTAAAATAAATTTCACGTGATTTTGTTTGGACCCATGAAAGCCTACTTGATTAAAATGAAAGAGCAATTAATTTTATTGGTATTTTTTATTCAATCATACGTTACCTTAGATCGTTAAAAATAGAATAAAAATTTCTATTCAGTAGCCTAAAAATCCACTATGGCGTCCATTTAATTTAAGGAAGTTGATACAAGCACCTCAAAAGCCATCATCTTGAATTTTAGTTCAACATCAATTTTAAACTGGTCTTATCGAAAACATTTCCTATCAAACTTTTCTTCGTACCTCCTATACCTACGAAGACGTTTGACAAACAAGAAGACGAAAATGTTTTTTTGAAATAACTTCTGACGGGTTAGACATTTTGAACTTTTTCAAAGAGATTTTAAATCAGCACACAAAACTGCAAAACATTTCCCATTTAACCAAATTTTTATCTTCAATGATAAGAAAGTTACCATGCAATCCCACCCGATGTGGGGCACTCGGTACACTACCATGACGTTCACCAAACGACAACAACCATTTAACGATTAATACAATATTGAAGGAACTGTGTTGTTGGCATCTGCTTCTATTCAAGATTTGGGTGTTCTTATTGACCCGTCTTTGTCTTTTGCTAGCGATATACTGTAACTTGCGTCAAAATCCTACAAAACATAATAAGCAAATAATTTATGTGATGAGGAGTGTACCAAGATGTTAGTGTTTGTCATACTACCCCACAGTCCTTGCTATTATTAATGTTAAATTGTATTTAGGAAGCATAATGAATTTTTGATTATTTTTTGCTTATAGGAACGGATTATTTACGTCTTCCTTATCTGGGCAAACAGCGGTAACAGTCCGTGTAGTAGATATGTGGTGCGGAGTCGGCTATTATTTATTTCACGCGTTCACAGCGTCAATACTAAATCGATGCTGTATGTGAGTAGTTCTGTGTATATGTAGGCTGTCGTAACTTATTTCGTAATTGTATGCTTATGTTTGCTTTAAAAATGTCGCAGTTAGGTTCGTCGCAAAAACGACCAATAGCAGACACAGTTAAAAACTTTATAGTGGACATACCAGACTTAATTTTTGAAGGCGCTAAAATTCAATGTCTAGTTTGTACAATCCCTTTAATGTTGGTCCAGAAGCCATTGTCAACGTCACATCGAAAGCAAACAGCATTCTTCTGCAAAAAGTGGCATACGAGACCAAGAAAAATTTACATTTGATTTATGTGTTACTGTTATTTTATGCAATCTATCGTTTCGTTTACTAGACAAAGAAGCATTTGTCTCCTCCTGGAATAAATATGCGGACTGTAAACTACCTAATCGGACATCGATACAAAATGTAGTGCCATTTGCTCGTGAACATATAGAAAAAAGAATGAAAACGGAATTGAAAGATAAAAAACTGTGGTTGTGTGTGGACGAAACAACAGATGTCAAAAACATTCTGTCGTTAATGTAATGGTACGTACGATGAAACCACATTGACCGTCATCCTCCTTCTTACTTGCTTCCAAAAGAGTTATAAATTGTACTGCCGATGAGATTTTAAAGGTGGTGTTGAACTCATTGAACAAATTTGAAGTTTCAACTAAGCAACTTTTAATGTTTATGAGTGATGGTGCCGCAAACATACGTTCTTTGGGCCGATCTCTTAAAGAACACAGTGGTAACTTCTTACATGTAACGTGTAAAATCCATACTCTAAATTTTGCAGCACAAATGATTCCTACATGTTATCCACTAGTAAATGCATTGATTGCTAGTACAAGGGCAGTGTTTCTAAAGTCCTCGAAATAAAAGTAAAGAAGGTAGTTTTAAAATTCAATCCGACAGAAGCTGCAGCAATCAAGAAAAGCCAGGAAATATTTCAAGATAGTCAGGTTAAAAGAGATTTACAAACTATTCACAACAATTACTTCGGACTAGCGGGGGGAATAGAAAAATTACAAAATGTTTCGATGTCGCTAGCGGATTCTGTTCAAATTGTGAATGATGTTCACGCACAGTTATGCGCTGTAGAAGACGAAACAAATTGGTGTGTAATACGAAAATTTGAAAGTGTTTTAGAGAAAGACTCCGATTTTCTTATATTAAGACAAATTTGTGAAGGTGCGTGTGAAGATGCATTAAGTTGTTTCAAAGATTATTTTAAATATGCAAATATAACATCGCTAGATGTTGAACGGTCGTCTTCGGCATTAAGAAACATTTATTCCGCACGTCGTACTCACTTGACTGAAACAGCTGTGGAAACATCTAATGATTCAAAAATGTAACAGATGTTACCCAGTTTGTGATTTCACGGAAGACTTTTAAAACGGTAAGTGTTTCAACATGTTTTATAATTTATTTCTTACCTTCTATTTTATGTGTAAACTTTTATGCGCTCGCTACGTCTCTGGCTGTTACCGCATATTTGCCCAGGTTACTTATATCTTATAGGAAAAGTTGAATCCAGTTACGAAATTTCGGATTACGAAATGTTTTTTGGAACCAATTGGTTTCGTGAACCGAGGTACCCTGTATTTATTTTTATCAAATCTGTTAGAACAAAACTAAAGGTAGTTATCCTCATAAAACATCTTTAGTATTTTGATTGCGATATAATACATAAGAAAAAAACTATACATACATACAAGTTTTGATCCAGGTGCTGTTGCAGTGGATAAATGAGATGCCTATTGAGAACTATCTGCGCGTTATCTAAAGTCTATGGTTATTTTGAATGCGTTCTCGTCCATAAAACCATTGCACACTATTAAGCCTAAGTATGGTACGATCGGTACACGCGAGTCTTGACGGACCGTTGGCATTTCTCAGACAAATCTATTGTTTTAAACTCCTAAACAAAGCAATAAATAAGCACGGAACCCCATTTAAATTGACAAGTGAAGCGAACTTGATGTTTTCAGAAGGTATGTACATTGGAACAGCATCCACTATGAATTTACAGTAAATTGTTTGCGTTTCTTGCTGTCAAACGGGATGACAGTGCCACGTTGAACGCTCTCCGATATCGATGCTGTTACCGCGCTGCGCCTTTTTTACTTTGCTCGTTTTGGCTAATGCTGCGATGGATAGCGTTGTAGTTGTTATCGGTGTTGAGGAAACGGAATTATACGATCCTTGATGTCTTATTAATGCTAAACGAAGATTAAACTGTTAATAAACCAACTGTTTGGTTCGCTGGAAGCGTATAGAATTCTAAATACATTTTAAGTGCAATCACAGAACACAGCAGCAGCTTTTTCTTCTGGAAATCTAAAAACACACATCCCAAATGACACAAGGGAAGTGGATATTTATTATGGAAGTTATTTGAAACAGAATGCTGTGCTGATTGATCAATTACAGAATTTCTCTTGATGATCTTTGAAGAGATGTAATTTTTTTTTTATGAAATGGGATTATTTTACAAGGTTTGACACCAAGAAATTATTATAAAAATATAATGTCTGTTAATTAATAATCTTCACAGTTTTGTATCGAGTAAAATCCAAAATATTCTGCAGCTAGGCTAGTCATGACGCAAGTGATTAGTGATTAAACAGAGCAATAATAGAGAAAGAGGAACATTATTGGGATTTTTTTCTGAAGAAACCTTAACATCCGATGGATAATTTATTCAAGGGATTGTCATGAAATATAGAATAGCATTAACCCTTGCTGTTCTTAACATAAGCAGAGAAAATGGTAAATTATCTTGATATCAAGTAGATTTTAAAATTACAGGTACATGTAAATTTGGTGTAAAATTACAAAAGCTACATTTTTACTACACTGTAAAGAAGTATGTAAATTTACAGTGATAATCGTGGGTAACTTTGATTTCCGCGACTCTCTTTGTAAAGTTAAAGTCATGTTGATAGACACTCTTAAAACTAGTATGAAATGTTAAAGGAGAATATTGTATTATTCCAAGCAGTATCGGTAATGTTTAATTTATAAATATAACGTCTAACTTGAATTTATAATATGATTTGAAATATTAAAACTTGAAATTGGGAGTGCGGCCAAAATACGAGTTACCTCGATGAAAATTTGACTCAAAGTGAGAAAATCAATTGGCTCCCCTCTTCGCCTTTATTTTAATCGCAATGGCGATTGTTTTATTCACAGCAAATTTTGATAATTCCTTTCCAAATACATGTTGACGATGAATTTTCGATGAATAGAGTTATTTTTAAAAATAGCATGATGAAATGAATGTAGTGACGCGACTATATGACTCAAAATATACCATTCTATTACCTAAGTGCCTGAATAATTTCAAATGGGTATAATAGGTTCCATTAGGTCTTCCAGAAATGCGGTCCAGACGGTCAATTCATGTCATATGTTCATCTACACGCACATCGAGAAATCTAACACTTCTAACAATAGATAGGGTAAACTTTGAAAAAAGTTAAAAATCTGTTCTTGCAAAAGTTGACACACCGTTTTCTTCAAATTTAGTACTGAGCAATTTTTACCGCATTATTTACCAGTAATCAAGTCAATCAAAGCTACCATACGCTTCCTAAGATCCTCCTCTGGTCGATTCTGTCGACAAACTAGGGGCAGCATTTGAATGATTGGCCCCGAAGCTATACTGACTTTTTGCGAAAATTTTAAATCTTTTAACATATTCTATTGTGAAGGTAATCGAAGAATATTGAAGATCTTCGAGAATTCATTGACTATAAATATCGGTCTGCAATTTGTAATCGAGAATTTATAATTTTTTTTGTGAATTGGCATAATTATTATCGAAGTCTTTAGTGTTTAGGAAATTTCTGTTCCTCAATTCATCAATATGTGTCAAATGTACTCTAATAAAATGTTTGAGATTTTATTTTGCAGATGAGAGGAACACATGAAACATACAAAAAAAACGTTTTCTTTATGAAGACGATTAAAATTAAATCAAAAGCATAGCTTAGATTTACAAAAGGATTCCGTAAAACTTTAAGCAAGCTGTGATGGAGAGTGCATGTTCCCAGCCCCGCCACCCTCGAATTTTGAAATTCCGTATACGCTATCATTTTGTGCCGTTTTGTGCCGCAAAAAGAAAATTTTGTACTTCAATATTAAGGGAGCTATAACATCTTTCAAAATGCCGAGGTGGCGGGGTTGGTATGTCCCCAGCCCCGCCAAGAAGAAACCGTTATAACTCCGTTAATATTAAAGCACAATATTTTCTTTTTGCTGCACAAAACGGCACAGAATGAGCACAAACTGATAGCGTATAGGAAATTTCAAAATCCGGGGGTGACGGGGCTGGGAACATGCCCTCTGTGATGGGTGGTGGCACAGCCTACGATCAAGTGTTTTTCTACATGTCTTCAAACAAACAAGAAATTTGATAAATAAGGAAATGTCGAATTACATAGATTAAAATTAATTCTTACTAATCAATTATAGCAACGCGGTAAAAACAGAAACAATCGCCTAACAATTTCCAGGAGATTCCTAGCGAAACATCTTCTCAATTGCGAAAGCTTGTGTTTATACCGCGCTTATACCTACCATCTCAACGCCGACACACAGAATCAAGCTCCTCTCTAATTAGCCAACAAGGCATTTAAGCGAAATTCTACCGATTCTACTGTAATAATCCGAACGATATATCCGTTCTTCGAAATTTATAGTTGGCAGTGGTACCTGGTCTCCTTAAACCCGAACCACTCGAAGTGGCAGCACATAGCGTCTTCTATACGCGTCCTCACATATTGAAAGGAGAAAACGTCAGGTGTTCTCCTCTGTTTGTGAAGTCAAGAGAGAAGTAGTAGTAGTAGTGGTACCTGCGCCATCTGATTTATTATCTAATTAGTTTCGACAGGTATATAGAGGGCAGGTAAGTCGCGCGGTAGCCCGAACGAAAGACGAGGATGCCTAGATGTGTAGAGATGCAGAAACTGTATTATAGATCGTTCGCGTAAACTTGTGCATGGCAAGTACGAGGAGACGGAGAAAGAACTTGAAATAATCGAATTCGCGTCCCCGTATCGATCCCGAATGATCGGCGAATAAATAAAAAATCGGTTCGAGTAGCGATTCCCAAAGGAGGGCCTACACTCTACGGTTAGCTCTGGGGCGTTATTTAGTGCGCCAATTTAATACGTGTTTATGGTAAAGACAATTTAGCCCTTATAAGACTTTTAATACCTGTTTAACTTTTGAAATCGCTTTTATCATATGTGAGTGCTTTAATCAAACGCCATGAGGTATTGGTAGGCGCCAATAATATCGCTTGTTTGAAACTTTGTGTGGTTTTTTTTAGGGATATGGTTCACAAGGAGAAAGTTAATTTTTGTCATTAACATAAAAGGAAAGAAATAATAGGTTTCGTGCTGCATTGTTTTTCCCACATTGTCTTACGAGAAATTGACTCCATCTTGAAAAAAATATGTTCCTTTTTTTGAACATGTCTGCTTCACTGAAGAAAACATTTAAATATAGGAAATACTTCTACTTGTACTTGTTACAATCCTGTCTTCCGAAAAAATTCATGATTTTCTTGGTTTTCCGACGTAATAACATTTTTGAAAAATGTCAACCCCGGTAAGGACTCGAACATCTCCCCTTCTCCGGACAGGCGTGCTAACCAATGCACCACAGGATCTTGTTGGTATCGAATCACTTTTTAATATCTAATAAAATAATCACAAAATAAATTTATTTTTTTCTTAAATGTGGGAGCTGGTCTCATAATGTTTGTTCTGACGAATGGAAGAATGAAGTTTGAGTCCAAACGTGGCAAAGAAACTTCACCCGTTCAAGAAAAATAAAAAATAAAAGCAGAGCTGACAGTAGCGATGCTACTGATATTAGGAAAGAGTTCGGGTATTTTACAAAATCAATAGAAGACAAATTAAATAAAGCGTTCGATCAATTTCGTAGCATAACAGAATGTATGCTAAAATTTAGGTTAAAATAGTCGTCATGTTGTACAAAGTCAAGGTACTTCGCAGGTCAATAGTTATGGTGCAGGTCTATCAAATAGTTCAACAATAAATTTCAAATTAAAGGAGGTTTTACCAAAATTTAATGGTAAGGATGATAATCTAATACAATTTTTAAAGTCCCCCTATCATTGGAGCGGGGATATTGGGGAATTATATTAACTCCAGCCAACGACGATTGTGGTGAAACGGAGAAGTATCTATTCTTCTGTTTATTTTCTTCACATCTTAAATTTTCAAATTTAATGGAATATTTTCCTATAACAATTGACGGCGTAAATTCAGAGGTATTTCTAGCGTAACTTCGAAAATTTAATATTTTTCGTCAAGGAATTGCATCATGCTACTTTTAAAAAAGAAGAAAATTCGTTGAAAATTCATCTACAAATTATATTTCGAAAAGAATTATCAAAATTTGTTGTACTTGAAACAATCGCTATCGCAATTAAAATAAAGGAGTAGAGAGACGCTAAATAATTTCTAACTTTTGAGCCAAGATTCTCATCCAAGTAACACGTGTTAGATTGTGTTCCCAGATGCTAAGTGTTTAACTTTTAAATCGTTCCATAAATACGAGGTAGAAGTCAAGTTTGGTGATTAAAGAACAGGCAGGTTTCCAGTAAGGATCATATAAAGGACATCGTCCTTATTCCAGGTTAGTTTTCATTTTTCAGTTTTAATACTCGTTAAATTTCATTAATTGGTATCTAATTTAACTTAAAATTGCCAAAAGAGTGAATTGAGGTCACTCCCGAATCCTTATATCGTATAATTAATTAACTAATTCCGAAAAATTAATTTTTATTTAATAATTTTACGCATCTAGAACATTTCAATGGGGCAGAATGGAGTCCCCCATTTGACGGGTGAATTGTGACAAAATGCTTCAAGATAAAAGAAAAAGGTTTTTATTTTCGGAAAGCACATATCATGCCATTTTTTTGTTTAAGTTGTAAAAATGATATCATTCATGTGTCTTCCTTGACGGGCGATACACATATTAAGTCGTTCGATAAAGTTTTCGGTCACTCTTGTCAGCATATCTTGTGGAATTCCGGTGATTACGTCCGCAATTACCACCTTCAGGGCTTCCAGGGACCGAGGTCGAAATTTGTAAACCTCAGCTTTAAGGTAACCCCACAGAAAAAAGGCGCAGGGGCAAATGCGCTTCGTCGCTAATCCACACAATAGCGCCAGGAGGTACAGCTGTTAGGATTGCATTGCAAGCATCTCTACGTTTCACGTAGTCTTACGGGTTCAATCTCTGAGCAATCATTATTTTGTAGGGATGTAACTTAAGGTCTGTGTGTAAAATTCGCCTCACTGTTTTCGACGATATTCCAAGGGCAGCGGCATGTTTTCGCGCAGAACGCGTCGGAGACTGTTCGATAGACGCTCTAACTGCCGCGATGTTTTCGGGAGTTCTTACACTTTTAGGTCGCCCTGCTGGTTTTTTAGGAAGTGCGGATCCCGTCGTCCTTACATAACTGATCCATTTCCGAATGGTTTTAGAGTCAGGAACACTGTCGTGACGAGTTAAACCGAACCGCCTGCGAAAGGCCCTCTGCGTCGCCACCACACTTTCCCCGTTTTTAAAGAAAGTCTCCACGACAAAGCCTTGTTGCTCACCCGACCACCGCATGCTGACTACCGAAAATGGCGTTGTTCCCCCGACCTAACGGTACCTGCCCCGCCCCTCTACTTGCTCTAGCGCCCCTTGAGTGAATTTTTAAAACTAGGGACTCCATTCTGGCCCACCCTGTATAACATGTTTAACAAAAAATTACGTGAATGTGTAAGAAAAACTACATTGCTTTCTAGTACAGAAAAAAAGACAGTTATCATTTATATAAAAATAGTATTATCAGGCACTAAAAATAAATATTATGGTAATGTATAATAAATTTATGTACAATGTCGCTAAGACTTTAGATCTTAGGTGTTATGCATCAAAACTTTATATTGACATTTTGCACCAATTGGTTCACCAAACATTATCAAATTATACCCAGATACTGTTTAGGCGTTATTTTACCGAAACGCTCTCAATCTATAGTATGTATATTAATACCAAATCGTAATTTTAAATCTCGGCAATGACATATTTTTTTAATTTAAAGAAATAATCGTTATTTGATTCATATGATCTCTCGAAACAAATATCCTTAAGTTTGATTTGAAAATATATCTGTTTGATTTAATATACGTAAAATGCTTGATTCAACGACACGGTTCGTCAGTTTGGAACAAATCTATCATTCTTTACCATTTAATTGATTTCATCTTTTCATGGCGAACGTTTCCAAATTGGGAACATACTAAAAAATCTAATATTTGTTTACTTAATCATATTATTTGCATAAAATTTGTATGTTTTGTGCAAATAATACGATTAATTCAATGAAAAATCGATTTTTTAGTATGTTTGGAAACCTTCGTCATTAAAAGGTTAGATAAATATGTGTTTGCTTAACAAAATATGTCTGCGGTTTAAAGTATGCTGTTACTTTGACAAATATATTATTCTGTTGGTATTATTACCCCACTGAAAAGGTTAGTACGATAGATGCTTTCTTCTTTTTAGAGAAGAAAACATCCATTTATGAGAACATAGGGTAACAATGTGTTAAAAATACAGAATCTTTTGAAAAACTTTATTAACATTGTGAATAAACTAACAAAAGTACGTAAAGAACAAATGTATAATGCCGAAAATTAATTTCCATCTGGTAGTGACGTGGTGCTTTTATTTTTGTAAATAAACCCCAGCTCCAAATACCATTAAGTTCCTCCATTACGTTAAAGTGATATCAAGGTCTTCCTAAAGATCTACGTGGCCGCAAACAAAAACGGCGAACCTTAAATCTTACGGATTTCCTTCAAGTTTCTTCGAGATTACTCACATTTTCTAGGAACCTGTAAAGTGAATCTGGTTAGGTTAGGTTAGGTCTCTATGTCTCGAAGTTGTAACCTGATTTTAACAATATTAATAATTTCAAAGTTAGGTATAGTGCGCCGATAACTTTAAACAGACTGTAGTATGTCTAAATTGTTACGATATATAGCTACAAGAAATTGTAAAAGGTGTGCACTTTTATATGGGTATCATAACCACAAAATAACTTGTGTGTTGTGTGTTCAGATACATCAAGATTAAAGTGTTACTTGTACTACTTTTGTTTGCAACGAATATTGCAAAACTTACTATCTCGGTAATCGCGTAGGAATCATGAGAATCGCGAACGAGTGACAGGGCTAACTGTATGGTTAGGTGCTAGGTATTATGACAAAAAGGGTAGGAAATAGAACAGCAGATACCTCAACGGACTTATGGATGCAAGCATGTCCTATAACTTGCCTTTGCTGAAATACCTGTTATGTCAAAAAAGGAGGAAATGTACTAATAATTAGTTACAAAATATGAAAACGGAAAGATCAAAGCAATGTTAAATGTGTGGTGAATTGAATCGCAATTTATTTAAACTGCTGACATTGGCGTTACTGGCCTTGAAAACGATATCGGCGAGATTTTTGTAATTTTCGCTAATCTCGCCGATTATACATACATAACAAACAGGAATTTTGATATTCACCAAACTGTGGCAACTATTATTTTTTTTTATACAGAAATGTTAACGTTAGTTATCCAATGGTAAAAATGTATAAACCCATTATCCTATTTACCTATTATTTTCTTCATTTACATCTCACTGCACCATCTCACATAACCTAAACTGGGACTATGATTGCGATTGCCCTGCGTTCACGCAACGGAAATTGCCGACGGGGCGCGAAGCGCACGATTTTAATATATATTCAACGAAATTATGTCGAATAAAACGTTTGTACATTCAAACAAATTCAATCTGTTGTTCTTAAAAATGTGTTTCATTCAAATAAACCTTTGTTGAATTAAATAAATAATTTCGAAGATATACGAGGCGTGTTTTTAAAGTAAGCACCGTATCGAAATTCTGCTACCGTGAGCGCTGCGGCGGTTTTCTTCTAGGAAAGTTCAACCTAGAAGAAATTCCACGACTTTAATCCTGACAGAAACCCGAGATAGCTAATTTGTGAAACTTCCCTTTCACAGAATATTGAAAAGTATTAATAACGTTTTTAAGGGACAAGATATGAACGCGTATTTCAGTTCGCGAAATTTACTCACAAACCTGCTTGGCAATCCGAAAGATAAACCGCACATGAAGGAAAGGTTGGGAATTTACAAAATTGCATGCCATTGGCATAATATTAAATTAAAAAACCTAAAATGAATTAAGAACGTAACTCCGTCGTGAGAATTAGACGCTTACGCAACTATTTACATGAAAATGAATACAATGATGAATAAAGAGAATGGCTACTGGCCTACTCAAGTCTTATTGATTTATTAGGGTAAGTGGACGTTTCGTGCTATAAAAACAAGAGACCTTTTCGTTTATTTTTCACATATTTCGCATGTTCTAGTTTTATTCTGTATAGGCGGCAAAAGTAGGTACTTGTAAATATCTTCTCGAGAGTAGGGATAGAACAGGCATGTTAGAATTAAAAGCTTTTTCTCATATACGAGACGTGTTTTTAAAGTAAGTACCGTTTTGAAATTCTGCTACCGTGAGCGTTGCGGCGGCTTTCTACGCTTGCTCGCTGTGTACCTACATCTGTTGACAAGCCACAGACGCCATTACAGAAAGATTCGACCGCGTTTACGTTTGTTTGTCACTATTTAAAATGTCTCTGCCGATCGAGAATCCCGCCGACAGTGTGTTAAAGGCATTAAATCGGCCGACATTCATCGTCAGATCTGTGAAGTGTATGGAGAAAACATTATGAGTGATGGAATGGTACGGAAATGGGTGAGAGCTTTTAAAGATGGCCCCACGAATGTCCATGAGGAGGAACGAAGTGGACGACCTTCTGTCATTACTGAAGATTTGGTTCAGAAAGTTGACGAACAAGTGAAAGAGAATAGATGCTTTACGATTTCATCGTTATCTGATGAGTTTCCTCAAGTGTCCAGAAGTGTTCTCTATGAAGTTGTGACCAAACGCTTACAGTATCGAAAGTTGTGCTCACGCTGGGTACTGAAAATGTTGACCAAGGTGCACAAAACCAAACGTGTAGTGAGGGGGGTGATGATTTTTTAAGCCAAATTGTCACAGGTGACGAAACGTGGGCGGCTCACGTTACATCGGAATTGAAGCAGCAATCCATGGAATGGCGGCATTTAACATCGCCCAAGAAAGTGAAGTTCAAGCAAACAATTTCAGCTCGGAAAATCATGTGTACTGTGTTTTGGGACAGAAAGGGGGTGTTGCTTGATGATTTTTTGCCTCGTGGTGACAATAAATCCTACGACAAATTGTGAGACCTTAAAAAAACTGCGCCGTGCAATCCAAAGCAAGCGGCGAGGCATGTTGTGTAAGGGGATCGTTTTGCTTCACGACAATACCCGTCCACACACAGCTTCTCGAACTCAAAATCTCATCGCATCTTTTCACTGGGAACAACTTGATCACCCTCCATACAGTCCCGATCTTGCGCCCAGTGACTACCACTTATTCCTGCATTTGATGAAGCATCTGGGTGGTCAGCGCCACGACGACGATCATGAGGTCAAAACGACTGTTGTGCAGTGGTTGTTAAATCAGGCGGCAGACTTCTATGACGATGGGATTGTAAAGCTGATTGTACGATACGATAAATGCCTCAATATTGGTGGAAGTTATGTAAAAAAGTGGAATAAGGTACAGGCTTTCATGTAAAAATAAAATTGTTAAGAAAAGTTTACTTACTTTAAAAACACGCCTCGTATATTTGTTTGATTCAAGAACTTTTTTTTCTCCGTGCATAGTGTTATAGTTTCTAATCCATTTTAAACCATTGCAATATTAGGTTATATTGCAAGCAATATAACCTAGTATTCAATAACATTATATGTACGTAAGCCATCAGTATGTTAGGAATCTAGTAATCATTAAACGTTTAACATAATGGCGTATAACAATAGTGCAAACAGTTGAAGTGGTCGATAACAAATGAAGATTAATGTTACGTCATGTCGTTTCCCAGAGGAGTCCGAGTGGCCTAGATTCGTGAAACCTTCCTATTACCATTTATCCTCGCCCTTTTCTGACACATTTTCGGATCGTCTCGCTGCGCTTTTGTGTCTAATTCTTCAATAGTATACAAATAATAGTAAGAGAAATGAATGAAAAGACTTCATAGTTCATAAACGCACGGATAAAAGGCGAAAATACGAAGTCACTTGACTCCCGTGAAAAGAACTGAATGGACTTAAGGAACAAGCTGAAGTTCAACAGTCATATTATACAACAACAACATATTTTTGGCCGTTTTGTTGTCGATGTAGGACGACTTTATTTAGTGATATTTAACGTAGAATAAACTCATGATGCGAACTTTACAATAATGAACTCGTCCATTGTGGTGATCGTTTGAGGTTAGAAAATCGACGTCATAAATTTTCTCGCTTTTATACGCTGAATATTTACCTCTTACGAGCACTACATAAACCCGGCATCACAACAGCAGTAGCTGTAGCAACAACATTACCACTTTTAGAAGAAGACTGTCCGGTATAAATTGTGTGCTTCTTCACTGCGACTCTTCTGCATTCTTGAGTTTAATCAATGAGGCCGATGCTTGAATGAGTATATACGTGAAGTCGAAGGACAATGCCGTTTTATTACACCGCAAAACGCCATAAAACGTCTAAATATAATTTAGTGGAAGTGTTTCGATTTGCTGTCGGACAGCTGTGTCCTTTTTGGACGTGTAGAATAAATGATCGACGTTCTTTTAACGTTTGGGTTTGAAAAGGAGATATTTTCGAGAAAGTTTGGTGAATTTTATCGGTCGAAAAATGAATTGCTTAGTCATTTGTAAGACATTAAATAATCATTGAGTTCTATAATATAAACGAAGGTATTTTAAACTCACCATAAAAGCTTTGGCGACCAATTCAACTCTTTGAATTACTAGTTTGATGCTCTTATTCGTACGTTTTACTGTAAAGCCTTCGTCATATTTAGGTAAACGCTAGAGAGGATTTGTTGGAGCTTTTGGCTTATTGTTCTTTTAATTTTTCTGGTGGATGCTATACTCAAAAAGTAGATATTATCGGCTATGAGAAATGTAAGAACTTTTTAACATAATTTATTAGGGACAGCCAAATTTTAAAATTTGGCAGGTAATTGATTCAGCGCAAAAAGCGAACAGCATATGTTATATTATAGTAATTACGACGTAGGCGCCATAAATTCTCAGCCTAACAGGCTTATTCAGATTCGAGCAAAGCCTACATTATAAATATTACGGTTCGGAGAGTAGTAGTTTTAAGTAGCTAGCCAGACAACGTGACTAGTCCATGAAAATGTCTTAGGTAACGAAAATTGAGCACGGTGCTATCATTAAATTTTTGACAAAAGAAGGGAATCACATTAAACAACGTTTAGACGGCGTTTAAAGTCATTTATCTCCTTCATATTCCACTGTAAAAAAGTGAGCAAAATGTTTCCGTTTACGGCAAGAATCCCTTGATGACGATGAGTGCCCCAGTCGGCCAATTGAACTGATAACGCCTCAAAACATTTCAGTTATTGAAGAAATGGTATTAGCAGATCGCTTTTTGAAACTGAAGGAATTAGCAGTGATGTTTAATATTTCTGAAACAAATATCCGCCGAATTCTCCATAACCATTTGGGTATGAATAAGATTAGTGTAAGATGGGTACCGCATCTTCTTTCTGTTCTCCAACATGAACATCGGGTCGAATGTGCGCGCTCGTTTTTAAACATATGTGGAGATGACCTGAAACCGACTTTGGAGTCCATTGTCACAGGAGGTGAAACAGTGGTTCTGTATTATGATCCTCTATCCAAAAAGGAATCGTTTTAAGGATAATAGTGAGTTGCAAGCAGTTGTACCACAACATTTTGATGGAAAAACTTTAGATTATTTTTACAAGGGTATAGAATTGATCGTTGTAATAAATGTATTGAAGTTAGGGGAGATTATATTGAAAAATAAAAATTGTTATATTTTACCAAGCTTTTTTTCTATATCAGGCCAAGAATTTATGGTCTCTACCTCGTAGGTATTATCAGCCATGGTTCTACACAAAAAGCGAAACAACATATGCTATATTATAGTAATTATTATACAAGAAATGGCTCATATTACCTAAAAAATTAGAAATACCAAAATTGCTAATGAAATATGATATAGTCTATTCAATAAAGGTGATTATGAATATAGATTCAGCTCAATTTCAAGTGGATTTTTTTGTTCTACTTTTAGTGATCGATTTCAACACATGTATGTCAATCATCAGGCTAAATAGCCTTATGATTGACATACATATGTTGAAAATAGTCATAGTCATTGACGTCATTGAGAAAAAAATATATATCACATTATCGTCAGAATATATATATATATATATATATATATATATATACAGTGTGTAAAGCGATGGGGTATACAAGAGGGAAAATTTTTTTTAATATTGATTTTTGAAAAAAAATTATTCTTCATGATATTTTTTGCTTGCCCTGAAAGTACCAGTAATGTTTCGAAAATCTAAAATTTATTTCTAGTAATCTGTAAAAATAACAAACTAAATTTTTTATTGTGAGTTATCATTCTACATTATAATGAAGATAGCGATGATAAATAAATAAATAAAAAAAAACTAAAAAATAGAAAACTATTTTATTTAATATGAACTGCCATTCTACATAATCTCCTCCGTTTTCTACACATCTTTCCGCTCTATTCCTGAATTCCTCATAAACATTCCCTAAAGTTTCCAAGCTAACTTCTCTAACCGCTGAAGTTATTCGTTGTTTTAGTTTTTCTATGTATTGGACCATAACGTCCAATCCAATTCCCAGGAAATTGCTGGTCTAACAATGTGCTGTGAGCTGGACATCCATCTTGTTGATAATAAATGTTCTCTAAGTTCACGTCCTGTAGTGAGGGAATCATAAAATTTCGTAGCATACTTAAATTACTATGTTGATTCAAATTTTCGTCAAAAAAGTAGGGCCCAATTGGAAAACAGTACGCGTTTATGAAAGTTTCTGTTTTCCATAAGCTTCTCACCAATCCATACGCAGAAATCCAGTCTAAAAGTCCTTGAATTTCAAGGATATGTCTAAATTTAGGCTTAAATGGAAAATTTTTATTTCTTTTAATAATTGTTTGTAATAAGTCGTGACTGACATTAAAATTTTAGATTTTCGAAACATTACTGGTACTTTCAAAGCAAGCAAAAAATATCATGAAGAATAAATTTTCTTCAAAAATCAATATTAAAAAAATTTTCCCTCTTGTATACCCCATCGCTTTACACACTGTATATATATATATATATATATATATATATATATATATGTATATATATGTATATATATATATATATATATATATATATATATATATATATACCGTACGAGCGAGCGTACTATGATCACTCGATTTTACACGAACTCAGCGCATCTAAACGTGTGCTGTGTTGAATGTCACTGTGAAATGTCATTTGCTTGACAAAATTGCGTAAACGCAAATTCATTTGTGCACCTTGCTAATATTATAAACGGCGTATTCGTTCAAGTGCATGTACAAGCCACGACTTCACTCTTGCGTTTCCGAAAACACTTTGCTCACGTTATAAACGATATATTCGTTCACGTACACGTGTAAGATACGACTTCGCTCTGGCATTTCCGAAAAATGCCGATTGTGCTGGCTGATCATAGTACGCTCGCTCTTACGGTATATATTGAAATTTGAAATTTAGAGTTTAAAGATATTTGTTAAAAATTTAAAGTTTAGGTGTGAAGTATTATTATATAAGTTTATTATTAGGAGAAGAAAAAGGAAGAGGAAAATGGGGTGGGAAGCGGCAACCGATATAATTATGCGGACGTTTGCTGGTCGACACACGACCACCAATATTTGTTATAAGCAAACTTGAATAAAACAGCTGCAGATTGAGAAAATTCAACGGAGATTTCTCAAATTCTCATCTTTCAAACTTGATGGAATCTACCCAGTGCGGAAACATTGATTATGCCGCGCCTCTGGTTCGGCATGGGATGCATTGTGTGTCATCTCGTCGGGAGCGACAAGGTTCACGTTTTATGTGCAAGTTGGTGATGATGTTGTTGATTATCCTGATTTACTTTCTTCCTTAAATTTCCTAGTTCGTCACATTTCTTCAAGTTTCTTTCCTACTTTCTTCCTTCTCATACCTCGAATACATCTGTTATCCTTTTTCCACATTACTTGCATGTGCCGGACTTTGTATTGATGTGTTTTTCGGTAAAATTAGTGATTTTTGTATTTGCTTTTTGTTTTCTATTCAATTATTTTTATTATTGTACGTATTTTTATTTTGTATACTATTGTCTTGTAGATGGAAACTGCTGAGCAATAAAAACTACAGTCCCTGGCCATATTACTTGAAACATGTCATAAATCAACCCTTTTACCTGGAAATTCCCATCCTATTATAGTGATATTCTTTTGCTTCGAATCCGATCGTTTATAGGGGGACTAGATTATTGTATCGATAAATAAAAATACCAGAGAAATTATATTTATATAAATATTTCAGTTACCAACTTACATTTAGCGAGTTCACAGTTTAGAGAATGCATCGATATTTTTAAAAATATTTCGTCATAACCGTATAGAAGCTAAGTTGGAGTATCGTTAAGTGTTTTGTGTTGCTATATCGTTATTGCAAAGGTAAAACTGTTATTCTATCTCTCTCTTAATAATTAATTATTTGGAATTTGAAAAAAATTGAAATATTTGGGGTTTTTGAAGAAAATGCCCGGGAAAGATTTAACAAGTGAACAAAAAGCCGCTATACAAGCTCTTCTACAATCAAACAAACATTAACAACGAGAAATTGCAAAATTCCAGAAAGTATTTCCTTCTTCTGTATCGCGTTTAGCTAGAAACTTAAACGAAGGAGCTAGCACATCGACACAAAGACGGGCAAAGTGCGGTCGGAAAAAGAAAACTTCGAAGAGATCTGACCGTGGCTTTGAGCAATAGATTTGCTTTGATGATTCAAAAAAAAATTACAAGAGAGAGGAATAGAGATTTCGCGCAGAACTGTCAGGCGCCGATTGCGCGAAAATTGCATAATGGGCCGAAGACCTGTAAAAAAGCCGCGTTTAACAGAAAAAATGAAATCTGTTCGTCTCAACTTTGCAAGAGAATATCGACATTTCACAGACGAGCATTGGAAAAAGGTGAATAACTTAACAACATGCTTCTTACTGAATTAATGCTTGCATTATTTAATAGGTTTTCTTTAGTGACGAGTGCTCGCTCTGTGTGTTAGTGCAGCGAGCACAATTTGTTCGAGCTGTAAAACACCCTCCGCAGGTAATGATTTGGGGAGTGATTAGTGGAGACGGACCCGGCCCTTTGTATTTTGTAGAAGGTACAATGCGTCAAGAGCAATACATAAATGTGTTAAAAAACACGTTATTACCGTATTTTAAGCCAGGACGTCGCATACCGACATGGCGTATATTTATGCAAGATAATGCTCCTTGCCATGTGGCTAAAAATGGTTAAGACATTCTTTGAAGGCAATCACATACCTCTTTTACGTTGGCCCGGAAATTCACCGGACCTTAATCCCATCGAGAACGTATGGAATCGACTAAAAAGTAAGGTATATGAAAGAGAAAACCCTACAAAGGAAATATTAATGAAGAATATAAAAGGTGTATGGGAGAACGATGAAGATATAAAAGAGACAATCATATCTTGCATTGAAAGTATGCTCCGAAGAATTAAGGGTGTTATTAAAAATCATGGGTTATGGACTAAATATTAATTACTTATTTAATATTTACATATGTTACATATTTTTACAATATATTTTATAAATAAAAAATATACATGTATAGTTTATATTTTATTATGAAGAAACTACAAAATCTTGAGCGTTTCAAGAAATTTGGTCAGGGACTGTATTCTTATTAGTGTATCTATCTTGCGCTACCTTTTGTGGCAAGATTTTTTCCTCTTCTGTAGTCTTCTGTAAGTATCTTGAATTCAAAATCTCCTTTTCTATACTACCATCTTCTTATCTCGTCTTGCAATAGTAAGTTCTCTTCGAGTGGTTTTTCCAAAGCTGCGGCCAGATATCGAAAACTGCTTCGGTTAATTCATCGGATGAAATTTACTTGTAGGAAAAAATTATTTATTATTAGCCTAAGATTTTCAAAAGCAACTTAGTTTACTTCTAGGTTTTTATTTTGATTTTATTTAGTATTGCGTTGTCTCGCTCTCATTATACACGTAAACCCTACATCACTACCGTTGTTGGGCGTATTAATTATCCTTGAAAAAAGACGGAAAAGTTCTCTCTCCTGTTTATCCCTACACAGTACTACCCGCACTAACTAACAGCCGGTTCAGCAACTGCGTAGAGACCATCGGTGAGGAGACGGCGTTGTAGGTCGTGGATTCAATTAAAAAACAAATTTATGAATGGAAGATTGGTCGACGCGATAGGACCGAAACTAAAAGGTATTAAGGAGTTCGAATTTTAAATTTCGAATAATTAAATTTGATAAAACAAGACCACGACTTGTTGGAATGTCAGTAGCGGGATACGGTAGCTGCTAATGCGGACCAGATCGAATGCTGGACCTGTTTCTCGTATAAGCTCTTCGTAACCTGGCTAAAAATGTTATAGAAAGGCATGCATATGGATTGACAACGACTTATGCGCGCTTGTAATTTTTGATCATTAAAATAGTTGAGTTGTGGGACACGATTGGAATTTAATAATTGCTTTAATTATCCGTGCACGTAGATTTTATATGATTTAAAAGATGTTTTGATTTTCGCTGCATGTTTATCGATTAAATTAAACGACATAAAGAACGTGTTACATTAATTTACTGCTTAAAAATATTTAGATTTAAAAGAAGTTAAAGTAATGCGACGAAAGCTTTTTAATCAATAGATTTTTTTTTTAACTCAAATGTAATTTGTCTTTTTTGAAATGCTTTTTAAATATTTTTCTTTTAAAGATTTCTCTGAATTTGTATCTAATATACAGAAAACAATTTCTAAAGGTTTGTTTCTGAAATGTTTTAAGAACGGAATTATCTTTGATATCCATTCTTTTTGTTGGAAATAAGCTGTTGTGCCATTTGATGGTTGCAAAATTAATAAAATCCAATTTCGATAACTAAAAGAAAATCTTTGTTAGGAAGAGAACACAAGTAGTAAAATTTAATAATATTTTAAGAAAAAAATCTGTATCAGTCGGTGTTCCCCTCGTTCCGCTTTGGACCCGCTGCTCTTTTTAATTGGAAAGATAGAAATAAAAAAGGGGTCCAGTTCTCACAAAATTCTGTGATAAAAAAAAAATAAGGCGACTGGTTTCGCGTTTAAGAACACATCAAGAAGATTACGTAATGGAAAGGCCTAATGTAAATAATTAAAGATAAGAGCAAGTGCACTACTTTTGTTTCTTTAATTATTTACATTGGGTTTCTCTATTATGTCATTTTCTTTTATTGGATATCCTTGTAGCTGGCATAAGGAGCTGTTCTTAAACACGAAACCGGTTTAATTTTTTTAATACAGAATTTTGTGAGAACTGGACCCATTTTTGATTTCTACCTTTCATAACTTCATCTCACACAGAGTCGTTATGGATTATTTTTTTTTTAATTTATAACAAAGGCATATTGAAATTCCCTCAGGCAAATTGAATAGTAATACTTTTGGTCTACGCGTGTTAAGCAAGTTAGTTTCAGCCCATCATTCTCTGATATGGATATTGATTAGTAGCATAGGATTCTGTTGCATTCACTCATAGAATTTTTGTAATAATGAAACCAAGTACCAATAACCACCATGTACGGACGCGCGTTTCGCCGCCTTACGGCTCATCAGCGTACCTCTGTGGACGTTGGTAGATGTATTTGAAATTGTATTGTATATATATATACGAAGATAGTGAATACTAGTACGGATGAGAGTATCTAATTAAAAATATTCTAATCACTGAAAATGTCGAAATTAATAGCTATATCGACCTCTACAGAAGTGAGTAACTCGTAATGCTCCACTTTTCTGTGAGGATAGCAGCTTAACTGATGGCTTAGCCTGCCAGAGGTAATTAAATAATAATGAAACCAACTACCAATAACCACCATGTGCGGACGCGCGTTTCGCCACCTTACGGCTCAGCAGCGTACCTCTGTGGAAGTTGGTAGATGTATTTGAAATTGTATTGTATATATACGAAGATAGTGCATACTAGTATGGATGAGAGTATCTAATTAAAGATACTCTAATCACTGAAAATGTCGAAATTAATAGCTACATCGACCTCTACAGAAGTGAGAAGAATTAGATACTCTCACGTAAGTACGATAATAGATCTATATATCTTTACTATTAACCATAACGTTAAAATTTCCGTATAAAGAAATTATAAAATAATTGTCGCAGATTGGTGAATATCAATATTCCTGTTTGTATTAGGGATTAGTGAAAATTACAAAAATTTTGCCGATGTCGTTTTTAAGGCTAGTAATACCAATGTTAGCAGTTTAAATAAATTGCGATTCAATTCACCACACATTTAGCAATGCTTTGATCTTTCCGTTTTCATATTTTGTAACTAATTGTTAATATATTTCCTTCTTTCTTTATATAACAGGTATTTCAGCAAAGGCAAGTGATAAGACATACTTACATGCATAAGTCCGTTGAGGCATCTGCTGTTCTATTTCCTTTATTTTTCTAAAACATGGGACGTAAGCCTGGTGTACCTCTTGCATCGCATGTGAAGAAATATATTTGGCGTTTCCCTGGTTTGGAATTTACAGGTTCGCACATTCGTTGCAAATTTTGCGGTATAGGGTCGATAGGTCGCACGACATTTGAATGTAGAAGTCATATTAAAAGTAAACGTCATGTATTGAATTTAAGAAACAATATTCCATACTGGCAATTTTTGTGTGCCTTTATTTTCATGTTGAGCACGTGCAACATCCCACAACACCTAGTAGATAATGAAAACTTTCGTCTTTTTTGGGATAAATATGTTCCATCATGGAAGCTACCAACAAAAAGACAATTGCGGTACAATTTACCACATGTACAAAGTACAGTACAAGCCTGTATAGCAGACGAGTTGAGAAATCAAAAAATCTGGGCGAAACTACTGATGCTCAGAAACACAGCCTGATTCATATTGTGGCGCGTCCTTTAAAACGTAATGGTCCAGCTTAATTAACCAGTAAAAGGATTGAAAGAACTGATGCCGAAACCATTGTAAACATAATAAAAAATATGTTAAGAGAATTTTGAGTCGTAGGAGAACAAATCACCATGTTAGTTTTCTGACGGATCCGCAACAATGCTGAAAGCTGGTGGGATGTTAAATAAAAGTACGCCTTCCGACTCTTCTTCACATAACGTGCCTCATACACGCATGTCATCTCGTAGCAGAAACAATTCGAAGCAGGTATCGTAGGGTGAATGATTTAATATATCTACCAAAAAAGTGTTTGTAAAATCTCCCAAACATATCCGCGTATTCAAGCAATTGTATCCGCAAATTCCGCTACTACCTCAGCCTGTATTGACGCGATGGGGAATGTGTTCCGAAGCAGTATCTTACTATCGCAAATATTATTCTCACGTGAAAGATGTCATTTTCAAACTTAATTCTTCGGCAACTTTTTTCCGATTCGGACGTTCAAAAAGAAATAGATGACAATTCCATAATCTATTCTGTAGTGACACAAACTATTTCGCAGTAAGAAAATACTCACTTATCTATACAAGACTCGTTAAATAACATCAACAATTAAGCAGCCGCTTTAGAAAGCTTGACGGATCCTATAGGACTAGATTTCGTGCAGTTTTAAATAAAAATCCGGATTTAGAACAAATTGTAACAACGTTGGAAAAAGAAAAGATTAAAAGTACTACAGTTCAATGCCCCATATTTTATAAATCAAAACAGCTGATAATACCAGGAATTTCCAAACGTAAAATATTAGTACTAGCGGATAGTCAAGGAAGAGGAGTTTCTGAGATTTTGCATAATCAATTGCAAAATTATAAGGTTGAGTGTATTTTTAAACCAAACGCTAATATGGAGGGGGTGTTTCATGATGTTGTGGAATTGACTAGAAATGTTACCAAGAGCGATACACTAATCATTCCTGCAGGAACTAATGATGCCTTGAAGAATACCATCACTGACATTGAATACCTAGTCGATCTATTATCCTCTTTGTCACATATTAATATTGTTTATTCGTCTTTACCCTACTGTAGAGGAAAATGTGATTTCAATGCTTATGCATTCGACATTAATTCTAGAATTTATAATATTATTGAGAAATACAAACTGCACTTCACTAATTACATTGATACTAATACAATTTTACAACGGCTGATACGTCGAATTCATTTGTCAAACAACAACAAATTAAGTGTTTATTCACATATTTCCAACATTTTAGGAACTTGGTAACGACCCGCTTAATGAATTTGTCAATTTCGAAAATTTGATCTATGTACCAATATCTGATCATTCTACTTTTTTATAATTGATACTTTTCCTGCTAATTATAATTCAATTGACGTGAATGTTGATGCACGTTGTGGATCATCGTTTTCTTTGGGAGTTCTACATTTAAATGTCCAAAGTATTGACAATAAGCAACTTAAACTTGAGATATATTTAAGTAGCATGCAACCTGACTTATTTTGTACTAGTGAGCATTGGCTTAACAAGGCTGATTGATTATAGTTTGGTGACTTATTCCTGTCGGGAGACGCGTGCAGCGGGTGGGACTGCTATTTTTGCTAAAAGCAGTTTTAAAATTACCTAGAAGAAGATTGATGTATCATGCATTGACAGAGTATTAGAATATTGTATTGCTCAATTTAAAATATGTAATCAGACTTGTGTTCTTGTCACGATTTGTAGATCTCCTGGATCAGATGTTAACACTTTTAGATAACTTTGATAATGTTTTAGGTACGGTGACGGTTAAGTGTGATGTTATATTTTTTTGCGGTGATTTTAATATTGATATCTATAGGACCGATACAGTTTCTAGTCGTTTTAAAGATATTGTGCATTCTTATGGAGTTCATTTCGCAATTAAAGATCCTACTAGAGTTATTGCACACCCCAGTACTCTTATAGATAATACACTGACAAATCTTGATACCGAGCGCTACACAGCTACTGTTTTGGAGGCGAGTCTGTCTGAGCACCACGCGCAGCTGATCCATTGTTCGGACTTTGGCTACAGCAGTTCTGATGTGGAAATTCATGTGTTTAGAAGAAGTTTTTCTTAGATAAATACTCAGCGTTTTATTGACCTTATGTCTGAGGAATCTTGGGGGGTTTTGTCGGATAGGTTGAGCTTAGATGATAATTTTCGGTATTTTTTTAACACCTTTTTTAGTTATTTTGACGAGGCTTTTCCTATGCGCAGAACACGTACGGAAACTAACAGCAAATCTTGGATTAACATACTTGTGAGGTTCGTGTCTCCTCCGATGAGTTGCGATTTAATCATAAACTTTATAAACTAGGACTTATATCTAAAATGCAATATAATCATCTAAAAGCTATTCATGATGAACTGATTATTGACATAAAGTAGAAGTTTAATAATAAATTGTTAAAAGTAGCGAATAATAAAGCAAAGTGTGCTTGGAAAATAGTTAATAATGAAGTGAATATTCACCAGTGTTCACCAGTACAACGACAACTTAGATATTCAAGATAGAACAAAATATTTGCAACCAACAAACAAATATGAAATTTTCAATGTAATTATGTCCATTACACATAAGACATCTTCGGGTATTGATGGAATTCTTTGCCGGATTCTAGGGTACGTCGCTGAGCTTATTTCAGTACCATTATCAATGATGGTTAATCAGTAGAGTTGGTCACGCGCGCCAACAGGCAGCTGCGTCGTATCTATACGGTTATATACAAGCCTCAGTGTAACTTCGACCTTCCATTAGCGCGGTACGTGTTGTTTAGAAATGTTGCGTACGTCACGCAAACGACCCAAGGCGGACCAAGTTAGAGAATTTTTAGCTGAAATTCCTGACTTAACGTATGATGGCGCTAAAATTGAATGTGTAGTATGTAATGTTTAGTTGATGAGTTGGTCCAAAAGGGACTGTCTACGGCACGTAAACAGTGAACGGCATGCTTCAAAAAAAAACTTGCACACGAGACTATGACAAATTTATATTTAATTTATGTGTTACTTTTATTGTATGTAATATACCGTTTAATTTACTAGACAAGGAAGCGTTTGTCTTGTTTTGGAATAACTATTCGGAGTACAAATTCCCAAGTTGGACATCGTTACGAAGGATAGTGCCATCTGCTCGTGAATATGTTGAAAGAAGCATTAAATCGGAGTTGAAAAAAAAATGTGGTTATGTATGGACGAAACAACAAATCGTAAAAAACATTCGGTCGTTAATATAAAGGCACGTAAAATGGAACCACATCAATCGTCACCTTCAATTCTATTAGCTTCCAGACGAATACAACAATGTACTGCCGAAGTAATTGTAAAGTTAATGTTAAATACATTGGAAAAGTATGAACTTTCAACAAACCAACTGTTGATGTTTATGAGTGATGGTGCCGCAAACATAGTTTCTGTAGGTCGGTCTCTTAAAAAGCATTCTGTTAACTTGTTACACATTATGTGTAAAATTCATGCTCTCAATCTTGTGGCAGATGGTATCAGAAAATGTTATCCTGAGATAGACGCTTTAGTAGCGCATACAAAAGCAGTGTTTATCAAATCCCCGAAACGTATTCGGGAATTTCATAGACTGTGCCCCCGTATACCTGAGCCACCAGAACCTATTCTTACACGTTGGGGAGCTTGGTTAAATGCTGCGTTTTATTATCATAAATATTAAGAACGTGGTTTTACAATTCGATCCAAAGAAAGCTGCCGCTGTCAAGAAAAGCCAGTCGAAATTTCAAGATAGTCGGGTTGAAACGGATTTAAAAATTATTCACAACAATTACTTCGGACTAGCGGAGGCAATAGAAAAGTTACAAGATCCTTCGGTGTCGTTAGTAGAATCTGTGCAAATAGTGCAACATGTTCACGCACAGCTATGCGCGATAGAAGACGCAAAAAATGTTTGTCTTCTAGAAAAATATGAAAGTGTTTTAGAGAAAGATTCTGATTTTGGCACATTAAGACACATTTGTGAAGGTGCGTCAACAGAACCGTTAAGTTGTTTCAAAGAATATTTTAATTACGCAAATATAACGTCACTAGTTGTAGAACGTTCGTTCTCTGTGTATAAACACATTTTTTCCTCGCGCCGCACTCGGTCTGTCGAAACAACTGTTGAAACATGTTGCAGATATTTAACAGACATTATTCACTTTGCGATTTCACGGAGGACTCTTAAAATGGTAAGTGTTTGAGCACGCATTATTTTATTTTTATTTAACAACTACGCGAAAGCATTTACGACAGCAAACATCTACACACAAGAGCTCGAGTGAAACCCGAGGCCTAATCGAAACAACGCCGCTGCACGTTGGCGCGCGTGGCCAACTCTATTAATCAGTCTTTCTCAAACGGCGTATTTCCTGCATTATTGAAGACAGCCAAAGTGATACCGGTTTACAAGAAGGCGGATAAACAACGTGTGTCAAATTATAGGCCAATATCCAATTTGTCTTGTTTTTCAAAAATATTTGAAAAGGTAATGTTCCAGAGAATAATGTCTTTTGGGAATAGATTCAAAATAATAGCCCCGAATCAATTTGGTTTCATTAAATTCAGGTCTACACAAAATTATGCTCTTTTTGAGGCTTTAGATCACATCTATAGTCTTCTTGACAGCGGAACTCAAGTTGGTGGCCTGATTTTGATTTGACTCAGGCATTTGATTCTGTAGATCATGAGCTCCTGCGCCAGAAACTGTCAATTTGTGGTATACGGGGACGTTGCAAGCAGTGGATAGCATCGTACTTGACCGGCCGTACCTACATAGCTTGTGTCGGTTAGATGTGGTGACCGAATTGCATACTCTTCTGCTATGAAAGTTTTACAAGGTGTGCCACAGGGATCTGTCTTGGGACCACTTTTGTTTGTGTTATTCGTCAATGACCCACGTGGTGAGTTTTTTGTTTCTCTTTGTATTGCTCTTTTATGCAGAGGATTTAGTTCTTTGGTGTGTGAAATTTGACAGCTATATTTTTTAGATACAACATAAGAGAAGAAATGGAATCGTTTACACATGTAGATCTTTCATTGAATATTATCGGATGTCCAAACCTTCCAGTGTCACTTAGAGATCACCAGGAAAAAAACTGGATATATTTTTTGAGAAATAGGCTATAATTATACTGCCTCTAGTACCTATCGGAATATATAGCAAGTAGTTATAAACATATATATAAAATTTTTGCATTTATTCAAGGTTTTTAATATTATTTGATGAATAAACCTGATTATCTAAATGCTCAGCAAACTTGCCAGTCTGGTGCATCTAATAATACGTTTGCCGGTAGTTGTATGGAACCTTTTTAATAAAAAAATGCGCGTAATTTCCTTTTGTGTAATAAATTTGTGCATAAATTTATTTGTGTGCATGTTAATCCATTTTATATCATATTTTAATATTAAATGTACATAGATACATATATTAGGTTTCCACAGTTCCTTCACAGTTCAATCTGACAAAATTCTCCAGGGAAGGCATATAACTTTCATTGAAGACCAATTTACTACAAATTAATACATTAATTTCCACAGAATTATCAAAAATGATATTCTATTTAAGATGATTTAGTTGGGCCCAATCAAACTTCTTCAGAAATTCATGGGGATACCGTTATTAAAGCATTCTTAATTGAAATTGCATCAACTAGCTCTTAGTAATATGTTACACTTGTGTAAAAATGTTGTGACGTTGATAAAGAGAACATTATTAGCAAGTTAATTTGAAAGGAGAAGTGTTGTAGGCCTATATGAAGCCCGTGGTTCTATACGTGAAATAGTCTGGGAAGTTGGCAATCACAGTAGTAATGTAATCATGGGTTTAAGTCTTCCAGCATGAAGCTTTTGTAAATTTAATCGTTAATTATTTTATGCTTTTGAGTAAAACTGTAAAATTTCATTCATTTATTTGCATTCTTTCTGAAGCAATATTACTAACAACTTTCCTTTTTTTAAAATATTACAACATTAAGCTGTATGGAAGGGAAAATTTCAAATGGAATTTAAGAAAGACCATTATATTGTAACCATTTTATTTGTGGTATAGAATTTGATATCTAGAGGATAATCTGAATTGATTTTAATGGCATTGTTGTTGATTATTTTGCATTTTAGAAACTTCACATAGAGATTTATGTCTATCAGATCCAATAATTATACGTTATGACCTCATTAAATTGTAATAACTACTGCTTGGCATAGTGTCGATTTACTAAAATGCACCGATTACTTAAATTCTGCTATAAAATCCTTTTTTTATCTGAACCATTTGATCAATGTTCATGACGAAAATTTGAATGTATAACAAATAAAATGAGCGGGTATGTATGTACGATTTTAAGGCATTTAATATTTTTATTTATTGAAAAAAATGTCTTCTGTTTTTATTGGTATTATTTTTTATTATTCTCTGTCACACTGTATTGATATTCCAGATATTCACTGAAAGCTTGGATTACTGAGAAACAATATATCTAGATTCTAATATACTGATTTTTTTTATCCCAGGGATTTTGTTAAAAAAATGAAATTTTGCAGGTTAATTTAATTTTTGTCTCGTTTGTAGAATTCGGGAGTATTTTTTCCTGCTCTTTCGGCAATTATTAATGAATTTTGATGTCAATAAATGCAAATTAACGAATGTTAAAATTGAAAAATATTAACTAACCTTGATTTGAAGAAGATGTCATATAAACACTATGTTCTTTATGACATTTACTGGAAATCTGCCTGTTCTAGCCTCCAACCTTTTCTTCTACCTTGAATTTATTCTCTAATTTCTATATTCATGAATTTATAAGCGTCCCTTTTCTCCTTTATATTAATCGCGATGACGATTGTTTCTGACCACAGCAAATTTTGATGGTTTCTACCCAAATATAATGTAACGAGGAATTTTGATGAATAAAGTTATTTTTAGAAGTAGCACGAGAGAACGAATGTAGTAACGCTACTAGATGACTCAAACAAGACGACTCTATGCTCTAAAATACAACTGATAACCTAAATATGACAAATTAACTGTCGATTTACTTAGTTACTTTACGATAGATATTTAATTTACGAATCCCTGCTAGAAACACCTCTGAATTTACCCAGTTTTTTGTTGTAGGAGAATTTTACATTAATTTTGAAAATAGGAAGACGAACTAAAGAGGAATAACTTCACCGTTTCTTTACGTTTGTCGTTATCTGGACTTATATAAATTATTTAATGTCCACACTCCAAGGTCAGTCGGCCTGAGGGGAAATTGTGGCTTTCGAAAAATAGATTTTATCCGCCAGAGGGAATTTTATTACTATCGGATGGTTATCCTGAACACCCTATACGTTTGAGACTGACAGCTGATATTTTTGAAGTAAATATTTAACATAACAGTACATACCGTTTTCCTTCTTTTATTACACATATGTTTTTCCTATGTGTAACTTTAACAAGAAAATTGTCAATGCATTAGTGAAATAGTAGGCAACTAGTTATACGTTTACGATTCGGCGAGCGTGAAACCACAACCTTCTAGCAAAAGCCAGCGTTGTCAGTGAATATGGTCAATGCTATTACATTCGTAACAGATCTATTTTAATGCAAATAAAATAACTGTTCCGCAAATCCCGCACTTTTAGTCCAAGTTATATACTATAATTTATTTTTTTTGTACCGAAAAAATAGATTTTCCAACATGTACGAAACTTTTTAAATCTATTACGAAACTATTAATATTTATTACGAAAGTGTTAGTAGAATCTGGTACAGAAAAAATATTTGTACTAGCGATATAAAGCAAAACAAAGGTATGAAGAATTTGGTTGTGTTTTTAATAAAGAAAGTACAAAATTTCAGATTTGAAGCGAGTACATTTGATTTTGCATGAACATTTAGGTGCGAAAAAGATCTGTTCTCGATGGATTCCACATAATTCTTATTGGTAGTTCAATTGTGTTTCCGGTGTCACCGGAAGTCAACTTTCTCATTTTAAATTGAATACACTGTATATTTTTATGTTTTTGGAAAGGTAATCGATAGGCGAATCCAACGATACCATATATGTTATACTGTAACTTAAGGAATACGACGATATGCAGCAGTAAAGGTTTCGGTAATCTGTTTTTGTTGTTACGCCAAGTTGGTTTGGAAAGAGCGCCAAATTGTTCCTTGTGACGCCAGAGTGAGCTAAAGAGCTCGTTGCCAAGCAATCAAAACAATTGCCAAATTGTCAAATTTCAATTCCAAAAGCGTAACTTATTCTTGTTATTTTGTTTATTGTTATTATATCTTCGTCATACATTCCTTCTTTGTTCTCGTTATTATTTTCCTCATTTTAACTTGTTTTGTTGATTGTTGTTATTTCCTTACTTTATCGAACTTTATTGCAATTAATTAATTATGGTAAGTTTGTTTAAATGTGTTGGTTTTTGATAAACAATATGTTTGTTTTTTAGGTTCTTTTTGTGTTGTTACTTATGATAACTGCAGCACGAACCATGCAAAATTGCTGAATCAATTAATAATAACATGTAAATCTAGCAACAATTATCAGTTTATTTATTTGTCATGATTGCGCAAGAAATTGTACAATAATTTAAATCATACTATCTTCTGTTAAAGCAGTTCGCCCTGTAAGTTTTATATTATCTATCCTTACTTAGCGCGAAGTTCAAATATTTCTGGCTGTACAAGGGCACTGTTCATTATGTTCCACTTCATGGTAATTCTTGCCAAATTCACCGAATATTAAAATTAGGTATGTACTTGATGTTTATCTTACGTGGTCCATGCGGAGGCCATTGTAAAATCGACAATATAAAAAACTGAAACTTAAGCATATTGCCTATCAAAAACTAACAAATTTAAACAAACCTACTACAGTTAATTAATTATAATAAAGTTCGATAAAGTAAAGGAGAAACAACAATTAACAAAACAAGTTAAAATGACATAAAATAATAACGAGCACAAAGAACGAAGGTATGATAAATGCAGGTTATAATAACAATAAATAACAAGGATAATTTACGCTTTTGGAATTGAGATTTGACAGTTTGGCATTTGTTATGATTACTTTCCTTAGCAACGAGCTCTTTCAGTCTGGCGTCACAAGAAACAATTTGGCGCTCTTTCCTAGCCAACTTTGCGTAATAACAAAAACAGATTACCAAAACATTTATTGTTATCTTTCCGAAAACGTAAAAATATATAGGCCATTCTATTTAAATTAAAAAGTTGACGTCACTTCCGGTGACATCGGAAATACAATTGAACTGCTGATAACGGCAAAAGTTAGTTCGTGAAAAACAGAAATCGACCTATTGTTTCTAAAAACGCTCGCTTCTGTCGTTCAAAAGTTAGCATGGGGGGTGGACACTTTAGGGCCGGACTGTATAATTTTGACAAAGAGAATATTGAAACTACTGTAAATCAGTACTGTAAAACAGTGGGAAAAATGTACTTGGTGTAGAATAATGCAGAGAAATGCGTTAGCAAATACAATGTATTGCCAGATAGGTGTCATAAGACGAAAAACTTTTGATACCATAACATGGAACAGCATAAACTTCTTGCTAACGGGTCAACATTATGGGAACTGCAATTTTACGCCTTATTTTAAAATGTATTTTAAAAGTTTGGTATTATTTGTGGGTTTTAGAACAAGTAGAAACTTTTATAAAGAATATCTGACAACACACTGTATATTATGATAATCTGAAATGGATTTCTAACAATTTTTTTTGCTGTAAGCTAATGAAATCACATTTTAGTGGCTTTCTGAAAGCTTTTACACAAAGAATCTTTTAAGACGATATAGTAATTCCGTTGGTAATCCAAATGTCTTCAATGGCACCTAGAATCCAATTTAAAAATCCATTAGACATGAGAAAAACAGACGTACTCCTTTACTCTAATCTAAATTACACTAGAAGGTATCTTAACGGCTGATTCTTTCCGCCACTATTGAAAAACTTATTATTATTGTCTATTATCTATCAGCTATTACACAAAAACGCCGATCGTTGAATATCGAAGGTGGCGATTCATACTGGACGACTGTATTACGTTTGTATGCGTATTTTAGAACAGATGCCATGAGACAAAAGACAATCAGCCTATTAAGGCTGGACACCGTAGCAACAATTTATTGGTCCAATTAGCCAAATCGTGAAAATACGTGTTTCGGAAAGCCAATGCTGGCGAGCTTGTTAAAATGCCCCGGTATCTAGATGGACGTTGGACGAAACGCGCGTACCGAAAACGAAACAGAGACGAACCGACGTCGAACAGTAGACGATCGAAAGAAACAAACGAAGGTAGAAGAAGAAGATCGATCCGGCAACGGCCAACCGAGACCAGTAGCAGTTGTTAGTGTTTTTATATTCTCTTAGTGGTTTTGTCTCTTCGGATGCAGTTAGGTTCTGTGATGTCCATCTTTCTTTCTTTTTCGTCCTCGTCTTCGTCTCCTATTTCTCTTTCTTTTTACGTTTTTCACCGTCGTCGTCGTCGTCGTCATCATTCGTACGGTCTTCGTCTTGATCTTTTTGTACCGTTTCCAGTAATCATTAAATGGTTTCAAGTGAACGTTTATTTGACTCCAACGTTGGGCTTAATTTAAAACACAAATTAAGACAGATAAGCAGGTATACGCGGGTTGAAAATGAAGGAGTTAAGGACTTAATCCTAACTTTAAGAGTCATTTCAGTGACGGTTTTATTTAATTAAAGTCGTTTGTATACAAATTAAATTAGTTGGCCTTAATTACGTATGTATATCGACGTTCAGCTCGGGTTCGGATACTTCGCTCGGAAGGTGTGTGTGTATTTGTGTACGAGATGATGCGTCTGGACGAAATAACGATGAGAAAATTGAATTGCGTTTCTGTATTGCTAGTTCAGGCGTTTTTACTAGGTGTACTCCGTCTAATACGCAAACTTGGTCTAATTACGAGAGTCGTTAATATGCCAGGATAATCCATCGGAGTAGAATAAGACCTGTATTCATACATTTCATCTTACATACATTATACATGCGTAGACTAATTAATAAGATCAAGATACAGTGGACCCTGCATATTGTATGTAATCATGTTGGGACTAGGTTTTGAAACATGAAAATGTGGGGTCCTATTTCTGAGAAAAGAGTTTGGGTATAATTTGTCATAGTCTTCTAAAATATTCACCTTTCCTTTTGTAGTCACACCTATCCACATTTGAAACATCTATTCTCATCTATTTTATTCCAGTGAAGAGCCAAAACACGATAACACTGGACAACAGCCAAAATGTATCTAAAATAAAATCGACTAAATCTTACTATTTTCGGTGTGCTAAAACCGAAAATAAACTTATCTTTTTAATATTAGTTCAAGTTTTAGAGATACGTAATGTCATGTGTCCCTATATATTAACACTGTAACCACAAGTCCGCCTTGTACTGAACAGCCCCTGTATAGAAACAAACGACAAACGCCACTATCGCGAATATTATGGAATTGAATAGAAAATTCTCGAATCTTGTCGAATATTCTCTAAAAATCTAGAAGCCGTATTTGAGTACATAAGCAGCTACAAAGCGGAGAGGTTAGTCAGTCGAAGTTAGTGAGTCTAATCGAAAAGTTGACATTGTAAGATGTAAGAAGTGTGTAAACAATCCAGATCACTTCTGTTATGTTTGTGGTAACGTGACTTTTGAGTCTCAGAAGCGATCTATTACTCTATTGATAAAATAGGCATATCGGCTTTATTTCGATTGCAAAATAGGCGACCAAAACAAACATTGGGCGACACATATCTGCTGTAATACATGCGCTTCAAGTCTGAGAATCTGGTCGAATCATAAAAAACGATCTATGCGGTTTGCTGTCCCAATGGTCTAGAGAGAGCCTACAAATCATGTTAATGATTGCTATTTCTGCATGATACCTCGTGTTGGGCAAGGCACATGTATATCCAAGAAGAAAAAATCGGTTATCAACTATCCAACTATACCATCTTCCATGAGACCTGTGCCCCATAGTGACGAACTTCCTATTCCAGAACCCCCGGGAACAATCACTTACGAATCGGATAAAAGCGATACAGCGATTTGTCATGAAGAAGATATGCCATCAACATCAAGAGATCCTGATTTCACACCAAGCAAACCGCCAACCGCACAAAATAACCCAGCCGGAATTAAACGATCTCGTGAGAAATCTAAAACTTCCAAAAAGTAAGGCAGAGTTACTAGGATCAAGACTGCGGCAGTAGAACCTATTAGAAGACGATGTTTTAGTATGTGTTTTTCGTAATCGCCATGAAGGCCTAGTACTATTTTTTGACATGGAAAATAACTTTGTTTTCTGTAATAACATTAGCGGTTTATTGGCGGGTTTAAATATAAACTACAAGCCAGAGGAATGGAGATTGTTTATAGATAGTTCAACATTCAGTTTAAAGGCAGTACTATTGCATATTGGAAATATTCTACCGTCTATTCCTGTTGGATATGCCGTTCGCATGAGAGAATCATATGACAATATGAAGTACCTATTGACAAGCATAAAATACGATGAGCACCAGTGGCAGAACTGTGGCGACTTAAAGGTTGTTGCACTTTTACTTGGGTTGCAGCTAGGCTATACCAAGTTTTGCTGTTTTTTGTGTGAATGGGATGGTCGAACAAAGGCACTTCACTACAAAAGACAAGACTGGTCTGTTCGACAAATCGTTAGAGCTAGGTCAAAAGAATGTATAACATATGCCATTGGTAGACTCCAAAAAGATTTTGTTGTCACCACTGCACATCAAATTGGGCCTAATGAAAAACTTTGTTAAGGCACTGAATAGACATGGGCCAGCTTTTCAGTACCTGCGTCAGAAATTCCCAAGGCTAAGCGAAGGAAAAATTAAGGAAGGTCTTTTTGTTGGGCCACAGATTCGAAATATTCTGAAAGACTGGCATTTTAACAGCACTCTAACAGATATTGAAAAAAATGCTTGGAGTGACTTTCGCCTCGTGGTCACTTATTTCTTGGGAAATAAAAAAGCTGACAATTACGTTACTCTTATTGAAAATATGCTGTCATCGTATCAAAAAATGGGTTGCAATATGTCTCTAAAGATCCATTTTCTACACTCACACTTGGACCATTTTCCTGGAAACTGCGGAGATGTAAGTGATGAGCACGGCGAACGCTTCCATCAGGATATATCAACAATGGAGAAAAGGTACCAGGGAAATTGGAATGCGTCCATGCTTGCCGACTACTATTGAACTCTTGTTAGAGATGTTCCAGAAACAATTCTCAAAAGAATAGCAAAAAGACGGCGCATTTAGTGACTCTAAAAGTGTAAAAGTATCTATTTTATATTATTTTGTTAAAAATAAAATAAAAAAACTTGTTCTTGAAATCTGCAACTAAGTTTTTCATTTCATTGTCATTTTTGTATTCAGCGCCCCAAAATTAACAAAAAAATGCACTTTTCAAACATGATACAACAAATAAACTACAATTTGTTGTCCAGTGTAATCGAATCCACAATAATCGACGGAAATAGATATTTTCTGCCAATTATATGCCAAAATTCATATATAATTGGACTTAGCTTGATTGAAATAGTAACAATGAGCAGTTGTTAACGTTAACTGCGACAATATTAAGCGAGGCCCAATGTTAAAGTTTTGACGATCCTTATTAATCATTCTGGGAATTGTTAGGCCTAATTTGGATTCATTTCACCAACAATAAGCAGGCAAGAAGTATTCTCCTTAATAAATCTATTACGTCTTCATGCACATGCGAATACGAGGATTGTATGAGAAATACCCGTGCTTGGAGACAAATGGCGCTTTGTGTCAAAATCGACATTACCGACTGTGAGTACTATTCTTTAGTCGACGTCTCGCAAAATTTCGGAGAGATTCATCGAGAAGCGTTGTTTTGAAAGCTGTTGAAAGTGAGTAAGTTTATATATTTGTGGAATCATGGAAAAAGAACAATATCGGTCAGTGTTTCGATTTCTTTTTTTTATGGGAAAACGTATGCAGAAATCAAAGAAAAGTTGGATGCAGTTTATAAGGATTATGTGCCTTTGATAACTACGAAAGATACTGGTTTAATGAATTTAAATGGGGCCGAGCATATGTCTTTGTTGACGAGCGGCCGGGCCGTCCCATTGAGGTGACTACGGATGATATGATTAAAAAAGATCATTCGACCCGGTGGTCCACTAACACGCCAGGTGAAGATTATAGAGATTGCTAATATGGTAAATATCTTAATGCAAAATATTCTTCACAAAAAATTGAATATGAAGAAGCTATTGGCGAGACGGGTACCACGTCTGCTGACGGTTGATCAAAAACAGAATCGCGTAATAACTTCAAAGCAATCTTTGGACATATTTAAGCGCAATAGGAGTGACTTTCTGTGACATTATGTGACTGTAGATGAGATATGGATACATTATTACACGCCAGAAATCAAAGGTCAGTCGGCAAAGTGGGGTTTTCCCGGTGAACGTACACAAAAGAAAGCATAAGGCATAATCTTAATTGATTATTTGGAGAAGGAAATGATGATCACGGGACAGTAGTATGCTGATTTATTGGACCAATTCGACATTGTACTAAAGAAAAAAGGCTCCACCTAGCGAAGAAAAAATTCTCTACCACAGTCATAATGCCTCGGCTCATTTAATGGCAATTGCAAAAGTAAAATTAGTCTAGTTACGGTACGAATTAGTGCCTCATCCACCATACTCACCAGATTTGGGCCCCTATGACTTCTTTCATTTTCCAAACTTGAACAAATGGCTTGGCGGAAAGCGGTTTACATCAAATGAAGAGGTCATTGGCGAAACAGAGGCCTATATTGCAGAGTTCGACATAATCCTATTATTTTGATGGATTAAAAAAGTTGAAACATCGCTGGATTAAGTGTATATGGTTATAAGGAGATTATGCAAAACAATTGGGTTGTTTATCAACCTCGTATGTTGAATTAACAATAAGTTGTAACGTAGTTGCCTGTAGAGTAAATCATTTTCCAGTGGTTTATCTTCCAAGTCTACGTTTGCCTAATAGTACGTATTATTATCCTCCTCGCATAGACCACTTTGTCCAGATATTTTCTCAAAGCGTCACGTCCAGTTTCATTAGCGTTTCTCTTCTTCGTCTACAACATTCCAGTGTTGTAAGTGTTGAAACGTCCAGCATTAAAACTTGTTGATACTTAAACTTGGCTTCAATATTTGGTGATCTGGCCAGGGTTATTAGGACCTCTAGGTAATTTAATAGCAGTTTGGAAGTTATCTGATGTAATATCAAGATTTTTAATGTCAGCCAGCTTCCACTGAACTTATCTATTCTTCTTGATAAAATTTGTTACTGTCAAGCTAATTACGGGCACGGCTGTATATATAAAGGAATCTGATGGCCATTTAGATATCGTCTTATTTCAATGGTAGTTTTTTGATGAATGAGTTACGATTTCCTTTGAAGAAAGGATGTAGACAACCAGTCTTCAAATGAATCATTTTTAATTTTTAGAAAATCTTTCGTTTTTGGGAAAGTTAGGGTAGACAATTAAAGAGGTTCTGTCAAAACCTGTATTTTTGAGAGAAATAATAAGCGTTTCAAAATTATCGTTCGAATAAAGAGATACGTAATAATGATTTATTTCCAATATACAGGATGATTTATTAGTTCTATGACAAACTTTGGGATATGAAAGCTGGTACAGTTCTAAACAAAAAATGTTATTATGAACTTAGTTCAATCCGTCTTCGTTAATTAATGAGTTATAAGGCTTCAAAGATATCATGCATGTCATCGATATTACGTTCTATGTAGTTTTGAAAAATGTCAAAATGGAAAATAAGTAGAAAAATAAAATGTAAGAAGTTATAGTTGATATTCAAAGTGTTCACCTCCAGCTTGTATGCAAGCTTCATATCGATAAACTAAACTTTCTGTCACCCGACGTATAAAATCTGGAGCATTCCTTATGATTAGCTACATACTGAATTGCGTTAACTAATTGCTGGCGGGTAGTAATTTCAGCTTGGTAAGCAAGTTGCTTCATTGTTCCCCAGAGAAAGTCTAATGGATTTAAATCCGGAGACTGTGGTGGCCAGTGTACTGGACCTCCACGGCCAATGCGTTTATTTGGGAAAATGCCGATGGAACAGTCTTCACCTTTTTCAGAGCCGATTCACCCTTCGTAGTCCACTGTTTCGATTATGTCTTGACTTCAGAAGTGTACCGGTGTATCCAAGTTCCATCTACAGTTACTAATCGACGCCAAAACCCCGACTTATTTCGCTTAAACTGCTTCAACATGGCTTTTGAAATGTCCATTGGAATGGGTTTTTGGTTCTGAGTGAGCAAGTGCAGCCTTCTATGCTCAAATCTTCAGTCAATATATGACAAACATATTCTCTCGAGAGGCCCATAGCCTATGCTATCTTGCTAACTTCAACTCGAAGGTCGCCTAGCACCACTTGGTGAACTTTTCCGATGTTATCGGTAGTGATTGGAGATTTTGGCGGTCTCGAACGTTTATCGTTAACCAAGCTGGTACTATCACATCATTGTGGTAAATGATGGTCCTTGTAAACAGCGTCCATCTCGGCTTTAAGTTGCGTAGGGGTATTGCCTTTCAAATGCAAGAATTTTATGATGGCTCGGTATTCGATTTTTTCCATTTTTACATAAATACTAATATCAACTGACACAAACGGCTGTTAGGCGTAACGCAAACGACAGACAGTCGGTGTACCACAATTTTGTCAGTCTCAATGTACACTACGGTTTAGAATGCGTGTGCACACACGACCAACAATAATGTCGGACCGACAAAATAGACCAAACCTGCTATTTTTTTCGCCGACCCGACTGTCGGCCAATAAAAAGTCTGCGCTACGCCTTAAACAACAACTGAGCGTCCAACATGACTGAAATTTTCTAAAGTATCTTCCAACGCATGCGCAATTATATTACCAGGATATCTTTGACGAGTAACGCCACCTTCACGTTGAGGCTTGAAACTTTTCAGACTATCGTCGTATATTGTAATCCTCCTTTTGTGCTATAGTTATTGCATGTTATGTTTCAATCTGTTTGCATTTAGTCCTATAATTGGTCTTTTGTACTGTTGGACTAATATATTATTATATTACTTCCTCTTTTAACATTTATGAATTTTTGGATGTAATTTAATCGAAAAGAAGTTAACGGTTAAAATAAATAGCATAAGAATTAACACTTTTTTCAGGCAAAACTTTGCTTATATTGTAATATTGGTTCGAAAATATATTTATTTCAAAAATTATTATATGCGCGTATTTGGCGTTTTACACTCTCATTAAATTCTTTTCACACTTCTAAATGATTTTGGATTTATCAAACTATTATGAAGCGTAAGTTTGTAAATAAATATTGTATAAAAATATATAAAAATACTCTTAGCGACATACAAGATTGTTTGCTTTGTGCAAAATTATTATGTGGCTTGTCAATAGTTTCCAACTAATAAACATCAAAAGCAGCAATTTTTACTACGCGATCTCGAAACACATTCTTATTTTAATGGCGCGAAATATATTTAGCAAACGTTCGTAATTACTACAATTTTATCTTTAAACCCTTTCGTCGAAGAATGCACCTAAAATTTTTATTTTTCACTTCGCTACGATCCCAAGAAGGCCTCTTTTTAAATCGCGATAACGCCGCGTAGGAACGCCACCGTCATCAGTAGCGAGAGCAGATCAACAGGAGAAGAAGACCAAAAGAAAATAACCGTATATAGCGTATGTGCAGCCACGTATAAGCGCCTAAAAGGAGGCCATAAAACGATTCCGAGCCGATTTGTCTTCATTATAATTACAGATATTGTTATCTGGGGATGATAATAATAAAATAAAGATTTCCAGGCGTAATAGTAATTTTCCCTTCAGATCGAAAGTGTTTATACGTGTAAAGTGTCCATTTCGGTCGTCTACGTATACAGTGTTTTCGAAAAGTAGAGTAACATACGTTTGTTTGTCTTAAAATGTATATTTACTCAAATATGGGAGGACCATTTTGTAAAAAGTTAAAAAAAAAATTGTAATTGCTTCAAAATTGCATTGTTTGCAGAATCCAGTGGATAGAAAAGTATGGGTTGCTTAGTGGTTTGTTAAAAACATCTTCAGTATAAGGTTGTGTTTGGTAAAATTCCTAAGAAACTTTACATTTTGGCTTCTGAAGATGGATGAAACAATTTCAAACATTCAAGTCAAGGATAAACATTTTTTACAATTATGATATTATTTTTAAGCATCTGAAACCTCTCATCAACTTTTTTTGAATGATCTTTTAGAAATGTTGTAACATTCTCACTTATACTGACGACTCTACCCAGTGTTCACGCAGGAAAGTACTACTGGCAGAGACATGACAATGACACTGTCCACAATGCAAAAATGCTGTCAGCATTAGGTTTGTTCGTTTGTCTTGCTCGCGTTAGTTCAAGTGTGTGATGGAATTATGAACACGTGATCGTTTTGATTGCTCAGAATTACTCTAAACGGGTACAAACGAACAGTGCAAATTGGCATTTGTATAGTATACATACCTAAAAGGTCGAGTATGGTGGCAATTGCATTGAACTTGCATTGAACGTTGTTCATCTTTCCAATAAGAGAAAAAAAGGAGCTCAAAAATTATTTTTAGAAAGTAATTTGTCTATTAAAAAAAAGCAAATTGAATGTTGGACTTGAGTAGTAGTATACAGATTGAGAGTTGGTTCTATGGTCACATCTATCTTAATCGGATACATTCGGAGCGGAAGATGGGATATTCATTCATTATTACATTACTCAAATATGTATTATGTCATGGCTGTTAATTCTCGGTTATTTATGGTTGACGTTTGAGTTTTGATGTACGTATTGACGTATTACCTTTTTTCTATTATACTCATTCTGCGTGTATTACACAATGGATATATTTTCCTTACAACAAAAGAAACTTGTATAAAATCATTTCATCTGTATTGTGTACAGTGGCAAATTTTAAATTTGGCGGTCTCTAATACAAAGTTTAGTTTTATATGGGTTGGTAACATAAAAGTTATAAAAGATAAGAAATAACGAACATGTAATGAGTGTAATAAAATCTTTTTCAAGTTACAAAGTAAAAGAAAAACAAGTGAAACAGCGTATTTTGTGATTTTCACTAACCATCGTTCATCAATCTGAGCCATTCGCGGCTATATTATTATAGTCACTCAATGTTGTGTGGGTTCGAGGCACGGTGTTATCAATAAACCGAGCATAAATACTTACATATGTAATTGTAGTACGAACAGCTATTTGCCTTTATTTTTACGAATTGTTATACATTACGTTTCTTTTCCATCCGTTTTCCCATACAATTTGCCAACGGCAAGCCTGTGTTTAAAAACGGTTAAGAAACATATACAGTAAAGTATAGTTGCTTGGTTTTTCATAAAAATAAGAATCTAGAACGAAAATTTTGTGGGATTTAATTAAAAAATTATGTATATAAAATAAAGGAAAGAAATCTAACACGAATGTTTATAAAATTGGTTTGTTCGTAAATACAATATGTAAAATTTGAATGATTTATTAAGTCTTCGAAATGATCTTCAAATTCGATTGAGCAAAAACCCAATCGATCATAAAAGCCTCTTCTTACGTTTAACAACATTTCAAATGGAATGTTTGTTATGCAGTTAACACTCTTAGCTTGTAGCTATGCGATATTTGTGGTTCTATTGTTTTGGAAACATAAAATAAAGATCTAACATAACCCCAAAGAAAAAAATCGTCAGGGGATCGTGAGGGCCAGCGAATAGTGCTCCATGTAGTTAACAATTCATCATTGAAAATATTTCCCAAATATTCTCGCACAATTACAGCATTATGAGCAGGACATACTGTTGAAACCATATTCTCTCTAACGAAATACATTCTAATAATAATAATAATAATAATAATTTATTTTCTGTCATGACCTATCATGGCATTAACGTTGTCAATATAAATGTATATATAAAGTGATATATAAATACGTAAATAAATAAAATCTGTGTAGATGTAAAAAGTATATAAAAAAGAATAGGACAAAACGCACATGTAAATGTATAACACTTACAGGTAAAGTCAAACACTGTATAAATAAAATAAGTTGAAGTTTATCGTATGGTGTTGAAATACTCGTCGAGTGTGTAAAATTCGCCGTGAAGGAGCAACCTTTTCAATTTCAATTTAAATTGTTTTTCATTTAAAGATTTGTACGTTTCGGGTAGATGATTGTACAACTTCACAGCCAAATAGTTGGTGGAAACTTGCGCCGTCTTTAGCCGATGATATGGTATTACGTAGTTATTCCTGTGACGTGTATTATGCTCATGAAGCATACTGTGCGTTACGTACTTTGATTTATTGGTGTGTACATATAGCGCACACGACATTATGTAACAACACGCCAGAGTAAGTATACCGTTTTTCTTAAACAATGATCTGCAAGATGTTCTGCAGTCTACGTTGCTTAAGATTCTTACTACTTGTTTCTGTTTCAGGAATAGCTTTACGGCCTCAGGTGAATGTCCCCATATTAGAATCCCATACGTAGCTTTACTGTGAAATAAAGCAAAATATGCTGCTCTTGCTGCGTCATATGCTGCTACCGCCATGATCCTTCTAATATCATATGTTGCAGTGGACAACTTTCTTGAGGTGTCATCAATATGCACTTTGTAGTCCAGTTTATTAGAAATGTGTAGGCCAAGGAAGCAGATACATTTCTTATCAGGTAATGTTTTAGTAGATAGTAATAGAGTTTGAGTTTTGCTTTTGTTTAAACAGAAACCGTTACTCATGAACCATTCATCTGCTTCTATTAGCGCTAATTCGGACTTTGCTTGCAGATCTCTATGCATATCTCCTCTAGTTAGTAGCGTTGTATCGTCGGCATATAGACATATTTTATCACAATGTATATTGCGTGGGAGATCGTTCGCATATATTAGGAAAAGTATTGGGCCCAAAACAGATCCCTGAGGAACGCCATTACGAACTGGACGCATGTTGGACTCTGTATTTTGCCATACTACTAGCTGTTTCCTTTCCGTCAAGTATGACTGAAGTAATTTGAGTGCAGGCCCCCTTATACCGCAGTAATTCAGTTTGGCCAGTAAAATTGGTACATTGACACAATCGAATGCTTTTGAGAGATCGCAACAGGTCAGTATAACATCATCCTTCTCATCAAAAGCTGTTGTTATCGCTTGTATTATTTCATTGACTGCTGTTATCGTTGATCTACCTGATCGATACCCATGCTGTTCTTTACAGTAAACGTTGTTCTTTGTGAAGAAACTTACTATACGATTTTTAATCGCTGTTTCGAATATTTTGGAGAATATAGGTACCAGCGCGATAGGCCGATAGTTGCATAAATCTCTTTCGTCTCCTTTTTTGTATACGGGTACTATCTTTGTCAGTTTTAATTCGTTTGGGTAGATACCTTTTAGCATACACTCGTTGAATGAGTTAGCAAGAGCTTCTGCGATGTCAGTTTTAAGCAGCTTGACTATATTTGATGATAGACCGTAAACATCGAGTGACCTGCTTTCTAGGTCTTGCACGGAAGGTATTATGCTATTCTGTAACAGTTATTTAAATATAATATAATAATTTACCCACCGGGCATAACACTTTTGCTTTAAATCAAGTCTTATGTAAAGATTACTTTTTATATTCCATAAACAATCATATCCTCAGTATTTTTCAATAAAATCAACAAGATGTTGTCTATGAAATTTGATTTCCGCCATTTTTATTTTGATAAGAAGTTCTATAGCTGCTTTGAAGGTTGTCATGAAAATTGTGATGACAGCCGATGGGACAACTGTCACACCAGTGATTGTTGAAGGACGGTAGGCGTTTACGGTTGACTATCGTGCCTGTGCCAGTGCCAATAATACTTTCCTGTGTAAATGCTGGGTTAAGGCGTATTACATCATTCATCAACTCCTCAGATTATATGGTTAATTTGCAGATAAAATAGTGGATATATATCCTGTTGGTGTCAGAGGCCCAGGCTTGAAAAAGATTCACCCATAGCTTGCACCATAAATGATTATCAGTTGATTGAAAGTGATGGCACGAGGTTGGAGTCATAAATTCTCGGCCTGACAGACTTATACAGTTTCTAGCGTGTTCAAATTCCGTTGCGTCATAGTTGCACATGTGCGAGGCCTACACCATATGTATTACGGTTCGAAGAGTAGTAGTTTTTAGTAGCCAGCCAGACAACGTGACTAGTGCATGAAAATATCTTAGGTAGCGAAAATTTATTACCGCGCGGTCATTAAATTTTTAACAAAAGAAGGGCATACGTCTACTCATAACAAAGAACGTTTAGACGGCGTTTATGGTGATTTATCTCCTTCATATTTCACTGTAAAAAAGTGGGCAAAATGTTTCCGTTTGGGGCAAAAATCCCTTGAAGATGATGAGCCCTGGTCGGCCAATTGAACTGATAACGCCTCAAAACATTTCAATTATAGAAGAAATGGTATTAGCAGATCATCGTTTGAAAGTGAAGGAATTAGCAGAGACGTCTAACATTTCTGAAACAAGTATTCGCCGAATTCTCCATAACCATTTGTGTATGAATAAGATTAGTGCAAGATGGGTACCGCATCTTCTTTCTGCTCTCCAACGTGAACGTTGGGTCGAATGTGCGCGTTCGTTTTTAAACGTGTGTGGAGACGGCCCGAAACCGATTTTGGAGTCCATTGTCATAGGAGATGAAACAATGGTTCTATATTATGATTCTCTATCCAAAAAGGAATCGTTTTAAGGACGATAGTGAGTTGCAAGCAGCTGCAATACAACATTTTGAGGAAAAAACTTTAGATTGTTTTTACGAGGGTATAGCAATATTAATTGATCGTCGTAACAAACGTATTGAAGTTAGGGGAGATTATATTGAAAAATAAAAATTGTTATATTTTACCAAGCCTATTTTTTCTATATCAGGCCGAGAATTTATAGCGTCTACCTCGTATGTATACCAAGTGTCTTTATGAAGTGTTGCCATGTTGAGAAATACGAGGCACGTCCTGAAACTAAGTACCGTTTAGTAAAAAAAAAACGAGTACGATACAGAAAAACTCTTTATTGCAAAAAAAAATTACAAACCTTAAACTATCTTACATTGCCCCCACCATTTTGTAGGCACTTGTTATAGTGTAGCACAAGTTTTGGTATGCCTTCCTCATAAAACGTTGCCACCTGTGTTGCCAACCATGTGGCAACCATGTTCTTTGAGCTCTTCATCGTTGTTGAATTTTTGACCACCGAGGAAAAGTCTTTCCAAGGCCCTGTTGAAGCAGTTTAAACGAAATAAGTCGACTAATAACTACAAATGAAACTTGCATACACCAGTACACTCCTGAAGCCAAGACACAGGCGAAACAGTGTACTGTGAAGGATGAATTGGCTCTGAAGGAGGCGAAGACTGCTCCATCGGCTGGGAAAATGATGATGTTTTTTGGGATAGTCGTGGAGTTGTGTTAATTGACTATCTTGAGAAAGAGAAAACAGTAACAGGGGTATACTATGCATCATTACTTTACAAGCTGAACGCAGGAATTGTAGAAAAACGGCCGCATTTGAAGAAAAAGGAAGTTTTGTTTCAGTAAGTCAATGCACCGTCTCACAGTGGACGCCATGACAAAAATTCGTGAATTGAGCTTCAGATTGATAGATCATCCACGCTATTCATCAGATCGGGCCCCCAGTAACTTTTTTCTCTTTCCTTGGCTCAAAGTTTCGCTCGCAGGACAGAGATTTTTATCGAATGAGAAGGCCATTACATTCGCAAACGCCTATCTTGCAGAACAAAATGCCAACTGTTATTTGGATGGATTAAAGAGACGGGAGCATCGCTGGAAAAAGTATATAGACTTACAAGGGGACTGCATTAGGAAATAAAACTGAATTTGACAAAAATGTATTTGTTTTGAGTGTAATATGAAAGTCTTACTACCCCTGATGATAATGTTCTTTTACAATTTAATCAGGTATCAAAAATTTCTGATGGCATTTATAGCTTGAAGTGTCCTCGAGTAAAAAAAGAGAACATAACTATTTCACTATTCAGATCTATCGATTTTTGGTTTATATCCTGCTTCTCTTGTCCCTAGACTTTCTAACGTTGTTGTATCCGATTGGATAATACCATGATATTACCATCCTTTCGTTTTCTCCGTCGTAGTCCAACAGCTCGTCTCTTGGTAAGTCCCGGCGTATATGTATAGCTCCAGTATGTGTTTCTCTTTATCTGAATGGTGCCGGTCTTCAAAGGCAGTAGCACAGAGAGAGGTAGCAGGCAGGCCGCTAATGGGGCATTCTAACCAATTGGTCTCATACGGCCGAGATAACGATACATCTTTGACTGGATTTATTGCCGGGGCTACTGTACTGTTTGTGTGTGTACGACGTATACCCGTGATGCCGTGCCGTGCCGTGCTGCACCCTAGAAATTAGTTTTGATTCTCTCCCGGTCGCATCTTTTGTCTTTCCTAATTAACACGAAGACCGTATCGATCGGAGACTTCTTCTCCTTCTGCCGTTGAGGCTTGTTTTTCTTTTTCGTTTCTTCCTTCTCCTTTTTTTCCTTCCATGATTCGTGGTTTCGTCCTCTCTTTCCTTGCTACGTGTGTGCCTCTGTAATGCGGTCGTTCGTCGGGTTTTTGTTCGTATTTCGTTCACTTTCCTTTTCCGGACAATTTCTTAATTTGGAAAATTTTAATTAGACAACACGACGAACGGTAGCGAAAGATAAGCGGTGATGATATCGTTTTGTATGTGCTAGGGGCGACTACGAATAATGTTAAGTTATGGGAACATTGTAGTACATTCTGCCGTGATCATAGTGCGTATAATATATTGCGTTTTTCACTTCCGCTTTTCAAGGTACATGGATTAGTTGATTAATCTGTGAAAATGGTTATGGTTAGGAATAATGAGAGTATGAGAAAAATCAAAACATTTACGCCACAATAGGTCCATTATGCATTTCTTTCCATGTTAGAAAGCCCTCTAGGCCGTCAACCAATCCACTGTTTTGCATGGATCAGGAAGTTGTCTATAGTCTAGAGGAATCGTCTTTATGGTAACTAGGCAAAGTCGATTCTTAATAAGCATGGTCCTTCTCCTTACGTCAGCGTTGTGTTTCACTATCTCATGTTCGGCTTATCAGACACAGGTTTTCAGTTAATCTTACCGTGGAGAGGTGCTTTCTTAGCTGGCAGAGTCTAGTCGGAATCTCTTCTACGTGAAGGACCCTTCTGGACTGTCATGGGAAATTAGTGCTTGTTCTGATAAATTGCGACTTCATTCCATCTCTTCCAGCTTTTTTATAGATGCTGCCCCAGTCCTTTTGTTGGTTTTTCATCCATCCACGAAGAGACATAAATTGTCTTCATCACCATTGGAAACTTGATGTCTCAGAGATTTGTAGGATTTGTGAAAGTAAATCGAGAGGGGGCGGGCATGACCTCTGTTGCTGCCATTGGTGTAGATCTTAATGCGCTCGTGATACTCAAGCAAGGGGACCTTTAGTTCTGCATGATTTTTTTAGCATGCGACAGTACTCCCTACGCAGGGCCACCAAAAAATCGCGCCACATCCATGTAGAAATTAATTGGTCTCCACTTTGAATATGTTTGCAAAAATTTCTAATTCTAGTGTTTCCATTTTTAGAAGGTTGTTGGCGTTAAATCCAAGAGATGAGGGAACCAATCCAAATTGTTGTTATTTATAGTTTCTAGTGTCACAAGGTTCCATTATGATAGATCTATTACTTCCTGTTTAGTGTTAACTTATAATATTAGTCAAGAACGGTGATGGATGATGAACTTGGTTGACAAAGAATTAAATGTAATGATTACGCATTATGTTTGGGAAGGTAAAACAGCTCAGAAAATTAAAGCTAAGACTTGAAAAACTTGTAACTAATTAGAGTAGTTTATAAGTGATAATAATTTGCGAAACAGTCATGGCGGTATAAGTAATACTGAAATAAAGTATAATACGTGCTCAAACACACAAACATTTTTTGCGTCTTCTACTGCGCATAGCTGTGCGTGAACATGTTGCACTATTTGCAGGGATTCCACTAACGACACCGAAGGATTTTGTAATTTTTCTATTGCCTCCACTAGTCCGAAGTAATTGTTTTGAATAGTTTTTGAATCCGTTTTACCCTGACTATTTGAAATTTGGACTGGCTTTCCTTGATAGCCGCAGCTTCCTTTGAATCGAACTGTAAAACCACCTTCTCAATATTCTCAAAATATTTATGATAATAAAACGCGGCCTGTAACCATGTTTCCCAACGTGTAAGAATAGGTTCTGGTGGCTCAGGCATACGGGGGCACAGTCTGTAAAATTTGCGAATACGTTTTGGGGATTTGGCAAACACTGCTTTTGTATGCGCTATTAAGCGTCTACCTCAGGATAACATTTTCTAATACTATCTGCCACATGACTGAAAGCATGAATTTTACACGTAATATTTAACAAGTTAGCACAATGTGTTTTAAGAGACCGGCCTACAGAAAGCATGTTTGCGGCACCATCACTCATAAACATCAACAGTTGGTTTGTTGAAAGTTCAAACTTTTCCAATGTATTTAACACTAACTTTGAAATTACTTCGGCTGTATATTATTGTACTCGTCTGGAAGCTAATAGATTTGAAGGTGACGATTGATGTGGTTCTATTGTACGTACCATTACATTAACCACAGAATGTTTTTTAAGATCTGTTGTTTCGTCCACACATAACCACAGTTTTTTTATCTTTCAACTCCGATTTAATCCTTTTTTCAACATGTTCACGAGCAGATGGCACAATTCTTTGTAACGATGCCCGACTTGGTAATTTGCAGTCCGAATATTTATTCCAAAAGAAGACATATGCTTCCTTGTCTAGTATATTAAACGGTAGATTACATGCAATAAAGGTAAGGTAACACATAAATCAGATTTAAATTTGTCATAGTGTGGTGTGCAATTTTTTCTTGAAGAATGCTGTTTACTATTTACGTGACGTAGACAATCCCTTTTGGACCAACACATTAAAGGGATATTACAAACTACACATTGAATTTTAACGCCATCATAATTTAGGTCAGGTATTTCTGCTGTAAATTTTGTAACTTTGTCCAACACTGGTCGTTTTCGAGACGTAGGCAACATTTTTAAAACAAACGTAGAACTACGAAATAGTATTTACGGCAGCACATGTATACACAACAGATCTGGTTGAGACTCGCAGTTATACTGAGGGTTGTATCGAACCTCCGCCACTGCCCGTTGGCGCTAGTGAGCAATTCTACTTGTAATTAAAACTTTGTAAATATTGCTTACTTCTTTTCATTCCGACACTGAATTCTGGATATAAGCAGCTAACCCCGTCTGACGATAAATTGACATCGTGCTCGATACTGCCGCATAATCACGTCATAATCACCAAGACCGTAAACATCGTAATTAAACAACACACCTAACACACGTGGAGGTTTTGAAATAATCGAAATAATTTTGACATTTCTTAAAATTACATTAATACTGTTGGCGACTTCTAAAAGCCGGATGTGTCAACTAACTTGTTGTGCCCGCAAGTATATTCACCCATAAGCGTTTGACGTTTTACAAAACATTTAAGAGGCGTTTTATTTCATCCTCGTTCATAAGCTAAAAATAAGATAGATAAAGAGAATTTTAAGGAGAACTGTTTATTCACAATTTGGTGTTGAAGTTGTCGAAAAAGTTTACAGGGAGCACGAACGTCGCAACTTTCAGGTGAATAATATCTTTCAGCAAAAGGGACTTGTTCAGTTTCTTTCGCTCCGTACTTCTCCTTTACACAGCTAATAACCATCAATCTGAGATGCCTAAGATAATTTTTGAATTTTCGAATCATACGAAGTTTATTCATAGAAGTTTATTCATACTATCATTAATAATTATTTTGAGTTTATGTTTTTCGTACTCGTGTGTCCTATTATTGCTAGTCGAAGTTTTTGACAAATGTGGCATATTTTTGACAAATGTGACAAATTTTTGACAAAGCACGTGAAAGCTAATATGGGTACACTTTAGGACTGCTTGCTATATTATACAAAATATAGGTAGTAAATACTTACACTGCGTATGCTTCCTCTTAATTACAGATACAAATATGTTATTGAATCGCAAGGACATAAATCAAACGAGGCAGAAAACGGTAATTATAACACGTTTGAAGCCGTATCCATCTTTATCCTGTTATTAACCATTAGCGAAGATATAAGTAGTTGCAAAAACATTACGCTAATTTCCTGTTTCTTTCTAACAATCGCCATCCACGGTTACGATGTTCGATTGAAAATCTTGCCTGCATCGATTGTATATCGTGTTTGCCGCAAAAAGCTCCCAACGATCTTATTGCGGACAGTTAAAGTTTTAATAATAATTAAAGCAATTAATTTCAACAACGAAATTAATTAATCTACATCGGTCATTATAAAACGTTCGGCCGAAACAAAAACCTGTCGCCCGCGTCGACGACTGGATGATTTCAACCGTCCTGCTCTCGTTGCGCCATCTAGACGGAGACGGACGATATAGGCGATCGAGTCTTTCTTTCAGCTCGGCGACCAATTAAAACAGAGAGTGTCTATTGAATAATAATTATAAATACGAACGACTCCTTTTCTCCGGTTCGATTTCAGTAAAAAGAAGACGATCGATCGATCTGCGACGCACGTAACGCAATGGTTGTGGTGGAAATAGGAATTGAAAGAGAGAGAAGGATGAGACGTAGGAGTTCGATTGTAGCGGTTGGACGTAAATTAAAGAGTAGAAGGCAATTTGTGAAATTACTTCTAAGAAATTCGTGCTGATTTCCAGAGGCGTCGTTTGGGGGTGCTGTACGCACCTACTAGGTTTCTTAAAAAGAGTTATGTATAAAGATTGCTTCAGCTTTCAAAAAAATTTAGACTTGTCAGTTAAATTAAATCCCCATATCTTTGTTTTTCTGCACTGAACGGAATGGGAAATAAATACAATAAAAAAGTTAATTCATGTAATAAATAGTTTTATTAAAATTGGTCCAGCGAATATGTTTATTATTTTTAATAAAAGGTTATTTCAAAAATTAATGATCATGTGCTTCCGTAAATGTAATAAACAAATTTGTTCAAATAAAGAACAACTTTATTGGTTTAATAACCTAAGTTCGTGAATACAATAAACGAACTTATTCGTAAAATTTTTCCAATACACGAGCTACCTACTTAAATATATTGCTTTTTTGAGAAGGAAGAACCTAGCTCATGTAAGCAGAGCAATATATCTGAAATACAAATAAATTAAGAAAAAGCTTTATGGTATTACAAACATGTTTCAGTTTTCTGCTCATTTTGGGAATTGTGTTGCCAAAAATAATTGTTTATTATTATTGGTCATATTCCTAACATCTAAATCTGGTGTTAATACTTCCATTTAATTCAAAATGTGTCTCATCTGCCCAAAAGATTTTGTCTAGTCATTCGGCGTTATTCAGTATTTCCGCTAACATATGCAAAGCGAAAGTGACGCGAATCTGCTTATGTTGTTCTCCAATCGTTTTGAAACTTTAGTTGCATTACAAACATCATATGCAGGATTTTCATGCAGTCTTGAGTGTTGTAGACCTAAAGCTGCGCTGATTTCATTTTCTACTAACTCTGTTCTACCCGATCCTCTTTTATCGCTACTGTACCAGTTCATTTAAGTCTTTGCACGAGGTTAACGAATGCTTTTACTTACAAGGCCCATTTCTCAATTCATGCATTGTTCGACATCTTCTTAATAGGTAGACATATTGTCCGCTCGGTTAGTAGTAGTACTAAATGAGGCTAATACGAACCTGCAGGGGCCCAAAACCATTTTAACAAGTATCGATTGAAAATTGCTGTCAGTACTCAAAACCACAGTGTGGTGTTGTTAAGCAACTACACATCGAAAAAACTTAAATCCCTTTAAACCAGCAATGATATCTATGTAGAACCAAGCTGTTTTTTTACAGAAAACCCTGTACACTACTTTAAAAAAATCTGCGTTTCTGAAGAAATTAATAGACCTAGCGGAGGCTTGAACTCAATGAAAGTATCTGTTCTTTCTTGGTACCCTTTCCCCTGTAACTTACTACTTTCAAATATGAAATAAAAAAGAGCGGCCCAGGTCTTATCTAGGTTTAGGCCAGATTACTGATTTGCAAACAAAACCAATGTAAAGCGATTGCTGAAGATTCCCATCCGTTCAGTTGGCCTGTTTCACACTCTGGCATAGTTACATGTTGCGCTATAGTAATCGATTTTTTGTTTTCTGTTTCCTACTTAGATTCGTTTTTGGTGTGTTTGACTTCACAATTACTATAGAAATTATTGGCAATCCCTTTTCCCTTTTTCCCTTGAACATCTTCTTGCAATGATGGACAAAAACTGGTATTTAATCTTTACAAAATGACAGGCCCAAAATTTTGGTAATGCAACAGAGTTAGAAGAAACACGAAATTTTTTAAAGAGATCAAGGAAAGACACTCAATTTGTTTGAGATGAATTCTAAGTTAATCTTTTAGAAACTTTTGTTGTTCAGCAATTAGGATACTTCCTGTCTTTGGTTTCTTTTGATGTACAGCGCTTTGCTTGGTCGACTTCTGCTCCGAGGGTTTTCTCACCGGCTTGAAGTCCTTCAAAACAAAATGCTTAGAATGATAACATTATCACTTTGGTACATTAAATATTCTCAACTTCGTGATGACTTATCCATTTTAGCATTTTCTGCGCGGTTCCGAAGGGGCCCAAAGGGGGGATACCCGGTAAATCTCTTGTTATTATGTATTGTGAAACTCCTAAAGATCTTTCCCTCCAAAAGCCGGGGGTTGGGGTGCGTGTCGTTTTATACCTCGGAATAGCCAAATGACCACATGTGATTTGTAAAAAAAAATTTCTGCAGAGCATCCTTTCGTACTATGTTAGGGCGTAGACTTGGCCTAGCTCTAGTGTGGGAAGTTATTTTAATTAGGATGGTTTTTTGTTAGAATATGAATATCTAAACCTTCTAATGAAAATTTTAATTGGTTTTTATATATTTTAGCCAGGGCACAGAGCCTTTAGTCATTGCGACCTAAAAGAATGGGTATTGGTGATGACTTTTGGAAACAGTACTGATGTGGCAGCAAAAAACGAGCTTTCTTCAGTAATAACGACATATTTGCGGAAAACTTAGGCAGTTTACAACTTATTATTTAAAAAGATCAGAAATTTATGCTTTGTTAATTTAAAAATTTTGAAATTTGAAAAATTTTCAATTCAATACAAAAAAAATTAGATTTTTTTGTTAATTTATAGGTTTTCCCTTAAAATATTTTAATGTGACCTTATATGCTTATTGGGAATTAAATGTTAAAAAGTTTTTACCCAAACAATTTGGCAAATTTTAAAAGTTCAGTACCTCCAATTTTTTAATTTCTAAAAAAGCTACACAAGTCCTACACACAATGAAATTATGTGAACAATTTATCTCATTTTAGCATTACATTTCATTTGAATCGAAATCTACCCCGACGTTCTCGTTCTCACTCTACTCAAAGTAATTTTACACGACGTTTTTCCATCTTTATTTAATTTAAATTGGTCATTATCCCCGCTTTAAAACAAAAAGAACGAATATATTCGTCTACCCCCTTTCGTTTTCGCACGATTATAAGTGGCTATTTTTCGCGCGCAGTTCGAGTTGGCGGTGCTCGAACGGCGAAAAAAAGAAAATTTGAAAAAAAAAAGACGAAGGGCCGATGGGAGACGGAAGGGGCGCGCCGATTTCCCTCCCGTTGTCCTTCTCTTACTTTCCCTCTCCTTTTTCTTGTTCTTCTTTCTCAAATTTAATTAATTACTTTATCACATTTGGGAAAAGTGCAATGGCAGAGGGAGCTGCTGTTGTGCCGCTGGCCTGCACCCAGCAGCCCCGTCCGGCCCGGCTATCTGCGATCTGCGATCGTCTTTTTTGGCAATTTTATGGACTGCCGCGATGAGGGAAAGCCTTTCTTTAGGGTTTTTGTCGCTTTCGTCTATTTTTTTTTGTCCGCGTTTTGGCGATTGGGGGAACGTTGCTCACCCGGGGCATCCGGAAAAGCGATCCTTACCAGCGATATACAAACCGGCATCCCCAGAAGGGTTTAATGAACGAATAATATGGGGTTTTGGGCGGTTAGTAGTTGATGAGGAAGTTGATTCTTTGTTCTTACAAGTTCAAAATTTAAATAGAAATAGTTCACCCTTTTCTGTAAGATATTACTAGATTGTGTAGAAATGTCCCTAAGAAGCTTTAGTGCTGAAGAAACTCTTGTTACCATAAAACAGTAAAATCTTTTTTAAAAAATTAAATTAAAATTGGATTAGTCCAAAGTACTTTCGAAAATATTTTTTTTATCATTTGAATAAAGCTTATGACCTTGAAAAGTTTTTCTGTCTAAAAGCTAAAACTGTTTTTCCCACCTAACCATGATCGTGAAAGTATAAGCTGTAACGTTCATTTTTTTCCGTATTTTAAAAATAGGGACCCAATGGTGATTCAATTTGGTTGGTTTTGTATACGGGGGTCGGGGTACACCAAAGTTTGATGAAATATTTTTATTTCTCTTTTCTCATGGTTTAAATTTAGTTAAAATCTTTATTCATAGGAGCCTCGAACGCAACTGCGTACTTAGATTCTTTCTTTATTAAAATACTGTTCTCTCATAAAATTTAAGGCTCTCCAAATTGTTCAAAAAGTTTTCCCCTTTAGCGATGTGTAAAACTTGAAGTCGTTGTCTGTGATTTTTTTAAGTAAATTTGGGGAAATGAGAGAAACCCCTCGAATTTGGGTTTTAAAGTCTTATAGTTCTTTTTTCGTTTTTAAAGCACGGAACGTTCTACTAACTAGGTACATTTTTCAGTCGTCCACGTAAGTTTTTATACACCACGTTCTTTTAAATTTGGAACTTTTCTTTATTATAAGCAGACGTTGTTAGAGGATGGACGTCCAAAAAGCGATGTGAAAGTGGTTTTTAATAGCTCTGATACTGAATATAAAATTGGGCGGCCAATATAGGGATAGTACAAGGATTTTTTGGGTTTTTGGGTGTGGGGGTTTGTTGGTCTAAGTAACACCCTTTTTTTAATTGTTTTTTGTATTTTGTTAATAGCTATCTAAAATTCTTGGTTTAAACCCATTAAAAACGGCGATTTTTTTTTATTATCCCTAACTTTTTGTTAAAGGAATTTGGTTAGTGGTATATTGACGAGTATGTGCAGATGCTAAAAAAGAAAGTGCTTTCGGCAAAAAATGGTTCGGGGAAACTTGAACCTAAAAGGGCATTACGATCAACTAAGAAAAAAACCCCTCATTTCCCCTCTCCCCCCGCTCGGGATGCGTAAGGTTTTGGGGCTGTTCTTTATTTTTTGGGCATTTCGGAAATTCCAAATTACCATTTAATGATCTGTACATCTTTGCGGTTTTTTAAACTGCATAAGTATTCAAAATCCAGATTTCTTGTTAAACCTTACAAACGCAAGAAAGACAAAGGTGGTCAGATAGGCTACAGCAGTTGGCGCGGCGAGGCTGCAGGCGTGTTGTACGACGTGCGTGTTTAAATTTGTTAAAACTCATGCAATTAAATTACAGCTATGTACATTTTGTGTTTCGGCTTATTATTTTCAAGAACTCTAAATTTCCAGATTTTTTTTTTTTTTAATATCACACCCATTTTTGGCCTTTTCATTTCGCCTCGTACCCTTTAATATGAGAAAAAAAGATATGATATAATTGTTTTTCATCCCTTTCCAAAACGAAAGGTTCGTTTATTTAAATTGAAAATAAATAGGAAAAGGAGAGGAATGCTGCGATCGTTTCGATATGTGTGTCTTTGTTACAAGTTATATAAAACTAATTACTACTACACGGATTTTGGATCTTTCTCTGGATGGGAACCGTATAGTTGCAAGAATGGTTCCGTTTAAGGGACCATTGGCAGAAGGAATAAGGAAAGGCGAGCGGTAACGAGATCTCGACCATACTGCTACTACATCAGAACCGTTTCTCCTAATTTATGACGTCTAGGTATGCCGGCCTTTAAATAATTTAAATTTTAAATTTGTTAATTAATGATACAAATTGCTTTTCTCAACGTATTTTACGATTTCTCTCCGCTATATTGTCTCTACGTATGTGGATGTCCTTTTTTTAATACATCCAATTCCTCCGTCCTTTCTCTTTATAGCCGTATCCTTCTCATGGATGATTGTAGTCCTCTAGATGTACAAAAAGTTCTAGATCGCTAACTATAAGTAAGAGGCTTCCTTCTTATCGAAAGAAATCACAATGACATGTTCTGGAGATAATTTGATTTTAAGTAGGGGAATAGCAGAGATATTTTGCCATAAATTTTTAAATAAAGCTCAGAGAAAAGAGGTTCGGTCAAAAGTTTATGAAGTTTTTGAATATTTCACCTCAAAAGAAACATAGACTAATTATTACTTTGAAATGTTGGCAAATCTGTTTTTATCATACGAGGATTATTGACAGCAAAAGTTATATTTTGGTTGACACAAATAAACTTTTTTTTTTTTAAGATGTTAATGGAAGACTGAAATTTTCGTAGTTTGTTTTTTCTGCATATTTCAAATCTGTTTACCATTATTGGGCATAGGTTTGTATATTTGATAATTCCATTTTGACCGATTTAAAATCTATGTCTTTTGGACTTTCTGGGTGTATTGAACTTCTGACAGATTTATGTTAGGAGATCCCGTCAATAAACCAGCCCAACTATTTAAACCAAAGCGATTTTGGCTATTTCTCGGCATCATTAAATGTGGATTCTCATAAACTCCAGTGATGTTGATTATGAATATTTGAAAATACCATCTTGGGTAAAAAAAAGGTTCATCTGTCCGCAGAACGGAATCTTGGATGTTCGGGATCGAGATTTAAGTACCATTCATAGAACGCTTTTCCGAAAGTGGGATCATCATTATCTTCTCGGAGTCTTGTGGAAAAAGATATAGATGCTGTTGCCGCGTCTTAGAGGGACGCCATACGCCAGTATGTTTATTCTCAATTCTCTCGCACGCACCTAGTACCTCTTAAGGTCGTTTCTTATCATTACTGCATTTCACGTAAAAAGAGGGCGGCCAGTATTCCTACGTGGTTGTAAAATTAAAGATGTATTATTTTTAATTTTAAATTGCTCATAAGTCAGAAATATTGGTCCATAGAACATAAAGGACATCGCTTCAGTTTCTCCTACTTAACTTCATGGAATCTCTGCAATAACTTGCCTGATGTTACTTTTTAAATCCTCAAGATTTCCGGTCTGTTTTGGTATACTTTTGATTTAATATAGTCGCACAGAAAATAATCGGGAGCCGACAAATCACAAGATCGTGCCAGTCAGACTGATCTCCATGCTGAGATACCAGACGACCTGGAAACATCTCACGCAGGATTCCCGTTGATAAATTAAATACATGAGATCTTTGCCCCACGCCGTCTTGTTGATTCCAAGTAATATCTAATAGTATACTGAAGTTGATGCATAGCGTTCACTAGTAACAGAAACTGCGTTTCCTTTTTCATTTTCAAAAAAATACGGGCTCAGAATTCCAGCTGGGCAAATATCGCATCAAAGAGCTTCCTTTTGAGAATACTGTAGTTTCTCGAATACAATGCAGTGCGTGGATTTTCAGCAGACCAATATCGCAAATTCAGCTTATTCCTTTCGCCATAGAGTTGGAAATGGGACTCGTCGCTCATAACCATGTTGTTAATGAAATCCTGGCCTCCTTTAAAAACCCAACGGTAAAACTGTTAACGTGTGTTATGGTCATTTAGAAGGAGCTTTTGAGTTTTTTGTCACTTGTAAGGATGATAGTGCAAGTTTTCTTTTAACTCATGAGAAGTTTCTGCTGTTGCGATAAGTGACGTAAAGAGTCACTGGAATATTCTTCAATTGCATTTCTAACATCAAAACGTTTCTCTTCCGTTCTTGCTCGCTTTGCCCTTTCCTGTAGTTTAAAATCCTCTACTGATCCTCTTTGGCGATACTTTGTGACCCATCTTCTAATTATTTTACCCGATGGAGCCATAGCAACACGAAATTCATGTCGAAATCGTCGTTGGTGTTGTCTATGAGCAATCGACCAACCATTTTTATCAAAATTATAAGATATGACAGAACACTTGACAGTTGAATCATGTGGAACATGATATTTCAGATTTTTGCAAATAACTCCTAATTTGACACCCTTAATGTTTGGAGGAATGTAGTTACTATATAAGGGACCATTATTAGTAAAATTATTGAAGAAATGTTTCATGATTCATATCAGATAAATATTGTTGATGTTTTATATGTCTAAAAAAATGATATTATTTGAAATAATTTTGATGCTCATCAGGTTCGACCCTAATGATTGAATGTTTCAATTATTTGAACAACCATTGTTCAAAATTTCTAAGTTAACAAGTATTTTCCATATGTATTTTCATGCCCGAAAAATGTTGGCAACCATAAGAGAAACAAAACCTTACGTGAATGTGGAAATTACTTGAGATATTTGGGGAATAAGCGTTTCCGAAGGTATACATTTTGTGAACAGCCCCCGTATGAACACTTTTGCACTTTTCTAATGCTTATCTCGCCCGTCCGATGCGCAAGATATCTTCTCGGGCTAACTATTTCTGATCCAGATCAATGTCAATGGCAGTCATAATGAACGTGTTTTAGTAAATTTAACGCAGCGCATCTAAATTCGCTCATTTAGCGCAATAAATCACTGCATTTTTATCTTCTTTAGATTCTTTTTCTTCGCTCCTAGTCCATAAGTAAATGTGTACAGGTCTACAACTTGTATGCTTTAGAAAGACGGGGAATAGAAAAGTTTGTAGAAGACCATACAGAGTTTTTTGAATTGTTCAATTTATAGTATTAAATACGTATGCGCTGTTAATATATTTTTATGGGGAAATTACATTTTCAAAAATAGCGAGGGTAAGAAATATGTTTGACTGGAACAGTACCAAGAATGTTTAGTAGGAGAATATCAAGGGGATTTAGAAAGGACGATCAACGGTGGGCCAGATATTTATGATGAAACCTCTTACAAATAAAGCTTTCGAACAAAATTTAGGGGAGCATCTGTTACTGATAGATTATAAACAAGTGTATGACTCGATTATCAGAAGTAAATTGTACCAAGCAATATACAAGCTGGATATACTACCCCGAGATTGTAAATTTGACAAAAATGACTTCGTAACACAAGTAGTGAAGTGGCTATAGAAGGATTTTAATCCAAAAGATTTATGGTTGAAAAAAGAATAATGCGGGGGGGTCCTATTTTAAATTTATCTCGAAAGACTTCTAAGAGAATGTGAAATACAAAGAGATTTAATTATTAACAATAAACAGCAGTGTATAGCCTAGCTGAGACATAGTGTTAGAACAAGAACACGAAAGGAATTAGATAAAAAGATTACAAATATTAGAGAAAACAGCCAGCGAATATGATTTAATAATAAACTAAATATACGAGGGTAAGTCAAATATTATCTACACTTTCGCCATAACAAGCTTTGAAGGTTTCGTAGTGGCGGCCGCTTGCGCATGCGTTGAGTTGCGGGCCTTGTGGGCAGTTCGCGGGAAATTTAAACACGATGGTCTTTGTCTGCTAGCTACAAACATAAGCTGTCAGCTCCACTATTATTTTTCACCAAAGAGGGCTGATCCATTTTTCGGTCAAGGGTGTGAAAAGTGCTGAAATTCACCGGAGACTTCAACGCTTATTGGATCGCTTCAACGCGGAAGGCGACGTATTTTTAAGCAGAATAGTGACCGTTGATGAAACGTGGGTTCATCACTACGAGCCCGAATCGAAACGCCAAAGTATGGAATGGAAACACCCAGGATCACCTAGCACGAAAAAATTCAAGACCTCGCCATCGGCTGGGAAGGTGATGCTAACTGTGTTTTGGTCCGAAAAAGGCCCTATACTGGACGACTACTTGCACAAGGAGACTACCATAAATAGTACGAGGTACAGTGATTTGTTGGCGAATAAGCTGAAACCAGCAATTCGAAACAAACGTCGTGGTCTACTCTCACACGGCCCATAACACCATAGAAACTATCAACAAGTTGGGCTTTGATATCCTGGAACACCCTCCCTACAACCTTGATCTCTTTGGACCGCTCAAGGAAGCTTTGAGAGGTCGCTGATTTGCCTCAGACACAGACGTTCGGGGTGCGGTGCAAAAGTGGCTTCAGGACCAACCGAAAACCTTCTAGCAGGAAGGCATACGGAAGCTTGTGGCTCGCTGGACCAAGTGCATTGCTAAAGGTGGAGACTATATCGAAAAATAATGTAACTGTTGTGCACCTATTTTTGTTTAATACAGTTGTTGAATTAAAAATGTATGTAATTTTTGACTTACCCTTGTATGTAAATGAGGGGCGGAATAAGGGGAAAAGAAAAGAATATAAAACTTTTTGGAGAAGGAGGTGAAGAGTACCTACTGCTTTGAAAATGTAATTCTGCTGAAGTAGTCGCATCATTCGTTGTCTGAAGGAATTGGATTGCGCGAATAGAATTGTAGGTTATTTGCTTCACGATATTTTTGCTCATTTTGCAATGATGTTATAGCCTATTCTGCAATATCCTCGTACCCTACTAACAATTTAAATTTAAACACCACTCTTATTTTGATTTCAATTCTCGCTCGTTCACCCACCATTTAAACTAGTTCATTTCCGAGAAAACCAATTCAACGTCGGAAGCTCGAAATCCGCTAATACACACGATACGCACAGAAAACAATTATTACTATTTTATTTACGGTTAATTTTATGGCAGATTTTACATAGCGAATTCGTTACTTTTTTTCTAAGCGACTTTCCGTTCGCTGTGGAAAATTTGCGTTTCACAGCATGCAGTACGATACCTGCCAGCTGGCTTTGAACGCCGCGGATGGTTTTTCCCGGCCGATTTGCTTTCATGGGACCAGCGAAACTGGAATCTAGCGCGCTAGGGAACCTGAAACCATTGCCGTGGTAAGAGAACGTGATCCGGCCATGTTACGCGTATTTAGCATCAACAAAATCCAACAGACCAAAACTTATTACCATAAACTTAACACATAATAACTAATGACCGCCTTTCTAAATATACAAATGGAAACAAAATCCCTTTTTTTCTAATTTCTTATTCTTAAAGGAATAAAATAAGCAGAAATAGATACTTTTTGTGCATGGAGTATGTTATGGGGCTTGGCACATTGCGATTGGTCCATGATATTCCTTGAATCTTAAGCAAGTGTTGTGTTTGTATGCGTATCAATGAAGTGGAGAAATTGGTGTGAAGTTTAAATACAAGGGTCATCTGAAAAGTTTCCAGCCTAACACAGAGACAAGTATTTTTGGTGGAATTCAGTTTCATTTCTGAATATAGTCTCTTCGTAAGTCATTTTTGCCAGCTCCCATCCATTTAAATCGTCCAAATAGTAGTTGGCGGCTTGTCTGATAGATAGGTGTTTATGAATGTGATGGCCCCCTCAAACGGTAAAAATCTCTATCCTCCGAACAAAACGCATGGGCAATTATATTACTAGAATATTTTTGACGTGTAACGCCATCTTCATGTTGTAGCTTCAAACTTTGCAGACTACCCTCGTAAGTAACTTGTTTATTAATAGTATTGCGTTTAGCAACAGTCTTAATATTATTAAGTTGTTGAGAAGTTCCACGTCTTTGGGGGTTAATAATATCCCCACTTATTTTTTAAAATTATGCGCGGAATGTTATTTGAAATCGCCCTGCCATATTAATAACAAATCTCTTGAAAACTGTATTTTAATCAGGCAAATGTGATACCTCATAAAAAACGATGTTAACAACCTAAACCGTTATATGCCTATGAGTTTACTTATTTATACCTTCTTCAAAAATTGTTGAGATAGTATTTGACCGGCTATACAGCTTCATTATAAAATACAATTTGCTTAGATAGGTTCGGAAGGAATACATATACCGGTTGTGTAAAAATTATCTGGGTATAGAATACAGTAGAACGTACGCATGTGCGGTACATATCTGGCAACAACGCGTTGGCGCTGCATTGGCCGCTTGATCACACGATCACACCATCACGCACGTATACCATTCCAGTTCGTTGCCGTTGAATAATAAACCAATGAAATAACAGTTTACATGTCATGTAATAATTTTAATTTGAATTGTCAAAAAAGTGCAAAAAAGCATGTATATTTATTCACCAACGATTCGATACACGGAAATTATGACAGAAAAAAGTGATTTTAGAGAAATAGGACTTACAATTAGTGCATTCCATAATACTTTAGATGAAGCGTTCACACAAGCACTTGCATACTTGTACTATCGCTTTCATAAAAATCTGGGACAACTCTTATGTTGTTTTTTGAATATTGTGACAATGACAATGCTAGTACACATTGAAGTGGGAATCGACGCCGTTGTCACAGTTAATTCCTATCTCCAGAAGTTTATAACACAAGCGGTATAGACTGCCGTATTCGATCTCAGAAATTTTATTATTACTGCTTTTGAGCCCATAACTATGTACTACGTAGTGTTCCATTTGATTTGTCGAAGGCGTTCGACACTATTAACCATTCCAAATTAATTTATACACTGGAAGGATATGATATTCGTGGCAGTTTTCTCTTGGTTCAAATCATACTTTACTCCTAGACAGTTGATTTTTCAAAACAACTTTAATGGTGTTTGTGTTAACTCAATTCGCATTACCACCTATAAAAGTGTACCTCAAGGCAGAATTTTGCAGCCACTGCTTTTTGTAACTTATTTCAACGATATTTATATTGTCTAATGTTTTTCAATGGAAAACATACCTATGTTGATGAACTACGTTGATGACACTTACTTTGTAGCTGGGGGTTTTACACGTGAGGCAGTCTCATCGACAATGGTTCCCAGTACTTCAACAGTAGTTAATTTCTCATAGCTTAAATATTATTAAATAGAACCAATGTTATGCTTGTAAAAACAAGTATAAATACAATATTCAGTACATCTTTTGAGTCTTACTGTAGATACTTGCTATTTGCATTTTCAAATGCTTAGTCTTTTTATTAAAACACAAACATTTGTTTGAACGCAATACTTTCCTTTATAGCAACCATACCATAAAACCAGCTACTGCTACCCCATACACAGATTATGTTTGACTGAAAGGGGTCTTAACTATGTAGATTTAAAAACCTTCAGCAGGTTGCCACACACAATTAAACAAGTAATTAATTTAATTTTAATATTTATCTGTTTCCGTAACTATATTACTATACTATATTTTCTTTGTTAAAAGAGTACTTACGAAAAAGCTAACTATTAAACGAGCTGTCATTCTGCATTCACTTTTTGACATTTATCATCAGTGTACTGGTGGTGTACCGTGGCAAGTCATTATGAATAGACTCACGCTTGAACAACGCTACCAAATTATTCAAATTTATTTTGAAAATCAGTCATCGATTCGCGCAACTTACAGTCGACTTCGAGATTTTGATGCCCCACATAATCGTCATTTTGAGCAAGCCATCTGTCGAACTGTGGATAGATTTCGTACCACACTCCCTGCATAATGCAATAACACCAAAATGTCGAAGGAATATGCGTACTGAACAGAAGGTTCCAATTTATCCATTCGTCATTGGTCTCAGTTATTAAGGCCTTGTCCCTCTATTACGTGGAAAATTTTGTGCAAAGATCTTGGCCTACATCCGTACAAGATCCAGCCCGTACGGGAATTAAAGCCACCGGACCATCATCTACGTCGTTCATTCGGCGATGTGACTCATTCTTGGCTTGGCTTGGAGTGGGACCAATCCACAAGAGACCCTACAAAGTTCATCACATCCAGAAAAATGCACTGTTTGGTGCAGTTTACACACGCTGGTGGCCGTTAATTCTTCAAAAGTGAGGCCGGTGCTCGCACTATTGTCAATGGAGAAGGTTACCGCCATCATCAATAATTTTTTGTTTGAAAATATGGAGGACATTGATCCCGACGAGATGTGGTTTTAATAGGATGGCGCTAGTGTCATGCATCAAAGTTTGACGATAAGTTAATTTCGAGAAATGGACCTGTCAATTGGCCTCCAAGGTCTTGCGATTTGACACCTCTCAATTATTTCGTGTGGGGCTACGTGAAGTCACTGCCTTATGTCAATAAACTGGCAACAATTGGCGCCTTCGAAGCCAATATTGTTCGTGTTATCCGTTACATACAGCCAGGAGTACTCGAAAAGTAACCCAAAATTGGACGTCCAAAATGCGCTTCGTCAAGAGCAGTCGTGGTGGCCATATGACCGAAATCATTTTTAAATGTTAATGTCATGAATAAATTTATCCAGTCATACCAAAAATCTGATCAGAATTTAATTTTTCCTATTATTTTTTATAATGTAAAATTATATCGGACTTTAAAAAGCACCATTACTGTGTGTGATGAGTGATAATACCTTATCACTCTTTGACATAGAATTTAACGTAATTACCATATCTCAATAATAATATACATATACATATGTTCGATTTAAAAATATTTTCTAGGCTTTACTAGGCTTTTGTAAGGATCGCTTTGCAAATAATAAGCACTGGATTGGCATTTTGGAATGCTTCTTCTTTCAATTTGCTTATACTTCACTATCGACATTGGTTATGGATTTTATTAAAAACCTAGAAATAAGAAAATACAAAAGAACTAAAAATTACGTATGTATATGTTGAAATTGTAATATCAGGTATTCTTTTAAAAGAAAATAAAAAGACCAGTTAATGTTTCTTTTTAAATTGGATTGAGGTCACCTTCTTCGTTAATACTCGGGATTCTTCGGTTTAAACGAAACGGAATAACCAGAAAGTATGAATAACTAGAGCAACAGAGGGTGGGATCATATTGTTATAGGGAGCATATTTTTGACTTGCATATTTCGGTACAGTTTTATTTATATTAGAATTAGTCGCCCATTGGCCGTATGTGCAATTAACTTGAAATCTCTAGTTAGGAGGAATAAAGACAACCGCGTTTTGACAAGTATAAAGAAAATCATTACTTATTCAAAAAACAATAAGTCTTCGGCGTCGAAACGTTGCAGAATAATTTGAATGTATTGTAACGTTATAAACGGGAGAAAAATTGAGTATTCTAAATTGGTTAATTAAATTTACGGTCTGTAGCTCCGGAAGTGTCCCCTAAACACTCTTATATCTTGTTTCGTATTGAATAATGAATTAAGCAGTAAACACTTGTAAAAGAACACTTAGCCAAACACGTGATCCTTTATAAGCGTTTAGTGCTTAAATCATCTTAAAATACGAAACAAAAGTCAAGTTTGGTGGCTCCAAAATACGCGGGGTTCGTGTATGTAATATATAAACATAGAGTTTATATTGAAATATTACAATTTGAGGTTAGTTTTCTCTTTTCAAATTTAATTTTTGAAAAACGTAAATATTTTGTATTTATTTTTATTTAAATTGCCGAAAGAGTAACTAGGGGACACTCCCGCACCTACAGACCGTAAACTAAATTAATTAATTTTTCTGTCTGTAGGTCCGGTAGTGTTCATAGACACTCTTTCGGCAGTTGAAATACAAATTTACACCGAATATTTACGTTTTACAAGTATTAAAGTTGAAAAGAGAAGACTAACCTCAAATTGTAACGTTTCAATATAAACTCTGTGGTTACGCGTTCTCAAAGATCCAGCGTATTTTCAAACAATCAAACTTGACCCTCTCTTCGTAATTAACGTTGAATTTAAGCACTAAAAGCATAGATTCACAAGATACTTAGACAAACACGTGATAAGCCAACGGTAGTTCCAACTAAACTGATAAATTGTAAGCGTCCATTGACTTCTTTGTTGGCGATAGCGATTGTTTGTTCATATACCTTTCGAATTACAATTTTATATTAAATTTCAATTAAACTTTCTTATTCTAAAAATAGCATAATGCATGCCACGCAAGGGCGCAACTGAAGGACTCGAAAAGTTTCCCACTTCTTATTGTACTACCCTAGCTTGCTTTGTCAGTTAATACAGATTCTGAGGAAGGTTACATAATAAAATCTCCTGTATTTCTATTAAGATAATTTAATTTTTCCTTATTTACAATAGATAATTTTAAATAAGCACTATGTACACGTAAATAAACAATAATACAATAAAATAACTAGGAAGAAACATAAATCAAAACGCAAAATATACATTTATACACAATATTTCCATGTTTTTGCTATACACAATAATATTTAATAATCCAGAAAAATATTTGATAAAAAACAAACATATATAGATATATTCTATAAAAAATAATATCAAAACAAACAATATACATCAGTCTTGTTCAAAAATATTTACAAAACAATTTGCACTTGTTACGCTAAAGAATGTTTGCGCGTGAGTATCAATCAATAGATGACAGATACCTCCCTATCGGGTGCAAAATTCTTTACCGCTTCTTAAAAAAGTATATTCTTTAATAATATGAACTAAGACGCTATTATCACTGTGGTATGTTTAAGATGGGCCCGTGCATGCCCGGGAAATTCGTAAAATGTGGCGGTCTGTGGGCCATCGCGGCTAGAAACGGGGAGATTATAGGACCGGGACCTCCTGGAAACAGGCCGAAGGTTGGTGGAAGAAGGGGTCTTGCCGATAACCTTAGCTTTTCTAATTCGGCCTCTTGTAAACGTTTCGCTTTCGCCCGACGGTTTTGAAACCATATTTTCACCTGGAAATAAAATTATTTTGTGTTACTTTTATTTTACAATCATCTGTGTTCAATTAAAATAGCGTTTATAGCGCGTTTCACCCTAGTTTTGAAGTATTGCGCCTATGGAAACAGCAGTAAGCGTTGCCAGATTTAGACTATTAAATACTTTGATATAGCAGGTTAGTACTGTGTCCTCATGCTAACTTCATTGTTATTATTAAAAGGTTAGAAATTTAAGCTGTCAATCTTATTTTAAAATTTACGTGAGAATAAATATATGGAAAGAAAATAACTAGTTTGTTCTTTTTTAAAGCGCAAATATGTACGACTTTAATAGATTATTTTATGAGTTAGACGAACACCTCAAGAACGATGTTATACAATAATCTACCAAAATGATATTCATAAGACAATCACAAGCAGTATAGTTAAACGTTATTTATTACTTCAGAGATTAGTATATAAGATACATTGTGAAATGATTCAAACAGGTATAGTTACAAAAAATTACAATAATTTTCACGTCAGCCTTTAATAAAACAAGTACTATTATTAAAACAAACAATTTTATAAGAATCAGTTTAATCAATTGATATATCTGATACTGAGGATAATGAAGATGAACCTAGTAAATGTATAATAAATTGGGTCATCCTGCATTTCGTCCGATTTTCACATATCTTTTTCTAAAGTCAAGTACAAGCCATCAGAAAACATATAATAAACATATTGTAAAATATTATACCTTTCATAACATGTCGGGTATAATTTTGTCAGTTCTCAACGGTAACATTTTGATATTCTTGATCCATAAGGGCAGGTTTCACATTTATTTTAAAGCTTGTATTATTGTTCTTTATAAAGTTTTTCACGTACTCCGATACAATCTCAATCAGGTTTACGCTACATAGTAATAAAGTGGCAAACATAGAATAAGTATGTTGCATTTCAATCGCTGCTTAATCATTATATTCATTGTGCTTATGCTTTTCTATAGAAACAATCTTTAAGAGATCACGTTTTAACTTCTTCCAACAGGAATATTTTTTCTCTTAACCAAAGGAATGTCATTTTTTTTGGTAGCTGTGCTAGGAATCCGTTCTGCCTTGCGACTGTGTTACAAAGCATTGTCGATACCTACTACTGAGTTTGCTGGAACCTTTGGTAGTAACCGATTGAGAAACCACTCCTCATACTCTCCAGTACAAACTTCATCGTGAGCATCTGCAGTATTTTTCTTGCACATAGAATGGTCAAAAGAGGTCAAAGAGGTGTAATTTCACGATTTTTAGGTTGATCATTATTCATAATTCTTTCTACTTACGGTAATAGATAGCACTAAAAGATACAGTAGTTTTTATAAACAACTGATTTCCTCATTAATCGATAGAAACGAATGCAAAATGTGGAGACAAAGCACTGAAAATGACAGGTAACAGAAATATTACTGGTCAGCTGATCAGTGATGTCCCTAGGAAAAATCCCGCCGAACGGCGTGGCAACAGCGGTAGTTCCAGACAAGGATAGCTTTATAGAAATTATTGTAAACTAGCAAAAGAGGGTTATACTTCACAAGACCCAATACTTCGAAACCAGGGTGAAATGCTCTATAGTAAAGATCGATTTATTTTGGCGATATTGTTAAAGTCAGACAAGAAGTTAGTTTTAGAGAAATTATCAAGGAACTTGTTATTTTGAGCTAAAAAGCCTTTAACAGATTTTGATTAGAGTGGCTTTACTTTTGGATTTTCTATTTGTCTATTTTGAAAATATGCGCATTAAGGTAACTCTCACTGTCATGTGCAAAGGTGCACGTTTTTTATAATGCATTGTATATTACTTGTCATTAATGACAGGTCAGATGTCAATTTGAAATTTTGAATGTCATTTTGTTTGTATTGGATTGTAGTTTTCGCCTGTTGATTAATTTTATTGCTTCTTTCTTGTTCTGATAATATTTGAAACATACATAAGATAAAATATAAATATGACATTAAGATCAACAATTCAGATGATATGCGGGGGCATATGGTCGTAAAATGTAACAATATGTAAGGAGTTTCTAAAGTCTGAAATAAATTTATTACTTCTAAAATCCAACACAATTTTGAAAAACCCTTAAACAAGACGAACTTTATTTTTGTCATTACTGTTTCTATCACCATATAATTTTAAGGAATTTTTTCCAATTTTTGGATTCTGTATGAACAAATGATTACGTATTTTTGAGCATTTTATAATAGTTGTTTTTGATTATCATCGTTTATTAAATTCCAAAAACTTCAGTTGTTCGATTGTTAAAACATCTACTAGAAGTTTTTATTACTACTGCTTGCTCGATTAATGTGTGTGTGCTATTTGTTAAATAAAATAATTTAAAATTACTAGATGTTGATTGAAAATACACGAAAATATGTGTTTTAAACGAATTACATTTTCGCAACTATAGATCTTAGACCTCAAGTATGAAAACAGCTGTTGAAGAAATGATCAATGCTTTACCTGTAAAACACTATAAATAAAAAATTCTAAATTTTATGAAATAAAACAAAAATATTCTTTTTCTTTTGTATTAATATTAACTACACATTTCATTGATATTAGCGGCCTTATTCCTTATTAAAGAAAAAAATAAGTAAAATTTGACTTTTTGATAATTTTTCATACATTTATATAATAGATGCGCTCAAGTAATCTATTATCATCATATGATCATTACCTAGAACGTATACATCTATGAACTTCAAGTCAATGTTTATTCTTAACATTGAAACAGACATTTAGCATAAATTTCCTTTTAAGAATTGTCTTTTATTTTTGACATGTAATTTATAAAATGTTTTTGATAAAGATAAACAAATTTATTGAAACGTCAAATTTTGCTTCATTTTTTTTTCTTCAATAAATAAGAAATAAAGCTGTTAATGTCAAGAAAAGAAAAGTGTAGTTATTCAAATGGCTCAGAAATTACTACCCATTTGAATATTAATTATTAAATATTTGTTGGTGTTTTATCATTACAACAGTTTCTCTCACTATAAGCTTAACTACATTTATCACTTGTTTCATCCCAAGTTCAGGATTTGTTCCAACATACTCAAAACATCGTAAATTTATCGTTTAGTATTGCGCAGGATAGAGAAAGATCTCCAGCTTACATACATACGTATTGGAATCATCATTCGACAGCACTACAAGCCTTATAGGCTCACGGCTTCAATTGCTTTCACTACTGACTTCCACTTCTTCTTATCCATTTGCCGGGGTAATATCAGAAAGAATGCAGAATGCCCTAAATACAATAGATAACTGGTGTAAACGAGAAAGGTTCATAGTCAATGGCAAAAAAACATAAACTACCGTATTTACAAAGAAACGCATAATTCGAGGCTTAAAGCCAATTATGCTAGGAATAGTGGAGATTTCATTTGTCAAAGAAATTAAATAGCTCGGTGTATGGTTCGATCAAAGACTTACCTGGAACCCTAACATCAATAAAACCATCAACAAACCTACTATTGCCTTAAGCAGATGTAGAAGGTGTGGAAAATGTGTGGAAAAACGTGGGGATTAAGTCCAAAAATGATGCTGTGGTTATATACATGAGGGTCATCAGACCAATGACAACATATGGTGATATGGTGGACAACGACATTTTAGGTGGAGGCAATAAGGCGCCTAAGTGGCGAACAAAGACTGGCATGTCTACGTGTCACAGGGGCCATGAAAACCACCCCAACAGCTGCTTTGGAGGTCATGCTTAATCTGGAACCACTACATGTACATATTCAAGGAGAGGCTAGGCTAACAAGTTATGATGAGGCAGGGCCAACAACAAGCGGGTCCAACGACGCCATTAGTCCCAAATACAGCTTCGACAAGAACTATAAAATGGTAACACCAGATAGAGAAGAATCGAAAAAATGACGGCCTATTAAATCCGAATCGATCAATTATCGATCTATCGCTATCTATTCAGACAGTCAAGTAGTGTTAAAAGCAATGGACTCCACACAGGTGAAGTCGACACCGGTGTGGGACTGCATGAATGCGCTCAACAGGCTGGGTAGCCGAACTAAGGTGACCCTGGTCTTGGTACCAGGGCACGAAAGTCGTCGAGGGAATGTCAAGGCAGACGAATTAGCCCGAGTAAGCTCGTTAACTGCTGACAAAAACCCAAAACAATCTGTAGGCACGGCTTATGCGGTAGTTAAAGCAACTATTAAACAATGGAAAGATAAGAAATCTCAAGACTGGTGGAAGAGTATTCCAGGTCAGAGACAGACCAAGCAGTTTCTGACTGTACGCAGACCTAAATTTACAGCAGACCTACCAAGCAGGGTCAGAAAGTCCGTTAGAACAGTAGTAGGCCTGCTAACAGGACATTATATGCTCAAGAAGCACGAGCAACCTAGGCTTGATAGAGGAAACAGCATGTAGATTCATGTGCTGTGCGATTGTACACCATTGATAGAAGTACAGTTCTCAGAAATGGGCGCGGAATACCCAAAAGCCGAAACCTACGTAGAGGGATCACTCACAAGGTCTGGTGAAAAAGGCAGAGCTAATGTAATTGATCTAATGATACAGGAATCACAATTGATCTGGAAAGGTCGCAGTGGGATAGGTCAAGAACCACCTCCAATACTAATCTAATCTTATCTAATCCACTTTTTCCTATCCATCGTTTTGCCTTCCCAATCCTGGATTCCTGTCTGTCCAATATCCTCTTTGACTGCCTCCAACCATCTTTTCCTCGGTCTACCTCCTCTTTTTCTCTGGCCTTCTCGTATGAAATATGCTTTCTTTGTAGATCTTCGATTCGGCAATCGGTGTACATGACCTAGCCATTTTGCTCGCTTTGCACACAAACAGTTCTTCTTCTCCATTGCCCATTTGCATCCTTTATATGTACCTCCAAGTATATTTCTTAAAATCTTTCCTTCGCAAATTCCAATTTTCATTTTATTATTTTTGTTAAGGATCCACGTTTCACAACGATAGATAGCGGTAGCTCCGATTATTATTCTATATATTCTTATTTTTGTTCTTCTACTTATTAATTTAAATTTTATCATTTTCATCATCCCCATCGCTCTACTTCCTTTAGCCAGTCTCTTATCTATTTCAACATCTTCTTCATTTTTGTTAGTGATTGTTACTCCTAGATAGTCAAATTACTCAACCATTTCAAATTTGTATTCTTTATTTATTACTGTTAATGAGATAATGTTATTCAGCGTTTTTTCCATTATTTTAATTTCTCGATATTTAGTTTTTTCTTCATTAGTAAGAAGTCCTTTGTGTTTCCTTCCAATTGTCCAAAAACCTTCTTCAGTTCACCTTTCGTTCTCCACAGTAGAATAATGTCATCAACGTATGCTATGACCTGGTGTCTGTTGTAGTAGGTTAAGCGTATTGGAATAAGGCTCATATTATAATTTTTTGATCGTTTGATGTTTTACTCATAACAGTCATCCTTTTTTCCCATAACGATTATTATTGTCATCGTATTTTCCGGTACTTAAATATAAAAATAAATTATAATTTGTTAGCCTTTAGGCTATTTCTTACAAATTGCAACATATAATGCGCCACCCACTCAAATTTATCAAAATAAATATTTTTGTCATTCTTTCCTGGATGCCACAAGCGTCGATGATTCAGGTACTACAATTTTGCTGCACTATAGGCGATTTACGATTTATTGTGAGTTAGTATTGTGCACAGTACGTAGTATGTATTGTATAATGTACACTACATGAAATTTTCTATTTGGTATTGGATGTTTATGACATTTGAACTCAGACATTGTATAATTTGTTCAGTAATGATTATTATTAAAAATTAAATATTTTTTCCGTGCTTGTCAGATTGTGCTTATTCGTTCCACAATGATTTCCGAAAACTTTGTTACTACTTTCTAGCTTCTAGCAATATTGAAAAATTATTAAATTTGGAACCAATATTTCAGTAACCAAATAAACAAAGATTGGCTGGTGTGTTGTTGGCAGTTAAATAAATAACTGACAGTTTAACAACCAAATGTCTATTTAATTTAAAAAAAATAACTTACCTGTGTTTCTGTTAGCCTCAAAGAACTCGAAAATTCTGCTCTTTCCGCTATACTAAGATATTGCTTATCCCTAAATTTCTTCTCTAAAGCTAGTAGTTGTTGGGTGGTGAATGGCGTCCTAGGCTTCCTATTTGGTTTATGCTTTCTAAGCGCACATCTGACTATTGGCGGACCAGCATTTTGAGGCATATTCGATAAAGCAGCTGTAACAAACAAGAAAAAAGGTTATGCATCAAATTAATATTCAATAAAGTTCTAAATAGCTTTGCAGGCAAAACATTCCTTATAGAATTAATTTACGTATAACTTCCACACAAACAAAATCGCCAGCCTAATCTTTTTATGTCCACTTTCAGCATGTAAGTCATTAGGAACGTATAAATTGGCGTGGAACATGTTTCCTCTATTCGCTATACGAGTATACATATCCAACATGATCGATCCGTACAACGGCTGCGACATGTAAAGCTTGGAACCGAAGCGCGTAATATAAAATAATTATAGATTATTTATTGCAAATTAACCATAAACATTGACATCAATAGATTACGAATGATTCGCGGTACGTTTTATTTTCATAAACTATCTAAATTGACGTACTTAACGTCTGCTATAACTAGCGTTAGAATGGGTGAACTGCACCGCGTAATGTTGTTTGTCTATATATATATACACAGTTTGCTCAAAAAACCATCGAATACGTTGCTACCGGATTTGTGAACATAACCAGCTTCTGTAAATCATTCCTTATCTTATGAAGCTGGATATCTACCTATTAGAAATAGATGCACAGTGGTATGGAATCAAGATTTAGTTCAACTAAAAGAAAACAATTTTTTTTTAATTTTACAGTTTCCTTATTTATGCCCTAAAAAACATTTTATGTACAAATAAAAAAAAATTATCCAGCCAAACTATTTATAGATCTAAAAACTGCTTATCTTAGATTTTCATACAGTGCGCAATATACGTACAAACTTTTATGTTTCTTTGTCCATTTACTAAATAAAACTAACAATACCGTAAACATTACAGTGTCTGTACTAATATAAAAGCAACTGTTGATTAGATTAGATTAGATTTATTCTTGAGGTGGTTCTTAACCTACACCACTGTGACCTTTTTAGTAGAGCAACGCAACTGCGCTGAAAGCCAGTGGCGGACGCATAAAAGTTTACACAAAATAAATTAAATGTGATACGTGCTCAAACACTTACCGTTTTAAGAGTCCTCCGTGAAATCACAAAGTGGATAATGTCTATTTAATATTTGTAACGTTAGATATGTTTCCAAAGTTGTTTCGGCAAAGTGAGTGCGGCGTGAAGAAAAAGTGTTTTTGTATGCCGAAAACGAACGTTCTACATCTAGTAACGTTATATTTGCGTAAGTAAAATAATCTTTCAAATAACGGTTCTGTTGACGCACCTTCACAAATTTGTCTTAATGTGCCAAAATCAGAGTCTTTATCTAAAACACTTTCAAACTTTTCTAAAACACAAACATTTCTTGTGTTTTCTATCGCGCATAGCTGTGCGTGAACATGTTGCACTATTTGCAAAGATTCCACTAACGACACCGAAGAATTTTGTAGTTTTTCTATCGCATCCGCTAGTCCCACGTAATTGTTCTGAATAATTTCCAAATCTGCTTTAACTTGACTATCCTGAAATTTCAAGCGGCTTACCTTGAGAGCCGCAGCTTCCTTTGGGTCGAATTCTAAAATCACGTTCTTTATATTCTCAAAATATTTAAGATAATAAAATGCAGCCTCTAACCATGTTCCCCAACGAGCAAGAATAGGTTGTGGTGGTTCAGGAATACCAGGGCATAGTCTATGAAATTCCCGAATACGTTTTGGGGATTTTACAAACACAGCTTTTCTATGTGCTATTAGAGCGTCTACCTCGGAATAACATTTTCTGATACTATCTGCTACGAGGCTGAGAGTATGAATTTTACATGTAATATGCAACAAGTTAGCACAATGTTTTTTAAGAGATCGACCTACAGCAAGCTTGTTTGCGGCACCATCAGTCATAAACATCAACAGTTGATTTGTTGAAAGTTCAAACTTTTCCAATGTATTTAACACCAACATTGAAATTACTTCGGCAGTGCATTGTTGTATTCGTCTGGAAGCTAGTAAAATTGAGGGTGACGGTCGATGTGGTTCCATTGTGCGTATCATTACATTAACCACAGAATGTTTTTTACGATCTGTTGTTTCGTGCACACATAACCACAGTTTTTTATCTTGCAACTCCGATTTAATTCTTTTCTCGACATGCTCACGAGCAGACGGCACAACTCTCTGTAATGTTCTCTCACTTGGTAACTTAAAGTCCGAATATTCATTCCAAAACGAGATGTATGATTTCTTCCTTAGTAAATGAAATGGTAAATTACATGCAATAAACACATAAATTAAATTTAAATTTGTCATAATCTCGCGTGGAATTTTTTTTTGAAACATGCCCTGCATTATTTACGTGCCGTAGACAATCACTTTTCGACCAACACATTAAATCTATTTTACACACTACACATTGAATTTTAGCGCCATCACACTTTAAATCAGGCATTTCTGCAATAAATTCTCTTATTGTGTCCAACTTTGGTCGTTTTCGCGACGTAGGAAACATTTTCAAAACAAACGTAGAACTATGATATAGTATACGACAGCGTAGATGCATACACAACAGATCGGCTTTCGAGTCGCAGTTATACTGACGCTTATACCGAATTGTCCCGGCCGTGTTTATTTTGTGTAAACTTTTATACGTCAGCCACTGGCTTTCAGCGCAGTTTGCGTTGCTCTAGTTATGAGTGCAGTTTTTCGTCCTCTCAGACTTCTTATGATCGATCATTATTGCTTCAGGCAAATTCTCCCATATTTTAATTAGAGTAGCGCTAACTTCTGCTGTGCTTTGGATTGCAGCAATTTTTTATCTAACTCGTTTGCGTAGAATCTCCCAGACGTGTTCAATCGGATTCAACTTCGGGAACATCCAACTCATTGTTGGTATTTCCATTTCGTTTAAAAATTTTGTTAAAGTTCTACTATTAATCACTACCTACAGAGTTGGTCACCACCATTAATCACTACCAACTCTGTACGTACCCCTAAACTCATGCCATAATTGAGCCTCCTACGAAGCAGATAGTAGGAGTGAAATTAAATTGTTCATTTTCTTTTTCTGGACGTCGACACAATCGTTCCTTATCACCAATTGAATGTACACAGATCAATTGATCAGTTCAATTCTTTAATATGAAAGAGGACAAATGGTGATAAATTCATACAATAAAATAAAAATAAAGAATGTTCTTAGTTCTAAATACTTTTTATCCGATTTCCATTATGATTATTGATTTAGAATACAAAATCACTTAGTGGATTGTACTAATTTTGAATATCATGCCTGCAACTAGATACTGACAAAGGTTACAATACTTTTCCAGGATTTGAAAATACCCATACGTATAGGAGAGAGAGCCTTGAAACAATCTGTATGTTTAAACGTAGGTGCAGTTAATGAAATGTAACGTGAAATGAGATAAACCGTCATTTAAATACCGCGCAGTAGGTTGACGTTTTGATGGCTCAGTTAGAGCATTTCCGTAGATATTTCTTATCTGCTAGTGCAATAATACTGAGAAAGGATAGTAATTAGAATTGATACATATTCCGTTTCATTTTATATACATTTTCTTATCAACATTTAATAGTTTTAAGTAACAGGACTAAGTGATAAATTACTTCAAACGAATTATTTCATTCAGTAAATTAAAAACTTAAAGTAGATCAATTTACCAAGCAACAAGTCACAGTTGTAATAAGTAGTGAAAAATTATTAAAATTGATTTGTAAATGCGCCAGATGTAGAAATTTTCAATTTAATTCTTTTCTTATTTTAAACGTACCCATAGTTCTAGTTAGGAAAACATTTACATTGAAATGACACTTACTCGTTTCATAGAAATTATAATGTTTATTTAAAAACAATTTTCCAAATCAGAGAACTCGCTATTGCAAGTAGTAATGGAGAACAGTGTTTTAAATGTTCCATTTTGTGCTTAAGTGCACGCAGCGAAATTGTTTCTTGCATCAAGAAAATAGAAATCAGTCTCTATTCAAGAAAATATTTTTATTTCAAGACTATAAAAAATGTTTAACATAAGAAAATAATTTTCTTGAAATTTTATTTGTATTAAAAAATATTTCTTAGGATTAGAAAGTCAAAAAAATCCAAGACAGAAAAATGTTTCTTCCAAGTAAATCATTTAGTGTTAAGTTAAGAAACTATTCATATTACATTAACCAGTGTCTTTTCAAAACGTTTATGAAACGTTGTACGTTAAAGGTTATATCATTGTATGGGTAAGTATGGCATCTGTATTCTGGTTTCTGAGGCTACATTCTAGGACGACATGACTATATCTTTTGGCACTAGGTGGTGCCAGGAGATATTTCAGTGGTGTTTTTGAAGATTAGCGGCATAAACTGAGAGATGAACAATAATGTGGGTAGGAGCTTCTCACATTGTTTCTGTCGGGGGTGATTCCATCAATATCACATATATATCAGTATTATCTTGGTTACTGTTTCTAAGCACTTTTTTCTTGTGTACTTCTGCATTAAGTTCACTTTTGTTTGAACATTATTCTGTAGATAACCTCTACCTTATCCTTTTTATAATTACAAGCAATGAGAATAATTTGCTGCATTATGTACGGATATGTCGTACTGTTTTAAACAAGGTAAGTGCAATTAATAATGGGTATTTAAATAATACGCATTTCAAGAATTCTAAGTAAATAAATGCTTTCTTTTAAGAAAATGGAACTATTGATTTATAAACAATACCTAAACGCTTTCTTGAATAAAACCATTTACTTAAGAAAAAATATTCTTTTGTGCTATAATGGCCATTTACTTATACTAAGAATCACTTTCTTCAAATTTTCTGCAAGATTTTCTTGAATCAAGTCAACAAATGTCTTAAACAAAGAAATACATTGCAAGTACATTATTTCGTTACAAGCATATGCTTCTCTTAAGTGGGGAAAAAAATGTTAAGAAAATATTTCTTTTGATTTACTGTTTATTAATTTACTAAGCGCACATAAGCAACGATTTCCTGCCATTATTCTTTGTTGGATCTCTTTCTTCTTGTCGGGTTTTCTGTTAAACATTGTCCCCAAATATAAAATTTTCCACTTCTTCGAAAACATACTTTCTGCCATCATCAGTATTTCTTTTTAATTTTTCCATTCATCCCTAGATCATTATCAGTCCACGACATAAATTTTGTTTTTGTTTCATTTATCTCGAGTCCCGTTTTCCTAGCTGCTTTTTCTAACCTACCCATTACCTCCTGAAATTCTTGTTTGCTTTTTGTTATCAACACAATATCACCGGCGAAAGCAATGCATTGACAGTTTGGTTTAATAATAACTTTTGTAGAAATTTATGGTGGCATAGACTGTATGATTTTCCCTATTTCTTATTTCTTTTGCTTTATTTTTCCTTTTATTATCTTTACTTCTCTAGATTTTTTTTAACACTTGTAATATTTCTTTTGTTTATGTTAAATTGCAATAAAAAAGAACAATTTGAAGAATTTACACTCTTAAACATAAGGCATAGATGTTCCTAGAATGTTCAGTGGCAGCAAAGGCTGGTGTACTGTTTTGCGCAGCTGCAGAACACACAAGGACAACACTTCGATTTTCCCGCATATTTTTTTGTCAATGTACACGATATGCCACGGAAATACATGAGGGAATCGAAGTCCTGTATTTGACCTCACATTTACGTCATTATTAGTCGTCACTGTCAGTGAGCTAGCATCCGGTTTCAAACATTTATTGGATTGTATTGGATTAATGAGCTAAAGTTATAGCAGCAATCTATTTCAAGGCATAGAAATATTGTTACTAAATGATTAAATACGTTACATACCCAAGTGAAAGGCAATACAATTATACCACAAACAATAAGCCAAAAAGCTTGTTAGTGGCTTCAGTATTGTACCCCACTAGTAATAATAATAATAGTTCTTTATTACCAAACAGGCAATGCCCAATTACAGGATAGTAATAAAAATACAAATATGTGTATATACCACAAATTATAAGAAAAATGAAACAAAAGAACTAACTATAGAATAAATAATCAAAAACAAAAATCCACGGCGTCAGACTTGCTTTCCAAGGACAATGTCTTCACATAAGTAAATCTCCGAGATTATCTGCTAGACCAGGGGTCTCCAAACTTTCCAGCCTTAGGGCCATACTGATTACTCCAGTAAGTTCCAAGGGCCAAAACCGACACAAAAATTTGAAGCTTTGAAGCGTGGATTGAAATCGCCGCAATCTTTGTTAATGAAAGTCAACACTGAACAAGAGGCTGCAATTCGTGCCAGCATTCGTGTGGCTCTTGAAATCGCAAAACGTGGAAAACCACTCATCGATGGAGAAATGATCAAAGAATGCGTAATTGCAGTAGCCGAAGAAATGTGCTCCGAAAAGGTAAATTTACTTAAAACTGTCAGTTTGTCAGCAAACACCGTGGCTCGGTACAAGACATCGCAGAAAATATATCATCTCAACTGTCTAACAAAAATGGACATCTTGAGTGGTTTTCTCTGGCCTTGGATGAGTCAACGGATGTGTCAGATACTGCTCAGGTGTTTATTCGAGGAGTAGATAAAAGCTATGAAGTGTATGAAGAACTTCTTCATATTGACAGTATTCACGGCACGACTACTGGGGAAGATATTTTTAAGGGAGTTGAAAATGCCATTAATAAAAAGAACCTTCGATGGAAAAACTTGAAATCTATTACAACTGGTGGAGGAAAAAACATGTGTGGTAAAAATAAAGGAGTGGTTGCACTTCGTGTCAAAGGCTGTAGAAAATGATGGTGGTTCAAAACCATTAGTATTACATTGTATCATTCATCAACAGTCCTTGTGCGGAAAATATTTGGATATGTCTGAAGTTGTAAAACCAGTCATATCAGTTGTTAATTTCATCAGATCCACTGGGCTGAATCACCGACGATTCCGCGAGTTTATTGAAGAGATTGGACAAAATGACTTACCATATCATACTGCCATACGCTGACTTAGTTGCGGAAAAGTCTTCCGGCGCTTTTTAGCACTTCGGGCAGAGATCAAAATTTTTTTGAATGAAAAGCATCGCCCTCTTACCGAATTACAAATTAGCGAATGGCTGTGGAAGTTAGCATTCTATGTCGATTTGACAAGGGAGAAAACCAGTTTCTCCCTGATTTATACACTAATATCAAATCCTTCCGGCAGAAAATAATACTGTTTCAATCACAATTACGTAAAAAATGTTTCACACATTTTAAAACATGTGAAATATTCAGCCATACTACTGAGTTTGAGTTTCCCGTCGATTTTGCAATCGAAGCTTTGAGTGCTTTGAAGATAAATTTTGATACTCGTTTCTCAGACTTTGATGCCATTGCGAATGAAATTAAGATTTTTCAAAATCCTTTTGATACTGACATTGAAATCCTAGCCCCGGAACTTCAGATGGAAATTATTGATTTACAGTGCAGTGATATAATTAAGAACAAATATCAAAACTCATCTTTGTTGGAATTTTATAAGAGTCTTCCACTGCAACAATTTGCTAATTTGCATAAATTTGCTCGTGGGCTGTTTTCTGTTTTTGGTACTACTTACTTGTGTGAGAAAACATTCTCCAAGATGAAGCACACAAAGAATGTTTACAGATCTCAGTTAACCGATGAGCATCTTAAATCTCCTTTAATAATTGGTACAAGTAAAATTGGTCCACAACTACAAACTATTGTCAGTGGAAAATTACAATTACATAAATCTCATTAGTATTTTTTACAAGTGGACGCTATAAACTGTTAGTGGGATTCATTTGAATTATTTGCAAGTAAATAAAACCGAGTTATTATCATTCTGTGTTTTTCATTCAGCCATTAGCTGTCGCGGGCCGGATTTGGCCCGTGGGCCGTAGTTTGGAGACCACTGTGCTAGACGGAAAGCGTATATGTCGGCGCTATTTTCATAATGTTCGTTCTTGCGAAAGGTGCTATAAATGTACTATTATATCTAGAACTAAACCGTGGAACCAGAAAAGACATCCGACTAAGTATGCAAGGGCAATCAATATTACTATTTACAAGTCTACCATATACAAAAATCGTTCACAGATGGTATCTCTTCTTACAGCAATGGCAACATTTGGTGACGCGCCAACAACTCTTCTTGAGCAGTATCTCTTTCAGGATAAGTACCATCTGCTTTGTAAGAAAGAAATCTCAAAAATTTGCGATGAATACGGTCTATTAGTAAGGAATCACATGCGTAAATTGTATACCAAATTAAAGATTCATACTCCAGTTTACTTAACACAAAAGAGTAGCACAACGGTATTAGTAATGATAGCATGATAAAAAATTAGTACAAGATATAGACCAGTTAAGTAAGCGTTAATTCTCATAAGTTGAGGAGAAGTAACAGAGTACAAGCATACTCCTAATCTTAGAAGCAAGATTTCTGACTTGTTTAAGGGATGCAATAATTTAAAAATAGCAACTTAAAGAAATCAATGCTTTTTCGTCTAAACATAAAGATAGTTTGAAACATTTGGAGCAATCAAACGTAATTTATGAAATTAACTGCATGGATCGATCTGGTTGCTACATTGGTCAAACCGCACAAAAATTGAAAAACCGTATTTCAGGACATAGAAGTGTTGTCCGTAATAATTCGCACTTCGCACGTAGCGAAACGTTTACTTGTATCGAGACTACCCGCCTCAATTCAATGCAATTACTGTTTCAATTATCCACAATACAATAACTGTTTTAAGTCAAAAGAAATATTTTCTTAGCGCTTTTTTCTCCACTTAAGAAAAGTTATATACTTGTAATGAAATAATTGTATTTCTTTATTTAAGATATTTGTTAACTCGATTCAAGAAAATCTTGCTGAAAATTTGAAGAAAGCCATTGTTAGAATAGGTAAATGGCCATTATTATACAAAACAATATTTTCTTAAGGAAGGTAAACAGTTTTCTTAATTCAAGAGACTGTTTAGGTATTGTTCATAAATCAACAGTTTCATTTTCTTAAAATAAAGTATTTATTTACTTGAAATTCTTGAAATGCATATTATTGATATCCACATTATTAATTGCACTTACCTTGTTTAAAACAGTACGATATGTCCGTACATAATGCAGTGAATTATTCTCATTGCTTGTGATTTTAAAAAAGCTAAGTAGGAGGTTATCTAAAGAATAATGTTCAAACAAAAGTGAACTCTAATGTAGAAGTACGCATGAAAAAAATGCATAGAAACAATAACCAAGTTAATGTTAATGTAAATAGCTCATAGCATTGATGGAATCATTCTCGGCAAAAACAATTAGAGAAGAGAAAAGCACTAATGCTTTCTTCTCTTGCCCACATTGCTGTTGATCTCTCAGTTTATGCCACTAATCTTCAAAAACAGCTTTGAAATATTCCTGGCGCTACCTACTGCCAAGAGATATAGTCATGCCGTCCTAAAGATTAGCGACCGGAATACAGATGCCACACTTATTTATATTTATTATATTTTTTTTTCTTTTCATTACTATTTACCACACTGAGAGAAAGGAATCGGTTCATCCAACAAATCACGAAGTATTGCACATTTATGTGTTCATTCAACTAAAAAATACGTTCATTCAACACTTTAGCGAATCATTCCAATCACCTTACAACTTAACAGAACACACTAACTGTTGTTTTAAACTATATGGAGTGTTGAGTACATTTAACAAACAAATTGGTTGAGTCAACCAATTTTTGATTGGCTCAACCAATCTTTTCTCTCAGTGCACTGTGTAATTACATTATTAAAGAAATAATTTAATTATACTGTAACACATAAAAAAATAACTTTTTCATTAGTGTATTCACTTGCTCCTAATTTTTATTATTAACTTTAGATTTTTTCCATTATTGTAATTTTTCTTTTATTAGATATCATTGTAGCTGGCCTGATGATGTGTTTTTTGAATACGAAACCGGTCGCCTAATTTCTCAGTAAAACTTTGTGAGATCTAGACCGTCTTTTCATTCCTACTTTTAATATGAATATTTTCTTAACGTAAAACTAAATGGTTTACTTGGAAGAAACATTTTTTGATCTCGGATTTTCTTGAATGGAGACTGATTTTTGCAAGAAACTCTTTTTTCTTGATGCAAGAAACCATTTCTCTGTGTGTACTGTCTTAAGCATTCATTCTTTGGAACTATGGTTAGCCTTTCCTTTGATTTTAGGGAGGTACCTACTACTTGATGTTGAAGGAAATTATTTTAAATTAGAAATTTGTTACATTAATGTGTCTTGATTCCATCAACTATAGGAAGGACGTTGAAAACTTGAGCTGTATTTACTCAGATTTACTACATTAACTTCAATTTTATACAAGGTAAAATATCATTTCAATAATCTTGAACTTTGTATAAGTTTCCTTTTTTACGTTATTTTCAATATTTTTTGTTATAATTAGAGCAACGCAACTGCGCTGACAGGCAGTGGCGGACGCATAAAAATTTACACAAAATAAATTAAATGAGATACGTGCTCAAACAAATACGTTTTAAGAGTCCTCCGTGAAATCACAAAGTGGATAATGTCTATTTAATAGTGTAACATTAGATATGTTTCCAATGTTGTTTCGGCAAAGTGAGTGCGGCGTGAAGAAAAAGTGTTTTTGTATGCCGAAAACGAACGTTCTACATCGAGTGACGTTATATTTTTTTATCTAAAATACTTTCAAACCTTTCTAAAACACAAACATTTCTTACGTCTTCTATCGCGCATAGCTGTGCGTGAACATGTTGCACTATTTGCAAAGATTCCACTAACGACACCGAAGAATTTTGTAGTTTTTCTATCGCATCCGATAGTCCCACGTAATTGTTCTGAATAATTCCAAATCTGTTTTAACTTGACTATCCTGAAATTTCAAGCGGCTTACCTTGACAGCCGCAGCTTCCTTTGGGTCGAATTCTAAAATCACGTTCTTTATATTCTCAAAATATTTAGTAAGAATAGGTTGTGGTGGTTCAGGAATACCGGGGCATAGTCTATAAAATTCCCGAATACGTTTTGGGGATTTTACAAACACAGCTTTTGTATGTGCTATTAGAGCGTCTACCTCGGGATAACATTTTCTGATACTATCTGCTACGAGCACAATGTTTTTTAAGAGATCGACCTACAGCAAGCATGTTTGCGGCACCATCACTCATAAACATCAACAGTTGATTTGTTGAAAGTTCAAACTTTTCCAATATATTTAACACCAACATTGAAATCACTTCGGCAGTGCATTGTTGTATTCGTCTGGAAGCTAGTAAAATTGTGGGTGACGGTCGATGTGGTTCCATTGTGCGTACCATTACATTAACCACATAATATTTTTTACGATCTGTTGTTTCGTCCACACATAACCACTGTTTTTTTTTATCTTTCAACTCCGATTTAATTCTTTTCTCAACATGTTTTTTTATCTGCTGTAATGTTCTCTCACTTGGTAACTTAAATTCCGAATATTCATTCCAAAACGAGACGTATGCTTTCTTCCTTAGTAAATGAAATGGTAAATTACATGCAATAAACACATAAATTAAATTTAAATTTGTCATAATCTCGTGTGGAATTTTTTTTTGAAACATGCCCTGCACTATTTACGTGCCGTAGACAACCACTTTTCGACCAACACATTAAATCTATTTTACACACTACACATTGAATTTTAGCGCCATCACACTTTAAATCAGGCATTTCTGCAATAAATTCTCTTATTGTATCCAACTTTGGTCGTTTTCGCGACGTAGGAAACATTTTCAAAACAAACGTAGAACTACGATATAGTATACGATAGCGTAGATGCATACACAACAGATCGGCTTTCGAGTCGCAGTTATACTGACGCTTATACCGAATTGTCCCGGCCGTGTTTATTTTGTGTAAACTTTTATGCGTCAGCCACTGGCTTTCAGCGCAGTTTGCGTTGCTGTAGTTATAATGCTTCTCAGATATATTTAATATTATAAATTTTGACGTTAGTCGTTTTAGAACTTCTGTTCGTACACTGCTTATACGTTTATTCAAAGTTTAACATATTTTTTGTACTTTACAGTTTTTTCATTACTATGAATATTGTATTAACAAATCAGGCTTTTAACAGTAATTATTTTTCAATAGCTCACCCTGGTGAAGACTCGAAGCTCACTTGAAAAATGTTGGCGTTTGAAATAAACAAAAAAAATACTAATTAGGCTTTTCTAACTTCTTTGCCTTGCTAATTGATCGATTCTGTTGGCTGGCGTTACAGTTTCGAAGTTAATTGTTATATTTAAATATATTTGATATACAACAAAAATGTCTGCTGTATACTCTTTTCTGTTGTGTACTTTTGTCCAGATTTTCGTTATATACTTTTAATTTGGAAGAATCTTTAGCGCACTGCATTTGTGTGATACTGCACAAATTTATGTTTTCAGTATAACTAGACAACTACAAAGCTACAGACAAAATTAATGAGTATTTTTTTTTCTAAATTTGGTAAAAATCGTGGTTTAAAAATGATCTAAATAATTGTTTAATTACTTGGAAGAATTCGGCAACCAGGTTTTGTCTGACAATTAACACAAAATCGTAAATAAATTATTCAGAATGTATTTTATGATTAAAGTTGGTATTTTTGAAATTTCCTGGATGATTTAAGTTGGTAGTTTCGGCGATAAAGGACATATTCGCCAATCTCAACGTAACACAGACGAATATGTCCGTTATTGCCGGAATTACCAACTTAAATCATCTGCGAAATTTAAAAAATGCCAACTAACAATAAGAAATTATTGAGAAAGTTGAAACTTGTAGTTAGAGATAAGAAAATTTAAATTAATCCAAGCATTTTTTTATCCTTATAAACAAAAATTAAACGGCGCGTTCTGCATTTTTTTTTTATACAATAGGATTAAACATTGTACTCCATAAAAAGTAGAATTTGTTTCTTTGGTATCTGATGTATCTTCTTAGGAATATTATTATTGAAAATAAATAGCCTGATTCTTGGTTTTGGACATCAAATAATTCTTACACCTTTGTTGTGCTTTAATGAGATGGTTTTATAAATTAATATAGGATTTGTTCAACATTCAATTAGATGTAGTAAGGTGATTATAAAATCATGGCAAAGAAAAGAAAACATTTGCATATAGGTCAATATGCTTAATTCTTTTTCATTGGAAAGGAGATCTACACTAAACTAATTCCTTAAAATTTTTTCTTACATACTTTGAGGTGACGTCGACCTTAACATCGCACCATGCCACGGAAAAGACCAGTGTGGTGGTCCTTGAGCCATTATCCTCGGCACCGAAGGATGCAAAGGTTGCGGGACGACCACGGTATGCGCTGAGGAGGAGGAATTTGGGCTTAGACTTTCGCGGCTTTCCAGATCGTCGGTATCCTCGTCCACGGTGATGTTTTCGTCATCGTCTTCGTCCCCGCACAAACTACTGTCCGAAATTTTAACGTCAAGTCTGTCGCTGGCATCGCTGATGTGATGGTCGTCGTTATCAAGCGCCGAATCTTCACTTCTTTCGTATTTCGGCGAGGACAAAGACGGTTTGGTGGAGAGCAACGATTCGACACTGAACGAGATCTTAGTCTTTAGATTTAGTTCTGATTTCGTCTCTTCCATTTTTTTTTACTGCGTATAGGGAGTCGTATTAACTAGCACATTTAAAGTCACTATTTTTGGCACTTAAATTCTACAATGTAATGTCCAGGGTTGTTCACTACACAATCACATTGAACACGAAATCGAAAAAGAATGAGCGTTAATGGGTACGAAACTTTTTTGTTGGTACACTGTTTGCGATGTTTTGAACTCGTTTATTTTTGAATGTTCTGAATTCTTTTTTTGTGAGGCGTTTGCTTTTCGTCTAAAATCGGTACGCTAGCTATGCTTGGTTGTACGAGACTGATTTGTTCGGAACCAGATCCAAGTTACCATGCCTTCTAGAGGGCGTAACGATACTATCTAAGCTCCGCCCTCCATTTATTACTTTAATACGGCGTGACATTACCTTCATCTCCTCGACAATATCCCTCTACTACACCGTTCTCCCGGCCGGATCGGGCTGTCGTTTTTTTCTTTACGCGTCGTGGGATGGCCCTACTGTCGCCCTCTGAAGTGCGCGCCTCGAGAGTGTGTGTATAGGTAAGCGTAATACCGTAGCGCCTCTTACTAATTGGTATCTTTAATAATAACTATCGTAATTTGCAGAGGTTGCGGTGGTATAGTACTATAGATGGGGATCTTTTAGTTTTTGCCCGGTTGTATATAATTCTCGGAGAGAAAGAGAGCAGTTAACGCGTACAACGTAAGACTTCTTAAATGGGAAAACGCAGAGAGCGATAATAAACTTAAAGCTTTTCTCTAAGATAATTCTCCTGCTTAGTGCACGGTCTATGATCCCTTCTGATTAAAGTTGACGTGTAGACAACATTAGTAAGACGCATGCGATAGCCAGTGTTTGTTTACGTTTTCTGGGAAACATTAATTATGTTATCTATCGCAAGAAAATAATACTGCATGTGATTACCTATAAAACGATAAAAATAATAAAACTTATTCAAAACATCACATTAGTATTTCGATTTTATATTTTTATCATTTCTATAGATATGCAGGTAAATAATTATTAGCAAATTATTGTTATATTATCGTACATTATTGATAATTAGATACCACAACACACAAATTTCACAAGATTGATTTTGATTTAGCTTATTCTTGTAGTCGATCCGTTTTTTATTTGAGTATTTAATTAGATGAGATTTAGGTTGAAGTACATGCAGAGAAACGTTTACTGGTATCAGGACTGTCCGCCTTAATTTAAGATAATTATTGTTCACTCTCATACAATATATTAAATAAGAAATATTTTAGCGTTTCTTCTCCTAGAGAATAATAGAGCCCCTTCCATACCATGCCACTATGAATCTAATTTGATACAGTCTAACATGTCGCAACTTCAGTGTAGCTACTTGTAATTGACACAGAGCCTGTCTAAGCGACGTAAGCCAACCAAAATGAAATAATCCACAGTTATATTCGACATACATGTATTTATTTTACTAATACATACTAATACAAATAAACTAATAACTAATACTTACTACATAACTAAATCCGTACCTACCAATCGTAGGTGTTTGAAAAATAAACAACATTTTTATACAGCCGCAATGGCATGTCACATACGATTTAATAAAAGTGAATAAAAATAACAAAAAAGTAACGCACTATTTTAAACAAAAACATGTGCAGATAAAAAATGCATGTTCAATGAAAAGGCTGACACTCAGACTCATCGATAATTTTTTTAATGTTTGCAGTATAGTTTGATACAGCCATTCGAATACAATTATCCAAATGTTCATCTGTATGTCGATTGCGGTATTTGTTCTTAATTAACTTCATATTGGAGAAAGAAGGTTCAGGCAAATAGGTTGAACTAAATAACGCCTTCACTTTCAAGGCAAAACGACATAGAACTGAATATTTGTCTTTGCTTACTAAAGGCCAGATACATTTTGTATTTGAGACTACCGATTTTAAAGCTAAATCATTTTGAAACGCAATCACTTCCGTTTCTGTTGCAGCGATGTCTTCGCCAAAGTTCTGCATAACACAAATTGCAAACTGTTGGATATCAATTTCTATGAACGGTGAAATAACAAATTGCGCCACTAAATCAATTTCGTTGAAATCCTTAAAACGACATGCAATGAATAACATCTACTTTATCGCTTTATTTTAGAAATTTCATCATAAAATAAAAACATGTGCAAAAAAAGGCTTTGTTTTCAAATATCAGCTCATTTTGATATTGTTACAAGGTAGGTCCAGGTGGCTTTGAAAAAGGGACTTAAAACAATTGGTAAGAGCTGTCAGAACGTATTTACTTTAATTTTAATTTAGCTCTTTAAAGGTTAGACTTTTTTAAAATGTGTAGAGGAAAGTTTTTAGATGAAAGAATTCGTTCAATTATTATAAAATTTTTTAATTCTGGAAAATCAAATTCGGAAATAGCAAATTTCCTGGAGTTATCTCGATATAGTGTAAGAAATATTGTTAGAAGATATAAGACTACTGGTTCAGTAGCCGCAAAGCCCCGATATGTAAGAAAAAGCAAAATTATAGATGCGGATAAAAGAGCACTAAGAAGAATTATTGTGAAAAATCGGCGTGCTAGTTATTTTGAATAAAGTGCTTTGTGGGGCAATGCTGTTGGAAGGCGAATTTCGAGATCCACATGTCATAGAGAAGCTCACAAACTAGGATTTGGCACTTATAAGGTAGGGATTTTTATGTTTTAAAAAGAAACTGGTATTTTACAACCGGCGGTTTTATTTCAGGCCAAAGAAAAGACCCACTTTTAACACCACGCCAGAAGAAAAATAAATTACGATGGGCGAAAGAACATAAAGATTGGACACCTCAGCAATGGCATGCAATATGGTGAAGCAATGAAGCCAGATTCAAAGTGTGTGTTGGAGACAGTAGAAGTCGAGTTACCCGCAGAAAACATGAGGCGTTCCATCCTGATTGTCTTAAAAGAAAGGTAAAATTTCCGGCATCGATTATAGTATGGGACAGCATGTCATCAAAAGGGATGGGTAAACTTCATTTTATTGAAGGAACTGTCGATACTAACAAATATTTAGGCATTTTGGAAGAATCACTTTTACCGGTCATGGAAGAATACTTGACATAGGGTCAAGATTTTGTGTTCCAGGAGGACGATGCAGAATATCACATTTCAAAAACAGCTTTAAAATGGATGGAAGACAAAAACATACCACCTTTGGAATGGATTTCTAGTAGTCCCGATTTGTCTCCTACCGAAACTTTGTGGCACGAGATGAAGAAAGTGCTCCGAAAACATCCTCCTAGAACAATTCCTGAACTGAAGCAAAGGCTTCAGGAAATATGGGATTCTTTTACACCAGAATTTTGTCGAGGCTTGGTTAACACTATGCCCCGAAGAATTTTGGATGTCATAAAAAATAGGGGGAACTATCAAATAGTTTTTTTTTAAATTTAAGGTTTATTGGCATTTTTTCTATTTATGCACATTTTGTATTATATATCGGTTTAAGTCACTAAATACATATTTATTTTTGTTTAAAGATGTTAAAAAAGTTAAATAAATAAAAAAGTTTAATGTTCTTGTGGTATATTATAATTTTTTTTACAAAACACAAATTCTGAAAAATTCTAGGTTGGGCCAACTAATATGGGAAGGGGCTCGTATTTGTAATGACATAATTGTATTCTTTGTTTAAGACATCTGTTAACTTGATTCAAGAAAATCTTGCAGAAAATTTGAAGAAAACGATTCTTAGTATAAGTAAATGGTTCTTATAACACAAAACAATATTTTCTTAAGGATAGTAAATAGTTTTCTTAATTCAAGGAAGCGTTTAGGTATTGTTGATAAATCAATAGTTTCATTTTCTTAAAATAAAGCATTTATTTACCTAGAATTCTTGAAAAAAGTAGAAAATTTGTACCGACTTAGAAGTGGTGGCTTTTTTAAGAGGTATGCAAACCGGTTATACCATAAATGTGTGCTACATGTGCTAGTGGAATATCCGTTTTGCCGGCGACCAATATAACGAACGGAACTGACCTTTATGTGAAGAATTTAGATTACGACAAAACAACATTATTGAGATTCCACTTGTGCTGATCGAAAAGGTTTTGTTACTACCGCTCCACATCAAACTAGGAATTGTTAAAAATTTTTATAAAAGCATTGAACCCAGAAGGAAATGCATTCAACGAATTGCGTCGTATTTCTCCACGGTTAAGTGGGATGGAAAGGTTGTATGAATCTGAATGATGATCTATTGAAATTTCATTTTGTATTATATTTATTTTATAGGAATATTTAATGGACCGGACATTTGTCGTTTGATGAGGGACAAACGATTTGAAAGTGCACTCATTGACATGGAGCTTGTTGCATGGGATTGTATGAAAGACACAAGACAACGTTCTTGGAATTCATCGATCCGAAAATTGGCGCATACTAATTGAAAACATGCTGACTGCTTTTCACCGTTTAAATATTCGAATGTCATTAAAAATTAATTTTTTGCATTCCCATGTAGAAAAATTCACCGAACAATTACCAAACGAATCCGATGAACATGGCGAGCGTTTTCATCAAGTGACAGCGAGACTCAAACATTGGTGCAGCGGCAAAAAGCTGCATGCTCTTTTGGGTGACATTTGTTGGAATTTACAAGAAGAAGATGACGATACAGAAGAATCAGGGCAATCAAAGAATGAAAAATGAAAAAATCAAGAAAAGTAAATCGATTCAATTTTTTTCAAATAGGTTCACCCCCGGGAGCCTCGTCAAATCCTGTAGGGCAAATACTTTTTGGCTGTCTATACTTTCTAAGGTTAAGGTTAAGGCTTTAGAACGTGAACCCACTGTAATATGATATTTTTAGAGAAAGAAAATTTAATGAAAATATTTTATATGCGAAATGTATATCCTAATTGGCCGTGATTTGATAAATACTATCGCGAACAAAGCAGTGAAAGAAAAAGACGATAATCCTGTTTTTTAGTATAAATCAGCGATGGTTAAACGCGTATTGGGCTAGGTGTGTTATTTTCCAATCAAATTCAGTGTTTCGGTGTGCAAACTGTATTTCAAAACAAAGGTAAAATCAAGTTTTGGTTATACAAACGAACGCAGAGTTTTGAGTGAGTGGCAAACAATTTCTCTTGATATTTATAACATTACAGTAAAAACAGTACAGATATGAATATTAATTTAAACTATATATACACTAACGGCCATAATTACTTGCCCACCTACATTTTTGCATGGGTTTTAGAAAATTATTTATTTATTGTTATTTAGGGGGTATAATTATTTACCGACAAAGAAAAAAAGATATCACATTAAATAATTACAACTCCTCTGATACTTAGTTACCGATTGAATCTCTTTAATCCGACAATTAGGGATCCATGTAGGGCCATAAAAAGACCCGAAATGAAACACAATTATCCTTCATTAATAAATATTTAATGTAGTACAGGTAAAGATAACAATTCCCTATTTACCCCAACTAGAATTATGAATTTAAATTTAGTAGTTATTGTTCTTTTAAAGAGTGAATGTCCGTAATAAAATTATCTAAAATTAGTATTAAAATGCCGAAAACAAGAGAGTTGCCTTTAGAAATCCGCACAATGATTGTTGATTTATATAATCTTAGCCGAAGTAATAGAGATATCCTAAGAAAATTGGAATTAAGTCGCTGAACTGTTGTGAATTATTAAACAGAAAACGAACAGAACGACGGAAAGTGGCAACACCAGCGGAAGGTCGTGACGAGACGGAATAAACGAAAAACTGCACCTGAAATAGTGGCTGAAATAAATATTGAGGGTGAAAAACGAGTTAGTTTAACCACCGTGAAAAGGAGCTTAAAAGAGGGCGGTTTATTTGGTCGAATAGCGTTGCGTAAACCACTTTCACGCGAGCAAAATAAAATAAAACGGCTGCAATGGACTAGAGATCAACATTGGGCAGTTGAGTGGAAAAATGTTTTCTAGACCGATGAGTCCAAGTTTTAACTCTTCGGTTCCAAGAGAAGAACGTTCGTTCGAAGGTTGAAAGGAGAACAAGCAGAATTCTAGGTAGTACCTACAGTCAAGCATGGAGGGGGATCGGTAATGGTTTGGGGTTGTTTTGGCGCCGCATCCGTAGGCGACTTGGCTAAAATAGATGGCATTTGAAGAAAAGAGTACTACCGGGAAATTTTGGAAACAAGTGCTATACCATCTGGAATGAGAATAATCAGTGACTATTTTATATTTCAGCATGATAATGATCCGGAACACACCTCTAAACTGTGCCGCGAATATTTAGAATCGGTGGAACGCGAAAGTAATATCAAAATGATGAAATGGCCTCCTCAAAGAGCAGATACTAATCCCATAGAGCTTTTGTGGGAGGTACTCGATAGGCGGATCGAAATAAATCCTCCAACATTTAAGGAATCGTTGTAGAAACAACTACAAGAAGCCTGGCTTAGAATAGAACCCGATACTCTTTTTTGTGTCAAATACATTTTATAATTAAATAAAGATTATCAATTTCTTTGTTTTACGAGTATTTTATTAAATGCAAAGCTATAATTTCTTTTTCAGTTAGCACTTCCTTTATTTATGCGTATTTCTTTGGGTGGGTAAAGAATTATGGCCGGTAGTGTAGATAGTTTAGCCTGGCAATTGTATGATAGTTTATTAACTTAGTGCTCCTATTTTTGGCAGGATTTGCATATCGAGTTAGCGTAGTGGATTGCTTTTATTAAATTTAGTTTTTAATGCATGTTCATGACATAATATTAAAAATGTACTTTCAATCCATTAAAGATTTACATATTCTCGAAAGCAAATGGCGCTGATACCTTTTAAAGCTGACCTCAATTAAAAAACATGCCGTACAACAAAATTATATATTCTCTCTAATCGATGAAGCTATGGCGTAATAATCTTAGCAAACAATTCATAAAAGTTGCCTAATGGAAAAGAACATGTTTGTGAGATTTAAATCAAATTAGGAGAATTACAGAAATTCCTTTTAGTCACGGATAAAGAAAAAGATCTTAAAGCAAACGTAAGCAAACATCGGCACATAATCAATTGATATTACGTCCTAATATGGATTTAGAAAAATGCGCGTGGGAAATTTCTGACGATTGTGTATTGTTGACATTGAAAGATAATCAGGATTATATCGATTTTGACACAATCTTCCTAATTTTACACGGGCATATAAGTAACAAGATATTTTCTTGGTGTCGATGGTAGATATTGTATGTGGGAATAACTTTATCTAATCTTAATGATTCGTATTTGAACTTGAGAAATCATTAAGAGAGTTATGACCTCGAAAACGCTAGCTTAGGGATATCGGGATCTTTTTTTATCTTACCAGAATCTTTCTCTAGTCAATAATGAAAAAAGGCGAAATATAATTTGTGAAGATTAATTAAACATCATGGAGTGTTGTGTGAAGACAAATGTAAAAAACAGCAGCAAAGATCTAAGATCTAAATAGGCCAAAGATCTAAACCGTATTATAGACGAAGAACAATATTGTTAAATATAATTTTCTGCAAGAACTTAATTTAGTACTAGACTCTTCAGGGGTCTCTAAAAGTATTGCTACTATAATTGGCCATAAAATGAAACAAGAATTTAGATTTGGTTGAAAATAACAAAACCCAAAACAGGAAGACAATATTAAAGAGATTTGGTGTTGGTAAAACAGTGAAAGTGTTGCAAAAGGCTGCATGATTATCCGAGCTCAGCATACCGTGGTACAGGGAAGTACCACGATGTGCTGAGCTTTTCGGCGTACCGTAGATTATTACAGCCTCGAAAACGTAGCTTAGGCATATCGGGATCTTTTTTTTTATCTTACCAGAATCTTTCTCTAGTCAATAATGAAAAAAAGCGAAATATAATTTGTGAAGATTAATTAAACATCGTGGAGTGTTGTGTGAAGACAAATGTTGTAAAAAACAGCAGCAAAGATCTAGGATCTAAATAGGCCAAAGATCTAAACCGTATTATAGACGAAGAACAATATTGTTAAATATAGTTTTCTGCAAGAACTTAATTTAGTATTTAGTATTGCTACTACAATTGGCCATAAAATGAAACTCAAGAATTCAGATTTGGTTGAAAATAACAAAACCCAAAACAGGAAGACAATATTAAAGAGATTTGGTAAAACGGTGAAAGTGTTGCAAAAGGCTGCATGATTATCCGAGCCCAGCATACCGTGGTATAGGGAAGAACCACGGTGTGCTGAGCTTTTCGGCGTACCGGAGATTATTACATTAAACACATCTTGGAGAAAATTTGAATCTGAAAATCTGAATTAGCACCCAATTGTGACTGTTATTTTCATTATATTATTTTCTGTTCCCTTTATAATTATTCGCATTCAAGCTGCCGACAAACGGACAAATATGCAGCGCGGAACATATATTACTTCATAGCAATCTATCACACCCCTATAAAAAATTTTAACTGTTTGTTATTGAACGAATGAACTTTAACTAAACCATGAAATGAACTTTTAAGACGTGTCATTTTAGTATAACTACATATCGAAAATCTTGGAACTTATATATAAAGAAAATACCGCTGCGGGGTCCCTAAGATCACGAGGCCACGGGCCTTGCCCCGAACTGCCCGGTGATAGTTATGCCACTGCCATAGACATTAAATAATTCTTAAAAGTCCCTGCATATCAGAACGTTATAATGCCGTCCTGTTGCTTAAATAACAAACAATGTAAATGATACATTGAGTCATATACTTCGCCCAACAAAAGAAAGGAAATATATTCCTTTGTTTGATAATTTTTCCTTGATTTCATAATTGACCAGTAAGTGGAAATTAACATACAATTACTCATTACGCTTTTTATACGATATCATTGAATTCAAATTAATTTTTAAATTGTCAGGGAACATCAACATATCGTAAGCAGTAGAGGCGAAAGGTGACCTAATATAAGACGAAATTCTTTATTGCGTCCTACCAGCCTAAAGGACTGAAAGGTCAAAGGCGAAGGAAAGGTTAAAGTGTCAAACGTAAATTTATTTAAATAATTATTATTTACGACATTGTCCGGTAGATTTGCATTTCTACGATCAAATTATTATTGCTAAGTATATCCTGTTTTTATTCAATATTAGAGAAAAACTTCCTACTTGACAATAGGTTTGAAGCTATGTAAATTGCTTGATATTAATCCTTATTGTGTTCATTTTATATTGAGGAACGAACGATATGTCTGAATCGAATGCAATATCTCTCATTAACACACAATATGAAAGTGTGCGTCCTTATTTTTTTAGTTTTGACGTGTACATAGTTATTTTTTGGCATTTATTATGTGAAATTAATGTAAATACGTAGGCGAACAAAAAATTAAGGTCACCTTCTGACGAATTTTTGGAAATTTCTGTTAAAAGCTTCTACACAGTAAAAAATTTTAACACTTTTCTGACTAATTTCATAGTCAGGAGAGGTCCACTCCTTTTTGGAGTTAATTTTACTAGACTTATTTGGGTTAAAATTTGACACGCAATTATAGTAAAGTTTTATCTTTTAGAATGGCGTTACTTTGTCGAATGTATTTGTCAAAATCACACAATGCCTCGAGTCAATTTTACAAAATTTTGCTAGACGAGGTGACTAAGCTTGTAGTTAAAGCAGCACTCTCAATATCAATGATTTTACAACTTTTTTAGATACACTGTCTATTGGATCTTGACATATATTATACTTCGTTCTAGTCATTTTATCAAGTTTGTCTTTCTTCGAGTGTTAATTTTATAAAAAGTGTGCATGGGAAAATAAAGGTGAACCAACAAATGTTTATATACATGTATTTAAAGCATATTTTTACAAATTTTTAAACTATACTTTATAACAAATACATTTACTGTGATACAAGGTTAAATAGCCTTACAGCAAAGCATACTTTGGTACAATTATATTAACATTTTCATTGTAAGGTTCGTGTAGTTCATAACACCTTGGATGTACCAAATTTAGTAAAGAAACTACTTCACGTAAACCGCTATTGAGCGCTTGAATATGATAGCCGTAATACATTTCCTTAAAGCCAATAATCGTCCATGGGGTACAGAATGCATACGGTTTATCACCAACAAAAAGTAAAGATATAATTTTATAAAATGTTCGGGTGTTATCAAATTTTCCTACTAAGAATCTACCACTTTTAAAAATAACCCCCTTTACCTTTATGTAGCTGAAGACATATTTGAGAGTTTGGAAGTTCTATATTGATCACATTCCTAAATTCATGAACATTTTCAATAATTCTGCTAAATGTGATGTCATTCTCATTGATTATCTTATCTTTCCATCTGATATACATCTCTTTTTGGTGTCTGGTGGCTAAGCTATTTATGACAATTTTATAAGTTTTAAGTTTATGTACTATATTTTTTAAATAATTATGTTTTGATTCAAATCTCATAGACCAAAGGTGTACTAGTGTCCCCATTTTCTCAATAACATATGGATAATGTATAAAGAAATGATGTTTAGGAGATAAGTTCATGCCAAATTCATTTATGAAATATTTGTGATGATCACCTATCAAAACCTTCAGAAATTGAATCATTGGTTCAGTAAGTTTGGGGGAAAATTGTATCCATATAATTTAATAGCAAAAAGATAAGCTTAAACTTCGAAGGAAATTGTCTTGCTATATCGCTCAATATTAAAGGCAAATATCTTATTAAGCACCAGGTTTGTGCTGCTCTTTGATCAATTACCATTCCTGTTTTATCTAAATCTACGGGACAAGTGTTTTAACATACCGCTATGCGTATTGAACCTTAATACACAGCGCTTAACACAGCATAACAATTTTACATTTGGCCCTTCTAATAGGGAATGATACTGCCTCAAATGGCGTATAATATTTAATGCATCATTGGTATTGTAAGGACATTTAAAACAAACTAAATTCATTTCTGGCATTCTGAAAGAGTACAAGTACAAGTACAACAACGTAATCGAAACTATCTACCTATTGACCACAAAAAAATGTTGTTAAGCAATATTGTTAAAAATGAAGCTTATTCTAAAGCTTCCTAAGATAAAGAAACTGAACCCATTTGTAGTAACTGAACAGAAAATAACAAAATTTCTACTACCTATATTTGAATAATATAAGTATCCCTCAAAGAAAAACGCTGCTTTTCTAAAGCTGGTACATACATATAAGTGTATATTGATAAATTAAAATGTTAAGTATCTACGTATTATAAAATTTGGCTTTTAATTCTTTCGTACGTGGTGTTACGATTACATTTTCCTCAATTCTACAAAATTCCATTTGAAGAAATGGATATGCCGACTATAGATTAATGTTGTATTCGACATTAAACACAAAGTGAGATTTAAAAAGGATGTCTATAGCTTCATAGCTGTCTTTTCCTGCTTCAAATAGGTTGTTGTCCAGGCAGACATAATATTTATACAGGGAACCCTTAGAAGTACCCACTCCTACGAGAAATGGTTGTTTGGTCAATTTTTTACCAAATACTTCACTAAGTGAGGTTCCAGTCTATAACAAAAACAATAGTCTTTAGAGAAGATCATATCTTATGTAGAATAATACCTTTTGAAAGTAAATGAAGTGATTTTCCGAATTTGTAGCTGCTTCTCGCTGGGCCTTATAGCGTCCACGAGCTGTATTAAACACAAAATACAATTCATATTTTTGTCCCACACTAAAACGACATAGATAGTAAGTTAATCTTTCACCAAAATAGCACTTATCATTTAATTTTCTTGTCGTCTTTTCCGTCAATTAAAACTTCAAATAACAGGCGAGTAGTATATCTTGACCATTTTTTTTTGAAAAAGTATTGCAACTTAGAAGCATCTTTATATTTTCACATTTATTTTTACCGATTAAGATTTTTCAAACTAGATGAGATACTTTTTAAAAGTAGACGGTCAAGATATAGTATATTACGTTTCTATTCGAAGTTCATTAATTGACCGGAAAGGCGGTAAGAACATTGAAAGATACAGAATATATACATTATTTAATGCAAAATGGTATAATACATACGTTATTGAATGAAAAATTGGTATACGAGGATAATAGTTTTCGATTAAATTTTAAGTACTGTGAACATTTTTGTTCAATATTAAAATCAACATGGATATTATTTGTCTGATGTATTCTACCAAATTAACTTAATCAACAATAAAAATGTAGAATTATTTACTGTCATACATACACTAATTAATGTTGTAATTCTAGAAGTTGTCTGTTTAACATAGATAAATATTGTTTACATATTCCCTGTTAATTAAACAAGTAGAATACTTCAAATACATACGCTTGTATACTTTTCTTACAATACTTACCGTTCAAACTTTCTAAATTAAGGTCAAATGTCTTCCTAGTGATTGTGCTGTCATAAATGGTATATAGTTTTTGTCGAAATTCGATAAACTGATTTCTTTCCGGTAAATCTTTATTAGGAAAAAGCAGTTTGAAGTCTTGCTGAATCTAGAATGAGCAGTTTAGTTTCAGATTTGCAGGGGCATAAATAATATAGCATACTAAGCCATAGGTGTCGATAAATCTTTCGAACTCTTCTATTTTGTTTTTATTTTTCTCCTGTAGAAAAAACTGTTGCGCATGCGCCTAAAATTTCTTTAAGTGGAGTATCCTTTGCAGCAAATTTTAGAAATCGTATATCTTCTTCAATTTTTGTAGGATCTATATTCTCGCTGTTGTCATTATTGTCTACACATTGCTTCTTGGGCTGTTGAAAGTCAATGGCGGTATTCCTTTTTGCTGTCTTCAGTCGATTCGTAATAAATCCACTTCCGATCGAAGAATTATAGAAAGCCTCCTGAAAATAACTTTCATTCTTGATATCGAGCTGAACGTAAGGTTAACATTTGCATACACACAGCAAGAAGATACCATCAAATCAGACAAACTACATTATTACAAAAAAGTTGTAAAAGATAATATTGATCTACTTTCTAAGGCGAGATTTTAACAATGTCACAAAAATGACGTCAAATTATCATTTATTTACAGCATACACTTCAGGTGAGTGTTAAAATATGCTCATAAAGTTACGAACTGTTGCTAGGAATGATGAATTGACCTTAAATTGCATACAATTCTTCTTGTTAATAATAAATATAGGGAAGAAACATCAAGTGAATTAAAATTTGTCTGACAGCTGACTGACTCTTACCCCATGCGGTGCTGTTCTGCTAGTTTGACGTTTGAAAGTTTATGAGTAAAGTACAAAAATTATATACATATGTATGTATTTATTACTGAACAAATTTTATTCAAGGAACAGCAAATGATTTACACTCTTTAAATTTGAATCTGTTAGTTTCACACATTAGTATTCCTGAAACTATACCACTTTATTTTTAAAGTTGCTTGAGGGTTCACTGCGAAATAACTACCACACTAGGTTGCATAAAGCTGGAGACATATGTATTTCGTCAACAATGCTATAATCTTCAGTAGTTAAACTAAACTATATTACATTAGATAGGTATTTCAACAATTAAACTCAAAAGACAAAATCGTTGTCAAGATACGCTTCAAGTGTAGTGTAATGTGGACTGCATTTATCACCGTGAAACGTGAAATGCCACAACGCCCAAAGGACTTCAAGAGCACAGTTTGAAGTGCCTTTAGGTATTCTAGTGTTAGTTATAAACGGTGATAGTTTAGTGAAAATTGTAATTTCAATTGCCTTGATCTTTCTAATTGAACTTTACAATGTTTACCTCTAATAGATTTATCTTTGAAATCTCCCAAATCTGTCAAATACCACCTAGACATTGCAGCGTTCAACGTTTAGAAACACAAAAATGTACACCATCAGCTTTCTTAAGGACACAAAAAAAACAAAGTTGAATGAGATTGAAACAATACAACTTATCTCAATTAAAACACACCTAGTTTTCAATTTACAAGTGTAAAGCAATTGTTTCGGGATACAACGGGTTCTTTAGCTATTTCCTCAAAGATTTGTAGTAAAATCTTTAAATATGAAAGGTACAAATTTAGACATTTTATTAAAAACGTCATTCAGCAGAGGCAGTACTATGAACTATTCGGAAAATTCTTAAATTGTAATTCATTTGTTGAATACATAAAGGTTCCAAATATCTGGTGCCATTTATGTCTAAGATGTGCTTGCTAACACAAGTTTCAGTAACAGCTGAAGTAACTGTGTGACGAAATTAGGTCATTAATTTGTTAAAATAGAAAATAATACTCACATAACCCACTGCACTTCTGATGTCCTTTAATTTTGGGAAGATATCTATTATAGATTTTGCAACTACTTCTTTTTCTAGTTTCGTTGGTTTTTTATTTAAACTATTCTGCATCAAATAGCTTACAGCCACATTTGCGAATAGCTTTCGGGAGCGATCCCGTAGTTGCCCGGCGTTTTGATATTCTTGAATGATTTGGTTTCCTGTTGATGCGCGAAGCAGGTACGTCCTCAAAAGCTAATAAATACATAATTATAAAATTACTTGACAACGGAAAAACTAAATGAATACAGAAAATATAACAACGCACCTGCCTGTTCTGAAGTTTCTTCTTCCGGCCCTATGTCAGAGTAGAACTGATCGAACAAACCATTTTCTGCAATTGCAGTTATTGTCGACGGTAGTGTGTCCAATTCAATGTAATCTAGGTCGTGCTGCTTAACTTCAATTATTACGCCTTTTTCGTTTATTTCAATATATTCGGTTATGAAATCAGAATCGATTTTTGCCCCGATTTTTGCGTCAACGAAATAAATTTCTTTGTTTGATCTAGGTTATATTCTTCTTGAGCTAAAAATGCACAATAAACAGACTCATTCATTTTTATGTATGACGAAATACTCGCAAAAAATGTTTCAGTGAAATGAAAACCTCATCAATTCTAAGTTTGTCGATATTTTTTGATATAGAAATGACTTTATTCCCAGTTCGATTTAATTTATTCTAATACCTATTATGTAAAAGCTTCAGGGGTCGAAGTAAAAAAAAGTAAAAAAATTTTAGTTTGTGAATATAGAAAATTAGTAACGAAATGGCAACTAGACTTGATTATTTAAACAAGTTAATATCATTGCTCATCTGCACTCACTGACGTAGATATACAACTGACCCCTAATGCATTCTCTGTATTATTGATTATTTCTATCTTATAAGGTAAATAAATTTAAACATATATTCAAAATTAAGGGAATAGTTCTTTCCTTTTTTACGCGGATAATGTCATCCTTTTTCGCCCAGCTGATGCATGTGCGTGTTCAGGCGATTACGTCGTATCAGCGAAAACAACAACCTCTCTATTTAGCGGTCTTTTCTTTGATTTTACTCTAGTTGAACGTAAAATGAACTATGTATATGATGAATATGATTTCTTTTTACAAACACATTTAGAACAGTTAATAGGACAATGCCAGATAAAACAGACAAGACAAAAGTTAAAAAAAAAACATATACGAACCATTTCAAATTTTGGGACTTATTACAACCTGCTCTAGTTTTTGCAAAAAGGATCTTGAGAGATAAGCATTCAACAATATGTATGTGATTAAAATTATACCTATCAAATAAGAATTCTAATTTGAACTTCCAAGCCCGGTATATAATACATAATGAAAGCATTCTTCGATATGATCGATACCGCCGTTTGTTGTTGTTTGCATTTTTAAAAATAGCAGTTTTCTAAATATGTACGGCACGGTAAACAATTATTCTTTCAAATATGTACGTTCTTGTTATCTACTTATATGTAAGGTACCGAAACTTAATTAAAACATCTTAAAGGCTCGATTTTAAGACAGAGATATGTACCTGCATATATCGGTTTCAATAAATAAAATAGAAAATTTATAATGTGTACGAGTATTGATATTTAGGTACTGGTAAATACATATAATACGAACGTAAGAGAAATAGTATCTATATATAAATATACTTACCTGGACCAGAGAAATTATTGCGCCACTTTTCAACGTTTATCAGACCGTATGCTTTTGCGTTGTGTCTAATGGTCTAATAGGCTGGAAGTGGGAAGGGTGCTTGCAAAATCACATGTCGAATGTATAGGAGGAATGAATTTGATTGGCTAAAGCATCGCTAATCCTTTTTGTCTAGGAAAATAGTAAATTTTCACATTGAACCAAGCTGTTAACACTACGAAATAGTAACATTTGGCCGTGAAAAGACGAGTGCAAAAATTGTCTTCAGATTTTTGTAAAAATCAACACGAAAACATCTGACTAGGTATAAATTGACACCAACACCGGCAAAATTTTTTACTGTGTATTTGCAAATTTTAAGCGTATTTCGACGGCTAAATTTAACATTCAATACCGAATCAGAAAGCATATTTTTTGATTTTTATGATTTATTCTTGAAACACAACAAATTTACATTTTTAATACAGTTCGACTTATTATTATTATTAGAGCCCGGTAACTGGAGAGCAATCGCAGCGGCGGTATGACTGTGTTTAGGTGGGCGGGGAGGGTTGGTCGATTATGATACGACACGACAAATCATCATCACTTAGTTCAGTTTAGTATTGGATAAGCGGATAGGCCGTGTTGATTTTATTGATATAGACGTAGTTGTTAATTGTAGTTATTATTTAGTGTAGTGCGTTTTGATTTTATTCATACAGACGTAGTTATTAATTGTAGTTTTTACCGAACATGTCGAAAGCTAAAAAACGACCCTTTCAAGACATAGTAAATAAGTTTATTTCTGACTTTCCCGATTTGTTTTACAACGGGAGTAAGATAGTTTGTAAAGTGTGCAAAATACATTTGATGTCAAATAAGAAGTGGAACTGCACAAGACACGTAAATTCCGCACAGCATAGAATACGAAAATTGGGCATGCCACCGAGAAGTGCATTTTTTTATGTAATTCTTATGTCGATAAACTGTAATTTGCCACTAGGCCTACTCGATAAACAACCGTTTAAGGACTTTTAGGACAAATACAATCCCGAGTTGCGGTTGCCAACGGAGAAAACGGCACGTAAGCATGTTGCATTTGTACGCGATGATGCGAGGGCGTTCTCTTCTTGAACATGGTTGCAAGTGTTTACATGTTACGTGTAAAGTGCATGCTTTACATCTTGTGGCAGCAACCATTCGACAATGCTCTTCTGAGGTAGATGCATTAATAGCAAGCACAAAAAAGGTATTTTTGAAATCTCCCAAACGCCTACGATCGTTTCACACAGAGTGTCCTGGTATTCGTCAACTACCGGAGCCAATTCTTATACCTTGGGGAACATGGTTGCAGACAGCTTTTTATTATGCTGAACATTTCAAAATAGTAAAAGCTGTTGTTGCACAATTCAATCCTGCCGAAGCTGCAGCTATTAAGGAGAGCCAGTCGAAATTTCAAGATATTTCCGTTGAAACAGATTTAAGAAATATTCGTAGCTACTATAAAGGATTAGCTGACGCAATAGACCAATTACAAAATAGATCGTTATCATTATTGGAGTCTCTGCAAATTATGGACGGAGTGCATATACAGCTACTGACTATACATGACGCAAAATATAATCGCGTTTTAGAAAAGTTCGAGAGTGTGCTACAGAAAGATCCCGATTTTAGCACACTAAAACAAATTTGTGATGATGTATCGAATAATCCACTGACTTAATCATGCATGTATAACATCGGTAGATGTTGAACGCTCTTTTTCAAAATATAAACTCATTTTCTCACTACGGCGAACATCGCTCACCGAGACAACTGTGGAAACACATCTAATGGTGTCAACTTTTTGCCACTCTTATCCATATGATGTTAATACTGATAATGGTGCTTCTAGCTTTACTGTTCCGTAGCCAAGGGTGCTTAAAAGGGTGAGTGTTTCACTACTTTTCACATATTACAATTATGTATTGGTTCTGTTATTTTTTTTTCTATTTTCTTACTATTGTTTTTGCATACTAGGCAGTTGCGGCTATGGCGGCTCCCTGTTACCGGGCTCTAATTATTATGTCCAATATGAAAGTAAAATAATGAGAAAACTTATGGCTAGACGTATATTTCCTTCTCTTGCATTAATGAGAGCTTGTTGTGGACGGGGCATACTATCTATTACACTACCAGCCATTGAACTTAGGACAACTAGGGAATTATGGCGTAGAGTTTTACCGGATATGTTGTTCCACTCGGTTTGAAGAGGTCGCCACAGGTACTGTTTCAAAGTTGGACAGATTTTTCGTATTCGTCTGTCGAGCTCATTCCATAGTAGTTCGATGGGGTTTAAATCCTGGCTCTGTGGGGGCCAGGGCATACTTGGTAAAAGGTTTTTTTCCACCTGAGACGTTAGATAATCTTTACAGATTCGTGGTGTATATTTGGGGTCGTTATCACGCACAAACACGAAGTTCTTCCCAATTAACCGCAATCTGGATGTCACAGCATTTTTTTCTAGTATTCGTCTATGATTTTCTTTGCGCATAATACCTTCAATTTTTTAGTAGATCTTCGGTCCTCGCACTGCTAAAATAACCCCAAACCATCACTGAACCACCACCGTATTTTACTGTGGGAACGACGCAATCGCGCAACATCCTTTCGTTTTACGTTCGTCTCACGAAAACTCTTCTAACCAAATACTTGGTACTTGGTTTCGTCAGTCCAAAGAACATTTCTCCAATTTTCTTCTGTCCAATTCCCATAATTTTTGGCCCACTGTGGTTGTTTTTGTAGGTTTTCACGACACAGCAACGGTTTTCTTGCCGTAACGCGACCATACAGATTGGCTTCTCTTTAAGTAGCGTTTAGTGGTGGTTACAGAAATCGGGGATTCGCGTCCCCTGTTGATTTCTGCTGCGATTTCGGGCACCATCAATCGCCGGTTTCGTTTGCTTAGCACTGTAAGACGTCGATTTTTCGCATATGTTGTCATTCTTGACAGATCTGGGCGATTACGGTCTTGTAACGTCACGGTGGTTCGGTATCGGCTAGAAGTTGATATTGTAACTTGCAATTTTTCCGCAATCACGCGCACGGAATATCTTTCCTCGTGTAATCTGAGAATAGCCGATCGCTTTTCTACATTTATAGGCGTTCCTTTTGGCATTTTTTAAATATTACTTCCACAAACACAGCAACCGAACATCCGTATCGAAATCGGTTTACTAACAGACCGACCCACAGCGAGTATAAGAATTACTCCCTATTATAATCGGAGACACGCAGGTAAAATTTTACGACTTTCTAGACCTATTTCCTCCTTTGTAAACATGTTATAGGCCATTCATTAAATATCGTCTCTAGTGATGTTATTACCTGCTTAGGATAAATTGAATTTTCTCTCTATAACATTTATTTTAATAAGGATTTCCATCTTGAATACTTTATTGTTATCTCAACTTTGTTGCAGAAGTTTTTATCCTAACACTAAGGGCATTGAATATTGAAAAAAAATCGATCTTTTAAAATTCTAATAGTTATCCTTTAAATGATCGGTAGTGTATGTTTAGGATAACATTCTGGTCGATTGTAGCGCAAGAGAAATAAAATAGAGTGGGAGGGGAATAACTACAATCAAAGAAATTGCAGACTTACCTGCACATAGTTCTCCTGCTGTGTCCGCTAACATGAACAAGGGTGAGTTCACTAAAAAAATATGCGCCACCCGTTTGAATTAGGGAGAACTACCCGCGTAAAACGGGAACACGAGGTGGAGAAGGGGTAGGTAAAGAATAGTTATTACTATAACTTCTTTAGTGTAAATAAAAGGGAATAGCACTCAATAAAAATGAAATATTTGTACGAAACTGTTAATGAACAAAATTTAACTAAGGAATCGACGTTGGTGGCCACTACGTTCGATTTAACATCGATTATACATATGTAGGAACGCAATTCGTTAAAATTACTTACATAAAATATACAAATAAAAAAAGAAAATAATATCCGTTAGAGTAACTCGCGGTAAAATGTTCGTTGAATTGGAAAATATTCCAAAAACGTAAATTACCAAAATTTAGTAAATATCTAATTAGAATTACAGTAGTAATAAAAGATTTCTAGAATATATCCATACGTTAATGAGAATTACTTAAATAAAGTAAGTTAAAGGGGAAAAAATAAACAAGTTAGGATTTAGACAAAATTTAAAGAGAAAACAAATGGTTGTGAACCGAAACAAATAAAAAAAAAACGTAAGTTCACTTATCTGGGCGCTGTCGTGGTCGAACGGCGGTAAACTGGCGCTAGACCTGTCCCCAGGTTGAATAGGACATGTGGACACACCCACGCAACAAAAGCTCTATCCTTCAGTGGATTTCGGCAAATTGGCTTAACGATAACCCAACAAAAAACATAAATATGAAAAATAACGATCTATAAGCATAAACCTAATGAAATATGATTAAAATAATTAATTACCTCTGTTGGATGGAGGGTTTGCCAGCCGACGATCGAATATTACCAACACTGGCGTGGCGTGCTAAAAAAATAATTAAATATATCCGACAATGTCGGTGATGGTTATTAAAATAAACGAATTAGAACCACTCACGGTACTTAATTATGGTAATTGTGAAAATCTTTTAAATCCTACTTGCGTAGAGGCTTAACAGCAGATTTTCGTAAACATACCTTCTTAGTTCACGATCGACACCAGAAAGGAGCGGTGTTAATTACTAATCAACGAACATCTTGCAAAGCAACGAACTTAGGTAAATTTAGTTACAAAAAAAAGAACCAAAACAAAAAAATAAAGAGAAAGAAAGAGGTGATAAAAATTGTTCAATAACCAACCTTTACAATTGAAGTTACCAAAAGTAAATAAATCAAATATTAAATATGTCAATAATAAAAATTATAAATTCGAAGTATATTAGAAAAAAAAAAAAACGTAGCGACATCTATTGTAAACAAAACAACTCTTGATAATAAGAAATTCAATTATGTTCACAAAGTAGAATTCGACACGTTACACGATGTTATTCTACTTTTGCAATAGCAACTCTTCCAGCTCCTGGGCAGTTCGTGGAGCTGGTGTATGTCTTCGGATGGGTTATCCCAACTTGTCCAAGATATGTTCAATGGAAACCATTCGGGACCGCCTAATTTCCATCTCATCAAGATATTCTCTCACAAGTCTGGCTACGTGAAGCATTGTTTTCCATGAAATTGCCATGCTCACCCATAGTGATCATTAAAGGCATAGCATGATCTTCTAGAACCTCCGTAATGTACATGTGACCTATCAAGGAGCCATCTGCTATGAAGGCCAACTCTGTGCGTGCTTGTGAAGAGGTTTCCGCCCAAACCATAACTGACCCATCGTCAAATGGAAATCGCTCGTCAATACAGTGTAACTTTCTCCGAATCCGTTTGATCCAGTGAGGCAACAACGCGACTCATTTGCTTCAGTCCTTATTTCATTCCAGGTGATTTCGGGCAAAAACCAATTTTGCAATTTGGTGCCGGCGTTGCAATAGTGGAATTGTAGCTACCCTTCTGCAAGTTATTCCCGCAACACGAAGTCTTCTTCTAACGGTCCATTCACTAACATTAACATCTTTAAATTAATTTCGCAGCTAATTCGCAGAAGCTGCTTTATTCCGCAAACTTGTGGATATCAAAAAATTGTCATCTCTTTAGGTTGTGGCCCCTTTTCGACCGGATCCTGGTCTTCTGGTTATCAGGCTAGTCTCTTCATAGTGCACCATTTGTACAGCACAAAGGCTACTACCAACAATTCTTGCAGTTTCACGTTGTCCTCCACTATCTTGTAACAATACTGTAATTCTTGACACAATAGGATCTAAAGGCATTATGACCTGTTAAATGAACCCTACAAACACTTCACTGTGAGAGAGAGAAATCAACGTTTAATACTGACATACAGACATCGAAATGGGAATTTTCAAGGGAGAATGCACGCTACTACACAAAACTTGTTACTACGGTGACAATACAAAAATACATCATAATTTCAACGTGACCTTAATTTGTTGCTTGCCAGTGTTTCTTACATGTGGTGGCGATCCAACGGAGTATACAAGCTATCAAGGTTGTCACAACCTCAGGAGTTTTTAATGTGTAAAATGCCTGAGTTATATCCTTGGCGTAACACAATAACAAGAATATAAATAAATTATATGAGTATGGACATGAAAATATGTCTTGGTTTAAAATTCATTTGTTAGACAATTTTCCTGCTTCATATTATCCTATTACTTAGTAGACGTTCGTTATGTTCCAATACGATTATAAAAGAATTTGCAATTCTTATTTTATAATTGTTATTCGTATTTGCATACAGGTATTCTATGCATAGTGGTGCATCCTGCTTACAATAAAAATCTATACCGGTAAATATTCATTGATTTTAATACTTATACAATGTAGGTATATTACTGCACATTAACATTGTAGTGCTACCTGATGGAAGCATATAAAATGCTTTTTTTATTTCTATTGATGCAGTTTTAGATTAACAAAATTCCAGGAGATAGTCGAGGTTGTTATTGCAATTATCATGTACAATAATGTCTTATACATTATTATATATGACAATTTTTTAACTTAAAATGTTATCTTGTAACATGTGTAATGTGAAATAACTTTCTTTTACACACATTTTTTTATTACTGGGTCTGGAAATATACCAATTTAAAGCTATGGCTACTATACCATAGTCTTCTATACGATAGTTTTGCAAGGGTAGTCGGAAAAGGTTCCAGCCTAATACAGAAAGAAGTATTTTTTTATCAAATTCAGTTTTATTTCTCAATATAGTCAAAATAGGTTTTTGCAAATGTGATGACCTCCTCATTCGATGAAAATCTCTGTCCTCCGAGCGAAACTTTGAGTCTAAGAAACAGAAACAAGTCGCTGGGGGCCAGATCTGATGAGTAGGGTGGGTGGTCTATCAATTCGAACTCCAATTTTTGCCATGGAAACTACTAAAGTGTTAAACAGCGCGTTGTCTTGGTGGAACAAAACATTCTTTTTCTTCAAATGTGGTGGTTTTTCTACCCTCAGCATCGATTAACACTGGAGTTGATTACCCGAAAAAACATTTATTGCAATTCATATTACAACAGAGGTAAGATTAATTTGTTTTAAAGTCATTATATTTCTAATATATGGAGAACTTCCGGAGTTTAGCGTTTGCAACTGCTTTAATTTTATTGGTTTCAAGGTCGATTCGCGCTTCGTAGTCCGCTGTTTCGACTATGCCTTGGCTTCAGGAGTGTACTGGTATATCCAAGTTTCATCTACAGTTATTCGACGTCAAAATTCCGACTTATTTCGCTTAACTCTCCAGTAGGCGCGGGTATCTCACAGATACTGGTAAACTTAGAAACATTAATAACTTACAAGGGAACATCCCGAACCCGTAAATTCAAAAAAATTGAAACTTTGTGGACAAGTAGTTCTCACCCCAAGATGTTCGAAGCAATTTTCCTTATCGGTCCAATTTCGTTTTAGGAGGGTGAAACCACCCCTGAAATTTCAGCTGATTTTCGGTTTTTTTTAAATAATTCGATAACGGTTTCAACCAAATACATCAAAGTTATATATCAAAATAATCGTCTTTTTGAGCTCTATTACATATGTGAAAATAGCATAGTATTTCTATTTAAAAATTTGGTGGTGCCTTCCCCCACTCCTTCACGAATGAACCTATTCAAATGCCATATTGTGGATGTTATACAGCCCTTCAAGCAGTTTCAAAAACGTACTTCTGGTAGAAGGTTTTCGGTTGGTCGTGAAGCCACATTTGTACCGCATCCCGAAAGTCTGTGTCTGAGGCAAATCGACGACCTCTCAAAGCTTCCTTGAGCGGTCCAAAGAGATGAAAGTCTGAGGGAGCGAGATCAGGACTGTAGGGAGGGTGTTCCAGGGTCTCAAAGCCCAACCTGTCGATAGTTTCTATGGTGTTATGGGCCGTGTGCGGACGGGCGTTGTCTTACAATAACAAAACTTTCTTTGAGAGTAGACCACGGCGTTTGTTTCGAATTGCTGGTTTAAGCTTATTCGCCAACAAATCACTGTACCTCGCACGATTTATGGTAGTCTCCCTGTCCAAGTAGTCGTCCAGTATAGGACGTTTTTCGTCCCAAAACACGGTTAGCATCACCTTCCCAGCCGATGGCGAGGTCTTGAATTTTTTCGTGCTAGGGGATCCTGGGTGTTTCGATTCCATACTCTGGCGTTTCGATTCGGGCTCGTAGTGATGAACCCACATTTCATCAACGGTCACTATTCTGTTTAAAAATGCGCCACCTTCCGCGTTGAAGCGATCCAGTAAGCGTTGCCAGATGTCCAAACGTTTGGTTTTGTTTTTTGCGGTAAGCATTCGTGGTACCCATCGCGCACACACTTTACGAAATTTGAATTCATCGTGGATAATTTGATAGGCAGACAAATGACGCGATCGTATTTGACTTACCCTCGTAGTATATACTAAATTTCTACATCTACGTTTCTACTACAGTTAATTAAGTAGCGTTTTAGTCACAGTGTACAGTTTCATATATATTGTTATGTGACAAATTTAATTAAAAGATTTGAATTGAGGAGATAATCTGTTTTGTTTTTATTTTAAGTATTTACTTACAATGGAAAAAATGAATTTAATCTAATTAAAATCACTTACAGATATATTGTGGCGTGTTTTTTATATGTGTGTGTGTGTGTGTAAAATCCTACTGGTTCCTGGTTCCTTTTTCCCTCTACTTCGTGAAATCCTCTTATTTTTGATTCCTTCTTCCCTCTGCTTCGTAAAGTCCCCTTGTTTGGAAGCCCTCTGATGGTTTTCCTCAATTAACTTTCTTCAAATGTTTTTTAAAATTTTGTAACTGATAAAATATCGTTAACAATCGTTGAATATCATTTATAGTTCACTTGGAATGTTTTTTATATATTTGCACTGGTGACTTTCACGATGTTTTAGCTTTTTTTGTCTCAATTTTCTAAAAGTCAATCGGAAAGATGTTGTTATCTGTCAGAATTGTTTTTCGTTGCTGACTTCTCTTTTTTCTCGTCGTCCCTAACATTGCCAATCTAATGACTTGATATTTAAATTTTGATGTTTTCAACTTCGAACTCGGTATCGTAGGTAACGTAATGAATTTTAACGGTCATTTCCAAATACAATGTGATTTTTGTGTGTGTATGTGTCATTTTTACAAATAATGTCTTTAATATATAAATAACTTAAAATAAGGTGAGATTTTGACTCTCCCCTATAACATGTCATTAACCGAGTCTTTTTTTTTTTTTTTAAGAAAAGATTGATAATATAAATAATCAATAATGTCGGAATTCGAATATTTATCGAAAATAATTCAAGTTCCGCATTAAACTCTATTAAAATCTAATCTCGGCGAATTTTGATATAATATTAATTATAATGAATTTAACATATGCTGTTCACGTTGGAATATCCCACTACAATATTTTTTAATTTAAATTTCAAAACAGTTAATGAAAACTGAAGTAAGCAAATCAATAATAAAGAAATATCAACGTATAGCCTCAAAACGTGGTTATCCTTTGGTAAGTACCTGTGAGATACTTGCGCCTACGCCGCCTACTGGAAAGTTAAACTGCGTCAGCAGGGCGATAGAAATGTTCATTCGAATGCGTTTTTGCTTTTGCTATCTTTCTTATTTCAGTTCGACGGTCATGTACCTCAACTTTGCGAACTTTAGAGAAATCATTTTTTTGACATAATTATTTGATTCAAACATATTATATATGATCTCTTGAAATAAACAACCTCAAGTTCAATTTGAAAATATATCTGTTTGGTTTAATATACGTAATATGTTTGATTCAAACAGTACAGTTCTTTTTTTCAAAGAATTTCGTCACTTTGAAACAAATATACTTTTCTTTACCATTTATTTGACTTCACCTTCTAATGGCGAACGTTCCCAAAATGGGAACATACTAAAAAATCCAATTTTTATTGAATTAATCGTATTAATTGCATAAAATTTTTAGATGTTTTAAAATATACATAGATTTAAACTTTTCTAATTGTTAATTATAAAAATTTTATGCAATAATATGATTAATATAATAAAAAATCGATTGTTATAATGTTCCCAATCTGGGAACGTTCGCCAGTACTAGGTTAGATAAATATGTATTTGGTTAACAACATATTTTTGTGGTTTAAAGTATGCTGTTACTTTGACAAATATATTATTTTGTTGGTATTATTACTCTACTGAAATGGTTAGTACGATAGATGATTTCTTCTTTTTCGAGAAGAAAGCATCTATTTATGAGTACATAGAGTGACAATGTGTTAAAAATACACAATCGTTTGAAAAACTTTATTAGCATTGTAGATAAAGTAACAAAAGTACATAAAGAATAAGTATAATGCTGAAAATTAATCTTCATTTTGTAGCGACGTGGTGTTTTTATTCCTGTAATTAAACCCCAGCTCCGTAAAATACCATTAACGTCCTATTATTTTCTTCATTTACATCTCACCCCTTACGAACAAGCATCTCACATGACCTAAACCAGTAGTACGATTGCGATTGCCCTGCGTTCATGCAACGGAAGTCGCCGGTGACGTACGATTCAAACATATTTGTTTGACTCAACAAAATTGTGTCAAATAAAAACGTTTGTATATTCACAAATGCAATCTGTTGTTCTTAAAAAGTGTGCTTGTTAAATTAAATAAATAATTTCAAAGATATATACAGTATGCGCCAAAATATACAGTATTGAAATATTTATTTAATTTGTTATGCGTAATGTAGGTGTTCGAAATGTGCACCGCCTTCTTGTCTTAAATCTGTGACTTGTTTTCAATTAACTTTTGGCCTCTGAATCCAAAAATAATCGCAGTTTTTGTCAATCATGTCAACTTTTTAAGCTACAGGATACCCTCAAAAGTCATACAAATTGTGCATATAAAGGAAAATAAAGTAAAAACTTATCAAATATACTGTTTATAAAGGATAATTTTATTCATACAAAGGCTATAATAGTTACTGCGAGTTAAATTGTGTTCACACAAATAGTTGTTTTTTTATCGAACGGTAATTACATATTAAGGCAAAAATTTTCGCTTATAGCTTTTTTCTGGAATGTTTAATCTGTGGACATACTCGCCTGATACTTCAACAATAGTCAGCCATAATATGTACATCCCATCTACCTTGATACCGTGCCTTCATGACCTTCAAATCCTGGTGCAATCGCTCACTCTGCTCATCACTGACTGCACCAAGATTTTCCGGGAAGTTAGCAAGATGGCTATGTGAAAAATGCAATTTGAAGCTCTCCAAGAGTTGCTGGACAATTTTGGCGTAATTCTGTGCTCGTGTATTTCCAAGATAGTCTTTAATAATATTTTTGAATGCCAACCAAGCATTCTTTTCAATTTCTGAGATTGTTCCGATGAAATGTTCATCTTTAATAAGCTGCCGAATCTGTGGACCGCCGAAATGAGATACTTGAAACAGTCTCCTTCAATTGGCAAAGCTTTAACGAATTGCTTCATGAGACCCAATTTTATATGCAGAGGTGGAAATATAATGTTGTTTCTATCGACAAGTGGCTGATGTACAATGTTTGGATCACCAGGTTTCAGGTCAGATCGTGGCAGTCAATTCGACTGCACCCAATGCTTCTCACGCGCCCTGCTGTCCCACATACACAAAAAGCAGGGATACTTGGTATATCCGCGTTGCTGGCCAAGAAGGAAGCTAACCATTTTAAGGTCAACACAAATGATCCTTTGGTGCATGAGGTATTGCAACAAATCAATAACTCTCTTTATGTCTTCATATTCTTCACTCAAACGAACTGAATAGCCTATCGGGACTGAACCCAATAAATTTCCATTGCGGAGGAGAACGCACTTCAAGCGCCGCTTTGAGCTATCGATAAACAGTCGCCATTCGGTTGCGGCTGAAATTCCCAACTCTTCCATTAAACCATGTACGTTATGGCAATACACAAATCCATCATCACTTCGAAAGTATTGTAGAAACGCACTTTCTCTTGATCGAAAATAGGATACTTTAGCTTCCTTTTCAAGCAAGTTTTTCTCGTGCAGTCTTGATGCTAAGAGCTCTGAAGCTTTTTTCCATGCTCGATTTCGCGGAGATTGATCACATTCTCATAAGGTGTAGAGATAAAACTTGACGTGGTAGAAGAAAACTAACTACAGTTTTGAAACCAACTTACCTAATTAACTATAAAACAGCTCAAAACCCAAACTCAACAGAAATTGTTCCCCAGTGTTATCAACCATATCCCGGAACAAAGGTTGCTGCGGATCATCACAGTTGAACACACTCCTTTAACATGCCTCACAAGTAGGCATCAGGTGGTGGAATAGGACGGGTATGGGAAGTAAGTACCACACGAAATGCTTCTTCTCGGAAAGTTGTCCTGCAGAATGGCTAGAGTTTGTCTAGCTGTATGGCTGGTTGCCCGGTCAAACTCGGTCCACCTTGACGATCACTTTCGTATGAGCGAAAATAATACTCAACTATGAACACCTTTTCCTCCGTCGAGAGACCTATCTCCAATGGCAATTGCATAACACAACTTCCTTTACACTGCTGGGAATACCTGCAGACATAGTTCCGTCAAGTTGATGAATGAGCGTGCACGATAGAACTGCACAAATTTCAGTACTGTATGTATATTGTGACGCATCCGTATTTGTTTGATCAAAAACTTTTTTTCTCTGTGTATTAAATTTTAACATGAAGGGTTTTGGGCAAGATGCGTTCAGAGCAAGATGATAAAAACTTGTATTTCATAGAAACACTTCGAAACTAAATATTTTTAACGTTGAATTTAAATGTCTTTAATGTTTGTAATTTATAATATTTCGGTATGTGATTGTATAGGTACTTTAAAAATTTGAATCACTACGATTGTGTGAATTCATGTTTTATCATGATACGTGCCATACTTTTATTTCCACCCTTTTACCGTTTCGATATTTCGTAACATTGTTGCCAACTTCGATAATTTCCATCATTCAAACTTTGATTAAAACTCCGAATAATAACATATAAAACTTTATATTCCTATTCACAACCGTAAGAGCGTATAGAGGTATTGCATATTCAATTCGGGCCATTAAGCTTGCCCGCTCGTAATATTCATATTGGTCAATACATCAAATCAAAAGCGAGCTGACATACTTGGCCGTCTCTCTTCCTCTTTCATCTTTTTCGCCTTTTACCTCCCTTGCTGCCTCGCCCACCCCTTCCAAACAACCTATCCATCGCGTCGTGTCGACCGTAACACATAATTAACGTTAACAAAAGCCCCCTGTCTCGTATAAATTAAAATAGAGAACAAATCAATTACATTCAGGAGAGTATATGTGGTGGCATGGTATCTACATGTATATTGTAAGTGGTAGCGGAGGTGGCTGTGCTAGCGCGGTACCCGTGCGCTCTCTGTCGCCAGGGACAGTTGGTTTTGTACAGTTATGAACATTGTTTTGTGCACTGTAAGTAATTATTTCTTTACAAAATGCTTGTCATGTGAAGTTACGACTAAATGATACTGGCATTATTTTTGTTCACCAACAAGATGTATGATTTTTACATACTGCATTGAATGTTGCGGTCTTTATTTATTGACCCTGTTCTTGGAGAAAATGTTGATTCAATACACTTAAATAGAGGAAATACAGCCCTAAATTTATTGGCGACGTTTTAAAACTATTATTATCACTTTTCCACTACATCACATACATGTTCTAATATGTAGTGAAATGTTTTTTCTCAGGGATTTTTGTTAAAAAATTGGAATTTTGTAAATTGATTAACTTTTTAACTCGTTTGTGGGATTCGGGGATATTCTTTGATACTCCATTGGCAATTTTTATGAATTTTTGAAAGAGCTTTTTACCTTAAAATACACATTAGAAATCTTTTAAAAGCCCCACTTATCGTTGTAAATTTGGAACGCTATTGCCAGTAGTACACAGAGAAGGATTTTTGACAGGAACCCTTGCCTTTTTTAAATAAGAATAATTTACACTAAGAACTATATGTTTATTTACTCTAATAAAATATGTAGTTGCTCTAACAAAAATTATAGTTGGATTTAAGGTAAAGTGTCACATATTTTACATTGAATATGTTACATTAAATGCTCAAAACTTAAAGGATAAATATGAAAATAAAAATTAGTGTTCAAAAGTTCCTCCATCACATTTTGCACCTTTTTGATAACGCTTCATTAAGGCTGTACTTGTACTGGCTACGTTTCGTAAAGTTCTTTATGATGGCACAAGCGATCCCAGAAAGCTCTTTTAATTCTTCGACATTTCTGGAAGATGGATCGTACGCTATACGCTTTTTAAATGTCCTCAAAGAAAGTAGTCTAAAGGACTTAAATTAAGAGAACGGCGTGGCCAATTATTTCATTACAAGTGTATACTTCTCTTAAGCGGAGAAAAAAACGCTAAGAAAATATTTCTTTTGATTTAAAACAGTTATTGTATTGTGGATAATTGAAACGGTGATTGCCTTGAATTGAGGCGTACAATCCTGATACAAGTAAACGTTTCTCTGCGAGCGGCCTCCCAATATTCCTCTCCAGACATTTATGTTCTACATTCTTTGGAAATTAATTTCTCTCATCCAATGTGGATTTTTAGACGACCGCTAATGTGAGTTATGGCAATTGACTACGCTGTTGTTTGAAAAGTTGCTCCCATCATATCACAGAATACGGGCTAGGAAATTTGGAATTTGCGAATAAAGTTCTATAAAATCTTCCGTGATAAAATTGAGACTGTGAATTTCATGGCCATCGTAAAGCTCATGCATGCAAATGAATTTTAAATGGTTTGCATTTATTGGATTTTAATATCTTATGAAATGAGGCAACTGATAGAGCACGATCTTCAGTAATATATCTTGCAGACGTGTGAGGATTGTGATTGATAAGCAACACTTGCACCTATTCTGTTGTTTTCATTTGTTACTGCTTTTTCTTCGATTTTCACATTTACCTTCAGGAAAATGACCAGTATTTCTTAACGTATAATAATAAATGTATTTTTTCCTGGATAGCGTCAATGGGAAGATCTAGTAGCATTTTACTTACACTTTCCATACATTATTATCATATCGTAACACACTTCGTTTGAAAACGTAAACATGATGTTAAAAGTCAGCACGAAAACGTCAACAATTTTCAAACATCACATTCGAATGTTGTAGGCGTTTATGTAGGTATATCTTCGTCTTAAATTCATAAAAATTATTTTCTCAGCAAGTAAACCAGATAGATTGGTGGTTATAAAGAAAGTTCTCACAGATGTGTTACAGATTACAAAAATCGAATAAAAAGTAGGGTATTCCATTTAAAATAATTAAATTAGGTGGTGTCACTTAGCAGTTACACAATTAATTTAAAAAATGAAATATTTCAGAATTTTAAAACCTGCATTTGTTCCCGAGATATCGCCCTGATCCATTCTTCGATGAACACTGTATCTTATGTTCTGTAAATTTACTGATTTGAAGACAGGATTGTAGCACTCATATAGGTATGATTTACCTCCTGGCTTAGTTCTTAATGGCTATGGATCTAAAAGCCCTCCTTTAGTGATAAAACAAGTAACAAGAAAGTGATGATAATTTAGTAATTGTTTTAGGAGCACAATATCAAACTTTTTTGAAAGAAGTCTACTTCAACATTCATAAATACATTTATAAATTTGTAAAACAATTTCAAATTTGATTATTTCTAAACCATATTGCTAACAAACCACAAACTACTTCCGCAGGAATTAATTTTCTATCGTTATCCATTGAAAATGTAATATTCATAATTTCTTATAGAGGAGTAATTTTGAATATCCACGTTTACAATAAAATGTTCGGAATTGTATCGCGTAGGTTTACAAATCGCGGCATTCCACACCAGGGCTCTCGACTCTAGTTATAGACCATGTGCTTGTTACCATCGAGGTTCTGTAGTGTGTATCACGCTGAGTAGTGTAGTGGAACCGACGTGTGTTCGGACTAGAGTGTGAGTTGTGCCGCTGGTACCTCTGCGATCGTTCTCTGATTGGCAGTTTTCTCTACTTTTCCCGCCTAGCAGGCGTTCTTCCTACTGAAAAGGGGATTGGTCCCGTGGGCGGGGGGAGGGGATTAATAAAATCAATTTAATGCTATTGCCTTTTCGAGTGCCACGCGGTTGATTGACTGCATCGCTTGAAATGAGACAGCTATAGCGCGAACGCGGAACACAACGGATCCTCAGTGCAAGGTATGTATGTTGTGTATATACAGAGTGTTTTCTTTTATGTGCGCATTTTATTTGGAGTAACACATTAAGTAAGTATGGTGCTCCTTTCCATAGATTGAAGTGATGGATTAACACTTAATGACCATGTGTACTAAATTCGGTCACATTGAAATTTTGTCGGGGATCATGTGGCCAGATTTGGGCACAGATTATGTCGTTATATTTTCGACTGTGATTGTGTGAGATGCACAGTTACATTTAAATGGCATTGGTGAATGGTCCATCCGGTCCTAGGTAATAAGTTTTTTGAATCAGGTCAGAATTTACTCGGACTGTAGGTGAAATCAGAGTATTGTAGAGCAATACAACCAAATTGTAGGGATGTGTCCTTTCGCTTCTTTACAATTACGTTTATCGTTATAAACGTGAGGTTTTATTTTTGACGATTAAAAATGTACTAGAACTATGAGATGTAGTTACTATAAGAGGCTTCATGAGGAAATGTTCCATTATAGTAGAATATAACAGATCAAAATCTTTTATTGCTGTATCGAATTCGAAAAATTATTTTTGAAATATTAACAAAAACCACCGAAGTTGTAAATCCCTATCACCGTTTTACCCACACTACCCAGATTACTAACCATTACACAGTATATCCGTTATATAGAAGGTAGAAAAAGTTTCAAATTTAGGTTATTTCTCATAATGATAATCCATAACGAAATCAATTTATAGCCTCATCATATGTAAAATAATCCGCTGATTCGAAAAATAAATAGGGTGCTTTATTTAAAAATCAAAAATTAGGAGCACTTCTGGTTAAATCGGAAGTAACTCGGCGTTCAAAATTGATTAAGAAATCGTAACGTGATCTGGTATAAGCTCTTCAAAATTAAAATTTTTATCTCTAGTAATAAGGAGGTTATAGGGTGCAGGGGTGAGAGGGGCACAGAGGAGTTAGTTTGTGTCAAACAGCTGTGCGATCGAATCGCTTTGACGTTTTGACGCTTTGTTTTACGGAATCATTTGTTTCTTAAGGTAATCTTGTAAGAAAATAGTTTAAATTTGTTAGTAATACGTAGTGCAGTTGTATTAATATTCCGAATTTGAAATCAATGTTCAATCGTTTACTTAATAGAAAAATATTTTGTGTATTTATATTATTGTAATGTCGTTAAGAAATTCACGCGTGTACTTATCAGTAACCTGGGCAAATATGCGGTAACAGCCAGAGGCGTGGCGAGCGCATAAAAGTTTACACATAAAATAGAAGGTAAGAAATAAATTATAAAACGTGCTGAAACATTTACCGTTTTAAAAGTCTTCCGTGAAATCACAAACTGGGTAACATCTGTTAAATATTTGAATCATTAGATATGTTTCCACAGCTGCTTCAGTCAAGTGAGTACGACGTGCGGAATAAATGTTTTTTAATGCCGAAAATGACCGTTCGACATCTAGCGATGTTATATTTGCATATTTAAAATAATCTTTGAAACAACTTAACGCATCTTCACACGCATCTTCACAAATTTGTCTTAATATAAGAAAATCGGAGTCGAATTTTCGTATTACATACCAATTTGTTTCGTCTTCTACAGCGCATAACTGTGCGTGAACATCATTCACAATTTTAACAGAATCCACTAGCGACATCGAAGTATTTTGTAATTGAACTTAAAAACTACCTTCTTTACTTAATCAAAATATTTGTTGTAGTAAAACGCAGCCTGCAACCATGTTCCCCAACGTTTAACAATCGGCTGTGGTGGTTCAGGTAAATCAGGACACAGGCTTTAGAAACACTGCCTTTATACTAGCAATCAATGCATTTACTAGTGGAAAACATGTAGGAATCGTTTGTGCCGCAAGATTTAGAGTATGGATTTTACACGTTACATGTGAGAAGTTACCACTGTGTTCTTTAAGAGATCGGCCCAAAGAACGCATGTTTGCAGCACCATCACTCATAAACATTAAAAGTTGCTTAGTTGAACACCATCTTTAAAATCTCATCGGCAGTACAATTTATAACTCTTTTGGAAGCAAGTAAGAAGGAGGATGACGATCGATGTGGTTCCATTATACGTACCATTACATTAACCACAGAATGTTTTTGACGATCTGTTGTTTCGTCCACACACACCCACAGTTTTTATCTTTCAATTTCGTTTTCATTCTTTTTTCTATATGTTCACGAGCAAATGGCATTTCGCATCGATGTCCGACTAGGTAATTTACAGTCCGCATATTTATTCCAGAAGGAGACAAATGCTTCGTTATCTAGTAAACGAAACGATAGATCACAGAAAATAAGAGTAACACAAATCAAATAAATTTTTCTTGGTCTCGTACGCCACTTTTTGCAGAAGAATGCTGTTTGGTTTCGATGTGACGTTGACAATGGCTTCTGGACCAACACATTACAGGGATTTTGCAAACTAGACTTTGAATTTTAGCGCCATCAAAAAGTAACTCCGGCATGTCGGCTATAAAGTTTTTAACTGTGTCTGCCATTGATCGTTTTCGCGACGTACCTAACTGCGACATTTTTAAAGCAAACATAAGCGTACAATTACGAAATAAGTTACGACAGCCTACATATACACAGGACTACTCGCATACAGCATCGATTTAGTACTGACGCTGTGAACGCGTGAAATAAATAATCGCCGACTTCGTACCACATATCTACTACATTGACTGTTACCGCTGTTGGCCCAGACTACTTATCAGTAGTCAGTAGCCCTTGAGAACAGAGAACCATGTTCGCAAGGGGCATATAGGTCCGAGTGGTCCTTTGTGCCCCTGTTTGCTTGAAACTATTTTCAGATTGCAGTTATTTATACATATTTTCTGATTTAGGTATAGTCATTTATTTTTCTTCTAGATGGTACGTAATTATCAAGAGAAAGCCAGAACCTAGTTGAGACGAAGTTGCTGTGGAAAGAGCAATTATGGCAATAAGAAATAAAGGGATGTCGATCAGAAAGGTTTCAGTAAAATTCTAAATTTTTAAAACATGTTTTTTATGCCGAGTTAATAAGAACACAATGACTGGCCCTAGAAATGATCATGTTAAACCAGTTTTTTCTAAAGTATTAGAACAACAACTATGTAACCACTTATTGGAAACAATGTTTTATGGCTTGACACCACATGACGTACAAAAGCTTGCTTAGATCTTGCCCAAAAATAGGGGATTCGTCATAATTTTAACAAAAAATAAGGTATTGCTGGAAAGGACTGGTTAGAAGATTTTCGCAAGAGGAATCCTCAAATAACTATAAGAGCACCTGAATCTACTAGTATGGTTAGAGCTGCTGCCTTTAAAAAAGTTCAAGTTAAAAATTTTTATTACATACTTAAATCGGTATTAGACAAATATTCTATTCAATCAAACCAAATATTCAACGCCGATGAAATTGGAGTTAATACTGTCCCTAAACCTAGAAAGATTATTGCTACTAAAGGTCGCAAATAAATCGACTGCATTGTTAGTGCAGATTGAGGATTTAATATAACAGTTACTTGCCCGATGTCAGCAACTGGTTAGTATATTCCCCCGTTTTTTTTTTATCTCCACGTCAGTGTAAACCACCAGGCGTTATGAAGGGATGCCCGCCAGGATCAGTCGGTTATGAAAACGGAAGTGGATGGATGGATTTGGAGCATTCTATCAAATACTTGGAGCACTTCGTGGAGTTTGCTGATCCCTCCGAAGATAAGATAATGTTACCAATATTGGACAACCATGCGAGTCATAGAAGTCTAGAGGCAATAATTTGTGCGCGTGAAAATAATTTGATTCTGATTTCCTTGGCTCCTCACACCAGCCACCTTTGGATTGCTGTTTCTACAGTTCATTGAAAAACTAGTAGGTCCGAGAATGTGACATTTGGATTTCAAACCATACTATCCATAACAAAGTATTACACTGTATGATATAGTAGAAATACTCGGTAAAGCCTTTATAAGAAGCGCTAGATTAGAAAAAGCGATCAAAGGATTTCAAGTGACAGGAATTGTCCCATTTGATCCTGAAATTTTTTCTGAAGATGACTATTCACCATCTCAAGTTACCGAAAGACAAGAATCTAACTTCACTGATATTCCTGCTGTAGAATTTGATCTTCCGGTAATTCCACTTGATATATCTCAAGCTGCCAAAGCTTTGGAAACTTTAATAAACCCCCCAACAGCCGAAAATTCGCTTCCATCACCAGATATCAATAACACTGCCCGTGATATTTATAACAACCCACAGCCATCCTCAAGTTACCATAATATCACAAGATTCAGCTCAAATAAAGAAATATCCTGGCACAAATTTCACGAAACCATATTTCACAAAGATGTCAAAAGACGACGCAAATCTAAGATCCAGCATGCGGAAGAATTGATCAGTTCGCCATTTAAAAAACAAAGAAGTAAAACAAAGAAAATTATCAGCCAGATCCTTCAAAAACAAATTTAAAAATATTTTTTTAATTAAAAATAAAGATAAAGGAACCAAACAGATCAATGACCAGAACAGAAAGAAAACAAAAAAGGAGGCAGTTGTTGTTGGGTCAGCGATTGAAGACACCAGTTCCGATTCTAATCAAAAGACTCATTCAAATCCTGAATGTATTTATTGTACTGAACGTTTTTCTCAATCAAAATCAAACGAAGGATGGATTCAGTGTGGCGTGTGTAAAAGTTGGGTACACGATGCCTGCTCTGCAGCAGAAGATAGTGATAATAATATAATTTGCATTTATTGTGCATAACTAAGTTTAAACAACCCTTTTTGTAATCTTTTTTGAATAAATATTTTAATTTATTATTCATTTCTTAATTTGAAATCTCATCGAGGAACACAAGACCGCACATGGTCTTTTGTGCCCCAAATACGGGCCACAGAGGACCATTTGTATTCAGGTTGATTTTAATTTACAAAAAGAAAACATGCAAAGATACGTAATCAAACTCTTAAATATATTCAGTTAACCTTTTGAGCGACATGGTCAGGTGATTTGAGCCACTTTCTTCTATTGGTTATTGTTTTATTAATTCGAGAACCTTAACCGGTCCTCTATGCCCCACTCTCCCTTACCCGCTTCCCGGTGTCACCTGGTATGTGAAAATTTCAGTTGGAATCTAAACTTTTAAAAGATTATTTCAAGTAAAAGGGAAAAATAATTTTTTTAACTACTGGAAAGTTTCTCATGAAATATGTCTGATGTCATGAAATTTCCGAGAAAATTTTTTGTTCTAATGGATTTATATAAGGGACGTCAAATGGAAAAAATCCATGTAAAATTATGTTGGAGTATAGCTAAAATTGCCCTAAAACGATACAGAAATCTTCCAAGAGTTTTTTAGAGAGTACGTAATACAATATACATCTTGACTGCCTCAGTCCTTGTAATTGATTTCGACCCTCTGACAATAATTCCCTATCGGTCGACTGCGTGTACATGTTGACTTGTATACAGCGTTCGACCTGACTTAATTTTATCTCGCTTCGAAACGTCAACAGATATCATAGACGTGGGGACGCGCGCCGCTGTCACTCACAGCTTTAATCCGCCGTTAAGCCTTTAAACGTCGTTTAGGATGGCAACAATGTCTCACCCTCTCCCAGGGGATGCTTGCGGCAGCGGGGTGGTCCGTATCTTGTTACTTTAATGCGCTTTTGTCTAATAGGATTGCCGGGTTATTGAATTTTGCATACGTTTTACACGTGTACAACCTTGTTCGGCTGGGAAGATCGTTGAAGACTGTCGACGCTGTTGGTGGTATTATCTCTCTGTTTGGTTGGTATTGTTGGAGAAAAGGAATTGGAAATTACATAGTGTCAAGAAGCAAACTAAGTGTCTGCTGCTGGGAGACAAGATCCGAGAAATGATGACAAAATAATGACTTTTTACAAGTTGTTATTTCTTGTTTTCTTTCATGACAGAATTGGGGAATGAAATGGATAAGTTACATTTTGCCTTTTTCGGGAATTATGATTTTGACATTACCTAAATTGGCACGTTCCATTTAAAGTTTGCCATTACTTTAAACTTGTCAATGTTTCCCAGTGGTATTCTTATTATGGATCACCCACCTTGGTACAAGGCGTTACCCCTCTTAGGCGTAGCGCACACGCAGAGAAATGTTTTTTTACATGAAGAAAACAGATTTTCTTGCAAAAATCAGTCTCTATTCAAGAAAATATTTTTATTTCAAGACTATAGAAATGTTTAATATAAGAACATAATTTTATTGAAATTTTATTTGTATTAAATAAATATTTTCTTGGGGTTAGAAAATCAAAAAATAATCCAAGATATTCATCATTTAGTTTTTAGTTAAGAAGATATTCATATTACATTAACGGGTATCTTTTGAGTGTTATGAAACGTTGTACGTTAAAGGTTATATCAATGTATGGGTAAGTATGGTATTATTATTATCTTGGTTATTGTTTCTAGGCACTTTTTTATGTGTACTTCTAAGTTAAGTTCACTTTTGTTTGGACGTTATTCTGTAGATAACCTCTACTTTTAGTCTTTCTAAAATCACAAGCAATGTGAATAATTTGCTTCATTATGTACGTATATGTCGTACTGTTTTAAACAAGGTAAGCGCAATTAATAATGTGCATATAAATAATATGCAGTTCAAGAATTCTAAGTAAATAAATGCTTTATTTTAAGAAAATGACAGTATTGAGTTTTGAACAATACCTAAATGCTTTCTTGAATTAAGAAAATTATTTACTATCCTTAAGAAAATATTGTTTTGTGTTATAACGGTTATTTACTGATACTAAGAAACCCTTTCTTCAAATTTTTTGCAAGATTTTCTTGAATCAAGTGAACAAATGTCTTAAATAAATAAATACAATTATTTCATTACAAATATATATTTTCCTCAAGCGGAGAAAAAAACGCTAAGAAAATATTTCTTTTGTTTTAAATTAGTAATTGTATTGCAGATAATTGAAAAGGTAATTGTCTTGAATTGAGGCGTATCCATCTATTTCAAAAACTAAGCTCGATAGGGATAGAAAATATTGAAAAAAGACATGAATTAAGGAGAGGCATCTAAAAACGCAATGATATACAGCGTGTTTAATTTAAAAAAATCGTGTGCGGCGAAAATTGAGCATCCTGTATACTTGGACATAATTTTATGTTGTGCATGAGTAGTCCCAGGATGATTTTCATTTGAAAACTTTTTTTATAAATTGCTCAGATTAGAAATTATCTTCAGCCCACGCACCAAGTATATATTGTAATGTTTTAAAAATGGTAAATTAATTAAATAATTATGTAACTAAGGGGTCGGAAGTGTTCTTAAACACTTTTTCGGCAATTTAAACGAATTTTAAGATTAACAAAAGATCAGTAAATCTAGAGGTATGCCTCTTATTCCATAATATTCCAACTTATTTATTAGAATATTATGATTCACCGAATCAAAGGCTTTTGTTAAGTCTAACATGTTCAATTCAGCATATTCTCCTGCATCGAACGATCTATAAATGTGTTCGACTATACTCAAGATGCCAGTAGTCGTAGAATAACCCTTTCTATATCCATGTTGACTTGAACCCAGACACTGCTGCTTTTCGAAGTACCTGGCTAGCCTCCATGCAATTGCTTGCTCGAAAATCTTCGATATCGCTGGTAGTATGCTAATAGGGCGATAATTCTCGCAGTCATTCTCATTTCCTTTTTTGAGCACCGGAACAACTTTGCCTACTTTAAGCAACCCTGGAAACACCCCCCTTGTTCTATGCACCTATTAAAAATGATCGCTAAAGGTACGCATATCTCCTCGCGTAGCTCTTTCAGTAGCGAAACAGAAATATTACATACATCTCTGGCGTTCTTCCCTTTCATTTCTTTTAATATCTTTTCTATTTCTGTCGGTGTGACTGGATTTAAATAAAATGATGATGTATTTTCCAAGTGGCTGTTCTAGAGTAGAGTTGCCGATGAGTGTTTAGTCTGTATCCCGCTCGCGATCTCCTCACTAATCTCACAGAAATATTTGCTAAGGGCATCAGCGGTTAGCGACATATTGCGATGAATATGAATATTTGGTCAATTTAGTTCCTTGTTGATCACGTTCCATATTGCTTTGGACTTATTACCTGCGTTTAGCAGCTCTTACCTTTTGTAAATATTCTTTTTTGAGGCTGCGATATTCACTATAGTGTTCTGGCATTTTTGTATATTTTGCCAAAGTTGCCCAAGCGTCTAGGGTATTTCGTAGATGTTGTATTTCGTGGTTGATTATAGGTTTGGTTTGTTTTATGTTTTTAATGTTTATTTTCTTTTCAAGGAAGCAGCTATCGAATAACACCAAGAAGCTCGTATGGAAACAATGGAACAACTCGGCAGGGTCAGAAATATCATTGGGTAAGTATAGTTCTGCATGCAGAAGTTCTTTAAGGGTCTTTATACCATTTATGTTTATCCTCTTTATTATTTTTTCTTCCCTTCTAGGTTCCTTGAGTTTGGGAATCACCTATCTCAAAATTTGTGCCATATGATCGGTCAGATGCATATTAATAGTGTGACTTTCCAGTGCACAAAGAGCGACATTGGTGAAGATATTGTCTATCAACGAGTACGTTGTGTGTGTTATTCTTGAATGTTCATTGAATACTTGTTTGAGATTGTATGCGCCCAGGATATCTGATATTTTTTGTGTAATTTTTGTTTTGATATAAAAGTTCACATTAAAGTCTCCCGCTATAAATACCTTTTTTAGTAACTTTTCCTTGTTTAGTAGGAATACTAGTTCATTCAATTTATCTAAAAATACCTCTAAGTCTCCTCTGGGAGGTCTGTATATTGTAATAATTATTGAATTAGTCGAAACTAGTTCAACGGAAGCAATTTCCATATCTTTTTCTTCGGATAACGCGCATATATCGGCCCTATTGACCACCGTTTCGTGTTCGTTTCGTGTTTCTGTAGATAACTTCTACTTTTAGTCTTTTTAAAATCACAAGCAATGTGAATAATTTGCTTCATTATGTACGTATATGTCGTACTGTTTTAAACAAGGTAAGCGCAAATGTGCATATAAATAATATGCAGTTCAAGAATTCTAAGTAGAAAATGCTTTATTTTAAGAAAATGAAACTATTGATTTATGAACAATACCTAAACGCATTCTGGAATTAAGAAAACTATTTACTATCCCTAAGAAAATATTTTCGTAAAATGCTAATTTTGAGCATTTTGCATCCATAATAGGAAAATACTGTGTCCCACATAAGTAACTTTTAGCAATATAGTTGAATCCAATGGAAGCTTTTTTCTGTGTAATGTGCTGCCTGCACTTACAGTACAATATTCACAATAAATTCCGATAAGATTGTGACAGGTCACTGCAAAGTTTTTATTGAAGTTCTTTGTAACTTCCACCTTTTCAAACGGTTGCAAAAAATTACCATAACTACACTAAGTTACCTATAGCATTACATATAGCAATAATAACTAACAAGTCATATAATATCAATAAATACCTTTCCTCTTCCCTCAAAGAAAAAAAGTCAGTACACTCAATCATATCATGCATTATTCAACTGTAATTAAGTATATTAAACACTTACAAACGACTTCTCCTCTTCCATAGAATGCTGGTGGTATAGATCATATTTTTTCGGGGGGCCGAACAATATCTCAAAAGTAATATACCGGAATATCCACTTAATCATCTATTTAACAAAAAGATTGGTCGGTGAGGAACTCCGTAACGGAGCATAGGAACCCTAAATGTCATCTTTTTTCCGACAATAAATTATGCATTTCATGCTCGCAACTAATGTACAATAGCTCACACTCTTCGCTGTACCCCCTGAAAATGAGATGGGAGTATATATTTAGCGAACGTTTAGAGTGCATTATTAAGGGAGGAAATACATACATTGATACGCATACACAGCTAGTAGATATACAGTCAATAAAACCGGCAGATGGTAGTGATTTCAATTGTACGTCAACTGGTCGTCATGGTTACTGGTTAAGCATAAGAGAACGGTTCATTTCATGTTTAGTTTGCCGCGTTTGCCCTTTCGACCCGTCCGACCAATGAAAAGTTTACGGCTGCAATTTATTGTTGTTACAATTTCGTAGCGTTTAATATCAAATTAGCACATACGCCATTTATTTGTCCGTCCCACGGACCAATAGGAGTTGGGACGTCGATGCTACGTCGACGACGCAACAAAGAAATCCCGTCGTCATTTGTTTAGATGCTTAATGCGAGACGGTGTGATGTGATGGGTTACTTTCATCATCAGATGTCAAAGAGCTTTAAGTGCAATTATAATAGTGCTAATGTAATAGCGGAATAAGGGCTCTGATTTAATTGTACGGGTGCGGTGGTGACATTCGATAAGGTCCATTTCTCTACTATGTAATTACGATTTGATTTATTTGGTCCCATTTAGCCTTTCATCATTTGTGACTACTTCAACTAAAGCGATGGTAACCATTTGAAAATTACTATTTCCTAAAGCCTATTTAGATAGGTAGAAAAATACCACTTATGATACTTTTTTTTTAATTGATAATTATTTTGGCTTGAAATGGCATTCATTGGAAAACTAGGCAATCGTCCATAGTTTTTAAACAATGTTGGTTTAAAAGAGTTCTTCAAATGTTGTACATGGAATCTGATGCATGAACTATAAAATCACTTACGTAAGCTTCCATGGTCTTTCAATATTCTAGATATCCAACGCAAAAGACATGATATTAATATACGAGGGATACCTTTTAAATTTTTTCAAAAACAATGAAAGAAAATATCCACGATGATGCAATGTTTTTCTTATTGATTTCATCGATGACTTCTGGCAAACAAATTAATGCATATCAGTCAGCATCAACTGTTCTTCGATTCTCCAAAGCAATGCTTGCAATATGTTCAGTACAACGTAAGAAATAAGCATCATTTTCATGGAAGTATAATAATATATCCAAGTTTCGTTACTTGTTACGATGTTGAATACGGATTTTGAAGTTCCTCTGTCGAACTTTTTGACCAATTGGCACGAGCCCTTTTTTGTGCTTAGGTTAAATTATGTGGAATAATAATAATAATAATAATAATAATAATAATAATAATAAACCTTTATTTCATAATATACAATAAGTATGAAACGTGTCAACAACAATGAGTACCAGCTAAGTACAAATAGATAAAGAAAACAAAAGCTATGCTTGACAAATTACTAATCAAATTATGGAGTTCATAAAAAGAACTCATTTGGATGATACAAACATTCTTGAATCAGAAGTTCTTTAAGATTTCTTTAAAAATCTTTAAGTGTGTATGTCTTAAATTCATACGGCAGTTTATTATAAATTTTTAAAACTTGCGTCACTACACCTTTATGTATGCGCGCATATGTCGTTTGCGGCACACGAAGAGTTGCTTTTAGGCATTCCTGAGTGTTGTAGATATGGTTAGTTTCGTATTCGGCAAGGATTTCATTGTAATGTTTTTTCGCGAAACACGCACATTCATAAATATACAATGCAGGCAAGGTAAGTATACGGTTCTCTCTAAATGCACTCCTACATGATTCCCTCCTTTTCAGATTGAAGATGCTTCTTAGACACGACTTCTGGAGGATGAAGACCCTGTCAGCATCCACGGAATTTCCCCAGAAGATGATGCCATATGATAGCCGGGACCCTACATATGCGTGATAAGCTGACAACGCTGCTTCAACGTGAACTTCGGATGATATCGTTCGCAGTGCATATGTCATTCCGGATAATTTCTTGGTAAGTATATGGACTTGGTCTTTCCAAGATAGTGCGCTGTCAAGTATCAAACCCAAAAAACTTTGCATTATTTATTGATGTTATTTGCTGATTTTCAAAGCTTATTGATATATTATCATTCTTTTTTAAGGAGAATTTTACTACATTTGTTTTGTTTACATTAAGCCTTAAGTTATTTTGGCTAAATCAGTTATTTGTTTTACCGAGAGCTTTAACAATTTCCTTTTCCAATATATCATTGTCTTTTTCTTTTATAATTATTGACGTGTCATCTGCATACATGGTGAGGTAATGCTGCGTTACTTCTGGTAGGTCATTCATATATAACATGAATAGAAATGCTCCTAATACCGAACCCTGCAAGATGCCTTGTTGGTTTTGTAACCATTGCGACTGATATTTCTCTCCGTTATAGTTCACTTGTACGCATTGGCTTCTATTTGTTAAGTAGGATTTCAGTAGGGTGTGAACTATCCCTCTAAAACCCATTCTTTCTAGCTTTTTGAGTAAGATGTTATGATCTACGCTGTCAAATGCTTTTGCTAAATCTAGGAAAACTCCGGCTACTCCATTCTTTTCCGATATTGCTTGTGTTATTTTAGTGATTGCCATGTAAGTGGCTCTGATAGTTGATCTTCCTTCTATATAAGCATTTTGGAATGGCGTTAAAAGGTTGCAGGATTCAGTGAACGTTATTAATCTCGACAAAATGGCTTTTTCCACTACTTTTGCTATAATAGATATTAGTGCAATGGGCCTATAATTCCCAATATCTGTTTCATCGCCACTTTTGTAGATAGGTGTTATAGTAGCTATTTTTAAATTGTCGGGATATATACCAGTTTCGAAGGAAAGGTTAATCATGTTTGCGATTGGAGTACAAAGTAAATCTGCACAACTCTTTATTAATTTCGTTGGTAATCCATCAGGTCCTACGGATGACGTATCTTTGAGGGAAGTTATTATATTAAGAATTTCAACAGGATCAACGTTGTATAGTACCATAGACCTATCATTCATGGATACATCGCCTGTGTTTTTAGTACCTTGGGTATTATTACCCATACTTATGTAATATGAATTGAAGCTATTCACCATTTCATTAGCGGTATATTTATGATATTCACATATTTTGCCAATATCAATATTTTTCCGGGTATTTCGTCCAGTTATTCTGTCAACTAACTTCCAAGTTGCTCTAATTTTGTTTTGAGATTGTAAAATATAATTTGTGTTGCATTCTTTTGAAGTATCACCGATTTTAGATATGTACAGTAATCTTGGTAGTAATTTTTTGTAATCCTTTTATTTATCATAGCTTCATACAACTGTCGTTTGATACGACATTTATTTTTAATCTCATCATTTAACCAATATGCGTTTACCTCTTTTGGTTGTTTAAACTTAACTTTTTCTGGACACACAGTTTCATAAATCTTTTCAGCGTAGATATCAGTAAGTAGGCGAACTTGTTTGGGTGTTGTTGTACTAGGAATAGATCCCAATCAACTTGTTGTAACTGTGCTCGTATTATAAGAATTTCATTATTTGATAAGACTTTCAAAGATAGTTTTTCCGTCTTTGGTTGTTCTAGCAATAGTTCAAAATGTGTTTCTTGCCCATAGTGATCTGACAAGCTAGTTTTGTTTACTAGACTCTCAAAATTTATGTTTGTGTTTATAAATATGAATTCAATGGGAACAGATCTTTTCCACACCTAAATGTTCATGCAACATCGAATGTGCTGCAGTCCTCGATATGTCTAAGGATGCCTCTATCTCACGGTGTGCTGGTCCATGCAGATCCTCTTCAATCATGTTGCGCACAGCATGGATATTTTTTCGAATAATAATCGATTTTGGTCGACCTTTACGAATTTCATCACTGATTGTGAGCATAAACAAATTACTCGACCGAGTTCTGTGCTGTCACTGCCTCTACAATAGCAATTGTCAAATTTTACGAAAATAGTTCTTTCAAATCTCAATAGTCATTTCAAATCTAGTGGTCGTTTGTAAAAACTTAACTTGCATATTAATCAAATAGCGAAGCTTCCTTGGATGCACATCCAAACTTGTCAATTGGGCATCTTCAAGTGAGCATGTTTAATGTCCAATTGAACTGCCATTCTTCCTTAATTGAAGAGAAGGAGAAGAAAGGAAGCCCCTGAGAACCTTAGAACTGATATATACTGAAATTATGAGGTGGTTCTATACCCAGTAGAAAATATAGAAAACATCTGATTTAACATCTGATGCTTAGAATTGACCTGGTCAATTCTTTTAGAAAAAAGTGTTGCTTTTAGTACATAAGCCTTATACGAATTACTGAAACTTCAAGAAGGTATTACGTTTAGAGTGCTTTATATATGCGTTGGAAATAGTGATGTTAGATCTCAGGATAAATTGAGATTTCATTTGGGTACTTTTATGATAAAGTGATGAGGAACTACCGAACGGTTACCAAATTTATACAGCCAAGTAATATACAGGGTTGTAATAAAGAAACGGATTAGCCTTTTGTATGGAATATCGTCTACTTGATCAACTAATACTATCTGCCACATGACTGAAAGCATGAATTTTACACGTAATATGTAACAAGTTAGCACAATGTTTTTTAAGAGACCGGCCTACAGAAAGCATGTTTGCGGCACCATCACTCATAAATATTAACAGTTGGTTTGTTGAAAGTTCAAACTTTTCCAATGTATTTAACACGAACTTTGAAATTACTTCGGCAGTACATTGTTGTACTCGTCTGGAAGCTAATAGAAGTGAAGGTAACGATTGATATGGTTCCATTGTACGTACCATTACATTAACCACAGAATGTTTTTTACGATTTGTTGTTTCGTCCACACATAACCACAGTTTTTTATCTTTCAACTCCGATTTAATTCTTTTCTCAACATGTTCACGAACAGATGGCACAATTCTTTGTAACGATGCCCGACTTGGTAATTTGCAGTCCGAATATTTATTCCAAAAGAAGACACATGCTTCCTTGTCTAGTAAATTAAACGGTAGATTACACGAAATAAAGGTGACACATAAATTAAATTTAAATTTGTCATAGTGTCGTGTGCAATTTTTTTTTTGAAGAATGCTGTTTACAATTTACTTGACGTAGACAATCCCTTTTGGAAATCCACGTTAAAGTGATATTACAAGCTACATTGAATTTTAACGCCATCATAATTTAGGTCAGGCATTTCTGCTATAAATTCTGTAACTTTGTCCAACATTGGTCGTTTTCGGCACGTACACAACAGATCTGGTTGAGACTCGCTGTTGTACTGAGGGTTGTGTCAACTCTAGTCATTAATGAGAAAGGTTATTGGTTTTACCAGGCAGTTGAGATTCTTTCAACAATTTTATTAGCATCTGGATCAGGAATATTCACTCCATTTCTTGTGCACTGTACGGCATTAAAAACATTATATTAAGAAGAAGAATTAGATTTACACACTTATGTGTATACATGTTGTTTGATATTTTTTTATTTAATAACTCCATGATTAGCTTTCAAATCCAGTGTTCACTAAAATAAAATAAAGTAACTGCCTTTATGGTTTTAATTTGTACACCAAAAATGTATTTCGTTTCCACAGTAATGCATGTCAAATGTTGAAGTTCGATATGGTTTCCATGGTTACGATCATTTATTTAAAATAAAATATCAAATACTGTATTATATATTTGGAATCTAAACATGATTCTAGAGAGAACTTGGATTGGGAAGGTACAGGATTTTTTATTTGAAAAAGATTGCCGTTTATATCAATTTTACCGATTTCAAATGCTTATCCAATGGATTTAATATCAAATTAGCAGGGGTTAGGAAGAAATATCTACACTGGTACTTAAACTTTCTCTTCTCTACTAACGCTAATAGAGACAAGCTTTCCGCAAAAATATATTGATGCCATATATGATGACTCTTTGGTTTTACTCTGAACAAAAATTAACATTACTGTTTGCTAATGAATTTGAAATAATTTTGTACAGCAAGTTTTGAAAACTATGATTTTACACTAAAAACAAATTGCAGCCAATATATGTTGATATTCTGTTTCATCATCACCATCATCATTAAGCCATTAAATCCATTGGATTATGGCTAACGCTCGTGCGTTTAAAATCCATTTATTGGGGTGGATTACTCTTCGGGTTCTTGTTCATTCGCTATAATTTTTTACTAGTCCTGGCTGCATTCGTCATCTTTCTCCATTCTTTTCTATATTGGCATTTTTATTTCCAATCGACTATTCCTAAAGCTCGAGCATCTTCTTCTCTTTGATATTATGACTGGAGAATGGTCTTATAAAGGTTTTGCTCATTTTAATTTATATTTTTGCTTGTTAACAGCTTTTTATTTCAAACAACAATATTCTCGGCACACTCCACATCGCACAAATTATTAATTAACTCGGCCTTTCCGAGTTAATTAATAATTTCGAAGACAAACACGTGTCTTCGTTGTTTGCCATACTACCCCATAGTCCTTACTATCATTATTGAGCTTTTTATTTCTTCCAAGTGTTCTGTAATCTTTTTGTGTTCTCTCTTTTATTGTTTGTCTTATTACCTACAGATACTTGAACGAAGAGACCGAGTCAAATGTACGAGGGATGATCGTAAAATAAGGTTCCCATATTTTTTTAAAATAGACAACATTCTTTATTTCCTTAACATTACACATCGTTTTAAAGGTAAAAACTTAAGCTATTTTTCGACATAATCGTCATTTCTATCCAAGCATTTTTGCAGACGGTGCTTCAACTTCTGTATCCCCATGTCGTAAAAGTCTGCCACCAGTCCTTTCAAGAATCTTTTCAATTGTGGTGTTGGAAATCTCAGGTATCCGAAGAGCGAGTTGACGAATGGTGACCCTCCGATCTTCTAGCAGTATGCTCTCGACCTTTTCAACGATTTCCTCTGAAGCTGATGGTCTTCCGCTCCGCTCTTCATCGTGTCTGACCTCCAGTGAATTCCCTACACCATTTGCGGACGTGTTGAACAGCTGTACACTTTTCTCCATAAGCTTCGGTTAATTGACGATGAATGTCTATAGGTGAAACCCCTTTCGCGTTTAAAGAACGTATCACAGCGCAAATTTCGCACCTGGCGGTAGCGGCGATCGGAAGTTCCATCTCGGACGGCTGCCTGGCCAACACTGAACGGCGTAGCGAGACGGGAGTGGTACGTATATAGAGTGGGAGAGCTGTTGCACACGCCAATGTTGTCGGATTTCGCCTAATTTCGCCTTATTGCTGCTGTAGGGCTTTGGGATCCTTATTTTACGATCATGCCTCGTATATGTCTGTATTTTTAAATAGCTTGTCCTTTCATTTTCTCTTCCTATTTTCATATATTTTGTTTTGCCTTCATTAATTTCTAATCCAAATTGTTTTGCCGCGATTTCCAGTGTATTGATTGCTTTTATTAAATCGTTTTTATTATTTGCTACTATTGTTACGTCGACAATATAAGCTATCGCCTGCATCTGATTATTTATGATGTTCTTACTATCTAGTTTTGCATTTCTCATGACTCTTTCTAGGACAACATTAAATAGAGTTGGAGAGATTGAATTGCTTTGTTTGACTCCCTTATTTATGTTTAATTTTTCTGTTAAAGTTCATTGAAATCGTACTCTGGCTTTTGTATTTTGTAGTATTGTTTCTGTTAATTTCCTTCCTAATTTTTTTGTTACTCTGAATGTTCTTAGCTCTTTTAGCATTTTTTGTCGGTTTTTTGAATCAAATGCGCTTCTGAAATCTATAGAGAGTATGTGTATATCTCTGTTGTATTGCCATGTTTTTTGGTTGGAATTATTTGGGCTATTGTGTGAATTGCATTAATTGTGGGTCGACCTGGTCTGAAGCCGTTTTGATAGTCCCTTAGTATGTTTTCCGCGTATGACTTTTCTATTTATTAAGTTGGCTGCTATTTTATATATATAATGTTGAGAAGTGTTATGGCCCTATAGTTTTTGCGATTTTCTTTATTTCCCTTTTCATGTATCAGTGTTATTATCTCAATGTTCCAGTTTTCTGATATCTTATTTTGTTTCCAAATTTGCTTGATTATCTGGTGGATTTCTTTTATGTATATATTCTGTTTATCAATTTTAAATTAAGAGGTGTTATTCGTATTCATACGTATACTACCCAAAAGGAAAAAGAGAAAAAAAAAACAATTCCTCTAGCTAATGTTGCATTATCACCTCGAAAATCGTTCAGTTTATTAAAAAAAAAGGAACTCATCCGCTCCGATAGCCGATAACGGCCGTACAATATCATTAAAACAAAAGATAAGCGTTCGAAATGGTGCCATCCGCCGGGCGTTTATTGCGGCATTTGAATATCGCGCGCGCTGAGAACAATTGCGATGATCTAGAGTGCCGGGCGATATTCTGCGCACGGTTGCGGCCGGCTTTTGTTTTATCTGACATACTCTCGCGTCACCAGTCACTCGATTTAGAGCGAAAAAAAGAAGAAAACCGAAAAAAGAGCGAGAGAGCGGCATTAAAATCATGAAATTAACGTTGGGCATATCGACGCTATCGCTATTAAGATTGTTTGCTATTGCATAGCCGGCCCCGATTATGATGATGCGGTCGATTATGCTTTGTTTCTATTAGCCCGCCATGAATGAAATTTATAAAATGTTGTTTCTTTCCGTCACGCTACATTAAGCGGATAAGTCATAAAGAGCGGTATTTTGTAACGTGTACGAAAGATATTATATCATAGGTTGTTATTATGAGTTATGGACAGTCAGCGGCAACATTTTCAGTAATCTTTTAATAATTGCTTGAATGCAAAAACAAGTTTACTCAAAGAGCTTTAAATAACGTCATTCCTTTTACTTGCTTGGGAAAAACGTATTTTTTATATCTTTTGTAATCCACCTGTCTTGTCTTAAAAACTTTCTGCGTTCTTTTCTTTTCAAATATCATCCAACAGCTCATTTCGGACCTCCCAGTGATTGACAACCATCTGTGTCAATATTTCTCGAGAAGCTTGATCAACAAATTATCAATCGGGTTTAACTTTTAACAAGATAACAATTTTAAACACAAACATACACCGGTAATCGGTTTTCGCAAAGATTATTTTTCTGTCTGTCAATCAACCAAATCCTATCTCTAAACAAAACTCATTTCACTTAACACGAATTTTCTGTAAAACTTTCCTGTAAAGTAAATTAAACTAATCTCTCGAAAATGCCGTCCGTATATTGACTATTGTTCCATCTTTGTCCGGCAAATTCGAAAAGGGTTCTTGAATAAATAGTTGTATAGAAGATTATCTTGACCCGATGTTTTGAAAATATAGAAAAGGGCGTTGCACAAATACTTTGCAGATTATCCTTTTGGCTTTCTAATGCGCTAGATGTGGAAGGTATTACATGGATAAGGTTGTCGTCTTTTTTCTTGTGTGGTTATGGGATTATTGAAAAGGTTCCTTATTGAATTTGCTCGAGGTGTTTGTTAAATATTGTTAGAGTTAATTTGACTCAATGTAAAGTTGTTTGGTCTTCACGCTTCTATAGATGACGAAAATTATCGTTTCCCTGTAATATTTTAACTAGTTCATTTATTAGAATAACGAAAGATAAAATAATTAAATAGATGAAATTGTCCTCTAACCAAATGTCAGTCAAAAATACTTAACTTTCAAACTTTGAAGCGCTCAAGCGACTAAACTGGAAGAGAACTTGAAGATTGAGGGTTGTCTCAGTTAAAAAGTATTCATTAAGGTCTGAAATAAGTAGAGCTGGCCACGCGCGCCAACGGGCAGCGGCGTTGTTTCGATTAGGCCTCGGGTTCCACTAGAGCTTTTGTGTGTAAATGTTTGCTGTCGTAAATACTTTCGCGTAGTTGTTAAATAAAAATAAAATAATGCGTGCTCAAACACTTACCATTTTAAGAGTCCTCCGTGAAATCGCAAAGTGAATAATGTCTGTTAAATATCTGCAGCATTAGATATGCTTCAACAGTTGTTTCGACAGACCGAGTGCGGCGCGAGGGAAAAATGTGTTTATATGCAGAGAACGAACGTTCTACATCTAGTGACGTTATATTTGCGTAATTAAAATTTTATTTTAAACAACTTAACGGTTTTGTTGACGCACCTTCACAAATGTGTCTTAATGTGGCAAAATCAGAATCTTTCTCTAAAACACTTTCATATTCTTCTAGAACACAAACATTTTTTGCGCCTTCTATCGCGCATAGCTGTGCGTGAACATGTTGCACTATTTGCACAGACTCTACTAACGACACCGAAGGATCTTGTAACTTTTCTATTGCCTCCGCTAGTCCGAAGTAATTGTTGCGAATAATTTTTAAATCCGTTTTAACCCGACGATCTTGAAATTTCGACTGGCTTTTCTTGACAGCGGCAGCTTCCTTTGGATCGAATTGTAAAACAACGTTCTTAATATTCTCATAATATTTATGATAATAAAACGCAGCATTTAACCAAGTTCCCCAATGTGTAAGAATAGGTTCTGGTGGCTCAGGTATACGGGAGCACAGTCTGTGAAATTCGCGAATACGTTTCAGGGATTTGACAAACACTGCTTTTGTATGCGCTATTAAAGCGTCTACCTCAGGATAACATTTTCTGATACCATCTGCCACAAGATTGAGAGCATGAATTTTACACGTAATGTGTAACAAGTTAACAGAATGCTTTTTAAGAGACCAGCCTACGGAAACCATGTTTGCGGTACCATCACTCATAAACATCAACAGTTGGTTTGTTGAAAGTTCAAACTTTTGCAATGTATTTAACACTAATTTTGAAATTACTTCGGCAGTATATTGTTGTACTCGTCTGGAAGCTAATAGAATTGAAGGTAACGATTGATGTACGTACCATTACATTAACCACGGAATGTTTTTTTACGATCTGTTGTTTCGTTCACACATAACCACAGTTTTTTATCTTTCAACTCCGATTTAATTCTTTTTTCAACATGTTTACGAGCAGATGGCACTATCCTTCGTAACGACGTCCGACTTGGTAATTTGTACTCCGAATAGTTATTCCAAAACAAGACAAACGCTTCCTTGTCTAGTAAATTAAACGGTATATTACATACAATAAAAGTAACACATAAATTAAATATAAATTTGTCATAGTCTCGTGTGCAAGTATTTTTTGAAGCATGCCGTTCACTGTTTACGTGCCGTAGACAGTCCCTTTTGGACCAACTCATCAACGGGACATTACATACTACACATTCAATTTTAGCGCCATCATACGTTAAGTCAGGAATTTCGGCTAAAAATTCTCTCGGCTAAAAAACTTGGTCCGTCTTGGGTCGTTTGCGCGACGTACGCAACATTTCTAAACAACACGTACCGCGCCAATGGAGGGTCGAAGCTACACTGAGGCTTGTATATAACCGTATAGATACGACGCAGCTGCCCCCACAGATCCGATTCTCAAACGGTAATCAAAATTAGTAGTGGAGGGTGTTTCATCTGACAACTTTAGGAAACTTGGTACATTTTGACTTTTGGTTCTGGAATGTTGTTATTTGAAGCTTTAAAACGTCAAAATTGTTGAAGAAAATGGGGGCAAGGTTTAAAAAATCAAATTTTTAGTCAACGAGATAGACGATTCTAGATGGAAGATCGCGTGTTGGATTGATTGGGACCAGTACCAGCTTACCATGCCTTTTAGTTTCGGGTTAACTGCATCTTTGTATTGGAAAACGCGTCCAAATTGGTCATCTAAATAGTAAACAGCCTCGTAGATGGTATTTAATTGCTTGTAAACAATTAGAAAAAACAAACCATCTCACAATATTAAGATTTGTTAATGAAAGTTTCATGAATTTTTTTCTTCCCGATGTTGTTCTTACAGGAAAAATTTTAGTCATGTTGTCCGATGCAGCGGCATATATGATTAAAGCGGGTCAACAGCTTAAACTTTTGTACTCTAATTTAATACATGTTACTTGTTTGGCTCATGGATTAAATAGGGTGGCTGAGGAAATTCGGCAGCAATTTCCAGCAGTAAATACATTAATCAGTAACGTTAAGAAAATGTTCTTAAAGTCACCATTGAGAGTTCAGATTTATAGAGAAAAGTTGCCGGATACTCCTTTACCACCTGAACCTGTTATTACCCGATGGGGTACTTGATTAAATGCCGCAATATTTTATGCAAACCATTATCTAGAGATCAAAAACATTATTTCAGAATTCTCTACTGACAACTACAATTCTATTCCAAAATGTCAAGAAATTTTGAAAAACTCTTCTATGCCTAACGAATTGATATTTATTAAAGCCAATTATGAATTTGTTTCTTTGACAATAACAAAACTTAAAAAAGAATCGCTGCCACTAACAGAATCAGTTAAATTAATCAATGATTTAGAAAATAGTGTTTCAAATATTCCGAGTAGAATAGGAAATTCAATAAGTCAAAAGTTTAAAGAAATAATTAATAAAAATGCAGGATACAAAAGTTTAGCAAAAATCAGTTTGATTTTAACTGGTGAATTAAAAATGGATGAAACAGAAACAAGTATAGAATTAAGTCCTGAGATTATGAATGCATTAAAGTACGCACCAATAGCTTCCGTTGATGTTGAAAGAAGTTTTTCGATATATAAATGCCTTCTCATAGATAGGCGATATAATTTTTCATTAAAAAATTTAGAAAAGCATTTAATTGTAAATTGTTTTAATAATAAAAATATGTAGTGTCTAAGTATGTATTTTAGCAAATTTCAAGTGCGTATGTGTTTATATAAGTGCGATTTTAAAATGTAAGTGGGAATAATGTAAGAACAATAAACGTTTATAAAATGCTTCGTTGTGATTATTCTTGTTTTATAAAATTTAACAAGAAGTTAATCGGTATCAGAAGCGTATGTGCATAAAACTGTATATTTAGCAAAAATTGTGCATATTTCGAAGAATTTTTCTGCATATATATGCGCATATTTTGTCGATTTCATATAATTCCGCTCTCTAGTGATGATATTGTATTAAATGCGCGACATATAGACACAATTAGGTAATTCAATTATGCATTTAGACGAGTGAACAGGTAGGAGACTGCCTGGTCGAAAACGGCGGAACAAAAATTGAAGTCGAGCTAACAAGCGCGGGGAGTTAATTTCGCTGTGCATCAAATTGTACACAAATTTTATAAGGTACAGCTGTCGTCTTGCCTCGAGTGAAAGAACATTGTATTTTTGCAGCAGCAGTGATCATAACCTCTGTAATGATAGGTACCTTCTTTAAAAAACAGACACTTTAGAAACCTTCTCTGTAGACGCAGATAATTTATGGATTGCATAATAGTAAGGATTCCATATTAAAGATTCCTACTCTAATTTAATCCTAACATCTTAGTAGCTGAAGATATGGCACTTATCCGTATACATAGAAAATGTAAGGGGCTGCGTCGGAGTTTAAACCGGAATCCCTAATTGTTGAAACCCGAGAAATAGGTACATTATTTATAAAATAATTGGAGATTAAAGGGATTCGCTTTCCTAGGATAAGTTACAATTTTACATTTGGCGGTGTAAATAGTTTTAGCTCTGTACCATCTCGCAATCACATTCATCTGACTCTGTAAGTGGATACAATCTATTCGTTTTCTAGTTGTTGAAGTAAATATTTTCAGATCATCAGTAAGAATACACTTACTATAGTTGATCTGTTCCGCTATGTCATTTATAAATAGTAGAAACATTAAGGGACCTAAATTGGAACCTTGAGGTACTCCAGATCTGGCGTGAAACAATTGTGATTTATAATCATTATGGCATACATATAGGATCCGATTGGTTAAGTATTACCTCACCAATCTTCTTATCCTCAAACCTTTCCTGGGAAAACAAAAACCCGTTCTCGTACACTATTTCTCCCATAAATAGAATCTAAATTGAAAAGTCGAAGTCGAGCAGATTGAGTTCAACAACGATGTTACAACAAAACCAATAAATACCGTACCAGTATGAAAGCATATTAAATAAAGCAAGAACGTGAAAGACCAAAGCCATGCCTGCGAAATGATATAAAACCCTATCGGCACGTAATATTGGCGTTGGGTCCGGCGGTTAACGTTCGATTTCAATTATTTGCGCAGCGATGGAAATTGTTTATTGTAATCTTTCAAGGTTTCCTTTTATTTGTCACATCGTCCAAATAAATATCGTGCCAGTCAATTTACCATAATTTCGTGACATATAAATCAGCTGTAGCGATGGGGTCCGCCGCGGCGTATGTTTACGCTGTACCATATCTCTCGTTGCTGCATTCGTTGGGTAAATACGTCGCTTCGTTCAGGGCAAAAACTAGCTGGGCGTATGTCTATATATTTTAAATATGAGTGGCGTGCCACGCGGTCAACGTGATGTCTCCATACGATTGTCAGTTATTTTATTTATAACTTCGAAAACGGAACCCGTTGAGAAGAGCGTCAGAACTTTCGTCTTTGTTAGTTACTTGCAGTATACATGTATGTAGATAAATGCAGGATATTACTATGATTTACAGAAAAAAAAAATCGTAAAGATTACATCATCCAAATAATCCTTGTATCTATGTAAGTTATCTCTTACCAACGTAATTCTGAAGTTTTTTTCTGAATCTATTCAAAAAGGTCATCCACAACTTGACAGAATTTTGACATAAGTTGTGTTTGTTTAAATCCAGTACCTGAATATTTTAATTTCATGTAGAATTTCTATACTCAAATTCTGTTTTCCGAACAAAATTGCCAGTAGAAGTAAACAACATATAAGAAATTATGTCGGGCTCAACATTATAGATAACTGGTGCAAACAGAAGTGACTAACAGTCAGTGGCCAGAGGACATAAGTTATCGTTTCTACAAAGAAGTCATTCTTAACCTAAAACCACTATGTATCCACATTCAAGAGGAGGTTAAATTAACAACCTACTAATGAATTGTCAAGTTCCTATAATTAGATCGCATTGTGCATATTACCAGAAGTCGTTGAAGGAACTCAGGGTGGAGCCGATTACAATAGACTCAGTGACGTTATTAGCCCCAAATTCAGATTTGATAAAAACTATAACACGCTGATACCAGATAGAGACGAATAGAGAAAAGGGCCTCCCATTAAAGTCTAACCTATATGGTACACGAGATTGCTTCAAGATAGAGATTGGTGTCGCTGTTGGAATCTACGGGATTAGACCAAGAATAGCTGAATCTCTAGGCCTAACTCAAAACGCTACAGCATTCCAAACACAAATAGAGACAGGTGCTGGAGTCCATTGAAGAATTAGACAAGCAAGAGGATAATTATCTATCCATTGCTATTTATTTAGACTGCTGAAAGTACTGGACTCTACGCAAACAAAGTCGAAATTGATGATACTAATTACAAGTGCTGGGTGATAGGTGTATATGGGAACATCAATTTAAATGGAGTTTGTGAAACGGATGAAAACAGTATCAACAATAGAACTAAAGGAATTTGCATTAATATCGCAAACGTTGGAGATTTGTTGTTGAAGTTGGAACACTTTAATGAAATTGGAGATTATAGTAATACATTAGTTTTATTAGGATCACAATAGAAAGTAAAATGTAGTCTAGAATTAGTTCTAGGGCAAGAGGTAAGTACATTTATTCAACAACCTAGTCGAAATCCGAAAGCGGCAATGGACTTAAGAAAATGCAGTCTTTGGCGGTTGTGGATAATTCACTCTGGGGTATGACTAAGGCGCTAAGGAGAGGCACTCGGTACAGCCTCTGTAAGGTGAGAGAGGGTTGGTCTATTCAGATGAGGAAAAAACTGAGGCCCATGCTGACCTCATGTAGAAAGTTTATTCGGGTTGTGACGATGAGGGCGACCAACCAGATTTGTCTGATACTGACGATGATGAATGCTGTCCACGTGTTTTGTATGGGGAGCCAATTGGAGAGGCCCCATGGGATAACATCGGATTTGATAACATCCTTAATAGGGCGCTGAAATATCTTCCCCCAGAAACCGTCGTTTCCCTTTTTCTTTTTGCCAGATTAAGGAATGCACTGATTGTACCTGAACCGCTATTGGACGAGCAGTTTGCGTTTTGTGCTGGCCTTTCTACGGACTTATAGCTTCCCCGTCTGTCAGAATATGTATGGGGGGCGGGCGGGCGGGAGGGGGGGGGTCACGCATTGGATACGGTGACACCACGGTCTATTGTTAAAAATGAGAACGCTTGAAATTGAGGGTAACTTGGTTTCTCTGGTGGGTTCTTACCTCCGTGGGAGAACTTTTTGAGTGAGATGTAGTGCTGATATTTCCTACAGAAGGCCAATTTTGGCTGGAGTACCCCAGAAGTCTCTGTTGGAACCGGAGGTCTTCATTCTTTACGCTCACGTATCCTCCATCATCTCGGAGTTAAGCTTTCGGTCTACGCGGACTTATGTCGGTTGCGAGAATGAAGACATATTTGTCAGACGCCTGCAAAGGGCGCTAAATGAACTGTCGGAATGGCTGATCAGATGGAAACTGCACAATAACAGCGAAAAGAGCGTAGCGATTAGGTTTATAAGGAGATGGAGGTCACCGCCGAAAAATATAGAGATCGATGAGGCCATGATTCTCTGGAGCATGTCCGACAAATATCTTGGTTTGATACTCTACCAGCGACTAACATGGAAGTCACAATTCTTCAGAGCTGAAAACTTGATTATTACTCTGTTATGCAAAAACAGCTCCCTTGACTTCGGACAAAGATGCTCCTGTATAGGTCCTGTCTTAGACCGGTTTTAACCTATGGTGTTCTTGCTTGGATAACCGTGCTGCAATACACATTGATAAGGCACCTAGAGCAATAACGGCTACGGGAATATCTGCAGATCCCTAGCATAAAACTGTATTTCGAAGAGCTGGTAAAGAACACCATGGAGAAAGCAAAGAACTCTTGGAACCCTCTGGTGGTCCACGTACAGTGGTGTCCACTGATCATCCTCCACGCCGTCGCAAGGTCGTCTACTTTTTGTTGATAACAATGTGTTAAAAATCACAATCTTTTGAAGAAAATATTAGTTTATTTTTTGTACTTTTTAGTTATGAGAATATGCAGACTGTACGAAGACTTTTTTCCCGGTACCTTTTGTTAGTGGTAGACATATATATGTTTTTGTTATAAATATTGTTTTACTTTTAAGAGAAATACTAATATTTCTTGAAAGTAAATACACTTTATAACACTTCAGTGTACAGCTTACAATTATTTTGTTTAATTTTCAAGCATTACTAATATACTAACGCTTATACTTTGTGATTTATGTTGGTGTACGAAAACTTATTTCGCTCATTGTATGTGTTGTGTGTACAAATACATAAAGATTAAAGTGATACTTCTACTGCTTTTGTTTGTTTGTAATATTCCTTGCAAACAGCAAGGAATATTACAAAATTTACTACCTCGGTAACCTCGTAGGAATTCTGAGAATCGCGAACTAGTGGCAGGGATAACTGTACGGTGAGGTGCCAGAAGGGTGCTAGGTATTATGACAAAAAGTGTAGGAGATAGAACAACAGGTACCTCAACGGACTTATGCTACTTACGAACCACCATCTCACATAACCTAAACTAGAACTATGATTGCGATTGCCTGCGTTCATGCAACGGAAATTGCCGACGACGCGCGAAGCGCACGATTCTGACATATATTTGTTTGACAACAAAATTATGTCAAATAAAAGTGTTCGTACATTCAAACAAATTCAATCTGTTGTTCTTAAAAGATGTGTTTTCACTTAAATAAAGTTTTGTTGAATTAAATAAATAATTCCAAAGATATATATTTGTTCGATTCAAGAACCTTTTTTCTTTGTGCAAGAACAATCAATTTAGAGAACAATCAATTTATGTAACAGAGAGAACATATAATGAAGTAGTGAAATAACCCTTCTAATATACAGAGAAGTAAAAAGAAGATATACAGATTTTGCTTTATAAAAAGAATACCGTTTTATCTTTTAAAAATTATTTTTGATAGTAGTAATAAGTGTAAACCAATCTTCACTAAAACCCGAGAAGGTCAATTTTGTTCGGAAAATGCCTTAAATTACATTGGTTATCAGTTATTGTACACAAATTTTAATTGGGTAAACTGGAACCTATCTAAATCGTTTTCAAAACAAGACATTGCAAATTTTCCTAATGTAAGAAGACATTGATTTTGGCGAATTCAAAAGAATAAATTAATGTAATTATAGAAAAATATTGCATTAACGTAATGAATCTTGATATCGAAAACCATTAAGTTTTATCTCGAAAAATATTCTATTAACTGCAATCGAAAAGATATCAAGAGCAGACTTAATTACTTTAACATGCATCAATTTCGACGAAAATATTATGTAGCGTGGTAGTAAGCAAAAACACAAATTAGTTTTCGATAATTAATAATTTTTTATTATAGCCATATAGTAGATTAGGGAGGTCAAATGTCAGGTCAGTGTTACCAACATCAGCGACAGCGATAAGATAAACGCTTACGGTCTTCTACGTGTGTACATTGTATTCGTTGCATACAAAAGAGAAGCAGCATCGTAAAAAATACCACACAAACCAGTTCCAATTATTACTATTATTATTGTTATTATTATGGGATGATATCCCGAACCGCCAGCGTTGATACGTTAAATCTGTCAAGTAGATAATTAAATCTTAATTGAATTGGATATAATTAATACATTGACACTGATAAAGATGGGCATTAATACGTGTCCGCATATTCAGGGTATCGCGTCATATAATGTTTATAATTCTATATCGCGGTAATAGTTCGATGGCGCTTTTTCATATTATATTGACGTAATTTTGATAATAATACACAATACAATGTGATCAATTCTATTAGTTCGTAAGTTAGCAATATCTATAATAATTAACTTGGTATGCTTGAGTTCAGAGCTCTGTGCTCTCATTTCCTGGCAGTGGAACAGGTGAGCGAAGCTGTAAAATCAGCTTACCTTAAAAACTGTCCAGAGAAAATAATCGGGCAAGAAGGTAACAAAACAGCGTGGTGGAGCGGCAGCCTTGCTCAACTAAGGGCCGAAGTAAGAAGGCTGTTTAACAAGGCAAAAAGCAACCATGAATTTGATACCTATAGGCTAAAACTTACACAGTACAACAAAGAAATCCGTAAGGCTAAGAGAATATCGTGGAGGAAATTTTGTGAGCAGGTCGATAATACCCCTGCATGCCCCAAAATCCACAAAATTCTAGCAAAGGATGATTATTCTGAAAACGTGGCAGATTTTATCAAAAAGGAAGATGACACCTACACCGAAACTAAGGAGAAAAGTTTGCAGGGACTTATAAAAGCCCACTATCCAGCCTCAACAATTCTAATGGAGTCACAAGAGCCAAAGCCCCTCGAGCGAAAGCCAAACAGGCAAGGCCGAGAGGACTGGAAATTGGCCACAAAAGTGGCTAGACCAAATAGAATTAAATGGGCAATAAGCAGGTTCCAGCCATTAAAATCTCCTGAAGTGGATAGAATCTACCCAGTGTTACTACAAATAGGAGTCGAAGTGCTAATACCGCACCTATGTAATATTTTCAAAAGCTTTTTAGCATGGGGATACATGCCAACTCCGTGGCGTATGACTAAGGTCATATTCTTACCCAAAGTGAGAAGGGTCTCTGACCTAACACCAAAAACCTGTCCTCCTTTCTATTAAAGACACTGGAGCGGCTGGTGGACAGGTATGAAACGCTGACAAAGCAACCACTCAGCGCTTGTCAATACGCATACCAACCAGGAAGGTCAACGGACTCAGCGCTGGATGACTTTAATAAAATAAGCTAATCTCTAAGTGAATAGAGGATAAGGAGATGGCAATGACTGCCTTTCTAGATATCGAAGGAGCGTTTAACAACGGCACCACGAATTCCCTAGTAGAGGCAACCAAGGAAATGGGAGTCCCTTTAATGGATAAAGGACGCCCTGGAGGAGCGCATAATAGTAGCACCTCTGGGGGAGGCTAGTATCAAAGTGGGGGCAGTGGGGGATGCCCTCAAGCAGGTGTACTGTCACCCCTTATATGGGCGTAACGAAGCTATCTAAAGAAGGCCTCTATTGCCTAGGATATGCTGACGATCTAGCAATAGTAATACGAGGCAAATTTGCCGGGGTAATATTAGAAAGAATGAAAAATGTCCTAAATACAGTAGATTCTTATTGCTAATATGAACATGTAGACGTTATTAAATCCATTATCCTACTTACCGATTATTCTTTTCATTTGCATCTCACCGTTTACGAACCACCATTTCACGTAAAATTAAGACTACGATTGCGAATGCATGCGTTCACGCAACGGAAATTGTCGACGACGCGCGAAGTACAGGATTCTAACATATATTTGTTTGACTCAACAAAATTATGTCCGATAAAAACGTTTGTACATTCAAATAAATTCAATCTGTAAATAAATAATTTCAAAGATATACATTTGTTTGATTCAAGAACTTTTTTTCTCCGTGTATTCCCTCTCGTTCAAGCCTTTTTTTTCACTGGATGGCTGCTTGGTTTTCATTTTCCACCTCGTCTAGTTTTTCTTCTTGAAACCAGTAGAACATTCAGTAAATTGTGTTTTTATGAACGCATCTGTAATTCCTCTATACAACATACCTTCGAGAAGTTGGTATAAGAAGAGTTATACACATACGTACATATACCATGGTTACAAAAAAACACTATGGGATTAAATATCTTGGGAATCATATTTCTGATATTTTATTTACAAAAGTTACGATCATACCTATTAAAACAATTCGAGAAAGTCGTGTTAACTGTGAGACAAACTACCACAAGCGTATCTCGATAAAAACTTGTTATCCTCACATGAATATAAATTCAACTCAAAAATAAATATAGGTATATACGTAGGTATGGTAGATGTTTAAGATTGCATTCGTTAGATATGGAAAAACGGACGTGGGCACGCTGAACGTACATTATCCACATTAGGTGGTGTAAGATGCCGACCGGTAGAAAAATTTTAATTAGAAAGAATTAATTATCATACACGTATAAGTAAGGTATGAGCGTATCTCGGTAAGAGGAATAATCAAATATTTTATATACGAAAAAGTTGACATTCAGCTCGGCACCGACATGCATCACCCGTCCGAAGATGTCCATTCTGAACGACCCGAACAACCGGGCACAAGTAATTCAGTTAAAATATTTTAATTGGCGTGTTAGAAAACCCCAGTAGCCTTACTTTAATTGGTACTACGCCATTATGTTAACTAAATGAAATAATTAACATTAACATTTTTCGTTCGACCGGAGAATCACTAACTGGTTATTTGTCGTTTAAATTTCGTCCGTCTTATTCCCGCATCTTACCTCTGGCTCGTATTGCCGTTCCGTTTCTTTCGTTTCCTTCGCTTTCCTTTTTTCCATCGCTTTGTTTTGGTTGATTTTCGACCTGTGTCGTGAAATAAGACCGCTGATTGTATCTGTAATGACCGCCGGCAGATTAGTGCGCCTAATTGAAAGAAAAACTAAAATATTTTAATAAATGCGTCTCGCGGTTACACAATGGTGAACTTATCGACTTGGCGTTGTTACTGTGGGGTGTGTAGCTTTAGGAATTAGTTTCTTTCGTGTTCCGAGTACTTCATTACAAAAGGTAAGATTACTTTTTACAATTAATCTAATAGAACAGGCTGGTTGCACGAAACACTTTGCTGGGTTGATAATCTATCTGTATATACGAGGCTAGTTTGAGAAGTTTCCAGCCTAACATAGAAACAAGTACTTTTTTTGGCAAATTCAGTTCAATTTCTCAACATAGTCTCCTTGTAAGTCTATACACTTTTTCCAGCGATGTTCCATCTCTTTAGTACGTTCAAATGGTAGTTGGCATCTAGTTCTGCAAAATAGGCGTTGACGAGTATGAAGGCCTTCTCATTCGATGAAAATCTCTGAACTCCGAGCGACACTTTGCGCAATTAGATTACCAGAATATTTTTGACGAGCAACGCCATCTTCAAAACAAAAGTCCTGGAAGGAATTTGGAAAGAAGATGAAAAAAGTCAAAAACTATTCTTTAAAGCATTCAAGAATTTCAGAAATAGTAAAGGAGTTGACACAATAGCAATTAAAAAATGTTGATGGATAAATACTTATGGAAGAGAAAAAAATCATGGAACGCTGGAAACAATATTTTCAAAATTTATTAGAAAGTGGACGCGTGACAAAAGCAGAAAAAGAAGAACAAGAAACACATAATTGTAATAATGATCTAAATGAACATGTATTGGGAATTACACTCGAAGAACTGTTAAATGCAATTAAACAACTAAGCAAGGGAAAAGCTCCGGGTGAAGACAAAATAACATAAGAAATGATTAAAAATATGGGTGAAAGCTACTTTCTCTTGGAAATTTTGAATGAAGCCTGGAATGAAGAAAAAGTACCCGAGGATTGGAGTCTGGGTGATAAAGTACCGATACTTAAAAAAGGTGACAACACGGACTGTACTAACTACAGAGAAGAAACTCTATTAAGTACCATTACGAAACTCTATGAACCAACAATATCGGATTCACAGAATGGTTTCAGGAAAGGAAAAAGTACAATGGACCATATTTTTATAATTAAGGAAATTATTACTAGGGCACAAAATAATGGAGAATCAATATATCTACATCGCATTTATAAACATGGAAAAGGCGTTCGATCGTGTACCACGTGGAAAAATTTGGAATAGCCTAGAAAACAAAAAGGTTGATATAAAAATACTACAAACTGCAAAATTAGCAAAAACCTGAAATCTGAAAAATTCAAGACTAATGAAGGAGTTAGGCAAGGTGGTGGATTAAGTCCCCTACTATTTATAACATATATGGATTTTTTTTATTACTTTACGAATTGTACCTAATTGTTTACAATCAACCAGCAATTTTTCTTTACAATATGTCTGGCACAACACAGTACCTTTGTTCTGCCTTTATTCGCTGGTTCGCGAGGTTGAGAGGTTTCACCCTTTTGAGTCTTCTTATTTGTTGATTGTTGTCTAGAAGGAGGAGGGCCTCATTGTGTATATGAAGTCGTGAAGCCTCTGTTCGTGTTTTCTGGTAATGTTCTGGGTCTCTTCTTCAATGGTGGGCATTTTCAGGTCTCTATGTATCTGTTTGTAGAGCAGAATCTTATTTTCTGTGGATAGTTTGGGTTTTCTACTCAAAAGCCAGTGCATCTTTTTTTTTTTTTTTTTTTTTTTTTATATTAGCACTTATACAAGTGACTATAACGTTACGATCTGTTCACTATTTGAACAATGAGTGACTTGTTTCTAATCTAAATTACTACGTGATCTCTTAGTCTAAAGCCTTACTCAGTAGTAGTCTTTAGTTGTTCTATTAGCTCATTGCTACTTTATACACCATTTTATTGTGTACACTACCGCACTGTGCTCTGCTTTTTTCTGAACTGACTTCACTGCACTAACTCATGAGGCTTGGTCCTCTTGAGTCGCCTCACTTGGTTCGTGAAATCCAGGAGCTGGAGGGCCTCGACGTTCACGTGTTGATGGAGCTTTTCTTCATGGCTCCAAGCATGCTTAGCGATGGTTTGTTTGACAGTATCAGTTTCCAGATCTTTGTGGATGTTACTGTTCTTGACATACCAAGGAGCATCAACGATATTTCTTAGCACCTTGTTTTGACGACGTTGAATTATCGAAATACTGCTTTCGCTGGCGCAACCCCAAAGTTGTGATCCATAACTCCACACAGGCTTGAGAATTTGATTGTACAACAATAACTTGTTATGGATTGATAACTTGGCGTCACGTCCAAGCAACCAGCACATTTTCTTATATCTGATTCCAAGTTCTTGTCTTTTCTTTTTTATGTGTGCTTTCCATCGCAGTCTTGCATCAAGGGTGATGCCCAAATATTTTGCAGTGTCTTCATACGGAACCTGGACATCATTTATTCTGACTGGGATATGTTGTTTCCTTTTATTTGTGAAGTCGATGTGAACGGACTTGGTTTCATTCAACTTTATCCTCCACTTATTTGTCCAGTTGTAGATTTTGTCTAAGGAAGTCTGTAGTTTTTGTGTTGCTTCTTCGTGATTATTTCCGACTGATAGAATTGCCGTGTCATCAGCAAAGGTAGCAATGGTGTCTTGACCCAAGTCAGGGATGTCTCTGGTGTAAAGCAGATATAAAACTGGTCCCAAAACACTCCCTTGTGGGACTCCAGCTTTTATGTCTTTCAATTCAGAGTATACTTCCTCCTGCTTGATTCTGAAGCATCTCTCTGATATGTACGAACTAAGTAGTGTACAATACTGTTCAGGCAGGCAATTACGGAGCTTTTGTATCAGTCCTTTATGCCATACTTTGTCGAAAGCCTGCGCCACATCCAAGAAGATAGTGGAACAGACTTTTTTCTCTTCTAGTGCCATTTCGATGATATTGGTGATCCTGTGCACCTGATCAATGGTCGAATGGCTTGCTCTAAACCCAAATTGATGTGTTGGGATTAGATTTCTATCTTCAATTATTGGTTTGAACCTTTTTAATAGCAACTTCTCGTATAGTTTAGATATCACTGGGAGTAATGATATTGGTCTGTACGACGTTACTTCATGTTGTGGTTTTCCTGGTTTCTGGATCATTATTACCTCCGCCACCTTCCATAGCCTCGGGACGTACTGCAGCCTAAACGAAGCATTTATCAGATGGGTTAGTTTTCTGATTGCTTTATCTGGCAGCTGTTTTAAGATTTCACCTGTGATGAGATCAAATCCAGGTGCCTTTTTTCGGGTTGATATTGTGTTTTACCTCTGCTGCTACCTCCTTGGCAGTAACCGGTCTAATTGGCATTTTATCTGTTTTCACTTCTTCTTCTTCTTGTATTTCTTCTCCTTCATTTGGTTGAAATGTGCTTTCGAGATGCTCAGCGAATCTTTTTGCTTTTTGTTCATTACTACGAGCCCACGTACCGTCACTATTCCTGACAGGAAAGTTCTGCATAATTGGTCTTTTAAGACGTTTAGTAGCTTTCCAAAGGGAGTAATCTGTTGCCTTTTCAGCCGTCAATTCACTGAGGTACTCTCCTATGGATTCTTGCTTAATACGCTTGATTTCTCGTTTTAGTTGTTGGGTAGCATTGTTCAAAGTGGTTTTATCTGCGGGATCTCTAGTTTGATGCCATTTCCGTCGCAGTTGTCTTTTTTCAGCTATCATATCTCTTATTTCTTTCGGATAGTTGTTTCCTTTAGTTCTGTGGGTAATAGTGGGTGTATTATCCCAAGCTGCTTGTTGGATGTTATTTGTAATCTTTTCTACAGCTTCATCCAATTCTTCAGGGGTTTTCAATGATCCAGAGAGGTTAATAGTCCTTTCTAGTTGTAGTTTAAAGCTAACCCAGTCTGTCCTTTTATTGGTTAGTCGAGGCGAGTTTTCATTTTGTATTATAGTATCGCTAAGGGTAAGGAGAATGGGGGAATGATCTGAGTTCATATCCCATGCTTCTTCCACATGGATATAGTTAGACGCAATGCCTTTTACGACAAAGAAGTCAATTAGATCAGGGATCTTATTTGGGTTTGTTGGCCAATAAGTAGGTTTTCCTGTAGATATAACGTCACATTTCAGTCGTTTTGTTGCTTTCAAGAGTTCTTTACCTTTGTTTGTAGTCAGTCTGGAACCCCAATTCACATGCTTTGCGTTAAAGTCGCCTCCTATGATAAATCTCTCTCCTTGATTCATCAGGAAGTTAGTGTACTTTTCATCTTTTAGAGCGTGCCGAGGTGGGCAGTATAGTGCTACAACAGTAACATTATAGCTTTTTGTTGCTACGTTGACAGCTGGAGCTTGGAACTCTGCTGTCTGAAGTCCTATCTCTTGATAGTGTCTGATTAGACTCTTTTATGATGACTGCACTCCCTCCCCTCGCTGTATTGTTTGGGTGGATAGTGTGGTAGGTCTTGTAGCCTCTGAATCTGATGTAAGATTCTCTGGTTAAATGTGTTTCGGCTATGAGACACACATCTATCTTTTCTAGTTCAAGAACGGCCTGCAATTCTTGTTGATGGTTTTGGAGCCCGTTAGAGTTCCATTGCATTATGCGAAGTTGCTTAGCCATTTTTGTTTTTTGGTATCGCTCCTTGTGCGCGTTTTTCTAGATTAATAATTCTCTCATCCATCTTACCGAGTCTCTCCAGTATTTGTTGGAGTAGTACTTCAGTAGATGCAGTATGTTTTTGTGATACTTTCTTCTCACTATTACCAGTTTTTCCAGCTACAGCTTCACTGTACGTTCTATTTTTTGGTTTTCCTTCTCGCTGTTGCTTTGTTGGCGAAGCAGTACCTCGTTGTGGTTGTTTAGGTGGGTTAGGCTTTTTGGTTTGTTTTTGTCGGAGTTTTTGTATTTCTTTTGCAACCATACAGCCTCTGTAGTTAGCTGGATGTTCACCGCCACAATGCACGCATTTTGGTTTATCATCCCTAGGTTTATCACAATTTTCGGTCAAATGTTTGCCCGCGCATCTAACGCATCTTGGTTCTTTACCACAATATTTCTGTGTGTGCCCATATGCCTGACATCGTTTGCATTGAGGTACAAGCTGATTCTTTTTCAAAGAGACTACTTCTACCCTGCTACCCATTATATCAGTGATTCCATATATCTTATTTATATCTTCATCTTGCTTGAAGGTCAGCACAAACATGTTTAGTGGTTCTTTGGTGTGGAATTTCAACTTAGGAGTTACTTCCATCAGTTTATATCCTCTTTTTCGTAAGTCATCCGCAATTTTTTCAGGTTTGCATGTATGGTGCAATTTTTTAGCCATAACTTTTATTGGTCGGTTCTGTTTGTTTTCATAGCTATGAAACGAATAGTTCTGTTCATCAAGCAATTTAATTACAAGCCTGTAGTATTCTCCATCTTGTATATTTATCTTCATATTTTCATTATTTATAATTTTGATTTGAAATCCTTGAATTCTCCCATCAAGCATTTCATGTAGTTTATTGTAGTCCTTGATTCCGTCTACAATAATTGGCGGTGGTAATTTAGGTTTATTTGTATTCTCAATATGTTTGTTCTGGTTATTTTGCCCTTTTTGTTGTGGAACTTTTAACGTATTCACTTCTATTTTAGATTTCTTTTTATTTTTAACGCGTATCCACTCGGTCTCTTTTGCCAGATCTTCTTCATCCGTTTCATATTCGATCGGTGCTGCCTCGTTTCCTGTGCCGCACTTTTTTCCTTGTTCGTATTTTTTTAGTTGTTTTTGCATTGTTTGTATCTGTTTTTGCATTTGGGAAATTGTGTTCTGAAGACTTTTAACAGTTTCGGTCTGTTCTTTCCATGCATTGTAATAATTTTCTTCGTTAGTTGCCCTTGCTTCATTCTCCTGAATCCGGGCTTGGCTATTTTGCTGCGTGAACAGTACTTTACCAGTCGTAGTCGGCCTCGGTGAGCACTGCACCACAAATTCTTGTTGAATTGGTGTATTTAATCCGATATTGTTCGCCTGCATCATTGAACTTCTACGCGATAGTCGGTAGATAGCCAGATATCACTCGCGAAACATGATATCTTCGCACGTCGTATTCATTCACATGTAAATACAATAAGAACAACAGAAATACGAACAATCACGGTCGTTTTAAGCGGATATAGTCATTAACATGATGCACCCTAAAATTTTTGTCCTTCCGAGAAAATCGGTCGTAATGCTGCGAGCAGGTCAAAGTGTTACAACCCCTACAAAATACGGTCAACTGTCGAAGTATTATATAGCAATACGAAAGTTATAACAATCAATTACTCCTCCGCTAATTGAGGGTAACAGAAATGGAGATTTCAATGACCCAAAAATTTCTTGATAGTCACACAAGTGAATCCTATTATAAAGATAATCGAAAGAATGAAAAAAAAATGCCAAAGAATCAGGACGTGCCTGGAAGATGTCCGCACGCGACGACCGTTGACACGAGACTGCCAGTGCATCTGTTTGTATTTTAATCTCAATTCTTCAGTTTTTTTTTTACATGCTCTTTCCATATCAGTTTTGCATCTAGGTTAATTTCAAGATACTTAACTGTATTGGTGTGCGGCATTACTACGTTATTTAGTACTACAGGTTGATTTACAGTTCCTTTGTTTGTAAAATTCACGTATTTAGACTTATTTTCATTCAGGGTTATTCCAAATTTTTTAATCTATTCGTATATTTTCGTTGTTGCTTGTTGAAGTTTCCCAGTCGCTCATTCTACAGTATTTCTAACAGCCAACAGTGCTGTGTTGTGGGCAAAGGTTGCCAATTTTACATTTGCGTCTGATATATCAGAAGTATGTAGCAGGTAAAGGACAGGTCGCAGGACACTACCTTGTCCGGTACTCCTGTCCCCACATCCTTAAACTTTGAATATTGGTTTGCTTGTCTAACTTTGAACGTTCTATGGCTTCGGTGTGATTTTAGAATTTCTGAGTATTGTTATGGGAGAGATCTATTTTGTTTGTGTTCTAGCCCCTGTATCAAAAGCCTGGGCCATGACTAGGAATAGCATGGAGTAGACTTTTTCTCTTCAAGTACTTTCTCTATTTCCTTGTGTGATTCTATGGATTTCATCAAGTGTGGAATGTTTGGTTCTAAACCCAAATTGGTATTCTGGGAGACGGTTTTTCCTCTCTATTATAGAATTCAATCTTTTTAACAATAGCCTCTCGAACATTTTAGACAATATATATGGATTAAATCGTTAAAGAAGTACAAAGATGATCGAAACCATTGTATATAGGATATAGAAATCTAGAAAAAGTCAACCTTTCGGAGTGTATTTTTGAAGATAACGTCGTAATAACAGCGGGGAATAAGAAAAATATAATCTTAACGTATGGAATAAACTACTGGATAAATATGGATTGAGAATAAATAGAAATAAAACTAAAGTAATGGCAGCTAAAGAAAAACTTATGCACATAAAAATAAATGAAATGGAAATTGAACAAGTTAATTCATACCAATATCTAGGAATTACATTAGAAGAATCTGGTAAACACGAACAAACTTGACTATGCCATGAGTAAAAGTTTCATAAACAATAAAGAAATATCGAAACAAACAAAAATGACTGTCTTCAAAACGATGAAGCATGGGTCCTCACCAAACAAGAAAAGAGCAGAGTCCAAGAGATGGAAATGGGATACCTAAGAAGAGCAAAAGGCGTCAGTAGAAAAGATAAAATACGAGAAGACCTGAACATTGAATCAATAATGAACTTCATTGAAAAAAGAGAAGTTGGATGGTGGGGCACTTGCGGAGAATGGACAAGTAAAACGAATATGGGAGACTATACATTTGAAAAAGAAAAGAAGAGGAAGACCAAAAGGGTCTTGTGACCGAGTAGTTGGAAAGTTTTTGTCACAAAGAGGAAAAACGTGGAAAAAAGCTTAAAAACTTGCAAAAAATAGACTGAGTTGGAAAAAAATTGTAAATGAATGAGGTGAATTTACTCACCCTGCACCCTATGGGTAGACAGGGTTCGAAGTCGATAATAATGCTAATATTAATTGTAAGTGCAGATACCATATCTGCGGAAATTTTTCTTTCGTGCAATAAAGGCTGGCACTGGCGTCCTTGCTAAGGTGAATAAACACCGCGCGGGTAATTGACATCTACATAAAATAGCAAACACAAGAATTATTATACAAAATTATTTTAAGTGTAGTAAGTGTGAGAATCATCTCTTAAAAAAATCAAAAACAAATAGTATACATGGACAATCTTGTTCTCTTACCCTATAAAATTCAAACAGGAAGAGGAAAATACGAGGAACATTTACAAAGTTGCAGGTAACAATAAAAGTTTAGAGCTAACTGAATAAAGTTACAAAAAAAACCAACAATTGGGTTATAAAGTCTGAATAAAGCATTAAAGCTGAGCAATGTAATTTCTATAAAACAGCGTTCGAAATAATTACGTTCAACACCCAGTACCTTCGGGTTGTTAAAATTAACGGTGTGGCCTTTCTCTTGGCAATGTGCACTCAAATCTGTCGAATTCATTTTGTTATGGACGTTGCTTTTATTATATTTTTATGTGGATTTTTAGCTTTTGAAAGATTTGGCCAATATAGCACAATGATCTTTAATATCTCTGTACCTTACATGATTAGGGTAGTCCCCCATATAAGATAGGGCTTTTTTCGTTTTACTAAAAAAATAATTTGGTTTTGTGTAGCGGATGTAGATATTAAGTTGGCTCATTAACGCTTTTACAAAAAGATTTTTTTCATTCATTCATATTTTATCTACAATTTGAAATCATTAGTCAACTAATTAGGAATTATTTACTCAAATTATGCACAATAAAGACTGGAATATTTAAACTAAACGGCTCTTGAAGAATTACGATCGTTTGGTAATTGCAGGAACCGATAATATATGTAAAAAACCACTTTCTTCATCGTTTCTCAACATTTTTTGCTACGAAATTACAGCGATTATCTTAATTAAAAAGTGAAAATTAATTGCTCCTAGCAAGATAATAATCGTTTCCAGAACGATTTTGGCTCGTTATATGTATAATCTTCTTCCCTAAGTCCATCTTTGTCTTGTTCTTTTTCTATTCCGCCTGTTCTTATTCCTTGCCTTCTTCGAGAAAGGTATTTTAGGTACCTGAATTTTTAATTAGTTTCGGCACAGAACAAATTTCATCTATAAAACTGTCATTTTCGAGAGCGACAAAAGAACGAACGGTTTGTTAACAACCGACTTAATAGGTGTTTACTAAAAAGTAGCGTTTTTCAGATTTCACCCGGAGATAATTGGTAGCATAACGGACGGAACCTAAAAAAAATTGGTAAGAAATACGTATATATGTGCTCGAAGGAAGGACAAAATACAAAAAAAAAAATGGAACGGGAACACGAGAATCATAAATCTCTTCTAATTACTTTTTTTGAAATACTTAGGTCAGAAAAAAATTATAAATCATTCGAATATTGCCGTGTAATACGATATTAGAAGTTAATTTATTACGACCCTGCGTAACATTTTTTTGAAGTGTTTTTACTTAATGGAGTCTAATTACTTATATCTGATAGGAAAACGTACAACAGCGTGCAAAATGTTATTGTTGCACGTACTTCATTAATATATTGATTTTTTCTTTGCAATATGAGCATTGCAATTCTGTTTATGGTAAGTTTGATCATCATAAATAACGCTGGCCACGAGCGGTACCGCGCATCGGCGTAGAATCAGTTCGGACCGAGAGGAACGGTAGTATTACTTCGTCTGCGGAGCAGTACGGACATTTTCGCTGCCGGTCATTTGCGCAATTGTTTATCTGTCCTAGAAAAATTATGATCTCGTCAGCAAAACGACCGCGGTCGGACAAACTTCGAAAATTTATTGCAGAAATTCCAGACTTAATATATGAAGGTGCTAAAATTAAATGTGTAATCTGTAAAATCCCGTTAATGTGTTGGTCCAGACAACATTGTCTACGACACGTAAATAGTGAAAAGCATGTCCCAAAAAGAAATTGCGCACGAGACAATGAAAAATTTATATTTAATTTATGCGTTACGTTTATTGCATGTAATATACCGTTTAATTTACTAGACAAGGAACCATTTATCTGCTTTTGGAATAACTATTCGGAGTGCAAATTACCAAGTCGAACATCGTTACGAATAATTGTGCCATCTGCGCGCGAACATATTGAACAAAAAATAAAATCGGAGTTGAAAGATCAAAAATTGTGGTTATGTGTCGACGAAACAACAGATCGGAAGAAACATTCTGTTCTTAATGTAATGGCACGCAAATTGGAACCTCATCAATCGGCACCTTCAATTCTGTTAGTCTCCAAACGAATACAACAGTGTACTGCCGAAGTAATTTCAAAGTTAGTGTTAAATACATTGGACAAGTTTGAACTTTCAACAAACCAACTCTTGATGTTAGTGAGTGATGGTGCTGCAAACATGCTTTCTGTAGGCCGGTCTCTTAAAAAGCATTCTGCTAATTTGTTACACATTACGTGTAAAATTCATCAAAATCCCACAAAAGAATTAAAAAATTTAATCAATTTACAAAATTCCAATTTTTTAAACAATTTCCCTGAGATAAAATATCAATGATTTGTTGGTACCAAGCACATGTTTTTAATAGATCCAATGTTTAAAAAATTTTGCCAGCCAGTTTAAGTAACCACCAAAAGCTTTAACTTCCTAAAAATTTCATCGTTTGTGATGCATGTCTATTATTGTTATTTATTGTACATCAATACCAATACTATCACATCGCAAATGATTGGCATACTCTTTCGTTAATTTCAAAGCAACTCCATTTTCGCCTTGAAACGAAATTTTTTGGTCTCGTTTAAATATGCACGTTACATTCGCACAGATTGCACACAAATTCTTCAAATGTACATCATTCTCTCTTATTCAATTCCTTCTACTACATTAAATTGACTTAATTTTGCATTCTCGGCGTTTATTGCGCCAAAAAGAGATCCAAAAGAAAAATTGCGCCTGTTTTCAATGTTTCAGGACCATTTAGTGTTGTACAAGTCGTCCCTAAATTGCCAACATTCGGCTTTAATGAATGCTGATATAAGCCGCGAAAGGACCTTATCTTTATGTCCGCAGACTTCTTGCATTATACCTACCTGCCTGCTTGCACAGCTCCAGTACGCGAAGAAAATTGCGAGAATTTTTAACTGCGGTAATTGCGCCTCTTTATTGCCTCTTCGTACCGTCGAAATTCGCAAGGGAAATTGTCGCTTTGATCGTGCAACGCCTGAAAAGGTATTAATTGTAACGTAGTGGTGTAATAAGATTAAAAATAATTTAAGTGTCGCCCATTTCGTGAAAGAAATGCTTGTTCTTGAATTTTTTTAAATTAAAAGATAATTCTTGCTTTCCGTTGTACGTCCAAAAATGGGCTTCTTGGTAGAAAAGTAAGGAAATGACTAGAGAAATACCAGAAATAAAAGATACAATCTCAAAGTACTAGGATTTATTGTAACAATTCTTTGTGCTATACGTAAGATTTATTGAAATCTTTAATTATAACATTTCATCGCCTTTTTCGGAGCCAATTCACCCTTCGCAGTTCCCTGTTTCGACTCGCTTATTAGAACAGATAGAGCATAAATTAAAATTTGGCAAAGTTTTATTATTATTATTATTGGCATAAATTTGGCAAAGTTGCTCAATTACATTTTTAATTGCAAAATTTTGTTCTAACAAATAATCAAACGAAAGATTTCAACAAAGTTGAAATACAACGCAAGAGCTTGTGTTGTTTCTAAAATGTGAAGGCTTCGGAACCACATATAAGATCTTTTTACTAAATTTTGTATCAATTTATTTATTCAAATTATTTATTATTTATAATTCTTGCTTCTATTAGAAACATGTTTACCGATGATTGGAAAGTGAAATATTCAAGTATAAATGCAATAAAAGCATTAACTATAAGCAGAACCTACTTTATAAAATTATATCAATAATTTGGGGAACATGGTGCGTTTTAAAAGACTACATTCTAAATGTGGGAGTAAAATAAATTTGTTATGCACAAAAGATTAGGTGAAAATATAGCAAAGAATTATACATGTACGAGGGGAGTCTGAAAAGTTTCCAGCCTAACACAGAAACAAGTACTTTTCGATCAAATTTAGTTTTATTTCTCAACGTAGTCTCCTTGTATCTATACACCTTTCTTAGCGGTGCTCTCATCTTTTTAATCCGTCCAAATAGTAGATGGAATCTTCTTCTGCAAAATAGGCATTTAAGAATGTGATGGTCTCCTCATTCGATGAAAACCTCTGTCTTCCGAGCGAAACTGTGAGTCTAGGGGTGTTGGGGCCAGATCTGGTGAATAGAGTGAGTGGTCTATCAATTCGAGCCTCAAAACGTGAATATTTGCCACGCCACTGAAGTGTGGGACGCGTTGTTTTTGTGGAATAGAACCTTATTTTGCTTCAAATGCGGCTGTTTTTTGCGCAATTTCTGCCTTTAAATTCGATAATTATACAAAATAAATTGAAACAATTTTACTTTATTAAGGGGAAAAATCTCCTGACAATTTTGAACTTTGTAACTATTGTATTTGTTGCGTTTCAAAATACGTTGCACAGTACTTCTACTAACATCGATTTCGTCTACAATTTGCCGGCTACAGCAAAGTTTGCCCATTTCAACTAACGAACACACCTTTACTTCTCGCTCCTCCCGCTCGGGAAGCGTTAGAGGGATTTGAGGCTGTTCGTCTATTTGTTGGTATTTACGGCAATTCCCGACCACGCAACCAAGTTTCCTAAACGCTTTAACGATCCTTTCAATCGTCGAATGCGGAGGAATAGGACGATTCACGTACTCTACGGCAAGCGTATACAAAATTTCAAAATTCAGTGGTAGCGGGGCCGAGGACACGCCAAGCCAGAAATTTAAAATGTTATAACTAACCTGGGCAAATATGCGGTAACAGCCAGAGGCGTGGCGAGCGCATAAAAGTTTACACATAATAGAAGGTAAGAAATAAATTATAAAACGTGCTGAAACACCTACCGTTTTAAAAGTCTTCCGTGAAATCACAAACTGGGTAACATCTGTTAAATATTTGAATCATTAGATATGTTTCCACAGCTGTTTCAGTCACGTGAGTACGACGTGCGGAATAAATGTTTTTTAATGTCGAAAACGACCGTTCGACATCTAGCGATGTTATATATGCATATTTAAAATAATCTTTGAAACAACTTAATGCATCTTCACACGTACCTTCACAAATTTGTTTTAATATAGGAAAATCGGAGTCTTTCTCTAAAACACTTTCAAATTTTCGTATTACACACCAATTTGTTTCGCCTTCAACAGCGCATAACTGTGCGTGAACATCATTCACAATTTGAACAGAATCAACTAGCGACATCGAAACATTTTGTAATTTTTTTATTCCCTCCGCTAGTCCGAAGTAATTGTTGCGAATAGTGTGTAAATCTCTTTTAACCTGACTATCTTGAAATATTTCCTGGCTCTTGATTGCTGCAGCTTCTGTCGGATTGAACTTTAAAACTACCTTCTTTACTTGATTAAAATATTTGTTGTAGTAAAACGCAGCTTGCAACCATGTTCCCCAACGTGTAACAATCGGCTGTGGTGGTTCAGATAAATCAGGACACAGTTTGTGAAATTGTCGGGTACGTTTCGGGGACTTTAGAAACTGCCTTTGTACTAGCAATCAATGCATTTACTAGTGGAAAACATGTAGGAATCGTTTGTGCCGCAAGATTTAGAGTATGGATTTTACACGTTACATGTAAGAAGTTACCACTGTGCTCTTTAAGAGATCGGCCCAAAGAACGCATGTTTGCAGCACCATCACTCATAAACGTTAAAAGATGCTTAGCTGAAAGTTCAAATTTGTTCAATGAGTTCAACACCACCTTTAAAATCTCATCGGCAGTACAATTTATAACTCTTTTGGAAGCAAGTAAGAAGGAGGATGACGGTGGATGTGGTTCCATTGTACGTACCATTACATTAACCACATAATGTTTTTGACGATCTGTTGTTTCGTCCACACACAACCACAGTTTTTTATCTTTCAATTTCGTTTTTATTCTTTTTCCTGTATGTTCACGAGCAAATGGCACTACATTTCGTATCGATGTCCGACTAGGTAATTTACAGTCCGCATATTTATTCCAGGAGGTGACAAATGGTTCTTTGTCTAGTAAACGAAACGATAGATTACATAAAATAAGAGTAACACATAAATCAAATGTAAATTTTTCTTGGTCTTGTATGCCGCTTTTTACAGAAGAATGCTGTCTGCTTTCGATGTGTCGTTGACAGTGGCTTCTGGACCAACACATTAAAGGGATTTTACAAACTACACATTGAATTTTAGCGCCATCAAAAATTAAGTCCGGCATGTCCACTATAAAGTTTTTAACTGTGTCTGCCATAGGTCGTTTTCGCGACGAACCTAACTGCGACATTTTTAAAGCAAACATAAGCGTACAATTGGGAAATAAGTTACGACAGCCTACATATACACATAACTACTCGCATACAGCATCGATTTAGTACTGACGCTGTGAACGCGTGAAATAAATAATCGCCGACTCCCCACCACATATCTACTACACTGACTGTTACCGCTGTTTTCCCAGACTAGTTATAACTCAGCTAATATTGAAGCACAAAATTTTCTTCTTTTTTCCAAAACAGCACAAAACTAGCACCAAATTATAGCGTATACGAAATTTCAAAATTCAGTGGTGGCGGGGCTGGGGACATGCCATGCCCAAAATTCTAGACGTTGTAACTCCTTTAATATTGAAGCACCCACTGAGTGTCCATCACGAAAATTTTCAAAAGTATCTTTTAAGGCTTGCGCAATTATATTACCAGAATGTTTTTTACGAGTAATGCCATCTTCATATTGAAGCTTGAAACCTTTAAAACTGCTATATTAGGTTTTCATGGACTACTTTACTAATTTAAAAATACGTAGAAAAAGTTCGCACTTGGCATTGTAAAGCATTTATTGAGCATTTTTTTTCTAAATATCTCTTTAAGTATTATTTTAATGGCCCCTGTGTGTTACGTCGTTGTAATCAAAAAAATGTAATGTAGTTAATGTGATATCAAAAGAAATAGATACATATTTAAAACAATTAACTTGCTACGGCCTTATTGAAATATTGGAATAAAAAATAATTATGTATGTCTATCGTATTTTGCATAAAAAGTTGCCGGAATAGTGCGCAATTTATTTTCGAATTATTAGAAAACTGTAGCAAATATAAGCTAGAATTGGAATCACGAAATTTTCGATTTCCCGGTGTAGGTTTAGAGAATAATCAAAATATTTTATTTGAATTTATTTTATTTGTTAGAAGAACATTCAGCTTTGTTAAATTTATAGAGTTACAGACGGTGTATGATATTCTAACGAAATACTATTTCTTATTAGGTTGAAACTTTGGATAAGCGCTATATATAACTATCCACTAATTTCAGCGAACGTCTATCCGATCAATTTGCGCATTTAGTATGTTAATAATAACTTTATGGATGTTTTATGTAATTATAGAGCCGATTATAATTTAATTAATTAAACGACAGCGTTCACAAACTTTCACATTAATTAAACGCCTTGTGTTTATTAAGCTAGGCGCACTTATCTGTCTTATCTGCGTCCTAGGCTCTGCTCTACCATCAATTCACACTTATAGAACAATACAGCCATTCTTTCCCAGAGATTACGTGCGCTTACATAGAACTATATGCATTACTTGTAATGCTCTAGAAAATTTCATCAGGAGCTGTTATAAAAATCCCATGTACTCAAGGTGCTATTTTAGGACCATTACGCTTTCTTTCAATTTTATATTACGCATATGTTATTCGAAGCGGGCAATTTTGTTTTGTGTTCATTAGTATTAACCTAGACGCCCGTATTTTAGATTGGAAAATCATCTACTGATATAATTTTATCGAAATTTGTGCGAAATAAAAGTAATTTTTCACACCATATGGCGTTATAATGAAGAGTGGACGCTTCTCGGTAAACACTTAGGCGAGTTCCAGTAACCATTTGGTGTCCAATTTACTTTAATAGCGCAAAATTGGGATGCAATATGTAAATAATGGTCAGAGATGATGACCTATTATGATGGGCTGAAATTCGCATGTTGATTCTGTAAACTATCCAAAAGATAAGTTTCGGGTTACAATCTAATTTGGGAGATGTTATTTTCGAAGCAACAAATTATAGAAAAGTTATATAAACTATAAATCTGTTATATGAAACCTACATTTAGGAATTAAATTGGTTATGATGTTAAGGAGAATGCAGCCTTAATATAAAAATTGCAGTGGTGATTTTTTTTAATGAGCACAATACATAATAGAGAAAAGTACAGTTTTCGACCAGATCATCCGTGCCAAACGTCTCCTTCGGATTCTGCTCCGAAATTTTACGATAAATTGGACAAAAGCAAGGTGATAACTAACGCTGGTCACGAGCGGTACCGCGCATCGGCGTAGAATCAGTTTGGACCGAGAGGAACGGTAGTATTACTTCGTCTGCGGAGCAGTACGGACATTTTCGCTGCCGGTCATTTGCGCAATTGTTTATCTGTCCTAGAAAAATTATGATTTCGTCAGCAAAACGACCGCGGTCGGACAAATTTCGAAAATTTATTGCAGAAATTCCAGACTTAATATATGAAGGTGCTAAAATTAAATGTGGAATCTGTAAAATCCCGGTAATGTGTTGGTCCAGACAACATTGTCTACGACACGTAAATAGTGAAAAGCATGTCTCAAAAAGAAATTGCGCACGAGACAATGAAAAATTTATATTTAATTTATGCGTTACGTTTATCGCATGTAATATACCGTTTAATTTACTAGACAAGGAACTATTTATTTGCTTTTGGAATAACTATTCGGAGTGCAAATTACCAAGTCGAACATCGTTACGAAGAATTGTGCCATCTGCGCGCGAACATATTGAACAAAAAATAAAATCGGAGTTGAAAGGTCAAAAATTGTGGTTATGTGTCGACGAAACAACAGATCGGAAGAAACATTCTGTTCTTAATGTAATGGCACGCAAATTAGAACCTCATCAATCGGCACCTTCAATTCTATTAGTCTCCAATCAAATACAATAATGTACTGCCGAAGTAATTTCAAAGTTAGTGTTAAATACATTGGGCAAGTTTGAACTTTTAACAAACCAACTCTTGGTGTTAGTGAGTGATGGTGCTGCAAACATGCTTTCTGTAGGCCGGTCTCTTAAAAAGCATTCTGCTAATTTGTTACACATTACGTGTAAAATTCATGCTCTCAATCTTGTGGCGGATAGTATCAGAAAATGTTATCCTGAGGTAGACGCTTTAATAGCGCATACCAAAGCAGTATTTGTCAAATCACCGAAACGTATTCGCGAATTTCACAGACTGTGCCCCTGTATACCAGAGCCACTAGAACCTATTCTAACTTGTTGGGGAACATGGTTACAGGCCGCGTTTTATTATCATAAATATTTTGACAATATTAAGAACGTGGTTTTACAATTCAATACAAAGGAAGCTGCCGCTAGCCAGAAAAACCAGTCGAAATTTCAAGATAGTCAGGTTAAAATGGATTTAAAAATCATTCACGACAATTACTTCGGGCTAGCAGATGCAATAGAAAAATTACAAAATCCTGCGGTGCCGTTAGAAGAATCTCTACAAATAGTGCAACGTGTTCACGCACAGCTATGCGCGATTGAGGACGCAAAAAATGTTTCTGTTCTAGAAAAATTTGAAAGTGTTTTTGAGAAAAATTCTGATTTTGGCACATTAAGACACATTTGTGAAGGTGCGTCAACAGAATCGTTAAGTTATTTGAAAGATTATTTTACTTACGCAAATATTACGTCACTAGATGTAGAACGTTCGTTCTCTGCATATAAACGCATTTTTTCCTCATGCCATACTAGTTTTGCCCAAACAACAGTTGAAACATATCTAATGTTGCAGATATTTAACAGACATTATTCACTTTGTGATTTCACGGAGGACTCTTAAAATGGTAAGTGTTTGAGCACGTGTTATTTAATTTTTATTTAAAAGATGAGCGAAATTATTTGCGGCAGCAAGCATCTCTATTAGCAGAATAACTCTAGTGGAACGCGAGGCCTGGTCGACCCTACGCTACTGCGCGGTACTGCTCGTGGCCAGCTTTAGTGATAACTGCTCAATTTTTAGATCTAAAAAGAAGCTTTTCACTCAAATAACAGTTGCACCTTGCGGCGCAATCTCATACTAATAAGCAACAATAACAACCATGTTTTAAAAACTATTGCACTCTCCTAACGATTTTTGTATTTTTATAGAAAATCTGATGCGGCTGTTGGTGACATGTTTTTGAAAGGTCATTTGATAGGACATAGGTCTTAATGGACCAAGGAGGCCAGGAACACTGTTACTGCTCCACCACCCCCAATCAAAGAATTATTAGGATCTTGCCAAAATAGGCAAACGCACTCTGCCGTGCGTGTTAGTCAGTTGGATGTTTAAATAATCCGTGTTCCTTCTCCTTGAGTATGTTTACCGATTGGATATCAAATGAAAATCAGGAAGTCATGAGTTCTATTTTAAGTTTTTTCACAGAACCCTTAACAGATACTTTGAGAACCACTGCTCTATGAGATTAAAAGTAGAACTTCCGGCAGGTGCATCAGGTCTTCAAACAACAAACTTATTTAGGTGGTCGTCTGCAGAGAAATTCAATGTAGATGTTCATTATGCATTGGGAAGTGTATTCATCAGCAGTGAGAGATTCATTTGGGGCAAGTACATGTGCTATCGTCTTATAACTATGCCCAAGGCAAATGGCAAAAGATTCCAGGTTTTCTCCAAACTTTTCTTTATACTACACATCTTCACCAATTGAATTAAACCATGTTTCATAGGCGAATAAACCTTTTGGCCAATAATGGTCTTACTACAGAAAATTTTGACGAACAACCGATGTCCAAGAACGATATCGAAATATAATATAATAGCAGCTATTTTGCGACAAGGTACTTATTCCTTTGTCATTTAATGATGTTGTTGAGGAGAGGTGTTAAATGGTTGACCGGTATATACGAGGGGTACCCAAAAGTAACAAGAATAGCCGTACGGTTGGCAGAGCATCCATAGTACGCGGTTCTCCCACTAGGAGAGAGTAAAGTCATGCCTCTTGAGCTAGTACGCCAAGCGGTGTTGCTTGGAATGTGTGTTTGGTATCTGTGCATTTTTTCGTGGAAGTTGTTTCACCTGCACCTCGTTTTTAACCATGGCAGATTTGCGTAAACAACGAGGAATTCGTTCCTGAAGGTCAGACTGTTAACCAGGCTTACTACTTGGAGGTGCTGAGAAGATTGTGTGGCAGAAAAAGTCCCATTTGTGGGAGATGGCCGACTGGTTTTTCCATCACGACAATACCAAACGATGTGACTTTTTGCCCCACCTGATTCAGCTTCGTGTGATTTTTTTATTCCCACGGATGAAGAGGGACCTAAAAGACAAGCGTTTTGCCAACGCGAATGAGATGAAAACAAAAACGGAGGAGGCGCTGTCCGGTATCATAACCGATAAATTAATAAAATATTTTGAACAATGGAGGAAAAGTCTGGGAAAGTGTATTGGCTCTGATGAGGAGTACTTTGAAGGGAATTAAAGAATTTTTGTAAACAAATTAAATAAACAAATTCTAAAAAAGGAACTACTTTTGGGTAACCCTCGTATGTATTAGCAACTATGGTAACACAACCTTGCCTTCTTTCATCTTCAAATGTGCAAATGCACCATTTTTTACAGCAATTTCTGCTTTGGAAACAGCATACAGTAAATGCAGCAGTTTAGGAAAAGTTCCATGCAACTGTGAGCGAAGTATTGGCAGAGCAGTGCATTTTCTGTACCGTTCCAGCGTGGAAGCCTGCAATAAAATATTATTCCTAAAAGTTCTGGGATATCCTAGTATAAATTTATTTACTTGAAAACCAGTACTTATAATTACGTTAAGCGATTAGGATTATTTTCAACAATTGAACAATAAATTAGGTCAATTAAGTAAAATAATTTGTTTATTGTAACCTCTTCGATTTTATTGGATTGCAGTGCAGTTGTATGCAACAATCTGGATAAACGCAAATCAAACACGAGAAGTGGAATTGGTCAAATGAAGTATATATGTAGTAGTACAGACGACATGTTCTCGTTTAATAACACTGTTTCCTTCTGCTTTAATATTTAGATAAATAATTTCAAAGTAAGATCTGCGTAAAATTGAGGTTACCATAAAATATGGCATCTATCCATTACATAATTTCACACTTTTTTTCAAAGACAGCGGCATATCATGCAACCACTCCTATCGAACGACAGCCTGACATCACTAAAGGGACGAGAAACAAAAGACAAAGAACCAAACCGTGATGCACTTATCCGCAAAACGTTCTTCTAGCCTTTGCATTGACGGTATAAATGTCAATATTTTTTAAAATGCCAACAGAATTGCCGCCACTGCAAGGCATCCCGACGTGAGGGGGCAGCCGGCCAGCGAAGAGGAAAGAAGACAACAACAAAGCCTTCTACTAAGGAGGAGAAGAAGAATAAGAGAGACCTCTTGTCGAGTGGACCGCGACAAGGTTATTGTTTGCATAGTAATTCGTAAAAGGACATCGCAAAGCCGAAAGAACAGCGGCCCTTTGCGGTCCGTGTACTAATGACCGGACTCTGTTAAAACAACATTTAATTAGGCCCAGTAGACGACAGCATTATTTTTCGAGAGTACACTGTAAAAAATGTATACGGCGTTCTGGAAAGTACCTACTGTTTTAAAGAGAATGTTATTAGAAATTAATATTTTAGTAGAATGTGTTTTAAGAAAGTGATTATTCACGAATTTCAACAAAGGGATGTCATCTCAACCAATCAAGTTCATATTACTTCTTACATAAGGTGTTATTTACTGAATATCAGGCTAAGCTGAAATTCGTATATGGGACTGTTTCTACTGCCATCTACATTCTAATTACTATCTTATGGTTCTTTTAAATAGTTTACATACATCATCTACCACCAATTTAAACTACAAAGAATTAATATGGTAGTTACAGCAAACACTAACTCTTTCTTAGAAGTCGAATAAAATAGTTCATTTAATTAAAAAAACATCAGAAAGGAGGATAAGATATGGGATTCAGTTGTTAAGTAGCTGCCACGTATACCATGTCTTGGGATTTTGTCAACAGTTGGCGAGCCTACTCGGGCTAGTTCGTTTGCTTTGACCTTCCTTCGGTGGTCCTTATATCTCGGTACCCAGATCAGAGTAACCCTAATTTGGTTACTCAGTCTGTTTGGTGGGTTGATGCAGTCCCACATCATTTTCAACCTTGCTCGTGTGAAGTTCAGTGCATTTAATACTGCTTGACGGAACAGACAGCAACGGATAATTCTGACGACAATTAGCATCGATCTGCTTCTCTTTTCTAAAGCTAGGTCGAGGCCTTTAAGCTTTCTTAGCACTTAGGAACAAATTATATTCTTTCTGTCTGAGCTTTTTATTTAATATCTATCATCGAAAGGCATGCAATTCTTTTACAGGGAGATCGTCTTCTGACCTAAGAGATTTTATCCGTTATCCGGACCACTTTGCTTAGAGGTGGCGGACGAGCCGTAGCCTCCCCAAGTATGCGTACCAGCAGTGGGTTGGAAGAGTTACGCGGCCTTGTCAGTCCTCTAGGTGTTGGACTTTCTGGACAATCCAGGGGGCTTTGGTAATAGTTTTGAAAATCTTCTGAAGCACCTCTACTTTATATAAGTTGCTGGCCGCGACTGTTACCTAAGATAGTGCTCCGAATGTTATTACAGGCACGTACTGTAAACTAATAAGTTAGTTTTTAAATTTAGTGGGGAGCCTCTTGCCAACAGAACCATCAGTGTGTTTCTGGCGTGAAACATTTTTTCTTTGACATGGTTTATATGTGTTTTCTAGGTCAACCTCTGATCAAAAAGGAGATCTAGGTGTCTTCTAGAGGAGTTTCACGGGGTCTTCACACCTCCTATTTTCGGCCGATAAAATTAGCCTCTTGCTTCACTATTTTTTCCTCTTGCTTCACTATTTTTTCAATGCACCTCAGCACTGCCGCATTTTGAGTTAGTCTTAGTTAGTGACTTAGCTATTCTTGTCTAATTCCGCAGATTCTGTTGCCGTCTGTGTAGTAGGCAGATTCGGCTTTAATCCTCCTTCCTTTGTATCTGGTTCAATGGCGATTTACCTTTTGCTGTAACAATATCGTAAAATACAGAAAATACTCTGGATGATTTACACAAATTTTAATATACTGTACTATATAGCAGCTGTTGGGCTGAATGGACTTCGGGGCGAAGGGCGGGGTAGACTGATTCCCGAGCTGAACTTGGCCGGGTTGGGTTTCAAAATGCTCACCTTTACTAACAAGGTCTGTAAAATTAGATCTAAAAAATTCAGAAAGGGGGCGATTTGGCTTGATTTGACTTAGATTGTGCATAGAGTACAAATTTATCATATTTTACGCATAATGCTAATTTAATGTTTTGTTAATGAATAATTTTATATGCAGCAAATGGACCATGTTGTAAGGTTCGGTAAAGTTAAAATAAAATACAAAAATCCTCTTTACTCTTACTACAAATTTTTTTATTTACATTGGAACTAGTTCAGCAATATGCCATCATTAGCAATATGCCATTAACGTAGTGTTATACATCCATATAATACAGAATAGAGAGAAAATATGCAGTACTTACGGTCGAAAATTCAAAACTCCATAAAAGTTATATTGTAAAATGTTGAAATGAAAAATTGACAAGGAACCATTTTCTTTTTAATCAATTTCATCATTTAAAAAGTGCTTCCATTTAAAATTTCACCATTTAGCTTTTATAAACGTCTGTTCCAGCTACAAGGATATCCAATAAAAGAAAAATTACAATAATGGAAAAAAAAACCTAAAGTTAATAATTAAAATTAGGCGGAAGTGGGTTACAGTATAATTAAATTGTTTCTTTAATAATGTAATTAAATAGGGATTATTTTTGCGTAGTTTAATAATTATTTATCCCTTTTATTATTATTATTATTATCATTATTTAGTTATTATATATTAAAAAGACTATAGTTGAATTAGTACATGTGGTAAATAGTAATAAAAAGAAGAAAATATAACATTAACCGGTATCTTTTGAAAATGTTTATGAAACGTTGTACGTTAAAGGTTATATCATTGTATGGGTAAGTATGGTATCTGTATTCCAGTTCCGTCGCTACTATCTAGGACGGCATGACTATAACTACTGGGTGGCGCCAGAAAATATTTCAGTTGCTGTTTTTGAAGATTAGTGGCATAAATCGACTGGAACACTAGGAAACAGTGAACTTATATCAAACAAGACTAATTTTTTTGTCAGTAAGCTGAATGTCTTTAGTTTTTTCAATGAACGCAAGAATTTTTAGCATCTGTACTAGCTCAATTTGTCAGATAAATATTGTGGTAAGGATTTTAGTGAAGTGTTTCAATTAAAACTGAATTGTGTATGTACTTTGTGATCGTTAAACTGCTCAAACTGTCTTTGATCCGTTTGAAACATTTCCATTAGGGTAAATTATGTATCCAGAGAAATGAAATGCAGTCATACATTAACATTTTGCAATTTAGGAATATTTTTATGTACTATTTGATTCAATAACAAAGTTTATTAAGAATTTGTAATTTTAGGGCATTTTACAGAAATTTTTTCAAATGATGATCATGTTTCGGATAATTTTGCTTCTAACATTGCAAATTTTCAAAAGAATACAATACAAATTTTAGCCCTATGAAATAAATTAATCCAGATATGTGACCATGTATAATTTATTTCGCCCAATTTTGCTGTCAAATATTTAAGTAATTGTAAATTATAGTATTTATTATATCTACATGATCACACTGCAAGTCTTCTAAAAAGAAAAACAAAACAAAACTTAACAGTGTAACAGCGTATAGACTAGCCGGTAATAGTCAAAGGGACAGAATGGTATATCATATTGCTAGGCGGAGCACTAGGGCGCCGGTGCTGACTTGCCTTTTACTCTTCCACGGTCTACTTCGATTACTACCAACGCCAAATTGCTCACAGTCGAAAATGTAACGGATACAAGAGGCGAAACTGATTTCTTTCGAACAATTTGCGTGACTCAAATTAGAAACTATGCATAAGAAATTGTCATCAATAACTGACACAATGCGTTTCAAATTTTAGAAAAATAGAAGTAGATCGGTTGAGTAAGAAGCGTTTTGCATAAACGTTCATTAATAAGTCTGGTGAAGACGCTAAGTGGTCACGTCTGTCAATTGCGTGCAAATGGAACACCGCAGATCGTCACAGCCATTACGCTAAACCATATCAATCATTGAGAAAATTAGTTTTCTACGGTCGCACCGTTATACTGACGTCTTTTACTCCCTAGAGTACGCTGTTTTGTTGTCGCTGTGTTCATTAATCCTTAATAGAGTGACTGACGTTTGACTAATATACAATGTAAAATGATGATCTCTCAAAGAAACATAACTATGCAATAAGCTTAAAAACACTAACAGGATGAAAGTATTAAAGTGTGTGAAATTTGTGTGACGTACAGAAGCTCAACATTTTCATGACATCGTATAAAAATTGGTAAAACCGCTACCAACTTTGTTTTATAACCTATTGATGAATTAATGCATAATACAAAACGGAATTAATTAATTATATATGTTAGACAAAAAAAAAGTTTCAGTTTATTTTGCCTTTAATGCAGAGTGTAATTAGTTGAGCATGTTACCAATAAGAACAATATAAGCATGCAAATAGATTTAAAAATATCTTTAAGTAATGTTGGTCTGGATTCAGAATTTCTTCATTATCATCAGAGTGAGGTAATCATCTCTGCGATACATAGACGTTTCACCGGAGTAGCGGATTGTGTGTAAAAATCGGTTCTCGCTTTGTCAGCGTCCGCTTGTTTATTTTTCGTTTAGTTTAGGAAACGAGAGCGTACCGCAAAATCGATTACCCCGCATTGATTATCATACATATGATGATGACCAGTCAAATGCTTTCATAATAATAATAATGCTCTATATTTAATAATAATATTAACAAATCCCTTTACTTTTGTAGCTTATAACATTTACATATCGTTACCAAAGTTAACAAAGAGTGCATAGAATATTCCAAAGAACTACAAAAACCATATAGATAAGTGATACATCATCATGATAAGAACAATAAATTCGTGACTTAGGTAGGCTTCGAAATAAGATTAATCAAGGTTTTGACGGTTTGTCATAAAAATTGTTAATAGTTTTTCTCCATTTCCTCAATTTCACCTACATACTCTTGGTTTTCGGGTTGGAACCGCGTCGTTGTCGTAGCTTTTGCCGACGTTTCGTCCACACTCTTATCGTACATCTTCAGGGCTGTTACTGCATACTGACTGGGAACTATTTATTCCTGAGTGGTTTATATACGGCTTGTTTCGGGTCAATGGAGCGAAAATGTTATGGATCACTGAAGCGTGGCGGTTGCTAAGAGATTTGATGAGTTGGAATTTCCACGTGTGATGTAAGGGGAAACCAGCCACCAAATCCAATTTAACTCTAACCGCATCTTATCTCGCAACCCTCACTATTGTAGTAGAAAAATCCGTGAATCAATAAAGATTTTCAAATATCTCAACAATTGAAACCGCGAAGATGGCTACTCCTTACATCACACGTGGAATTCCCAACTGATCAAATCTCTTAGCAACCGCCACGCTTCAGTGATCCATAACATTTTCGCTCCATTGACCCGAAACAAGCCGTATATAAACCACTCAGGAATGAATAGTTCCCAGTCAGTGTGCAGTAACAGCCCTGAAGATGTACGATAAGAGTGTGGACGAAACGTCGGCAAAAGCTACGACAACAACGCGGTTCTAACCCGGAAACCAAGAGCATAGTGTTAGTGACGTTCGCGGAAGCCTACGAACCAGATTCATCTACATTGCTTTCCACAAAAATTTTGTACGCTATTGCTGAAAGGACAGTATTTTAAAACGGGCTTTACTACTGCATGGAGATCAATGGTGCTCACTTTGATCAGTTCTTGTGAATATTATTTCTTCAGTTTTGCTTGTTTGGTCTTGTGTCGTCTATCTAGATGTTTATCAGTTTCGTAATGTAGATTAAGATTTTTAATTTTTCAGTTTCTAAATACATTTACACTGGCGCTTTCTTTGGAGAATAAGCTTTTATTTGATGTACCATACGATGAGTCATTCCACTTAAAAATGCTGGGGGGATGTTTGTGGAGGCGCAGAGGTATAGGTCAAACTATGTCCCTTTTACAATAAAAGTAGATGTGTTTTTGGAAATTTTAATTTTCGGTTTAGTTTCTGAAATATTTCAAATGGATCGTCTTCAAAAAGTCACACAGTATACGCGTATCTATATGTCTAAGGAGTGGTTTAGATGGGTCGCGCAACAATAACAACCCTCTGCTTTTACGCCAAATTCTGGATAAAAAGCTACTAAATGGAAATGAAAATTTTCTAATAATTATATTAAAGCTAAACTCCATGATGTACTAATGAAAAGGAAAGAGAGATAAACGCTAGGCATCGGAGTCAACTTCCGACTATCAAATAAGAATTTGTAATAAAAAAATTACAAATCAATCATGTCAGGCAAACAAAATATATAAGGAAGATAGTGCACATTAGCTTTGTGTGTAGCTATTTATAAGACAGTCGAGAGTGTACCATTTCATCCTTAATAGTTGAAGTTTTATTTTAAATTTGTGCTTTAGCTTAAAATCTTGCTGTTTTGGATAATCTTTTATTCGCAGAGTCGAGTATTTTTTTGTTTTCTCTTGGCACCCAATCCTGGAAGCAATCTTACTAAGTATACCTTTTTCAGGCATGGCTATGCAGTAATTGATCCAACTACACTTTCTGATTCCGTTTCTTGCCTTGACGTGGAATTGCATCCATCACATCAAATTTTATGGATATTTTTCACAATACGGATTGATTTTCAGTAAAATGGACAGCTATCAAATATAAAGCGATTATCTTTAGTTTCACTACAAACAACACGGTACAACTTCAATTATACCATTTTTGTGTTTCTCCAGGTTTACAACTGTGTGAAACCAACTGATCGAAATGGGTTGGCGTTTACCTGTTTAAAACAAAAGTTCCTCAGACTAACAATAAGTGATGCAAGAATTAAGGAGAGGAGTTTCATAGGACCACAGATAAGAGCTTTTATGAAAGAACTTTGACAGTTAATTAAATGAAGTCGAAAAAGCTGTACGGAAATCATTCAAGAGTTCAGTAAAAAATATTTAGGAAATTATAAAGAGAAAATTACGCAGACCTAGTTGATCGTTTAAAATCGTATAGTCTCATGGGTTTGTAATATATTCCTGAAAATCCATTTTTTGCATTTCTACCTCAATTTCTTCCCAGAAAATCTTAGAGTAGTAAGTGATGAATTGTTAGATTCATATTCACATTTCCGTGACAATTTTTGTTGTTGACCAATGTAGTTAAATACTAAAATGATATAACAGATTCTATTTATTCCTAGTATGAACACCTTTGTTATCTTCTTGTACGATCCCCATAGAAGGTAAACACGTCCAAACTACATGCAGTTACCATTTCAAAGAATAAGAAAAAATTCTAGGAGGGTAGTGTGAAAAGTTTCCAGCTTAACATAGTAAGTATTTTTCTTATCAAATTAATTTTATTTCTCTTCATAGTCTCCTTATAAGTCTATACACTTTTCCCAGCGATGCTCTCATCTCTTGAATCCCTCCAGATAGTAGTTGGCATCTTGTTCTGCAAAATAGACGTTTATGAATCTAATTGCTTCCTCATTCGATGAAAATCTCTGTCCTTCGAGCGAAGCATTGAGTCTAGGAAAGTGAAAAAAGTCCGTGGGCGCCGGATCTGGTGGGTGAGTTCGAACCCCAATCCGTGAATTTTTGCCATGGTAATCTCTGAAATGTGAAATGGTACGTTATTCTGGTGGAACAAAACCTTCTTTTTTCTGGTAATGCGATCGTTTTTTCGCGATTTCTGCTTTTAGCTTGTCAAGTAATGGTGGGCAGTATGCCGCCATTATTGCTTTCCCTTTTTCAAAATAGTCGATTGACATGACTATCCCAAAAAACAGTCGCTATCACTTTCTCGTCCGATGGAACAGTCTTTACCTGTTTCGGAGCCGATTCATCCTTCGCAGTCTACTGTTTCTATTGTGTCTTGGCTAGGAGTGTACTGGTGTATCCAAGTTTTATCTACAGTTATTGATCGACACCAAAACTCCGACTTATTTCGCTTAAACTGCTTCAACAAGGTTTTGGAAGCAATCGCGACACCCAATGCGCGGTTAGCTTTTTTATGCCCAAATCTTCAGGCAGTATACGACAAGCACGTTCTTTCGAGATACCCATGGCTGCTGCTATCTCTCCAACTTAGTAGCGGTGGGTGATGACATAAACGGGAGGACGCGGACAGCGATTCGATTCCCGCGTGAATTTTTCTTGCATATTGTGTTCATTGCACTATGTAACGGAAATACACGAGGAAATCGAATCATTATCCCATAGCCATCCGTTTATGTCATTCATCACCCACCGCTATTGCTCTGACCTTAATTCGACGGTTGTCTAACACCATTTGGTGAACTTTTCCGATGTTATCGGTAGCGGTTGCAGTTTTTAGTCGTCCCGAACGACCAGGTTGAAATTCAGCTGTCCAAAATTTCACTGTGGCAAAGAATGGTGTAGAGTCCCCATACACAGCGTTCATCTCGGCTTCAATTTGAGTATGCGTATTGCTTTTCGAATTCAAGAATTTAATGACGGCTTGATATTCAATTTTTTCCAGTGTTACAGAAAACATTCATCGATTGACACAAACGACTGTTAAGCAACAACTGTGCATTCAACACGGCTGAAATTTTCAAAAGCATCTTTCAACGCATACGCAATTTTACCAAAATATTTTTGACGAGTAATGCCATCTTCGTGTTGAGGCTTGAAACTTTTGATACTATCCTCGTACATGACATTCTTAATAAACTCATCGAACTGTCGTTGAAACATTTTTTGTGTTGAGTTTCGCCTTTGTTGGTAATGTAACCTGCAACAATACATCCTAGAGAAACCTAGCTGATGGAAACAACTTTTGACTTCAACTAATCAATTCAATAGCTTTGCCAGTGGAAAACATTATCTAACGATTATCTCACGATATTTTTAAACCGATTGTGTTTCGAAATAACAAGCATTTTCCGTAGTGCAAAAGACCTTGCATTATTTAAAAAGACGTAAGCGTTAGTATTACTAATTTAAAATATTAACCCATTAGTCCAGCAAAATTTATATTTTCATGTTATTGGTTACTTCTTCTTCTTTGATAGGTAGTAGTAATGGAACAATGACGAAAGTGGAAAATCGACCTTTGCCACGTTCCAGCTGGAAGTCTGCGTTATTGATTTACAATTAAATATTTTTACGATCATATTCATATCAGAGAATTCTTTATAAACCTTAAAGTATTGGGGTTGTGTTAAAAACTATATACATGGTTCATCAATAATATTTTGTTAATCTAATGGTTACAAATATTTTGTTCAATATGCCACTAATTTTGAATAAATCAGTTATCCATCGTTAATGATCGAACATTTTAGGTTGGTAGTAAACTAGCACTATATCTACTTGTGCACATCGAAGTTGCCACTCATAAATAACGAAACTACATAGAATTTTACACGCTCGACTAACAAAAAAGCAAATAAATGCAACTGGCTAAAATATGGCGTATAATGTTACACAAGCGCCGGCAATTATACGTTGACACTTTTCTATAATGGAAATTTTTTGGTTATTAAAAACACGTGCAGGGAGATAATGATGATGAATGAGTGATTTTTGTGGAAATTTGTTCCTTGCCTCGTAAGGGATTAGATTACACAACGAATGACTGGTGGTTGCAGCAGATTATAGTCTCCAAAGGAGTACTAATGCAAATTTTAGTGGAAAGATATTTTGGTTATGTATTATATTAAGCAGAAGTAGTAGCTTGTTTGTTTGTAGAGTAATTTGCTACTTATGTTATAAAAAAATTGCACTTTAATTGTTTCTTAACGAGTTTCTTCTATCTTAAAAAGGGTGTAACATTTTTCACGCTACAGCAAACATTTGGTGTATTAATTACCTAATATTTTTCATTGTGGTTCATATGGTGCACAAACAATTAAGAATGAGTTAGATCAAAATGGGTTTTACTTAAACTACACTGAAGTTTATGCTTTTTTACTGCTATACTCCAAGTTTATTTCAGGTTCATTCCTTGTAAAGTTTGAAAGTAAAATAACTTCTTATATTTTGGAGATATATGACGAACTATAACTTATAGTTGTTCTAGTACGTCACACAGACAGCAAAGATAAATGCTGTTTTACAAAAAATGAAATAATTGTTTCCTTTAAATCAAATTTTCGAAATGCTATCCATCTGTTCATAAATTTTACTACTAACAAAAACCATAGCAAAAGGTAAAGATAAATTTTTACAGATCGAGCAGGTATTAAACAAAAATACAAAATAAACAATTTTATACACTGTTATATGCCAAATGCTTGTTATCCTCAATAAAAAACGTTTTTTGAAAATTATGCTGTTGCATGCGGGGATAAACCCAGAATTCAGCAAAAAGTATGCGATTTGCTTAATGCGAAATATCCAGATAGAATTATCAGCCAATCCAAAATGAGTAAAATGGAGAGAAAATTTAGAGAAACTGGGAGTATCAAACATATTTCAAATGTAGGGCGTCCCAAGAAAATGAATGAAGATGTTAAATTTGATATTTTGTTAAGTGTGGGTGAGAATCCCCATTAATCCTCGATTAATCGTAGCAGACCATGAAGTTTCTCAGCAATCAGTATTACGTGTATTGAAAACAGAAAAATACCATGAAAATCTATAATTTTCTTTGGAATTTCCGACGTAATCAATTAAAATTATGTCCACGTCAAGGAATCGAATCTCACACCTCGCGCTTTCCGCGTGGGCGTTAACCACTACGCCACGAGGACTTATGTGAGGAAGTTCACTATTCAATGCCTAGAACTTCCTCGTACAGGTCTCCGTGGCGTAGTGGTTAACAGATGTGAAGTTCGATTCCTTGCCGTGGACATAATTTTAATTAACTTTATTAATTAATTACGTCGGAGATTTCAAGGAAAACTATAGATTTTCATAATTCACCGACGGATGCCAAATATATTGAGAAAAATATCATCTTTACAAAATACAATGACTGCAAGAACTCAATAAAGATGACCTTGATCGCCGAATGCAGCTTTGTGATATAGTGCAGGATGAAGCCTGATTTTGCCTAAATGGAGCAGTAAGTTGACAAAATTGCAGGTACTGGAGTAGAGAGAATCCTCACTGGATTACTGAAGCACATACTTAACACTCTCGTAAAGTGAATGAATGGACAGGAATAGTTGACAATAGAATCATTGATCCTTTCTTCTTTGACGAAGCCCTAACGGGGCAGTAATATCTGGACTTCTTGAGGGATGCATTTGTAGAAATTTTTCTAAGTGAAGATGATCCTGACTTATCAAATGTTGATATTTCACCAAGATAGTGGACCTCCGCATTTTGTACGTGTTATTCGTGAGTTTTTAAGCAACTGCTTTCCTGGCCGGTGCATCCATAGGCGAAGACTAATAGTGTGACGCCCCAATTTCCCAGATCTTACGCTCCTTGGTTTTTTTTACCGTAGTACTTAAAATTAAAAATCTATGTTGATAGACCACAAAATCTAGAAGATTTGAAAAATAGAATTAGGTATGAAATGAATCGATTAGTCCTGACGTTATTCGCAAAGTACAAAATGAAAGTGTCTATAAATTTGTTTATTGTCAACAGACCGGTGGATGGCATTTCGAACATTTGATTTAAAGGAAACAATCATCTCATTTTTTGAATAACGCCATTCATCTTTGCTTTTTGTTACTAATAATTTTTTTTAAGTGACTTTTATTCGAAAATGTAATCTTTATTTCACTTTCTAACAATACAAAAGTTTGAGTTTTAAATAGTATATGAAAAAGAAAAAAAGTGAAATCAAAATTCGAGGTTCAGACGGACAGCAACTAACAGGTAGTGTCCCCTGTTCCACCATCCAACCTTTACTAATTATACAGAAATATTTTGGTTAAAGTAGTACCTATTCTTAAGATAAGCTTAACAACTAATAAAAAAATATCTGCAATGGTTTACAAAAAAAAACACACACATGTGCAAGTTGAAACATACGAATGCAAAATAGTAATAAAAAGGCAAAAGTGAATCATATCACCTATACGCAGAGAAACGTTTACTTGTATCAAGGCTGTCCGCCTCATTACTGTTTCATTTATCCACAATACAATAACTGTTTTAAATCAAAAAAAATATTTCCTTAGTGTTCTTTCTCCGCTTAAGAGAAGTATATACTTGTAACGAAATAATTATAGTTCTTTGTTTAAGACACTTGTCCATTTGATTTGAGAAAATCTTGCAGAAAATTTGAAAAAAGCCATTCTTAGTATAAGTAAATGGCCGTTCTAACACAAAACAATATTTTCTTGAGGATAGTAAATAGTTTTCTTAATTCAAGAAAGCGTTTGCGTATTGTACATAAATCAATAGTTTTATTTTCTTAAAATAAAGTAGTTATTTACTCAGAATTCCTGAAATGCATATTATTTATATCCACATTACTAATTACACTTATCTTGTTTAAAACAGTATGACATATCTGTACGTAATGCAGTAAATTATTTTCATTGCTTGTAATTTTGAAAAGGCTAAGGTAGAGGTAGAATAATGTTCAAACAAAAGTGAACTTAATGTTGAAGTACACATGCAAAAAGTGCCTAGAAACAATAACCAAGATAGTGCTCTTGGTATTGATGGAATCACTACCGGCAAAAATAATAAGAGAAGAGAAAAAGTATTAAAGCTTCTTGCTCCTGGCCACATTCCTCTTACATCTCTCAGTTTATGCCATTAATCTTCAAACACAGCAACAAAATTATTTCCTGGCGCCATCTATAATCCCTATTAATAACATTATTAAAGAAATAATTTAATGATACTGTAACATATAAAAACACTTTTTTATTAGTTGAGTCATTTGCTCTTAATTTTATTTATTAACTTTAGGTTCTTTTTCTATTATTGTAATTTTTTTTTATTGGATATCCTCGTAGGCCTGATGTGTTTTTTGAACACGAAGCACGAATTTCTCAATAGAACTTTGTGAGATCTGGACCATTTGATTTACTTGGAAGAAATATTATTTCTGTCTTGGAATTTCTTGATTTTCTAATCATAAGAAAATATGTATTTAATCCAAATAGCATTTCAAGAAAATTACTTTCTTGTATTATAACATTTTTATAGTCTTTAAATAAACATATTTTCGTGAATAGAGACTGATGTTTGCAAGAAAATCTACTTTCTTGATGCAAGAAAACATTTCTCTGCGTGTAGAATTTGGCAGAAGGCAAGTATATATACAAAATAGAAGTGGCCCAAGGATCGAACCTTGTGAGACACCTTTGCCTTATGTAACGTATTGAAATTTTGATGGTACCATTTAGACAATTAAATGATTTATAAAAATAGAGAGTTGGGAGTTGGCATTTAAAAAAAAATTGTCGATGACGTTATTACTTTGGAAACTAGAAACCAACTTAAAATTGATGCAGAAATATTTACTTTTAAAACATAAAATTGACCTGTCCGAGCATTTATACGAAAAACAAATGGCTTCAAATTTAATGAATTTATTCCATAAAGAGGTATTCTAAATCTGTGGGATTGGAATACTGAAGCAGTTCACTAAAACCCTTACCACAAAACTCCACAAAAAGTTTTGTGGTAAAGGTTTTAGTGAACTGTTTCAATTTATTCCATAATTTTAGCACGGAATGTATAACAAAATTTTTAAGACGAATTTTACGTTCATAAACATATATACGTTCATAAACATATATTACTGATGTGATGTGATGTTTAGCCATTAATTAGAGAATTAAAAAGAGAAAAACACCACATTAAAAAATAAATAAATAAACAAACTACTTTGTTTATATCTAACATTATGTAAGCTATATATATAAAATTTCTATAATACATCCGTAAATACATTTATATCCCATTATTAACGTACGCAACTACAATATGTAACACCATTCCATTTTACTCGTTTCGCAATTAAAACATTTATCTGTCAATTAATTACCGAGTTCAACGATTCAGATACTGTATCTATGTGTATTTCTGAAACTCCGTGAAGATATGTGCTGTGGACCACACACAGAACACAGCTCCGACGTATGTATGCATAGTAAATAGGAAAAACGTGTGCCTGAGGATATGTATAAAACGGATTAAACTACTGTGCAACAGCTACGTAATACCGATCGTGGTGTGAAGGCGACCAACACAACAAAGTAATTTATTTTAATGTGAATCGGCGAACGCCATAACGACGAAATTAATCAAATTAATTGCCGCAATGAGGCCGAAATTCGTCCGTGATAATGCCCTCGAACAAATAATAAATCTTCGAAATGTCTAGGCAGAGTCAAATATCATTCTTTCCATACTACACACAAATATGTATACACCGTGTCCAAAGTTATTTACTCACTATTGGTAACTCCCATATTATTAATATTGAGCTAGTTTGTCTAGATTAAGACGGAGAAAAAAGAAAGAAGAACAGCTTTGTTAAGGCTTCTTAACATTTTATTGCTATTTTTTACAAATTCGTTACTGCATTTATTCTATTTTGTAAATCCATCATTTATTGTTTTACATTAAAAATTTAATATTCCGTTTGTGTTAGTTGCAAATTTACCATTTCGTTTGCTTTATTTGTTATAAACTTGTGTATATTATATTTGTATACATTTAAAATATTGTATGTGAACGTATTTAACATAAAAACACATTTAAATTCATTTGTAGAGCTTCTCACTAGCGCCAACGGGCAGTGGCGGAGGTTCGATACAACCCTCAGTATAACTGCGAGTCTCAACCAGATCTGTTGTGTATACATGTACGCTGCCGTAAGTACTATTTCGTAGTTCTACATTTGTTTTAAAAATGTTGCCTACGTCGCGAAAACGACCAATGTTGGACAAAGTTACAGAATTTATAGCAGAAATGCCTGTCCTAAATTATGATGACGTTAAAATTCAATGTGTAGTTTGTAATATCCCTTTATTGTGTTGGTCCAAAAGTGATTGTCTACGTCACGTAAATAGTAAATAGCATTCTTAAAAAAAAAATTCCACACGGCTCTATGGCAAATTTAAATTTGATTTATGTGTTACCTTTATTGCATGTAATCTACCGTTTAATTTGCTAGACAAGGAAGCATATGTCTTCTTTTGGAATAAATATTCGGACTGCAAATTACCAAGTCGGACATCGTTACAAAGAATTGTGCAATCTGCTCGTGAACATGTTGAAAAAAGAATTAAGTCGGAGTTGAAAGATAAAAAACTGTGGTTATGTGTGGGCGAAACAACAGATCGTAAAAAACATTCTGTGGTTAATGTAGTGGTACGTACAATGGTACCATATCAATCGTCACCTTCAATTCCATTAGCTTCCAGACGAGTATAGCAGTATACTGCCGAAGTAATTTCAAAGTTAGTGTTAAATATATTGAAAAAGCTTGAACTTTCAACAAACCAACTGTTGATGTTTATGAGTGATGGTGCCGCAAACATGCTTTCTGTAGGCCGGCCTCTTAAAAAACATTGTTAGCACAATGTTTTTTAAGAGACATATTACGTGTAAAATTCATGCTTTCAGTCATGTGGCAGATAGTATTAGAAAATGTTATCCTGAGGTAGACGCTTTAATAGCGCAAAAACAGTGTTTGTCAAATTCCCAAAACGTATTCGCAAATTTCACAGACTGCGCCCCCGTATGCCTGAGCCACCAGAACCTATTCCTACACGTTGGGGAACATGGTTACAGGCCGCGTTTTATTATCATAAATATTTTGAGAATATTAGGAACGTGGTTTTACAATTCGATCCAAAGGAAGCTGCGGCTATCAAGGAAAACTAGTCGAAATTTGAAGATAGTCAGGTTAAAACGGATTTAAAAACTATTCAGAACAATTATTTCGGACTAGTGGAGGCAATAGAAAAATTACAAAATCCTTCGGTGTCGTTAGTGGAATCTCTGCAAATAGTGCAACATATTCACGTACAGCTATGCGCGCTAGAAGACGAAAAATGTTTGTATTCTAGAAAGGTTTGAAAGTGTTTTAGAGAAAGATTCTGATTTTAGCACATTAAGACAAATTTGTGAAGGTGTTCTTTCATTATAATTATAACACTGCACACATACTGTGTTATGCAATACAATTTTTTAAACAATATTGTTGCGTTTTTTACAACGTATGTAACTAACAACACACTATTGTAGCAACCTTGCATAACCTTATATTTAATAGAAATACACTCCGTTAACCACAATCGAGTAATATGGATTTGCGCAAGTTGTGGGCAGTCGTATATTTTCAAACAAATTGTAGTAAACTGTTCTACAATTCTTTGATACTTTAATACTAAAAAAAGTTGACCTATCAATATTTAATTTGTAAATAACCCATCAGGAGCGAATTGTTCCACTAAAGCTTTCTCTATTTTACAGCGTAAATAAAAAAAAATCCGAATTTATTCGAAACAATAAACGATAACAAATACCCGAACACAAAAAAACAAACAACGAAACGTTACCGCTTTAGAATTTACGGTGGAAATTTAAATAATAAATTAAGTTAATTCGTCGAATATATCGTTCGAATCTAGGAAAAAACCGCTGGGGGGTGCGCGGGGTGTGGCGATGTTTTTTAATTAAATTTAACGATTTTTTTATCTGAGCGCGTAATTAAAATTTGGACAGCATGTGACGACGATGGTATGGAGCGAATGGTCCGCGCGGCGGGCATTAAATTGAACAATACAAACTACGGGCTTTATATTTAATATCCACAACGCGACGATAAATACAAAACGTTGCCGTCAAGGGGGAAATTTAAAACCGTACGCGTTCACAGAAAATGAATAAAAATGAACGTTTTTAATGAGCGTCATGTATTGCCGCAGTTATTGTTTGCATTTGTGTGTATGTATACAATTACGGGCATTCAGATTCGTACAATGTACGATTTTCTGATATTAAGCTTAGCCGTTACAGACGGTGTGTTATAGTTTGATATTTACCCAAAATTCCAAATTAGTCAATATCATTTTGAGCAAATTACATGCCTACTTTAAGAATAAGTAGGCTTCTGGACAAAATTAAGCACCATTTTGTTAAACTTAAATAATTACATTAATAGAGTAACCAAAACTTGCGGACTCGCATAGGCGTCGGTATTACGGGTTAATATAAGAATACGAAAAATTCATAAATAAACTTACTTGCTAATTATTCAACAAATTAGAGGCATCAGGATGTGAACTACTGTAAACTTGCATCATTGCATATGTTTCCACAGCTACTTCTTTAAACCTTGCGCATCGACAAAAAAAATATTCTTATACATAGAAAACGATCTCTCCACATCTAACGAAGTTACATTTGCATGTAGAAACTGTTTTTCAAAATCACTTAAAAGTTCACTATTCTTACACTTATTATAAACGGCCTCTAAAGTATTAAAATCGGGATTTTTCTTTAAAACATCTGCCAACTTTTGACTAGCGCATAAGCCTGGCGTATCATTTAATGTGTGTAATTTATTTTTTACACTCTCCACTATGTCTAATGATTCCTGCAATGACAATTCAGTACATTGTAGTTTTTGATGGCATCTAGTAATACTGTATAATTGGTACATATTGTTGTTAAATCTTCTAAAAGTTGAGGAATTTGAAATTCTCTTTGACTTTCTCTAATTGCTTTGGATTCATTCCGATTAAATCGCATTATAACTGATTGAATTTGTTGCAAATGGATCAAATGGTAAGAAGCTGCTGTTAGCCAAGTACCCCATCGCGTTCAAACTGGTTCAGGAGGTTCTGGAATACCTGGACAAAATTTACGAAATTCTTTTAAACGTTTGGGAGATTTACGAAACACTGCTTTAGTACTTCCAATCATCCGATCAACGTTTCCGTAATGTTGTCGAACAACTTCACCAACTAAATGCAAAGCATGTAGCACGCAGGTTATATGTATTAAGTTAGGAAATATATGTTTTAAGGATCGTCCAACACTTAACATCGTTGCTGCACTGTCACAATCGTCACAACTTGATCTTAGGCAATTTTAAATTTTTTCAAAGCGTTCATTATCACTTTTTGAATATTTTCGGCGGTACATTGTTGAACACGTTTGCAAGCTAACAAATATCGAGATGCTGTGTTCTCGCCAGATAAAACGCGAGCTATTACATTCACAATACCGTTTTTCTTTATATCGGTCGTCTCATCCACGGTAATCCATATTTTTTTGGAACACAAATCACGTTTACACACATTTTCTAGCATCTCTTCTTTCGCGGCAAATGATTCTGTAATTGTGTTTGTGAGGGTAATGGGTACTTTGGAACGTATTGTCGCCAAAACGTTTTAAAAGCTGCTTTTTCTCACCAACGACAACGGAAGATTACAAGAGGTAAACAAAAATTAATAAATGTATGAGCAATAGTGTATAAGGTATTTCAGTTCTTGCATTTCTCATATGCTTAATACCATTGACATGCCTCTGGCAATCAGTTCTGTCCAATGCAGCCAAACGAACATTGCATATTAAGCAAAAAACTGCACTACCGTCATTTTTTAAATGGGGAAAAAGGACACATAGTTATGTACATTAGTAGTAAATCTATTATGAGGCATTGTTTTCTTAGGTATGTAAATATTAGTTCTATATGAAACAATACACTAATTATGTACTTGGTATAATACTACAAACACAAAAAACACCAGCTATATTTCAAAAGCGACACGTAAGTACATAACCTTGACCGTTCGACTAATCTCTGCAACAGCTCAACCGGTACTAAAACGAAATCTCTCTCAGCGCGGTTTAACATGATTTATATTCAAGGTCGACACTACATGCCTGCTTCTCTACCGGTTTAGTTTATTTATGAATTTTTCGTATTCTTATATTAACCCGTAATACCGACGCCTATGCGAGTCCGCATGTTTAGGTTACTCTATACATTAATGAACATAAAATTAAACTAAATTATAATGAAAACCTACAAATTGGGTTTATACAACCATTTGAGCAAGAAATCAGCGAACATGACCTTATTTTAAATTATTAAACGCTTCTTTTGTTGAAAATTAGTGAGATATGAAGATGGAAATGAAAATGAAAAACATTAAAAAAATCGAAAGCAATAGCATTAATGGATCTAATATGACATTAGTACCTTGTATGTACTCCTCTACTCCTAATTACTGCATTCACACGCCTTGGTCCTGGCGATTAAATTTTCAATGGTATCCTGAAGAATATTCTCCCATTCTTCAATTACTGCATCCACCAGTTAATTGTGGTTGGCAGGTGGGAGTCTACGACCTTGGACTTTCTTTTTTAAATGGTCCCATAAATGCACAATGGGATTGAGGTCGGGGCTGTTAGATGACCATTCCATTAACGGAATATCAACATCATCATCTATGTCGGTATTTAGGATTCATTTAAGTATGTCGGTATTTGCCAGAATCATTTTAGTACTACAATTGTACAAACTTTAAAAGATTAATCGAGAATTTCAATTATTGTTTGAAAACCTTTTTGTCACTCCATGTTACTGTTTTTTTAAGAAATGAAAAATCAAATATTGTACTAATTCACAAAGCCAAAATGCCTCTCTGGATATGCCGTAGGCTTTGTGGTAAGACTTGGGGAATGTATTGCCTGTGTGTGACGGTGATTCGTCCTTTGATAACCTACGGCACCGCTATCTGGTGGCAGAAGGCCCAATAGCTTGCAATAGGAGCTAAACTTACCTCATTGCAGAGAATAGCCAGCCAGACGATCACTGGTGCGCTACACCTGGATTGGTTCTTGTGGATTCTTGTGGATCTTATATCTCTTCACGTACTGGAAAGGGAAGCCAGGACAGTTGTGGTTACATCTTTGCATCTTTGGGCAGAAATCCTTGACAAGATCCTTGGTGACGAGGTTCTGTCTATGCCTTTGAATATGCTGTGTGGCGCAGCATTGTTGGGAAATATTACGACAGGGTCTGATGGAGTAGTAATTGCGATTCCTTGACCAAAGCTGACGTTAGCCTTTACAACGATGGTTCCATAATGTACACAGGACTCGGTGCAGCAATCTACTGTGGCAAATTACTAATTGAACGGACAAGTCCAAGCAGAAATATTTACTGTCGATGACGGTCGGGATACTTTTGAGTAGATGTGTTAGATACAGGTTGATAAAAAATTTCTTTGATGCGGACAGGCTACACTGCGAGATCTTGAGAGGAGAAAGACTGCTTCCAGACTCGTAGTGGATAGCAGAGACAATATTAATATTCTGGGTAGAAACAACAAGGTTACCCTCATCTAGACACTAGGCCGATTCCCTGGCTAGGAAGAGAATACAACCTCTATTTTTCATACCTTTCAACAATGCAAAAACGCATGTTACTCATTGTGCCGAACAACAAGTAATCCGAAGTAATTCCGCGGGTCTATCTCATGCGAGGGCGTTTGTGTTGCCCAGTAGTAACAGAGCCAGGAAGCTTACATAATTTGACAGGAAGTCCATTAGGGCTCTAACTGCAATCCTTACCGGCCATGCTCGATTAAGGAAACATCTACACAGGATGGGACTCGCACAAGAGGAGGAATGCCGTCTGTGGCTGTACACATTTCTTGCCACTGTCCTGCCGTCTGTAGAAACAGATTTTCTGTTTGGTGAAGCTTCTGTAGCGCCTAAGTCTCGGGGATTTCGCCAGAAGGATAGATCTACTGGCGAACTCTAGAATTACATTGTCGGCCTACAATAGACCTTGCTGGCCGATGTAGATGGGCGAACTAAGCTACCCACCTAGACCGTTGTAACTGTAAAAAAGATTCTCTTTAAATTCTTGGATTTAAAAGGTATAGAACTATGTGGATCGTCGCAGTTAATGGTTCGACAAATCGATGAAATTTCAACCCCATACACGTAAATCATGAGCCATTACTGATTGTTGCCTGCGCATGAACTAAGAATTTAGTAGCTCTAAAGCCACGCATCTAACTCCGTAACTATTGGTAACAGCGTATGTTTGCCGGTTATTATTAGTATTGTAATTTCTTTAAATATTTATTTTGTTCATTTTGAAAACGATCAATTTACGAATATGTATTTATTGTCAGAATATGTTGCACAACCAATATGAACGCTCTGTATAAAATAACAATCTCTTGTTACTATTTTTCAATGAATAGTCGGACGAAGAAGCTAGTGAACGAGTATTACGTAGCATATTGACGAGCACTAGATCCACTACTACACCTCTGAGATGAAAGAACAGGCAAAACAATGATTTGAAAAAGGGAAAGACAGTTTTTTCGGTCCGTAACATGACAGCTACTGTGTTTTTGGAATAATCAAAGAATTGCGTTTATGGACTTAACAAAAACAAAACAATAACAGCCTAGTATTGCATAGCATCATACTTAACTAGTTGATGGTAAAATATGAAGAAGAACATGGCATTCTATTAAAAATCTTTCACACCACATTCAACAAATGTCTTCTTTTTCTATTTACTCAAGTAAAAAATTAATTCCTCTTGGAATTCAAATGGCTATGCTTGAGTATGCTTACTAATACGATTGTAGTGTCTTAAGTTTTTACAAACAAGTGAAATTTGACATTACTATTTTCCTAAATTTTGACATTTGTTATTGTTGAAGCAGTGGCAACATAGAAATCGATCCAGTAGTTTGTTTACTGTGCGAAAAATGGAAATTTCACGATTTTCAATTTTAGTGAAGGCCTAACATAACAACAATGCCTGAAATCGTTTCGTTCAACTTTTGGTAATGAAGCGCCATCAGAAAGACTGTTTACAATTGGTTTGCAGAATTTCGTCGTAGTCGTGCTTTTGTCAGTGATGAATTTCGTGAAGGTCGACCAAAATCAAGGAGAGCATGTTTTGTTAGTCTTGCGGAATGCTAATAAGCTGAGGAGTTCTTCTAGATTTTCTGATGTTTCAATATCCACAGACAAAACCCCCAAGCAACAGGAAATCTATAAAAAAGTGAAATGTCAGTAGAATGAGAGAATTGCGAAAGGTAAAAATAACGTTGAAATTGGATATATTCGAGGAGTGCCAACAATTGTAAAAAAAACTAAGTACTACACCCAAGCACACTGTCAGTTTCTACTATTAGAACGTCAGAGGTCTTCACTCCAAAGTGTCTGCTTTTTACAATGCCGCGGTAGCTGTTGATTACGACATATTGTGTTTAACGGAGACTTGGCTCTCGGAGGTAATTTTTAGTTTAGAACATTTTTCAGAGGACTATAGGGTGAACAACAAAAACTACACCGTAGAACTGAACATAATTAAGCAAATAGCCCAAGCAAACAGTTACAACCAACGCACACTGAACACAATACACACACAAACAAGAAACAAACTTAAGAAATCTGCAACACAAACAGCACAAACAGACGCAAGGGATTCAACATGGGCAACATTCACATACACGGCACCATACGTACACAAGATAACCAAAATAATCAAGTAATATGGACTCAAGATCGCATACAAAAAGGACGACGACATAAAACACAAAATCACTTCAAAAATAGACAACAGTGACAAGTACACCCTAAGTGGTGTATATAAATTAACATGCAGCACATGCGACATGCAATACATAGGCCAAACAGGACGCAAATTCCAATACGAGATTCAAAGAGCACATCAAATCTTTCGTACCTAACAAGACGGATTCGAACTATGCAGAACACCTTAATACTAACGGACATAGCCCAGGGACAATACAAGAAACAATGGAAGTAATCACGACACAACAGAAAAGCAAAAAACTCAACATAATGGAGAACATGCAGATATACATACACAAACACACAGGAAAGTCGATGAACACGCAGATCAATAACACACGGGACGCATTATTCCCCCCACTACTCCATCTACACCATATAAAAGCACAAGCACACACCGTACCACCAGTTACTTGATAATGGCAACCGAAACCGGTCGCGACACCACATCCGAGAAAAATGTTCGTCAGAACAGGAACCAACACTACGACCTCAATTCTTTATTTATTTGTTACTTATGTGCTATCAAGTGTTTCCCTTGATGATTATGCATACTTTTTGTCTCTATTTGAGACTAAAGAATTCCCTGCAGATAAAAATGTATTGTTTTAGGAGATTTTAACATATCAGCACATAATATTGATTATAATAACAATAAATATATGATGCTTTTATGTAACTTTAATCAGCTTAACGCTATAGTCAATTCTAATAACCACTTGCTTGACTTGGTCCTCTCTAATTGATTATGCACTGTCCAAAAAAAAGATAACGTTCCTTTGATACCAGAAGACATGCATCATCCAGCGTTATGTATCTTTCTTGATTTGATATTTACGGAAGTACATAGATTTAGGCAAAATGTAGACATAAAAAAAAATTTAACTTCAAAAAGGTAAACTTTCCGTTAATGCCTGATGATAAAAACTGATTGGTCTGCTGTTCATAGACTTACTACAGTTGATGCAGCTTGCAACTCTTTTTATGAATCACTATATCAAATATTCAATACCACTGTTCCTAAATATCATAATAATTCTTAAGTAAATTAAAATTCTTTATACTGCCATGGTCTACACGGAATTATCTTACGCTATATCTCCCTATTAGCAAATCGAATAGGCAATATAAATTGCCTGTAATGATTATGTGTAACAATTTCAATATTGTGGATCAGTTGTGTGATACTTTCTCTGATTCAATCCATGTAATTTTTTATGTTTTTAGGAATAATTGTACCAGTAGCTAGGTATAGATATCTATATATTTCTTATTTTTTTTTAATATATTTTGTTCTGTACTTTACCTGTACTTGGGTGTATCCTGTTGGAAAATAAATCATATTATTATTATTAAAAATCGGTTGTTGTTCAAAAAAACATCGATGCTGTGCGCAGCATGATACAATAGGATCGGCATGTGACTTTCCGTGAGATAGAGGCATGCTTAGGCATATCGAAGACTGCAGTATATTCTATTTTGCATGAACATTTAGGTGTTAAAAAGATTTGTTTTCGATGGATTCGCATAAGTTGACTCAAGCATAAAAAAGGCTCGTGTCAATTAGTGTAAGGAAATACTCAAAAAGTTTGATACAGGAACTTCAAAATCCTTATACAACATCGTAACAAGTGGCTATATCCGTACGAGCCAGAAACTAAGCAACCATCAACTGCTTTCAGATGGAGCGAATCCAACAAAAGTTATTCGTTCACGAAGCATTTTCAAGAAGATAATTGCTTGTTTCTTTTATTGTACCGGACATGTCGCAAACATTGCTTTGGAGGATCGAAGAACAGTTAGTGCTGAATGGTATACAATAATTTGTTTGTCAGAAGTCATCGATGAAATCGGGAAAAGCAATCGACAACGTCGCATCATCCTTCATCATGACACTGCCAGCTCTCACACAGCACACAAACATCAAACAAGTGATTATTTGAAGGAGAAAAACATCGAATTAATGTCTTATTGCAGATATTATCTGATTTATTGCTTAACGACTTTTTTTCGTTCCCGGATGTCAAACAAAGATGCGTGGACAGCGGTGGTATCTTCAAGAACCAAGTTTTGGAAATATCACCTTCAGAAAAAAATGTTTCGAGAATTAGTTCAAACGCATGCGAAAATGTATAAACCTTAATGGCGAATATTTTGAAAAAGATTTCTTCTTTCATTGTTTTTGTAATAACTTAAAAGATATCCCTCGCAGTAACAACACAATTTTTGCAACTGTAACATATCTTTCATCATCATACCCCTTCATTTGTCTTTTATATCGATTACCGTTGTTATTTCTTTTTATCAGAAAGCACAATACATAGGCAATGCCGTTCAAATTCAATTTCGTCTCGCCGTTAATTTATGTGTTTACCACTATAATTTATATTAAATTAAGCAATTCAATTAAGATAGTGGACTTATTGGAGATATGACACACTTAACGGTACTGGAATTGGATTGTGTATCGCCATCAGACAATAATAATAGTAAAGCGCGTCGTTCAACGGCAGTATATCAACAAAGAAAAATAAGTATAAATTAAATTTATCTGAAATTAATTTGACCCTCGACTCGATAAATTACGACCACCACACAAAGCGCGTGCGATAATCGTTTGAGGAATGGTTGAAAGATGCCTTGGTGTTTAGTATAGTAAGATTTTCGATATCCTGATTGGGTTTTTATTAGGTTAAAGCTTGAATGCATACGTATGGCTGTATTCGTTTATTGTATTCTAATTTCTAATTGTTACTTTACTTATCTCCTGATAAGAAACTGGATCGTTTTTCATAGATTATCAAACTTTGTAGATTGTCGACATTCCTTAAAAGGAATCCAACGCTCTTTCATTAAAAAAGAACACTTTTTACGTAAAATATTCTGTAGTTATTGATTGACTGATTGATTGTTGCCATAAACAGGATTAGTCTTTACATCTTTTATACTGCGGCATAGTGGTCCTACTGTATTATTCCTGCTTCGGTTTCATTTTACTTAAACAGGTTAATTCCCTCGATCAGGTTTAAGAGCCTATGCAGTAAATGTTTCTCCAATGGTAGATCAATTAGCGCTGCGCATTCGACAATAATATAAGAGGCTGTTTCCTCCCTTTCATCGCGAAGTCTGCATAAGGGTTCATCTTTGTAGGCCCCAGTTTTGCGCAAGTGGCGCTTCTCAAACAGCTATGGCCTGTTAATAGACATGTTGCTGCCCTAAGCTGAGTCTTGTTTAATGCAAACAGGTCAGCAGTCAAATATTGCGACGGTCTTCTCATCATTTATTTGCTATGCTTTTGTTCAGCTGCATGGTTCCAATTTAATTGGTGTTGTTTTATGATCAGTTTTACGATTCAGTAGTTAAATAACCAGTTAAAATCTTAAAGGATATTGTAATAGCTGGAAAGCAAAATCTGCAGTACAATCTGCTGTACTGAAATGCAAATTAGGAAAAGTCAACATGAAATTAATAAGAGTCGTGAAATAGCAGCGATAGGAGTCAAAAGAAGTAAAAGAAATGCGTCTTAAAGAACGATAAGCTAAAAATGCCCAAAAACAAACCCATCTTTCTGGGTTTGTTTTCATTATTGGAATTAAGGATACAGGAAACAATTACGAACGACAGTAGTTGAAGAAATTATATCAGAAGGTCAGTTAGCCTAGTTAGGCACTGTCAATCTCAAGGACCACGAAGGACTAGTAAAAGAAAAGTATAGGATGATGAAAGCAATTGTTAACAGAAATGGACGATAAATTAACAAAAAATAAAGATAAATTGAATATAAGGAACAATTCAGCCACGGATCAGACACAACTTACCAATATTACACAGGAAGGTTTAAAGGCGGAATTCAGTGTAGATGAAAAATAATTTAGTTTGAAAAACAAATCTTGATTTTAGCGGCTTTGTTGATATAAATTTGTAATGTTGTATGTTGTATTTTCTTTAAACTTTGCATCTAAGTAGAAAAGTCTTCTTCTCAGGGCATTCTGTTTCTTCGTCTTCTTTGTTAAGTTGCTGGCTGTGTTTATGTTTATTTTTATAAACCTTTGAAAAAAATATCAATAAAGCAGCTAAAATCAGGATTCAATTTCAATTACAAGAACGGCTAAGAAAGAAATTACATTATTTTATTGAAAATCAGCTGATTGAAAAATGGTTATTAACGCTAATGGAACATCACCGTACACGCTGATCCGCACCAATTACGGAATAGTAAAAAGTATACCACGCAGCCAACAACTTAACAGAGAAGATTATTCTACTTAGATGTAATGTTTAAAGAAAATAAAACATGCCGAAAAGGAAAGAAATTAGTGTTGAAACGCGTGCTCTGATAGTAGTACAACATAACTTAAGGATAAGCAATGGTCAAATTGCTAGAAAATTACATTTAAATCCATTTACTGTTGATTATAACATCAAAAAATACAGTGAAAGTGTCAGTTTTCTAAATAAAGAAGAAGTGGTAGACTAAGGGCGACAACATCAGTTCAAGATATTGTAATCGTGGTGTCTAGCAAGCGAAATAGAAGAAAGACAACTCCAGAAATTGCCGCAGAAATCAATACTGTACTTCCGAAGCCGATTAGCGTGTCCACGGTTAAACGCCGCACTGTGGGGCGAACAGGCCGATATCGGCTCAAAATTCAATTTTGGCAAGTATGTAGTAACAGTAAAATAATAAGTGATTATGAATCCTTGAAACCTATATTTTTTGAATCTACGACAATATTTTATGTAGTTCTTTCCGTTAATTTGTTATCGGGCCTCAAAGTTGAACATTTATAAGCAACAGATCTATTGCACCATTTTACGCGCAACTTGGAACTGCTAGTAGAATATGTTATGCGTTGAATCTAGATATTGTTTCTATTTTATTAGTTTGGAAGAATACATATGTGCTACGTAAAGGGCTACTTTTAGTTCATTATAGTTAATAACTGCTTCAAATTAAATCGGGAGGCGAAACGATTTAATTGATGAGAAATATAAACTTTCATTAGACATTTAGTAATTAGTGCTTTTTGCCGCTGGTTTGAAATTGCGATTTTTATATTCGTTAGAGTGTCTACTTTAAGAATCAGCAATAAAAACTTGCGCCTACTTGCGCCTTTTTCAAACACTAGACTTCTAACAGAGCGCCGCGTAATAAAGGTTATAGATTATGAACATTGATGTACCTACGTGGGAGTAAGTTCGCGCAGCATTAGAGGTAGTAGGAAAATTTGTATTTGGTCTAATTGGTCTTACTTAATTGGCGTTTGCTATACTTTGCTAAATACGTTATTCATATTGGAATACGTTTATAGTACATAGGTGTCTAGTAAATTTTGTTTGTACCTAATTAATTATCTATTTATTAATAATGGATGATAAGGTTTACCCATAATAATAACCGCCGTCAACCTCAATAATAACGTTTATCTTCGAAAAATATTATTTTATCTGTGGTGTGATTAGTTTATCATTTGTATTTGTGAATATTTTCCATATAATGCGGTTGTCGCTTTTAAATATAAAATTACATATATTAATAAAAGGATTCAAATTCACTTTACATCGTATTACACTAGTAATGCACGCAAATTACTCACAGTAACAAAATTGTTTGTGCAATTAAATTTTCACAGTGATAACTTAAATTTGTCTTTTATATCAATCAAGTTAACGACTCGTGTATGTCTTTTATCGCACAAAGAAAAACAATCTTCAACATCGTCCGAATATGTTTTAATAAGATTATATTAAATTAACCGATAAGATAGACTTATTGGTTCAACTTAATACTAGAATAAATGTTATTGCCTCAAAAATATAAAAGAAAGCGCGTCGTCGGCGTATATCAAGAAAGAAATATATCAATTTTATCGTGAAATAACCCCCGACTGTAAATTACGCGCGTGCGATAATCGTTTGAAGGACTGGTTGACAAGATGCTATTGAGTGGCTTGTACAGATTTGAAGTCCTGATTGGTTTTTATTAGTTTACAAAAGCATGTAGGCTTATCGTATGTATCAATTTAAGACTTAACTTATCCCGGAAAAACTGATCGTTTTTAATAGACAAATTGTAGATGAAGAAAGGATCAATGCTCTCCATTTAAAAAGATTTAGTAAAACTATGCGAGTATTGATTGACTGATGATGGGCCATAACGTTAACACATCTTTAAAAGCAAGTGTTACACCTTCGTTTTTTCTTAAAATTTAATTCCTTGATTCAGTTAGACCTATACAAATGTTTTAATGTGAAATTAGCGCTGCGCATTGCAATAATCAGACAGGCTTTTGAAGTATAAAGTCATCTTTGTACCATTTTGGAAGTGGCTTTTCAATGCAAGCCTCTTTATGACTGTCTTGCCTTAAGAGTTTGTTAATCAAACAGGTCAAGTACTAGGAAAATCGACGCCTCTTCCACAGTTTTGCTAGCTTTTGTTCCTAAATGTATCAATTAGTTTGGACTAAAGAGAACTCCAGTAAAACAAGGATATTTATAGTGGAAAGCAAAATAAATTTCTGACTGATGCAATTAGAAAGGTAATGTTATTCTGAAAACAGCGATTCAGGTAAACAGATAATAAAATGCGTTAAGACGATAAGGTAAAATGCCCAAAACAACATCCTTTTTTCTTCAGGAAATGGAACAAAAAATTCGAACGACGTATTGAAATAATCAATGTTGGACTTGTTTAAAGCAAACAAGGTAGAAAGAAGTATAGGATTGGCATTTTAACAACATTGACGAGATTATAGATTTATAGGAATTGTATCTACATACTTCATAAATTACAAGTTTAAAAGGTGGTTGCCAGGTAGAAAAAAAATAGTGAAAAAAAAGAACGTTGGATATAAATTGTAAACGTTTCGAACAGTTTCTTTGTCTTTTAAATCGTAAATGGTACTTTAAATTTGAATGAAGGAAACACCTCTCAGGCACGATTTCTTTCTTTGTTAATTGCTGCTGTTATGCTAATATAAACTTTGAAAAAATATAATAATGCAGCTTCAGTTCACATTTAATACAGAGAAAGCTCAAAAACACTTGCACTGTATATTGAAACAGCTTCATGAGGATACTCAAGGAACAGCACGAAACGAGTGAATTACATATAAAAATTATCGCACCACAACTTAGGAATTATTAGAAATAAAATAATGCCGAAGGTAAGAAATTAGTGTTGAAACCGCTCTGAGTATAAAATACTTGGTACAAGATCAAATTTCTATTAAATCACGTTGTTTTCATAAAATACAGGAAACAGTTTATGAATAGATGTAGAAAGCAAAGTCAGTTACAAATATTTAATTGTGTTGAATCGAATGAAGAAAGGTAAATCAGAATTGGAGAAATCTTATTTGTGAATTGAACCTTTTTTTAGACTGCTGCGAAAAAGCCGCTACAGAATTTGCTTTACTGAAGCTCTCTAGGGTTTTTATTACTCAAATAACATTGTTTCATGTAAGTTTATGTTTCGTAAACATTTCTAGTTTGAATATTTACAACCTTATTTGAGTATCTTTTTTATATATCAAGTTTATATTATTTCAAAACCTTTATTAAATAAGATCGCAAATGATTCAATTACATTAAATTTCACACGCAGTAGCTTACTTTTAAGTTTTCGCAAATTTGTTAGATTGAAAAACGGTCTTGCCATTAATGCGCCGTCTTTGCTAAGTAAGTTGTTTCCTTGAGAATTGAGTAGAACTTATAGGTCTCTAAGTTTTATTTTTTAAACTGTCACTAACCTATTAATGTTTGTAATAAATTACACTACTTCAGCACTGATTTGGGTATTGCAGACATTTTCTTCAATTTTTTTAATTATAAAACTTACATCTTTATAATATTTTTATTATTTCAAAAGCCTTTATTAGCAAACTAAATCCCAAAATGCATATTACGTTTTAGGAGGTGAATTCAGATTTTCTTTTTAACATTTCACTACACTTGTATACCTCCCAAACTGCCACAATACATAATACAGCAATGCGAAATAGTAGTATAACGACTTAATAATCATCGGTCAATATACCTTTTTCGTTAATAATAGTTATGACAGATGATATGGAGAAGTCAGTTGTCGAATGACATTTCGGCCTTTTATTCCGATGTCGGGTTTATTTTGTCGTACTATTCATTTTGACGAATCTACACCAACCACCCTCTCACAAATCTCGTCCGAAGCATGTTCGACGTTCGGCAGAACTTTGTGCTTACCCAGCGATGCGAAAAGTTAGCCGACTCTATATAACATTTTTATTTAATCGTCGTTCATTGTACGGGCAGTCCTTTTCTTCGAGTTGGCGGATAAAATTCGGTATTGAAATACAAATTTTTATTACCGGCGGGTTTCTGAAGCCCGTGTGTGGCTTTTCTTAGCTTTTTTTTGTTAGTAGTTTTGATATGGCGATACGATAAATGAATACCAGTCAACTCTAAATGAAAAGAAGAGTCGTAAAAAATAACTCGTTGTAAAAAGTATAGCAAAGGAGAAATATGTCAGTTATGGGTGGTAACAGGTTCAAAGCTTCTGTATGATTTATTGTATAGAGTTCTAAAGATTTTCACCGTGTGTAGTTTTTGTAACATCTTAGATTCATAGTTTAAAGGTGGTAGATTTATAATCACCCATCAAATAAAAGAATTAAAAACGATGTACAATTGGTACCTAGTTTTAAATGCTGGGGTATTTCCGCTCTCACACAGTAAGTGGTTTAGGATTGCGCTACGTAAGTTTCTACAAAGCAACACACCATGAGAGGTATCAAGCATTATAATTTTCCAATTTCCCTATAATGAACGAACATGAAAGTTCATGAGCTGGTTATCTAGAGAAGTTAATCTATACTTTATGGAAACTAATTGTTTATTTTCCTATTTCTCATGGTTTGTTTATTTTTTTAGCTGGAGAAGTTAAATCTCACTTAATAGCCCTACTTTGAGATGAACTAATTAAGTTGGTAATTTTTACATATTTACTTCATATTATCGGCAACCTAATTTTAAACGATCCTTTATGGTGTTGTCCCAACGACCTCAACTTGTGTACAGTTGGCAGGGCGTCCCAGACCAGATGCTGGGGCTCTCCCTCGATCTTTTATGTTTTTACCCCTGTTATGATAAATAAATCTTTGAAAGATCTTGTGTGGTGGCCCAAATTTGGTAGTTACGCCACTGAGCTTGCCCATAATTATATGACACTCGACTTCTCGGCTTGAAGCGCATAATATGCTGCTTGCTGTATCCAAGGTACGAATTTGAAGGCTGGTTAACTAGCATACAATTTCATGCGCTTTATTTCTGAATAACCAGGTATGTGTGTTAACCCTAATTCGTATTTGAAGTGTCATATTGAAATGTTAAGTGAGCAGCGGGTTTAAATGTTGATTTGATAAACTCACACATTTTAGTTTACAAAACATATTCTAGAGAAGTTGCTTGTAACTAATTTAAATGGAGATCATCCTATAAAGTACTAAAATACTCTACGGTTTCGAACCTACTCAAACATATTTATTTTCTATCTTTCATTGCATTATTATTGATATTTATCTATAAATTTCAAATAAAAATTTCTTAATTTAGTTACGATGAAATCATAACTTTAAATTTTGTACTTTTTCGTAATTTTGAACAAGAAACAAAACGAATTTTGAATTGATGATAAGTAATAGAATCAAAAACATGTAAATTAATAAACTCATGACGCTGTCTTTCTTGTCTTTACTTAAATAAAGCTCAATTGTACCATTCTATATTTACCTATAAATAAATAGGTACTTCTAAATACTAGGGTACGTAAAGATTCATTTATAGTCGCGAGTCCTGTACATATATCGAATAGTGTTGTCGCTTGTGCTGGAGCGTCCTTGATTTGCTTCGCGCGCTCCCTACCTTATATTTTCATAGCAGTTAAACGTTGTAACACTGTCCATATATTTTAGCGGTTCACTTTACTACGGAACTTACGAACGCGGTATGTATATGTAGCCCAGATTTATTTGGAAGTGAACTATTACGGTATTTCCACCAATAATTCCAAATAAATTGATGAAGATATTTTTAAAATCGTGGATTGTAGTTATTTTTATGACAATATTGATTGAAATGTCAGTTTTATTTTTTCGCTGAACATTTGTTTATGTAATTTTTAATGGAATGAAAATAATGTATAAAGTATCAATCTAACCTTATTAGGCGAAATAATATATTTTTATGTCTGGTCAATCGGTCAAACACAAAATAGTTCAAAGATTAATTGTATGGGTATTGGGTATTACCTCTTGATTCCTTTACTAAACCATGTTTTAATTTATATTAATAATAATAATAATGGAAATTTATTAACTGTATAAATTACAAGAGACAATACCATAATACAAACTAAAAATCAATTATACAATATAAATGTATGTGTACCTATGTATACAAAAAAATACAGTAGATAAGACAATAATACAAAGTGTACTGTTAACAAAGCGAAGCAAATGTTGACAACAATAGGCAATTCGAGAAATAAAAAATGTGCCTAGAAGTTCGAATCACGGTTTGCTCATTACAACACCAACACAAAGACTAAATTATATTACTTACGAACAGTTGCTCTAGAATATGTTTAATAGACAAAACTGTGTGATGCTTAAAACCTATTATCTTTGACAATAATTAATTGAAATGGGATACGTTAAAATTTTTGTTTCCAAGTTACGTTCATTAAGATTAGAAAAATGTTTAATTAAAACTAACAGCTTTTTAGGTGTTAGGTTCCGCTGTTACAACTACGAGGGTAAGTCAAATATTATCTTCACTTTCGCCATAACAAGCTTTGAAGGTTATCGTAGTGGCTTGCGCAATAGTGACCGTTGATGAAACGTGGGTTCATCACTACGAGCCCGAATCGAAACGCCAGAGTATGGAATGGAAACACCCAGGATCCTCTAGCACGAAAAAATTCAAGACCTCGCCATCGGCTGGGAAGGTGATGCTAACCTTGTTTTGGGACGAAAAAGGCCCTATACTGGACGACTACTGGGACAGGGGGATTACCATAAATAGTACGAGGTACAGTGATTTGTTAACGAATAAGCTGAAACCAGCAATTCGAAACAAACGCCGTGGTCTACTCTTAAAGAAAGTTTTGTTGTTGCAAGACAACGCCCGTCCGCACGCGACCCATAACACCATAGAAACTATCAACAGGTTGGGCTCTGAGACCCTGGAACGCCCTCCCTACAGCCCTGATCTCGCTCCCTCAGACTCATCTCTTTGGACCGCTCAAGGAAGCTTTGAGAGGTCGTCGATTTGCCTCAGACACAGACGTTCAGGATGCGGTGCAAAAGTGGCTTCACGACCAATCGAAAACCTTCTACCAGGAACGCATACGGAAGCTTGTGGCTCGCTGGACCAAGTGCATTGCTAAAGGTGGAGATTATATCAAAAAATAATGTATCTGTTGTTGAACTAAAAGTGTAAGTAATTTTTGACTTACCCTCGTATTTCTATGTTTGGTCAATCGGTCAAACACAAAATAGTTCAACGATTAAATGTATGGGTATTGGGTATTACCTTTTAATCCCTTTACTAAACAATGTTTTAATTTATATTAATAATAATAATAATAATAATGGAAATTTATTAACTGTACAAATTACAAGAGACAGTACCATAATATAAACTAACAATCAATTATACAAAATAAATTATACAATATAAATGTATGTATACAAAAAAATACAGTAGACAAAACAATAATACAAAGTGTACAGTTAACAAAGCGAAGCAAATGTTGGCAATAGGCAATATGAGAAATATAAAATGTGCCTAGAAGTTCAAATCACGGCCTGCTCATTATACGACCAACACAAAGACCAAATTAAATTACTTACGAGCAGTTTCTCTAGAATATGTTGTATAGACAAAACTGTGTGATGCTTAAAACCTATTATCTTTGACAATAATTAATTGAAATGGGATACGTTAATATTTTTGTTTCCAAGTTACGTTCATTGAGATTAGAAAAATATTTAATTAAAACTAACAGCTTTTTAGCTGTTAAGTTCCGCTGTTACAACTAAATACGCAGTGGATAAGAATCGTAAAAAATTGATAGCATTATATATGTTTCAATAGTTGTCCCGTGAAACCGTGTTCGCAGTGGTGAAAAACTGTAATTATATTTGAAGAAAGATCGTTCGACATCTACCGATGTAATACATGTATGATTAAAATAATCTTTGAACTCAATTAATGGATTAGTCGAAGTACCATTACAAATTTGTTGTAATGTGATAAAATTGGAATCTTTCTCTAACACACACTCCAGCTTTTTTTAAACGCGAATATTTTTTGCGTCATCTATAGTGCGTAGCACTTCGTCCATTTGCAGTGACTTCACTAACGACAACGCTCTATTTTGTAATTGTTCCAGTGCGTCATGTAAGCATTTATAGTAGCTATGAATACTTTGTAAATCTGTTTCAACAGAAGTATCTTAAAATTTTGACTGGCTCTCCTTAATAGCTGCAGCTTCGGCAGGATTGAGTTGTAGAATAACAGCTTTTACTTTTCTGAAATGTTCAGCATAATAAAAAGCTGCCTGGAATCAGGTACCCAACGTGTAAGAATCGGCTGTGGTGGTTCACGAATACCCGGCTGTGGTGGTTCACGAATACCGGGACACTGTGCGTGAAATGTTTGAAGACGTTTTGGTGATTTGAGAAACACTTTTTTTGTACTTGATATTAATGCATCTACCTCGGGATAACATTGTCTAATAGTTTGTGCCACAAGATGTAAAGCATCCACTTTACAAGTTACATGTAAACAGTCGCAACCGTGTTCAAGAAGAGAACGGCCTACCGCACGCATTTTCGCTGCACCATCGCTCATAAACATCAACACTTAACGTGTTGAGACTTGAGGGTTTTTTAAAGGGGTAAGTATCATAGTCGTAGTTGCTGCACTAGTACACCTTTGTCATCTTTTGTTAGCTAGTAACAGTGGAAATGTCGGTTTATGTTGATCACACAACTAAAACAACTGATTTTTTAATGTAGATATTATTTTATTTTCCACATCTTTGCGTACAAATAAAACATGCTTACGTGCTGTTGCTGTAGTTGGCAACTTCAACTCCGGGTGTATTTGTTCCAAAAGTTCTTAAACGATTTCTTATCCAGTATGTTAAGTGACAAATTACATGTTATCATCATGACAAGTAAATCGAAAATAAAGTCATTTCTATTTGATGCGCCGTTTTTTCTATTTCTGTGTTTTGCACTATTTGCATGCTTCCTACAGTCGTTCTTTTGCCAGCACATCAAAATTTTCTCGCACACTTTACAAACTATTTTAGCACCGTCGTACAACAAATCTGGAAACTCACAGATAAAGTTTTTTACTTTATCAGCAAAGGGTCGTTGTTTAGCCTTGCGCAGACTGGACATTCTTGATTAAAAATTTTCTTGAATAACTAGTATTCCGCTCGCCTGATTTAATTCACACGCACACGCCGCGCTAGTGATGACGAATGTATACGAATTTGAACTGCTTTGCCACCCTGCAGATGTTTACGCATCGCATCAAATAGGCGCGCGCCGAGTTCCGTTGACTGCTCCAGCTGTTACGGCTATGCTGGGACGACACGATTATCTTACCTTAATTATCACGAATGAGTTTAGATTTCTTATAGGAACAAATGTTTTCTTAAATAAGGAAAATATACTTTTTATTCCAGGATTTTTTCTCTGTTGAAGAGAGTGCGAGACTACTAAGGATATTACTGTGACATAATTGAAGAAAAACAAACCTTGGTGTTGAAATAAACGTATAAATAAAGCAAAAATTTCATTGATACTTGAGCAGAAAAGAACGATGGTTCAATTTAATACCTACCTACCTTTAAAGTCTTTTGCACCATGATTGTATTATTGATGACTCTGGTACATCCAGGTGATTTAAAAGTACCTGGGGTATGGTATTTTTACACCCATTAAGAAATTAAGCTATTGAAAGCAATATTTACAACTTGCATGTGAACGGTTCTTTCTCAACTCCAAAGCAGTATTCGGTCGTATTTATATTCGTGTATTAATGACGCGATCGTCACGACAGACAAAAAAGGAAGCGAACGTAATATATACACGGCAGCGAATGAGATGCAGAGAAGAGAACGAAACGACGACCATAAGCTAATACGATACGGACCGCAGAGACGTGTATGTATAATTTATAAGTTGAAAATTGGTAAGCGTGATTAAGCTAGGTGGCAACACTGAACGCTGTAAAACATCTGCTATTGAGTGATGAACTCTTAATGTTTGTAATCAAGTTAATTAAGACCGTCACGTGTTTATTATATTTTTAATACTATTAGAGTTCAACTCCTTCCAGTATATGAAACATGGTACACTGAATCAGAAAAGTTTTTGTACATTTGGCCATAAATACACTAGATTTTCATAACTTAGGAAGTGGGATTGTTTGAATTATTTGATTTTGAGTAAAGACATTTTTAGTATTGATGGTACTGTTATTGTGTAAAGTGCGCGATACAAAAGTGAATTGTGAAAAAAAATACTTTGTAACGCAACATCTTGTGACAGCAAAGCACAAAACTGGCTCTAAGAAAGTTTCCAACGGTAAGAAAATGTGTCTGCTACAAAATTTTGGTGTAATTTCGCAACGGCAGTCCCAATTTTCCTTTGATTTATGCAATGTATTTATAGATGCTGATATTCCACTATGGAAACTAGAAAACCCAACGCTTAATGCATTCCTCGAACAATATACTAAAGAGCGCATTCCCTGCGAATCTACGCTCCGAAAAAATTATGTCGATACAGTTTATACGGAGATAATGAACCGAATAGGGAAAGAAATACACGAGGAAAATATTTGGGTATCAATTGACGAGACAACAGATACACTTGGCCGATATGTTAACGTAATAATTGTAATTTTGGAACCATTACGGAAATCGAAAGTTTATTTACTAACTAGTGAAGTACTCGAATCTACTAACAATTCTACAATAGCACCATTATTTACAAGCGCACTATCCTTGCCGTGGCCTGGTGGAGGAAAACACGAAAGAGTTTTACTGTACGTTACTGATGCTGCTCCTTATATGAAGGCTGCTGCTAAAGTCCTTCAAATAATATTTCCCAAAATGATACACGTCACATGCTTTGCTCACGCATTCCATAGAGTCGCTGAAGAAACGCGCACTTTATTTCATGACGTCGATCTTTTGATTTCAAATATAAAATAAGTTTTTCTAAAGGCTCCATCGCGACTTCGATATTTTAAGGAAATCGCACCAGATATTCCACTGCCACCTCGACCAATTTTAACGAGATGGGGAACATGGATATCAGCTGCCGTCTATTATGCTACACACTATGACAAAATTTTGGAGGTAATAGACGAAGATGATGCAAGCGGTGAATACAAAAATAAATCAGATATCAACTTTCCTTATAATGAGACCAGGAGAGTTATTGATACCATAGACCAGATGGCAAGAAAATATACGCCGAATCAATCGACGCGAATGGCTACTCTCAGTTTTTTTCATTCTGTTGGATATTGCAGCCATCAATACGTGGCCGTCTGTTTCAGCAACAATTGGGACTTGCCTTAACGCTACCTCTTATTGAAAGAAGAGCTGCAAGTTTAAATGGACTTTAGAATTTTGTACTGCACGCCACGGAAAATATATTCTAACGCAAATTTATCCAAGCTGTAGCTGCAACACCTTCCCAACATAGAAAAGGACGATTCCATTCATGTTGCAAGTTAATAAAATCCAAAAGGAAAAAGACCAATAAGTTAGCAAAAGCCAAAAGTTAACAAAAACAACCAGTTTTTGTTCAAAATGCCAGAGGTATGTTGCGGTAAGCACAGCAAGAAGTCCAATGTTTGTGTATGCTGCAATAATGCCAATTCCACTGAAGCCGAAGACTTCGAGTAAATTACAAATTATTATCCTGTTAACTGTTTTAGTAATGTTTATGATTTTTTTTTATTTATAAAAGTGTTATTTTTAAATTGGTTTTAATAAAAGCGCACGTTTTTGGTTAAAATATGTGTGGACATTTATTGACCCTCCTTTGGTCCTAGCTGTTTCTAAGAGAAGGGTTAAAAAAGCAAAGTTTACAACTGCTTCTGGTATAACCGGAAGGCTTAGATAATTAAAAATACATTAGTTCAATAATACCTGCTGGCTTTAGTACAGGGTGGCACAGAGCAACTTGCTTATTTGAATTTGGCGCCCTGAAGCGATGGTTGCTCCGAGGAGGGTGGGGATAGGCACATTCCAGCGGGCGGGGCGCAAAGTTGTAGCTCCGCTTAGTTTAATTAGTGCCATGGTTTTTTGAAGAAAACGAACGGACAGTTTCGGTGACTTCTGACCGTTATGCCCACATGATTCAGGGGTTTTTCCTGCCAACACTCAACGAGATAGATGTGGGAGATGCATGGTTCCAGTAGGACGGAGCCACGGCACACACAGAGCGTGTGTCAATGTTTTGCGGCAACACTTCCTAGGACGCCTCATCTCCTCAAGGGACGATCTGCACTGGCCAGCACGGTCGCCTGATTTAGCCCCCTGCGACTATTTTTTATGGGGCTGTCTAAAATCACTTGTTTACAACGATCGTCCTAGGACCCTGGCTCACTTGAAGAACAACATTCGTCAAGCTGTCGCCAGCATACCCGTCGATATGCTGGAAAGAGTTGAACGAAACTTCGGAGCTCGGTTAACGCAGTGTATTTAGAATAATGGACGCCATCTGCCTAATATCATTTTTAAAACTGGAAAAACATAAAGTTTTAATGTTGTACTTGATACTGTTCAAAGAATTAAATATATATCCGCATTACTTTTTTTTAATTGAATTTCTAAATAAGCAAGTTGCTCTGCCCCACCCTATATTGAAGATAACGCAGCATCAATTCAAATTTGCCAAAAGATTTTAGCTAAGAAAACTATTCGCTTTGACTTGGCATATATAAAGGCCCAAATTGGTTCATTGCCAGATTTCATCAAATCCCTAGAAGAGAAAAATTTAACACTAGCGGACCAATTTCACATTCTGGATGACGTCGTGCAGACAATTAAACAGGAACCCGGTTTAAAAGGGGACTTCATCAAAGAAAAGTGATACAGAGTAATAGCGGTTTACGTCAATTGCGTGAAATTCACTTAGCGTTATCAGGAGATGCAGTTAATATTACTTTTATGAATCCAAATCAAATTTCATGTTTTAAGTATGCACCTATGACGTCTGTTGAGGTCGATAGATCGTTTTCGGAATATAAGCATGTTTTATCTGATGTAGTATGATATAATGTAATAACTAATAATTGTAATAAGTGTAATAAGTAATAAGTAACTAATAAATGCCTATTTTTTGCGCCTTTTTTTGTCTTTTTTATTGCCTTTTTGACGCCTATTTCTATAATTTTATAGTGCCGTAAGTCCGGGCTTGACTACCACAGTTTGTGTCTGACTTGCGTTAACACATTGTGCACTACACCAATAAACATATTCCACTTATTTAATACATTAATGTAATTATTTAATATTTTGGATAGAATAAACATTAAAGCCTGCTATTTCAAATGTATTCTTACTTTTTCGAGTCATTGTACATTCTAATTCTCTTCGTTAGGTTATATATAGATATTATCTTCTTCCTTGCCTTAATATATGTTATCCTTCTTCTTTCGTTTTATCTGGGAAGAAATTTAATTATCTATGACGGAAAGTCTCTGTCTATCTTCCTTATTAAACCATCAGATGCTGATGATTTACGTTTAACAGTCTTGTGTAATATCTTTCGTTCAATACATTACCTAAAATATGATGCGGCTATTTTTTTTGAAAGTATATACATATACTTTCTAAAATGAATTAATAATCAAACGAAGGCGGCTGTTGTACCAAAATTAAGGCCTAATTAAAACTTATTACTTTTAATAATTACGGGTATTTTGAAAAAAATAAAAGACGGAACAATACTAATATTTCTTAGTAAAAACGTAGGAAAAAAATTAAGAAAACAATTCCATTACCAACCTGTAACAAACAGCATTCACAGCTGTAATAGATGCAAATAAATTTTGTTCTTTGTACCTATTGTTTGCTGGTTATTCAGATAATAAATTTAAAAAACGAAAAGTCAAACACCAACAAGAGAAATAGGCAACATTTTTTAATCCCACGCCTAGTTTCGATATCTGCGATGTATGTTTGTTATGTCTATTTCATAAAATGTATCGTCAAATATAAATATGGGTACACGAGCAAGAGTGCAATTATATAAACGTGTAATGGATAGAGTGGAACAGGTCTGGATTGAGTTAGAATCTTTAATGCCAGACATTACATTAAGTGCTTTTATACATAATGTTAATGAGCATTAGTGGATACAGTACAACAGAAATTGAATATTTGTATTTTAAGTGATATAACTGACTTTTGCGATACTTCTTTTAAGAAGTGTTATGATCTTTTGCTCCAAATATTTTATCAAATTGTTTCCAAAACAATTGGCTTTCTTGGTACATAAATATTATGGCTGTTTGGCGCCTTTTTGATTAATTTATTGCTTTCTATGTCCTCCAAGCTTCATTTGACTTTCCTTTTTCTGGAAAGGTTTTCGCTTATTTTTATGATTATTTAGACTATATGAAAATCTGCAGTAACGGATAAACACAAAAAATAATTCGTAATAAAAAGGCAACGCTGTACTATATAGAACAAATTGCTTTTAAGATTTTTTTTACATTTAATGCGATTTCTTCAAAATCTAAAAGCATCCTATTGTTAGTAAAGGATGTCCCAACATGTCCCAAAAACTTTGTGAAGCTCTGAACGTTGAAATGATTTTATAATCTCTTTACATTTACCATTTGTGACCTACCTATTTTATATTATATTGTATGACCCACAATTATTATTTTTATGTTTTGTATTTATACCCACAATATGTACCTGCTTTTTGTATTTGCTTGTGTTGTGTTATATATTGTATACACCACTGGTTAAATATACGAATATACATACATACAAGAGCGGAATATTAAAATTTTGACACGTTGACTGCCTGTACGTTATATAAGACCAAAAATTATACCTACTTCATCGCCAACTTGGTCTATGAGATTGAGTTTGTATAATTCAGTTTAGGCGTTACCTCCGAAACTAGAAGGCCTCAGCGCTCTTCGATGACGTCACGCTCGATAGGCAATGTATCGCCATGCACGATATTAGCCTAAGTGGTAAAGGAATCGTTTCTTTGCATTTCTTTTTTAAGTTTTGAAGGCGTGCCAGTTTAAAGAGGATACCAGTCATCAATTGAGCTCTTCTTCGCATCCCATTCGATTTTATTTTGGAAAAACGAAGTTCCAAAGCAAAACCCAAATATGTAACCGAGCACCGTTTTCGTGAAAGATGCATTTGTGGTTGATATTTAATTGACATATTATTATTATTTGTAATTGTACATGTATTTGGACGAAACTAAGGTTGAAACGATCTGAACGTGTGAATGTCTATTGTATAAATACGGTTGATCGACGACCTACTGCAAAATACGTCACAGCCTGCTGACGTCAAGGCGCTTAGGCCTTGTCATATATCGGAGGTTACGGTTTAGACCATCTTGGTCTATAAAACTGAAACAAGGTTGTCGTTCACTAGAGCCACAACTACGCTTTCGCATAGATTTTCCCATATAATTAGGTCAAGCAGTCTTCAAAGAACGTTTTTCTGTTCACGGTACTTAAGCTCTTTTGGCGCTGCCGTGCAGAATACTGATTGGAGCCTTTATATGCGTATTCAGCCAAAATTAACTTTGCCTGTAACTTGTTTCCACAGCTCAAATCATTTAGACTTTCGTAGGATTTGTTATTTGAAGGAAGTAAAGCCTGAAAATTGCCAGGCAACCTATTTTTCTACAAACCTTGGTATCGGTATATTTCGTTTTTATTTATGTTTTTGTGGAGTTACTAGGCGAAAGATGGCGCGTTTAAACGCTTGGTGCTGTCATGCGCCCCACGAGCTTGGCTATATGGACGGCACGGCACGTCTCTGGTTCTTAAGCTAAGCTAACCCATGTGAATTAGTAACTGTTTGTGTGAATTAACGAAATTACAATAAAATAATAGGCAGTGTAGTTTTATTTAAACAAAAAAAGGCGATATTAGAAGAATATCAGTGATCTTAATGGCTTTTTGGAATTGTAGAAAGGTCATACAATCAGAAACCATCAAATTTTTGAACATTTTCTTTTGAACCCAATCATTTGGTATGTTCGGCATTCTTACTATACTCACATATAAAGCAAAACTAAAAAATCTTTAATTTCTTATTGGCCAGTTGGAACCCAAGAATGCAGTCTTGAAAGGCTTGTTATATCACCGGCTGTAAGTATTTGAGTTGCGTACATGTTTGTTCAGCAATGTAGTCGAAAATATTTTCGTCAATAAAGGCATAGTAAAAATCTTCAGGATCTCCATTTGACAGCACGGATGTTAAATATTTTTTAAAAATAGACAGCATTCTTTATTTCCTTAACATTACACATCGTTTTAAAGGTAAAAACTTAAAGTATTTTTTGACATAATCGCCATTTCTATCCAAATATTTTTGCAGACGGTGCTCCAACTTCTGTATCCCCATGTCGTAAAATTCTGCCGCCAGTCCTTTCAAGAATCGAATAACCTCTTCTTTGACTTCATCGTCGGTCCCGAAGCGTGCTCCACCCAAGTGTTGTCGTCCCAAGAGGCAAAAAGTCGACCAGCAATAGCCCTTTCCTGTCCCAAAAGACGGTTGCCGTGACTTTGCCAGCAGACTGCGTTCGTTTAAACTTCTTTGGCTTCGGCGAAGTTGAGTGACGCCATTCGCATGATTGTCGCTTGCACGTTTCGTCGCCCACAACAATGGAGTCCAAAAGTTCCTCCTTGTTGTCTTGACATTGTTGAAGAAACGCCTGAGCACACTTGCTGCGTTTCTGCTTAGGGTGAGTATTCGCGGTACCCACCGCGCGCATATGCGGTAGCCCAGTTTTTCGGTCAAAATCTTTTCAATTGTGGTGTTGGAAATCTCAGGAATCCGAAGAGGGAGTTGACGAATGGTGACCCTCCGATCTTCAAGCAGTATGATTATCAAAATGAAATAAATCAGGGTTGTTAAGTGCAATTTTCTGAAAAATTGACCATACATTTCTGTCTACACGATGTTAAGGTGTTCAATCAAAGCATTATTAACGACAACTCTTAGTTCTTCTATCACTTTTAATAGAATTTCCACTTGATACGCAGCATACACAGGGAGATTTGAACATTGAATCAATAACAAATTTTATTGAAAGAGACAACATACATGGTGTAGACACTTGCAGAGAATGGATAAGGACACAGAAGTAAAAAGAATATGGGAGACCAAACCATTGAAAAAGTGAAGAAGAGGAAGACCAAAACAGTCCTGGGACGGAGCAGTTAGGGAGATTTCGTCACAAAGGGGAAAAACGTGGATAGAAGCTAAAGAACTTGCAAAAAAATAGACTGAGTTGTAAGTTTGTAAATTAATGAAGTGAATTTAATGTTGCAGAAAATAGTGATCAATCCTTTTTGAAAGGAAGTAGATTTAATTATTTGGATCCAACGAAAGCTTAAAACGAAAACGTTTTTCGATATTGTATTATATGTAATGATGAAAAACTCTACTTGCATGGCATGTGCAAACTAAAACCTGTTATCAAACCATGAAGTAAGATCATTGGGCGTTTATAAAACTTTAAAAGTATTGCAAGAAATTGATACGTAATATCAGTGTATGGTTCCCTTTTTTGAATCTAGAAATTGCGTATTTAATAGATGAAATGAAATGAGTCCGGTTCTGTGCGTTTGAAATAAGTCACAACACACACAGTCCTATAAAGGAACGTGAGATACGCCCATGTGTTTGTACTATACGTACACTATATTATACGACACGCATCTGAACATTCGCCTTAATCCTCCAATTCAGACTTCTTCACCGTGTAAGTTGATTATAAGCATAATTAATGGCCGGCAATAGCGCATGAATAGGACATAATAAGCTCTAGTTAAACAATTAAAGGCTCATAAATTCGTAAATCGGATTCGGGAACGCGAGAATTTAATAATAAATAAGTAATCCTCCGGTTCACGCCGACGCAAAACAACAACATAACTCAAATCCACCGTAAATAATGTTACTAATTTTCTGGCCTTCAAATTTATACGTGGATTCATGCGAACGCAACCGCGTACAGGTGGCGTTGATGTAGTTCTATATGAGAGCGTTGTAAAAATGGAGAACAATATACTGACTCTGTTTATGTATTGATGGGGGTGTAGTCTTTGAAATTATTGTCAAACGAGGAAGCTCGCAGAACAAAAACTTGATTTATTTAAGGTTAGTTTAAGCAGTTTTGGCAATTCATTTTTTGGTATGGATTTGATGTTCCAGTTTGCTCCCCTGTAAGGAAATCGAATAAAATATTCGTTTGGAAAGAATTCTTTTGGTGAATTCTAAACACTTGTTGACATTTTCTACTTCTTTATACAAGCTGGGGCAGAGCAACTTGCTTATTTGAATTTGGCGCCCTGAAGCGATGGTTGCTCTGAGGGAATATGCACATTCGAGAGGGCAGGGTGTAAAGTTGTAGCTCCGCTTGGTTAAGTTAGCATCATGGTTTTTTGAAGAAAACGAACGGGCAGTTTCGGTGACTTCTGACCGTTATGTCCACATGATTCAGGAGTTTTTCCTGCAAACACTCAACGAGATGGATGTGGGAGACGGTTCCAGCAGGACGGTGTTACGGCACACAGAGCGCGTGTGTCACTGACTGTTTTGCGGTAACACTTCCCAGGACGCCTTATCTCCTTGAGGGGCGATCTGCACTGGCCAGCACAGTCACCTGATTTAGCCCTCTGCGACTATTTTTTATGGGGTTGTTTAAAATCACATGTTTACAACGATCGTCCTAGGACCCTGGCTTACCTGAAGAACAACATTCGTGAAGCTGTCGCCAACATACCCGTCGATATGCTGGAAAGAGTTGAACGAAACTTCCGAGTTCGATTAACGCAGTGCCACCTGCCTGATATCATCTTTACTGGGAAAACATGAAATCTAAATGTTGTACTTGATGCTGTTCAAAGAATTAAATATATATCTGCATTACTTCTTTTTTACTTGAATTTCTAAATAAGCAAGTTGCTCTGCCCCACCCTGTATTACTCCATGTGCTTCTGAATAAAGGAAAGAATTATTTTGACCATACAGTCATTTCTGTACCCTTGGTGTCTGTTAATTTAGACCTTTTTGGTTGCAAAATTGTTTTTGGAAACTTGTGGGGTTTGCATATTCATATTGCAAGTAATCTGCTAAAAGCTGATTAGAATTAAAGTTAAAGCAAACGGATTGCAAGCATAATAATAATAATAATAACATGTATTTTTACCCAACAGTAATACCAATAATAGGGTAAATACAAAGAAAAATGAAAATAATATATGCAGTATACAAATGTTACAACTAATAGTAACATGAGTTTAAAACAACAATTAACAAAAAACGTCATCAATCGTCAACAGTCAATCGAGAAAGACCGCTTATCGAAAATCTGCTTGTGATCACTTGCCTCTACTTAATGTAGGATTTAAAGATTTTCAAAGTATTACAGTATTAAGTACTGCCAATGGTTCTTTATTCAGTTTTTTTATATAATCATTATTTACATTGTCGGATGAATTAATTCTTACGACGGTGCGCCAGTTTTTCATTGAATAATCATCGATCATCTGCATGTAAACCCTTCATCAATCCGAGGTAATCAATTATTCTAATTATGATTTATGCTTATAAATCGTTATGTTCCACATTTTGGAGTTTTTTTTTTGTTCGGTTTTCGTTAAAGCACATTTTGCCGAAATCCACTGAAGGGTAGAGTTTCGCTCCGTGTGTGTGCCCACATATAAGATTGCGTCCTACTCAACCCGGGGACAGGACTAGCTCCGATTTACCGCTGCTCGACCACGACAGCACAAGGTAACTCGAAAGCTCCAGTTGAGTATATCCCAGATAAGTGGACTATCGTTTTTTTTTTGTTTTCTATTTACAAACATTATTTTGTTTCTAAATTTTAAACTTTTTTCTCTTTTAAATTTATTTTATTTAAGTAATTCTCATTAACGTATGAATGCACCCTAGGAATCATTTATTATTACTATAAAGTTTATTAGAAATTGATTAAATTTGCGGTAATTTACGTTTTCGAATATTTTCCAATTTATATTTATTTTCTTTGTTGACGAACATTTTACCGCAAGTTATTCTAACGAATATTATAATTTTCTTGTTTTAATTTGCATATTTTAATGAATTGTGTTTCTACATATATATGACCGATGTCAAATCGAATGTAGTGGTCACCAACGTCGATACCTTAGTTAAATTTTATTCATTGATAGTTTCGTGCTAATATTTTGCTTTTATTGAGTGCTAGTCCCTTTTATTTACATTAAAGAAGTTGTAGTAGTAATATTATTTTCCCTGCCCCTCTTTCACCTCACGTTTCCGTTTTTCGCGCGTAGTTCTCCTTAATTCAAACGGGTGGTGCATATTGTTTTAGTTAGTCGTGAACTCACCCCTGTTCATGCTAGCGGGCACAGCAGGAGAACTATATTCAGGTAGGTCTGCAATTTCTTCGATTGTACCTTTTTTTCCCCACTATTTTTGTTGCGCTACATCTTATACATAATTGTCACAGGTGGATGCCTCAATATATCCGTTCTTGGGACGACTGGATATAACGTTGCATACATGCAAAGCATACACGCGAAAGTAAGTGCAGGGCATCAATTCTATTATGTATAAAATCCCGCAGAAATTTGGCACTACTAAATTCCCGTCTAGATGCTAGTGAACACACCGCGTGGCGCTCAAGTAAAGGGTTCTGGTTACATCCCCTTTCTGGGAAAATACTATCCAATCGGAAAGATAAATCCTTCAAAATGCGTTTATGAATGTGACTAGGCTGCTTACAGTGACAAACCCAATGCGAATAACAAATCAAATTCGCATATTCCAATTTCGATAACACATATGCATGTTATAACGATTTAGTCACATTTACACCGTCAAAGGATTTATAAGTACGCACAATAAAGCCAGTCATTCTATTTGCTTCTTACATACATTGGAAAAGTTAAAATTACTCGAGAAGACGACTCCAAGATCTTTAACTTTTTGGTTTCTATTAAGCTCGATACACGAGTAACAAGGCAGAATTTAGTGGAATTTAATGGAAATACATATCAGGTTTAACAGAAATGATTCCAAGGCTTTGTAGTGTTATACCATAAGTGTTGATATCCTTTGCATAAAGGCGAAAGAAGAAAAAAGAAGGATACAGGCCAATTCGGAACATTCTATTTTCAATTTTTTTCTGAAAGATCCAAAGTATAGATTTGCTTATGCTCAGCGGTACTTTAATGGGCTAGCTTCTCATATCTTTTACCCTCAGCAATTATCTTCCAGCCGGCAAATTCTCAATATGACCATTTGTTTCTGGATCCCTGTTTTGTTCATTTGTAGCTCCATTTAGTGTATTTCTAGTGTACAGATTATGGAACGAGAATAAAACTTAAGAAGATGGAAGGTCTTCGCATGTATTTGACATGGGACCGTTGTCTAAATTATTGCTCTTGACTAATTAGCTATTGAATTACATATTAAGTTATTGATCCAATGCGGCTCTGTGCGAGGAATACATTATGAAGCTGGAGGAAAAGAAAAGTCCACTTCCTCACAATGACTCAAAATTTAATATGAAATGAGCGACCGGTTTCGGGACTAACGTCCCATCCTCAGGTTCGAGTTAAAAGTAGTAGTAAGGAAATTGTCAAAGTTTAATTAAGTTATTGTAAAACCTTTAGTCCGCATAATTTCTCATAAACAAACGCTTACGAATTTGGGAAAAATTTTGTTATTTCTCTAACGTTGTATATTTTGGTAGCTTTCTAAACAACTGCAAATCAATGTTTATTTTACTTGAGATATATTCACAAGGAAGACATGTATACGCGTAAGTAATTCAAGCAAATTACTATTGCTAACTTTGTTGGTGGTGAAGCTTGCATCATCAATTTTGCAATGGTGGTGTAATTGCAAGTCAATTAATTACGTATATGTATAAGTAACGCAAATAAGTTGGTGCTATTAATGGATTCAATGGAGTCTGTCTTATCAAGTTTGTAAATCATAAGCCATCATGGTAGCTTTCAGTTCGCGTTTCTGTCGTCTAACAATATGACATTAGCAAGTACTGGCAATTGTTGAATATGGACAGTATAATTTGCGAAATTATAGTAAAGATTAAATAGAATTTATTTTGTACCTGTTTATAGGAAAATATTACATTAAAGACGAACTTTAAGGATGTGAAGAAAATGGAGCGAAAATATACAGTCTTTAGCCATCGAATTAAAACCCCTTAAAAATATTATGATTTTGGGGTAAAATTAAAAAAGAAACAGTTGGTAATGCTGGCAATATTATTTAATTACATATAACATGCAAGTAAGTATAATTTGAACATATGTTTGCTAATATTTGCTTGTTCCTCCTCTGTGTTTTATTATTTCCTGAATCCTTTTTGGCATACTGCCAATTCAGTTTTTTATTGTTTTTTTAATTTCGTTGCTATTAAGCCATACATCTTCAATATGTTGTTGTAATTCTTCCTTTGTAGTTGAGATTAATGTACTTACGATGTTTTTCAAGACGTTCCACACATTTTCAATTATATTTCGAAGAGTTTTAATTTTATTTGTGTGCTTCTATTTTCGTGGTCAATTATTACCATAATGGGGAAGAAGAAGGATATAACCGCAGAGAAAAAAGCCCGAATTTCTTCACAAAAAAAGAGTGTATCACATCAAACTGTTCTGAGAATCGCGAAATTAATTAGAACAAGTAGTGGCAGAACATATTGTGTCGGCAAACGCAAAACAACCGTACGAGATGATCATCGTATAGTAAAAGTGGCCACAGAACATCGTTTTTTATCCACTAAATGTGTTCATAAAATCCTTAGTGGAGAAGGTATAAAAATATCAGCCTGAACAGTCAGTAGACGTCTTCATAAAGCAGGTTTGAAATGCAGAAGTTCGGCAAAGAAGCCAAGACTAGCATCTAAAATGAAAGTGACACGATTTCAATGGGCTAAAGAATATAAAATATATACAGTTGAAGATTGGGGAAGTGCTAACGGAGAGAAGCCAATTTATTTGTCGACATCCTTCAGAGCGTCGTAAAGAAGCATGTACAATCAAATCTATTAAACACCCTCCATCTCTAATGGTTTGGTCGTGTATTACGACAGAAAGATCGGGATCACTATATTTCGTTAACGGACTAATGGAACAAAAACAATATAGACCAGTTTTACAAAACTATTTAATACCTTATATTGGTTCAGAGGAACCGATTCAGGGATCATATACTTTCATGCAAGACAATGCACTGCGTCATAAGGCAAAAAGTGTAATGCGATACCGTGAATTTAAAAATCTACATGTACTACCTTAGCCAGATAATTCACCAGACTCTCCTCTTCGAAACCCAATTGAAAATGTGTGGAATGTATTGAAAAACATCGTAGGTACACGAAATTCAACTACAAAGGAAGAACTACAACAACGTATTGAAGATATATGGCATAATAGCGACGAAATTAAAAAAACAATGAAAAATTGCATTGGCAGTATGCCAAAAAGGATTGAGGAAATAATAAAACACAGAGGAGGAGCAAACAAATATTAGTAAATATATGCTCAAATTATACCTACTTGCATATTGTATGTAATTAAATAATAATATTGCCAACATTAGCAACTGTTTTTTTTTTTAATTTTACCCCAAAATCATAATATTTTTAGGCGGTCCTAATCCGATGGCCCGGGACTGTAGTAATACTATCGTTTCCCGGGATCATCGTTGAATGGAGATACATACTTATAACTAATAAAACCCCAGGGACAGGAAGAAGGGAATCCGAGGTTACACAAGCCACTAAAGAATTCGAGAAAGATGCCGGAACACCTCACATGGCACTAATGGCAGCTACCTTCGATGTTGAAACTTTTTTTTAATATTGCAGTATATTTATAAATCCATATGTTACGTAATACACCAAGGAATGTAGTTTTATAAGCTATACTCTTGACCGAGATGTTACTGTATAGTTAACGTCAAATATCTTCGCAAAATAATTGTAAATTAATAGTATTATTTGTTTCACATTTAGTAATAGTTTTATTATTAAATTTTGGTCTCAGCAATATCAATAAATCTTAGTCCACATTACTGAACTGTGTTACGTAGAGAGAGATTACTAGATAACATAGGATAATCACAAAAGATTCTGTAAGAAGAAACTGATTATATTATTATTTTTAAATCCATTTAGTACTGTGAAATACTATTTCTACGTGAAAAATAACAGCATTTTTCACGTGGAAAACCTGGTCAGTATTACTAAAAAATATTCACCTATTCATTGTATATTAGTCAATTCCTTTGAAAATATTTGTACTTTTACCTCACAACGTTTAATTTTCAACTCTGCAATGTAAGTAAATCATATACTTTAGTATTTTTAGTTGATCTTAATGGTGCGATGTGCGGATTCAAGTGTTTTAACAAAGAAGTGTACTTTCTTAAGAGATTTGCCACGAAGACTTGATTTACTGCTATTATTTAGACAACACTCATATAATCGCAATGTAAATCGACCATTTTTCCGTATGCCACCGGCAAGGGTGTCGCGTGAAGGTGTCCACAATACCCCGAGCCGTCCTGATGGCGAAAGAGGAGGTAGAGACGAATGAGCAGGAGAGCATTGCCATCGCCGGACAATCAATTAAAGAAAGCCAGGCAAACGAGAGAGCCAGCTCCGGCTAGCACCTAAACAACCCGAGCCTCTCGGGATGGGACAGGCGCCCATTCATCACACCAACACAAATCTATATAATCCGATATTTATACCGTCATTATAAATAAATTATTCACTCGACGCGCAAGTGTCGCCCTCTGTGCGCTTATTAGTGGGCCTTATTCGAGCACAATTAGGATGTGTCCGGCCACACAGCTCCAATGGTACCTTAATGAACTATAAATATCGCGTTCACAATGCGTTATATCACTTATTAGTGTGTGGGTATAATATATTAATACGTTTCGTATTCGCTTGCGTATTATAGACGTTCGTGAGCTGAAGCGGTTGTGCCGCTTTGGCCAGAGGTAGTCAAAAAGTCTTCTATCTTTCTTCTGCATTTCACCTTCTTCATCTATAGTGTTTACATAAATTTACGAGGGCCGTCCGGAAAGTAAGTTTCCCTAGGTCGTTAACAGAAAGAAAACACCATTCCACGGAAAAACTTTATTGTAGCAGGTACAACAAGTGCTGCATTATTTCTCCACATAATCACCACCAGAATTAAGACATTTGTGATACCGTGGGATCAACCTTTCTGTGTTGTAGAAGTCTAGGATAGGAACCAGTGTGTGACAGCTGCCTGCAAAATCTGTGTCACTGTGATACGCTTAATGCTGACCGGACAGGAATTTCTTGAGGTCCAAGGAAGGACGGAAATCGCTGGAGGCGAGATCCAGGCCATAGGGTGGATGGTCAAACACCTCCTAGTGGAAATCTGTAATTTCCTTGGAATTTGCGATGTAATTAAATACTCGAAAAAATCTTGACCCGGTAGCGATCGAACCTGATACCTCCTGCTTGTCGGATGGTCGTGCTAACCATTACACCACGGGGACGCCAGGAACGTTCACTTTTTATCACCTAGTTGTTATTTTATCTGCAAATATAGCATGATATTTCGACAGATTGATGATTTCATATATTTTATGGTTATGTTACGGACAATAAGAGGGTGATATGAAAATCACAGCATTTAGGTCGCAAAACTCTTTGTACTGGAGAGCTTTTAGATAGTCAACTAACCCACTATCTTAGCTTACAGGATGTTGCCCAGAGGAATTGTGCTAGTGGCTGCAGGCCGTAGCCGCTCCTCGCATAACATGGTCCTTCTAATTGACGCCAGCATGGGACGCTTGCAGAGGAAGTGTTCCACTGATTCATCTTCAGCTTGGGAGACCTTGTATGGCAGGTCTTCACTTGGTTTCAATGGTCCTTCTAATTGATATCAGCCCAGGGTACTTATAGAGGAAGTGTTCTTCCGGTTTGTCTTCAACTTGGCAGGCTGTGTATGATAGGTTTTCAGTTAGTTTTATCTTGATGAGGTACTTCTATAGCGGGCGATGTCCAGTCAGGTCCATGCTGGGCAGTCTTAGGTATCTACTTCTTCGAATAAGTCAAAATGACTTTAGCGGTGCGATAAGAATTAGTTTCATCAAATCTCTTCAAGAAATTGTGATACTTCTGATCTTTTCATAAAGCGCAAACAAAGCCGGTGGAATGGACGATTCTGCGTTGTGAACCGATATACCCGGACCCAGTCTGTCCGTTTCCAAGATTTCCGTTTCGACCACACTACGTTGATGTTCTTCGTTTCAGGGACTAAGGTGGTAATCTAGTAACAGGTTAGATGTTATCGGTTGGTTTAGTGCCAATACTACTTGCTTGCTGTCGGTAAATAGGTTTATGTTTCTGCCTACAGTCATAAGGTCAGTTAAGCAGGGCGCTGCTAGGGCAAGCTTTAAGATTTCCGCCTGGAAAACACTGGTCTCCGTCCCTATCGGGATGATTTCTGTCTGGGTTATAACCAAATATTCAAGATCTTCCTTCTTAAATTTGTTAAGGTGACGAAGCACAATATTAACGGTTGTAATACTGCCTTTTTCAAAATAAAATATGATATTGCTGCTATCTCCATGACGTCATCATCAAGTTTTTAATGACATCCCGCGTTGTTTTATCCTATTAGTAATAGATCTTCTGACCACCTATACTATGATGTGCGGAAGTTATTATCTCTTGAGAAAGTAGCACATTTACTTCAAAACTTCAAACAATAGGAAGCTTGCCAATTTTATTTGTATCAATCAATTTTTTATGTCTAAAAAGAGTATTCCCCAAGTGTTATCCCTTAAAAACCAATAATAATTTAGTAAAAAATGTTTATAGTTTCGCGCGCTCCGAAAGCATTTCAAACGATCTCCAAAGTGCGCCAAGCCAACCGACATCATAACGATTTTGCCTCGCTAACCTTCCGACGTGCCCGACTGTGCCGAAACTCCACGATATTGTCATTGTTTGCATTTGGATCGCCGTGTTGTTTTTGTGCTGTTGTTGTTTGCAGTTGTTTTGCGACGTATTGTGCTTATTAGGCTTTCATTTTAAATATATATTGGCAAAATATAGGGTTTCTAGAGTATTTTATATTATTAGTATTAGGCAAAAAATATTGTAAAAATAATTCCGCTTTAAAAAGAAAGATTTTGTTACTGTGCTGTGTTTTTTTACTTATTTTTCTTTTACATTCACCTTTGTGTGTTAAATAAATAAAACAAAGATTTAATTAATGTATATTTATTTACAAACATATTTATTTAGACACATAAACATTATTCTGCCATACCTTAAATCAAGCTACTGTCAAACTGACTTACGGTTGTTAGAGCAGTTTCAGAACATTGGTCTTCAGTCATAACTGGGCCTGGCATAATCGGTCTCTCCGACAGATTTTCATAATTCACTCACAGATACAGATTTTTATAATGCAAAATATATTAATTCATTAGTGTACTTGGCATGTGAGAATTAAAAATTGTCTGCCAAAATATTATGATATATTTGCAGATAAAATAATAATTAGGTATTAAAAAGTGAACGTTTCTGATATCAAGGTCCCCGTGGTGTACTAGTTAGCATGCCCGTTCGGCAAGCGGGAGGTGTTTTCACTGGGACGAAATTATTTAGTTACGTCGGATATTTCAAGAAAAATTACAAATTTTTGTAATCCACCAACGGAAGCCAAAATATATTAAGTAACAAAGTAGTTTCTTCAAAAGCCTGTTGTACTTAATACCGTAAACGTATGAGTAACTATAGGTATGTAGTAAAAAGCACTTTTGTTTTTCAGAAACAACGAATATATCTATATTGATCGCTTTTCCAAATTAAGGTTATGTTAATTTTAATACGTCACATAAAAAGTTTGACTTCAATAAATAATATAATAAATGAACGTAACTTCTTAACAGCGCGGATAAGATTGGTGAAAAATTTGCACCATCAGGTTTGTTTCCACATTTGTCTCGCTGAAGGATGTTCGCTGTATGAACTGTACACAATATTTTAGCTCCATCATAATTCAAATCCGAAAATTCACCGATAAATTTAGTGGCTTCATTGGTCAACGGTCGTTTATTTTCCTTGCGTACGTTAGACATACTTACATACTTATAAATATCTTTATAATTATGTGTAACGCTGCGAAAGGTTGAGGAGGAACTGTTGCAATAAATCAATAATTTCATTCGCTGGGGTAGCTCATGCTGATTCATCTGTATACATACGTCGCGTCGTGGGCCGCGCAACCTTACTCCTAACCTGGCGCTCTATGCCAGGTATAGTCATAGGAACAAAGTTTGTTGAATTCATTCACTATACTATATGACTATCTCGTGAATATACATTTTTAAAAAATTAAAAAAAAGGTATCCACTAAACCTGTAGAAAAGTAGGATTCATTTTTCTTGTAGTTTCAGATTAAAAAATTTCTGTGATGCGTATTTTTTACTTAACTGCATTTAATTTGAAACAGTTCACTAAAACCCTTACCACAACACTTAATTCGTACTGGACGCACGTTTCGATAGCCAAGCTATCATCATCAGCAGCAAGACTGAACTAACAAGCTAAGTGAAAAACTAACCTTATAAGGAAAATAAATTATGCAATATGTAAATTTAAAATCGTAAAATTTAATGAGCCGCTTCATTCCACAGGACTATAAATAGATCAAAAAGGTAAATGAACCGAATGACGTGTGTTATTAAATCCTAGATTACAATGAAGCGGTTCATTGCACATGGTTAAAATTACAACTATAAATGATTAAACATGATGTAACAAAGGATAAAGGCTGGAATTTAGTGGTCCTAAACCTGTACAATTTCCGGATTTGGCTATTAAAAATTCTTACGAGTTCATTGAAAAAACTAAGGACATTGAGCTTACTGACAATGAAATTTTAGTATCGTTTGACGTAAGTTCATTGTTCCCTAGTGTTCCAGTTGATTTAACTTTGGAATATTTAGAAACACTTTTGTTAGATAACCAAATGGATAGAGAGGAAGTTACTAGCTTCATTTCTTTGACAAACTTTGCATGAAACAAAACTTTTTCCAAATTAACAACACTTTTTATCAACAAACGGAAGGAACAGCAATGGGTAACAGCTTATCTCCGTTTATGGCTAACCTCTTTATGGGTAAATTTGAAACTGACCTGAAGAATACTTTCGCTTATTTCCCTCGGCTTTGGATCAGATACGTCGATGACATTTTTTGCATCTTTGACATCAGTAAATGTTCAATAACGGATTTCATAGAACAACTTAACTCAAAATTTCCCTCTATCAAATTTACCCACGAAGAAGAAAAAGACAACAGGATTCCTTTCCTCGACATGTTAGTAATAAGAAATAAAAATAAGTTTAGAAATAGACGTATATAGGAAACCTACTAGTAATAATAGATTCATCTTACAGGATTCTAATCACTCATATGAACACAAACTTTCGGCTATTAACTTTTTGGTGCACCGGTTACTCAATTTTCCTTTAACGAAAGATAGTTATCAAAATGAACTAAAAGAAATCATCAATATTTCTAACTTTAACGGATTCTCTGAAGATGTCGTCTATAATACTTTAGGAAACATAAGAATAGATTAAGAATTAGAAATGTAAGCACATTAGAACGCATTGACGGCCGTAATAATAAGAAATATGTTAAATTACCCTTTTATCCATGTTACACCAAGGGTCTTCAAAAATCTTTTCTAGGATTGACCGCAAGATTGTTTTCTCTTCGAGCAATAACCTTAAAAACCTTTTAGGAAATTCCAAAGACCCAGTGGATAACATGGATAAATCAGGAATTTACAAAATTTCATGTAAAGATTGTGATCAAGTGTATATTGGGCAAACAAAAAGATCAATCAAAATTAGGTACAAAGAACATTTGGCTCATTTCAAATTCAGAAGGTTTGATAAATCTAGCGTTGCCCTACATATGCTTGAAAATAACCATAATGTTGATAATATAAAGTTAATTAAAAACGTAAGGAGTACTTCTCAATTAAATTGTTATGAAGGCATGGAAATTTACAAAAACAAAACTCACTTAATGAATTCGATTTAGGACCACTAAATTCCAGCCTTTATCCTTTGTTACATCATGTTTAATCATCTATAGTTATAATTTTAACCATGTGCAATGAACCGCTTCATTGTAATCTAGGATTTAATAACACACGTCATTCGGCTCATTTACCTTTAGGCTATTTATAGTCCTGTGCAATGAAGCGGCTCATTAAATTTTACGATTTTAAATTTACATATTGCGTAATTTATTTTCCTTATAAGGTTAGTTTTTCACTTAGCTTGCTGTCACAGTCTTGCTGCTGATGATGATAGCTTGGCTATCGAAACGTGCGTCCAGTACGAATTAAGTGTTGTGGTAAGGGTTTTAGTGAACTGTTTCAGTGTTCCAGTGCCACAGTTTTAGAGTATCCGTTTAGTGCATTTAATTTAAAATTGATTTTTACAACTTTTGTACTTACTTATTATTTGTTTTAACACCACAAGCTTTCTCCGAAAGACTGACTTTCCTTTTAATCTTAATCTTAATCTTCCTTTTAATCTGTATTTTTCTTTAATAAAATTTGCTTCCATAAACATATCAACAAAGGGTATATTGTCGGATTGATCTCTGGAATATCCTTCTTCAGTAATAGAAGGTGTGCTATGGACACCAACCACAAGTCAAGCTAATCAGCAAGAATTTCTATTAAAAGTTATTAATGTTTGTCTTTGAGATTTTAATGTTGATTTTGCTATTGAAACCAATAATTCAAAATACCTAAAGAATTTGTTTACTAGTGCCGGTCTCAGTGAATGTGTTGATGGATTTACAAGAACCACGGCGACTTCTAAGTCAAGAATCGATAACATTTTCGCGAATATCAGTAATGAATCTTTAACTACCAATACTTTTCAGCCATGTCTCTCAGATCATTTGGGCTTATCGATGAATTTTTACTTAAATAATGGAGTACAGACTGGTAAAAGCAGTAATGTTGTTAGAATTATCAATGAACAAACAAGTTTGAATTATAGACAATCGACTCTTGAATTAGACTGGCCTGAATTGTATATGTGCACTAACACTGACAGGGTAGTCGAACTTCTACTGAACAATATCATTATGTGCTGGAACGCCTCATTTCCCCTCAAAAATCTTAAATATAATAAATCCAAATACTTTAATTATCCTATTAAAATAAAGAAAATGAAGGATGAGTTGTTGATGCTGCATGATTTTAGTAAAATTTATCCGGAATGTATTGAGATATACAAAAATTTTAAAAATGAATACAAAGCCACGGTTAAGTCTGAAACTATTAAATATAATACGTCTCTAATTAACACATCTTGTAGTAAACAGCGAACGGCGTGGACCATTATTAAGCCGCAACAACTGTGAACTTTCGGTTGAAAAGTTGAACGACTACTTCGGCAGCATTTTCAGTGAGCTTGTTGATAGTATTATGTCCGATAATACTCTCTATTTGAACAATGTTAGCAACAATAATACATTTTCATCTTTCTTTTTGGATCCTGTCAGTGTTGTTGAGGTTTGCCGACTCATAGATGGGCTGAGTAACTCAAGGTCTTTAGATTTTTATGGTTTGAACAGTTCTGCGTTGAAACTTGTTAGAAATGAGTTATCTGAGCATATTACATATTTCATAAATCTTTGTTTTGCAAAGGGCACTTTTCCAGCTTGCCTTAAGTAGTCCAAAATAACGCCTAAAAAAGGAGATACCCAAATACCTGCGAATTATCGACCAGTTTCTATTGTGCCAATAGTCTCTAAATTGTTGGAAACTGCTTTCAAATGTAACATCTTTAACTCCGACCAGTACGGATTTAGAGGTGGTAGAAGCGTTAACTGATTTATATATTTTTATAACTGATGAACTGACAGATGGAGAGAGGAAATTTGTTTGCAGGTGGTTTTCTGGACTTAACTAAAGCCTTTGATTGTGTTTCGCACGGCATATTGCTCAACAAGCTTGAATCATATCGGGTCAGGGGTCCTGCTTTGTCATTTATTAGTAGTTTTTTAACATCTAGGTATCAAGTTGTGCGAATTAGGGACAACATTTCTAAATTAAAACATGTTAATTATGGGGTACCGCAAGGGTCAATACTGGGCCCAATTTTGTTCATTATTTACATTAATGACATCAACAATTATGTTGACTGTAAGAACACAGTGTACGCTGATGACACTACATTGTTGACAACTGGTAACGACATGGATGGGTTGGCCGATGTGCTTGTCGAGTCACTTTCCCAGGCTGAAAACTATTTTAATAATATACGATTAACTTTAAACAGGGAGAAATCTCAGATATCAACGTTTTCCCTTAATCCACTTATAAATTTGAGTGATAACTCACCGATAAAGTGCTTGGGGTTGACGTTCGACTCGAAGCTGACCTGGGAAGCTCACATTGACACGTTGTCCAATAGATTATCAACATGTGTATTCATGTTAAAAAATTTGAGGTTGTTTGTGGGCCGGTCTGCTTTGTTGATGGCATATCACGCTTTGTTTCATAGCATAATGTGCTATGCAATTTTGGTGTGGGGAGGTTCTGCACACATGAATAGAATTTTGTTGTTGCAAAAAAGAGCAATTAGGACAATAATGAATAGAACTGTCCTTGATTCCCGTAAACCGCTGTTTGAACATTTAGGGATATTGACTTACGTTGCTCATTACACTTTTGAATGTATCATGTATGCTAGACAGAATTTGGATTTATTCATTAAGCAAACAGAGTATAATACTAGGCAGGGACATTTTGTGCAGCCGCATTTCCGATTTACTAAAAACATAAATTCCTTCAGATATTATTCAATAAAGTTTTATAATCTGTTACCTAGAATTTGGAAAGAGCAGAACGACAAATCATTCGCAGCTATAGTTAAAAATAAAAAAAAAACCGATATACAGTACCCAGGAGTTTGTTGATATAGCGAGTGTGGTTTTATCATAGCATGTATTGTGTGTCGTAGATTGTACTTTTATTGCATTTTTTTGACATGTGTATACAAGATGATATTTGTCTAACATGAAATATATTATTATTATTATTAAACCTAGATTCAAAGAAGTACCGAGGAATACGTGAGTAAAGAAAGCTGTAAATGCTTGGAATAATTTGAATTTTGCTGCATTTTCAAGTCTTTGTAGTCGCTGTTTTAGACAAAAAAAACTAGTTTCTTTGCTGATACATGTTTTCATTTAAAATTTTCCCTATTTTACTCTCTACAAAAACATGCACAAAAATCAACTTTAATCATTATTAAAATTAGAAAGATCCATAATAACTAGAGCCCGGTAACAGGGAGCCGTGCCATAGCCGTTCCTGCCTAGTAAGAAAATAGAAAAAAAATAACAGAACTAATACATAATTATAATATGTGAAAAGTAGTGAAACACTCACTCACCCTTTTAAGCAGCCTTGGCTACGGAATAGTAAAACTAGAAGCACCATTATCAGTATTAACATCATATGGATAAGAGTGGCAAAAAGTTGACACCATCAGATGTATTTCCACAGTTGTCTCGGTGAGCGATGTTCGCCGTGGTGAGAAAATGAGTTTATATTTTGAAAAAGAGCGTTCAACATCTACCAATGTTATACATGCATGATTAAAATACTCTTTGTACTTAGTCAGTGGATTATTCGATACACCATCACAAATTTAGTGTGCTAAAATCGGGATCTTTCTGTAGCACACTCTCGAACCTTTCCAAAACGCGATTATATTTTGCGTCATGTATAGTCAGTAGCTGTGCATGCCCTCCGTTTGCAGAGACTCCAATAATGATAACGATCTATTTTGTAATTGGTCTCTTGCGTCAGTTAATCCTTTATAGTAGCTACGAATATTTTTTAAATCTGTTTCAACGGAAATATCTTGAAATTTCGACTGGCTCTCCTTAATAGCTGCAGCTTCGGCAGGATTGAATTGTGCAACAGCTTTTACTATTTTGAAATGTTCAGCATAATAAGAAGCTGCCTGCAACCATGTTCCCCAATTGGCTCCGGTGGTTGACGAATACCAGGACACTCTGTGTGAAATGATCGTAGGCGTTTGGAAGATTTCAGAAATACTTTTTTTGTGCTTGCTATTAATGCATCTACCTCGGCAGAGCATTGTCGAATGGTTTCTGCCACAAGATGTAAAGCATGCACTTTACACGTAACATGTAAACACTTGCAACCAAGTTCAAGAAGAGAACGGCCTACCGAACGCATTATCGCTGCGCCATCGCTCATAAACAACAACACTTTATCTTTTGAAATTTGACATTTTTCCAACGTACTAAGTGCAACCTTCGTAATTGCTGCAGCAGTACACTCTTGTAGTCTTCGGCTAGCTAGTAACTGTGGTAATGCAGGTTTACTAGGGTCTAGTATGCGTACCATAATATTTATAATTGATTTTTTTTTACAGTCTGTTGTCTCGTCATCACATAATCAGAGAAACTGTTTTTTCAATATGCGTTTCATTTTCGTTTTCTCCGTTGGCAACCGCAACTCGGGATTGTATTTGTACCAAAAGTCCTTAAGCGATTGTTTATCGAGTAAGCCTAATGGCAACATAAGAATTACATAAAAAAATGCACTTCTCGGTGGTATGCCCAATTTTCGTTTTCTATGCTGTGCGGAATTTACGTGTTTTGTACAGTTCCACTTCTTATTTGACATCAAATGTATTTTGCACACTTTATAAACTTACTCCCGTTGTAAAACAAATCGGGAAAGTCAGAAATAAACTTATTTACTATGTCTTAAAAGGGTCGTTCTTTAGCCGACATGTTCACTAAAAACTACAATTAATAACTACGTCTGTATCAATAAAATCAAAACGCACTACACTAAATAATAACCATAATTAATAGCTACGTCTATATCAATAAAATCAACACGCCCTATCCGCTATCCAATGCTAAACTGAACTGAGTGATGATGATTTGTCGTGTCGTATCATCATCCGCCAGGCCTCCCCGCCCACCTAAACACAGTCACACCGGCGCTGCGATTGCTCTCCAGTTACCAGGCTCTAATAATAACTGTCCGATTATGTTTATGCGCTTGTTCTTGTTCCTTAACAAAAAATTATAACGATCATATTAATAGAAGAATAACTACAAATGCTTTATTAAAGGAATCATTTTCTCAAAAAACTTGTTATACAAGATAGAGCCTTTTTGCACGTCATCGCATAACTAGCAAAAGATCTAGCAGAAACAGAATAAAAAGATGTGAGTTGTTGTTCAAAAAAATTGTTGACAACGTCATTGGTACAACTACAAACCTATTACCATAAGAATAAAGTTCGTCACATAACTTGGTAACACTACTAGTTCTAAAAGAGGATGGTTATATATAAATTGATGTAAACTAATAAAAGAGGGCTATACTACATAAGACCCATTACCCCCACATCTTATATTTACAAAAAATGTAACAGAACCTTTATGTCTAACAGTTTTGTAACCGCTGATTTCCTTGTAAAGGTTTCAAGGTGTCATAGTTAACTAATCTAAACATACAATTCTAACCGAATCATGGTAATTTTCGAATAGTCATGTAATAAAATCATCGCGTATGCGCCGATTTCCTTTTTTGACATTACGTCCGTTTAACCTAACCTCTACGGTGCTGCTACTACGGTCACCAGTAGGATAGCGTAGTAGACCATTATATCACGATTACTACACGGGCAGCTTTCGACGTTTTGCCGTGGTCAATTAAATTGACCTATGCGGTATGTTCGATTTATTCGTGTATATATTTTACATGTGAAATGTGCGGACGTTTGTTCGTATAAACCCTAGCCTATTTGATTCCGTATAGTCAGTATACTAACCGGGTTCAGATAGCAGGTATTTATAACGGGGAAGCATCCGCTGCCTTTGTTTTAGGAAAGAGGAAAAATAATTCATGTGTCACATTGCAATTTTAATCGAATTGCTTGGAGGTATACAATTTAAGGGAATATATTAGTTAATTTCCTTTAAAATTTGAACAAAAGACTAGAGCTATTCTTCTATAATGTAATTTGCAGCAACGTTTTGAGCTAAAAGGAGAATTTAAATCGATAATAATTTCCTCAATAAATGTTAAAATTCTTTTAAATGCCACACGTCTAGCGTTTGGTGTTGCAATAACAAAGGACCCTTTCGTCTATCTTTCCGTATAGTTCGCATGTTTTAGTGTTAAACGGCAAAAGTAGGTACTTTCTTGACGATTTCTGTCATTCGTTTATTTATTCGTTATTTGTAATGGTTACCTTTTGATTTAAAGTTTGTAAATAAAATTGTGTACTTTTACTTACTGTCTTTTATTCCGTCACTGGACTCTGGGCACAACAGTTAATCCCAGTAGATTGTTGATGGATGCCGTGCTCGACACCGCCCTAAATTCACTTTTAAATCGCTAAGTGCGCTTTCAACATAACTAATTATCACCCACGTAGTGATTGGTTATTTATGTAGTGAAATGTTTTATCTCAGGGAAATTGTTAAAGAAATTGGAGTTTTGTAAGTTAATTAAATTTTTAACTCCTTTGTGGGATTCGGAAGTATTCTTTCACACCTTTTCGGCAATTTCTAATGAATTTTGATGTCAATAAATGGAAATTAACGAATGTTAAAATTGAAAAATATAAACTAACATTGATTTTTCGAAGATGCCATCTAACCCTATGTTCCTTATGACATTCACATTTATGCCTGTTCTAACCTCCTACTTTTTCTTCTACCTTGAATTTATTCTCTAATTTCTATATCGGACACTTTAAATTGGGATCGCAGCCAAAAAACTAGTTAACTCAAAGAAAGTTTAACTAGGATTGACTAATTTATTGGCGTCCTTTGTATCCTTTATTTTAATCGCGATCGCGATTGTTTCTCTCCATAGCAAATTTTGATAATTTCTATCTAAACGTAATTTTATGATGAATTTCAATGAATAAAGTTATTTTTAGACGTAGCATGAGAGAATGAATGTAGTGACGCTACTAGTCAACCCAAACTAGACGATTCTATGATGGACAAACCCTCACAACAAATCTAAAAATATAAAAACTTTCCGACGTAAATGAAGACAGCTTAACGAAACATATTTAATATACGAAATAATGTTAGAAATACCTTGGTTGTAGGTTGTTGTAGGCCTTGTTGTTTGTTGTATGAGAATTTTACATTAATTTTGAAGATTTACGAAATGAGAAGAGTAAAAAAGGAGTAGCTTCGTCTTCGATTTACCAATATCGTCGTTGTCTGGACTTAAATAAATTATTTAGTACTCACACTCCACACTCCGGAAATCGTGGCTTCCGAAAAATTGCTTTTATCCGCCAGAGGGAATTTCATTTCTATCGGGTGGCTATACTGAATACCCCATACGTTTGAGACTGACAGCTGATGTTTCCGATGTAAATATTTAACATAGCAGTAGATAATTTAAATATTTTGACAGTTTGACTGTTTTTTCGCATTTTGTGAACGTTATAGTTTCCGGAAAGAGTAAAGAGAAAGGAGCACGCGCTACAAATTAAGTGCTAATTAAGCAAGAGGCTTAGAAATGCTTCTGATATTAGAGATGGACATTCTAGAGAACAATTGCGCTTGAAAAAAATGAAAAAGTCTATATCCCAGCTGATAAATTACACAGAATCAAGAGCTAAACGTTTATAGAAATGTTCTAAATTAGTGAGCTATTGCGTGCCACACATTCTGGCTAATATTGGATAGTTTTCAATAATTTTATCATTATTAGTTTAAAATTTGTCGGTCTTTAGAATTGATGTGTTTTCAAAATCATTTTCATCCATTTAAACATGCTTCAATTTATTTCAAAATCAGCTAACATCCTTAAAGTATTGAAATATACCCCCAAATAACCTCCCAACGTAACAACGCAAACTCTGAACTCCAACGACGATGCGAAACGTAGCCAAAGTAGAAGCGATTTCATTCATTTATTTGCTTAGTTTATTTAGAGACACTTTAATACATTTAAGTGAGCTGTAAAATGCCCCGATCTCCGTCTATAAACGAAGCTATTTGTATTTGTACCGGCCGTCTCCGTCTTCTGATCGCATTACACGGATCTCGCTCGCTCTTTCTAGTTGTTATGCACAGTAGCATCTTAATTGCCATTTAAAATAACGTAGCTTTCTTCGTTTCTTTGTAATTTAAATTTAAACGATATAAACGGCGATGAATCCGAAATACGTCGGGTAAATACTAGGCAATTGCCGCAAGGAAAAATCCCCCTTACGTTCTTTGGGTTTAAGGGCGCTTTTTCTGGAAAGCGGACGTAGTCTCGTTACATACAAAAGTGGTCTTTTGTCAATTAGCTTTATTTATAATACTTTCTTTGTCTAGCTTCGGCGGATGCTCTCCGCCCTTGTTCCCTCAATACACTCGTTCTCACTCCCACACCCGGCGACGTTATCGGAGCGAAAGCGCGGGGTTGAAAGCGGGATCCTCTTGTTACGTCGTCGGTGTTGCCTACCGAGACTAGCTCCATCTACTCGGCTCTTAGCAAAAGGCTAATTAAACCATCCAAATTGCGTCGACTTGTTTTAATTACGAATCCAATTATTGTACGGCCGTTTTTCTGTCTTTCGTTTCGTTTTTGTTTCTATGTTCTTTTTTTATACAGGACGGGTCTCTCGTTTTATCCCCTATATTTTTGTTTTTGTTATTTTCGTATTTTTAGTCGGATTGTGATTTCCACTCGGTTTCTTTGATTTTGACGTTGATTTATCTATTGTGTTTGATGACATTTTTTTAAATAATTGACAGTTGTAGATCGCGTTTTAATTAAATTTATGGTAAACAAGAAAAATAGTGGGAGTAGGGATTAGTGCAATATCAACCGCTTTTATGCTCTTGTCATCGTTCTAATAAACTTTGATAATAATTATTTAATTATTTCAATAAGGATATTGAAGAAAATTAGCTGACTTGTTGGGTTTAAATGTGATAATATGAGCTTTTAAGCTCACCAAAAATTTTAACTTTGAAAAATTGTAACAATTTGCTATTTTATAAGGTGGGTGCTGTAGTTACTGAATTCAGAGCATAAATATTGCATTTAATTATGTTAAAAAGCGATATCTTAGATTTTTTGCACTAATTTCTTATAGCGAACAAAACTTGATTTTACCACTATATCTTAGTAATCTTCTGTTCAAACAGCCATATCACTGCCAGCTAGAAGGGTAATGGCCAGCCCATAATTTGAGATTCGATGTGGATACTCAGAAGAATTAGTATTTCGTTACGTTAAAAAGTTGGTTTGTAACTTTCTCTAGGTTCAGTGTTGTATATTCTCTCTTTGTAGTTTTTTTTGTCGAGTAAGAATTTTTTTGAGAGAGATATAACTTATTATGTAACGCGTCTTGCTCTTTCTGCAACTGGTGAATGGGTTCTGAACAATTTTCCAATGTTTATTAAATGTGGAAAATTATTATTAACTAATTTTAGCTAATTTGTACGTATTTACAAATAAGCAAATAATGTTACTTCTTAACACGTTGATGGACACCAACGGGTGTTTCCGTCCATAGTCATACTGTACGCATGGTAACTTTCAAGTGACGATGGGTATACCCGTCTACCAAATATTCCGTATTTTTTGGCGCCGTCAATTTATCATATATACTGTTATGTTCAACGTTGTATCTACAATAACTTCTCTCAGTTGTCACTTCCGAATGACTAAATGTCAGGCTGGCCACTCGTTGGTAACTAAATATCCCTCTTGCGGGCAAAATTGGAAATTTCTTCGTTGCCATCTCCCCTCAGCCAACTGGCCTTGGAGCGAGGACATTATATTTAAAATATAAGTCCAGATAACGACGAGTGTGGGGTATCATGGACAAATGTACTCGTTAGTTAATTTTTCTATTCACGTATTTCGTCCAAATTAATGTAGAAATCGTCTGGAATAAGCAACAGCGTAAATTGGAAGGTACAACAAATAATATTTCATCAATTAAATCTTTATCTGAAAGGTTTATGTAAATTATTAGAGGATTTTCACGTTTAAAGCTTGTTGGTGAAATTTTGGATCACAGGATCTTCGAGATACGACCTCCGAGTTAAGTCACTGCATTCGTTCTCGTATCCTGTTTGCGGAAATAATCTCATTTGATCGAAAATCATCGTAAAAGTTTCTATTTGGGTTGAATTATCAAAATTGGCTGTGAAATAAAACAATCGCCGGTCTTTCGCGATTTAAAATAAAAGAAAGATGAACGACGCCATAATTTTTCATCAATCTTTATTCGGCCTTGGTTGAATCAAAGTGTGTCTTAACTCCGATCCCCATATAAAGCGCATGATTGTGAAATCAAAGTTTTTATTGAAGAGAAAAGGGTCAAATTTCCAGAACAGGCAATTTCTTGTGGTGGTTATAATAACAGAGAGTTTATATACATTGGCATCGTTCAAAAGTTTAAGGTTAGTTACTTTTAAAATCTTAAAATTCGTTAATTTCATTTTACTGAGTTGGAAATTGCCGTAAGGGTATCCAGGGATACCCCCGAACCTATAAGAATCGTTAATTTAATTCAAAATTAGAAAATTTAACAATTTTCCCAAAAACCCTGAGAAAGATATTTCAATACTTATATTAAGTGTCCTAGTACACAGCTCTAGGCTGACTTCTAGTGTCCAAATAAACTGTAGATGTACTGTTTTAAATGCAAGTAAGTACATACCATCTATCGTTTTTTTTCTGTGTGGCAGTTTGCAATGTTTCCGTTAGACTGTTTATGTTGGTTATGTCACATGTTATAGGGCTTAGTAATAGTGTAAGTATGATACAAGATGGACGAAAAACAGGAAAAGCAGCTATTAGAATGGTATGATAACCTTTGCTAAGGAAAATATATATTTCAGGGAATAATTCAATAGTACAGGAAGCTCTTAAATAATGGTTTGAATAATTATATAAATCCACAGAATCAAGACAACAATAACGACGTTAGAGACAATGAAGTTAGATTGATAGGTCAAAGTCAGGGTTCAAACAGGACTAAAACAATCAATGGAAAACTTCGATTCTTTTCAGTTTTTGGAAATTATATGGTCTAATACAGTTTGGAAATTAATTCTAGAAAAAGCCAATAAATATGGTCAAGATCTTGCTGAAGCTAATAGGCATAAAAGGATACTTCAGCGTTTCAGAATTTTAAAAAAAATTAGCTTAGAGGAACTGAAGAAATTTTTTGGGCTTTGCTTATTAGCGGCTCATGTAAAAAGCAAGGAGATTAGGTATATGTTTTCTTTCAATCTGCTATATTACCACCCCATATTTTCTGCTACAATGTCAGGTCGAAGATTTGACCAAATCCTCCCATGTCTTTCTTGTGAAGATGACGCTTCATCGACTGAAGATACTTTTATAAAGTTAGTTCTCTCTTGAAGCTTTTCCTGGAAAATTCACAGACGGCTTTTTACCCCTAAAAAACTTTGTCCCTAGACGACTCTCTCTTGTTATTTCGTGGAAGACTGAAGTTTAGAGTTTTCATGAAAAATAGGAAATCCAGATACGGGATTAAATTTTATGAACTCTGTAGTAGTGATGGCTATGTACTCAATGTAGAAATTTATAAAAGCAAGGGCAATGAAGACGACGTCCGCACTAAATCAAAAATAAATTCTTTGATAAAACGCCTTATGGCACCCTATCTAAACAAAAGTCACCACCTATCTATGGATAATTTTTACAATAGTGTGCGTCTCTCACAGGAACTATTGTAGGAATATAGAACTCACACCACTGGAAGACTGTGGAGCAATAAGCGTGGAAACCTTAAACATATAGTTAGTAAAAAGTTGAGAAGGGGGAGCATATCTCGAGCCGCAAGGGCAATATATACGTCTCTAAATGGAAGGATAAGAGAGATGTTCTGGCAATAACTACTGGTCATTAGCCCAAAATAATCGAAGTAGAAAATCGATATGGACAAAAACCTCAAAAACCTTTGGAAATCGCGGCATATAATGACAACATGTCCGGAGTAGATAGATCAGATCAAATGGTCAAACATTATTCCTGTCCTCGAAAAACAGTAAGGAGGCCTAAAAAAGGAGTTTTCTATATTTTCGATTTATCCGTGTGGAGTGCATATTACATATATAAAAATTATGTCGACGAAAAGATAAGTCTACTCCATTTTAGAGAGTTTGTAATACGAAGGCTTCTTGAGGGTTGTGAGACAAGATACGGGTAGAGTTAAATTGGATTTGGTGGCCAGTTTCCAGTCTATGCTCAGTCAGCGAGGATCCGGCTACTCGCAACAACTGCGTATAACGCTCGTGCTTAGGAACATTAGTGCTGACCGATCACTTTGTTTCACCTATGTACACACACAAGCGTGGACGAAATGTCGACAGAAGTTATGACAACGAGGCGATTCCAACTCGGAAACTAATAGTTCAGTGTTATTGACGACCGCGGAAGCCTATGTACAAGTGTTATATTTCTTTAAAATTTCTTTAAAATAACGTGACACTATTTGAAGACATGGTACTATCTTCAACACTTTGAGTGTTTATATAGTTCACCGTAACACATTTCATCGTATTGTTAATAAATTTTGATTTCCGGTAGTTGTTTGATTTATCTCTCAATATTTCCTTGCGCTTTTAATTAGGATATCAAAGTATATACTTTGTTGGTTAAAATATGCAGCTAATGAATCTAACTAATAGATATGAAGCAAGCATTACCAGTATCAACGTACATATGACAAAGATTAGATGATCAAGTAAGTATTTTCGTCGAACACATAGCCATTTCACATCGGCTACGTTTCGCGTTTTATAAATATCCTTAATGAAATTAAACGTCGCGAGTCGTTTGAGTTTCTTAGAAGCTACGCTAATGCACGCACGCTCGCAGGCTCTAATATACGCCGACAATTTCGTATCTAATTATTCTACAGTTTATATTACCGTAAATTACAGGTAATTTACTGTAATAATAAATAAATTACACGGTCTACAGTTGGTAGTATGTGCCAGGGCACGCGTATTTATATTAGATAATTAGAGATAGCTCTTGCGATCTATACGCCATAATGTAAGACTAGGCTGAGTTATACGCACATATAGTTTTGTGAATTTCCCGGACTGCATAGAGTGTGGAAAGGAAACAGAAGCAAGTTATCTTTACCAGGAGATTATGGTAGATGGAAAAATGTCATACGCACTGCTGAGTAGTTACTACTAGCGTATCATCCTGAAATCATGTGGTGTAATTAGTCATGATGATGTTTTGTTTATGTAATAGCAAATTTATTTCTAAATAAACTTGGTATTTCAGGAAAGAAATTTGAAATATATAAATGGAATTTCCAACTACATCATTTGTTAGAATAATCGTACCGTGCAATAACCAAATGTGGTAAAGTTTACTACCTACTGTCTTTCAGGGGGGTCAAAGGTAAATGTCTTCTTCTTCTTCTTCTTCTTCGACTTTATCCCTATTCTGGGTTTGCCGTCTTTACTTACCTCAGCTCTATTATTCCAGTCGCCATCGTAGATCTCTATCCTCCATCGCTCTTTTGATGTATTTGTGCCATAATAAAGGTGGCGCTCCTCTTTTTCTTTTTCCTGGTGGTTGCCATTTCAGAATTCTCTTGGGCCATGTTTTGTCCATCCTATTACATGTCCATATCACCTAAGTGCTCTATTTTCTAGCGTTGGTTTGTCCATCCTATTTACATGTCCATATCACCTAAGTGCTCTATTTTCTAGCGTTCTTGTAATGGAATTCATTCATTGCCAATTTCTTCGTTGCGAATTTTATTTTCTTTGGTCAGCTGTAAATTCCTGCGCATGTAGTCTAGTTCTACCGTCCTTATTTTATCTCTCACTCTCGTCGTCAATCGCCACATATCTGCACCATATGTTCTAAACAACACTTTCAAAAATTCGTTTTTTATTTTCCTTACTGAGAGTTTTGTTCCGTATTACACAATGCAGTGCTTTACTAGCTTGCTTACCCTGTGCTATTCTCGTTTTGATATCTTTGGAGCAGGTGCCTTCTTGGTGTATGATTGGCGCTAAGTATCTGAATGTTTGGTAACCTTTGATTCTTCCTTCTTCTATATTTAAATCTGCAACCTCTTCACCGATACATAAATACTGTGTCTTATTTAAATTTATCTTAACATCCCACAACTCCCATTGTTCCTTTAATTTTCTGACCATGTATTCCATATCGTCTTTATCTTGTGTAAAGACGATCTGGTCGTCAGCGAAAAGCAGCATATGTAATATACTTTGCGCTACTGGGATGCGTATTCTTCCACATTTTTTATACCAACCCTCTAAAGCCTGTTCAATATGTATATTAAAAAGCATTGGTAAAAGGCTATAACCTTGTTTTAGACCTTTTGTTGTGACTATCGTATCTGTCAATCGGTTACTAATTTTTATGTGCGCTTTAGTGTTATGTTGATTCATTTTTCTTCAATGTTCATCCTTTTCATTGCTTGCCACAGTTTTTTCCTAGTACACTGTCATAAGCTTTTCTAAATCTATAAATGTCATGTATGCCTATATATTCTTAATTCTATTTTTCTTAATGACTTGTCTAACACAGAATATGTTATCTAAGCATGATCTATTCTTAAAAATCCACACTGCTCTTTATTGAAATCATCTAATTGTTCTTCTACTTTCTCATTCACTACCGCCGTAAATAGTCGTGCGACTGATGGTATAACGCTGATTCCTCTACAGTGGTGAAGTGGTTAGCACGCCTGTCTGACAAGTGGGGTGTGTCAGGTTCGTTTCATTACAGGGACGAGATTTTTTAAGTATTTAATTACGTTTTAAATTCTAAAATTACAGATTTTCAATGTAATGGCTTGTACAAAGGTGTCCATAAAAATAAAATATTAACTTAATTGAGGGTACGGGCTTAATAGTTCAACACAGACAATTGGAGACCCTTCTAGTTTACTACCAATTGAAAAATATTTAGACGTATTTTCTTGACAAAAGCAAGAATTGAAAGGGGCAGAGAGGCGGCATCGCATATGCATTCTATCGTTATTTAAGACAACAATAGAATGATGTACGTGACCTAAAGTCGATTCACTCTAAGTTCCGTCTTCCCCCAAATTGAGGGCTGATGATGCCAATCAAGAAAAACAAAATTACCAAAAACATAATTTAAAGAATACAATTGCTTTTTGTGTTAGAAATAATTTAAACACCTTTGGAACTATAAGAATATAGTAATTGAATTAAATTGAAACTAATATTTCAATTATTGAAGCTGTAATATAGAAAAAGAAAATTGTATATAAAATAACTTTCACCCCTCCACAATGCTTCGTTGCAAGATAACCAAAACATCAGTTGTTTACTGTTTCTCGTGCGTTGACGTTTTTTTATTCCATTTTGGTTGCATTTTGTTATTATATATCGTGTTATATACGTTTTAATAACTGTTCTTTTCAGAACAAATTGTGCATTATGCCGAGAGGTTTAAATTCGCAGTCAAAAGCGCTGGTCGCGTCACTTATAAATTATTTTGAAAGAGAACGTGATAATGGTGGACCCCTTATTCCATTAGTCTCTGTTCGTTCAGGTAAAAATTATAAAAAGTATTATACATATACTACAACTTAATTTTTAGAGAGTTGCAGATGCCCTGTCAATTAATAAATCTACCGTTTGTGGTATCTCGACAGAAGTAAAAGAATGCCGCCCCCTCAGTAGCCCGAAGAAAACCAGACACCGCGTAAAAACAGTGACAGCTGTTGATGATTTCACTGTTGTGGCAATCCGAAATGCACTCTATACTATGTATAGACAAAGTAATACTATTACATATTCTAATGCGGTTTGAAGTGCTAAATTTGTATCTTTTCAGAACAACAAGTAACATTAACTTTACTTTTACAAAAATTGAAGGATGATGAAATTTTCTCTGGGGGGAGAACTTCGTTAATGAAAATTTTAAAGAATATTGGGTTTTCTTGGAAAAAAGACGATCCTCGCAGAGCCATGATGGAACGTTCGGATATTGCTCTTTTAAGAATTGATTTCCTTCGAAACTACGTTCAAAAATATTAAAAATAGTTATTTCTGGGACCCGGTATTCCTTGATGAAACATGGGTATTTGAGAATGGCACAGTTGGTCGATCCTGGCAAGATACCAGCGTGCAAAGTGTTAAAAGAACAAAAATTGATGGGAAAAGGTTAGTGAACTGATATTATAGCCCCATGAGGTCCACATGAATATTATTTTTAGATATATCATAGTACATGCAGGTAATCGCAGTGGTTTTATTCCTGGTGCATCATTGATTTTCCCATCAAAAACAAAAAATGCAGATTACCACGGAGAAATGAATGCAGAGACATTTTTGGACTGGTTTGAAAATTATTTATTAAGAAACTTGGAAAAAACCGTCTATGATTATTATGGACAATGCCCCATATCACAGAACATGCGTCAATGTTTCTCCAACAGCAGCTTGGAAAAAACAGGACATTCAAACTTGGCTGACACAAAACAACATTGTATATGCTGCTGATATGTTAAAATTGCAACTATTACATTTAGTTCAATTGTAAGTGTTGTTTTACTATTTTTTAATATATACAATACATATATATATATCTATTTTAGACATAAACCAAACAAAATTTATGCTGTGGATGAACTGGCACACCAGTACGGACATAGAGTTTTGCGATTGCCACCGTACCATTGCATATTCAATGCTATTGAGAACATTTGGGGTATAAGTAAGGTTTACTATAACAATCATATCGGAAGAGATGGATCTGGGATGGAAAAAGTGTTGAGTATGTGGCAAGAGTCAATTGACCACATTACAACGGAAATGTGGTCCAATACTGTTAACCATACAGAAAAACACTGTCATTGAATGGTGGGAGAGAGAAATTGGTTTTGACCAAGAAGAGGTGTTACCTTTGATAATAAACCTTGAAGGGGAATCTTCAGATGAAGAAATTATCTCAAGTTCGGAACCTGAGAATGAATATTGAGTTTTTCACATATTTAATTACATTTGTACTCATTTCGCACCTATGTATTTAAAATCCAGATAACCACTTGTTTCTCTTGTATATTTCTCACTACAGCAATAAATGACTTGAATGAATTTTATATGTCTTGCATAATGTATTCAACAAATTTAATAAACAGTCTAGTTGTTTCGCATTTATTTCTTTCTGTATTTGATGCATTCCCTTTTTTTGTTATTCTGATAGAGTAATACTTCAAGGTGTATTGGTCAAGTTAATATAACGTCTTGTATCTGAAAATTTTGCAGGTTAAAACCATTACTTATCCTCTAGCAATGTAAATCCGTTTATAATTTCGCAATCGTAATTTATGAATTTTTGAAATCTTGCATTGATAACAGGAATAACTATAGAAATATCCAGAAATTTGCCTAAATTTAACAGAATGACTAATTACTCCCCATATTTTTATTGGTTTTATTCGGTGATTTAAAAATCTTGTGATTTCTAACCTATATTGGCTAACGTCAGTTTGGCGGATTTGGCATCACTGTGGAGGGGAAGTGCCCTTTAAAAAGACGGAACTTACAGTGAATGGACTATAGCTATGCATATGCGATGCCGCTTCTCTGCCCTTTCCAATGCTGACGCATTGCTAAGTCACGCCTCGATCCTAACTGACTTTCGTCTTTGGTTATTAGTTGTGTAAAGCGTGACAAACGGTTGCACTCGCAGAGATGCCGTAAAAGGAGCTGTGTTTACTATGTACATTCAAGGAATCGAGTGGACGTTCGGTTATTATCGATTGATCGGTGTGCGTGTACTATTTATAATGTTTGAAAAACTAGTGGAACCGTCCGGGGCGTACCGCGCAAAAGTAGACACAGTATTAATTAAAAAATAATAGATTGTTATCTTTTATTGACGTATCGATGACCACTGCGGTAATGTGCGACTGCCATGGTACGCTGCGAAGTACTGCAACATAAGCAATACTTCCATTGTCGATTCGGCCAGGCCTTGAAAACGGTCTGAAAACATTCTCGTATTCTTTGCAAATGATCGTTCAGCATCTAATGAAGTAAGATTTGCGAAATTCAAATACTCCTGCATCTCTTCTGTGCAGCCTTAAATTCCAAATATATATAGAACCTTCTCTAAGTCTTTTATTTAAAACTGCATGAATTTTTTGCGCGACATCTAGTTCTATAGGATCCGTCAAGTTTTCTAGAGCGGCTGCTAAATTGTTGATATTATTTAACGAGCCTTGTATAGATAAGTGAGTATTTTCCAACTGCGAAATAGTTTGTGTCACTACAGAATAGTTTATGGAAATGTCATCTACTTCTTTTTGGACGTCCGAATCGGAAAAAAGTTGCTGACTCTCGCGAACTGAAGAATTAGAAGAATTAAGTTTGAAAATGACATCTTTCACTTGGAAATAATATTTGCGATAGTTAGATACTGCCTGGATCTATGCTCCCCATCGCGTCAATACAGGTTGAGGTGGTAGCGGAATTTGCGGATACAATTGCTTCAATCCGCGAATAGGTTTGGGAGACTTCACGAGCACATTTTTTGGTAGATGATATTAAATCATTCACCCTAGGATACTTGCTTCGAATTGTTTCTACTACGAAATGACATGCGTGTATGAGGCAGGTTATGTGAAGAAGAGTTGGAAAGCATACTTTTAACATCCTACCAGCTTTCAGCATTGTTGCAGCTCCGTCAGAAACTAACATGGTGATTTGGGTTCCTACGATACAAAATTCTTTTAAAATGTTTTTGATTATGTTTACAACAGTTTCGGCACCAGTTCTTTCAATTCTTTTACTGGCTAACAACAAGGAAGCTGCTGGACCATTACGTTTTAAAGGACGCGTCACAATATGAATCACGCTGTGTTTCTGAACATTAGTAGTTTCGTCCACAGTGATTTTCTGATTTCTCAACTCGTCTTTTACTGTACTTTGCGCATGTGGTAAATTGTACCGCAATTGTCTTTTTGTTGGTAGCTTCCATGATGGAACATATTTATCCCAAAAAAGACGAAAGTTTTCATTATCTACTAGGTGTTGTGGGATGTTGCGCGTGCTCAACATAAAAATCAAAATAAAGTCATACAAAAATTGCCAGTACGGAATATTGTTTCTTAAATTCAATACATGACGTTTACTTTTAATATGACTTCTACATTCAAATGTCGTGCGACTTAGCAACCCTATACCGCAAAATTTGCAACGAATGTGCGAACCTGTAAATTACAAACCAGGAAAACGCCAAATATATTTCTTCACATGCGATGCAAGAGGTACACCAGGCTTACGTCCCACTCTCTGCATTCACATACGTACATACACCCCCCCGTACAGGCGTCTCTGCGGGTACAACCGTTTGTCTCGCTTTATTTATGTGCCAACGATATATGCAATCATATAAGCGGCGGTCATAGTGAAAATTACGCTGGAGATGCACTCATCGTGGTGGTTGGTAGTAACGCAAATGAACTTTAGTCAAAAGTATGTAAGAATGGTACTGGAGAAATCGATTAATTTTTGTGTGTTCATTGACAATTTCTGAAAATGGAACGTGGATATTGACAATATAGTAGCAAAAGTAAATAAAACTTTCTTTGCCATTTTAAGATTGAAGAGTAGCTTAGGTTACAGCACATTGTTGCAAACATATCATATGACTTATAGTTATTTAATTTGGGGTAGAACTTTAGATTAAAATAGATTATTTATTGCATAAAATGGTGATGAACTATATTGCGTTAATGTTCAAATTTTCCAATTTAGCAGTTGACGTCATTGATATTGTGGAAAGATTGTACTGCAATAAGTAAATTTCTTGTGCGAGCACTTTTTGAGCAACGTTTGCTTAAATCAACCTTGTAGTTGACTCATTGATAAATGTGTGGTATGTACGACGACTTTTTTGGTCAACTGTGTATATATAATAACAGCAGCGGTTATTGCTTTTTTGCGTAAAATGTTTAGACATTGCTTGAACAAGCTTTGCATGCTAAATTACCCATTAACCTCAGAAAATTATATAATAACGATGCCACAATCGCGATCGATGTATTAACAATCCTTTCCTCGCGCCACCTCATTAAACGGCTTAATAAAGTGAGGAACACCATATGTCGAAAATGAGAACCCATCGTAAGCCAAACAAATCGATAACTTTAAATAAATTGGATCACGTAATGCGCCTGCAACACGTCACTTCGACTAAAGAACCCGGTCATTAGCGAAGGCAACGCGTGATCGAGAGAACAGGGTTGGGCGCTTTAACAACTCTTCTTTTCGTACATACGCCGTACGGCCGATAGAGGTCGTGACCAAATTATGAATAATCATTAATTAGTACCCAGTCTAAATTGGTGTTGGAGTCGTAAGCGTTCATCAGTCAATCGCGTTGGGAAAAGAGAGTTATGAAGGAAGGAAAGGAAGCAAAAAAGAAGGAATAGAATTGTCGTTTATCTTTAAGGAGATTCTAGAATATTTTTTGTTGAAATTTTGCTCCTTTTAGGCATCCCTTGTTTGGGATGGATGGAGAGACGACAGACGTACAGATAATCGATTAATAATGTGTCTGTTAGCAAATGAATCGATGAAGGATGGTGTAATTTGTGTGGGAAGTAATAAATTGCCTTGGTTTTCGTATTACCGAAAAAACGTTGCTTTTATTTGGTTCTGTTGAAATTCGATAGGTATTAAATATTGCTTAAAAAGATATATTTATGTAGATGATTTTATTTTGCCATAATAAACCGTATTACAAGTTTTAGAAGTAGAATAATCTATATTGGGGAAAATATCAAAAATTATTTATTATAAGCAATCATACAAAAATATTGTATTCCATTATCCAGAGATTAGTTGTAGAATAAAATCAATTCCACGTGTTACAAGTTGTATAAATCACAAGACACCAACTACTAGTACTTATTTGTAGAGCCCGGTAACTGGAGAGCAATCGCAGTGGCGGTGTGACTGTGTTTAGGTGGGCGGGGAGGGCTGGTCGATTATGATACGACACGACAAATCATCATCACTCAGCTCAGTTTAGCATTGGATAGCGGATAGGGCGCGTTGATTTTATTGATATAGACGTAGTTGTTAATTGTAGTTATTATTTAGTGTAGTGTGTTTTGATTTTATTCATACAGACGTAGTTATTAATTGCAGTTTTTACCGAACATGTCGAAAGCTAAAAAACGACCCTTTCAAGACATAGTAAATAAGTTTATTTCTGACTTTCCCGATTTGTTTTACAACGGGAGTAAGATAGTTTGTAAGGTGTGCAAAATACATTTGATGTCAAATAAGAAGTGGAACTGTACAAGACACGTAAATTTCACAGAGCATAGGAAACGAAAATTGGGCATTCCACCGAGAAGTGCATTTTTTTTTATGTAATTCTTATGTTGGTAAACTGTAATTTGCCACTAGGCTTACTCGATAAACAACCGTTTAAGGACTTTTGGGACAAATACAATCCCGAGTTGCGGTTGCCAACGGAGAAAACGGCACGTAAGCATGTTGCATTTGTACGCGATGACGTGGAAAAGAAAATGAAACGCATATTGGAAAAACAGTTTCTTTGGTTATGTGTTGACGAGACAACAGACTGTAACAAAAAATTCAATTGTAAATCTTATGGTACGCATACTAGACCCTAGTAAACTTGCATTACCACTGTTACTAGCTAGCCAAAGACTACAGGAGTGTACTGCTGCAGCAATTATCAAGGTTGTACTTAGTACATTGGAAAAATTTCAAATTTCAAAAGATAGGGTGTTGATGTTTATGAGCGATGGCGCAGCGATAATGCGTTTGGTAGGCCGTTCTCTTCTTGAACATGGTTGCAAGTGTTTACATGTTACGTGTAAAGTGCATGCTTTACATCTTGTGGCGGAAACCACTCGACAATGCTCTCCCGAGGTAGATGCATTAATAGCAAGCACAAAAAAAGTATTTTTGAAATCTCCCAAACGCCTACGATCATTTCACACAGAGGTATTCGTCAACCACCGGAGCCAATTCTTACACGTTGGGGAACATGGTTGCAGGCAGCTTTTTATTATGCTGAACATTTCAAAATAGTAAAAGCTGTTGGTGCACAATTCAATCCTACCGAAGCTGCAGCTATTAAGGAGAGCCAGTCTAAATTTCAAGATATTTCCGTTGAAACAGATTTAAAAAATATTCGTAGCTACTAAAAAGGATTAGCTGACGCAATAGGCCAATTACAAAATAGATCGTTGTCATTATTGGAGTCTCTGCAAATTATGGACGGAGTGCATACACAGCTACTGACTATACACGACGGGCAAAATATAATCGCGTTTTAGAGAAGTTCGAGAGTGTGCTGCAGAAAGATCCCGATTTTAGCACACTAAAACAAATTTGTGATGGTGTATCGAATAATCCACTGACTAATTACAAAGATTATTTTAATCATGCATGTATAACATCGGTAGATGTTGAACGCTCCTTTTCGAAATATAAACTCATTTTCTCACCACGGCGAACATCGCTCACCGAGACAACTGTGGAAACACATCTAATGGTGTCAACTTTTTGCCACTCTTATCCATATGATGTTAATACTGTTAATGGTGCTTCTAATTTTACTGTAAGGGTGAGCGTTTCACTACTTTTCACATGTTATAATTATGTATTAGTTCTGTTATTTTTTTTCTATTTTCTTACAATTGTTTTTGTATACTAGGCAGGTATGGCTATGCCACGGCTCCCTGTTACCGGGCTCTACTTATTAGTGAATTATGTTGCACAATAACTTTCTGGCATACTTGTAAAATAATATAGATTTTACAAGTGGACACCAATCTACTAGTCAGCTTAATATAAATTTTGAAATGTTTTAATTCAGGCAAATTGCTTGGAGTTTTTGTTAATTGATTAAGTTTTTAAATGAACTGTGTAATTCGGGAGTATTCTTACACACTCTTTCGGCAACTTTAACCGAATTTTGATGTCAGTAAATGGAAATTAATGAATGTTGAAAATTGAAAAATGCAAATTAACCTTGATTTTACGAAGGTGCCATATAAATTCTATGTTCCTATGGAATTCACAGGAAACCTGCTTATTCTAACCTCCAACTTTCTCTTCTACCTTGAATTTATTCTATGATTTGAATATTGGGCGCGAAATACGAGTTAACTCGATGAAAGCTTGACCAGAAGTGAATTTAATTAGAGCCCCTTTTCTCCTTTATTTTAATCGCGATGGCGATTGTTTTTATCCACAGTGAATTTTGATGATTTCTATCCAAATATAATTTAACGAGGAATTTTGATAAGTGAATTGAAATGTAAAAGCCATCACCTATCCACCATACACATACGCGCGTTTAGATGTTTACATCTCTTCAGTGTGTCTTGTGGAAAGCAATGACATTTCAATATTTTAAATCGTATATATGCGAAGTCGATGTTTACATGTACGCACGAGGAAATCCAATTAAGATATCCTCATTTGTATGTTAATTGCTTGCTGAAAACGCCTCTACAGAACTGAACAAATCATATTGTTCCAAATTCCGAGGCGACAGCAGTCCTCGACTATAGGCTTAAACCGCCATGGCTAATTAATTGAAACGTACAAAAATTGATAAATAAAGTTCTGTGATACAGAATAGCATCGACATCCAAACAATAACAAAATTTAATAACATTTTGCATAATAACTTTATGATAGATACTTAATTTAAGAAACCCTGCTAGAAATACCTCTGAATTTATCCTGTTGTTTGTTGTAGGAAGGTTTTCATTGATTTTGAAAATTTACGAAATGGAGAAATTGTACAGAAGAGGAGTTTTGTCCACGTTACCCCACATTTGTCGTTGGTTAGACTTAGATAAATCATTTAGTACCCCTACTCCGAAGATCGGAGGCTCGGGAGAAAAGGAGACTTCCAAGAAAATAACTTTATTTATCAAAATTCTTCGTTAAATTATATTTGGATATAAAACATCAAAATTTGCTGCATATAAAAACAATCGCAATCGCAATTAAAATAAATCAGAAAAGGGACGCTAATTAAATTCATTACTTCTGTGTCAAGCTTTCATCGAGTTAACTCGTATTTTGGCTGCGCTCCCAGTTTAAAGTGTCTAATATTCAAATAAATTCAAGGTAGAAGAGAAGGTTGGAGGTTAAAATAGGCAGGTTTCCTGTCCCAGGAACATAGAATTTATGATATCTTAGTAAAATCAAGATTACTTTGCATCTTTCCATTTTTAACTTTCGTTAATTTCTATTTACCGATATCAAAATTCGTTTGAAATTGCCAAAAGAGTGTGTAAGAATACTTCCGAATCCCACAGTTCATTTAAAAATTTAATCAATTAAAAATATTTTTGAACCATTTCCCTGAATTAAAACATTTCACTATATTACTTTCTATTTTCACATCTCACAATTTTGGCAGACGTTCTAGTGACTAATCTTAATTCTGTACATGCATTTATGTTATGTAAATGTGGTAAGCGCAAGTAAGTAAGTTAAACGACATATTTCGTAATGCGCATGCGTTGAAAGATACCCATGTTGGACCCACAGTTGTTATTTAACAGCCATTTGTCTTAGTCGATGTTAGTGTTTCTGGAAACATTGAAACAATAGAATACTGAGCCATTAAATTCTTGCATTTGAAAGGCAATACGTCTACGCTAATTAAACACGAGATGGACGTTGTTTACGGGGAATCTGCACCATCATTTGCCACAGTGAAATTTTGCGCAGCTAAATTTAAAGGTGATCGTGCAAACTTGGTTGACGATGACCGTTCGGGATGGCCAAGAACTGCAACGACTACGGAAAATTAAAAAAAAAATAAGGTTAGACAGATAACAGAGGCTGTAGGCATCTCGATAGAACGTGTTTGACATATATTGATTGAAGAATTGGGCATGAAAAGGCTAATGGTGCATTGGGTGTCACGCTTGCTCACTCAGGACCAAAAATGCATTCGAATGAACATTTTCAAAGCTCTTATGAAGCAGTTTAAGCGAAATAAGTCGGAGATTTGGTGTTGATTAGTAACTGCATGTGAAACCTGGATAAGCCAGTACATTCCTGAAACCAAGGCACAGTTGAAACAGTGGGATGCGAAGGGTGAATCGGCCCCGAAAAAGGCGAAGACTGTTCCATCGGACAGGAAAGTGATGGTGACTGTTTCTTGGGATAATCATGGAGTTGTGTTAATTGACTATCTTGTAAAAGGAAAAACAATAGCGAGGCATATTACGCCTCATTATTACGGCCGTATTTGGAGAAAAAGAAAATTTTGTTCCAATAAGAAAACGCACGGTCTCACACTTCAGTGGTCGCCATAGCAAAAATTCACAAATTGGGGTTCGAATTGATAAACCGACTTTATTCAGCAGATCTGGCCCCATGCGACCCTTTTCTGTTTCCTAGGCTCAAAGTTTGGCTCGGAGGACAGAGATTTTCATCGAATGAGGAGGTTATCACATTCGTAATGGAAACGCTTATTTTGCAGAACAGGATGCCAATTACTATTTCGACGGATTAAGGAGAGGAGCATCGCTGGAAAAAGTGTATAGACTCATAAAGAGACTATGTTGAGAAATAAAACTGAATTTGACAAAAAAAGCACTTGTTTCTGTGTTAGGTTGGAAAATTTTCATATCATACAAGGGTGTATATGATACGTCGGGTCTGACGAGGATATAGTGAAGACGTACAACCGAACATTCGTGATAGATTTATAGATAGATAGTTTATTTTCTGTTTGTAACATTATATAGGTATTAATATCATCTGATAAAATTGTGAATAAATTACTAAATAAAGTGTAAATAAAATAAACAAAATTTGAAGCAATACATAGATAAAAATATATAAAATGTATAAATAAAAAACACACGAAAAATACGATGCATAGTGGACAAATTCAACACTTTAAAAGCTAGTATATGATATTCACCGGGTGGGTAGAATACATTTTCGTTGATTTATAATTTTAAAATCTTCTTGCAAATGATTATAGAGTTTAACTTCATAATAGTTCGCTGAATACCTCGCCCTATTTACTCGATGTAGAGGAATAGAGTTGTGGTGCTTGTTGTGAGTGTTGTACGTGTTCAGCTCGCCTTGTTGGTTGTAAGCAAATAGTAAGGTAAGTATCTTGTTGCCTTGGAATAAATCTTTACAAGATTATTCTTATTGCGTAGATTGCAATGGCTAATTTTTTTTTCAACTCGTTGATATGGTATTTGAAGTTTAGATTGTGCGACATGACCTAGGAAATGCATTATGTTTCTCTTATATTCCGGATGCAGTCCATTGCTTGAAACCCATTCCCCTGCATCTAATAAAGCAATTTTTGCTTTGTTTTCAGCAATTTCATCTGCAAATAGACACAACTTGCTACAGCTAACACTACCTGGAATATTGTTTATGTGCACTAGAAACAAGAAGGAGCCCAATGCAGATCCTTGGGGCACCCATTTTTCTATTCCAGTAGAAATTGATTTTTTGTTCTCATAGAAAGTTATATGAAGATAGTGTTACGTTTTTCTTTTCTTTTGTGCGGACTTTTATTTCGGAGATTGTACAAGTTGTCGTTCTATTCTTGGAAGTCTTGTAATCTAGTTTTCGCTTAACCTATGTGGAAAAGCTCTTCAATTTCAGTCACACTGTATAGTTTCGCTTACTTTAATTGGTTAAATCTTTTGTCTATGTTTTCCTTTAAAATATATCGATTTAACCTTCTTTCGCAGCCCTCGTTAGGTTCTTTTGACATTCTGGCTTATTACGATACTCATGTATGTTTCAATAAAATCTTCAACAGATTCTATTTATTTATGACATTTCCTATTAGTTATTTATCCTTTTGTTACTCTTTTTGCTATTTGGTTATGGGGTATTTCATTGGATCTGCTTTTCGTATTAATGTTAATTTTCTTACAGATAAAATACAATTAAAATTAGTCTTTTATTTTTCCTGAGGGCCTATACTTCCCTTTTTCATTGGCTTAGTAACTTTTTGTGTCTTTCCTCGATTATTATTTTCTACTTCAATTGGAAGTATTTACATCTAGTAAGGTTTATGTGTCAATCAGTTGGTTTGGTTAGATTCTACGAGATTGTCAAGTTTAGGTGCGTTCGGTAAGTCTTCCGAATAGCAAATCCGTTCAGGTTACGTGCATAGTTCTGTTGTTCCAGTCATTTTACTGCTACCAGCTCTTTTGTTATGTTTAGTTTTTCTTTATCTGATCATTTATATTCATTCAACCATTTTAAATTCCCAGTTTAGCATCTTCCGTTATCATAACTTAGTATTCGAGCCACGTAGTTCTATGACGTATTTCCGGATGAGGGGAGAATGATATTTTCCACTGTATTTCCGACCTTTTGTCGTTAAATTTTATCACTTGTGGCGTGATTGTTGAGACGTTAGTATACGGTAGTGTTTTCTATTTTGTAATATTTTGAATTAATCACTTTGAGTGGATATTTTGGAAACCTACCTGTATTTTCCGTTGCCGTCATTTGCTCTCGATTATTCGATTGGAAATATTTGAGAGGATGTCTACGGATTGCTGCTAGACAGGACTTGAATACAAGGTCTCTAACATCCATCTTTGATCTGCCATATGGGGACAAGATTTTTATTCGTCTCCATCTTATTAATCGTTTTCCCCGTTTTAACGGTAAGCTTTCAATTTGTTTATATTTCACATTAATTTTGTGGGGATTCGTTTATTTCTTTTTAAGGGTTCTATTCTCGGGTACACTGTTTTGGAGATTTCTGTTACGGATATACCTGATTTCGGATTTTGGATTATTACCTTCTTGAAAATTATCTTGTGGATCTACCTGAGTTTTTGGAAACACGTTTCTGAAATTACGTTTCGGACCTATCCCTGGACAACCTCGATCATACTACAAGCTAAGTTTAGATCTCCTTAGTATTCAAATTACCTTCCCTTGTTTTGAGCCTTTAAATTTAACCATTTAATAATAATTTTCTCTTAGCTGTAATTGTTTTTTGTTTGACTCAACAATTCATAATCATTTAGATTATTATTTATTACCCTTTCTTTAATTTTAGATTTGCATAATTTTCGGAATTTTGATCTGTATAAAAATTTAATCTATGTAACGTCAGGATATTTTAAGCGAGTTAATTTTTTTTTACTTACCTGATTTATTCTTTGGTCGGTTTAAAACCAGAAAGCTTTTACCTATCTTAGGTCAGAATTTCTTATAAGGAATGTTTGCATTTTGTAAACCGTAGCGCGTTGACCATAGCGACCGGTAATTTTCTTAACTTTATTATTATGACTTTTGATAAGTTTTAATCAGGGTAGTACCTGGTCCAATTTTATTAGTCGCATATACTTTTCTTTGTGAAGTATTGACTTGCTTTGTTTGTAATCGTACTTGATGTGTGACGTTAAAGGACTTTACTCCTTCGACGTTAAATTTGTGGGTTTTTGTATTAATCCAAATTTTCCCATTTCGCCTTATAATTTTTAATCACTATCTCACGGGTTCCTGTTTACCCCGATCGTCTGACAGGGTTATTTCAAGCAGGTGGCGCCTATATAAAGTAAATTGTCTTGGCGAGTGTATTAACCCACTCCTTCGCCGACGAGCAGGCTGGCACCCTGAATGAAGGATTCACTATTTATTAAATTATTAAATTTACGGGAGAAAGTTGTTGTATCCTTTTGTTATTTTGGATTCTTTTTTTTATTTAATTCCTTTTGCAATTTCAAGGCGCTAGAACGTAGCAATAGACTACGACAATGTGACTTTTTTGAAAACGATATCGGAAACCAAGTCAATTAACCATTCGCGCTAACTGCTCGAGTAACGCAATTTAAACTTATTCTCTAAAAAGCAAAAAAAAGATTTTTAGTTTGAAGTAATACTTCCACTGTCTGCAACATTTTCATTTTCAATAGTAAATACATTATTTTCTTGTTCTAACAAACGTGAAGTTGTGTTAGATATATCAGCTCCACTAAAGCTTTCGTGGAAATTTGAAAATCCATCTGCGTATATTTTCATAAACAAACATCGAACATAAAATACGTGGAATAAGGTTTAAATTTTGCAGATTCAGATTTGTAAATGGAACAAAAAGTTTATACGACATCTGCGAGCGGAAAAACAGATCAATAAATAAATAAACAAATGAGATTACGACGAGAAAAACAAACGAATGTAAGTATCATCATCATCATCATCATCGGAAACGGAGGAAAACAGAGAGAAAGAGAAGATTCCCCTTCAATTGACTTTGTCATCAAAGTCATAACGCTGCGCCATGCCAACCTCAGCAATCGCATAAAGTTCTTCTAACGAGCAGCGTCGAGCGCAACGCAAAGACATCAACCGTTTTAATGTTCATTATTTTTGAACGGGGGAGCTTATATTTGCATGTGTTATGGACGGATTTAAAAATGCGAGCGACTTTCGTCCTTAAAAGTGGACGCGTTAAGGTCCCCAATCGGTTCTCAAGCCGAGATCAGCTTTAACGAGAATAGCACAATGGGTTTAGAGATTTATCTTATTAAAAATATGGCGAATAACAGAGCCAATTTACCTAACCGATCTTTATCTTATGTTTACCTAACGATCCGACGGATTGAAACGCGTTTTTTTGATGCCACGTCAGCTCTACACGTCCTCGTTCGATTCGTTTCGAAGCGCGGACTTTTAAATTCAAAACGATTAATTTTAATTTGCGCGAAAATAACTGCGCACTTTAATTAAAATATGATCAAAAGGACCGATTACTTCGGATAACCACTTGGAAAGGCTCCCTCCTCTCCTGCTTCGGTTTCCTCTCACGATGATGCGTATGTGTACGAGGAAAAAAGTCCGTGCTAATTCTCTGTCGACAAAGTTTGCGATTTTAATCGGGTAAGCCGGGGGGAGAGCAGTAGGCGGATGCTCTGAAAAGGATTCAAAAACGAGGCGAAAAACGGGTCCGATTCTAATTAAATTAAATAATTGCCGGCAAATGTTCTGGAACACGTTCATTAGTAATATCTTTTTGGAGCGGTGATTTATCGAGTAGACGACCTGCCTCGTCTTTCTATATAACGGGCTCCTGATGGCGAACAAAAGGGTTTCTATGGAAAAGAATTTGCGACAGACAGTTAAGATCGGCAGATCTGCGATTATGATATTTTTAGATCGTCTTTACACACGTTTGACGGTAATTATGGTCTTTGTTAATATTTATTTTTGGTCTGGAAAAACGACTGATTCACTATTTTCACTTAATTTTGAAAGTTCATACCAGTTAAAATACAAATATGAATAGCATCTGATTAAAATCGGAAGGCATCTACTGTGCGAACCACATGATATACAGAGAAATTAGTCTGCTTAAGTAATTGTTCGTGTTTGGTGTGATGGTTGGGCATTAAGTTGCCTTTTAAACTGAATTTATATATCTTGTGTGTAGGCAAGATGGCGACTACAAGAAGTCAAACACAGAAAATGTAGAGTAGGGTGATGTCATCATAGACCATCTCAAACAGAAGCCACAACAATAGTTATGTCTCAATTATTTACGATGGTCAGGATACGAGTGAGCAGACAGTTAGTAATATTAATGTTTCTTTACGTGATGAATTGGCGTCATTAAATCTTGAACTTCAAGAAACACAGGAAATTAATATTGCACAAAAAAAGGCAATAATAACTAGAGTTTGTTAAAAAGGTGGTACCGGATGGCAGTAACGTAGTTGTAGCGGCGTGGGTAGGGGTGCGAGAGAGTTCAAAGCGACAGTACGTTGCACGCTGCTCGCCAAATAAGTACGCGGGGATGGGACGCCCAAAGGGTGTAACGTTCCCTTCGAATGTGAATAAATATCTCAGGCGTTTCCCTGGATTAGAATATAGAAGTCCGCATATTTATTGCACAATATGCACTAGCGGATTGCTAAGTTGCGATACGTTTGAATGTAGAAAACATTGTAAAAGTAAACGTCATGTATTGAATTTAAGAAACAGTATTCCATACTGGCAATTTTTTTATGATTTTATTTTTATGTTAAGTGTGTGCAACATCTCACAACATCTAGTATCTAATGAACACTTTCGTCTTTTTTGGGCTAAGTACGTTCCCTCATGGAAGCTGCCAATGTCTATGCAATTACGATACAATTTGCCACGTGTGCAAGGTACAGTAAAGGAATATATAAAAGACGAGTTGAGAAATAAGAAAATCTGCCTATGTGTGGATAAAACAACTGATGCTCAGAAACACAGGGTCATTCATGTTGTAGCGCGTCCTTTAAAACGTGATGGTCCACCAGCTTCATTGTTGTTATCCAGTAAAAGGATTCAGAAAACTAATGCAGAAATTGTTGTCAAGATAATAAAAGATTCGTTGAGAGAATTTTGTATCACAGGAACCCAAGTCACAATGTTCGTTACTGACGGAGCCGCAACAATGCTGAGAGTTGGTAGGATGTTGAAAATATGCTTTCCGACTCTTCTTCACATAACATGCCTCATGTTCATCAAGTCTCCAAAACACATCCGTGTATTCAAACAATTGTGTCCGAAATTACCACCACCACCTCAGTCTGTAATAACGCGATGGGGAATATGGCTCCAGGCAGTATCTTACTATCAGAAATATTTTTTACAAGTGAAAAATGTCATCTTGAAACTTGATTCAAATGATTCTGCAGCAGTTCGAGATAGTCAGCATTCTTTTCCAGTTCGGACGTTCAACAATAAATAGATGAAATTTCCATGAACTATTCTCAAGTTTCACAAGCTATTGAGCAATTAGCAAACAGTCACTTATATGCACGAGACGCATTAAATTGCACAAACGATTTACAAGCCGCTCGAGAAAACTTGACGAATACCATAGGAGTCGATGTTGATCAAAAATTTGGTGCAATTTTAACGAAAAATCCCGATTTACAAAAGGTTCGGTCTATAATTGAAAATCAATATCTGACATTCGCAAATCTTATTTCACTGGATGTTGAAGGATCATTTTCGAAGTATACGACAACGTACTCACAACACCGTCGACGGCTGAATGAATCGACAATGGAAGCGTTGCTGATGTTGCAATTCTATGCAGCTTACCAGGGCGGTTGCCAATTGCCACAGTGGACATCACTAATATTGTATATTACGTACCTACTTTTATGCGGTGCGTTACTGCCGGTACCACCTTTTTAACAAACTCTAATAATAACACTTCAAGAAGTAGTTGAACATAAGGACGAAACCATAAAATATTTGAAAATATCAATAGACAAACTTACTGGAAACGCTGAACAAGGGCATACTGTTGATGTTGGTACTCAAACTATACCTGTAGAGTACACTAGTTTACACATACAAACAGTAACTAATATGAATAGCGTTGAAACGCAAACAATAAATAACTTGTACGAGGATGAAGCACAAAATAGTGAGTTTGTAAATACTTGTTCGACATACGTAAACACGAAAGCATGTGTATCAATTGGAGTTGAGTCTGTGCATCGAAAAAATTCCATACATTTCACAAAAACATCGGTTGAAGAAAATGTGAAAAACACAACAGTTCAACGTCCTCCATCTGACAATAAAAAATCATCGAATGGTGTAACTTCTCATCGTAGTGCAATGGGTAGAATTTTGTTGCTTTCGGACAGCCACGGAAGAGGGATTGCTGATATTTTATGGAATCAGATGCCAAACTATATAATTGAATCTATTTTTAAACCAAATGCTATCTTTGAGGACGTAGTGATCGTTATTGAAAATTTAACTACCAATGATACAGTGATTATTTGTGCTGGTACCAATAACGCATGGAGAAGGGACCGATGTTAATTATTTTGGATCCGTTCTTTCGTCATTGTCTGGTATGAATGTTGTGTGCACTACTATTCCCTATTGGATGGGAAACAATAATTTTAATGAGTATGCCTATGAACTTAATAGACGAATGTTTAAAGCTTGTGAATGTTTCGATTTTGTCAGATATGTAGATATCAACAAAATATTGTTAAGACCAAGGCGTGGTTTGCATATTTCGAGAAGAGTCAAAACTATTGTGTTCTCGCGAATATGTAAAGTTATGAATGATGATGTAACTAACAGGAATGGTTATGTGTGTTTTTCTAATTTAAAATGTATAGATACTAATGGCGAAAGTAATGAATATAAATGTTATAAGCCATAGTGATGCTGCGGGGTTGGTGAATGGCGACGAGGTGTTTCTTGCGCCGAAGGTAAGTGATACCTGCAGGCAACTTTCAAATAGTTTGGATAATACTGAAAATAATATCGGTGTATCTAAGTGCGAGTTTTTACGCGCAAAAGAATAAAATACATATTTGCCTAAGTTTTTATAAATGTATTTAAACGAAATTCATATATTAATTATAAATTGAAATAGAAGATATATATGTACTGAAATATCTTTCTCAGGGGATTTTGGGAAAATTGTTAAATTTTCTAATTTTAAACTAAATTAACGATTCTTAGTGAGTTCGGGAGTATCCCTGGATACCCTTTCGGCAAGTTTATAACGAATTTCCAAATTAATAAAACGAAATTAACGAATTTTAAAATTATACATGTAACTAACCTTGAAATTTGAACGATGCCAATCTTATATAAACTCTCTGTTTATATAACCCTTACAGGAAACTGCCTGTTCTGGAAATTTAACCCTTTTCTCTTCAAATAAATTTGATTTCACAATCGAGCACTTTAAATTGGGATCAGAGTTGAGAAACACTTTGATTCAACCAAGGCCGAGTAAAGATTGATGAAAAATTATGGCGTCGCTCCTCTTTCTTTTATATTAAATCGCGAAAGACCGGCGATTGTTTTATTTGACAGCCAATTTTGATAATTTAACACAAATAGAAACTTTTACGATGAATTTCGATCAAATGAGGAGGTTGTATTTCGAGGATTCTATGATACAAAATGTTACTTAAACCTTTCAGATAAAGATTTAATTGTTGAATTATTATTTAAAATACCTCTCAATTTACGCCGTTGCTTATTTTAGTTGGCTGGGGGGAAATGGTAACGAGGAAATTTCCATTTTTCACCGCAAGAGCGATATTTAGTTACCAACGAGTGGCCAACCTGACATTTAGTCGTTCAGAAGTGACAACCGAGAGAGGCTGTTGTTGTCGTATATGCAACGTGAACATAACAGTACATATGCAATAAATTTGCTTCAAGCAGGAAATAAGAGAAATGAATTAGCCATTACCACAAGGGACTTTTCTATATTTTCTGCAGTAAAACGGCTTCTGTTTGAAGTTAGTACGTCTTTCAGTATCGAAAGCGTTCATTCAACTTCACAACTTCTAAGCAGGACAAAATTTAAATGTAATATAAGAGAGTTATATTTTATACATATACAGTGGTACCTGGGTTTATGATAGTATCTTATTACGGAATTTTCGGGTTATGGAAGAAAATTTGGATGAATTTTTGTTTCCAAAACAGAAAGATACTCCCAGATACGCAACGCGTCTTAGAACTTTTACAGATTCGGCAGAATTTCTGCGCAACTGTACATGCTAGAAAGAGTTAATTATATACAATATAATGCGATGGTTTGTATGGTTAACTTCTCACTATTCCACCGCTTCGCATCTGACTTAAACTCATAATTAACATTATTTTTACTTTATCCGAAATTCCTTTTATCTTTGTGAAAAATCTTTTTCAAAGAACAAAGCCGAAAGTTCTACGGTCAAACAATTTCTTATTTGTCGCGTCGCTAATTTCATACGCCGAAAAGAGTTCTTATTAAAAACAGCGTATGTAAGTGAAGTTATTTCTTTTTAATTTCAAACTTAGAGTTTTTATTGATTTTGCTACGTAACTTTATTTTCTATAAGTTCAATTGTACGAGGGTAAGTCAAAAATTACTTACACTTTTAGTTCTAGAACTGTATTAAACAAAGATAGGTGTACAATAGATACATTATTTTTCGATATAGTCTCCACCTTTAGCAATGCACTTGGTCCAGTGAGCCACAAGCTTCCGTATACCTTCCTGATAAAAGGTTTTCGGTTGGTCGTGAAGCCACTTTTGCACCGCATTCCGAACGTCTGTGTCTGAGGCAAATCGACGACCTCTCAAAGCTTCCTTGAGCGGTCCAAAGAGATGAAAGTCTGAGGGAGCGAGATCAGGGCTGTAGAGAAGATGTTCCAGGGTCTCAAAGCCCAATCTGTTGATAGTCTCTATGGTGTTATGGGCCGTGTGCGGACGGGCGTTGTCTTGTAACAACAAAACTTTCTTTGAGAGTATACCACGGCGTTTGTTTCGAATTGCTGGTTTCAGCTTATTCGCCAACAAATCACTGTACCTCACACTATTTATGGTAGTCCCCCTGTCCAAGAAGTCGTCCAGTACAGGGCCCTTTTCGTCCCAAAACACGGTTAGCATCACCTTCCCAGCCGATGGCGAGGTCTTGAATTTTTTCGTGTTAGGGAATCCTGGGTGTTTCCATTCCATACTCTGGCGTTTCGATTCGGGCTCGTAGTGATGAACCCACGTTTCATCAACGGCCACCATTCTGCTTAAAAATGCGTCGCCTCCGCGTTGAAGCGATCCAATAAGCGTTGGTAAAAGTCTGCGGTGAATTTCAGCACCTTTCACACCCTCTGACCACAAAAATCGGACCACTGTTCGTTGTTCCTCTTTGGTGCAAACTAATAGCGGAGCTGACATGCTTATGCTCTTGTAGCTAGCAGATAAATGACGCGATCGTGATTAAATTCCGCACACATGACCACACTGGCGCCAACTCAACGCATGCGCAAGCGTAGATAATATTTGACTTACCCTCGTATTTAAAATACATAGAATGAATTTCCGATTATTTGTTGGTTATGGGAACAGATTATCTCTATTTCCTTTATTTCTTATAAGATTGATTGATTGATTGATTTTCTACCAGAGCAGGGCTGGTCTTTACATCCCTAACACTGAAGCTTAGTAGCTTATTGTATTATTCCTGCTTCGGTTTTGTTTTACTTAAACAGGTTAGTTCCCGCAATCAGGTTTAACAGCCTATGTAGTAAATCTTTCTCCATTGGTAGTTCAATTGTGCTTCGCATAGCGAATCTGCGTTGAGCTAACGCTGCACATTCGAAAATAATATGAGAGGCTGTTTCCTCCTCCTCATTGCAAAGTCTACATAAGGACTCATCTTTGTAGATCCCCATCTTATGCAAGTGGCCTCTCAAACAGCCATGTCCTGTTAATAGACATGTTGCTGCTCTAAGCTGTATCTTGTTTAATTCAAGCAGGTCAACAGTCAGATGTTGCGACGGTCTTCCCATCATCTGTTTGCTGTGCTTTTGTCCAGCTGCATGTTTCCAATTTAATTGGTGTTGTGTTATAATCCACTCATTAATTGCACCGCGCACTGCACTCTTGGAAATACCTAGACCCGGTTCAGGGCCTATATAATTCATTTTTGAACCTTCCCTCGCTAGCTGGTCTGCAATTTCTTTGCTCGCTATGCCCCTGTGCCCTGACACCCACACCAGTGTGACCTTGTTGCGTTTAGACAGAGCCATTAGGGTTTGCAGGCACTCCCATACTAGTTTGGAGGTTATGCGATAAGATGCCAGTGCCTTTAAGGCTGCCTGACTGTCAGAGAGAATGCACATCGTCTCACCCTGCGGACGCCGACGCAGACCCTCCCACGCGCAGGTTTGTATAGCATATATTTCTGTTTGAAATACCGTGGTGTATCGCCCAAGTGATACACATGCTTTGTATCCCTGGTTTTCCTCATATACACCAACGCCAGATGTAGTGCCCGTTTTGGACCCATCTGTGTACCAGACTAGTGTTCTTGGTTTTTACCCCTTTCCATCCCTCCATTCTTCCCAATTCAAGAAAACTTTGAAAGGTTTGTCATAGGAGATCCTGGAGATTGTTGTATCACTACCCATATCATAGATAGGGTTTGTTACTACTGCTTCTATTCTGGTGTGCCCAGATCCACTGTGGGATCTCCAGTTGCTAGTATTTTTCAGTCTGTATGCCCCCATTCTGGCTTCTCCCTTGATATAAATCTCAAGAGGAGGTAGGTTTAGCATGGTTTCCATAGCAGCTGTTGGAGTGCTTTTAATAGCTCCTGTTATACAAAGACATGCCAGTCTCTGAATTTTCGAGAGACTAGTTATCGCATGCTTCTGTGTGATCTTAGGCCACCAAACCAGGCAGCCATAAGTTATCATGGGTGTTACCACCGTAGTGTACAGCCAGTACGCCATATGTGGTTTAAGTCCCCATGATTTCTTATAAGAACATTTGATTCTAGTTACGAAATTTCGGATTATGAAATGTTTTTGAAAAAATTTATTTCGTACCGCTGTATTTGAATTTTGTATTTCTCGTGCAGACAATTGGTTTAGTGTATTTAAATCGGTTTTTTTGCTGAACACTACATCAACTTAATCAGTTTATTTCTAATATCACCCGGAATTTATTGAATGTGTCGTTTAATGTCTTGAACGCGTTTCTTAATTTTAAGTGTTCAATATGGAAGAAAAATACCTTAAAAACCTAATAGCGAAATAAAGAGTAGGTATAGTAAATATATGTAGAATAATTTGAGCAGAAAGCTCGAGGCGAATACTACGACAGCATACCATTCATTGATTCCTCGATCTTGAAATAATCATCGCCTACATCACATGCTCTGCTGCGGCTGACGTAATCCTATACAATTTTGCCGTTCTCTGATTATGAGTTCACTATGAAACATGAAGGAATCTTAAGACAAAGATTAACTTACATAAGGTACGCTTTTCCTAAATCTTATTTAATTATGAATAGTACGGCAAATGTAAAGTTATAGTTTTCAATGAAGTGTCTGCATTATGTTGCTGGTATTATCCTATGATTATATTATCCTTAGCAATCATCATTAATGGCGAAAACATACAGATTACCAAATATATGGCGGACATCTGCTAATAACAACATTACCGCCAGGTAATTTCGAAGTCGCTTTTTACCATTCAGCCGCCATATGATAATGAGAAAATAAATCGATACCCAACTGAAAAATGCGCCTCTTTTTACCGGTACGTCGTATCATCGCCAACAATGCTAACAAATTACGACGCGATTCAAGTGGTGACGTTTGATGTCCCGTATATACATACACATGCAAACATATGGCCGTGATGCAGGCCGGCGGCGATCGCTTACAATTGGAAATTCAAAAGGCCTAACCCGAAGCGTGGGCGTAGTATGAACGTATTCGTACGGTATCCACACGGCAGAAAGATGTGCGCTTCGTACCGGCCAGGTGCGACCGACGGACGTGTCGGTCCCACTAATGAATGAGAGTATTGTCCAACGGCGTGAAATGACCCCTAATTGCCCAACAATCGGATTGCTGTTCAAATCGGGAATATTTCCGAAAGTCAATAGGACTTTAATTGCATTGTATGAGTGCCCTCGGATGGAATGTACGCTTAGTTGATGTACAGGGTGATGATTTTCTAGGTCTTATGATGTTTTCATACACTTCAAATCGTGGAGTCTTGTAGCAGATCAGGAGAGCTAAGAATAACTGAAGGAACACTTGCTGTGTGGATCAAGCGGTCCATGTAGAAAAAAATTGTTTGTCGATGAATGGCAACATACTTCCCAATTGCTAGTTCGGCGATAGGGAAAGGAAGACAGATATCGTCTTGTATGTTGTATCAGTCAGACGCTCCCTTGACTTCAACTCACAATGTAACTATTCGTGTCTTAAAACTTACAAGAGTATTTCCTTATTTTATTTTCACATAGTTTATATCTAAAATTCTTCATGGTGAGGTATATTCATCGCTAGAGGATAAATCTATCAGCTTGAGTACATAGCAGATTTTATTTTCATTGTTAATTACAACAACCTAACCGTCAAGAAAATAATTTTTAAAATAATCAGCATAAATATACTTGACATAAATAAAATATTACCTATACAACTATGGAAATGGTAATATTACCGATTTAAATTACCTTGCGCTTTAATATGTGATGTACTATTGGATGCTAAACAAATATATTTCGCAAAAATTTTACATAATGTATTTTTATTTCTAAATTGCCAAGGGAAGGAGTTAGCTTCCCCTCATGCACTAGGTAGACACGCTGTATGAAGCAAAACTAAATTCCGACAGAAGAAATTAAATTAAATTGATGAATTTATCAAATATCTGCTTGATAGATTCTTTTTAGTAAGCTTATTATCTGCAGCAAACAATGAGGACAGTATACGAAATATGTTTTATTAAAATATTATGCTTTTACATTTTACATTTTCATTTTGTTGCGCTAACGAATGGTCCCAATAATTGCCATCGCTTTCGTGTACAAATTACAATCTTGAGCAGTGACCACATGAACCTGCACAGTGGCGTAACTACCAAATTTGGGCCCCCACGCAAGATCTTTCAAAGATTTATTTATCATAACAGGAGTAAAAACATAGAAGATCGGAAGGCCCTTTGGACCCCCTTGCGTCTAGGGCCCCTACGCATTGCGTGGGCTTGCATGGGTGTAGCTACGCCACACCTGCATTTAAAGATGAATACTTTTCTGGAAATTCTGTATACGGCGTGTCCCACTAAGAGTAGGGACCGGCAACATCTTGGAAGCTGCAATGGCTATAGTGATGGGAAAAAATTCATAACTAAAGTGACAATTTAGTATTAGATTAATGTTTATTCTCTAATAAGGGACTTCCCCGGTAGTGCTTCCCTTGTTCCCTGTGTGCCTTCGAGAATTCCCCGGCCTCACACAAGAAGAATTGGGGATTTCTTGACCATTTATTTAGTCTATTCAGTCTATTCTATACACGGATTTTTCTAAGGCCTTTGACAGAATTGACCATGATATTATGCTCTTTAAATTAAGTTCTTTTGGCATGTCACCTCGCCTTCGAGATCTGATGGAGTCCTACTTAAAAAGCGGTCATGTTATGTTTTCTATAATGGCTTCAGCTCATGTGAATATGCTATTACGTCAGGTGTTCCACAAGGATCCAATTTAGGACCTTTGCTCTTTGTGCTTTTCCTCGACGATCTGCTGGAAGCGTTGACCTGTGACACCTTAGCTTATGCAGATGATGTAAAGGTGTACGCAAGAATTGATTCCATTAATGATATGGTTAATCTGCAAATGAGTATTGATTACGTATTCCACTGGTGCCAAGAAAATAGTCTTATGTTAAATGAAGCAAAATGCACGTATGTAACATATACTCGCAAAGTAAAAAGCTTGCCTACTACGTACAGTTTAAGCGGTTACCCGCTGCAGAGGAGCGAGACCATAAAAGACCTAGGAGTTATCTTGATAGTCAACTATCCTTTAAACAGCATGTTTCGCAGACGTGTTCCTCGGCCGCAGCCATGTTAGGATTCATCATACGATCTTCGAAATACTTCACGAATCAACATCTTCTGAAAACGCTGTATAGAGCATTTGTCTTAAGCCGGCTAGAGTATGCTTCCATTGTATGGTATCCTTACTATCAATCCTACGAGGATTCTATTGAGAGAGTACAGCGAAGGTTCCTGAAATTCCTATCTTTTAGGATCGACGGCATATATCCAGTGAGGGGTATAGACTATGCCACATTATTGGAACGACATGCGGTCCGGAGCATTTCGGAAAGAAGGCAAATTTGCAGTGCGCGGTTTCTCTACAAACTTATTGACAATCAAATCGATTGCGCATATCTGCTGTCAAAAATTAATTTGAACGTTCCTCGTTTGTCTTCGCGTAGTGTTCAATCGTTTCGGCCTTTAACTGCAAGAACTAATGTGCTGCTGAAATCGCCAGTTCAAAACATGTGTGTGAATGCAAATAAATATTATGCAGATATTTTTGTCGGTGACGCTATGCATTAATCGGTGGAGTATATATATATTATTTTTTTCTTCTATTATTTTTCAGTTATCTTTTATTAAGTATTATATTTTATTTTTCTCTTTGTATTATGTGCACATGTATTCGTATTATTATTTCGTCCTGTAATTGGGGTATCCTGTTGGGCGAATAAAGTTTATTATTATTATTATTATTATTATTCTATATCTTATAATAGGTGTTGCTGTTCACCTGTAGTAAACATGGCACTAACACAAGAAGAGCTGATAGCCCTAATGAATGAAAGTAGTGACGAGGAGCATCATGAAAATGCAGTTGGCAGTGATTATGAACCCTCAGATGGCGATGGGGAAATTGATAATGATGAAACAGTGGCAACTCAGGCGGACAGTAACGATTATACGACCGAGAGCGAACACAGCAATTCAGATTCACAGGATGTTCCACGGACTGGCAAAACCTTTACATCAAGAAATAATCAGCAACAGTGGTTCGAAGACGAAGTTGTAGTTGAACAAGGAAGGAGAACCCAGCATAACATTCTACGGGAAAAAGCAGGTCCCACTCGTTTTGCGAATTGCGAAATTGATTCCATCTTTTTTTATATTCTTTCGGAAACCACTGCAGGATATTATAAGCAGATGGACAAATGTAGAAGGTAACATAGTGTACGGTAATAAGTGAAAACTAATTGACAACAAAGAATTAACAAATTTTATTGGAATCCTAATACTTGTTGGTATGTATAAGTCAAAAAATGAAGAAATTTCGCAATTGTGGAGCGTGAAAGATGGAAGAAAAATTTTTAACGATCTAATGCCTCGGAACCGCTTTCAACAAATACTAAGGGTTATTAGTAAAGCTGGCCACGAGCGGTACCGCGCAGTAGCGTAGAGTCGACCAGGCCTCGCGTTCCACTAGAGTTATTCTGCTAATAGAGATGTTTGCTGCCGCAAATAATTTCGCTCATCTTTTAAATAAAAGTTAAATAACACGTGCTCAAACATTTACCATTTTAAGAGTCCTCCGTGAAATCACAAAGTGAATAATGTCTGTTAAATATCTGCAACATTAGATATGTTTCAACTGTTGTATCGGCAAAACTAGTACGGCATGAGGAAAAAATGCGTTTATATGCAGAGAACGAACGTTCTACATCTAGTGACGTAATATTTGCGTAAGTAAAATAATCTTTCAAATAACTTAACGATTCTGTTGACGCACCTTCACAAATGTGTCTTAATGTGCCAAAATCAGAATTTTTCTCAAAAAACACTTTCAAATTTTTCTAGAACAGAAACATTTTTTGCGTCTTCAATCGCGCATAGCTGTGCGTGAACATGTTGCACTATTTGTAGAGATTCTTCTAACGGCACCGCAGGATTTTGTAATTTTTCTATTGCATCTGCTAGCCCGAAGTAATTGTCGTGAATGATTTTTAAATCCATTTTAACCTGACTATCTTGAAATTTCGACTCGCTTTTCTGGACAGCGGCAGCTTCCTTTGTATCGAATTGTAAAACCACGTTCTTAATATTGTCAAAATATTTATGATAATAAAACGCGGCCTGCAACCATGTTCCCCAACGAGTTAGAATAGGTTCTGGTGGCTCTGGTATACGGGGGCACAGTCTGTGAAATTCGCGAATACGTTTCGGTGATTTGACAAATACTGCTTTGGTATGCGCTATTAAAGCGTCTACCTCAGGATAACATTTTCTGATGCTATCCGCCACAAGATTGAGAGCATGAATTTTACACGTAATGTATAACAAATTAGCAGAATGCTTTTTAAGGGACCGGCCTACAGAAAGCATGTTTGCAGCATCATCACTCACTAACATCAAGAGTTGGTTTGTTGAAAGTTCAAACTTGTCCAATGTATTTAACACTAACATTGAAATTACTTCGGCAGTACACTGTTGTATTCGTTTGGAGACTAATAGAATTGAAGGTGCCGATTGATGAGGTTCCAATTTGCGTGCCATTACATTAAGAACAGAATGTTTCATCCGATCTGTTGTTTCGTCGACACATAACCACAATTTTTGATCTTTCAACTCCGATTTTATTTTTTGTTCAATATGTTCGCGCGCAGATGGCACAATTCTTCGTAACGATGTTCGACTTGGTAATTTGCACTCCGAATAGTTATTCCAAAAGCAGATAAATGGTTCCTTGTCTAGTAAATTAAACGGTATATTACATGCGATAAACGTAACGCATAAATTAAATATAAATTTTTCATTGTCTCGTGCGCAATTTCTTTTTGAGACATGCTTTTCACTATTTACGTGTCGTAGACAATGTTGTCTGGACCAACACATTAATGGGATTTTACAGATTTTCGAAGTTTGTCCGACCGCGGTCGTTTTGCTGACGAAATCATAATTTTTCTAGGACAGATAAACAATTGGGCAAATGACCGGCAGCGAAAATGTCCATACTGCTCCGCAGACGAAGTAATACTACCGTTCCTCTCGGTCCGAACTGATTCTACGCCGATGCGCGGTACCGCTCGTGGCCAGCGTTAGTTATTAGATTCGACAATGCTGCCGAAAGAAGAAAGAAAAGGTCAAGCGATAAACTGGAACCAATACGGGAATGTTTTGAACTGTGGAATAGTTATCTGCAAGATGGTTACATTCTTGGTTGGAGAGTGACAATTGATGAACAATTAGTGACATTTAGGGGAAAGTGCCCTTTTAGGCAGTATTTGCCTTCAAAGACGAAAGGGAAAGAAATCAAGGGGAAAATGTAGTAAAACGATTGGTAAAAGAACTAGAAAACTCTGGTCGTAATATTACATGCGACAACTTTTTTACGTTATATTCTTTACCCGAATACTTACTTTCGAAAAAACTTACTATGATAGGAACTCTTCGCAAAAATAAACCAGAACTGCCAGTTTCTTTTACAACACCTAAAAACAGAGCTGTATATTCGTCTTTATTTGGTTTTCAACGTTAAGCAACCATTGTGTCTTATTGCCCAAGAAAGGGTAGAGTGGTTACGTTGCTCAGCACTATGCAGCACAACAAGAAGATCGACGATAGTCAAAAAAAGAAACTACAAACAATTCTTGACTATAACAAAACTAAAGGTGGCGTCGACACAACGGACAAAAGGATAAGAAACTATAGCTTCAAAAGAATGACACGCAGATGGCCACTTGTTATTTTTTATAATATGATTGACATAAGCGTTATGAACGCATTCATATTATGGTTGTCTCTTAATCCAAATTGTGACAAGAAGTTGAGGAAAAAGAGGAATTTTATTATAGAACTTGGAAAACAACCAGCAGACCACGTAGAGAATACAGAAAATCAAGCTACAACGAGTGATGCAGCCGAATTACCAGAGCCTCCAAGAAAAAAGGCAAGATGTAGCGTATGTCGGTCTAGAAAGGATAGGAAGACAAAAACAGTGTGTGCAACATGCAAAAAAAATGTATGTGGGGAACATTCAGTAGTAATATGTACATCGTGCAAGTAATATTGTACTATACGTATGTGACTTTCATGTATTAGATGAAAAATATTATATAGTACGTTTACTATCGTAGAATTAAGTTTAGTTCAAAGGGTTTTTGTTTTGTCTACTAGTACACGTACTGTATGCAAATAATAAAGACTGAATTTGGTTTTAATTATTATAAAAACCGTTCATTTCTATATGTGGGTCCAACGGACCCACCTGGTAGTTACTGCGTCTTCTAATACCTGATAGACTGAAGGTTAATGTGGTCTTGCTTTTCCTTTTTAGCTGAAAGTAGTTTAATAAGTTCGATATTCGTTTCACGAATAACTTTTATTTCGCTTCTCAACGCTGCTATTTCTTCGACTAAAGTTTAAGTTTCGTGGTTAACAATTTCACGGATTATATGTACAAAATCCGTGCTTTTTAAGAAAGGTATGACAGAGTCATCACTTCGATCATTCTTTTCACCTGATCTTAACTCGGGGCGTGATTAAGATTTTACTGAATTTAGATAACAGATAAAAAACGTTGTTATGTAAAGCACTATGAATATACGTCTTTTCACCTTAGCGTTCACACGCGTCACCTTAACATTAACATATTGATCATAGTATACGTTCTATCAGGACGTTTACTGTGGTGGGCGTGCAATTAGTTTGTATGTTGGAATTTTATTACAACAAACCACAAAAATATAAAAGTCAAATTCCCCGCTCTTTTAGTGTAGTTGGGTTTAGTCCCCCGGCTTAATGGCCGGCGCAATTGTCGTGTACTTTTAATGACGACAAATTGCCCGCAGATTACGGGTGCTCTTTCTTTTTGTAATTGGAGTCCACCAATTACAAAAATGGACAGGCATTTTTGTAATTGGTGGGCTCCAATTCCAAGCGTCATTGAGGTGTTTATTTTCTTTTATGTTTAATCTTTCGAATAATTTTTTTTTTAATGAGAAATACTCAATTGAAAATAGTTAGCACTGCCTACCTTGCTTTATTACATAATACATTTGTCATCATAATGTTGGAAATATTTTACTACAGCCCAATTAATATGTTGCAACTACAAAATTAGATATTATCAAATTTCTAATTTAAAAACAAAAGGATCCATTACCTTCTAAACTCGAATAAATTGCTTCAAATAAAATTTCTTTTATAGTATATAACATTACATTTACGAAATATATCAAATATCTTTATTTCCATAATAAAATAAAATGTTTACGTTTAAAATAACATATATATACGTAAGTGAATTGAGGTCTTTCCGAGATCATGCTCGTGATAACCACTGGGTTTAAATATGAAAACTCAGATAGAAGGACAAGTTGACGTTAGAAAAATTCAGGATTACGTATTTTAATTGCCACAACATATTTCGTCCGGGTAGAAAATGATAATAATCGTAAAAATACACATTACTTGACTACTTCATTTAATCAAAATAATCCCGAAATTCTAATTCTACATCTGTTCCGTTTAATTTCACCACGATAAGAGGAGAGAATGGGGACCTTGTTTATGGGAATCGGAAATTCTGATCTTTTAAAAGTTAAATTACCTCCTGCGACGAGTCCGAGAAGACAGTAAAGCTTTTATTGTCGTTTTATGGTCGTGTGCCAAGGTGTTTCTACCAAAATAGTTACCTCTGAGAGACATTTCTTGCGATCCAGGTGTTCCGTTTCCCGCAAACACAAAGCGGCTAATAAAATTAAAATTTCGTAAATTTGTTACACCCGACGTGAAAAGAACAAGTGCCCTAACGTAAGAGGTAAGAGAATGCGAAAGAAGCGAAAGAAAAAAAGGCAATTGTTGTGTGGGATACTACAATTAACTCCTATTGAGCTTTTGAGTTCGAAAAGCCAAGGAAGGGAGACTGATATGTTATCCATCACGATACGGTCACTCTATCTTTATCTGTTCCCTGCTCAATGAATGCGAAATTTCGAGTGGCGTTACTAAAATGGTGAGAAGAAGCTCTAGAAGACCTTTGTATTTGCTCCTCATACATGAATGTATCGCATGTCAATTTGACAAACATCCAGGGTGGCTTAAACAAGCATTTGTTGGAATTAAAAGACTATTTCGTGTTCATTGTGCCGGAGACTATAAAATGCGGTAGGTAGAGGTGCGCATAGAGCATTATTGCCTTTCCTAAAGGTATTGTGCTTAAAGTACTTATTTTTGTGTGGTATATGAAAGGTTAAGTGTGTGTGTATCCACTAGAATCTTTGTGGTTAAAATTTAGAGAGGTAACAGGTATTAGTCAATATTTATAAAAAGAAACATTACCTTTTGCTCTCAAAAAACAAAGCAATTGCTTCAAGTCATACGCACAAAAAAGTGAAGGAAACGCTTTTGCTTCGAGGCGAGAGAGTTTGCTTGAAAGTAAAAGGTTGCGTATTTATAAAAAGAAGCATTTGCTAAAAAACTGAAGGATTTGCTTCTAAAAAAATGCATCTAGTCCGTAGCAACTTTTTTTCACTTTTGACTAGTTTACTAGTTAGACCAGCCAACATACAGCTTGTATGGTGAAGTTTCTGTATTTTTAGGTGTAGCAAAATTAGTTTTTATGTGTTAAAGTCTAGAAGAGTTTGTATAAGTTGTTGCAGTGTCGTATTTGTTATGGCTACTGTGGTGCATTTACCTACAAGAAAATGCTATAAATTACTCCTCGTGAATCAGATTTCAAAACGTTATTTATTATTATTTTGAAGTCCATGTGGTGTAGTTGGCGGACTACTTTGTGGGAGAGAATCCATAAATTTGTAAAGCAGCCCTGTCACCTGTGCACAAAATGAAAGTATTTCCCTGTTATTGTGCGAACCCTGGATTCCAGAGCGGAATTGGTGAAGAATTGGGATGTACGCAGCCCACAGTCTCTAGAATATTCCACAAGATGCTTAAGCATGTTGTGGAAACGGCTAGCGAATGGATTCGTTTCCCAACAACAGAAAATGAAATCATACAGACCAAAGAGGAATGGAGCCCAAATCACCATGTTAGTTTTTGACGGAGCCGCAATAATGTTGAAAGCTGGATGTTAAAAGTATGCTTTCCAACTCTTCTTCACATAACATGCCTTATACACGCATGTCATCTCGTAGCAGAAACAATTCGAAGCAAGTATCCTAGGGCGAATGATTTAATATCATCTACCAAAAAAGTGTTTGTGGAATCTCCCAAACATATCCGCGTATTCAAGCAATTGTATCCGCAAATTCCGCTGCCACCTCAACCCATATTGACGCGATGGGGAACATGGATAGAGGCAGTATCTTACTATCGCAAATACTATTCCCAAGTGAAAGATGTCATTTTCAAACTTAATTCTTCTTAAAACTATTCTGTAGTGACACAAACTATTTCGCAGTTAGAAAATACTTACTTATCTATACATGACTCGTTAAATAATATCAACAATTTAGCAGCTATTTAGCATCCTATAGGACTAGATGTCGCGCAGAAATTTCGTGCAGTTTTAAATAAAAATCCGGATTTAGAAAAGGTTCGATCTATATCTCGAATTCAAGACTGCACAGAAGAGATACAGGAGTAGGTATTTGAATTTCGCAAATCTTACTTCATTAGATGCTGAACGATCATTTGCAAAGTATACGAGAACGTTTTCAGACCGTCGTCGAGACTTGACCGAATTGACAATGGAAGCATTGCTTATGTTGCAGTACTACGCGGTGTACCATGGCAGTCGCACATTACCGCAGTGGTCATTGATACGTCAGTAAAAGGTAACAATCTATTATTTTTTTATTAATACTGCGTCTACGCGGTACGCACCGGACGATTCCACTAGTTTCTCGAACATTATAAATAGTACACGCATACCGATCAACCGATAATAACCGAACGTCCACTCGATTCCTTGTATGTATATAGTAAACACAGCTCCTTTCACGGCGCCTCTGCGGGTGCTACCGTTTGTCACGTTTTACTTATAGGTAGTGAACGGCAAAATCGACTCAGAGCCGCGTGATACAAAGACGCACTAAGTATATGTTGCATATTTCGGATGCTAAGTTTTTATAAATGTATTTAAACGAAATTCATATACTTCTTTTTTGAAGTTGGTACGTTTTCCAGTATCGAAGACGTTCTTTCAACTTCACAACTTGTAAGCGGATCAAAATTAAAATGTGATATAAGAGAGTTACAGCGTATACATATACAGTGGTACCTCGGTTTACGATAGTATCTTATTACGGAATTTTTGGGTTACGGAAGAAAATTTGGATGAATTTTTGTTTCCAAAACCGAACGGTACTTCCGGATACGAAACGCGGCTTAGTACTTTTACAGATTCGGCAGAATTTCCGGAGTACTCGTGTACATGCTAAAAAGAGTAAATTATATACAATGTAATGCGATGGTTTGCGTGGTTAGCTTCCCACTATTCCATCGCTTCGCGTCTAACTTGAATTCATAGTTAATATCAATATTACCTTATCCGAAAATCGTTTTATCTTTTTGTAAAGTTTTTTTAAAGAACAAAGCTGAAAGTTCTACGGTCAAACAATTTCTTTTCTGTGGCGTCGCTAATTTTGCAATATATATGAAAAAGCCAACTCACCCTCACTGTCTTCCATACACCAGAAAGGGTCCTTATTAAAAGTGAAGTTATTTCTTTTTAATTTCAATTTTAAGAGTTTTTATTGATTTTTCTACGTAACTTTATTTTCTATGTGTTTAATTGTATTTAAGATACATAAAGTGAATTTGTAACTATTTTTTGGGTTATGGGAACGGATTACCTCTATTTTCTTTATTTCTTATAAGAACATTTGATTCCAGTTACGAAATTTCAGATTACGAAATGTTTTTGGAACCAATTAATTTCGTAAACCGAGTACTACTGTATTTGAATTTTGTATTTCCCCTGCAGAGAATTGGTTTAGTGTATTTGAATCGGGGTTTCTGCTGAACACTACACCAACTTAATCAGTTTATTTTAAATATCACCCGGAGTACTTTTTAACTTATTGATTGTGTTGTTAAATGTACTGAACCCGTCTCTCAATTTTATTTCGACTTTCGAAGTATTGTATCGTCGCTATTAAGTGTTTAATATGGAAAATAAATATCTTCAAAACCCAATAACGAAATGAAGAATAGTTATATTAAATATATGTGGAATCATTTGAGGAGAAAGTTCGATGCGAATACTACGACTGCACACCATTCACTGATTCCTCGATCTCAAATAATTATCGCGTACATCACATGCTTTGGATACAGCTCTGCTGCGGCTGACGTCATCCCATATAATTTTGCCGTTCTCTGCTTATAATACAAATTTTCCAAGTTTTAATAAAATTTGATTATTTTGGGTTGCAATGGTTTCCTTCTTTAGAAATATTTTTCGACGTAAGCCTAATAATATCTTCCTTTAATCGTTTTATGTGTCAAAGTTGTTATTCATAAATCTTCTTTATAGACAGACATCTTAGTGAGATTCTAAACCGGGTTTATTATTATCACCTTTAGTTTCAGATTGAAATTTAGATAAGCTGATTCATTTAGAGTTTTAGAACTTTATTCCCACACACAAAACAAATATTGTGCAACACCTAACCAACGCTACTTCCTCTGTTGTTTCATTTTTCCATAGTTATTGTCTGAAGTGGAATAAATTTGAATTTTTACAAACAAAATTAACAGTCCGTTCATTTAAATCACTACAAAAAATAACTTCTTGTAGATACAGTAGTATATTTGAATAACGTTCAGCATTAGAAACCTTACTTATTGTTTTAAGCCTGCAATACTCCTATATATCAACATTTATTTGTATCATTTTCATGCATATATGCATAACTCCGCGCGTAACATGCAAAGGTAATAACGTGTCGATAATTCTTGTTGATGGAAAACGTCAAGTTTCTCTGTCACTTTCCGCGTTTTTACATACATATGTTAATGTAACGGTGGTCGCCATAATACGCCGATCGCATTTGACGTGCAAACACGCCGGCAATTTCTATAAAATTACGTCAATGTTCTCCATTTTCAGATCGGCGTAATTTGTATTAACGCTACTAATCGTGAAATTTTATTAGGTTCGCGTAACTGGAGAGAGAGGCTGTTGATATACTTTTTTTTTTCAACGAACAAGTAATACGTGTTTTTGCGTAAAGGGAGGAAGCAAAACGTCAGTTCGAATCGTAATAGCATACAGGTAGACCGTCATTAGAAAGTGCCTTCGTATTTTCAGGACTTGATGATTCAATATCTACGGAATCGTTTGATGGATTTCAGCAAGTTTTAATAATGGATCTACTCTCGTCTTTAGAAAAGCCTTGAGAAGGGACTAAATTCATTTTTGTGGTCGGGCAGAGAGCTTTGTGTCAGGTTAGAAGTGAGGTTGCCGCGCCCACGACGCGACGTATATATGCAGATGAATCGACACAGGCTACATCCACGAATGAAATTATTGATTTATTGCAATAGTTTCTCACCAACCCTTCGCAGCGTTAGTCGTAATTGTAGAGATAAGATAAGATAGACCGTTGGCTAATAAAGTCACTAAATTTATCAGTGAATTTCCGGATTTGAACTATAATGGAACTAAAGTATTAGGTAGAGTTTGCAAAATACCTTTAATGTGCTGGAACAAAGGCGAATGTAAAAAACATAAATAGTTTACAGCACAAAAATGAGAAAAATGGCGTGCCACCTCAAACTTAATGTAATCTTCGGAACAACTTAACTGTTCTGTTGACGCACCTTCACAAATATATCTTAATGTGCCAAAATCAGAATCTTTCTCTAAAACACTTTCAAACCTTTCCAGAACACAAACATTTTTTGCGTCTTCTACTGCGCATAGCTGTATGTGAACATGTTGCACTATTTGCAGAGATTCCACTAACGATACTGAAGGATTTTTCTATTGCCTCTATTAGTCCGAAGTAATTGTTCTAAATAGTTTTTAAATCCGTTTTAACCTGACTATCTTGAAATTTCGACTGGCTTTCCTTGATAGCCGCATCTTCCTTTGGATCGAATTGTAAAACCACGTTCTTAATATTCTCAAAATACTTATGATAGTAAAAGACGGCTTGTAACCATGTTCCCCAACGTGTAAGAATAGATTCTGGTGGCTTAGGCATACGAGGGCACAGTCTGTGAAATTTGCGAATACTTTTTGGGGATTTGACAAACACTGCTTTTGTATGCGCTATTAAAGCGTCTACCTCAGGATAACATTTTCTAATACTTCTGCCACATACTGAAAGCATGAATTTTACACGTAATATGTAACAAGTTAGCACAATGTTTTTTAAGAGACCGGCCTACAGAAAGCATGTTTGCGGCACCATCACTCATAAACATCAACAGTTGGTTTGTTGAAAGTTCAAACTTTTCCAATGTACTTAACACTAACTTTGGAATTACTTCGGCAGTACATTGTTGTACTCGTCTGGAAGCTAACAGAAATGAAGGTGACGATTGATGTGGTTCTATTGTACGTACCATTACATTAACCACAGAATGTTTTTTACGATCTGTTGTTTCGTCCACACATAACCACAATTTTTTATCTTTCAACTCCGATTTAATTCTTTTTTCAACATGTTCACGAGCAGATGGCACAATTCTTTGTAACGATGCCCGACTTATTCCAAAAGAAGACACATGCTTCCTTGTCTAGTAAATTAAACGGTAGATTACATGCAATAAAGGTAACACATAAATTAAATTTGAATTTGTCACAGTGTCGTGTGCAATTTTTTTTTAAGAAGGCTGTTTACTATTTACGTGACGTGGACAATCCCTTTTGGACCAACACATTAAAGGGATATTACAAACTACACATTGAATTTTAACGCCATCATAATTTAGGTCAGGCATTTCTGCTATAAATTCTGTAACTTTGTCCAACATTGGTCGTTTTCGCGACGTAGGCAACATTTTTAAAACAAACGTAGAATTACGAAATAGTATTTACGGTAGCGTACATGTATACACAGCAGATCTGGTTGAGACTCGCAGTGATACTGAGGGTTGTATCGAACCTCCGCCACTGGCCGTTGGAGCTAGTCAGCAACTCTAGTGATCACGTTTACCGTCATGGTTAGTGTGGTTGATTGCTATGACGTTTGGACTCCTGTTTTTCAAGCGACACTTAATTTGGAATGAAAAAGACATCGTATCCTAACTTATTGTACAAAGTGGTTTATGATAATTTATTGGATGCATTTTTGAAAGTATAATATCGGTTTAAAAATTTGATTTGAGAAATATGTTATGATTTATGGCAAGTAAATTGAAAATAAAGGCAGTTCTCGTTGGCACGCCGTTTTTTCTATTTCTGTGTTCTTCGGTATTTACATGTATCAAATGTTTCTCGCACACTTTACAAACTATTTTAGCACCGTTGCAGACAAAATCCTCAAAGATAAACTTATTTACTGCGCCAGCAAGGGGTCGTTTGTTTAGTCTTGTTCACATTACATATTTTAAATTAATAATTATATGTTTATAACGAATAACACGTAACACAAAACACAAGCATGTTTTCGTTTCCTAAACTGAACGAAAAATAAACAAGCGGACGCTGACAAAGCGAGAATCGATTTTTGCACACAGCTCGTTGCTCCGGTGAAACGCCTATGTATCGCAGAGACGATCACCTCGCTCTAATTATGAATATACCTATAAAACACCAAGGAGTATGGCGGTCGAAAGGAACTAACACCTGACTGAAACTGTCGGGATGACCGAAGTTTCAGAAAAAATAAAACAGATTTCAAAAAATATTTCGTGAAATACATAACTCTAGTTTTAAAGCTATTTTTTTGTGATGATTTCGGATTAGGGGTCTCGGTATGAAATTTTTGCATTATATAAACATGTAACCAATATAGTAACAATATTGTCATAGCGTAATTAGTTTGCAAGGTGCAAGACGTAAATGCAAATTTTCATAGTGATATCGGATAAAATTTTGTGTATGTGAAACTGTAGTTTCATTAAAAACTTATCTAAAATTTCAATCATTAACGTATCTATCAAACACATGTTAAACATTCATACCCGCAGAGCATTTTTTCTTATTTTATACAATGAGTTTCCAATAAAGTTGAGCTTCTTGTTTGATATTTTTTATAAAATTTTTCAATTTTACAGTTTATTCCTTTTTAATTTTTTTTAATTTCTCAGTAAAATTTTACTTTTGTTTTCTTCTTCAGGATCAATCAGATATCTTACTTTTTCGAATCGTAGGTTGGTAGATAGTCTTGATGCCAAGTTGAATTCAATCCTAATTATTTAAAGTGTTTATTGAAATAATTGGATTTAATAATTGTAAAAAAAGCTCACTCTCAGCTAACATATATTTTCCATTCCCCGTCAGCTTCTACAAGATATAATTAAATTTCTTGTTTGGATCCATTTAGCATCCAAGGCAGAAAAACAACCTAGACTTGTTACCAACATCGTTGAACAACAAGCATTCCAGGTTATGTGCCTATGTAGTTTAACCTATAACGGGAAGAAACGGTATAGTATGTATTAGTTTTTTTAAATAGTATGTTATCTGATTTTAATTTGTTTGTTGTTAATTATTTGCAGTATTTTTCCACTTCATTTGATTTGTTTTGATTAAACTTGCGGACTCGCATAGGCGTCGGTATTACGGGTTAATATAAGAATACGAAAAATTCATAAATAAACTTACTTGCTAATTATTCAGCAAATTAGAGGCATCAGGATGTGAACTAATGTAAACTTGCATCATTGCATATCTTTCCACAGTTGCTTCTTTAAACCTTGTGCGTCGACAAGAAAAAACATTCTTATACATAGAAAACGATCTCCCCACATCTAAGGAAGTTACATTTGCATGTAGAAACTGTTTTTCAAAATCACTTAAAAGTTCACTATTCTTACACTTATTACAAACGGCCTCTAAAGTATTAAAATCGGGATTTTTCCTTAAAACATCTGCCAACTTTTGACTAGCGCATAATCCTGGCGTATCATTTAATGTGTGTAAATTAATTTTTTTACATTCTCCACTATGTCTAATGATCCCTGCAATGACAATTCAGTACATTGTAGTTTTCTGATGGCATCTAGTAATACTGTATAATTGGTACATATTGTTGTTAAATCTTCTAAAAGTTGAGGAATTTGAAATTCTCTTTGACTTTCTCTAATTGCTTTGGATTCATTCCGATTAAATCGCATTATAACTGATTGAATTTGTTGAAAATGGATCAAATAGTAAGAACTGCTGTTAGCAAGTACCCATCGCGTTAGAATTGGTTCAGGAGGTTCTGGAATACCTGGACAAAATTTACGAAATTCTTTTAACCGTTTAGGAGATTTACGAAACACTGCTTTAGTACTTCCAATTATCCGATCAACGTTTCCGTAATGTTGTCGAACAACTTCACCAACTAAATGCAAAGCATGCAGCACGCAGGTTATATGTATTAAGATAGGAAATATATGTTTTAAGGATCGCCCAACACTTAACATCATTGCTGCACTATCTGTCACAATCATCACAACTTGATCTTGGGCAATTTTGAATTTTTTCAAAGCGTTCATTATCACTTTTTGAATATTTTCCGCGGTACATTGTTGAACACGTTTGCAAGCTAACAAATATCGAGATGCTGCGTTCTCGCTAGATAAAATGCGAGCTATTACATTCACAATACTGTTTCTCTTTATATCGGTCGTCTCATTCACGGTAATAGATATTTTTTTGGAACACTAATCACGTTTACACACATTTTCTAGCATCTCTTTCATTCGCGGCAAATGATTCTGTAATCGTGTTTGTGAGGCTAATGGGTACTTTGGAACGTATTGTCGCCAAAACGTTTTAAAAGCTGCTTTTCCCACCAACGACAACGGAAGATTACAAGAGGTAAACATAATTAATAAATGTATGAGGAATAGTGTATAAGGTATTTCAGTTCTTGCATTTCTCATATGCTTAATACCATTGACATGCCTCTGGCAATCAGTTCTGTCCAATGCAGCCAAAGGAACATTGCATATTAAGCAAAAAACTGCACTACCGTCATATTTTAAATGGGGAAAAAGTGACACATACTTATGTACATTAGTAGCAAATCTATTACGAGGCATTGTTTTCTTAGGTATGTAAATATTAGTTCTATATGAAACGATACACTAATTATGTACTTGGTATAATACTACAACACACAAAAAACCCAGCTATATTTTCAAAAGCGACACGTAAGTACATAACCTTGACCGTTCGACTAATCTCTGCAACAGCTCAACCGGTACTAAAACGAAATCTCTCTCAGCGCGGTTTAACATGATTTATATTCAAGGTCGACACTACATGCCTGCCTCTCTACCGGTTTAATTTATTTATGAATTTTTCGTATTCTTATATTAACCCGTAAAACCGACGCCTATGCGAGTCCGCAAGTTTAGGTTACTCTACTCATTACTTTACAATACAATACATTTATTTAAAACCTATGGAGGACACACATTTCCCTAAGTACAGTGTCAATTTTGAACCTGAATTTGAATAAAGGAAATGATTTTTTTGTTGTGTAATAGAATAAAGTACGTTTTCTTTAAATATAGGTAAAATGTTCAAAAATAGAAAAACTATTTATACTATTTATTTTACGGAGGAGTAGCGCCATCTTTTGAACGTTAAACATTGATAATTAATTTCTTTTCTATCTCTCAACGAACTGGTTTTATTTTTATTCATTTTCAAGCAGTTTTCCTTATTTACATATATAAAACGATCCATGTGGAAATGTGCTTAATTTGTGTATTCTAACTTCAGCAAATGAAGGAACATCTTCAGCTACCGCTATACAGCAGCATAACCTCTCTTTAACCATCGCATGTCAATTACATATTAACGTTCACTCTATGTATATCATACCTGTCTTTGTAAGAACGTAAATACGTTGTGTTGTATTATGCTTATGATACTCACTGTGTGTTTACGGTGACACCGGCAAGCCGAAGCGGCATTCATCAGGATAATTAGTCTTTTTTTTTGTTAAGGCGTATTGCAAGAGCTACATACGTAAAACAGTGTTTGAAATTTATGAAATTGGCTGGGAAATGTCTGCTAGCAGGCTGTGAGGTATGTCGCTTACACGGTATCTCAAAAGCCGGCAATTAGATTCCATTAGATATTTTCTAGCTTAATTAAATTCTTTATTGGTACGTTACGTAAAACTGTGTGTGTTTATGTATGTGTATATTGTCTCTATGCGATGGAAGGTGAATGATTGCAGTTTCTTTTAAGGTTATAACGCAAAGTGAACGATATCATTATTGAAGAATTCACAGTAAACGTTTAAATGTGATCTATACTCTACAATTGCAATCCATTGTATCCCAAGAAAGTGTACTGAATGCTTACAGAAATGTGATAGAATTGACAAAATATAATAAATAACGTTGGCATAATGGCTGGTAACTAAAGAAGTTGATATTGATCTCTAATTTTCAAATTTTTGTAAAGCATAATTCCCAAATTACTTTGGTATGTTTACACATGTCTTTATAATAGGTTCGTGCATTTTTAAGGCTGTTAAAGTTTTTTTCTGCTTTATATTGAGAGAATTAATTGCAGTTACTGGTTATTTTACACTAAATAAGCAAGTACTTTACCCTGTAAATTTACATTTCTACCAATAAATTGCATAGATAATAATTCTGTAATAGGATTCACAAAAATAAAGATAACCTAACATTTTTTTCTGTAAATTTGAACTACAATAATGTAATTGTAACTGACACAAAGTAATGTATTGTCAAATACCAAGTCGAAAGTGGAATTACACATTTTTTGGTAGTTTTACAAAAATATTGAAATGGCCAAAAAAATCACGTTTCCTTGTAAAATCGCCTATATGATACTTTTCTCCCGGTCTAGGAGAACTCGCCGCGAGAACAACGCGCCACGAAGACAACTAACCGCGAAGACATTTCGCCGCGAAGACAAGTATCGGCTTTTTCAACTTAATTGTAAAATACTTACACTTACAAAATGTTATTTAAGAAAAAATAAATACAATAAAAATTACCCGACTAAACACAAAATTATTATAATCTTAAATCTACGGATAAAGCAAGAGCTAATAAACTTACTTAATTTACAAACAAGAATATTTTTTGAATTACATTTTAAGTAAGTTAAATTTAGAAATTATAGTAATTGATGCGACTAGAATGTCTTAACGGTTCCGAAATATCTATCGGTGGAATATCTATTGTTCTGAGTTTCAAAGAACCATATAACAAGTAGTTATATGTAATGCGTAAATAAAACAGGACATTCGAAAACGAAAATACCATTGTACTAACGCTTCATAACTCTTACAACTAACAAGGATCTTGATGTTAACCAACAATTTAAGTTACCAGACCTTGCCTCGATATTTACTTTTACATTTATTTAGCAGAATTGTTAACAACTCAGTTTGTAGAGTGTAATGTTCATAGAAATACAGTTATCATCTCTGATTCAAAAGCAGTTCTGACCAGTTTAAATAGCATTAATAGGTTAAATGCGAGCATTACGCGTGAAATTGCAAGCTGGCATTAGAAAAAAAGATTTCCCTCGTATTTTTGTGGGTCAAAGCGCAGAGAAACGTTTACTTGTATCAAGACTGTCCGCCTCAATGCAAAATAATTAGTTTCAATTATCCACAATACAATTACTGTTTTAGCGATGTTCATGTGTAAAAGATTTGGGTGTCTCATTTGATTCAAAATTATCATTTAATGATCACGTCACTAATGTTACATCATCTTCTTTGAAAGCTGTGGGCTTTGTTATTAGAACAAGAAGGCAATTTTCTTCGCTGGAGTCAATTATCTCTCTTTATTTTGCACTGGTGCGGTCTAAACTTGAATATGCATCTACAGTTTGGTCACCAATCTACGCAACACACATAACGTCACTTGAAAATATACAAAGAAAATTTCTTAAGTACATTTACTTTAAGCAAAATGGTGTATATCCAGGTCAAGGATTTGACCATGATATTCTACTGGCCGCATTTTATGTACAATCCTTACAGTAACGACGCAAACAGGCTGATATTAGATTTTTACGTAATATGTTGCACAACAAAATCGATGCTCCTCATCTTTTGGAAAGACTTTGTTTCGCGATTCCTTCCTATTCTACTCGATTGTCAACAACTTTTTACTGTCCCTTCCCCAGAACCAACGTTATGTTAAGATCGCCTATTTACAGAATGTGCTCTTACTTTAATAATATTTCTGATATTAATGTTGATATCAATTGTTCTGATCTTTGCGCCGTTTTAAATAATGTTTAGTAGTTACTTGCATGTATAATTTAGTAATTTAATTTAGTTTAGTTTCCTCTTTTGTTGTAGCTTTTGTTGTAGCTTATTAAAAAAAAAAATATATATTTTTTTGTCCTGTTATTAGATTCGTCTGTTGGACAATAAATGAATTATTATTATTATTATTATTATTTAAATCCAAAGAAATATTTTCTTAGTGCTTTTTTCTCCACTTAAGGAAAATATGTATACTTGTAAGGAAATAATTGTAATTCTTTGTTTAAGACATTTGTTAACTTGATTCAATAAAATCTTGCAGAAAATTTTAAGAAAGCGATTCTTAATATAAGTAAATGGCCGTTATAACACAAAAGAATATTTTCTTAAAGATAGTAAATAGTTTTCTTAATCCAAGAAAGCGTTTAGGTATTGTTTATAAATCTATAGTTTCATTTTCTTAAAATAAAGCACTTATTTACTTAGAACCCTTGAAATGCATATTATTTATATCCACATAATTAATTGCACTTACCTTGTTTAAAACACTGCAACATATCCGTACATAATGCAAAAAATTATTCTCAATACTTGTGATTTTAAAAAGGCTAAGGTAGAGGTTACAGAATAATGTTCAAACAAAAGTGAACTTAATGTAGAAGTACACATGAAAAAAATGCATAGAAACAATAACCAAGAGTAATGCTAATAAATAGCTTATGGTATTGATGGAATCATTCCCGGTAAAAACAATGTGTGAAAGGAAAAGCACTAACGCTTTTTGCTCCTGTCCACATTGTTGTGCATCTCTCAGTTTATGCCATTAATCTTCAAAAACAGCACTGAAATATTTCCTGGTGCCACCTACTGAAAAGAGATAAAGTCATGTCGTTCTAGATAGTAGCGACAGAAACCAGAATATAGATGCCATACTTACCCACACAATGGTATAACCTCTAACGTACAACGTTTCATTAACATTTTCAAAAGATACCGGTTAATGTAATATTTTTTTCTTTTTATTACCACGTGTACTAATGTAACTATAGTTTTTTTTATATATATAATAAATAATAATAATAAAAAGTGGTAAATAAACTGAAATATTAACTCATTAATTATTGAACTACATAAAAATGATCCCTATTTAAAAAACACTTTTTCATTAGTTCATTTACTTGTTCTCAATTTTAATCATTAACTTTTGGGTTTTTTTGTTCCATTATTATGATTTTTCTTTTATTGGATATCCTTGTAGTCTTGTGTCTTTTATTGGATACCCTGATGCTGTGTTTTTGAACGCGAAACCGGTCGCCTAATTTCTCAATAGAACTTTCTGAGATCTGGATCATTTTTTCATTCCTACCTTTAATATAAGTATTCTTTTATTATACATTTTTATAGTCTTGAAATAAAAATATTTGCTTGAATAGAGACTGATTTTTGCAAGAAAACCGATCAGTAAATTTTGATCTGATGTGTACAACTACTGGAATAAGATGTATAGCGAAATGTATAGTGAGAGACCAACTATTTTCTTTTAAGACCTTCTATCCCCAAGAGATATTGGTATACAAACAAAGACATGTCGAGGACTATGTTTGTACGTACAGTTAGTTAGATTAATGTGTAATCATGGCAGATTTTCATACCACTTAAACAAAATTAAGATTCTAAACAGTGACAAATGTGTATGTGGTGATGTAGGTGATGTGAATCACATAATTTTCGAGTGCCCGAAAAATAAGACCGCTACGATGGAACTGTGGAAAACTTTAACAAATTTGCAAGTAGAACAGCCTTGGAATGTTAATTACCTGCTTAGCCTTGATAATATTAATATTTATAGAGCCATTTATGATTTGTTAAAGAAGAGCAGAACATTCATTTAAGTGTTAAAAGTTAGCTTTGTATTCCTTGTTGTCTATTCTTTTGTTGGTCTACTGTTATCTGTGGTCCACATGTATGTAGCGTTGTAAAAAATCACCAACGATCCCGTGATGCGAAGTGCATTTCCCTGTTCTTTTCCTTCATTTTCGTGTAGTTTCATTTGTTCGTTCTGTGGGTTCTTTTCTCCAGACTTAAGAGAAGCAGACCTAAGAGAGTATTTAGAGGATCGCTGCCGTATCGTTTTACATTGAAACGGCAGTAGTTATATAGATTTTTATCAGTGTGCTCCATCTAGTACTTTGCCTCATTACACACCTACTGGTCAAGCATTGGGTTCAATTGTTTTGTTAGAAGTCGATAATGTTAATGTTGTACATGTTGCTACGACGAAACTTTCTTACCTGTAGTTATTGCATCTGCTCATACAAGAACAACAACAAGCATGTCACCTACATTGATGATTGAGGATGTTAAAACATTCCATCACGATTGTGATGATGTTCTTATGAAAGCATGAGCATCACCCACTGTTGTGCCAATTAAAGAAAAGAGTGATTGCTGGGACCATTGGAAGAAAATAAATAATTACTGCCATGGTGTTAGATTATTGTAAGACAGAAACTAGTGAACTAGTATATCGAATTTTGCTTTCTTCAAGTTTTTACGTCATTAATAAAGTAACGTCCTCAATCGTATTTGAATATTCCTTCCTCATGATAACGCACCAGTTGAATATATAACAGGGGGAAGAAAAGTTTTGGAACAAAATTTTTTTATCGGGTATGTATTTGAGAAATATCTTTGAAGATTGAACTATGGTTAAGTGTTATCGTGGTTACCTTGTTTATTCATTTCACGTGTCATTCTTTTTTCAAGTCGTTGCAAAATATTACGAAAGAATACAATTTATTCAGCAAAATACTTAAACGGCAAATTGTTTACGGACGAACATATTTCTCAAACTATCGCATATTAAACAATTTGAAAATATGGGGAAGATACACCTTCTCAAAACCTACCGAAAAGTGGTCAGCCACTACAGTTAGTTGCAGTGATGGCCCAAGAAAGGCGTTTGTACTTTGCTGAAGACCGTGTTGAAATGTCTACTCGCAAACTTACTCATTGCTTTCACGTTTCTCACACCACTATCGTTCGAGAGATTAAAAGAAATAATATAAAACACGGGGAAATACAAAAAGTGCCCAAAATACACTTAAGCTCAATTTCAGAGGATTTCTTGATGTTGGCGACTTTGAGAGATATTCGTCATTATGAATGATGCAAAATATTTCCCATTTTCTTACGCAGATATTCCTGGTAATGCTGGCTTTTATAAACAAGAAATGTTGATGAGACATTGGACGAAGTAAAATACAAGACAAAAACCAAATTCTAAGAAAAAGTATTAGTTTGGTGCGTTATTTCGGATGGAGGCTTTTCTAAACCCTACATAGGGCATGCGAGAGGAGAAGTAATAACGAACCTGGGCAAATATGCGGTAACAGCCAGAGGCGTGGCGAGCGCATAAAACTTTACACATACAATAGAAGGTAAGAAATAAATTATAAAACGTGCTGAAACACTTACTAATATGACTTGATGATTGTTAACTGGATTTAACCATCATCAAATTTTTTATTGGCGTTTATGCAACCGGCCCTTGTAACAATAATTAAATTGAAAACTATAGTAATCGATTTGCCTTTTCATCTTATTAAGAATATTTTTTTAATTTAATTGAGAGTTTTTAATCTGCACTGTTTGTATTCTTTTTTGAAAGGAATCAATTAATAAATAATGTTGCAGATGGCAAATGAATATAACATTTAAGCAATTATCAAGTTGGTTAACAAGCTGAATTAAATAAGGTAAAAATTGGAATATTGAAAAGGAAAGAAACAAAAGGAAAGAAGAATTAAAAGGTAAAAATACAGCGGAAATAAAGGAAACGAACAGAACAAGAGAGACACGAGCATAGTATCCAATTGATGAAATGAAAGCTCGGCATTAATTTTTTGCGAGTTCTGCTTCTCGTTTTCGCGTCGACGGCTCTCCAACATCCAACGTCCAATCAATAATTTTTATTTCAGGAGGGGAATCGGTAATGAGGCCGATAATTTACAATTAAGTGATCATTATTTCTCTTTTCTAATTATCGACGATCATCAGTCAGTCGGACCGGCCGTTCGGAGATCGTTTCGAAAGGCAAAAACTTCCCGCAGGACTCCTTTTTATCGGTCGCGGAGACCAGATTTTCGTCTGACGCGGTATTAACGGCCAATTTGCAAAACCCGTTGAAACGTGCATTTTTGCTATATCCGTTTCGCTCCGACGAAGCTTTTTTGCTATCGCTAATTGCATCATAGATTGAAATTGACGTTTATACAAGTTAAAATGTAAGTAAATTCGAAATTTACCATTGTAAGAAAGTAATTAAATTCAAAGACGAAATGACTTGTGGTTTTTCATAAAAAGCTAATTTTCCTTACATTCCAATCAATGTTGGACTGTTGTTTATTAAACCAATTATTAAGCTTTTAGGAGTCGTATTATTGTCAAAAGACAGAGGTCTATATGTATGTACTATGGAACATGTGTTCAGCCAGTACTAAGTGAAACCTTGTTTTAGGAAATAATTTAAAGTACATTAAAATCAATTTTAACAGTGCTTTATTGTTATTTTTTAATATTAATTATTGGTTGGTTATGATTCCGTCTAATTTAGACAAAATGTGAGAATAATAAGATTATATAAAATATTTAATACATTTATTGTATCAACTAAAATTTCTTTGCCATTAGGTAGCATTTACACCTCCAAAAGCTACAGCAGTATATTGGCCTTTAGATTTTTGTTTTAGGTTAAAGTTTTCAATAACGAAATGGCAATTTGAAACATTAATCACGCGCTTTCGAAAGACTTGGGTCACTGTTCCGGACAGGAATAATCCCATAAAATCAGCGTGGCGTGTTGTGAAAGAGCTTTCTAATTCGGTAACTAAAAGAACCAATATTGAATTAAGATTTAACCACGATATCGTCTCCAACCCTACATCGGTAGCGAATCATTTCAATGATCATTTCATAAACGCGCCTCTAAACTTAATAAAACAACTAGCAGTTAATGTTAGTAACAGTGACAGGAAGATTCAGATAGACAGAACGACCTTTTTAAAGCCTGTTTCACCCGCTGAACACTCAAATATCTTATGTATGAAACTGAAAAACACATACTCAGCTGGGGCGGATGAAATACCTGCTTGCGTTTTGAAGTCGGTATACACAGCAATTGTACCTGTATTGTCCCATTTAATCAATCTATGCTTTGAACAAGGCCAACTTCCTAGTACATACTTTAAAAACTACCAAACTGGTACCTATTTATAAAAAAGGCGGTAAATCTTTAATGGAAAATTATTGTCCTATTGCTCTCATTTCTTGCTTTTGTAAAGTTTGTGAATATTGCTTTCTAAATAGGCTGGAGGATTTCTTAAATCGATATAATATTTTAAATGCTAACCAACGTGGTTTTAGAAAAGGATACTCAACTTCAACAGCTCTTCACGCTTTATATAAGAGCATTATCACTTCTATTGAAAATGGTACCTACTCTGTAGCAATTTATTTGGACTTAAGCAAGGCTTTTGATTGTGTTAATCACAGTATTTTGATGCATAAATTAGCTGTCTACGGTATTAGGGGTTTCTCTCTGGAGTGGATAGAATCGTTTTTGAAGAATAAAAAACAATATGTTAGCATATCTGACTGTAGCAGTAGCAGAGTTACAAACCACAGTACTTCTAGCAAACTTACCACTAATGTCGGTGTACCTCAAGGCTCAATATTAGGTCCTGCTCTTTTTCTACTTTTTATCAATGATCTTCCTCTTAACATAACAGATAACTTTATCACTCTTTACGCTGATGATATTGCCTTAGTGGCATCTAGACAAAGGGAGGCATTGCTTTCTAATATCAATATTAAGATTGATAATACAGAAATTCGTGGGAGAAATGTAATAAAAACTCTCAGTTTGCTAATTGATGAACATTTGAAGTTTAATGGTTACATGAACAAATGTACAGTAAAACCTTATAGTAATCTAAAATTGATTTTCAATAGTAGAATGTTTCTTACTAAAAAACTAAAAACTGTGTTATGTGAATCTCTATTCGTGATTCAGTTTACTCCTGCGCGATAAGAAGAAATAAAAAAAAAATTCGAAATAAATTAATTAACTGCACGGTCTGTAGGTCCGGGAATGTTCCTAGACACTCTTTCGGCAATTTAAGTTAATGACATTTCATGAGTATTAAAACTTGAAAAGAAGAAACTAACCTGGAATTGTGACGTTCCAATATAAATTCTGTATTTATACGTTACGTACTGGAATCCTGTGTATTTTTAAACCTCCAAATTTGACTATTACTTCGTTTTTGTGGTAGAATTTAAATGCTGAACACTTAGAAAACGGTGACACATACGCCAAATACATGTTGCCTGGATGAATATTTTGACAAAAAGTGAGAAATTGATTAACGTTCCTTCACTCGTCTATTCCATTCACAATAGCGATTGTTTAACCACGGCTAATTTGGATAACTATCCGTTTAGAAATATAATTTGACAATAAATTTAAAACGAATATTTTACTTTTAAAAATGGCATAATGCATGCCATACAGGGACGCAACTGGAAGACTACATCCATGCTACTCTATGATGTTTAACACTACCAATAATTGCACAATATTAAAATTTACTCATAAATAAGACAATTACTTGACGAACGATATTTAATTTTCGAAATTATGCTAAAGATACAACTGAATTTATGCTGTCAATTATTATAGGAAAATATTCCATTAAAATTGAAGATCTAGGATATGAAGAAAATGAATAGAATACAAGTTATTTATCCGTTCCACCATGACCATCGTTGACTGGACTTAATCTCCTAGCACTCCCGCTCCAGCAATAGGAGGCCATAAAAGGTGTTGGAGCTACTGAGAAAGAGATTTTGATGTTGAACGAGTGGACTGAACTCTATACTATATTGAACTTATTATACGTGCCGCTAATGACAGCTACGTTCGATGTTATAAATTATAACATTACGGTACATACTCTAAATATTACGCCACCGGTACATCCGCACCAATTTTAGAGAGAAAAGGAGGAAAGTTTCGTTTCTGGTGGCATTTGATTTTTTTTCGCGATGTTTGGATATGTATGTGCGTCTGTATCTTTGGTTGAAGGGTGGGTGGGTGTTAGTTATGTACTAGTTCATTTTGTGCAAACTCTCTAGAGTTAAGTTGAAAAACAGACAGAAGCCTGAATTTCGTCTATTACGAGGGTCATTCAAATTTAAACCGGAATATCGTAATACAGCTTTATTGGTGGTACATATCAATACAAATTGAGTGCCTTATTTTTCTATATAGCTTCCGTCAACAAAAATACATTTTCTCCATCGGATAGGAAGCTTTTTGATTCCTTCATGGAAGAAAGAAGTTGGCTGCCCCAGTAGCCAATTGCGCACGTACTGTTCGACTGCAGCGTCGTCTTCAAAACGTTCCCCTCTTAATGCCTTCTTCAGTGGACCAAATATGTGGTAGTCACATGGGTACAAGTCTGGCCTGTAAGGTGGGTGTTCAAGAGGTTACCAGTGTAGCTTGAATATTGTCTTCATTGACGCTGGTGGCCGAACGCCGTTTATGACTTTGATTTTCCACTTTATCATGACCGTTTCGAAATGCCGGGCCTAATTGAACTCTTGAGTTTTACTCAGAGTAGCATCACCGACTTGTGCTTGGAGTCTCTTCAACACGTCACTTGAATTCACACCTTCGTTGGTGAGAAAACGAATAATAACGTAGTACGCAACAGACACTGGTACTTCCTGTTCACTCATAGCGATACTGAAATGAAATAGCGGACCTGAGTGTGTCGGCCGTGTGCATGCCTATCCCCTCTCCTTTCATCCGCAAGGGATTCCCCAGCGCACTGCGCTGTTCCCGTAACAACAAAGTTCCGGTTTATATTTGAATGACCCTCGTATGTTTATCGCCATGTAAAAATGTTTGTATACGATTTTCAATAAAGACTATTTATTATTATTATTTACATAACAAGTTTCTTACAAACGAAATAACATTAAAAATGTTTTTAAATCAATATCTATTATTCCAGAGTCAAACAGCATCCTGCTAGCACAGTATAGCTCACTTTCCTTAATATTATCGTTTCTTGTAATAAATATGCCGGAGGAACTGATGGCAGTGACATTTTTTAACCAAATTTCGAAATATGGAAACTTCAAGAGAAAGTCTTTATCTACATAACTTATTATTACGAGGGTGCTTTGAAATGTTCGCGAAATGAAGCACAGATGGCAGCATCAGTTCGATTAAAACATACGCAATGGATGGCGCCAATTGTTTTGTGCACAAATGTCAAATATGTTATTGTTTCGTCAAGTAGTAACAATTTTGTGCCCTTGTGAATAAAGCTAGTTGTGTGAGTTTTGCAAAATGGATAAAACTGAAACGCGCACTGTTATCAAATATTTTATGAAAAAAGATATGCACGATATTTTAGGGGATTTTGCTCCACCATTTACGTGTGCATAAGTGGGTGACGGAATTTAAACATGGTCGTGAGAGCCTAGAAGATGACCCGCGCAGTGGACGACCAAAAACTGACACGACGCCTGAAATCGTCGAAAAATCGTCGATTAAAGGTCTCCGAAATTGCTTAGGATATACGCATCTCAGATGAAGGAACATTTCATATCCTAAATGTGGAATTAGGGATGAAAGAGCTTTCGGCAAGATGGGTGCCGCGCATATTGACAATGGATCAAAACCTTCAGAGAATGAGAATTTGTCGAGAGAGTCTATACTGTTTTAACTCAAATAAAACCGATTTCATCCGACGATTTGTTACAACAGACGAAACTTGGGTTCATTATTATACCCCTGAGACCAAGCAATAGTCAAAACAATGGAGACATAGGGGTTCTCCACCAGCAAAGAAAGCAATGTCCGTGAAATCAACCGGAAAAGTTTGGGGTCCTAAGGGAATATTACTAATTGACTATCTTCCCAAGGGCCAAACAATAAACGGTGAATATTACGCTAAACTTCTAAACCAAGTGAATAAAAAAATTCATGACAAAAGACGTAAGAAGAAGACCATTTTCCATCAGGACAATGCACCTCCCCATATAAATGCGACAGCAATGGGAAAATTGAATGAAGTGAAGTACGATCTGTTGCAACATCCACCTTATTCGCCTGATTTGACTCCTTCTGACTTCCATTTATTCCCACGACTAAAAATTTTTCTCGGGGGAAAAAGATTTTCCATAGAAGAAGAAGTAAAAGCAGCTATTGACGACTATTTTGGAGGACTTGAAGAATCGTACTTTCGTGATGGCATAATGGCGTTGGAACATCGTTGGATGAAGTGCATTCAACTTAAAGGAGATTATGTAGAAAAATAAAACGTATTTCAAAAAAAAAAATCTCATTTTCCCTTTCATTTCGCGAACATTTCAAAGCACCTTCGTAATTCGAGCTGAATCATTACAACATACCTTTTGATAATGTAACAACCCATTAACTATATGAAAAAAGTACGTTTAATTATTGAAACTAAGCCAAACCTAACACTTCCTACATTTTTTGTTTCCTAATTACATTTATACGTTTACCGCAGCTCATAAAACGAAAAAGGGTTTCGTTTACAAGCGTTCTACCATTTTTCCTCCATTCGACCGCGTTACATGCACAGCACTCTCGTCGTTCACTACTTTCCGTGGTGTCAGATAACTTTGGTGGTTCTGTTTTACCGGATATGGGCCTAACTAATGTCCCGGTAGAATGCCAGAAGCGCTGCCTCATTAGGAGGAATGCAGCGCTAAACTGACATGTGTTTCCACAAATATTAATCATGTTTTTGGGCTTGTAATTAAAACGGCCTCCGTCGTGCGTGGTGCGTCTCTTTAATTAGGGGGTGTTTAGTTGTCGCTTCGCGAGCGGCCCTGCTCGCATTCCTCCTCCGCTTTGACCATTTACGGACGCGTCCTATGGCCGTCCTGAGGATCCTGTCCAGTCCGTACTCCGGCATTAAAATTTCAAATTAAAGACAAATAGGCGACGCATAACTTAGAGATCGGATGTTTGTTCAATTATTTGTTAATTAATGGTTTATTGGACGCGGGGAATGTCCGGTGTGGGATTTTTTAATAAGCGAGATCGCGATGCGAAAAATGAAAACCTGCAATGGTGATGTCGTTTTCGCTAGCCGTATGTTGGAAGTTATTTATTTGTACGGTCGTAAATTTCACGACGTTGTAAATATTATCGTTGAAAAATTGTTGTAAAGTCAAGCATCTCGCTCTTGCTATTTCAAGATCTACGGAATGTATTTTTTTTTTAAGTTCTAATGTAATAAGTAATTTGTAGAGCTTGAAACCTGACTGACTGCGATAACAGCTTTTGTTTCTTCGTATTAATAAGTCCAGAAGGAAGTAAATAATGTTAGGAAGACATATACAGGGTGATTTATGATGATGGCCTATTAGTATTATTTATTGTATCCCTGAAAGTTTTGCTGGATGATGTTATGGATAAAAATCTATTTTTTAGAAATTAATTTTATGCCTTGATTAAATCGGAAACGGATATCAACTTCCTTATTTCAAATAGAACACCCTGTACATTACAGATTCTTGTATAATGCTATTTTAATTTTGGCAGATGCAAACTTCAATCCAAACATCAATAGCTCTTAAAAAATCGATTTTTCCTAGAATTACGGTGATGAAGTGCAAGAGAACTATTACTGACTTTGTTAAAAACGCGTATTTTGCGTACTTCAAAGTAAAACTTGGAGAACAAAACAAATCCTGAGCACCGCAGGTGGTTTGTAAGATTTGCGAAGAAGGTCTAAGGGGCTGGATTAAAAAAACAATCCTTTGAATCCTTTGAAATACCAATGGCGTGGAGAGAGCCCAATAACCATACAGACGATTGCTATTTTTGCCTTTGCGACATTAAAGGTCGTAATACAAGAATTTTAAAACACATCGTGTATCCAAAATTATCTAATTTAATAAATCGGCAGTAAGACCAGTAACTCATTGTGTCGATATCCCTAAATCTGTGGTACCGAAACTCTTGCAAAAGGTACTGATGATGAGGAAGATGACGAAACCTAGTGCGAAGACTGGTGTGTTTCAACCTCCATCTTCAAGTCAAAATGTACCTCAGCTGTTTTCGCAAGAAGAGCTGAATGATTTAGTCTGAGATGTAGGACTTCGCTTATTGGCGTGGATTAACCCCTCATTAATTTTTCATTTTAAAGGTTTTTGTGGATCCTGGCTGCTTCTGTAATTTCAGTAAACTACATAAAAATGATCGCTATTTAATTACATTATCAAAGAAATAATTTAATTATACTGTAACTTATAAAAAAAAACTTTTTCATTAGCTCATTCACTTGTTCCTAATTTTAATTATTAACTTTAAATTTTTTTCCATTATTATAATTTTTCTTTTATTGGATATCCTTGTAGCTGGCCTGATGTGTTTTTTGAACACGAAATTGGTTGCCTAATTTCTCACTAGAACTTACCTACCTACCTTTAATATTATACGTTCTTAACTTAAAACTAAATGATTTACTTGGAAGAAACATTTTTCTGTCTTGCATTTTCTTGCAGATTATACTTATTTAATCCAAATAAAATTTCAAGAAAATTATTTTCTTATATTATACGTTTATATAGTATTGGAATAAAAATATTTTCTTGAATTGATGCAAGAAACCATTTCTCTGCGTGTAGCATTTCTCTGCGTGCAGCATACATGCTGTTATTATTTGATTAAAAGAAACTATATACTAATGTTGTACTGTTTTTCCATTGATCATAATGCTATAAACTTGGTATGGGCAACCTTTGCTTAGCTGAGGGCATAATTTCGGGACTTAATCAGGTCGCGGGCCGTAGGTAAGACATATAAGTAGTAGTATAGGCTAAAAGGCGTAAAAAATTTCACCATACATTTTTTTTATATTATTAGGAATTACATATACGGCATAATCAAACATATAAAAAGCAATATCACTAGTACATAGGCGCAAAGTGTTTTCTAAATTAACATCTATAAGCCGAGTACGATGCTTATTTTTATTAATTTTCGATCAACTCCATTTGTAGGTAAAGCGGAGCATCTTCCACATTACACTTGCACGGATTTGCAAGAATATTGAAAGTACTATCCATATTCCTAAAATCGGAAAACCAATCAGTGAATTGCTCTGACAGTAGTTTCACTTCTTCAGCATAGCGACCGTAATCAATGTTTTCGTGACTGGATAATGTTAAAAAATGAAAACAGTTTTTACTTCTCATTTGTGTTTCCCACAAGCGAATTTTGTTTTGAAAAGCTTTAAGATGATTGTACAGCTGATTTACCAATTGCCCTTGTTTTTGAAGTTTCAAGTTCAGGTCGTTTAAGTGTCCTGTGATGCCTACCAAAAATGCCAAATCACAAAGCCATGTTGGATCACAAATTTGCGGCAATGTTTTCTCTTTCATTTCCATAAAATCAGCTATTTCTATTCTAAGGTCATAAAATCTTTTTAGCATTTTGCCTTTGCTTAGCCACCTTACTTCGCAATAGTATGTCACATCATCGTGTTCTGAAGAGAGTTCATCCAAAAATGCTTTAAACTGGCGATGGTTAAGACTGCGGAATCTAATATGGTGATGGTATTTACTACCACATCCATAACGTTCTTCAGTCGAATGGACTTAGAGCACAAGTTTTGTTGGTGAATAATGCAATGCAGAATTATTAAATCACATTCTTGCACATTCATAGCGGTTGCTCTTTCCTTCAGAATTCCGATAAAACCTTTTCGTGGACCGACCATTGAGGGCGCTCCATCTGAACACACTCCAACTAATTTACACCACTGCAAACCATATTGCTCAAAAGTACTTTGCACCTCGGCAAAAATATCTTTTCCAGTAGTGGTCCCTTGTAGCGGCCGTAAAGCCAGTAATTCCTCTGTCACTACAAATTCTTCATCAACACCTCGTATAAAAATAGCTAACTGGGCTGTGTCAGATAAATCTGTACTCTCATCCAAAGAAATCGAAAATGCTTGGAAACCAGCCAGTCTATCAGTCAAATGTTTTTTTGATATCACTAGCCATCATATTTATAGGTCGAACAACAGTACGTCGCGATAAGCTCACTTTCTCAAACTCTTTTTTCTTTTCTGGACACAAAAGTTCTGCAACATCTACTAGGCACTCTTTAGCAAACTCTCCCTCAGAATATGACTTCGATGTTTTCGCTATTTTGGAACTAACTATTAAAACTAGCTTTAACAACGCTGTCCAGATTTGATCTTTGTGAATGGAACATTTCTTGCTGTTTCCCTAAATCGGTAATGAGTTTTTTAATTTTATCCTTTTTTAACTGGCCCGTAAGTAATTTATATTGAGCGAAATGCTTGCTGGAGTAATGCCGCTTCATATCATATTCTTTTAAAACAGAAATTGTTCCATTGCACCGCAAACACATAGGTTTACCACTGTGCATGATAAAAAAGTATTCTTCAGTCCATTTGTTTTGGAATTGACGACATTCTGTGTCCCCTTTCCGCTTTTTTAAACCAGACATCTTGATACATTTTTTTTCTTCTGAGCTGAATTTGCTTGAATATTTCCCGCGTCTTTTCTTATTAGTTTATATATTACTCGCAATAAGCAACTAGAATACTTTCGATCGTACGCGAATATGCGATGCTGGCCGCGTTATGAATAACAGCCGGCTCTGGAGCGCTTCGAGGTCATCGGGCGGCTTCCCGAATGTTTATCTGTTTGTCTCTTTCTATCGACTATTTCTGACTCGATCTGTGGCGTTCCATTGCGTACGCTTAATAATATTATTTATCGATTTTAGTCTTTATGATTTGAATAAATACAGTTTTAGGTTGGTTGACGGTAATTACAAATAAACTATGTGTGCTAAATCTTTAATTTTTTTGGCGCGTTATTTGAATTTCTCTCGCGGGCCGGATTGAAGCTGGTGGAGGACCGGCGGTTGCCCATATATGCTATAAACGAAAGAAAGGCAGTTGTACATAACATTTCCCAATTTACACTAGAAAACGAAATTTAGAAGAAAGCGTTTCTGTTATATGATGCTCCTAAAATGAAAAACAACGCTGCAGTTCGAGTTACCCTGACAATATTTCAAATTACTTTTCTTCTGGGTCTTCAACACGTAAATGCGAGGGTAAGTCAAATATTACCTACACTTTCGCCATAACAAGCTTTGAAGGTTATCATAGTGGCGGCCGCTTGCGCATGCGTTGAGTTGGCACCTCTGTGGTCATGTGTGTGGAATTTAATCACAATCGCGTCATTTGTCTGCTAGCTGCAACAGCATAAGCATGTCGGCCCCGCTATTAGTTTGCACCAAAGAGGAACAATGAGCAGTGATCCGATTTTTGTGGTCAGAGGGTGTGAAAGGTGCTGAAATTCACCGGAGACTTTTCTCACAATACTGGGACAGTGCTTTATCTCGCAAAAGCGTTTTTTTGTGCATCGAAATGTTTCAAAGTGGCCGCACGAGCGTAACACAAAAAGAGGGAGCTGGACGGCCGTCAACCTCGACCACCGACGACAACATTCAGCAAGCAACGAGAGATGGTTACATCAAATAGGCGAGTTACCATAGGTGAGGTTGTATCTTCTTTAAACATCAGTCATGATTCTGCCTATCAAATTATCCACGATGAATTCAAATTTCGTAAAGTGTGCGCGCGATGGGTACCACGAATGCTTACCGCAGAAAACAAAACCAAACGTTTGGACATCTGCCAACGCTTACAACATTTCGATCCACAAGAAAACGATTTTACGAGATAAAGCAGTGTCCACGTATTGTGACAAAAGTCTACGGTGAATTTCAGCACCTTTCACACCCTCTGACCACAAAATTCGGATCACTGCTCGTTGTTCCTTTTTGGTGCAAACTAATAGCGGAGCTGACATGCTTATGCTGTTGTAGCCACCAGACAAATGACGCGATCGTGATTAAATTCCGCACACATGACCACAGAGGCGCCAGCTCAACGCATGCGCAAGCGGCCGCCACTACCATAACCTTCAAAGCTTGTTATGGCGAAAGTGTATATAATATTTGACTTACCCTCGTAGATTGTATATTCAATATTGTACAGTAATATCGTGAATATTGAAATGATTTTCACTTACATCTATGTTTATGTAAGAAGATAAACATTATCTGGCGTATTGCGAAAAAATATTTTATAATAAATGACATTTTGAGTGTGCAACATCGTAAACACTAACACAATTATCGTCAATTAAATGGCTTCGTATCAAGACCTACGACTGGCAGCACCTGGGTGGTCCATTTATTTATTTTCTTTCCAATTCGATGTTTGTACCCGTTTAACACAATTTTGGCTGTTTTACACACCGATCGACCGAAGAAGGGAGGAGGAAACGACCGTACAATGTATCGTATTTGGTAATCGTATAGTTTCTGTTTGCTTCTTTATTAGTTTCTTAATCAATTTCGATAAACGTGAGTATTTTTCGATACTCTTGGCGGCCGCTAATACGGCCGAATCGAAATCGGGTTTTTCTCTTTCTTTTCTTGACCGTTATTACGCGTTGACCTTTTTCGACGGCAATTATCGATTTTATTTTCGATAAATTTGGGGCGATTGATAGAATTTGTATCGATATTTACGACCGCCTCATATGGAGAGGATTATTAAGCCTAATTAAACCTTATTAAATTGAAATAAATAAGGAAACATATACGTATAGTTGATACTTTGTTTTTTTAAAGGGCATTCATGAATGTAATGACGATATACACTACTACTTAAAAGTTTATTCCTATAAAAATTTTGATAGACAAATTAAGTGTCTTAGATGAGTTAGAATTACCTAAAATTTGAAAAATTTTTGTATTTTAGAATATCCTTCAATGTATATGTTTATCCTATAATCCTACAATATTCTTTTTTAGAAATTTGTGAAACTAAACAAGATTTTAGCGGTTAATTTTCATTCTTTTTATATGAGTAACCTGAAATGACACTCAATTGTGTCAAAACAACTTTGCAATTAATTACAAGAGTTGAACAAGCTCTTACGCAAAAAGGATCTAAATCTGTACTTTGTGTCAGCACAGGAGAAAAAGGAGAAATATATTCTTATGTTGGTTACTTGCTTCTATATGTAACATTTCTGTGCTTCTGCGTTTGTTGCTCCAATGCATCATATTTGCAACCTGATGCTGACTGAATGTAAGTTCCCAGAAATTTGGAAAATATAAAAAATTTGCCCTATATTTAAACGTGACGAGGTTACGGATGTGAGAAACTATAGTCCTACTCTATCTTATGCAACTTTTCGAGGTAGGGTGTTTGAGACTATACTATGCAGTCACATATATGTCTCTGTGAAAATAGTGCTGTCGTCTAACCAGCGTGGCTTTATTCGTGGGAGATCTACGACCACGAATCTGAGTTGTTCCTCGCAATACGTCTCCGAAGCTATAGATGGACAAGGTCAGGTGGATGTTACATATACTGATGTTCAAAAAGCCTTTGATCAGATTGATCATCATGTTCTCCTAGTCAAACTTGAATAAATAAGGTTTTCACGAGGTTTATGCGATATTTTTGGATTTTATCTTACCGATAGGGTACATTATGTAGAATACCATGGTACTACTTCCCATATGTACACCTCAACTTCGGGCGTGGTCCAGGGATCTAATTTGAGACCCGTTTTATTCCTAATCTTTATAAATAACATCGTTGACACCTTATACTGCAAACACCTCTTGTTTGCTGACGATTTAAAGATCTTTCACGAAATAAACAGCAGTAGCGACTATTCTATACTTCAGAATGATCTTGATTGTATATGTTAGTGCCAAAGAAATCGCTTACACCTCAATGTCAACAAGTGTAGAATTGGAACATATACAAAAAAAGTAAAAGCAAACACTATGACTAAGTTTTGGAGGGATAAATACCTGAGAAATGTAGTAAACTAGAGGATTTAGGGATTATATTTGATAGCAAACTTCATTGTCACATAACACCATGGTTGCGCGCGCGTACCGTATGTATGGCTTCATATACATGATTTTAAAAACGCACGTTATCTAATTTCATTATACAACGCCTTTATTTGATGCGGATTGGAATATGGAGCACCGATATGGGATCCCATTTATCAAATCCACATTAAGAATAGTGAAAATGTTCAACGACGATTCATAAAATTTTTGACGTTTTTGCCTGATGGTGTATATCCTGTGAGAGAGACTGCGATTATAGGCTTATGTTGAACCGTTTTGACATGGTGTCCCTTCAACTAAGATGCAAGGTGATAGTAGAGTTGCTCAATTTGCGCCAATAGCCAGTGGTGGGCGCATCAAAGTTTACACAAAATAAATGGTCAGAAATAAAATATAATACGTGCTCAAACACTTACCGTCTTAAGAGTCCGTGAAATCACAAAGTGAATAATGTCTAGAAATACACGTGGAAAGAATGCCTAATACAATAACCAAAAAATAAATGCTAATATAGCTCATGGTATTGGTGGAATCATTCCCGGCAAAATCAATGTAGCAGAGAAAATAGCGCTAACACATGGACATGTTTCTGCCTACTCGGCGTCATCAGCATGGTTCTGAGCACTATCTACTGCCGCTATCATTGAGTTTGCCTCTCAGTTTATATTGCTAATCTCCAAAGCAGCACTGAATATGTCTCTCGGCGACACCTATCGCCAACAAACACAGTCACGCCGTCCCAGAGGGTAGCAAGACAAACCGGAGTGTAGATGTCCACCACCTATCGGGCAGCTCTTGGGCTGCCAAACGCAAGGGGGCGTTGTGCCTAGGCACAGCGACATCTATACGTGCAAATGATTCCTCAGGCTTACCATGATGTATAGAAATACACGTGGAAAGAATGCCTAATACAATAACCAAAAAATAAATGCTAATATAGCTCATGGTATTGGTGGAATCATTCCCGGCAAAACAATGTAGCAGAGAAAATAGCGCTAACACATGGACATGTTTCTGCCTACTCGGCGTCATCAGCATGGTTCTGAGCACTATCTACTGCAGCTATCATTGAGTTTGCCTCTCAGTTTATATTGCTAATCTCCAAAGCAGCACTGAATATGTCTCTCGGCGACACCTATCGCCAACAAACACAGTCACGCCGTCCCAGAGGGTAGCAATACAAACCGGAGTGTAGATGTCCACCACCTATCGGGCAGCTCTTGGGCTGCCAAACGTAAGGGGGCGTTGTGCCTAGGCTGCTACATTGTTTTTGCCGGGAATGATTCCACCAATACCATGAGCTATATTAGCATTTATTTTTTGGTTATTGTATTAGGCATTCTTTCCACGTGTATTTCTATACATCATGGTAAGCCTGAGGAATCATTTGCACGTATAGATATCGCTGTGCCTAGGCACAACGCCCCCTTGCGTTTGGCAGCCCAAGAGCTGCCCGATAGGTGGTGGACATCTACACTCCGGTTTGTCTTGCTACCCTCTGGGACGGCGTGACTGTGTTTGTTGGCGATAGGTGTCGCCGAGAGACATATTCAGTGCTGCTTTGGAGATTAGCAATATAAACTGAGAGGCAAACTCAATGATAGCGGCAGTAGATAGTGCTCAGAACCATGCTGATGACGCCGAGTAGGCAGAAACATGTCCATGTGTTAGCGCTATTTTCTCTGCTACATTGTTTTTGCCGGGAACGATTCCACCAATACCATGAGCTATATTAGCATTTATTTTTTGAATAATGTCTGTTAAATATCTGCAACATTAGATATGTTTCCACAGTTGTTTCGGTAAACCGAGTGCGGTGTGAGGAAAAAGTGTGTTTATATGCAGAAAACGAACGCTCTTCATCTAGTGACGTTGTATTTGCGTAATTAAAATAATCTTTGGAACAACTTAACGGTTCTGTTGACGCACCTTCACAAATTTGTCTTAATGTACCAAAATCAGAATCTTTCTCTAAAACACTTTCAAACCTTTCTAGAACACAAACATTTTTTGCGTCTTCCACCGTGCATAGCTGTGCGTGAACATGTTGCACTATTTGCAGAGATTCCACTAACGACACCGAAGGATTTTATAATTTTTCTATTGCCTCCACTAGTCCGAAGTAATTGTTCTGAATAGTTTTTAAATCTGTTTTAACCTGACTATCTTGAAATTTCGACTGGCTTTCCTTGATAGCCGCAGCTTCCTTTGGATCGAATTGTAAAACCACGTTCTTAATATTCTCAAAATATTTATGATGATAAAACGCGGCCTGTAACCATGTTCCCCAATGTGTAAGAATAGTTTCTGGTGGCTCAGGCATATGGGGGCACAGTCTGTGAAATTTGCGAATACGTTTTGGGGATTTGGCAAACACTGCTTTTGTATGCGCTATTAAAGCGTCTACCTCAGGATAACATTTTCTAGTACTATCTACCATATGACTGAAAGCATGAATTTTACACGTAATATGTAACAAGTTAGCACAATGTTTTTTAAGAAACCAGCCTACAGAAAGCATTTTGCGGCACCATCACGGCATTTTGCCGCACCATTTGACATTTCTTCGGCAGTACATGGTTGTACTCGTTTGGAAGCTAATAGAATTGAAGGTGACGATTGATGTGGTTCCATTGTACGTACCATTACATTAACCACAGAATGTTTTTTACGATCTGTTGTTTCGTCCACACATAACCACAGTTTTTTATCTTTCAACTTCGATGAAATTTTTTTTCAACATGTTCACGAGCAGGCAGATGGCACAATTCTTTGTAACGATACCCGACTTATTAATTTGGAGTCCGAATATTTATTCCAAAAGAAGACATATGGTTCCTTGTTTAGTAAATGTAAATTAAACGGTAGATTACTTGCAATAAAGGTAACGCATAAATTAAATTTAAATTTGTCATAGTGTCGTGTGCAATTTTTTTTTGAAGAATGCTGTTTACTATTTACGTTGGACCAACACATTAAAGGGATATTACAAAATACACATTGAATTTTAACGCCATGATAATTTAGGTCAGGCATTTCTGCTATAAATTCTGTAACTTTGTCCAACATTGGTCGTTTTCGCGACGTGGGCAACATTTTTAAAACCAACGTAGAACTACGAAATAGTATTTACGACAGCGTACATGTAATTATACACAACAGATCTGGTTGAATTGATATAAAGCTCTTATATAACTTATTAGATAATAGAATTGGTTGCACAGCGCTCCTTAATTAAATTAACTTTAATACACCAAGTCTTGAATCACGTAATCATTACACATTTTACATACAGATAAGTAGGACCAATGTTATCCTAAAGTCGCCCATTAATATTATGTGTTTAAATTATAATACTATTTCTGGTAATGTAGATGTGAACTATGATTCATTGAAACGTATTATATCGCAACTGAACGACTAGAGCAGTAGCAACATTGTTTTCTTTTGCAGAAATGCAGTTTTTTTTCTCTTATATGCTTTATGTTTTTGCTTTTGAAAATCGCATAAAGTCAATTTTTTGTAAAATTTTCTGTATTTGGGTTTTATCTGTTGAAAATAAACTATTATTATTATTATTATTCCTAAGAAGAAAAACGACAGAAAAGAATGCCCAAATGGAATCCTCCAGGTTCGCATAAAAGGATGTCTAAAAAGTCACCTTACATGAACTCAGAAAGATATCCCGATTGGGTTTGTTTGAAGTGTGCTGACGGCGGAACGGGGTATATAAGCTTAAAGCTTGTCATAACCTCCAGTGTTCAGTGGCATTGCTATTATCACCTCCTCGCCGTAATGAGTGAATCGCAGTTTATTATTTCCCGCGAATGGTAACTCGAGATTGTGTCGGACCCACCAGAAAAATCTGCTTTTTGACCCTGGTAGGACTCGAATGTACAACCCCTAACTCTGCCACAGACAGGCGTAGGCTCTGCTACCACTGGGTCACGAGCAGATAAACCTGGTTGAAAATTTGTTTCTAAATAAGTTGCCAGTTGTCACTAGATGGTCATCTATCTCATACTTCAAATCTTGGGACAATATAGCTAATAGAAGAACACGAAATAGCACTTTTATTGTTTACCATCGCGCAGGAACCATATCTTGCAACTTTTGGATCAAAATGTTTATACAATCACTAAGGTACTTATAAGGAATCATGAAAATATTGGGTGGTGCATGGGGCAAAGCTGTGTCTTCTGGAATAACACATTTGAATCCAAATGCAATATCTGACCATGCGCACTTAATGGAAGATGATGGGTGACTCAGACACTAAACAACAGCTTGAGAGACAAGAAGATTCAGTGGAGTCAGGTTCATTTGAGATTCGAGATGTCCGGAATAGAACATCAAACAAGTTCTGTGGCTGCTCTTACACCAGGAACGGCATTGGATCTGGTTTCACTAGAACCTGTTATCACTCCGTTAATGAACGTCACCACTAATAAGAAAAACAGAAATTACCAGGAATACTTAATGAAACAAGATGACTGAGTTCAATATTGTTGGTGCCAAATATGGTTGTCGATATGGTGCAATAATCTATAAGTTATACCGTCAAACCTATGGAATCAAAGTTCATCGATAGATAAGAGTTGTTACATCACCATACCACACGTGATCTGTGAAGGTCCTCGTTAATGATTATGGTTATATTTCTCTTAAGTCTTTCAAAGTCTTCAATGAATTCATTCGCCTTGCCTTTTTGCATCCCGTATTTTCTTAACGTGCCTAGTGCGTGCAATTTCTCTATCAGTACCTATGACCCACTTCCATACAGCAATGTTTGTCAATATATTCTTTAAACACATTTATCTTATTCAGAAGAATTACTTTTATATTATGAGTAGTTTTCTAGTTGATACCATCTTGGCAATCTTACCTTTTATCTCAGTTATCTTGTACATAAACATGGTATCCAATCCTTTGCATGCCCTTTAGAAAGACAACAAAACTCCCATTGCTTAAACGCGAAACCATTAAACATTAAGCACCCGATAATGTAATAAGGAAGAACAGAAATAAAAGAGGAGACAAGCTAGTTCATTGGATTCGGGCCAACCCCTCGGTTAGGGTAAAAGTAAATCAATCGTCTCGCAACATAAGTCAGATTTAACAGTTAGACTATTAGAAGCTCATGATGCGGAACCAAGACTAAACGACCACGTTGAGGACGCTTACTGGTGGCTTTAACTGTGCGCGATGACGAAAGGGGATGGGGTGAGAACTCCAGTATATCATTTCCCTCGTATACGGGATTGGGTGCGTTTAATGAACAGATCTTTCGAATGTTTGGGAAGTTATTTTTGAAGATAGATAAATGGGAGTCAAATTAATGAGATTGTTTACGAGTTTGGCATATTTTTTCCGTATAGGAGAACTATTATTATGCAATATTTAATTGTCGAAATGTGTTTTGTGAAATTACTGCTTCAATAGAGATATCACATGGCATTACAGTCATTAACCGGATGTGAAAAATGTTATAAATTACTAAAACAGTCATTTTAAGCAGTATTAAGAAATTTACTCCAAAAGTACTTGGGATCTATTGTTCAATAAAACGTAAGCCACTTTTCTATGCGTTCCATAGACATACAGTTCCGAAGTAACCAACATTCGTTCATTGAAGGTCTAACATGGACGTTCAGTTCGTCCAATGGGCGTCCATATGTCGTTCAATCGACGTCCAATAATGCCATCCAAACGTAATATCAAGATATATCCACAATTAATAAATTTCCTTCTGTTGTTGGATATTTGTACTTGTACTTAAAGCGGATGTACAATATATGTCCGCTAGTGGACGTCCACTGGAAAACGTCCATTTATGGTCCATGGATGTACGGACCCGTTATGGACTCAAGATGGACGTCCATGAGACGTACTGTCCTACTTGGATTTTTGTATTAACACTTGATGGTCAACTAAGTCGGATGCCTTACTCAGGTCCATACAGACACCGACACAATCTTCTCCTTCAGTTAATTCATTGTAAAGCAAATTGACAAATTGAATCATCTCTCTTGATCTACGTATATGTTTCGTAAAACCATGCTGATACACACTCAAGATGTTGGAACACTCAGAGAATGATGTCAACCTTTCATAGACGATTTTTCCAATATTTTGGATAACACTGATATGAATGAGGTGGTTCTGTAATTCTTTCAATCATTTTCATCATCCTTCTTGTACAACGGCAGAACCTTTGCTGTTTTCAAACATTTGTCTGTAAATGATCTATTTATTTAGGATGTAAGTGGTTGTATTAGATGTATATTATGTTTTACAATGTTATTACTAATCAAATGTGTATTAGAGGAGTTAGATGATTTCAGATGACATAGCAAAGGTAACTTTAGTTTTGGAAACTCTATCTAAATATAGTTCTGTCGTTCTACTTTATATTACAGCTGCTAGAGTACAATTTATGTTTACTGGTGCCAATTTAGTAACACTGATATGTTCCCCTGGTTTGAAGAACAATGACGTTAGCCGTATGCTTTGGTGTATCTTCCTTGTGAACAAGGAGGACCAATTGCTTATGTTTAGATGTATGTAATACCTGTATATTTATTCGCTTACTTAGTTGCTCTCTAAATTGAACACAGAACGTAGGTATAAAAATAAATTTATTAAATATTGTATTGAAATATTTTTCTCAGGGGATTTTGGGAAAATTGTTAAATTTTCTAACTTAAACTACATTTTTCAAATTTTAGTGGGTTCGGGAGTATCCCTGGATACCCTTTTGGCAATTTTATAACGAATTTCTAAATTAATAAAACGAAATTAACGAATTTTAAAATTATAAATGTAACTAACCTTGAAATTTGAAAGATGTGAATGTTATATAAACTCTCTGTTTATATAACCTTTACAGGAAACTGCCTGTTCTGGAAATTTATCCCTTTTTCTCTTCAAATAAATACCTTGATTTCACCATCGAGCACTTTAAATTGGGATCGGAGTTAAGAAACACTTTAATTCAAGGAAGGCTTAATAAAGATTGATGAAAATTTTATGGCGTCGCTCATCTTTTTTTTATTTTAAATCGCGAAAGACCGGCGATTGTTTTATTCCACAGCCAGTTTTGATAAATTACCCAAATAGAAACTTTTAGGATGAATTTCGAAAAAATGAAATCATTTTTGCAAATAGCATACGAGAATGAATGCAGTGACGCAACGAGAAGGTTGTATTTCGAGGATTTTATGATAAAAAAATTTACTGACAAGCTTTAAACGTGAAAATTCTCCAACAATTTACTTAAACCTTTCAGATAAAGATTTAATTGATGAAATATTGTTTAAAATACCTTTCAATTTACGCTCTTGCTTATTTTAGTCGATTTCTACATGAATTTGGACGAATTACGTGAATAGGAAAATTAACTGAAGAGTAGATTTCTCCATATTACCCCACGATCGTCATTATCTGGACTTAACTTTAATATTTAACATCAACGCTCCAAGGCCAGTTGGCTGGGGGGAAATGGTAACGAGGAAATTTCCATTTTTCTCCGCAAGAGGGATATTTAATTACCAACGAGTGGCTAACCTGACCCTTCTCGTTTAGAGAGAGAACCTACTCGTTCAGAGCTTGACAGTGGAGGCTGTAGTTGTTGTAAATATTGAACATTACAATACCTAAGCCAAATTCTAGGGAATCCGCAATTTTGACATCGTCAATTTTACTAATCTAGGCTTCGTTCCCAATACATGCGCTAGATCGAGATATTTAAATTACTATTAAAGTGGTTTCTTAATTTGTCCGTTGCAGATTTTGCAATATTTGGGTACATTACAAGAAACTAAATCTATTTTTACATTAAATGCGTATATGTCAAAGTTTTAATGAATATAGATATGAAATATATGAATTTATACAAAATAGGACAAACGAAAATGGAATTATAAGATAAAATAAACGAAATGTTGGATTTTACAAAATAAGATACATAAAATATTGAACTTGTAAAATAAGTCGAAAAACAAAACGTTAAATTTACAAAATAACAATAAAATGTCAAGTGTTCTTAACAAACACTGTTTATAAAAAAAATGCTTGAGCTATTTATTAAATATTAATTAAGAAACTAATCCTGCCCATTTTTTGTCCACAGTGATTAGAACCGACTATATGCAGTAACAGCCCTGAAGATGTCCCATAAGAGTGTGGACGAAACGTCGGCAAAAGCTACGACAACGACGCGGTTCCAACCCGGAAAGCAGGAGTATAACACTTGGTAATATTTTCACAATATTTTATTGGCGCTCTACCTATATTTCGCCTTACGGCATCAGATTGAGTATAAGAAATGTTTCACCAAGAGCAATATATCGCTTTGTTTAATTTTCAGTCATTATTAAAGCTGGCCACGAGCGGTACCGCGCAGTAGCGTAGAGTCGACCAGACCTCGCGTTCCACTAGAGTTATTCTGCTAATAGAGATGTTTGCTGCCGCAAATAATTTCGCTCATCTTTTAAATAAAAATTAAATAACACGTGCTCAAACACTTACCATTTTAAGAGTCCTCCGGGGAATCACAAGTGAATAATGTCTGTTAAATATCTGCAACATTAGATATGTTTCAACTGTTGTTTCGGCAAAACTAGTACGGCATGAGGGAAAAAATGCGTTTATATGCAGAGAACGAACGTTCTACATCTAGTGACGTAATATTTGCGTAAGTAAAATAATCTTTCAAATAACTTAACGATTCTATTGACGCACCTTCACAAATGTGTCTTAATGTGCCAAAATCAACTTTCAAACTTTTCTAGAACAGAAACATTTTTTGCGTCTTCAATCGAGCATAGCTGTGCGTGAACATGTTGCACTATTTGTAGAGATTCTTCTAACGGCACCGCAGGATTTTGTAATTTTTCTGCTAGCCCGAAGTAATTGTCGTGAATGATTTTTAAATCCATTTTAACCTGACTATCTTGAAATTTCGACTGGCTTTTCTGGTAGCGGCAGCTTCCTTTGTATGAATTGTAAAACCACGTTCTTAATATTGTCAAAATATTTATGATAATAAAACCGGCCTGCAACCATGTTCCCCAACGAGTTAGAATAGGTTCTGGTGGCTCTGGTATACGGGGGCACAGTCTGTGAAATTCGCGAATACGTTTCGGTGATTTGACAAATACTGGTTTGGTATGCGCTATTAAAGCGTCTACCTCAGGATAATATTTTCTGATACTATCCGCCACAAGATCGAGAGCATGAATTTTACACGTAATGTATAACAAATTAGCAGAATGCTTTTTAAGAGACCGGCGTACAGAAAGCATGTTTGCAGCACCATCACTCACTAACATCAAGAGTTGGTTTGTTGAAAGTTCAAACTTGTCCAATGTATTTAACACTAACTTTGAAATTACTTCGGCAGTACACTGTTGTATTCGTTTGGAGACTAATAGAATTGAAGGTGCCGATTGATGAGGTTCCAATTTGCGTGCCATTACATTAAGAACAGAATGTTTCTTCGGATCTGTTGTTTCGTCGACACATAACCACAATTTTTGATCTTTCAACTCCGATTTTATTTTTTTTTCAATATGTTCGCGCGCAAATGGCACAATTCTTCGTAACGATGTTCGACTTGGTAATTTGCACTCCGAATAGTTATTCCAAAAGCAGATAAATGGTTCCTTGTCTAGTAAATTAAACGGTATATTACATGCGATAAACGTAACGCATAAATTAAATATAAATTTTCATTGTCTCGTGCGCAATTTCTTTTTGAGACATGCTTTTCACTATTTACGTGTCGTAGACAATGTTGTCTAGACCAACACATTAACGTGATTTTACAGATTACACATTTAATTTTAGCACCTTCATATATTAAGTCTGGAATTTCTGCAATAAATTTTCGAAGTTTGTCCGACCGCGGTCGTTTTGCTGACATAATTTTTCTAGGACAGATAAACAATTGCGCAAATGACCGGCAGCGAAAATGTCCGTACTGCTCCGCAGACGAAGTAATACTACCGTTCCTCTCGGTCCAAACTGATTCTACGCCGATGCGCGGTACCGCTCGTGGCCAGCGTTAGTCATTATAAACCAATTAATATTGGTTTCTTTTCTATAGATGTCTATTTCCAATTTGTTGTTATTTCAAATTACTAAACTATCTACGAACGGAAGTTGGTATTCATTGTTCCTTCTACTGTAAATTTAACGGTCTCGAGTTAAGTGTCGTGAGAAATTCTTGGATAGCACTTCTCTTAGTGTTAAAAATCGCGAAAACATCGTCTACGTACTGACTACTTTTATAGCTAACTTGCAGTTGTTTATGATTATATACCATTTGTCAACTCTCCTCCAGAATGTAACGATTGCAATTAATTTTTTGATTATTATTTACGCGCAAGTCTTTACCCCGTATCAAACAAAATCTTTTTTATATACATCTAATTGATATACAATCAACGGGCTCCATTGCAACACATATAATGCGTACTTATATAACAGCGATACTTAATCATCGTCAATAATCTGCACCAATTAACGGGCACAAATTAGCAAAATTACAACAGCTCCGCGCGATCGTAAAGCAAACTTTACGCGAGTAAGAAACGCAGATGTCCATGCGCACAGGGAATCTAGTAATTAAATCTGTAATCAGATACCACCACCATGCATCAGAGCAAGCACACAGAAGGAGTTAATGAAATGAAATATTGACTTCGGTTTTTTGCCATCCTCCCGTATAGTGTTTCGTATTTATATGCCTTACAAGAACGTAATTAGTACAAAGAAACCAAGACGAAATAGAAGAAGAAGATATAGAGGACGCTAAACGAAACACCAAAAGGAAGAGAATATGCTGGCAATTAGAAACGAACAAAAAGGGTACGTTTGAGCGGAGTTGGAAATTTAATATCTAATTAGCACTTGCATCTGCATTTTATGTGAGAGGATATTAGTCAAATTGGAGTCGCCATGTCTCCTTAATATTTCCGAGTAATAGGAGCAAGGTACGGGATCACCAGCCGAGACGAAGGTTTTGCAAAGGAAAATGCTCGACTTTCGTATGGCACACGTGTTTTGCGTTAAAGTTGATGGCTTGGTGTAGTTCTGAACAAATTGAGAGTGACTTAAAAAATTAGAAGATCTCCGTCTGGAATAAAGAAGGTATCTGGTTTACTAGCGATGTAAAATTTACGTGTGGTTTTGGTTAGGTACACTGAAACTAAAACTTAGAAAGAGAAAACTAACCTGGATAGTGATGTTCCAATATAAGCCCTATGTCTGTATGTTATGTACTGGAACTCTGCGTATTTTTTAAACTACCAAACTTCACTTTTACTTCGTATTTGAACACAGTCAAACTCATGTTACTTGGATGAATATTTTGACAAAACATGAGAAACTGATTAGCATCCCTCCTTTTCTTTATTTTAATCGATAGCGATTGTTTAATCACGGCTAATTTGGGTAACTGTCCTTTTGAAATAATTTGATAATAAATTTAAAACGAATATTCTTATTTAAAAAAAAAGGCATAATGTATGCCATATAGGGACGCAACTGAAAGATTAAACCTCTGCTACTCTATGATATTTAACACCACCAACAACTGACAAACAAGACAATTACTTGATGAACCGTATTTAATTTTCGAAATTATGCTAACAACTGAATTTATGCTGTCAATTATTGTAGGAAAATAATCCATTAAAATTTAAGATTTAGGATGTGAAGAAAACGAATAGAAGACATGCTATTTATCTGTTCCACCATGATCGTCGTTGACTGGATTTAAAATAATCTCCTAGCATCCCCGCTCTAGCGAGAGGAGACCATAAAAGGAGTTGAAACTGCTGAAAAAGAGCTGATAGCCGCCAGAAGGATTTTGACGTTAAACTGAATTCGGTATATGTGTGGTTAATGACAGCTGCGTTCGATGTTGTAAATTATAATATTGCAATATGTACAGTTCACCTGAGAAAAATAGTTATTTAGTTATAATAAAGTAAACTGTTGACAAAAAGAAGGTAAATAAAATCATTTAATTTTGATTATCGTAGATAGTTGCTATGACTATACTTTGAATGACACATTGTGTGCATTTAAATTGACAAGATATATTTTTGCAATAATCAAACTAAATCAACAAAATTATTTGTTTCAAATAACACGATATTTGTTTGTTTTTACTTAAAATTGGTTTTAGTGGGAGCAACTATTTGGTTAGCTCAACTAAATGGCTCTTTCAGTGTACAGTTAAAAATGGTTTCACGTAATGCTTATAATCATAATAATAATAATTTCTTTAATGCCCAACAGGAAAACTATTTATAGGACAATATTTACAATAAAAGAAAATGCCACAAACTAGCAATAACATAAAGGGATAAGGTATATACATATATTTGGGTGATGCAAGTTAAACAAATACATCTACTGGCGTTTTTAGTCATATGTACCAATGGCGACTTATAAGGAACTTCGTTTTAGATCTAAGCACGTAAAATAAGTTAGTAAAACACATACCAGATCTGGAAACTGCAAAATTGACTTGCGATAAGAAACTGGGAGAATATATTTTATATTAGTCCAAGAGTTTTATAAGAAATTTTGAACTAGCCAGCTCTTTACGACGGGTTAGCGACTGCATATTATGCGTGTTTAAGAGGGAAACGTAATCAGATCCACGTGGAGCATACACACCTGTCATTTTGAAGGAGAGATGCTTTACTTTAATCTTCTGCACTTATTCTGACGTTAGTTGTTGATCCGTATATACCGGATACCAAACAACAGAAGCATATTCGGGTTTTGTTTGGACTAGAGAGTAGAATAAAGCTTTTGGAACAACAATGCTAGAGAAATGCTTGCAGCACCTAATGACAAAGCCAAGATCACTTGACGCAGATTTGCAAATTATACTTATGTGTTCAGTAAATTATAAGCCTGGATCAAAAACAACATCTAAGTCTTTGAAATTTGCTACTCATGGCCGCGCATTTGTTGATACTGAGTATACTTTTGTTATCTGTGCACCTTCCATCAACAACGGAAAAATTTCTTTGTAGGGCGAGGCAGTCAGAAAGAAATGAAACAACGAAGAAAAGTTTGAAATTATCTGGGTATGCCAAGCACTTGACAATCAACCAGCGATAATAGATCGCTTATGTAAATATTGAGTACGAGCAGTCCTATTTTAGATCCTTGTGCTACACCGACGAAGCTGCAAACATATTTAAACTGTAGCCGTTATAGCAAACATAGTAAGATCTATTTCCAAGATACGATAGAATTAAATCCGTTGCCGATGAAGAAAATTCGATAGCCAGGCATTTCGAAATCAAGATTCGATGATCAATAGTGTCAAAAGTTTTGCAAAATCGATATAAATAACATCAACTTGTTGACGGTTTCTCAGTGCATTGTTTGTTGCAGGAAATCTGTTGCCCATGAAACCATGTTGTTGCGCAGAAATGTAGGGTTTAACAAAGTTGTACATTTTTATGTACAACAAGTGTTCAAATACCTTCGAACATGAAGAAAGAATGTTTACAGGGCAGTAGTTGGATACACGGAATCTCGAACCATGTTTGAAAATAGGAATAAGTGATAGATTGATTATTGTCAGAGACTCACATAAAATAGGAGAAAGATCCTTCACAAAAAATTAGATAGTCCATGATGTTCGGTTGTGTTGTCGGATTTAAGTCAAGTCTGCAGGAACTTTCTGATGAGTCAGTGGTAGTACGTTAAAGCTATTAGAAGAAGTATTAACCGTTAGGACAGGAGGAATCACAGTGTTTGGTTGATAAACTTCAGAAAGAAAATGCTTCGACTATTTCATCTGGATTCAAGATTTCTGTAAAGCTAAAGGTCTTGACGGCTGGGAACCTAGATTGTCTGTTCTTTTGATGAATACATCGCCAACAATTCTTAGGATTCCTAACAATACTCTCTTCTATACTTGAAAGGTGCCTTTCATTTTATTAACCGAATAAGAGAGATTGTTATCCAGATTGGATATTTACATGTCGATTTGGAAAATTGGGGACCGTGTTTGTCAATGAGAGAATACAGAGCAGAGTAGAAAATAAAAACTGCTAAATTGACATTGATACATGATTTCAAGTGAAATCAATCAATACCGAATAATTCGTAATACAAATTAATAAAGTTAGCCTTACGGAAGTTATATCTTACATTCTTGTTAACTGGGAAATGTCGATTATTAACACTTATTGGTACATCTAGTGTAATATTTGAGCTGGTATGATATTTAACGCTGGCCGCGAGCGGTACCGCGCATCGGCGTAGAATCAGTTCGGACCGAGAGGAACGGTAGTATTACTTCGTCTGCGGAGCAGTACGGACATTTTCGCTGCCGGTCATTTGCGCAATTGTTTATCTGTCCTAGAAAAATTATGATTTCGTCAGCAAAACGACCGCGGTCGGACAAACTTCGAAAATTTATTGCAGAAATTCCAGACTTAATATATGAAGGTGCTAAAATTAAATGTGTAATCTGTAAAATCCCGTTAATGTGTTGGTCCAGACAACATTGTCTACGACACGTAAATAGTGAAAGCATGTCTCAAAAAGAAATTGCGCACGAGACAATGAAAAATTTATATTTAATTTATGCGTTACGTTTATCGCATGTAATATACCGTTTAATTTACTAGACAAGGAACCATTTATCTGCTTTTGGAATAACTATTCGGAGTGCAAATTACCAAGTCGAACATCGTTACGAAGAATTGAGCCATCTGCGCGCGAACATATTGAACAAAAAAATAAAATCGGAGTTGAAAGATCAAAAATTGTGGTTATGTGTCGACGAAACAACAGATCGGAAGAAACATTCTGTTCTTAATGTAATGGCACGCAAATTGGAACCTCATCAATCGGCACCTTCAATTCTATTAGTCTCCAAACGAATACAACAGTGTACTGCCGAAGTAATTTCAAAGTTAGTGTTAAATACATTAGACAAGTTTGAACTTTCAACAAACCAACTGTTGATGTTAGTGAGTGATGGTGCTGCAAACATGCTTTCTGTAGGCCGGTCGGTGAAAAAGCATTCTGCTAATTTGTTACACATTACGTGTAAAATTCATGCTCTCAATCTTGTGGCGGAAGAACGTGGTTTTACAATTCGATACAAAGGAAGCTGCCGCTATCCAAAAAAGCCAGTCGAAATTTCAAGATAGTCAGGTTAAAATGGATTTAAAAATCATTCACGACAATTATTTCGGGCTAGCAGATGCAATAGAAACATTACAAAATCCTGCGGTGCCGTTAGAAGAATCTCTACAAATAGTGCTACATGTTCACGCACAGCTATGCGCGATTGAAGACGCAAAAAATGTTTCTGTTCTAGAAAAGTTTGAAAGTGTTTTTGAGAAAAATTCTGATTTTGGCACATTAAGACACATTTGTGAAGGTGCGTCAACAGAATCGTTAAGTTATTTGAAAGATTATTTTACTTACGCAAATATTACGTCACTAGATGTAGAACGTTCGTTCTCTGCATATAAACGCATTTTTTCCTCATGCCGTACTAGTTTTGCCGAAACATCAGTTGAAACATATCTAATGTTGCAGATATTTAACAGACATTATTCACTTTGTGATTTCACGGAGGACTCTTAAAATGGTAAGTGTTTGAGCACGTGTTATTTAATTTTTATTTAAAAGATGAGCGAAATTATTTGCGGCAGCAAACATCTCTATTAGCAGAATAACTCTAGTGGAACGCGAGGCCTGGTCGACTCTACGCTACTGCGCGGTACCGCTCGTGGCCAGCTTTAATGATATTTATCCTCAGGTATTGTAGGATTATTATCATGTGTTATGAAAACTGGATTTTCAAAGTTACAAAAAAACTTTTTTCTCCTGAATAAATTAACTGTTAAAAGACCTTTAGTTGTTAGATGGAAGTGATATATAGAAATGGATGAATTGGGAAAATCTAAATTTAGTCGTTTATAAGTCAATTTATTCAGTTATTTCCATTATTGGCTCTGTAAGGGAAATGCTTCTATTTGCTTTAAAATAAATCAAAAACTTTCAGAGTGCTTAAAAATTCGTAAATAATTTTAAGAGTTTTATGAATAATTATTGCTGAATGTTGAATAATGATTATGTTAATTCGCATTTGCCAAAATTGAAAAACACCTTGACAATCCGAAAATCATTTCAGAATGTTAAGAGAAAATTATTTTTAAACAGTAAAAGTATCTAACTAAGAAAGACCTTGACACATATTCCACATGCACATCTCATTAAATAAATGAAAATAAAATTTCGGGATAGATTTTCTCGTTTGCGAGGAAGAAAAAATATTCATAATAATACATACTGAAATTATTTTAAAAACGCATTAGCGCTGATTCTTAGAAAACCAAATGACATGGGCAAATATCCATATTTTAGCATGTTTATCGTTAATTCTTATCGAGCGATTGATGTTTGCTTTCGTTATTTGGTCGCAAATTGAAATTACTTTATAATGTAGTCAATATTGACCTGCGACATTTTGCAATAGCATACAATGTGAGCTCCTACTGTATATTATAGGATAAACAAGCTTAAGAGAGTTAGTAATTGTACACGTTTTCCGTTCAAATAATTTTGTCACTTCTGTACTGATTGTGTGGGATTTTGACATTTATTTTATAATAACATTATGTTGTTCTGAAATGTTTCGAATTGCTAAAGGCATACTTTTGATATCTTTAGAAGCATTTTTGAAGCAGCTCCGTAGTCTCAGTGTACAGGTCGCCTCTGACTAAATAATTTGTAATAACCAAAGACGAAAGTCAGTTAGGAACGAGGCGTGACTGAGAGCGCCACAGGAATACGTCAACATTAGTAGGGGCTGAGAGGCGGCGTTGCATATGCATTGCTAGGTTACGTACTTCATTCTATCGTTGTCTTACGTAACGATAAAATGTATATGCGATGCCGCCTGTCTGTTCTATCTAATGCGGATGCATTGCTAAATTACGCCTCGGTCCTAACTGACTTTCGTCTTTGGTAATAACTCAGTATTTTCGTTAAGTACTATAATGAAGTACCAAGAATCATGTTTTACTATGAGATGAAAAAAAAAGATAATTTTTGGTGTTTCTTGTTGTGTCTCTTTAACAATAAGGTCCTGTATAAATACCACTAATCATAAAAGATATAATCTAAAAGACAATAAGTAACCCAAAAGCTAAAAGATAAATAGCGAACCGAACTTTGTTATTTTAAATGGAACAGCCCTGTATATTATTACGTTTCTAGTTTCCCCTTCTACAAATAAACTAATACAACATAGATTTCGTATGTGTATTTTTAATAGATTTCGAAATATTTTTAATTTTGTTCTCATTCGCCTAAATGTATATATATTTCCCTCAAAAAATCCGAAATGCAAGTATATTGTGGCGTAAATTTTTATGATCTTTAATTGCATACTTACCTCTATCCAGATATAGTATTGTGACCCCTTCGAAATAAGACATATCTGCGATATTAAACACTTCAATTTTACCAAATTCAAACACCAGAAACGTAATTTTTTTAAATAACATCGCATATTTTTCTCTATCCACCGTATAGGAAATTTGTATCTTTAACGTTTTTGTATAATGATTAGAGCAACGCAAACTGCGCTAAAAGGCAGTGGCTGACGCATAAAAGTTTACACAAAATAAACACGGCCGGGACAATTCGGTATAAGCGTCAGTATAACTGCGACTCGAAATCCGATCTGTTGTGTATCCATCTACACTGTCGTATACTATATCGTAGTTCTACGTTTGTTTTGAAAATGTTTCCTACGTCGCGAAAACGACCAAAGTTGGACACAATAAGAGAATTTATTGCAGAAATGCCTGATTTAAAGTGTGATGGCGCTAAAATTCAATGTGTAGTGTGTAAAATAGATTTAATGTGTTGGTCGAAAAGTGATTGTCTACGGCATGTAAATAGTGCAGGGCACGTTTCAAAAAAAAAATTCCACACGAGATTATGACAAATTTAAATTTAATTTATGTGTTTATTGCATGTAATTTACCATTTCATTTACTAAGGAAGAAAGCATACGTCTCGTTTTGGAATGAATATTCGGATTTTAAATTACCAAGTGAGAGAACATTACAGAGAGTTGTGCTGTCTGCTCGTGAACATGTCGAGAAAAGAATTAAATCGGAGTTGCAAGATAAAAAACTGTGGTTATGTGTGGACGAAACAACAGATCGTAAAAAATATTCTGTGGTTAATGTAATGGTACGCACAATGGAACCACATCGACCGTCACCCTCAATTTTACTAGCTTCCAGACGAATACAACAAGCACTGCCGAAGTAATTTCAATGTTGGTGTTAAATACATTGGAAAAGTTTGAACTTTCAACAAATCAACTGTTGATGTTTATGAGTGATGGTGCCGCAAACATGCTTGCTGTAGGTCGATCTCTTAAAAAACATTGTGCTAACTTGTTGCATTTACATGTAAAATTCATACTCTCAGTCTCGTAGCAGATAGTATCAGAAAATGTTATCCCGAGGTAGACGCTCTAATAGCACATACAAAAGCTGTGTTTATAAAATCCCCAAAATGTATTCGGGAATTTCGTAGACTATGCCCCGGTATTCCTGAACCACCATAACCTATTCTTACTCGTTGGGGAACATGGTTAGAGGCTGCATTTTATTATCTTAAATATTTTGAGAATATAAAGAACGTGATTTTAGAATTTGACCCAAAGGAAGCTGCGGCTGTCAAGGTAAGCCGCTTGAAATTTCAGGATAGTCAAGTTAAAACAGATTTGGAAATTATTCAGAACAATTACGTGGGACTAGCGGATGCGATAGAAAAACTACAAAATTCTTCGGTGTCCTTAGTGGAATCTTTGCAAATAGTGCAACATGTTCACGCACAGCTATGCGCGATAGAAGACGCAAGAAATGTTTGTGTTTTAGAAAGGTTTGAAAGTGTTTTAGATAAAGACTCTGATTTTGGCACATTAAAATAAATTTGTGAAGGTGCGTCAACAGAACCGTTAAGTTATTTGAAAGATTATTTAACTTACACAAATATAACGTCACTAGATGTAGAACGTCCGTTTTCGGCATACAAAAACACTTTTTCTTCACGCCGCACTCACTTTGCCGAAACAACTTTGGAAACATATCTAACGTTACAAATATTAAATAGACATTATCCACTTTGTGATTTCACGGAGGACTCTTAAAACGGTAAGTGTTTGAGCACGTATCACATTTAATTTATTTTGTGTAAACTTTTATGCGTCCGCCACTGGCTTTCAGCGCAGTTGCGTTGCTCTACTAAAAAGGTCACAGTGGTGTAGGTTAAGAACCACCCCAAGAATAAATCTAATCTAATCTAATCAACAGTTGCTTTTATATTAGTACATACACTGTAATGTTTACGCTATTGTTAGTTTTATTTAGTAAATGGACAAAAAGATCTATTGTGTTTCGTATGAAATTACTATATAAATGAAGTAGATGAGTGATTGTAATTTTACTGGAAATTACGTAAATTCACATTCTGTTACTTTAATTTCACTTAATACTAGGTGGCATAAATGTAAATTCACATATGCTTGTTTAGAACAGGAAAACAGCGGATCATATATTATTACGATATACAGAATGGCGTACGAACAAAACTCCACGATAGCTAGGAATACATCAGCGACAATAATAACAGTATAATTGCCAAGTTGGAGCGATAAAAGGGAGATGTTTATGTAATTAATGCGATTAGGTATTGTGTCGTTGCTGGCAAATTAATTATGTATGAAGTACAAATCACATATATACTAAAGACGGCCCCGTAATCGACCCTTATACGGGCCGAAGACGTACGTCCACGGGGGTATTTAACGATCGTTGGCGAGCGGTAAGGCGTATTGCCTTAGTTGCTGTGAAAACGGGCCATAAAATTCCAATAACAAACGGTGCAAACGTAACGCTGGTATTTATACAGTTCAGATAAAATGACGATTAATACGTCACTGTAACTAAACTGTTACATTGCCAAATTATACACGTGCATACAGATTACGTTGATTAATATTAATTCTCGTGGTACCTACATCATTCGCAAGTATACAGGCAAACGTCTTTGGAAGGATTTTATGTTGGTAAATTGTATTACGAATGGCGACTGATGTTTGGGCTAATTATAGAAATGAGTAAGGCTTTGTCGAACGCAATATTACATTTTAAATTGGATCTTCATGTAATTTTACATTGTGTATACAGTATGATATAATAATATACTGAAATGTGTTTTTCAGAGGAATTTTGTGAAAAATTTGAATTTTCTAAATTAATTAAAATAAGCTTGGTAGGAGTACTGCTGTATTCCGTCAGGACACAAATCTGGTAAATAACGGGGTAAGTCAGTGGCTAATGTTTTTAATGAAACTCTTTTTTAATTAACCAGAGCTTTCGCTGTTTATTTGACAGCTTATTCAGTGATTACTACAGAAGTGTAAAAAACACAAAAGTTAAACAACAATTCCAAGTTGTTGAAAAAAAAAAAAAACCTACTTAACAATGGAGTCAAGGAACCATTAACAGGAATCAGTGAATTTTATCTAGTTGATGATTCCTGTTAATGGTTGCTAAATCTTGTTTCGCCGGCTTCCTTGATTCCATTGTAAGTTTTTTGTTTTTTCTTCAATAACTTTGAATTGTTTAACTTTTGTGTTTTTTACACTTCTGTAGTAATCACTGAAGAAGCTGTCAAATAAACAACGAAAGCTCTGATGAATTAAAAAGAAGTTTCATTAAAAACATTACCCGCTGTCTCACCCCGTTATTTACCAGATTAATTAAAATTTCTAAATTCTTTGTGGAATCCGGAGTATTCCTGAATACTCTTTGGGCAATTTTATTGTGAATTTTGAATTCAATAAATTGAATTTAACGAATTTTAGAATTAAAAATACTAAGTAACCCGGAATTCGAATGTAGCTAATGTCATATAAACGCTCTGTTTATTATGACCTCTGCAGGAATCTGCCTGCTCTAACCTTTTAATCTTTGAAATTTTACATTAACTTCACTATCGAACACTTGCGACCGTAGTCAAACACTAGTTAACTTAACGAAAGTCTAACCAGAATTATTGAAATTTCTGGCGTCCCTCACTTCTTTTTTTAATCGCGATAGTGATTGTTTACTTCCACAAGCTAATTTAGATGATTTAAACCCAAATATAAATTTTATGATGCCTTTCGATGAAAGGAAGTTATTTATAGAAACAGCATAAGAGAAAGCATGCGGTAACGCTACCAGATGACTGAAACTAAACGACTCTATGATTAACAGAACCAATGACAGCATAAATATGACGAAATTTACATGCGATTTACTTAATAACATTAGGACAAAGATTTAATTTACGGAATAATGTTTGAAATACCTTTGAATATACCCTGTTGTCTGTTTTAGATGATTTTTACATTAATTTTAATGATTTACAAATGGAGAAATTGTACAGAAGATGGAGTTTTATCTACATTACCCTGCGATCGTCGTTATCTACACTTACATTTTATTCCTAATACCCCCGCTTCCAGGTCAGTCCGCCTGGAGGAAAAGTTGGCTACGAAAAATTATCTTTTTACGCGCTAGAGGGACCTTCATCACAATCGGATGGCTATCCTGAACATCCTATTCATTCTAGAATGGCAGCTGATGTTGTTGTAAAAGTTGAACATTACGATATATACACGTTGGTCCAGATACGAACGGAGTGAATGGCAACAGCGCACTCGAGTCTCACTCATATCGCAGTGTATCATAAAACGAGTAGCGGTACGCACGCATATTATAAACACGCATATCCACTCAATCAGGTAATATTATAATTCAACGCCTTCTGACAAAATATGCTAATAGAGAATTACTGCGTAATTTTTCTGTATTCTTAAATTATGTTAGAAAGTACAGTTTCTTATATTCATTTTGTTGCTGCTATACGATGTAGGAGAACGAAAAAGTAATTCCAAGTAGGAAAACAAAAAATGATTCCTATAAGATTAAACTAAAGAAAAATAAATTCGATAATTATACAAAATAAATTGAAATACTAGTAATGTGATGTTATTAAGGAGAAAAATCTCCTAGCAATTTTGAAGTTTGTAACTTTTGCATTTGTTGCATTTCAAAATACGTTTCACAGTACTTCTACTAACACCGATTTCGTCTGCAATTTGCTGGCTAAAGCAAGGTACGCCCATTTCAACTAACGAACAAACCCTCACTTCCCTCCTCCCGCTCGGGATGCATTAGAGGGATTTGAGGCTGTTAGTCTATTTGTTGGTATTTACAGCAATTCCCAAAATACCATTTAATGATCAGTGCCATCTCTGCGGTTGTATAACCTAAAATAATGTTTTCGAAATCCACGACCTCTTGTTTGAACCTTACGAGCGCACAGAAAGATAAAAAATGCATCTGATAGGCCTCTCTGCAGTTGTGCGCGGCGAGGCTGGCCGGCGGGGATAAATGCAAGGATACCAGATTACGCTACGTATAATTATCTCGCAGCCCGGTGAAGCCTGAGCCAACGTGTATAGTACTATTACTTCATAATTAAATAAATTTCGAAATAACTAGGTGATATAAACAGAATTCAGCTCTAATAGTTAAAACGAACTGTCAAACTTGAAAATAATTTGATTTAAACAATCCATGGCCATTTCATATTTTGTCAACTTAATTGAGTTGAACATACAAACTGAATAGAGAAAAATCAACTCATTCAGGTAACTGGAAAGTAATATTTATAAGGCTTTTGTAGAGGTAATTCATTAACATGGATGAATTATGGCTTTTAGAAATTATTTAAATAGAAATTATCTCCCCTAAATATTTCCCTTGCACGCAGAGAAATGGTTTCCTGCATCAGGAAAATAGATTTTCTTGCAAAAATCAATCTCTATTCAAGAAAATATTTTTATTTCAAGACTATAAAGATGTATAATATAAGAAAATAATTTTCTTGAAATGTCATTTGTATTAAATAAATATTTTCTTAGGGTTAGAAAATCAAGAAAGTCCAAGCCGGAAAAACGTTTCTTCCAAGTGAATTAGTTTTAGGTTAGAGAATATTCTTGTTAAAGATAGGAATGATAGGCATTGTTTTTGCCGGGAGTGATTCCATCAATACCATGAGCTATTTATTAGTATTTTCTTGGATATTATTTCTAGGAACTTTTTTCTTCTACACTTCTACATTAAATTCACTTCTGTTTGAACATTATTCTGTAGATAACTTCTACCTTAACCTATTTAAAATCACAAGTAATGAGAATAATTTACTGCATTATGTACGGCTATGTCGTACTGTTTTAAACAAGGTAAGTGCAATTAATAATGTGGGTATAAATAATATGCATTTCAAGAATTCTAAGTGAATAGATGCTTTATTTTAAGAAAATGAAACTATTGATTTATCTAAACGCTTTCTGGAATTAAGAAAACTATTTACTACCCTTAAGAAAGTATTGTTTTGTGTTATAACGGCCATTTACTTAGACCTACTAAGAATCCCATTCTTCACATTTTCTACAAGATTTTCTTCAATCAAATTAACAAATGTCAAACAAAGAAATACAATTATTTCATTACAGATATATATTTCTCTTAAGCAGAGAAAAAAACGCTAAAAAAATATTTCTTTTCATTTAAAATTGTAATTGCATTCTGGATAATTGAAACAGTAATTGTATTGAATTGAGGCGGACAGTCTTGCTACAAGTAAACGTTCCTCTGCGCGCGGTATCGATTTAAATTAAGCATTTGTAAAGTTGCTCGTAATAATACGGGCTTTGAATAATTAATATCCACCTTTATATTCGTTTTGTGAAAATTGTATCTCTATAGTTACCTACCTATAACTTTCTCCTTAACATTTTTCCTGTCAAATAAAATAATAACGGAGACATACGCATTAAACGAAATCGTAAAAAATATTTTTTTTCGGAATATCTAGTTAGCTATGATTAGTTTTAGAAAAACAAATGGTGTTTTAAATTGATCCTATAAAACATCAAGTTATTCCTGTTTAACTGTCTCGCTAACTCCGCTAAATTTCAAAATTCCTGTATTTAATGTCGAAAAAAAAACTGTATATAAATTTGTTTCTTCGTCTAGTTGAAGAAAGAAGAAATTCTAAAACTAAACGGGTACTCTAAAACTGTGGCACTGGAACACTGAAACAGTTCACTAAAATCCTTACCACAACACTTAATTCGTAATGGACGCACGTTTCGATAGCCAGGCTATCATCATCAGCAGCAAGACTGAACTCTTTCAGTTTTCTTCAGTTCTTCAGTTCTTCAGTTCTTTCAGTTCAGTCTTGCTGCTGATGATGATAGCTTGGCTATCGAAACGTGCGTCCAGTACGAATTAAGTGTTGTGGTAAGGGTTTTAGTGAACTGTTTCAAATTCTAAAACATTTATTACCATACCAACTTTTTTTCCATGAAAAATAAACCAACATTTTGAATTAATGTATTTCTTTTACAAAAATATTACACTTTATTGTTAAAACGTACAATCACTTACTTTTTTTACCTTAATTGATCAATTGATCGAATTCTTATTCCCATCCTAAAAGAGCTTATTCCAATTAATCTCCTTGATTAAGTTATAAAATTAACGCAACTTCCCCTCCCAGTTCTCCTTAATCACTCGCCAGCTAATATATTATTGTGTAAAGACCATACAAGCACTACAACAAGCAGTTATCCCGACAAAAATACAAGTTAATTAGAAAAAAACGAAAAGACCATAATCGTCCATCTACACCATCATTCAAAACGCAAACACATTATCCACTTGGCCGACTGCAAATCAGTGAGAGTCCTATTTAAAAGCGACTCATTCCATTGGCCGGTACACGAATAGGGAGCATACGATCAGGGCGTTTCCGTTCGGAGAACGCCTACAGATAGGCCACGCCTATTTTCAGATAAAGCCAGCGAATTAAGGACGATGGTCAGTTGTAGACAGTCGTTTGTTTGAGGTGTTCGTCTGTTTCACAGCGTTTTTTCAGCACACACACACACACACACAGCATAGCACATTTGAATCAGTTTTTAGTTTGTTTTTTTTTTGGGCGAAAATTGGGCGCCAATTTTGGCGAGGTCGAAACAGAAGTAAGCGTAAAATGCCTAAAGCAAAATAGCTAGATTTCTGCTCAAAACACAAAGTGGAATTATCAGTTATTTGGCAGTAATTTTGTGTTTCTTTTTGGTAACGAATTTTCGTCGCGACGGTAGTGTTTTCAACGCGGGACAAAGTTGATTCATGTTAAAAAATCAACAAGCTGAGAACAGTGCCGCCAAAAGTATGACTATCCAAAACGTGGAAGGTTTGGACACGAACAGTTCAGAGACAATGTGCGAGAAATCCAACAAAAACGGACATATAAGTTTTAGTGTTGCTTCCCTCCTAGCTGATACGAGGCCAGCGAACAGGACTATGTCTCCAATATCGCAGAATCTATCGAATTTGAACCCCAATTCGAGTCCGCAGCACCAATCCAGCGATGAAGATTACGATTCAAATGCTGAGGACTCCATAGTCGACGTAGAAGACTTGAATGTGGATCAGAAAGATGACAGCTCATCGATTAGAGACAATGAGTTTATAGGTCAAAGGGAATTTAGTAGGGAAAACGTTTTAAGTTCGGCCCCGATAAGACCAACACCGTTTTCGGCTTTGGCGGCAGCTGTTTATCAAGCAGCACATCCGAATTGGCCGCACCAGAGTTTGGTGAACCCTTTCGGGGGACCTGGACCGATGTTTCAAGGACCTACGCCTTTTGGAGTACCGAACATGAATTCAGGTAATTATTTTGGTAACGCATAGTTTGACGAAGGATTTTTATGACAATATGAAGATCCAAAATGACTTAAGCTTCGCTCATTTAAAATTCTACGAAACATCAGATTCATTTGAAAGACATTTAAAGTCCAACAGATCTGACATTGCTCATGTAAAAAATCCATTTCAACAGCATCGTTTATTTTCCAAAATATTTTGAGTATAATTGTGTTTATTATTCTGACAATTCTCGTAAGAGCTTATTGATTAACACATTTCACAAGCTTCGATTGAATTTTATACCGTTAGGTATTCACATTTATAATTTAAAAGTAAAATTCAAATTTTATCCATTAGAAGTATGGCATTCAATAGGCATAGGAATTCAATTGGCAAACAAGGAGAGTCTTATCCATTATGCTGAAAGTGTTGGAGTTTTGTTCTTCCTGCTGATAGATTTTTGATATAGTCAATTCAATATTCAGTAAACATAAAAAGTATATTTTAAATTGGTTTTGCAAATTTTAACCAAAAGATGGGAAAATAGTAATTTTGAAAAAAAAACTTCGCATTGGAATATCATATGCATTTGATAAAAAGAAATCGATTGTGGAAAAGCGAAAATTATCAGAATAGATTTTATGTTGTTTCAAATATTGTTTTCTGTTCAAATTGCGAGTTTATTGAGCGGTGGAATAAGTATGTTCTAGCAAATGGAAAAAATACATATAGTAGTCATATAACAAATTGAATGTTTCATTTCTATTAAAATTGGTGAATTATTGGTGCTTCAAACAAGTAAGCAGCTTGAAACTTTCGGCTAATTTGTTTTGTCCTCTTATGGAAGTAGGTTCCATTAATTTAGTATCCAAGGCATTAGATGAAGGTTCAAATGAATGACAAAGGTTTGTTTACGATATAAATAACAATTGTAGTAAAAAAGCACAGTAAAAAAGGTTTTGAAAGCCGTTGCTAATGTCTTGTATATTGAAGCGACGGCAAACACTAGAGGCTTGAAGATTCTAAGCCATTTCTCTCAAATTACTGTCAAAAATTAATTTTATACGCTATTTATACCGTCCTAGTTCCTTGTAATAGGTAACACATCCATGATGAATACAGGATGTTCCAATTATATCTTTTGTATCGTATAAACTTGTATATCCAGATCTACGGAGACCCAGTCTTCCTACAATAGTGAAAACATTATGAATTTGTGAAAAGAACATGTTTTTTATAAAAGTTTTGCTTACGGTAGAAACCATAGATACTACAGTAAACACACAGATGGAATAAATTTTGATTTTTGTGATTTTTACGCAGAATATTTGGAAATCTCTAGTTTCACTGATTGCAACATTTTTTAGATAGTATTAGGTTAACTATTATCGCGCTGTATTTAATTGTCAAAATCCAAACACTTGCGCAAAAGGTTTTACAAAGTTATTGCATAAGTGAAGCATCAACAAGATATGCAATTAACGAACCTGAATGTTGTTTTAAGAATGAGTATAATATCTGGGTTGTAGTATTAAGAAGTTCATTGTTAATTCTTAGAAATAGGATAACTTTTTCACCGGTAGCTTTTATATCCATTGTAAATTATTGACACACATATATTTTCCGCGGTTAATTTTATTTTCCAGAATCGAACAGAATATTGTCTGGATTGCTTTAATTGTGTGGAAAAGCGATCATTTAATAAGATCTAAACCTTTAATAATTTGAATATCCCTAGATTCTATCATGGGCTACTTCTTTATTTTTCTTTTGAGGCAAAAAAGAATTCATAGTCCATATTTCTGCTCAGAAAAAGTCATTATCACTATTTTTTTGGATTTATCAGAATTTGAAATTATCTCCCAATAATCAAAGAATATTGTATTTTATATCCAAGTTTCAAGATGACTTTTAGACGGTTAGGGAGATATTCTAAGAAAAATTCCTACGTAATAAATTGATTTTTTCTAAGAGTTATTGGTGGATCCAGAGAACCTTTATTTGTATCAAGACTGCCCGCCTCCATTCAAGTCAATTACTATTTCAGTTATCCACAATACAATTACTTTTCTCCGCTTAAAAGAAGTATATATTTGTAATGAAATAATTGTACTTCTTTGTTTGACATTTGTTAACTTGATTCAAGAAAGTCTTGCAGAAAATTTGAAGAAAGGGACTTTTAGTATGAGCAAATCGTTATAACACAAAACAATATTTCCTTAAGGGTAGTAAATAGTTAATTGAAGAAAGCGTTTAGGTATTGTTCATAAATCAATAGTTTAATTTTCTTAATAAAGCATTTATTTACTTACAATTCTTGAAATGCATATTATTTTTACGCACATTATTAACTACAATAGTGCACTGAACCATTTTCTTATATGTTTGCGAACAAATTTATGCTTCGTTTGCTGAAACTAGAAATAAATATTAAAGTCAAACCCAGACTGAAAGAAAATACATTGTAAGATTACATAACTTATTGTATGTAATACTGCAACTCTGAACTTCAAACCTGTAAATTTACAGAACGTGTATGAACATCTCCATGATTTCTTACGTAATAAATCACAAGTGTAACGACGTTATAGCTTTATATTTCTTCAGTATATCTTCAAACATTTTCTTACTTTTTCTTACTAAGAATCTTTGTCTTGTAGGTTTTGAAAGAACATGTACTCATATGCGATATATTTGTGATGTTACAATGGTGTTTTAAACTGAATGTACACTAAATGTCTTAATAAAGTACTAAATTGTACGACTTCGTCAAGACATTGATGTGCATTGTATTTTATAATAGTACTACAACGAAAATTACATATGCTACAATTCAAAGCATGTAAAAGCACTTACTAAATTTCAAGAAGATTACTTGGTTAAGACCAATATTAATGGCGGAGCATGTAAAATTTGTAAGTGCGTGACTAATGTGGGTGTAGGTTACATAACTATCTCTAATTTCGAATTGTAAAAACAGATAATGAGAAACATTGCAAAACGCAGTTTTTGAGTTGTGTGTTTTTCTACAAATAGCATAGATTAACTGACTCAAAAAATCGTCCAGATCTTACAAAGTTTTATTGAGAAATCAGGCGACTACTTTCGTGTTCAAAAAACATCACCAGGTCAGCTAATAATTAAATAATTAATGAGTTAATATTTAATAATAATAATAATAATAATAATAATAATAATAATAATAATAGTAATAATAATAATACTAATAATAATAATAATAATTCATGCCTTCACATCCCCCAACAGTTTTCGTCAATTACAGAGGGCATCGGCCAGCCATGAGATATTAATTATTACGCCTGCGCCCGTAGAGCGTTTTAAGATGTTCACCCTCAGCATTCGCCAAATTTGGAGTAAGGAAAACTACGGAAAACCTTACTCTGAGAGTGCCAACGTAAGTTTATTCATCCCTTTATTATTATTATTATTATTTATTATATATTTAAAAATAAGTATAGTTAAATCAGTACACGTGGTAAATGGTAATAAAAAGAAAAAAAGTATTACATTAACCGGTATCTTTTGAAAATGTTTATAAAACTTTGGACGTTATAGGTTACATCATTATATGGGAAAGTAAGGTATCTGTATTCTGGTTCCGTCGCTACTATCTAGAGCGCCATGACTATAACTACTGGCACTATGTAGCGCCAGGAAATATTTCAGTCGCTGTTTTTGAAGATCAGTGGCATAAACTGAGAAATGTAAGAGCAATGTCGCTAGGAGCAAGAAGCTTTAATACTTTTCTCTTCTCATGTTGTTTTTGGCGGTAGTGATTCCATCAATACCAGGAGCTATTTATTTCGCACTACCTTGGTTATTGTCTCTGGGTACTTTTTTCATGTTCAACTTCTACATGAAGTTCACTTTTGTTTGAACATTATTCTGTAGATAAAAATCTCTATTTTAGCCTTTTTATAATCACAAGCAATGTCAATAATTTACTGCATTATGTACGAATTTTTAAACAAGGTAAGCGCAATTAATAATGTGCATATTCATGTAAAAAATGCTTTATTTTTAGAAAACGAAACCATTGATTTATGAACAATACCTAAAGGGTTTCTGGAATTAAAAAAACTATTTACTATCCTTAAGAAAGTATTGTTTTTTGTTATAATGGCCATTTACTTATACTAAGAAACGTTTTCTTCAAATTTTCTGCAAGATTTTCTCGAATCAAGTTAACAAATGTCTTAAACAAAGAAATACAATTATTTCAATCCAAGTATATACTTGTCCTAAGCGGAGAAAGGAACGCTAAGAAAATATTTCTTTTGATTTAAAACAGTTATTGTATTGCCGATAATTGAAACAGTAATTATCTTGAATGAAGCCGGACAGCTTTAATACAAGTAAACGTTTCTCAGCGGAAAGAGAACAGCCCTTGTATATAAAGTTTAGGTTAACTGACCAGTCCTGCTTTTATAACATTAGTTATTTATAAATATAACATATGTGACTATAATCATTTTGCTCTACTAATATCTTTCCACAGGTGTATTCATCATACCACTAGGGCATCGTATATAGTGGGCTTGTAAAATACTTTTTCAAAGATTCCATTTTCAACGTACCATACGTATTTTACCGTATGTCCATACATAATTGCGATCCATTTTTGGAATAACGTACCTTGTAAAAACACAGTGTAGAATGCAAACTAATATGTACGAATTAATTCAACACGCTCGGTATACTATTTAAAACACATTAATAGCATAATAAGGGATATATGCAACATTCTTAAGATACTTCATTGTAATTTGTGGTTTCCTCGTAGCAGTTATTAATTAACCATACTTGCTGTGCGCACAATTAAATTTATATGGTATTTTGTAGCGCCCAAATTAATTTAATTTATATTTCGCCGCGTATTGGAAGTATTTCTGACGTCCTCTTACAGCTTTACTAAGATAAATTTTATTACTATTATCCCTTATACGATACCTGCAATATATCCATAACACTTATCTGGTAATATCTCGGGTTTTTATTACTCCATTTTGTATACAGAAAAACAATTAGGTGCAAGCCTAATCATCAAAGAATTAATGCCTAACTATAACTCTAACTTATTCTATCGTAAATCGCTTAGAATATCCATCCTTCAATAACGCACACTAACCATTACATATTGCCTAAGCTTCATCAACTTCGAGGTTTTACTGACGATATTAACAAGGTAGCAAGATTGAATGTTACCTACCTCTTTATATGGTAAATTTACAGTCGGTCGTTTACATTTTATGAATTAGTTGTAATCCTTTCTCGTAATGTATCGGGAAAACAATGGGAATGTGGTTTTTTATTTGTGATAATTACGGACAATCGTAAATTTTAAATACGTTCTCTGATTAAGTGATTAGTTGGAGATAATTATTCTTCCTTTTGTACGCGTTTGTAAAACTAATGAGATTCTATTTTTCACGCTATTATTTCGTTTACCTACCCCTTTGTAACAAATGCTATTAACGTAGTTTTGATCTTGATAACTAAGGAAGGTTCTTACATATAGGTAGTCTTAAATGTTCAAGAACATTTTTCTATAATGAAGTTGTAAGTTCTGTTAACGGTAGCTAGTGTTCTGCTGTTGTAATGCTTGATACTGGACTGTTAGTCTATGTTACTTACCTGCATTTTCTATAAATATTGAGATTAACTGTTTACTCTTTACTTGTAATTGTAGATTTAACTATTTTCAATGTTTCAATTTCAAAATATAAACGTGCAACAAATAGCTATATTGTAGTGGGACATATTGGGGCGAATTCATTAATTTTTATTATTTTAATTTCAATTTTCGGTAAATATCAGAATTTAATTCAATATTTGCAGAATTCGAATTATTTTCAGTTATTATTCGAATTCTGGGACTTTGATAATTTGTATTATTAAATTAACATTTCCATTAATATTACTTGGGAGATAATCACTGGCTATTTTCAATAATTTAGATGTTGAAGATATTTTTTGTAAAAATCACACGAGGTATGATCAAAATCTATCCGGATTGGGTTTATTAAAAGAAAAATACAACACTTATAAGTATATTATTTAATCTCCTTCGAAGTAGTCCCCTTCCAAAGGTACACACTTAGACCAGCGCTGTTTCCATTGCACGAAGCAATTTTTGAAGTCATCTTTGGAAATAGCGAACAGCTGCCTCGTTGCATTCTGTTGCATCTCCTGAACATCCTGAAATCTTCTTCTTTTCAAGTGGTATTTAATTTTTGGGAAGATAAAAAATCGCAGGGTACGAGATCTGGCGAATATGTGGCTGTCGGACCTGTGAAATTTGGTGTTTAGCAAGAAACTGCTGCACAAGCTGAGATCAGTGTGCAGGCGCGTTGTCATGATGGATTTTCCACTCGCCACTTCCATGCAATGCCGGTCTTTTGCGATGTACTGTGTCCATCAAACGGCGCAAGGCTTGACAATAGTACCTACGACTAATCAGTCTCATCACTAGTAATCGTAGTTCTTAAAAAGTTTTCGTCGTTTTCGACGCATTTAAGCAGGTCACGAGCAGTTGAAACGCGGGCCTGTTTCTAGTCATCGGAGAGCAATTTTGGAACAAATTTGGCTAAGATGCGTCTCACGCCCAAATCATCCGTCAGAATCAACTGCACTGAACCGAAACTAAGACCAAAGTCTTCAGATAACTCACTGCTAATACAGCTGCGCGCACCCTTTCCACATTGTGTTCACTTTTGCTGGTTACGGGCCTCCCAGAACGCACCTCACTTTCAACACTTTCTCGGCCATCTTTGAAGCGTTTATACCACTCGCAAACTTGGGCACGGCTCATGCATTCCTCCCCATATACGGTCTGTAACTTTAAGTACGTGTCTTTGTATGTTTCACAAAGTTTTTTTACAAAATCTGATACAAATTCGTTGATCAGTTTTATGGGACATGACAAATGCGATAAACAACGACGCAAACGTAACAACGAAACGCTATTGTAAACAAACCAGACGAGTTAGGTTGCCGTGATTCACAGCACATGCGCGGTATGTTCCAAGGTCAACATGTGTCACTCTACTACCAACTGTGTCGGTCGACTCCAGACTTATACCACCAATCCGGATAGATTTTGATCATACCTCGTATACACACGTTATTTGGAATCTAATCATCAAAATTCACGTCATCTACAGCATCGAAGATGATCATCGTTACGCTAAACACCAAAGTATCAAGTCGTTGGATTGGCAATGCTGTGACGAGTATACAAGTGGAGATGAAAAACTAATATTTCTAACAATAGACAGTTTTTGGGAAACTTATCTAGAAATTTAATTTAAAATAATATTTAAAAGTATTAGATATTGTTAAAAGTAAATAAAAACATCCTGAAGAAAAATAACCAACAACATTTAACCAAAGAAGCTAGGAAAACGACCGGAGGGGTTTATCACAAAGGGATTTCGAGCATTAACAGAAAAGGAGGAAAACAGAATTAAAAATAACACATCCCGCAATCGATAGTCAGCATTGCGTCGTTTTTGCTTTCTGTGCGGGCGCTGAGTTTTTACCCCTGTTCACAAAAATGAAGCTTTGTTACCCCTTCGTATGACACTTCCCACCAAACCAGGGCTGAAGCTGGCTGATGGCCTCTTTCCACTCTCGAGATTTTTTCAGAAGCTTCTCGAGAGGTATGTGTGTAGACTGTCATTTTGACGGTTGAGCTTTTCTTCTACCGTGAAAAGGTTTTCGTTGGTGAATAGAACTTGTCGATATTCATCCTTAGCATGTCGCTGCCACAAACTCTTCGCTCTTATTGCTCTAATGGAACGCAGAGCTGCTGTCAAGTGATGTCCTGTGCTTCGACGATAAGCTCTGAGTCTGAGGTCTTGTTTGATAATGCGGGACATGGTTCTAAGTGGGATTTTCATTTCCCTAACCATGATTTTCTGTTTTCGGAAAGCCACGGCTTTGATGACTGATGGTGTCCTTGAAATTTGTGGTCGCCCGCTCCTTGGTCTGTCATCGACTGAGCACATCTCGGTGTACCGCTTGATCGATCGGTAAACGAATTTCTTCGTAATACCTAGCGCTTTCAGGGGATTGAAAATTTCGACTGGCGCCTTGTTACACTAGCAGCGCAATAACTGCGACACGTTTTTCTTTGAAGGTCCACTCCATGTTTATAATAAGTTCTATAGAAATAAAGTGAGAATTTTCTGAGAGCTAAGAGCTTATTTATATGTCACAAAAACAAATGAAGATCATTTGACCCTTGATGTTCTGTTATTTGATTTTTTTTAATAGGGACAGAACTTATGGCAAGATAGGTAGATGGGTCATTCGGGAAGTGAGTAAGTACTTTTTAGGGAGCAACTACATTAGACAACAGAGATCAAATTATAGCTGAAATGCTACCATTTAAGTTAATAGCACTGGTCAAAACTGAATTTGTTAAATGCATATTCTTTATGATGCCTCATACGTTTTTGGGCAGTTGGTTCTGGATTTGATAACAGAATTTTCCTGTCTACTAACTTCAGCAGAATATCAACGGCGAACTACATATACAACTTGTAACTATGGCAACACTTGTTCCATCGTTTGATGATGAACTATATTATATTTGAAAATAGTTTGAATTTGAGAGTTCGTTTGAAAAAGTGATGGAAGAGATGGAATTGAAAATGCTGACTGATTGCTACTGAACTCCTTTAAAAGGGATATACCTGAAGATGATAGAAAATCTATCGAAATGGAACAGCAGCTGAAAGATAAGAATCAGTTGTTAATTCTCATTTAACAAACAAAAGCATAAAATTTGTTGTCCAGTGTATTTAATCAGAATGGACTAATTTATTAAAACAATTTGGTCATATCACTATGTCATAACCTTAATCTATAAAACTAAAATAGGCACACAAAAGAGTTCTACATTTACATCTGTTTCACAGATAGCTGACCCTTTTAGCGAACGGATGAACCAACAATTCCCACTTTAAACAAATAACACAACAACAATATCGTCTTATCAATATATTCGATATGCTCTTTCTTCCAAAACACACAAACACATTTATTCGCGCCCCAGGATTCGATCATTCATAAATTCCATTCCGTTTCGTTCGGCGTTATCGTTTCCTTCGACAATAATACGGAGATAACGCGTCACTATTGTCAGCTCGGCTTTACTCCGGCAGTGAGTGTAGACCCGATTAAAGTAGCGCTTGTTTACGAAATCGACACCATAAAACGCTAAGTGGAGCGTAAAGACAAAATGGTGTTACGTTTTATCTGTGAAATTTTAATTGTATTGTTCGTGAAATGAACTACTGTAGTTCCCCTATTACTATGTATAGTTCGTTACACTTCGTAAATAAATCGGATTAGCACTATCATAAATGATAATGGCAATCTATTTACGCCTAGTTATTTTCGATTACATTAAGTAACTGCCATTCTAGGCTACTTATTGATGATTTATTTTCCGCAATTATTACGTTCAAATTACGTGAGTAGATCGGTTAATTTCTAAATTTAAACGGGATATGGTGTTGTAAATATGGTGCTGTACTGTAGATGAATTTCAATATTTGGGATCAATTTTTGCATTAGATACGTGTTTACATTGACACTTTAAATAAGCAAGTCTTTCCCTCTTATTCGTAAACAAAAGAAAACATGATAGATGTGTAACAAAACCATTGTGGAAAATTTAAATATTAATTTGACAACAAAAATTAGCTTTATATGTGTTTGTTAAATGAGAATGAAATACTTTCTATTAGACATAGTTTCTTGACATTTCTGTTTTGACAGATCTTTAACATAATATACTACAATCTACCTTTCAACTTTCTTCTGTTTTCAGTTTTAAATACATACCTCTTAATATTCTAGCAAGTGATTAGTCAGCATAGGAGGGTAGTCTGAAAAGTTTCAAGCTTCATCATGAAGATGGCGTTAATCGTCAAAAATATTTGAGCCATATAATTGCGTATGCGTTTGAAGATACTTTTGAAAATTTTACCCATGTTGGACGCCCAGTTGTTGTTCAACAGTCGCTTGTGCCAGTCGATATGTTTTTTGTAAAAATGGAAAAAATCCAGTATCGAGCCGTTATCAAATTCTTGCAATTGAATGGCAATATACCTACGCAAATGAAAGCCGACGTGGACGCTGTACAGTCCTTGGCCATTGAATTAGGACCATTTAAAAATATTATGATTTTGGGGTAAAATCTAGAAAAACAGTTAGTAATGTTAGCAATACTATTATTTAATTACATACAACATGCAAGTAAATATAATTTGAACATATATTTACTAATATTTGCTTGTTCCTCCTCTGTGTTTTATTATTTCCTCAATCCTTTTTGGCATACTGCCAATGCAGTTTTTTTATTGAAATACCATTCGTACGTACAATAATTATGTTTAGTTTGAATTGTGTCGTTCATTAGTTCGTTAGTATCATTGCAAATATAAATAAAAGCAGCATTTTTACCGATTTTCCAAAGAATTTGTATTTGAAAGAGTTTTAATTTTATTTCCGTGTCTATTTTCGCGGTTAAGTATTATCATAATGGAAAAGAAGAAGGATATAACCAAAGAGAAAAAAGCACGAGTTTCTGCTCTTCTAGAGGCGGGAGAGTTCTCTCTACGTGAAGTTGCACAAAAAGAGGGTGTATCACATCAAACTGTTCTGGGAATCGCGAAATTAATTAAGGAGAATATTCCTAGTACAAGTAGTGACAGAACATACTGTGCCGGGAAACGCAAAACAATTGTAAGAAATGATCGTCGTGGTTTTAGAACGTTTTTTATTCACTAAAGGTGTTCAAAAAATTCTTAGTGGAGAAGGTATACATATATCAGGTCGAACAGTCCGTAGACGTCTTCATGAAACAGGTTTGAAATGCAGAAGTCCAGCAAAGAAGCCAAGATTAACATCTAAAATGAAAGTGACGCGATTTCAATGGGCTAAAGAATATAAAAGATATACAGTTGACGATTGGGGAAAGGTAGGTTACATTTATCATCTGTATTTTTGGTCAAATTCATCATCGTAGTTCGCTTAATGGTTCTCTGCATTTTTTACTACCGTTAGCACTATGTAGAGGTAAACACCCCCCTCTACCGCTCTCTAACGATTTGGTCGTTTATTACGACAAAACGGCCGGGACCACTATATTTCGTTAACGGAACAATGGAACAAAAACAATATAAAAAAGTTTTACAAAACTATTTAATATTTTATACTGGTTCATTGGATCCGACTCAAGGACCATATACCTTCATGCAAGACAATGCACCCTGTCATAAGGCAAAAAGTGTAATGTGATACCTTAAATCTGAAAATCTGAGTGTACTACCTTGGCCAGGCAATTCACCAGACATAAACCAATTGAAAATGTGTGGAATGTCTTGAAAAACATCGCAAGTAGGCGAAACTAAACTACACAGGAAGAATTACTGCAACATATTGAAGATGTATGGCATAATAGCGATGAAATTAAAAAAAACAATAAAAAGCTGCAGTGGCAGTATGCCAAAAAGGATTGAGGAGTTAATAAAACACAGAGAAGGAACAAGCAAATGTTAGTAAATATATGTTCAAATTATACTTACTTGCATGTTATATGTAATGAAATAATAATATTGCCAACATTACCAACTGTTTGTTTAAATTTTACCACAAAATCATAATATTTTAAGTGGTCCTAATTCGATGGCCAAGGACTGTATATGGGGACTCTGCCCATCATTTGCCATAGTGAAATTTTGGGCAGCTGAGTTTAAACGTGATGACCATTGAATTAAGATTAGAGAGCTAGGCTGTGGGCATCTCGAAAGAACGTGTTTGTCATATGTTGATTGAAAATTTGGGCATGAAAAAGCTAACCTCGCGTTGGGTGCCGCATTTGCTCACCCAGGACCAAACACGCATTCGAATGAACATTTCCAAAGTCCTATAGAAGTACTTTAAGCAAAATTCGTTGTAGTTTTGGCGTTGATTAATAACTGTAGATAAAACTTGGATGCACCAATACATTCCTGAAGTCAGGGCATAGTCGAAAAAGTGGGCTGCGAAGGGTGAATTGGCTCCGAAGAAGACAAAGACAGTTTCATCGCCCGGGAAAGTGATGGCGACTGTTTTTTTTTGAATTCTCATGGAGGCGTCATTACTTCACAAGCTGAAAGCGGAAATTGCGGAAAAACGGCGCATTTGAAGTTTTGTTCTAGTATGTTTCATGTTCCACCACGCCATGGCAAAAATTTAAGAAATGGGGTTCGAATTGATAGACCACTCACTCTACTTACCAGATTTGGTCCCCGGCGACTTCTTTCTGTTTCCTAGGCTCACTGTTTCGCTCGGAGAACAGAGTTTTTCATTGAATGAGAAGCCATCACATTCGTAAACGCCTATTTTGTAGAATAAGATACCAACTACTATTTCGACGAGTTAAAACTGTGAGCGTCGCTGGGAAAAGTATATCGACTTACGAAGAGACTACGTTGAAAAATAAAACTGAATTTGTCAAAGAAGTACTTGTTTCAGTGTTAGACTGGAAGCTATTCAGACTACCTTCGTGTTTGAGCTTTATGTTTCTTGGTGACACATTTCCTTGGTACATATATCGCCTGGTGAAATTACTTCCTCTTACAAACTTTCATTTTTGTTGAATTATAATTGATGGGTGTCGTTCTTTGGCATGCCAAATATGCAAGTCGCTGTTGATATTGCGTTGAAGTCGGTCTGTTACGAGAAAATAGAGGCCAATAAAAAATTCTGTGCCTACAAAGACATAAGACACTGCTAGAATTACGGATTTATAGAATTTGCTGTTGATCAGTTCTATTTTCAATTATATTTCCTGCAATGGAAGACATGTACCGGATGGAATTAACAAAATATTTTGTGAGTTTTTCTACAATAAAAGCAGTTACTAAATATAGGACTTTCGACTTCGTTTAAGCTGGAAAAGTGATTTGTGAAAACGTCAACTAAAAACTTAGAACAATTGTCATAGAATGCTTGTTATTATTCGTTCTAACGTGGTTAAGCAATCAACAATTCTCTAGTTCCTCTTAAGTCCAACTTAAAAGAAAAGTTAGGCTCAATTCTCAGTCCTATGGTCATAAGTAGGATTTAGGTCTATCGAAATGAACAATAATAAGATTTAGATTTTAGATCCTTTCTTTTCAAAATATCTGCAATCCAGTCAAATCAATACAATTGTTATCATGGGGCTCATGGTGGCTTAGTTCCTATAACTTCTTTGATGGTCTTCCAAAGAAATCAATTTGAATGAAAAGAAATGGCTTTACATTATTTTCTAACTAATTCACAACGCTATTAATTTGGAACTTTTGTAATTGTTTTCTAGCAGTTGGAGTCTAAAAAATGAATTGCCGACTTACCCCCTCGTTACCCATAACATAACATAAACCCCTTTGGGTTGTTAATGTCTCAAAATAGAGCTTTTGAATTCAAATACTGAACAGGCATTTGTACTTCTACAACTACATTTTAGTCAACTAATTGTAAGTATCATTGATCACTATTTACATTCACAATACTGAATACATTTAGGACAACATTTTATGAAGAAAATGTCATGCAAAAACAATTCGGCTAGATCTTATTGTGGTTGGTGTATGCAGCTCTTGTACCAAAAAGTACATTTTTACCATATAAAAGAATTTTGGTAGAACATTCTTTTTTGACAAACTGTATATTGATCTTCTCCATTTTATTTCAAAACAGGAAGAGACAATTGGTTCTACAAAAAGTAAACTGTTGGATTAGCTCAAAGAACTTTCTCAACACTATTTCGAAATTTTTTGTTGTTTTTTTTTTTGCATTGTGTTATTTTGGCAGATAAGCATGTTTATCATCTTTGTTTCGATATATTTCATGCTTTAAGATTTAACCAGCGTTTGCTATCGCTACTTTGAGACAAAATATAAAACGATGGAATAAACGTTTTGGGTTGGCAGGAGTTAAATGAGTAGTTCCTAAACCTAATCTTCTTCTAATTTCCAACGTATTCATCCTATCCCATTAAAAAGAAGTCCGTGTTTTTTTCCTTTTGATAACTCAGCAACTTCATCCAGTCACACGATTCCCGAGCAGCGGCTGAGGAAGAAGGAGAAGATGAACGGAGCTTTCGCATTTTTCCGCCACCACCGCCCTCTCTACTGGAAGTCGCACACTATACGGAACTAAATCGGTGTCTCTTGCTTTCTCTGTCTGATTTCGCCGCCCGTCCTTCGCGGAGCGCGCAAAGGTTGGCAGCACGATAATTACAGGAGACATAAATAACAGAACCGCGAAAAGATAACGTCGTTAAACAAATGAAATTTTAAATTGCGCACGGCCAACTTTATATTGTTGAATGCTTAGTGTGAACGAGCCATAAACCAGATCCACGATTTGATAATTTAACATTATTTGCAATTAGCCTCTCCACCACTAAATTATCTTAGTTTTAATGACCGAGAAAGGGACGATTGCTTTGCTCTTTTTCAAATCACGTTCTATCTCTCTCATTCCTTCCTCCATAATAGCTTGTATCCATGATAGTACCTGTACCAGCATAGCGTCTGCACGTTAAGGTGTTGTTTTATATGTATCTATATGGCGTATATTCGCAATTACCATTATGCTGTATGCATTTGCGTTTATTAGAAATCGTATAAATGTTATACACTGTTTGATTTTGTTTTGTTCTGTCCGATGGCTGCGATAGGTATAATGGAGTCGGCGACGTATGCAAATGGACGTTTTAGAATGACGGTACTCCAGTATTTGTCAGAAAAATAATTACGGCTAGTGCAAGCTTGCGAATTATGGCTGTGCAAAGCATATATTAGATATACCAGATTGCAGAACAAGATGTTGCTATTTGAGTTATAAATTACGTTGGGTGCAGTTAATACCAGATTAGTGTTTCTTAGAAGCGATTATTATTAGTTAGAGTCCATTCGCAATACTTAATCGCTAATAGGTAAATATTTCTCTATATTCAATGTAAATATGGATGTTTGGAGTATAATTTTATGTTGTACAAAATTGAAGTTTTAAAGGAAATATTTCTAACATTTCTACAACAAGGCGTAGCTTCCATGATAAGATGTTATTTCCTTGTAAATATTAAACCATATTGTTCGTTAAATTGAGGAAAATTTGTCTATTTTGAAGCAACTATGCAGACCTCTTTCATTTAAGGATTTTTTTCTCGGAGACTAGGCAAGGAATCTTTTGAAGCTCGGCAAGAATTCGCATAGAGTTCTAACAGCAATCCTTACAGGTCATAAACAGTAAAGATTAATCGAAGATTAATGTCGATTGTATTTGGAAGAGGAAGAAATACAGCCAAAATCTTCTGGGGTCTACTAATGGTTTAAGGTTGAACATGTTCTCAGCTGTCCTTGAACCTTCTTACATATTTTACTGTTAGCCCGCGGAGTTATCGTCCCCACTAGGTTTCCGATATGCCTCATCGGGCCGTATCGGTACTGCCCACGTCTACGGGGCTCCTGATTCGCACCTTAATCTGCCGGTCCTTCCCGTGCATCCGTGTAAACACCATGTGGATATTGTTTGACGCGGCTGCTCGTGGCCAGGCGGACTTGGCAGTCGAAGTGATTAAATCCTGTTCTGTGTTTTTCCAGGAGTTCGAAGTTTGTAGGTAGAGTCTGTTTACTTTCGGAAGACACCAGCGCAAAGACGCATTTTAGGATTAGAAAGAGAAGTTGGTGCTAACCGAGAGAAATAGCTATGTATTTCTTACCTACAGTAAGACCAACAAACATTTACCTCATTTCGGCGTCAGTTGTTGATGTGTTGTCGTTGAATTCGTTTCGTGCTCTCTACTTTTAATATTGTTATTGGCGTACTATTTATTAAGAAATCAGTTCTTCTCAAAACTATTTTGAATTAGGGGTAATATTCTACTGTAAGTATTTTGCTTTAAACAGATTTTAATTAAGTTGTATTAAATAATTAAGTTCCAGGTGAGAATGTCCGAATCATCGAACATCGCTAAGAAGAGACAAGTTTTGCATGTGCAATCACGAAATATTGTTTTTAATGTCTACCAATATTTTTAAAAATATAAGACAGAAGGTATGATAATATTTTTTTCTAAGTATTTTTAATACTATTTTTACATATTCATATATCAGTGAAGTTATTATGTTTGTTAACAGGTAACATTTTAGATATTGTTAGTGAAGCTACGGGAATATCTAAAAGTACTGTTGTCAGAATTATTCGAAAGAGTAATTCTGTTGAAGCAGAGCAAAATGGCAGTTCTTCAAAAGACAATGTTGCAAGACATTCACCAAAATCTACTGTGGATAATGCTGGGGAAGCAGTTTTACGTCAGGTTATTCACAATTTTCACATAATTGACAAACAGAGGCCTACATTAAATGCTGTATATAATAAAATACAGTTAGATGATACCATTGGTTTTGTAGGCAAGCGCAGCTCTTTAAGAAAGTTAATATTAAAATTAGGATTTAGGTGCGTACTAATATTCAAATTTATTATTATTTTAGTAATTAATATATTTATCAAATAACAGGTGGAAGAAGACTACTGATAACCGAAACCTTTTGATGGAAAGATCAAATATACGTGAGCTAAGATCCTCATATATCCGAAATGTTACAAATTATCGGTTACAAGGTCGACCAATCGCGTATACAGGTGAAGCAAAATAAATTTTTATTTGATGTTCAAAAACTAAAGTATTGTATTTTAGACGAAACATACCTCCATGCCAGTCACACAACGCCATTGAATGGGTTGTAACTCTAGCAATGGACTTAAGTGCCCTATATCAAAAGGGAAACGTTTAATAATTGTACATGTAGGTACATTAGTAAAATTTCTTCTAAAATTTTTAGCATGTACTGTATATTTATTGTTTTAGGTAGTGAAGATGGATTTATTGATAATGCCTTGTTGATCTATAAGTCCGGCCAAAAAATTGGAGATTATCATGACGATATGAACTTCATAAATTATAAAAGGTGGTTAGAAAAACAGTTGATTCCAAATTTGCCACCTAAATCTGTTGTTGTGATGGATAATGCGAGCTACCACAACGTTCTCTCAGTTAAACATCCAACTACTAACAGCAAAAAATCAGAAATGATAAAATGGCTAAGCGAACGTGGCATCATATTTAATGAAAATTTGACAAAAGTTGAATTGTATAGATTAGTACATATGCATAAACCAAGTTACAAGAATTACACTATAGATTCTATATTTGCAAAAAATGGACATACAGTGTTAAGATTGCCCCTATATCATCCGGAACTTAACCCTATTGAAAAGATATGGGCAATTTTAAAGGGAAGAGTAGCATCTAAAAATATAACTTTTAAACTAAATGATGAGGAACTCGCTAAAGAAGAATTTGGAAAAATCACAAAAGGTGAATGGTGACATGTTTGTCGGCATGCAGTGAATATTGAGAAAAATTATATACAAAAAGAACACATAATGGATAAGCTTACCGATGAATTTATTATAAACCTTGATGATGACAGTGACAGCGATTTTGATTTTTCTTCTGATGATAATTAAATTAAAATTATATTTGATATGTATATATTATCTTTAAATGTATAATAAATAAAGGTGTAATTACATTCCGATTACTCTTTTTTATTAAGTGAAAATATTAATTATTATAAACAACAGACCAAACATTTCTCACCTATTTTTTTTTTCTGAGCACTGAATATTCCTACTTTTCTTTTAAAGAAAATATTTATAATAAAGGCACGTATGAAAATTAAGAAAAATACATTAATTATTCACCATAGGGTAGATTTATGCTTACTAAATACTATAAATTATAAACTGTTTACTATCAGAATCTAATTTGTTTTTGGATAAAAAATTACAATTATATACATTTAATACCTTTACCTTTCGTATACTTTTTCAGAAGCCGCGGTGTTTCGCTCCAACAATTTAGACGGTCAATACATATCAGCTGACAATTTTCGCGCAGCTTGGGTGTTTTTCGAAAGTAAATGCAGTCTACCGCAATGCACTAGATTACCGCACCGTAGACTATTTTGGGTCTTATCACGGAAATGTAGATTCTGCTTTTCTGCCGGATATCCAGATTACTCCCCGGCAGATTACTAGATATAATGCCCGATGGTCCTCTGGATCTTTGCCTTAGTGTATTTGATATGTTTTCGCCGATCGAGGTCCAATTCAAGGTAGTTTGTGCACTCCAACAAGGGAATCTTCGTTCCGCTCAGTCGTAAACTGCCTGATGGCGTGCTATATCGAAATGATCGTCTTTAAACAACCGCAAAATTATTATTTGCTCAGTGCAACATTTCATTTAGTTCATAATGTTGTTTAATTAATAAAAAAAAATGAAATTGCATTTTGACTTTTTTCTGTAGTGCCAAAATATGTTTTGGCCTAAAATATAATTAATAGATAGTAGGTATTTCATATCTAAACTTTTAGATAGTTGAACATCCACTTACAATCATTTAAAAGTTTTTTTTTTTTAATTTACTAAACACCTACGGTCATTTTGAATCGAATTGTTTACTAGAACGTAACATATCCGTGGTTTCTATAGTTAAATATGCAGCACCCTATTAAAGCTCCTGTTAAATTATATGGACGTATTCTTCAGTCACCTACATAAACATCTACTTATATCTGGTACGTAGGCTTCTGCGGTCGTCAATTATACTGTTTTTTTGGTTTTCGGGCTGGAACCGCGTCATTGTCGTAGCATCACTCAATGTGCAATAGCTGCAGCAACAGAAGCCCTATAGATGCTCCATAGGAAGGTGGACGAAACGTCGGTAGAAACTACGACAACGACGTATTTCCAGCTCGAAAACCAAGAAAATAATTTAGTAATATATTTGTATAGGGATTGGTTTCAAAATGTTTACAACTAAAGACAGCTCATGTTTCTAAAATGTCGTACTGTACGAAAAGTAAATTTGTGTGTAAAGCAAAGGACCCGCACAATCATTACTTGTGGGATCTAATGCTCTGTGATCATACTGTATCTGAAATTTGTACAAAATGCTAGTAATCTTGGACAATTGGGTGCTTGGAGTTTGATGATTTTGTCCGTAGTTAGGGGCTCAACTCCTTTAAAAACAGTACATTTATACATTGATTCGTTCATTATATATGCAACATCATCTAGAATCCTTTAAGAGATATGCCTTTAAGATTTGTTTAATACTCATGAATACCAAAATTATCCTGTGCTGTTATATCATGAAACGATCTTCCATAGTAATAGATAATTGCTAATTAACAGCTTCACCGGGGAAGGGACCACATCATAGATATTTAAGTCGAGAAATCTCGATTTTTTAAATGGCGACACTTAATTTTTAAGAGGTATTAGATATAGCGTCAAAAAATAGAGCAAAAATACATTGCAAGTGCTATTTCTAATGTTGATAGTTTAGGAGATATTTTGTGAAAACCTCCTTCATTTTAAATATCGCGTTGGGTATCTAGGGATACCCCCAAACCTAACAAAAATCATTTATTAGAGTTAAATTAGAAAATTTAACAAAATTAGAGTAAAACCCCTGAGAAAGATATTTCAATATATACACACACTTCGTAAATGTAGGTATCTATGACGGTTAATATTCTTAATTTTTTAAATTCTTCGTGACACGAATAGTGAAAACCAATACCCGTCAGGACCCTAACAGCTTGCTTCTGCATAATTAAAACTCTGTTCACTTCGGCAGAATTTCCCCACTGAACGTCGAAGGGAATTCTATGAATGGTTTTTAGTTCGAACACAAGAAGATGATGCAATTTTGATAGTATTATTTGGAGCGATGAAGCCAAATTTCACAGAAACGGATTGTATAACCGTAAGAATGTTCATGTTTGGGTTTCAGAAAACCCGCGCGTGATAAGAAAACGAAATTATGAAGATTCTTTGAGTTTTAACGTATTCTGCGCTTTGAAAAACAATACAATTCTGTCTGTTTACTTTTATGAATGGAATGCGTTATAAGGAAATTTTACATAACGTGATCTGCGAATCATTACGCGTCTTCGACCAGAAGAAGCGTGGAATACATGATATCAAATAGGACGGCGCTCTCTCACATAAAACACGTGGCGTAGTATCGACTATTCTTACTGAAATATTTGAAGATTGATGGATCGTTAAAAACAGTCCTTTTACGTATCCATCCCGATCTTTGGATTTAACCCCACTAGATTTTTTCTTCGCAATATACAAAATGAATGTATCCATAGATTTGCTTATTATCAAGAAGCCACTGGACGGCATTTACAACACTTGATTTAAAGGAAACAATCGTTTAATTTCTTGAAAAAAAAAATTAAATTAACCCGTCCGAGTATTGCTTCGAAAAACAACTTCAAATTTGATGCATTTATTCCATCATTTTGCCGTACCCTAATGTTAAAAGTAAACTTAAAATTAGCGCTGTTCAGGCACGTGCATTTGGGTACGTTCGCATATGACAATTGTTGTGATTTATTTATAACTTGTCCTATATCTATCAAATAAAGTATTGTTATGTTCAATATTTACATCGGAAATCAGCTATCAGTCTTAGACATTTAGGGTATTCAGTATAGCCACCCGATAGTAATGAAAGTCGCTCTAGCTGATAAAAGCTATTTGTTGAAAGTTACAATTTCCCCCAGGCCGACTGGCCTTGGAGTGAGGACACTATATAAAATATATAAGTCCAGATAACGGCGATCTTGGTGAATCGAAGACAAAACAACTTCTTTTATTTCTCCTATTTTCGCAACTCTTCAAAATTAATGTAGTTAAGTTCTCCTACAACAAACATCAGGGTAAATTCAAAGGTATTTCTAACATTATTTCGTACATTAAATATGTTTCATTAAGGCACCTTTATTTACGTCGGGAAGTTTTTGTATTTTTAGGATTCTCATGAGGGTTCGTCTATCACAGAGTCGTCTAATTGAGTCATATAGTAGCGTTACAACATTCATTCTCTCATGCTACGGCTAAAAATAATTTTATTCATCAAAATTCCTAGTTAGATTATATTTGAGTAGATATAATCAAAATTTGCCGTGGAAAGAGGTGAGGGACGGTAATAAATTCAATCAATCCTGGTTAAACTTTCTTCGTGTTAACTAGTATTTTGGCTGCGGTCCCAATTTAAAGTGTTCGATATATAATTTAGATAGTAAATTCAAGGTAAAAGGAAAGGTTCAAGGTTAGAACAGGCAAATTTCCAGTAAATATCATAACGAACATAGTATTTACATATCTTCTCAAAATCAAGGTTAGTTTATTTTTTTCAATTTTAACATTCGTTAATTTCCATTAATTGATTTCAAAAATTCAATATAATTGCTGCAAGAGTATCAAAGAATACTTCCGAATCCCACAAACGAGTTGAAAATTTAATTAATTTTCAAAATTCCAATTTTTTTACAAGAACCCCTGAGATAAAACATTTCAAATTTGGCGCCCAACGTGGGGCCAAATTTGAAATGTTGTGTCATAGTATATAATAATATCACTATTATTGCTATTGCTTTCGATATTTTGCTTTTAATCACACCAAACGCTATTAGAAGTGAAGACAGTCGTTCTTTGTATACACAGCAACATGATTCTGGTTTATATTACTTAATATATAAAGTAAATGGGAACTATTCCATCCGTATTAACCCGTTTATATTAAATCGCGCCTACTTTGCATACCGTAATTAATGTTTGGCGTTATTAATGGTGATATAATTGACTGTACGCGGTGCGTGAAACTCAGTACGACTTCGCTGATGGTGCGATTAGATAAACCTGGAACCCCTCCCGCCGTATTAGCCTCGCAAACATATAAACACGCATATACCTATGTACGTTGTATGTTGTATGTTTTGTTTCTATATCCGCACGGTTTATTACAACCGCAGCAACGACGATCGCGATTTTAATTTACAGCGACGCAGTTATTGGCAATTTGTTAGTCGTACGTCAAAATAATAATAGTCATATAGTAATAGCAATGATATTGAGAATTGCATTAATAAACGTAATTGCTATAGAATATATGTACATAAATGTATGTATTCGTGTTTAGTAGCGAGGAGATATAAGTGTAAATGTCGCAATGAGGTAGAGAATTGAAAATGTGATGGTCTAAGGTAAATTCTCGCGACGTTTATGCGTTAGTAAAATTTGCGGGTTAATGAGGTTATGCGTTTGAAGAGAAAGCAACAAAAGATTTGATAGGATTCTTCGAAAAGATAAAAATTGTCAAGTCAACGTGTTGTACAGTGGCCGAATTATGTTTCCGGACAAGCTAAGACCCTTAGTACGCAACCCGCCTCTATGGGAGGAGTGAATATGTGTCGTCTTTATCATTCTGTTTTTAGTCTCATTTCAACGGGAGAGTCAAAGTAAAGCAGGTCGTCTTTGTAGTTTATATCTCTTAGTCCTTTACATTTACAATCTAAGCACGCCTTGTTCGGAAAAAATGCAAATGGAATATTTACTGAATGTATATTGAAACATTAAATATCATAAATGGAAAAAAGTATATGTTAGAATTTAAAAAGTGCTTTCTTCCAAATATGGGATTTTACTGCAACTATTTCAATTAGTAAGTAATAAACGAATTCATCTTTGCTTTGAAATAGATAATTTTACAAACTTTTATATTTTGCTAATTTAAAATGGTAAAAGCTATAAGATGCGAAATATGCAGTGAACAAACCAGTTTATACGGTCAAAGAATGAAACACAAAAAGTTGCATAGTGTCACTAAATAGTAGATATGAAAAGAAACACACACATAAACGTCTGCATATACACATGTAGAAGTTCGGAAAAAGATTGCCTTTCTTATGTAAGTTAAATAAAGGGCTACATTTATGTCCTTTTAATTATTTTCAAATACTTAAAGTTTCGAAGAACATATTGCTATTTCTTCTTTTATTGCTTGGATTAACAAGTCCATTAACAATAGTTCGTTGAAAGACGTTAGAAATACTTTGGAGTAATTATTGTAATCGTTGTTTGCAGTATCAATAGGTAATTCTTTTCTTATTTGGATCAAAAAATCCACTAACAATATTTCTTTGAAACGCATTAGAAGTACATAACGGGTTATTAATATAATCGTTAGGCCTCTCACAATATATTGTTATGTTCGACGTTGTATCTACGACAACAACAACTTCTCTCAGTTGTCACTTCGATACTGACTAAATGTCAGGCTGGCCACTCGTTGGTAACTAAATATCCCTCTGTTTGTAGGTACGTACATACTTACTACAACTGATCCAGTCCTGTCGGGCCGACAAGAGTGCCAACTCTATTTATGACTTATGAGCGATAGTGCATTTTTACGTAATTTTTGCGATCTGTGTTGAACTGATAAAAGAAAAGAAAACGGGAAACTGAAACGTTTTGACGGAAAACAAAATTAAAGAAACAAACAAATACCTTCTACTTCTTAGACGTTTCAAGTTTATAGGAAAGATATCCAAATTATACCCTCATAACAATTTCCATTTCTTTTATTTTCCTATTTGTCTCCACGTCGCCCCGTTATAAACTACTAATTTTATTATTTATATCAGTCCACTAGAGAACGTAATAACCAAAAACAAACTATCAGAATTCCATTCGGTCGTTTTCCCATAATATTATCTTTATTACCGCTTTTATCGCATTACGGGTAGCACCATAGAAGCGTTGCGTGACCAGAAAAATATCCGTCGACCACCGAATGATAGCGGTGTGTGGAAAGTATCGCGGCTGGGCATAACATATAACGCGATATCTGTTATGGGGCAGCCAGCGCGGGTAGTACTTATGTTTGCCCCGAGAGCTTCGGTTTCTACCTGCGAATGAAGACCACGGTGGATGAGCGGGTCCCATTACCTGCCTCTTAAAATGAAATAATTCAATTTTGAAACGCTTAATCCCGGCTATTATGTAATACGTATGGTATTTGATTTATGATTAAGTGTTGTATAGGATCCGTCCCTTTTTATAATGCTTTTATTATTTTGTTATAGGGTGGGGATGCTTTATACAGGGTAAGTCGGGAGGAACGAACCAAACTCCAGGAGCGTATTGTACACGTGAAAATAATTTTAAAGAACTCATATGTTCTCGTTCGTTTTTGATTTGTTTTCAAGTTATAGCGTATAACCCCCCAGAAGTGTTATACTGTGCCTCCAGCTAGAGCAAGGATCGGAGTGGGGTATAGCAGAGGTTCTCCGAAGAGGTAGTCGTGGTCCATCAAAGTTTCCAATACCATGATTTTTTTTTATAAGGGCGCCAGGAGCTTTTTAAAGAAAAGCACCAAAAACTTTGTTGCATCTCTCCTTGATATGTGGAAATATAACACGTAACTTTAAAAATGTTAACAACAATTTTAGTAGATATAAATGAATAAAATACGAGGGCATTCCAGAAAATAGTATCCGTTTAGTCATACAGATGGCGCTATTGATCCAATTAAAAGCAAAGTGGCGCAGATGTCAACAGTAACATCGTAGCTTTGCGGGAAAAAAGAGTTGAAGTTCTTCCGGTGCGTGGTGTGAGTTTTATGCCCGTTTACAATGACGCATAAGAAGAAAATCCTGCGAAATGCGAAGTGCGATCCGTGATCCATTTTTTGAAGGCAGAAAACGTCCGTCCAAGCGAAATTCATCGCAGGATTACCGAAGTGTATGGTACGGGAACAATCGATGAGTCATCTGTAAGGCGCTGGGTTCGAAATTTCAGAGAGGGAAGAGATAATGTGCACGATGAAGAGCTGCGAGGTCGCCCGTCCCTTATCACCGACGATCTGAAGAAACGTGTCGATGATTTCATGTGCGCAGATCGACGCGTAAAACTGAAAGGGATGAGTAAGCAATTTCCTAAAATTTCACAATCATTGCTCCATGAAATCGTGACGGACCATCTGAATTACAGAAAAATTTGCGCAAGATGGGTGCCCAAAATGCTTTCCGACGAGCACAAGACCAACCGCATGGGTGCGGCGTTGACGTTTTTGACTCGTTACGAGAAACAGGGCGATGCATTCCTTGACCAAATTGTTACTGGGGATGAAACCTGGGTGTGCCATTTCACACCTGAGACAAAACGCCATGGAGTGGCACCATCCATGATCTCCAAAAAAGGCCGCGCAAGTTTAAGCAGTCGTTTTCCACGAAAACAGTTATGGCCTCAGCATTCTGGGACCGAAAAGATCTGTTGTTGGTTGATTTCATGCCCCAAGGGACGACCATCAATGCGAACACATACTGTGAAACACTTCAGAAGCTGCGTAGGGCCATCCAAAACAAGAAGCGGGGAATGCTGACAAGTGGCATTGTTCTTCTGCATGACAATGCTCGTACCCACACGACTCGAAAGACCTCTGACCTTCTTCGGAAGTTCAAGTGGGACGTTTCTGACCACCTTACGTATAGCCCCGACTTGGCTCCAATCGACTTTCATCATTTGTTCAGTAAACTTCAAGGATTTTTTGTTAGGAGAACGTTTCCAAGGTGATGATGACTTAAAAGCAGGTGTACAGCACTGGCTGGGTACTTTGATGGTAGAGGTTTACGCGAAAGGCATAGACAAACTGGTTTGAAGATACTACAAATGTCTCAACAACGGCGGCGGCTACATTGAAAAATGAGTAAATGTATTACTTTCATTTAAATAAAATCATTATTTACTTTCCTTCATTTTTCTTTTAATTTTATGTAAACAGGTACTATTTTCAGGAATGCCCTCATATAATCTTCATGTATTAAATAAATAACATTTCAAAAGCAAAGTATTGAATTTAGTTGCGTTACTTTTTTAGAAAGAAAAGATATGAAGATACTCCGGATTTTTTCTGTTCTTTCGGGAAAATCTGTATCCTAGGATGACTTGGGGACCAGGGGTGTCCTTCCTATTCGGTCAATTGGAACCTCGTACATACTGGGTGACGCGTCACGGGTTCGCTGGTCCTAGGGATCCGTTAGGGTTCCGCCAGAACACCAGGGCAATCTGCAAGCGAGGCTTTATTCTTTCTTTTTTTGTTGTTTTTAAGTACCTAAAAGTACAAAAGAAACAGTGAAGCAGAGTGAGAAAAAAAAGTTACTTCACGTGTTAAATGAATATCCAAGAAAAAGAAAAGGCAAAGTGGTGATCAAGCCTCGGCAAAACGTATGGGATGACTCACACTCAGCTGGCAAATGTGAATGAAATACGTTATTTTTGTCACTTCCATAGACGTGCGATGCAATAGGTTTTATCGTTCTGGTTTTAGATCTGTGGGTACTTATTTACAATATTAATTGGAAGCATCTTTGAATAAAGTTATTATCTATGATTACGCATTGCAAAACATGGATGAACTACGTAAAATAGTATTAAGTAGTATTACTAGAAGTTTTCAACTGTAAAGCTGGTTGCTCTCGATGTCAGTATTTGTTTAAATGTAGGAAATGTTCTTTCAACATTGCAACCAGTTAGTGGAGCAAATTTCAAATATGGTATAAAAGTACGTTATTTAGTGAGTACATCAGTATTTAGATTTGCATTAATACGCAGTTCATTTAGTATACATATATGTAAATCTGTGCTTCTGTAGAACACGGACATAATTTTCTGATTTAACTTATGTCCAAATTTTCTGGGAATAATTTTTAATAGATTTATTGTATCATTTAAGATATTTGGAACTTCCACTGTTGCAATGTTATGTTACTCTTCTCAAAATATTTTATTGTTATTATGTTTGTAAAATGGTTAGTTATGAATTGAAATTCGTTTAGAAAGTTATTTTCAAAAATTAATTTACATTGAACAATACTTCTGCTATCGTCGGAAGAATAGAAAGTAAACTCCGGACCGAAAAACTAAATGCAGATATGTTTGAAACCATGTATTTACTATGTATATGAAAAACATCTAAACCTAAGAATTATTTTAAAGACAAGCAGCAATATATAAAACAAGGAAGCTTCAAATGTGTACAAATAGAATTCGGTACCAGGACGATGTGATACACCTTGTACAATTTGAATACTATTGTACACTCTCATTTCCTACCGACAAGCACGAACGAACGGCTACGCTAGCAATGACGTGTTTCCTTGGTGATGATCAAACAAAAAAAAAATTGACTATGTGGCTAGTAATTTAGTATTTAATGCAAATAAACTAGAGCGATTAAAAAATATGGGGGAGACGAACTAAATAAAAGAATTTTTAAATTTATATAAGAAATATGGTGAGAAGAGCAAATACCAAGAAAGAAAACGCTACCATAATCCCTGTCCTAAAAGATGGTGATCCAATGGAATGCAATAATTATAGAGGCATCTCGCTATTGGATATAACCTACAAAGTTGTGGCAACCCTTATTAAAAGGAGATTGGAAGTAATGATTGCACCAGAATTGGGTGAATACCAGGCGGACTTCAGGAAAGGAAGGTGAACAACCGACCAGATATTCACAATGTAAGAGACATTGTTAACATGCTACTAATATCATATACCAGCGGTAATACTCTTCATTGACTTCAGGAAGGCGTATGATTCGGTTAGAAGAGACGAAATTATAAAGGCCTTAGGGGAGCTAAAGGTACCCCAGAAACTAACGAATCTAATTGAGATGATCCTGAGAAGAACAGCAACTGAATGGCGACTCCTTATCAATAGCTCAAAGTGGAGCTTGAAGTGTGTTCTCCTCCACAATGGAAATTTATTTGGTTCAGTCCCGATAGGCCATTCAGTTCGTTTGAGTGAAGAATATGTCATTGATTTGTTGCAATACCATATGCACCAATGGATCATTTGAGTTGACCTTAAAATGGTTAGCTTCCTTCTTGGCCAGCAACGCGGATATACTAAGTATCCCTGCTTTCTGTGTATGTGGGACAGCAGAGCTCGTGAGAAGCATTGGGTGCAGTCGAATTGGTTGCCACGATCTGACCTGAAACCTGGTGATCCAAACATTGTACATCAGCCACTTGGTGACAGAAAGAACATTATATTTCCACCTCTGCATATAAAATTGGGTCTCATGAAACAATTCGTTAAAGCTTTGCCAATTGAAGGAGACTGTTGCAAGTATCTCATTTCGGCATTTTCTAGCCTGTCATTTGAAAAGATAAAGGCCGGTGTTTTTGATGGCCCACAGATTCGGCAGCTTGTTAAAGATTAACATTTCATCGGAACAATGTCAGAAATTGAAAAGAATGCTTGGTTGGCATTCAATAACATTGTTAAGGACTATCTTGGAAATACACGAGCACAGAATTATGCCAAAATTATCCAGCAACTCTTGGAGAGCTTCAAACTGCTAGGTTGTAACATGAGCACGAAATTGCATTTTTTACATAGCTATCTTGCTAACTTCCCGGAAAATCTTGGTGCAGTCAGTGATGAGCAGGGTGAGCGATTTCACCAGGATTTGGAGGCACGGTATCAAGGTAGATGGAATGTACATATGATGGCTGACTATTGTTGGAGCATCAAGCGAGAATGTCCACAGATTAATTAACATTCCAAATTTTTGCCTTAATATGTAATTACCGTTCGATAAAAAAACAACTATTTGTATGAACACAATTTAACTTGCAGTAACTATTATAGCCTTTGTATGAATAAAATTATTCTTTCTAAACAGTATATTTGGTTTTTACTTTATTTGTATTTGTATGACTTTTGAGGGTATCCTGTAGCTTAAAAAGTTGACGTGATTGACAAAAACTGCGGTTATTTTTGGATCTAGAGGCCAAAACTTAGTTGAAAACAAGTTACAGATTTAAGACAACGAAATTGCTGTTCCCCAGTAAAATCCAAGTTTCCTCTGGAATCATTTTCATGTCACCTAGATACTGCATCCATTTAGGACTTTATTATTCCATGAAGCTTAGTTCCTGGCGATCTTGTATAGCTATAGATGAAATCAATCTTAATGTGAAATTATTTGAAAAATGTTGGCGCTGAAAGTAAGATGCACGACTACATATGTTCCAAAAACTTAAAAATTATAATTCTAATATTATTTTGAAATCGCCATTTACAAGAAATAATTGGTATAAACAAACTTCTAATTTATGTCTATATTCTTGAATGATTTCTATAACATTTCTAGGACATTTCTGTTATAAAACATACTAACTGAGTGATAAATTCAACGTATTTAGATTAAAGGGATATTTTGAATGTCTGAAATTCTTCAATTTGCTACTTTACTAAAACAGACATTTATTTTTAATCTCATATTATCCAGAAATAAACACTTAATTGTCTTCAACGCGGATAAATCGACTTGTCGCTTTATACAGAGAGACGGAACAAGCAATTATGATCATTAGGCTAGAATTTTTATAGCGATGTCTCTCTATAATAGAGCATGCTAGATAGTAAATAGAAAAAAAAAATCCGCTTTCACAATATTTTAAAATCTGGTTTAACCATCCGAAAGCTGTCTCTCGCTTCTGCATGTAGATATATTGTAAACGTTTCACATCAAAGTTGGCGCTGATATATAAATTGAATGTTTTCATTCTCCCATCAGCTCACCGCCAACTTAATGTACGGCCGTCCGTATTATTTTGACGTTTACACCGATAAATAAAGTGTTAAACAGTGAAAGCCCTTCGTTTATTTGAAAAGCGAACATCATCTAGCGTGCCGTGTTCAGTCTCGTCTCCCTCTTCTCTCCTGTACCCCCTTCTCGTTAACGTTTCGCCTCGTACTTCGACTGTTCTAAATTTAAACAGGTGAATCTTGCATGTCGCGCGCGTAAACCATCTAGACGACTATGGGATGACACCCGAGCGGCATTTGTTTCGGTTAAAAGAACCCATCAACAAATGAAAAATGATTCCTGTGACTACTTCTAGTATATTTTATCTGTCCCGTTTCGTCGTTGTTTCTTGCTCCTTTTTTTTTTTGGTAGCCGTACATATTTCGTCGTTCGTTTCGGGAAAATTTTTAAGTGACATTTCTAAACGGTCTTAAAAGCTTGGTTAGCGTCCTGTTTCTTTTTTTCTTGATGGTCTCGTCGCATGATTCGCTTTAATATGGAGGGTAGAAATGATTTAATGCGGTTTGGTAATTTGAAAGACGTGTGCGTTGGCTTTGAGGAAGGAAAAAAAATAATGAAGTGAATGGATACTGGATGTTTTAATTTCTTGCTTAATTAAGAAAAATGCTTGTAATGGAAATGCTTGTTTTGCGAAAGATAAAAGTGATGAAAATATTTTGCGAGATATTTAGTAAATTAGTTGGTTTTTGGGACAAAATCGGGTAAGTAATCAATTATTTTCTACGTTGTGTTTAGGTTTGTTTCAGCAGTGGAAGTGTTAAAACGCTTTTTGTGAGTCTTACCTAACTTAGACTGTAATTATAATATTGCGCAATTAAAAACATTTTTTATTGCTGTGCGGATTTTCAACCATCCGAAGAGCATATTCGTCATTGTATGATTTTCAAGCCGGAATTAATGCAGCAGTTGCAACTAAGAATGTTTGCGATATTTATGGTGATGTTTTAAAAGTAAAGAAATGTCAACGTTGGTTCAGACAATTTGCATCGGGTGATTTTGATCTCTGTGATAGATCTCGTAGTGGAAGACTGTGAAATTTGATAATGAGGCTTTAAAAGCACTAGTCGACACTGATCCAAAATTAAGTGTACAGGAATTAGTGGATACACTAGACTCTACATGGTTGACAGTGCAATGACATCTCCATGAAATTGGAAAAGGTCTCTAGACAAGGTAAATGGGTTTCATACCAACTATCGGATGTGAACAGGCATCAACCTCGTACAATCTGCAGTTCACTGTTAACTAGATTAAGAAATGATCCACTTCTTAGTAGGATTGTAACTGGAGATGAAAGGTGGATCCTTTATTCCAATCCTCATCGCTCCAGACAGTGGCTCTCTGTAAATCAACCACCAGTTCCAACCCCTAAAGCCACGTTAACGCTCAAAAAGGTGCGTTTGGTGGGAATCCAATGGCGTAATTTTTTTTGAACTTTTACAACCAGGTGAAACGATTGCTGCTGACATTTATTGTTAACAAATGCAAAGATTAAATGTCGAATTGTTGGAAAAGAGGCCAATTCTGATTAACAGAAAGAACGTCTTGCTTTAACATGATAATGCCTAGACCTCACGCAGCAAGAATGACTCAAGAAAAAATCACGCAGTTAGATTGGGAAGTCTCACCCCACTTCCCGTATTCACCAGATATCGCCCCATCCGATTATCATTTATTCAGATCTCTAGACCATACACTGAGAAATACAAATTCTCGATCAATTAACGATGTTCGATGCCACCTTGAATACTATTTTTCATCCCAGCCAGCGCAGTTTTATGAAAGCGGGATTGAAAATTTATAGGAAAGATGGCAAAGTGTCTTAAATAATGATTGCAATTATATCTTAGATCGATAAATAAAACATTTTTTGAAAACTTAAAATTTATATCATATTGTAAGTAATTGATTACTTAGGGTACCCTAATATTTGACTTTCTTTGAACACCTAACTGAGGCCATAGTTTTTGCAAAACGCTTCATAAAAATAATAAGTTTTCATGGATTCTAGCAAATTTTAATCACCTCATGCAAATGAAGTTGATAATCTGCTATTAATATTTGCCTAATAATATTTGAACACAAAAATTCAAATTATCCACGAAATACCCAACCTTAAAATTATGTAAATTCCACACGACAAAATCGAAAATCGATGAATTTAAAGCGACACATTGCATGCGCGTAATCAAAATTCCACTTCAGTCAAAACGAACGACTCGAAATAGCGGAACATCTGCGACATCGTCCAATTATATCGTATCCTCTACATGCGCGTGGGGTAGCGATACCATTATAGGACGCATAACCGAAAAACATTGACGCAAATCCATCAAAATCTAAAAACAATGGAACAGCAAGTTGACGGATCTAAATTCGATTTAAGATTTGATCCAGGACTCGTTGACAGGAGCTAGGCCCTTTGTTTCTGGTGATCCACGACAAGTGCATCGGGGATTTATACGCGTTGCTTGCGATCGGGCGAAACACACGTTTCGCTGATGTTTCGTATTCAAATTAATTTCGCAAAGGATACGCTTAGCGGGGTATCGAGTTTCGATCGGAAATAATTGGATGTATTCGATGTTTTTTTCTGTCAAATTATTACGTTTAATTGGGCAAGTTTTCAAGAAGTTTTATACAGTTGAAGACGTATAGTTCTTTCTAAATTTGTTATTTTGGACAAAATAGATATGTTGAAGGAAGAGATACTAATAAGGAGTAATACCAAACCATATGCCAAATATTTAAAAGTATCAATGAAGAAGAGAGGAATCAAAGAGTTTGGCACTGTTCGCAAAGCAAACTTCTAAAAAAGATAGAAATGTTTGCTATACGAGGAGTAGAGCATTGAGGGACAGAGAATTGAGAACCAAAAAGGTGAGAGCGGAGGAAAAGCACATTCTAACTGGGTTCCAACAGAGCGAGGAACTGCTCAGGCATCCAGAATAAGTACCTTTCTGTTCTTTTTATAGAGTAGGGATCTAGCCAAGGTATCAGACTACCAAATAACGCAATATGCAGATGACACTTTAATAATAAGAAGAGCAAAACATGATTGAGTAGCAACGACGTTGGATAAGCTAACGATTGATACGTTTAATTCGGTAGCTGTAATTGGGCAAGTTTTCAAAAAGTTTTATACATCTGAAGAAGTATACTTATTTCTAAATGTGTTATTCTGGACAAAATAGCTATGTTAAAGGAAGAAATACTAATAGGGAGAAATAACAAACCACATATTTAAAAGTATTAATGAAGGACAGAGGAATCAAAGAGATTGATAGTATTTGCAAAGGAAACTTCTAGAAAAGATAGAAATGTTTGCTATACGAGGGGTAGAGTATTGAGGGCCAGAGAATTGAGAGTTAAAATTTTGTGGCCGGAGGAAAAATACATTTTAACTGAGTTCCAACAGAGCGAGGAATTGCCCAAGGATCCATAATGGGTACTTTCCTGTTTTTCTTATAGAGTAGAGATCTAGCTAAGGTATCAGACTACCAAATAACGCAATATGCAGATGATACTTCAATAATAAGAAGTACAAAACTTGATTAAGTAGTAACAACATTGGATAAGCTAACGATTGGTATGTTTAGTTCGGTATCTGTAATTGGGCAAGTTTTGAAGAAGTTTCATATAGTTGAAGACATATACTTCCTTCTAAATGAGTTATTCTGGACAAAATAGCTATGTTAAAGGAAGGGATACTAAGAAATACCAAATCATATGCCAAATATTTAAGAGTATTAATGAATAAGAGAGTAATCAAAGAGCTTAATAGTATTTGCAAAAGCAAATTTCTAGAGGCAGAGAGCCATAATTTTGAGACAGGAGGAAATTGAATTCTAACAGAGCGAGAATTGCCCAAGGATCTAGAATGAGTACCTTCCTGTTCTTTTTGTATAGTACCGATCAAGTTAACGTATCAAGCTGCGAAATAACGCAATATGCAGATCATATTTCAATAGTAAAGAGAACAAAACACAATAGAATAGTAACAACATTGAATAAGCGAACGATTGGTTTGCAACGCATGATTTTTTTTTTTTCATTATTGTAATTTTTCTTTTATTGGATACCCTTGTAGCTGAGCTGATGATACGTTTTTTGAACATGAGACCGGTCGCCCAATTTCTCAATAGAACTTTGTGAGATCTGGAGCATTTTTTCATTCCTACCTTTAATATGAATATTTTCTTAACTTAAAACTAAACATTTTACTTGGAAGAAACATTTTTCTGATTTTCATGATTTTCTAACCCTAAGAAAATATTTATTTAATTCAAACAAGGAAATTATTTTCTTATATTATACATTATTATAGTCTTAAAATAAAAATATTTTCTTGAATAGAGACTGATTTTTGCAAGAAAATGAATTTTTTTGATGCGAGAAACCATTTCTCTGGGTGTAGTTGGAAAGAACTAACCACAGTACTACGATAGGTAAAGGTCTATTGTGACGTTAGTGAACGGTAACATTTTTCTATACCAATATAACAACTATTCCGTTAAAAAAACAGTCAACAATTCACCCGTTTCTATACGTAGCAATTTCACAATCGTAACTAAGTAATTAGCCTACAATATGGAGCTTTTTAATTAAGGAATTGCAAAATCCAAACGGTGATAAGTTAAACAAACGCTCATACATTATTTAACACATCGATAGGAGCTGTCAACGTCATGTCACCGTATCTACGTTATACATATGTAGATATACGTATAAGTTAATATGGGCAAACTAATTTATTTATTTTCTATGTTGAAACGCTAACTTGTAACATGTAGTAATTGCCAACTTATACGTATCCCTCTATGCAGTTAGTCGTAAAATATCGTCCAATAACTTAGCGTATTGTTTTTATAACTTATTACCGCAGGTGAAAGATTGATTCGATATGAAAAAGAAACGACTATCGCTGAAATAATCTCTCCTTTATTGCCGCATTGTTTATTGACGGTTGGAAGTTGAGTGGAACAAATGATTGGCGTGCTTTATTGTTAGTTGTTAATTTGCTGAGACAATATACTGTAAAAGGAGAACGAATTGAGGAATAAATGAAGCTGATTTATTTTCGCTATTGACAGATCTTAGTTACAATTTATTAATTTGCAATCGGAATTGTGACAGAGTATGAACTTTACATATGTGAACGAATTTGATTCGCCTTGTTACAGATTAGTTGTCAAGTAGTGCAAGTAGATTATTTAAGACTCTAGAATTCTAGTAGGTCTAATAGAGAGAAGCAGTTAAATTGTATACAGCATGCATTGACTATGAAAGATGGAATTAAAACAATTGCAATGATTCCTGTTATTCCTTCCTCTATACTGTGTTTACAGTTATTATATTATGCATATTTATATTAGTGATTTACCGTACAAACCGCTAGATGTGTTATTATGCTTTTATTTGTTTACCATTATTTACATTGCTGTTGTGTACAGTTGCAAATTTACCAGGCGAAGCAGTGTTACCATTTTCCTAGTTTCTGTCGTGCATATTATGGTAACGATACTTTTACTGTTAAAAAAAAGTCCAGTCAACAACAAATATAGTGTAAATCGAAATTTAACTACCGAACGTACACTACCGGCCATAATTATTTGCCCACCTACATTTTTGCTTAGATTTTAGAAAATTATTTATTTCTTGTTATTTAGGGGGTATGACTATTTGCTTACAGTAAAAAAATATATATCATTTAAAATAATTCCGGAAAAGATCCTCTTATACTTTTAACAGTTACCGATTGAATCTCCTTACTCCCATAATTGGGGGTCCAGGTAGAGCCATAAAAAGACCCGAAATGTAACACAATTATCCCTCACTAATAAATATTTCATGCAGTGCAGGTAAAGATTATAATTTCCTATTTACTCCAACTAGAATTATAAATTTACATTTAGTAGTTATTGTTCTTTTAAACAGTGAACATCGTTAACAAAATTATCTTAAATTAGTATTAAAATGCCGAAAACAAGAGAGTTGCCTTTAGAAATCCGCACAATGACTGTTGCTTTACATAATCTTGGCCGAAGTAACAGGGATATCGAAAGAAAATTGAAATTAAGTCACCGAACTGTTGACTATAACGTTAAAAAATGTCAAGAGGTTGACACATTATTAAATAGAAAACAAAAAGGACGACGGAACGTGGCAACACCAGCGGAAGATCGTCGAATAATTAAGACAAGTAAACGGAACAGACGAAAAACTGCACCTGAAATAACTACTGAAATAAATATTTAGCGTGAAAAACGAGTTAGTTTAATTACCATGCAAAGCCCAGATGCTAACTCCATAAAGCTTTTGTGGGAGGAACTCGATAGGCAGGTGAAAATAAATTTTCCAACATTCAAGAAATCGTTGTGGAAAGAACTACAAGAAGCCTGGCTTAAAATAGAATCCGCAACTCTGACGAAATTTATAGTCGAGGTGGACATTTCAATGAAACAATGATTTAAATAATTTGAATAAAGGCTACCAATTTCTTTGTTTTAAAAGTATTTTATTAAATGCAAAACTACAATTTCTTTTTCAGTTGGCACTTCCGTTATTTATTCGTATTTCTTTGGGTAGGCACTTGCATTATTTGGAACTTAAAATTAGAAAGGAAATCTTTGTAGTTTTACTATACTTCAAAATTAACTTGTGTCGCTGTAGATACGCAATCCTTTTGGAGTACGAACTAGAAACATTTAATTTAGTAGTTACCTTATTTAAATTGTGGACATTGGATTTAAAAAGACAAGCGAGTATTGGGAATTTTAAACAAAAAATACCAAAGTTTATAAATACAATAATGTAATTTCTTTCATAGCCGTTCTTGTAATTAGTTTAAAAATTTTAGCCGCTTTGTTGATATCTAATATATATATATAAGTTTTTCAAGGGTTCATAAAAATAAACATTTTTAACATTTCAAATAAAAAATTCTCGTGTGTGTGTTGCTTCGCTGGATATCCAGATCTTCGCATTTGCCTTTTCGATAGCTGACAAAATGTTAATAACAATCATTTTAATAATATAAAATCAAATAACGTAAAATTTTATTCTTAAAAAAAATTAAAGTGTGTATGTAAGTAATATAAAACAAGAAAAAAGTATAATGAAAGACTAAATTGTTAAAGTTTAGAGAAAATAAAACATACATTTCTGAAGAAGACAAAAATTGTCAAAGTGTTAAAAATGTTCATTTTTCTGAATCCTTGAAGAACTTATATCAACAAGGCCGTTAAAATTAAGATTCAATTTTCAAACTAAAATTTATAAATGTGTTTAAAAATAATTTTTAGTATAAAAAGCATTTAATTGTATAATTCTAGACAACTGAATTAATTTGGAACTTCAATATTTGAGAAATTTTAAAGTAGGAAGAAATTTTATGAAACTACATCAATTTGTCCGGAAAGGACTTCTTTCGATTTACTTATTTTGAAAAATTACTGTGAGTAGAAGTTATTATAGTTTTCGGGCGAATTATTCAAAATGTGAAAATTATAAAATTAAAAAATCGCTCTCAAGCAGAGGGGTTAGCGGCAGTCAATGGCTCAAGGTTACCGATGTGGTTAGTTACGAGGTAGACTGCAGTATGTGCGGATGATCTTAGAGAGAACTTCTAGAGTATTTATTTTTCTTTCCTTTTATTTCATCAGAATTTGTTTTTATTTTCGTCGTTAGAATTTCTTATTAATTTCGTTTAAGCTTCGTAGCAACAACAAAATAAATATGCGAAACTCTCATTTCTTGGCGACTATGACTTCAAATTATTACGTGAGCTCTTCACACAGTAGGTCTACATCCCAACATTGTTCGAAGTGTACTAGCACGACCCGCATCGAATTGATTGGATTCCACTCAATCTCCTCCACGCTCTCTCGCGCGTACGGCGAGAGAGCGAGGAGGAGATAGCGATATAGCTAATTTCACATTTTCCCAATCGGTATAATAAAATTTTGGCGCTCAAATTTTGTTTCTTTTGCTTTAATTTTAATACCAATTGCAAATTTTTCTTAGAGCTCACTTATTTAGTTTTCTATTTCGGTTTGTTTAAGTGAGAGAAGGATTTTAAGAGACCCATCAATTCATTACAGTACATTATTTTACCTCTGTTGAGTTATTGCAATAAATTGATTGAAACATCTTTTTAGATATTTTGGCTGAAAATATATCTGCGTGTGTATATTACATTCACAACAGTAGCTTTATTTCAAGCAAGCGTCATGGAAAACAACAATTTTCTGTTCAACACTAGCTTCGATTAGCATTACGTATTGCGCTCGAACTCAGTGCCGTGGGTTTTCATTACGCTGCAAGTTGACTTTTGGTTTCCACATGTTCACTTCTACATTTTGTAAAATTTACGTCTCGCATATCGCCAAATATAACAGTAATATATTTGCTTTAAAATCTTTTTTAAAACAAACTCTCTCTGTGTGAGATGAAGTTATGAAAGGTATAAATGTAGGAGGAATCCAGATTTTATAAAATTCTGTATTAAAAAGTTAGGCGATCGGTTTCGTTTTTTGATAACAACCAAATACAAGTATAAATTAAGTGATAGTTTTTCCAAGCCAAGAATTCTTTTTAATTCGAGAGGAGTAGAAGGATTCAAGCATGAATCGAGCAATATTGCAGTATTCTAACTTTGGTAAAGTTTCTCTACTATAAGAAGGTTAATACCGAACTACACTGAGCAATTCTCATACTTTATACAGCCACGTGGACAAACTTGGCAAAAGACAAAAACACCAAATGGCGTTCGGCAGTAACAAAACTCTATTTTCGATGTTTCACTTAGCAACTATCTTCCTGTACCTAATGGGTGCACGAAAACGTGCATAGATCACGAACAAGACGTGAATCGTTCGCTGAGATAGGAAGAGAAAAGAAAGAAGAAAATGAAAAGAAAATGGTCCTCTGCGTTCAGTATGTATGAATAAACGTATGTTGGAAGGCGACGTGTGTGCGCGCGTTAAAAGACGTATTCATTATATCTAGCAGGACCCGTCGCAGCAGCGCAGATAGTATTTTTACCCGGCACATCGCCGGGACGAGCCCGCGGAATGTTAAATAGCGGGGTGGTAGCGCGTCTGTCGCAGTGATAGATGGTTATTAATCTGCTAAACGCCACAAGTAATAAATATCTGGTAATGATCGTTTAGCTGCCCCCTTAACTTCCGACACTGATATGTGGAGTTGAGATATTTGTGGATCATTTTTTATCCGCAACACTCTCCGCCTGTGTGTATCGTGGGACTTCCTTCAGTGCTGCGAGACACAAATATGCCGTAAACCAGTATGCTCAGTACAATGTAGTAACGGTTAAAGATATTCTTTGGACTCTTATATTGCAGGATGAATTTATCATGTTACCTTGAGCTTTCAATCGCTATTAAGTTTCTGTTATATCTGTGTGATACGATGGATTTGCTTATTGGTCTAGTTCAGGGGTTCCCTAAGTGCGCGTCGCGGCGCCCCGGGGCGCCGTTGAGAGTAAACAGGGGCGCCGCGAGGCACTCCTGCGAAGGCGGGTAGATATAGCGGTCTGGAACATTCTAGAATGAACATTTCGAAACGGCTTCGAAGCTAATGGAACTTTCTAGAAAGATATGGACATTCTCGAAGCACATAGAATATTTCAGAAAAGTATGGAACTTTCATGACGTTTATAGAACTTTCTAGTAGACGTATATAGCATACTATCGAACATTTCGAAGTTGCCCGAAAGTTCTAAGTAGGTGAGGCGGCTAGTATAAATACGGCACCACTTCGGCGAACCAGTTCAGTTCCTAAATAACAATCGAAGAGAAACATCTGAGAAGAAAAGTAAACGGTTTTAATGCGCCCGCTACCAGAGCAGCTTCCGTTTTGTTTCAGGATGTCGCTTTGTGTAAAGTCATAGGAAAATGGAAAGATTTTTATTAAATGAGCAAATCGACAGTTCAAGTGAAAGAAATATCGTAAATACGATGATAACTATTTGAATTATGGCTTTACTTCGGTAGAAGTAAACAATGAAGAGAGACCGCAGTGTGTGTTCTGTTTAAAAGTTCTAGCGACCGAGTGTACGCTCCTAAGTAAGCTAAAGCGACATCTCGAGACCAATCACTGTAACATGGTCGAAAATCTCTCGAATTCTTTTGAAGCAAGTTGCAAGATTTACAAAAGCAAACAAGTGTGTTTACTAAACAAGCCTCAGCACCAAGCAACGCACGGCTAGAATCTTTGAGTCTTGATCGCATACAGAGTGGCGAAGTGCAAAATACCTCACACCTTCACAGAAGAGCTTACTGTACCGGCTGCTCTTGACATGGTTAATGATATGCTGGGAGAATCTGCGGGAAAATTAATTTCAAAGGTACCTTTATTCAACAACACTATTAGTCGAAGAATCCATTATATAGCACAATATGTAATAATGATATCAAGGACTGTGGGGTAGTATGCCCATATTGCCCATATCAAAAACTTAAACTAAAATTCTGCGTGTGCCACCATCCAACATATTGTTAACTATTTAACAGAAAAACAAAACAGCAAAGAAACAGGAAATAAATCAATTAAAAAAAGTCAAATTATAAAAGCATTTTATCTTTTATGCCTTATTTATTGCCGAAAGACGTGCGTTTTAAAATTCAACGATACCATAAACGTTGGAAAAACATCCATCTATTCGTTTCAGAATTCGCAAAATTCGTTAAGTCTTTATCTGAAACAGTAAGGCGTTTCTTTATTCTCAAATTATTTGCAGTAATCTATGTTTTTTAAGGATAAATGTACACGCAGAGAAATGGTTTCTTGGAAGGAATTAGATTTTCTTGCAAAAATCAGTCTCCATTCAAGAAAATACATTTATTTCAAAACTATAGAAATGTATAATATAAGAATACAGTTTTCTTGAAATTTTATTTGTATTAAATAAAGACTTTTTTGGGGCTATAAGATCAAAAATATCCAAGACAGAAAAATGTTCCTTCCAAGTAAATCATTTAGTTTTAAGTTAAGAAAATATTCATATTACATTAACCGGTATCTTTTGAAAATGTTTATGAAACGTTGTACGTTAATGGTTATATCATTGCATGGATAAGTTTGGCATCTGTACTCTGGTTTCTGTCGTTTCTTTCTGGAACGGCACAACTACATCTCTTAGCACTAGGTGGCGTCAGGAAATATTTCAGTGCTGCTTTTGAAGATTAGTGCCATAAACTGAGAGATGAACAGCATTATGGGCAGGAGCGAAAAGCGTTGGTGGTTTTCTCTTCGCATATTGTTTTTGCCGGGAGTGATTCAATCAATACCATGAGTTATATCAGCATTATCTTGGTTATTGTTCCTATGCACTTTTTTATGTGTACTTCTACATTAAAATTCACTTTTGGTTGAACATAATCCTGTAGATAACCTACTTTAGTTTTTTTTTAAATCACAAGCAATGAGAATAATTTACTGCAACATGTACGGATATGTAGTACCGTTTTAAACAAGGTAAGTGCAATTAATAATGTGGATATAAATAATATGTATTTCAAGAATTCGAAGTAGATAAATGCATTATTTTAAGAAAAAACCATTGATTTAAGAAGAATATCTAAATGCTTTCTTGAATTAAGAAAAATATTTACTATCCTTAAGAAAATATTGTTTTGCGTTATAACGGCCATTTACTTATACTATGAATTCCTTTCTTCAAATTTTCTGCAAGATTTTATTGAATCAAGTTAACAAGTGTCTTAAACAAAGAAATACAATTATTTCATTACAAATATATACTTCTCTTAAGAGGAGAAAAAAACGCGAAGAAAATATTTCCTTTGATTTAAAACAGTAACTGCATTGTGGATAATTGAAACGTTAATTGTCTTGAATTAAGGCGGGCAGTCTTGATACAAGTAAGCGCTTCTCTACGTGTAGAAGTGCGTATAAATCAGCTGAACTGGTAGGCAGTTGTCACAATCTATTTGTCATTTTACTTACCTAGAAATTTAATTATTATAACACCATCTACGGTAGGTATTTGCAATTTTGGCGGTAAACTTCCAAATACGTGCAAATGTTGTTTTCATAGTCGTTTCAAACACGTCAAACACAAGACTCATCAATAGAGCAACGCAACTGCGCTGAAAGCCAGTGGCGGACGCATGAAAGTTTACACAAAATAAATTAAATGTGATACATGCTCAAACACTTACCGTTTTAAGAGTCCTCCGTGAAATCACAAAGTGGATAATGTCTATTTAATATTTGTAATATTAGATATGTTTCCAAAGTTGTTTCGGCAAAGTGAGTGCGGCGTGAAGAAAAAGTGTTTTTGTATGCCGAAAACGAACGTTATACATCTAGTGACGTTATATTTACGTAAGTAAAATAATCTTTCAAATAACTTAACGGTTCTGTTGACGGACCTTCACAAATTTGTCTTAATGTGCCAAAATCAGAGTTTTTATCTAAAACACTTTCAAACCTTTCTAAAACACAAACATTTCTTGCGTCTTCTATCGCGCATAGCTGTGCGTGAACATGTTGCACTATTTGCAAAGATTCCACTAACGACACCGAAGAATTTTGTAGTTTTTCTATCGCATCCGCTAGTCCCACGTAATTGTTCTGAATAATTTCCAAATCTGGTTTAGCTTGACTATCCTGAAATTTCAAGCGGCTTACCTAGACAGCCGCAGCTTCCTTTGGGTCGAATTTTAAAATCACGTTCTTTATATTCTCAAAATATTTAAGATAATAAAATGTAGTCTCTAACCATGTTCCCCAACGAGTAAGAATAGGTTGTGGTGGTTCAGGAATACCGGGGCATGGTCTATGAAATTCTCGAATACGTTTTGGGGATTTTACAAACACAGCTTTTGTATGTGCTATTAGAGCGTCTATCTCGGAATAACATTTTCTGATACTATCTGCTACGAGACTGAGAGTATGAATTTTACATGTAATATGCAACAAGTTAGCACAATGTTTTTTAAGAGATCGACCTACAGCAAGCATATTTGCGGCACCATCACTCATAAACATCAACAGTTGATTTGTTGAAAGTTCAAACTTTTCCAATGTATTTAACACCAACATTGAAATTACTTCGGCAGTGCATTGTTGTATTCGTCTGGAAGCTAGTAAAATTGAGGGTGACGGTCGATGTGGTCCCATTACATCAACCACAGAATGTTTTTTACGATCTGTTGTTTCGTCTACACATAACCACAGTTTTTTATCTTGCAACTCCGATTTAATTCATTTCTCGACATGCTCACGAGCAGACGGCACAACTCTCTGTAATGTTCTCTCACTTGGTAACTTAAAGTCCGAATATTCATTCCAAAACGATACGTATGCTTTCTTCCTTAGTAAATGAAATTGTAAATTACATGCAATAAAGGTAACACCTAAATTAAATTTAAATTTGACATAATCTCGTGTAGAATTTTTTTTTGAAACATGCCCTGCACTATTTACGTGCCGTAGACAATCACTTTTCGACCAACACATTAAATCTATTTTACACACTACACATTGAACTTTAAATCAGGCATTTCTGCAATAAATTCTCTTATTGTGTCCAACTTTGGTCGTTTTTGCGACGTAGGAAACATTTTCAAAACAAACGTAGAACTACGATATAGTATACGACGGTGTAGATGTATACACAACAGATCGGCTTTCGAGTCGCAGTTATACTGACGCTTATACTGAATTGTCCGGGCCGTGTTTATTTTGTGTAAACTTTTATGCGTCCGCCACTGGCTTGCAGCGCAGTTTGCGTTGCTCTACTCATCAATGCTTAGATGCCACCAAAGTCAATTTGTTGAATTCTGAAGGAGAATAGGGTTAAAGTATGGTTACTCAATTTGTAAACAATGTCAAGCTAAGCAATTGTGAATCTATTAACCTTGGTAATTTTAAATATGCCATATTGTCAAAAGGATCTTTGTAGAGTGATTTGTATGTTAACTTACCATGTCGACTTTGGGTTCTTTATATCAACTCGGAGAAATAAGCAAATGCAACTAAATACAATGAATAACTTTTGTGGTCTTGTTACATTTGGAAGCGTATATATGTCATCGTGCATATTTTTTATGATAATTATTCTTTTATTTTTTCTATTTCATAAATTCTAAATAATTTACTCCTTCCATGAAATCAAAATGCCGGGCGAAAATTTGGACGAAGTTTAGACTCTCAAAAATTGAATAAAAATGAATTAAGTGGAACGAAAATATGCTTCATCGGAAAAATAGATCAGCTAAGTCAATAAATAGACCACTAATTAAAGATTCAAATTTCCGCACAAACTGCAAAGGAAGAAAGAAGGAAAGGAATTTTGAGACGAACTTTTTGTGATTCTGAGTAAATGTTGTCAAGAATACTTAGTCACGTAAGTGCAACTAATAAATAAATTAGTTTCGAACCTTCTCACTTAATAATAGCTCGTTTTCAATTTTACCATTACTGGCAACGCAAAGCAGATGAATTCAAAATATTTTGACGTTAATTTAATCGAATAAGCGATCATCGTAATCATTGTATCATCTTCGACATCTATATGGGGGAATAAGGTATCATGTCAAGGCTATCCGGATTTTCTCCACTCTCGGTACCGATCGAAACTAATTGCCTGACCATATTCATAACAAGTCCAATGCGGATGACGGTTCCGTAGGTCCTATCACGACAATTACTCATCTCATCCGAACTCGGATACTAAATACCGATACTTCATATTCATTCCAACGTCATCGAAAGACCGATCCAACAATCATCTCGAAACAACACAATCGTACATAATAAATTATACGCACCGAAGAAGAAGACGCGATCCTGATCTCGGGACATATTCGTTTACAAATACGGACCCGGCTGATATGATCCTCGCCTTTCCTTTGATCGTTTCGGCGGTCGACGTTTGATATATTCCGTTTGATCGCAGTACCATGGTTCACCTTTATTGTAATGCCAATGATGTACATTAATTAAAAGTCAATAATAATCGATTAATTGAGCGTCGTCGTTATTGTTGCTCCTTTGATGTTAGGTATCGAAGGTAATCAAGCGGAATTTGAATGTAAATAAACGCCTAATTGTCGTCTGAAAGAAAAAAAGAGCCGCGTAACCGAAATTAATGGCGAGTAATCTTAGTCTTGTGTCCCGTAAAAGGGCAAGTGACGTTGCGAAATTAATGTTACGTATATCATTAATGAATAAATGAGCTCTTCGTCTATTACTTAGTTTTTGAATGATCAATTGATTTTATAGACAGTTTATGTTGTAACCGATAATTAATTATGGCTGTAATAAATTATGTATGATGTTAAAAGAAGCTGATTAAGAGAAGCTTAAATTATGGATTTTATTGCAATTGCTTTTCCTGAAGTGTCTTTGGAATTCTGTTGAAGCTAGCAGCAATAGAAAATATAACCTTTTACATCATTAAACAACAATGAGCTAGGTTTATTTCTGGAGTTAAGTGAAAAACTATTTCTTATGCCAGAGCACCAGCAATACATATATGAGAAGTGATTAAATTATGACACCACAATTACAATAATTACAGCGGAATGTGAAATAAATCTGAGCATTCGGTACCAATCATCGACGAACAATGCAAAAACAAAAATATATTAGAATTTAGTACTTAATTCAAGAAAAATACATACTTTATACGTACAAACTGGGGTGTATTGATATCTATTCAGACAGTGAAGCAGTGATAAAAGCACTGACTTCAGACAGGCCAAGTCGAAACTGTTGTGGGACTGTACATATGATTGCGCTCGATAGGCTGGGTAGCCGAACTAAGGTGACCTTGTTTTGGGTCCCAGGAGACAAAGGTCATCGAGGGAGTGTCAAGGCAGTCGAATTAGCCCGAGTAGGGTTGTCAATTGCTGATAAAAACCCAAAGCACTCTGTAGGCATAGCACACACGGTAGGGCGAAGCAATTTTTGACTGGACGCAGGCCTAAATTTACAGCAGATCTACTAAGCAGGGACAGAAAGTCCGTTAGAATAGTAGTAGGCCTGTCAACAGGACATTGTATGCTCAAGAAACAGATGAGCAACCTAGGCCTGACAGAGGAAACAGCATTTAGATTCTGCCAGGCAGAAGAAGAGACTGACGTCCATGTGCTGTGTGACTGTGCTGCACTGGCAGGAATATGGCTCTCAGAAATTAGTTGGGAAAATTCAAAAGCCGAAACCTACGTAGAGGAATCACTTACAAGGTGGCAAGGTCTAGTGATAAAGGCAAAGCTAATGTAATTGGTCTAATGATGGAGAAATCACAATGGATCTGAAAAGGTCGCAGTGGAGTAGGTCAAGAACTACCTCGAGTATTAATCTAATCTACGTTTAAGCAAAAAATATTTCGCTGATTTACCTAATGGAATAAGCTAGTTCATTTAATTTCTTGCAGTTTGCAAATCTCTAGGAGTTCGTTTTTTACATTTAATGCAAAATTAATTTAACAACTCAAATACATTCTCTAAAATCAAAAGACCATACTGGAAAACGTCTCCGAACTCCACAAAATCCTTATAAGTCCCTTTCTTATACTACCTTAAGAAATAACAAAGTATGTTTAAGTGCCTAAAATTCTTTTTGACAGTATTGAGCAATATCCATAAAAATATATTTCAACAAACTTATAATAAGCCATACAAATATAGTTACCGTTTGCTCCCGAACTGTTGATCATTCTAGACACAGGCATCTTTGATAATGTCACTAGATTACAAATCCATTGATACCTATTTGGTCCTAAACTAGATCCAAATTCATATTTTTTAGGTATATGAAAAGGTACAGTGATTTGATTAGCGAAAGTATCTTTGTAATTCCGTGAGAAAAAAAATAGTACAAGAGAGTACAAGAGAAAATTTCTGGATTAGGTGTTCTTGCTTATTCGGAAACTTGTTTAGGGCAGTTTCATCTATTTCACACTTATTTCTTAATTTGTGGATTTTGTTTACGGCATTATACATTTCAATCATTACCGCAGAGACCTTCACGGGAGTTCTTAACACTCTCACCGCCGTGTGTATCATTTAGGATACACACCCCATGTGTCACCATAGGCCGTGTGTATCCTAAATGATACACACGGCTTGGCATTGTAGAAACAAGGCGATTTGAGGTGTATCATGTAGGATATACAAAAAAATACAATACAATTTTGTATATCCCGAAAACGGAGGCTTTTACGGATAAGGCAATTTGACAAAACATTTTAAATGGGCGCCTCATATCCAAATTTTCTTTCGGCCTGTAAGACAAAATTTGTTTTTTTGTCTCGGCGGTGAAAGTGTTAAGAAAAGAATTTCGAAATGGGGAATTTCGTGTTTGGTGCTACTTACGCGTATGCTGAACTATCGCGGCTCTTTGCGTCTAAATCTCATTCTGGTTAGTTATGGTTTGCACAGCGAATTGCGGGTTTAATATAAACTGTTATTTTCTTATCTGCAAAGGCCTTCCTCACAGCAATAGTACCAACACAAATTCTTTCAGTAATTATCTTTAGTTATCCTTATTTGTTGTGTAGCACCAAATTAAAACATTACAGAAGTATGCTGAGGCGCGATGTTGTATTAAACCACCGAGTTCACAGTTTCTGTGGTTTTTGTGGTTAGTTAAACATATGCACCCGGTGTGAGTCTGTAAATTAAAGTCTATCATTGGTTGATCACAAGTTCTTTCTAAATTTGCTGTGTGAAGTACATTGTGCACGCGTTTGCCATCGTTATGTAGTAAAGTGTTTATTAGTAGTTTAAAATGTAAACATTTCAAAGTGAAGTGCGTATCTATTATGTCGAAACTTACACTACGGTTCCAAAATCTCTAAAATAAGAAGAAACGTTTATGCAATAAACAAGAGGTGACGATTTACTCTCGTAATGCAGGCACAGTTCTGCGGAGAACATACTTCACAAGTGGGGATGGGACAGATATGGGAAGTCAACACCATGTGAAATGATTCTTCCTGGAAAGTTTTCTTCATCCCTTTTTGTCATTCTCAGTGTTTCCGCTGCGCAATAGTGACTCCCAAATATTTAAACTTGTCTACTTCCCCAAAAGTATAATTCCCCACTCTAATTTTTCTATTGCTCAGCTCTTTTCCTATTCTCATTGTTTTTGTCTTGTTCTCATTTATTTTCAATCCCATCTCCCTCCCTGTCTCCCTCTTTTTTGCCACGATTACTACGTCATCAGCGTACGCTACTAATTGTCCCCTCTTGTTCTTATTGTACCCTTATTGACTCTTCTGGTGATGTATTCCAGTACTATATTAAATATGGTTGCCGACATCGCATCCTCTTGTCTAACACTTTATTTATAGCAAACTCTTTAGTTTCACCTACACTTGTTATTTTACACTAGCTTTCGTTCCATGCATTGTCATTGCTATAAGTCTTCTTAGTTTTGTTGGCACTTCTAACTCGTTCATCGCTAATATATTTCTATTAGAGGGTCTTTGCTGAAAATCTACGAAAAGCAGTTCGAGGTTTATATTATATTGAGAAGTTTTTTCTATAATTTGTTTAACTATGTGTATTGCGTCAATTGTCGATTTCCCCTTCGTAAACCTGCATTGATATTCTCCTATTTTATTGTCCGTTAGCTCTTTTATTCTTCTGTGTATTAACGTAGATAAAACCTTGTAGGCGGTTGGTAGTAGTGTAATCCCCCTATAGTTATTACTAGAGTTTGTTAAAAAGGTGGTACTGGCAGTGGTGCACCGCATAAAAATAGGTTCGTAATATACAATATTAGTGAAAAATAATATTGTTACCTTCTCCTGTCGCCTTGATGTTCACTGTGGCAATTGGCAACCGCCCTGGTAAGCTGCGTAGAATTGCAACATCAGCAACGCTTCCATTGTCGATTTATTCAGCCGTCGATGGTGTTGTGAATACGTTGTCGTATACTTCGAAAATGATCGTTCGACATCTAGTGAAGTAAGATTTGCAAATGTCAGATATTCCTTTTCCTCATCTGGGCACTCTTGATTTTCAGTTATAGGCCGAACCTTTTGTAAATCGGGATTTTTCGTTAAAATTGCACCAAATTTTTGAGCAACATCGACTTCTATGGTGTTCATCAAGTTTTCTAGAGCGGCTTGTAAATTGTTTATGCAATTTAATGCGTCTCGTGTAGATAAGTGACTGTTTTCTAATTACTCAATAGCTTGTGCAACTTCAGAATAGTTCATGGAAATTTCATTTATTTGTTGTTGAACGTCCGAATTAGAAAAAGGTTGCTGACTTTTCGTAATTACAATACTTTGTCAATTCAGAAAGTTCAGGAAATTCACTTATTTTGGGGTGCACGTGCACGACTGTCGCTTTGAACTCTCTCGCGGTACTGTCGAGATCGACTACGCCGCTACCGCTACGCTACTACCATCCGGTACCACTTTTTGAACAAACTCTAGTTATCACATTCACGCTGACTTCCTTTCTTATGTACCTTCATTATTTGTCCCATTTTCCAGCCATTCGGCATTCTCTCCTCTTTTTTTATTTTTAAAATCAATGCGTATATTTGTTTTTTCAATTGTTCGCCTTCATATTTCAACAACTCCATGTTTATCCCATCCATTCCAGGCGTTTTTGCGTTCCTGGTCTTGTTTATAATGTCGGGCACCTCTTCTAGAGTTAGTTCCTTCACATCTATTTCCATTTTTACTATCATCTACACCTGTTTAATGCGTACATCCATTAGACGGCTTGTTTGCTATCGAATCGTTTCTTACGCGAAAACTTCTCCGTTATTGCTTCCGTCGTCTCGAAGGATAATAGCCAAGATACAGGTGTGACTTATACGACGCGTCAGTCCAACGTTGCGCATAAGTAATTATTTATTCGCGCTAATTGGTGTCACTGATATCGAAAATCGTGAGAGCACGGAATGCCTAAAAACCGGGAGCCCGCTGAAAACCGTCGTCGCCGAGCCGCCTTAATTGATCAGATGGTTCCGTCGCATCGGTCGAAGCCCGAACGATTTCACCTTCTCTTTTCATTAATTAAAACATTGTCATTTGAATAAAATTCTCATTAGAGAGACGACCGAATCGGTAGTGGCGAGCCGCTTCTTCCTTCTGTGGGTATTGGTACATACTTTTCGTTTTTAATTTTATTTCGACTTAAATTACGTTGAATATTTTTATTACCCTATACTTGATTCGTTATCGTTGAGTTCTTTTGCCGTCGTTTCTTTTATTGCCTTTTATGAAAAAGCTTTTATACACAGGGCGTGTATAATATTATGAGGTTGGCTAGGTTTTCAGATATCTCATCAGATGCAGAAATGTAGAGTAATTAAACATTTAATAATTTATTTTATATTATCACTTGAAGAAGCATAATACAATAGACATTCACATTATTTTTAATTTGAGATTTAAGAAAAGATTTCATGGCCTATAACTTTTGTAAGTGACTGTATATATGGGTGTATGTCATAATTTTATGTTTTCATGATAAATGTGTTATTCAGGTCAATTCAGGTATGTTACGGAAAATAATCGGTACTATACATAAACATACATCAGTCTGGATGAATATGCCTATGCATGCTTACAGTCCTCGGCCATGGAAATAGGACCACTTCAGAAATATTCAATTTATAAAATTATTTATTAAATATAATTTTAATTTCGAAAATCTATAAAAGCATAATCGTTGCTTGAGTAATACCCTAATACATTATGGTCACAGATAATTGCCGGTTATAAAAATAACGCTTAGGGGTGCAATAAACCGATTATTCACCTGCTATGAATCACGCCTCTTGCCATTCGTACGTACAATAATTATCTTTAATTTGAATTGTGTCATTAGTTCCTTAGTATGATTGAAAATATAAATAAAAACAGTATTTTTACCGATTTTCCAAAGAACTTATATTTAAAAGTTTCAATTTTATTTATGTGGGTCCATTTTCGCGATCAATTATCGTAATGGGCAAGAAGACAGATTTAACCACACAGAAAAAAGCACGAATTTCTGCTCTTCTAGAGACGGGAGAGTTCTCTCAACGTGAAGTTGTGCAAAAAGGTGTATCACATCAAACTGTTCTGAGAATCGCGAAATTAATGAAGAAGAATATTCCTAGTACAAGTGGTGGCAGAACATACTGTGCCGGCAAACGCAAAACAACTGTAACAGATGATCGTCGTATAGTAAAAGTGGCTACAGAACATCGCTCTTTATCCACTAAAGGTGTCCATAAAATTCTTAGTGGAGAAGGTATAGAAATATCAACCCGAACAGTCCGCAGACGTCTTCATGAAGCAGACTTGAAATGCAGACGTCCGTCAAAGAAGCCAACACTAACATCTAAAACGAAAGTCACACGATTTCAATGGGCTAAATCATTTAAAAAAATATACGGTTGAAGATTGGGCAAAGGTAAGTTTCATTTATCATCTCTATTTTTGGTCAAATTCGTCCTTATATTTCGCTTAATGGTTCTCTACATTTTTTACTTTTTCCTAGATTATTTATAGCGATGAATCACGGCTAGAAGTGCTAACGGAGAGAAGCCAATTTGTTTGCCGACGCCCTCCAAAACGTTATAAAGGAGCATGTACGATCAAATCTATTAAACACCCCCCATCTCTAATGGTTTGGTCGTGTATTACGACAGAAGGACTGGAACAACTATATTTCGTTAACGGAACAATGGAACAAAAACAATATAAACAAGTTTTACAAAACTATTTAATACCTTATATTGGTTCGCTGAATCCGACTCAAAGACCGTATACTTTCATGCAGGACAATGTACAGTGCTATAAGGCAAAGAGTGTAATGAATATAAAAATCTGCGTGGCACTACCATGGCCAGGCAATTCACTAGACATAAACCTAATTGAAAATGTGTGGAATGTTTTGAAAAATATCGTAGTACACGAAACTTAACTATAACGGAAGAATTACAACAACATATTGAAGATGTATGGCATAATAGCGACGAAATTAAAAAAAAACAACAACAAAAAGCTACATTGGCAGTATGCCAAAAAGGATTGAGGAAATAATAAAACTCAGAGGTGGAACAAGCAAATATTAGTAAATTATTGTAAGTGATCCAAATTCGATGGCCAGGGACTGTACGTTTAGATTATGTCTGGAATTGAAAAACTTCATCCTTATACATGGCAGAGGAATATAATTTACGTTGACGTTGACCAGTGAAAATACAACTTTCGGTGTAAAACTAGAAAGAAGGGTCATACTTCAGACTAACAACTTCGGACAAATTTTCAAGTGGTATTACAACCAAATTTGACAATCCCACATTATTTCATTTATCTACATAAATGAGGATATTTACAAGTTGGCACTTTTAGTCAAAGTCTGCATTACTGATTATGAGTACCCTTCCTTAATCAACGTCTGTCGAAATTTCGGAGAGATTCAATGCAATAGTGTTGCTTTGAGAGTTGTTAAAAGCGAGCAAGTCTATGTATTTGTGGAGTCATGGAAAAGGAACAATACTGGCCAGTGATTCGATTTCTTTTTTTGGACGAGAAAATGTGTGCAGAAATCAAAGAGAGTTTATAAGGACCATGCACCATCGATGACTACCATCAGCTATTGGTTTAATAAATTTAAGCATGGTCGAACATTCGTCTTTGATGAAAAGCGGCCAGACCGTCCCATTGACGTGGCGGTATGATCAATTCATAATATCGTGTTAGCAGACCGATGGTGAAGATTAGAGAGATTGCTGATATAGTAAACATCTCAATTGAACGTGTGCAAAACATGGTTCACGAAGAAGTGAGTATGAGAAAGCTATCAGCGGGAAGGGTGCCGCGTCTGCCGACGATTGATCAAAAACGGAATTGTGTGATTCAAAGCAATGTTTGTACATGTTTAAGCGCAAGACGAGTGAGTTTCTGCGGCGTTATGCGACTGTAGATGAGACATGGATATGTCACTACACGCCAGACACCAAAGGTCAGTCGACAAAATGGACTTTTCCGGGCGAACGTGCACCAGTGGAGGCGAAGGCGATTCCATCAGCCGGAAAAGTTATGGCGACGATTTTTTGGGATTTGCAAGGTATCATCTGAATTGATTATTTGAAGAGTGGAAGGACAATCACGGGACAGTACTATGCTGATTTATTGGACGCTGAACTAAAGAGAGAAAGGCCCCACCTAGCGAAGAAAAAAATTCTCTACCAACATGATAACGCCCCAGCTCACCCATCGGCAATTACGATAGCAAAACTAGTCAAGTTACGGTATGAATAGGTAAGTGCCCCATCCACCATATTCGCTAGATTTGGCCCTCTGTGACTTCTTTCTTTTCCAAACTTGAAAAAATGGCTCCGCGGGAAACGATTCTCGTCAAATGACGAGGTTATTGCCGAAACAGAGGCGTATTTTGCAGTGTTCTACAAGTATTATTATTTGGATCGCTTAAAAAAGTTGGAACATCGCTGGACTAAGTGTATAGAGCTATAAGGAGATTATGTCGAGAAATAAATTTACTAAATGCAAAACAATTGCGTTGTCTTTCTTAACACAGGTATTTATCATACCATCCTTGTATAAGAGAACAAAAGGAAGTTACCAAAGATATCCGAAATGTCTGTACGATAATTATACCAAAACATTTAAGAAATACTGTTGAAAACATGGAATGAAGTGTAACGATGTGTATTGAAAATGAAAGAGCTCAGGTTGAAGAATTTTTCTAAATGTTGACTCGATTATTCGTAGCCTTGCTAGCGAAAAAGAATTTACATTCCGCTTTATTACTATGAACAAGTTATATATCTTTTTAGACCAAATTGTGGTCCTCATGAATCTTGATGTTATTACTACGAATCGGAACCCTGTCCTGAAATTATGAAGTGAAGGTGTGTAGAAACTTTGATGGTGAAAACTGTTAATTTAAACTTTCACAAGAAAAACCACGAGTACCATTCTTCTTTAATAATAATACCCTATGTATCTTAAAGAGTCTGTTAGCTTCTATGACGTTGGGAAGGTTTAAAACATATAACTTACAGAACTGCTTTGTCCTCGTACAATTTCCATGTTTGACCCATTAAAACCGTTACCAAAAACAGCGGTGCTCAATTCGAGCACTGTTGGAGAGATTGATATTTGAGAATCTTTCGGGAAACAACGGTTGGAAGTTTACCAGCATTGAATTCATAGATTTATGTACCAATGGGATGCTTTTTTTAAATATTTATTGAATGGAATGGGGGAAAGTATTTACTCGTAAGAAAATTACTAAAGAAACAAGATGAGAGCGTTCAGTGGTCATCCAGCAGACGGTACGTACACCGGGTGTATTGAACTTATTAGCGGTATAATGTTTACAGTACGGCATCCGTTATGGGCAATTAGAGTGGATCATTTCTGCTAAATTATGATCGTATCCAGCGAATAGATATACGGATCAGATAGTAATCGCGGCGATCGGAGGCCGTATCTCGGCCGATGCGATGCCAGTAGTATATTCTTCGAAATGCATTATCGATACGGCTTCCTTCTCTTCTTTGTTGGTTAACGACGTCGCTCTTGCAGTTCGTCTTGTTACGACAGCCTGTCGGCCTATATCTAATTGAAGCGGTTCGCTTCTATGGTCCGCTAATTGCGAAATATTCATTTTTAACATGGCGAAAAATATGAGTTTCTGGAATGGATGCGAAGCGAACAAACATATGGTCCTGTGTGACGACCTTGAAGTGAGGAAAAAAACTTTCAAATAACGTAATAGACACCATAAGCTATCTCTCAAAGATATTTCTGGATATATACGGGATGATCGATAAGTAGCGAACCTATAGTACTTACCTTGTTATTTTAAATTGAAGACCCTATATTTGTATATACGGTGTTTCGTTTCTACAACTCGTTTTTTTTACATGACATGCACCTAGGGAAATGGTTTCTTGCAGAAATCAGTCTCTATTCAAGATAATGTTTTTATTTCAAGACTATAAAAATGTTCAATATAAGAAAACCATTTTCATGAAATTTTATTTGGAGTAAATAAATATTTTCTTGGGGTTAGAAGAGAATCCAAGACAGAAAAATGTTTCTTCCAAGTAAATCATTTAGTTTTATGTTCAGAGAATATTTACATTACATTAACCGATATCTTTTGAAAATGTTATCGACCTTTTCTTCCACTTTTCCAATACTCCACGGCAGTACGTCTATAGTCGATGTCTATGTGTATTGCATTTGGGCGCTCTTGTTCTTAGTCAATAACATCCATTTCTTCTTCGATGTTATAATTTACGTTATCATCTTCTTCCACGTCCACAAGTTGAGCTCAAATCGTAGATTACTTCTTGTTGTACTTCAAAAGCAGGATCATTAACGTTGCTCACAATTATATCGAAAAATTTATCTGCTAACGACTGTTCGGCACCATTAACTGGACTTGCCACAATACTTTGCAGTGGGTAATGTTTATTTATCAGAGTTGTTAATATCGTTAAAATGTTAAGTGGATTCAAAGCGAACCCAGCCATGTCTGATGTATCACTGTTTCTTTTTCGACCGTTTCACCTTTATATACAGACTTACACGTATTTTTTTTGGCACTGATATCAACTCCTCCTAGAAAAATCTCAGTTATTTTAGGGATATAAATACGTGTATCTGAAAATATTCTGAAATCGAAGCCAAAATATACGCAGCTTACTAACATTATGACGCACTTTAATATATTTTGGTACTGTATTCTATAATCCCAAGTTCTCTATTTTTTTTTTGCGCTTTATAATCATTGGAAATAAATCGAAATGCAGAATTTTTCACTGTCTAATAGATCATTCATGAGAGATGCCAAATGCACATAAATAGTAAACGGAAGACCAATCAGATAGGTATAATAACGGAATATATGTAACTTTTATGTTTAAATGTAGTTTAGCCAGGGTGGTGAAAAAGAGGTGAAATTTTTCCCTCCCTACCCCACTGGGGGGACATTCATCTATGATCCGTTTGAAAGCCCCTTTGAAGTAGAACATTTTGGTTTTTAATTCATCCCGATAGCTTGCGCGGCTCCGAAGTTATGATGAAAAATGCGTTTTTGGGGGTTATTTTCTCACGCACCTTACACCCCCTTAAGGTGAATATGGGCCGCTAAAAAGAAATACGTGTCCTTTACTTTTTGATGGTCTACCAATATACCAAGTTTCATCGAAATAGGAGAGTCACAGTTTTGTCAGTTTGCTTGTGAGTGTTACGTAAGAAAAAATCGACATTATTTGTATTTTTTCTGTATTAGAATTGACAGCAACTAACGAATAAGAAACATTTAGCGTCTTCCGAACTCAATTCGTGAACATACTGTATATATCACTTATCTTATTAAGTTTTCTTAGTCATATTGCAGGTATATGTTGCATAAGACAGGTAAAACAATTGCGTAAATCAAGTACATAAACACTGCGACATTGGAACACTAAAACACTATACACTATCATAATTACCACAACATTTCACTAAAACTGAAGATGATAGTTTAGCTATCAAAACGTGCGTCCAGTTGTAGTGTTGCAAGGGTGCTACCCGAGTGTTTCAGGACTCCTATTATCCAGTTATTATAAAATATTAACAAACATTTACAAATATATCAAAACCTTTGTAAGTATTCACAAGCGTTGAACAATAACGACCTTTTGGTGGATAGAAACCTTAGATCTTAAAGGTTTTAAGAGGTTTTGAGATATAAATAAAATCTCCACTGCTAATGATTTGGGCGATACACCGTAGAACAAATTTGAAAATGTAATCAATTATACGATCGCTATATCTCATTGATCTAATTAAAATTATTTACGCTTACCCGTTCAGTTCATTAAAATACTTCGAAATAAATACCTTCCTATAAGAAGAACTCTTCGTACGATTCCTTCCTTTTTTATGTGCGCACGATAAATTCCACGGCGTTTCAACAAAGTAGCGGCAATTTGTTCAAAAGCGTACTCTTTAATTAGGCAACTAATTATAAAACGAGAGATTGGTGCCGCTTAAACAAAAAACAAATAAATACCTCATACATAAGTATATCTATATAAACGTCTGTGCGGAGCGCTTCTTTAATTGGTAAAAACTCGGTCAAAAGACGGTTGAAGTGGAAGAAATGGGAGATACAAACGGACTTGAGGAATTAGAATTTCAGAACGCGATAAATTCTATAAAGCAGTACAATCGAATTAAAGCTTAGCTCTTAAAACTTAGACGATAGCGTACAGAAAATATATGATTGAAATATAGGGACTAAACACATCTAATTAAACTGCAAACGGCTAAACAGCCAGAGGCGTGGCGAGCGCATAAAAGTTTACACATAAAATAGAAAGTAGAAATATTAAAAGTGCTGAAAACTTACGTTTTAAAAGTCGTTCGTGAAATCACAAACTGGGTAAACATCTGTACATAATATGTGAAATATTAGATAGTTTCCACACGTTACTCGTTTTAAAAGACTCGTTCGACGTGGATAATTGCAATATTAAAATATTTTAACAGCTGTATATGCACATTGAAAAGTTCTATAAAACACCTTACGCACAACATTAAATTTGTACTACTGAGTTTCGAAGCCAAAGCTATTCATCGATTCACAGCCAAGACTGAACTACAAGCTAAGTGAAAAACTAACCTTATAAGGAAATAATATGCAATATGTAAATTTAAATCGTAAATTTATGAGCCGCTTCATGCACAGGACTATAATAGCCTAAAGGTAAATGAGCGAATGACGTGAGTTAATAAATCCTAGATTACAATGAAGCGGTTCATGCACATGGTTAAAATTACAACTAAAAAGATTAAACATGATGTAACAAAGGATAAAGGCTGATTAGTGGTCCTAAATCTGAATTCATTAAGTGGTTTTGTTTTTGTAAATTTCCATGCCTTCATAACAATTTAATTTAGAAGTACTCCTTACGTTTTTAATTAATTTATATATCAACATTAGGTTATTTTCAAGATATGTAGGGCAAGCTAGATTTATCAAACCTTCTGAATTTGAGATGAACCAAATGTTCTTTGTACCTAATTTTGATTGATCTTTTTGTCTGCCCAATATACACTTGATCACACATGAAATTTTGTAAATTCCTGATTTATCCAATTGGATAAATCATCTTGGCTATCGAAACGTGCGTCCAGTACGAATTAAGTGTTGTGGTAAGGGTTTTAGTGAACTGTTTCGGTGTTCCAGTGCCACAGTTTTAGAGTATCCGTTTAACTTAATGCATCTTCACACGCACCTTCACAAATTTAATATAAGAAAATCGGAGTCTTTCTCTAAAACACTTTCAAATTTTCGTATTACACACCAATTTGTTTCGCCTTCTACAGCGCATAACTGTGCGTGAACATCATTCACAATTTGAACAGAATCCACTGGCGACATCGAAACATTTTTTTCATTCCCTCCGCTAGGCCGAAGCAATTGTTGTGAATAGTTTGTAAATCTCTTTTAACCTGACTATCTTGAAATATTTCCTGGCTTTTCTTGATTGCTGCAGCTTCTGTCGGATTGAATTTTAAAACTACCTTCTTTACTTGATCAAAATATTTGTTGTAGTAAAACGCAGCCTGCAACCATGTTCCTCAACGTGTAACAATCGGCTGTGGTGGTTCAGGTAAATCAGGACACAGTTTGTGAAATAGTCGGGTACGTTTCGGGGACTTTAGAGACACTGCCTTTGTACTAACAATCAATGAATTTACTAGTGGAAAACGTAGGAATCGTTTGTGCCGCAAGATTTAGAGTATGGATTTTACATGTTACATGTAAGAAGTTACCACTGTGTTCTTTAAGAGATCGGCCCAAAGAACGCATGTTTGCGACACCATCACTCATAAACATTAAAAGTTGCTTAGCTGAAACTTCAAATTTGTTCAATGGGTTCAACACCACCTTTAAAATCTCATCCGCAGTACAATTTATAACTCTTTTGGAAGCAAGTAAGAAGGAGGATGACGGTCGATGTGGTTCCATTGTACGTACCATTACATTAACCACAGATGTTTTTGACGATCTGTTCTTTAGTCAACACACAACCACAGTTTTTTATTTTTCAATGCCGTTTTCATTCTTTTTTTTATATGTACTTATTCCAGAAGGAGACAAATGCTTCTTTGTCTAGTAAACGAAACGATAGATTACATAAAATAAGAGTAACACATAAATCAAATGTAAATTTTTCTTGGTCTCGTATGCCACTTTTTGCAGGAGAATGCTGTTTGCTTTCTATGTGACGTTGACAATGGCTTCTGGACCAACACACTAAAGGGATTTTACAAACTGGACATTGAATTTTAGCACCATCAAAAATTAAGTCCGGCATGTCCACTATAAAGTTTTTAGCGTGTACTGCATGCGTTTTCCGAGTACCTAACTGCGACTTTTAGCAACATAAGCGTACAATTACGAAATAAGTTACGACAGCCTATATATACACAGAACTACTCGCATACAGCGATTTAGTACGGACGCTGTGAACGCGTGAAATAAATAATCGCCGACTCCGCACCACATATCTACTACACTGACTGTTACCGCTGTTTGCCCAGACTATTCATAATTCAACTCAAATTCATTTGTCTCTTTGAACTTTCTTTTAGCAATCTTGATGTTTTTTCAAATTATAATGGTTTAGACAGAATATCAAAATCAAAATATGTCGAAATCTGAAAGACATAAATTTTGCGCATACAGTGTTTCTCTATCTGACGGCAGAATACTACATTTTCTCCCGCAAACTGATCGATATTTGAAAACGTAATGTGAATATCTGAATTGTAGTACTCAAATGATACAAATATTTATAAACAGAATTTAAAGAACTAATAATTAGAAGATTTCATACAGAAAGAAATGCTTAAAAAAATTGTGCTGGCTTATACAAGGTGCGGCAGAATAACCTCCCCGATTTGGAAAGCTAATACAATTCACACCAAGCAAGTTACAAAAAAGATAAATGTATTCCTGAAAAGTACATATAATGTGGCTTTAGATTAACGTGTTTTAAAAATGACATCACTCAAGTGGCCACCTCCATTCTCAATACATTGATTGAGCCTCTCCTGGTAGTTTTCCAGGACCCTGCGGGTCATTTCGGGGGGAATAGCGGCAACTTCTTGGGCTATCGCATCTCTAAGAGCTTCCAAGGTTTGGGGACGATGTTGATATACGCGGTAGCCCCAGAGAAAAAAATCACAGGGGCTCAAATCTGGTGAACGAGGGAACCACCCGATGTCACAACGCAAGGAGATAACATGCCCAGGAAACATTTGTTGTTGAATTCTTAGTGAAAGCGCGGTGCACTCCCGACCAAGACATGATTTAAGCTGGAAATGGCATGAGTACAGCCATATTTTGACGGGCTCGCAGCTGCTGTATATATGCTTCATATAGTAACAGCCCTAACCACTTCACTGACAATATCAGGGGTACCCATAAGTAATCAATTATTTTACAATAAGATACAAATTTTAAGATTTCAAAAAATGTTTTATTTATCAATCTAAGATATAATTGCCATCTAAGACACTTTGCCATCTTTTCTGTAAATTCTCAATCCCGTTTCATAACATTGCGCTGGCTGGGATGAAAAATAGGTGGCATGGAACATCGTTAATTGACCGAAAATTTATATTTCTCAGTGTATGATCTAGAGATCTGAATAAATGATAATCGGATGGGGCGATATCTGATGAATACGGGACGTGGGGAAATTGTATATTTTGTTTTTTAAACATATTTGAATTTTCTACTCATGCTTCTTATGCCCATTTTACTAGAAACAGTAATTATCCCTTACGTGTGTGTCATAGAATTTCAGAAAAGCATTAATTTTTTAAGATGTGAATTATATGATACTAATACTAATTTAAAATCATTAAACAATTTTTGAGAATTTAAACATAAAGTTAACAGTCAACAAGCAACATAATCCTGTAGGTACCTAAGTAAAAAGTTGGCGACGCATCCTATAGTCAAGACCTATCTAAGCAGTAGCAGAAAACAACCATCAGAGGACAAGTTTGTCTTTACAGTTATTAAGTCACATCGCGCACGGTAGCGCTTAAGAGACGCGGAGTTTCCAAGAATTTACAAGTCGCTTTCTGAAAAGTGATTGGTCCGGTAATTGATGGTAATGAAATCCCGAGACTCGTAGAGGAGTTCACCTTAGCGCTGCCATCTAGGTAGCGGCGCGCGTACTCGCAGATCTCGCAGCTCGCCGCGCAAAAACCGAACGACACTTCAAAAAAGATCCAATTGAGCCGGAGCAGCTCTAAATCACTCATCAATCGTAACTTCTGTCTTTTCACCGTGAAGAAACGGTTGTTATTAGCCTTCTCTCGATCGGTTTGAATCTGATAACTTCGAACGTCGGTCGCTGGTTGCGTAATAGGCACTGATTTGTTAGTGGCGGACTGGGATAAATGGATAAATGCGAGACTAATTCGAAATTTAACTTCGCTTCCACAGTCTCGATATGGAAAAAGATTGTGTGAAATAAACATGGAAGTCGTACGCTGTAATTGGGTTCGTTATATCATAAAATGCTATTGTTATTGGTTGGGAGAATGTGATGTAATTCGTGCAGCGACATCTGTTGATGCGCTCTTCAAGTAGTTTTTTTATTTACATCGCTGTAGCTCTTTTCTTGTATTTTTTTGGAATCTGCTAATTGGGAAAAGTTAAATGGGGACATTAAAGCTTTACTTTTGGGGAAGAACTAGATATATACCGTTCATCATTATGATATGAATTTCTCTGCATTAAAACGATAGAAACAGAAACATAATTGCATGTTTTATATCTCAGATATCTATAAATATAACACTTAAACAGTACACTCCGTATACATATTGAAAAAAAATATTTTAAACAGAAATTGATTTTACCATTTTATATATAAATTATCGGATACTTTTTCACGTATGATTTTATTTTTCAGGAAATTCTACAAATTCTTTAATTTAATCTATATTGTACCTTTAATAATAAACAAAGTTTGGCAATGGTGTGCAGATCACTTTGGGAAATCTGTATATACCCACAAAGAATACAACAAAATAGTTTAAATTTAGTTATATGAAGTTGCTTTAATTTTTACGTTGAAAATCAGTTTACTTGGTTGTTCATGTTTTTATAGCTAATCTAATGCCCCACTCATAATTATTATTACATAAACAGAATGGTACTGAATAGTTTTGTTGGGCTTACGTTTAGTCAATGTCCAAAAGCAACCCTAACATATTTATACGGACTAAGCATTCTCCATCTCAAAATATTTGCATCTGATGATGATTATGAAGCCTATAAGAAGAAAAGAATACAATATTTATGAATTATATAACCATAGTCAAGAATCGCGAAGTAATGAAGATACAAATTTGCCACGATTAAGATGAATAAAGACGTGGGCTAGTGAAATTCAAGAGCAGTAGTTGATATATTGGCAACCGAATACTGCTGTATCAGTTTTCCATAAATTTTAAGAAGAAGCTAACAATACAAATGGCGAAACATCAGGATGAAAAGATTGCCATGGTAACACCCAGAAAGTCCTTGCGTATTGGGCTACATCCTGTGAATTTATGAAATTTGTTAAAGATTTGACCGACAAACTGTAGATTGTCTGTCAAATCTTATATTTAAAGGTACACACGTATCTAATAGAGAAGAGAACGTTTCATCGGTAGTTGATGGTAGTTGATATCACCCAACGTCCCCATCACAATATTCTTTTTCGGTATATATGCACCACTCACGCTGTTTACTACTATTCCTGCATATGAGAATAAAAAAATGTGTAGATGTGCCCTAAACTGATTTTTATATTACTTTGAGGGCGAGATGAAATGGCGCTCCTAAAGCCATTTTGGTAATGTCACCTTAAAATGTCATCTTTCTTCAGCAACACCCGAGTGTTTTAAAATACTGAGTTGTGTTCTTGTTATTTTGCGATTTAATAAAGTTTTCAAGTTTTGTTGTTTTCTAAGTATTGAAAACACAGAACTGCGACCAGTGGTAAAATATTTTTTTTATCAAAGGTTTAGGCGGAAGCACCATCTACATTGGCAGAGTTTACTATTTCATTTGCGATAGTAAAAACGTGTTGATTTCAAGTGTGGCTGTACAAGCACTCAAGATACTGGGCGCTATGGAACACCAAAATCCGCCACAACTGAAGAAATTGCCGATAAAATTCACAAAAGCATTATGAATGACTGCAGATTGAAACTGGTAGCTGACATATCGAAAGAACGGGCGTATAATATCCTAACAAATATTTTGGGAATGAGAAAATTGTCATCAATGTCGCACTAGAAACTGCAACACATGACCGTATCGGAATAGTATTTGCTCTGTACGAGTTCAACCCAACAAACTTTTTGCGGCGATTTGTTGCGGTGGATGGGATATGGATCCACCACTATATGCCCAAGACCAAGCAGCAATCAAAACAGGCAAGGGCGAACTAGTACCGAAAGGAGCAAAGACCGTCTCATCTGCAGGGAAGGTCATGGCCACCGTTTGTTGGGACTTTAAAGCAATCTTATTGGTAAATTCCCTAGAGAGAGTCAGAAGAATTAGCGCTGAATAACTCTTTGAAAAAAATCAAGGAAAAGAGACCAGGTTTGGCGAGGAAAAAGGTCCTCTTTCACCAAGTCAACGCTCCCAGCTACGAAGTTGTCATGGTGATGGCCAAAACTCAGCAACTGAAGTTTGAAGTCGTGCCGCGTCACTTTCGGACAACAGTCTCTTCTCAAACCTGAAAGAATTCCTTGCTGGGAAAAGTATGGATCTAATACCGAAGTCATCGCAGCGACGAACGCCTATTTCACAGACTTGGCCGGAAATGCCTACAGAGAAGGGAACCAAGCACTGCAGAGATTATGTAGAAAAATAAAGCAAATTTATCTTATACTTTTTTTTTTATTTTCCTTGTTAGGTCGGAAACTTCCCATTCCATCCTCGTAGTTCATTTGGTACCCTCAACAAGGAGATGCTTTTGGGCAGTATCCTCAATCGTCATTAACATTGACTAAAGTTATTTCATTAGAGCAGCTTCGTATAATTAATTTGTACACCTTCTACTGGATGCAGGAAAGATAACTTATTTATTTATATAAAACTACACAATCTTTAATCATTTAATATATTTTCTAGATTATATTTCGCTGCAAACTGGTATCACTTTAGTAAATTGCTTCAAATGCCAAGCATCAAGCATTAAGTGCTTTAAGATAAGAAGTATCAAATACTTCCATATACAAGAGTGCTTGGATTACCAAATACAGTACTTGAAAAAGTAAAGCACTCAGTACCAAGCACTGAGAATAGAAATATCAAGTACCAAGTACTCATTGTAAAGTACCTGAACCTCTTAAAGTGCTTCGGGCACTGCTAAAAGTGCTACAAGCAGTTCGTAAAGTACTTCAAGCAAAAGTAACTGAAATACTAAAGGCTTCGGTTGTTTTACTTTCATTCACTTTCAAAGTGCTTCAAAGCCTTAAGTATTTGAACAAAGTATTTCAAATATCATGTACCAAACACCTTCTTTTAAAAGTGCTGACGCACAGTGCTTGACGTCATATAAAAGCTTTACCGTTACATCGAAACACTATCAGGGTTCTTCACCCAGTTGTGATATAGAATAAGTGTTTGATTATGAAATCAAATGTTTACCCATCTTAGCTAATGAGGAATTTACATTACCAATAGGTTAGGAATTAAATCGTTCTTACCTCACAATTCGGCGTCGGTTTCATGTTCGTTATACTCTTCACAACGTCTATGAAGTACCAATTTAATCAAATCCCGGATACAGAAACTTAATGAAAGTGGACCGTGTTCTTGGTACAGTGGCACGAGATCCGCGCCGATCATTGCGAAAACAAGCTTCGGTTTTGCAATTACATAAGTCTATTGTTTTTCGCACCTTCAAAAAGGACTTGAAAACATACCCTTTGAAATGTTGGAAAGATTTGAGGGTTTTAACAGAATTTTCTTCTCTGATGAGTAGAGCAACTGCGCTGAAAGCCAGTGGCGGACGCATAAAAGTTTACACAAAATAAATTTTAAAAGTCCTCCGTGAAATCACAAAGTGGATAATGTCTATTTAATATTTGTAACATTAGATATGTTTCCAAAGTTGTTTCGGCAAAATGAGTGCGGCGTGAAGAAAAAGTGTTTTTGTATGCCGAAAACGAACGTTCTGTATCTAGTGACGTTATATTTGCGTAAGTAAAATAATCTTTCAAATAACTTAACGGTTCTGTTGACGCACCTTCACAAATTTATTTTAATGTGCCAAAATCAGAGTCTTTATCTAAAACACTTTCAAACCTTTCTAAAACACAAACATTTCTTGCGTCTTCTATCGCGCATAGCTGTGCGTGAACATGTTGCACTATTTGCAAAGATTCCACTAACGACACCGAAGAATTTTGTAGTTTTTCTATCGCATCCGTTAGTCCCACGTAATTGTTCTGAATAATTTCCAAATCTGTTTTAACTTGACTATCCTGAAATTTCAAGCGGTTTACCTTGACAACCGCAGCTTCCTTTGGGTCGAATTCTAAAATCACGTTCTTTATATTCTCAAAATATTTAAGATAATAAAATGCAGCCTCTAACCATGTTTCCCAACGAGTAAGAATAGGTTGTGGTGGTTCGGCAATACCGGGGCATAGTCTATGAAATTCCCGAATACGTTTTGGGGATTTTATAAACACTGCTTTTGTATGTGCTATTAGAGCGTCTACCTCGGAATAACATTTTCTGATACTATCTGCTACGAGACTGAGAGTATGAATTTTACATGTAATATGCAACAAGTTAGCACAATGTTTTTTAAGAGATCGACCTACAGCAAGCATGTTTGCGGCACCATCACTCATAAACATCAACAGTTGATTTGTTGAAAGTTCAAACTTTTCCAATGTATTTAACACCAACATTGAAATTACTTCGGCAGTGCATTGTTGTATTCGTCTGGAAGCTAGTAAAATTGAGGGTGACGGTCGATGTGGTTCCATTGTGCGTACCATTACATTAACCACAGAATGTTTTTTACGATCTGTTGTTTCGTCCACACATAACCACAGTTTTTTATCTTGCAACTCCGATTTAATTCATGCTCACGAGCAGACGGCACAACTCTCTGTCATGTTCTCTCACTTGGTAACTTAAAGTCCGAATATTCATTCCAAAACGAGACGTATGCTTTCTTCCTTAGTAAATGAAATGGTAAATTACATGCAATAAAGGTAACACATAAATTAAATTTAAATTTGTCATAATCTCGTGTGGAATTTTTTTTTGAAACATGCCCTGCACTATTTACGTTAGACAATCACTTTTCGACCAATACATTAAATCTATTTTACACACTACACATTGAATTTTAGCGCCATCGCACTTTAAATCAGGCATTTCTGCAATAAATTCTATTATTGTGTCCAACTTTGGTCGTTCTCGCGACGTAGGAAACATTTTCAAAACAAACGTAGAACTACGATATAGTATACGACAGCGTAGATGCATACACAACAGATCGGCTTTCGAGTCGCAGTTATACTGACGCTTATACCGAATTGTCCCGGCCGTGTTTATTTTGTGTAAACTTTTATGCGTCAGCCACTGGCTTTCAGCGCAGTTTGCGTTGCGCTACTGATGAGGCACATTTTCATCTGCATGGTTACATCAACAAGCAAAATTGTCGTTATTGGTCGCAAGAAAAGCCCCGGGAGAAACATCAAACTCCATTATATAGCCCTGAATTTACTGTTTGGACACCAATATCCTCCAGAATCATAAAAGGTCCATACTTTTTTGAAAATAACAACGGACAAATAGTAACTGTAAATTCCGACAGGTACGCCGCAATGATCCGTGGACTTGTTGCCCCTGCCCTCCAAGAATTTGATGATTTTAATGACCAGTGGTGGTTCTAGCAAGATATAGCTACTAGCCACACATCAAATACCGCATTACAAGCTGTAAGAGAATAGTTTCCGGTTAAATTGATATCTAGAAGAGGCGACATTAACTGGCCTCTAAGAAGCCCGGACTTGGCTTCAAACGATTTTTTTTTGTGGGGCTATCTTAAGAGTCGAGTTTATAATAACGCCTCAGCAAATTTTATTCAGCTTAAAAATCGTATTCAGGAAGAGATTTAAGCACAAGCGTAATGGAAAATCTGAGGCATCGCTTGGAGTGCCAGCGGCAAAATGAGCGACATCTAGATGTTATAATTTTCCATACATGAATTTCCAATAAATATAGTTTTAAGTTCTAAATAAAGTTAGTTGAGAAAACTGATGATAGCTGAGCAAAATTAGAAAGACAAGTGCAAAATGCTCTGAGACACCTTGTATTTAGTAGTAATAATTCTAATTGATTGATTTTGATCTAACTCAATCTCTTTTGTCTTTCAAGGATGATATACAGCAATCTATTATCGCCATCATTGTTATCTGTACAATTTTTTTGTACCACAAGCACAAATTTCACAACTATATTTACATATATACATACACGAATAAATATAGCACACATACATGCATATAGATACAAAGAAAATAAAACAATAAATCGTGGACTAAAATTTATTGACGATAAGCCAGGCTAACCGTATGAATAATTAATTCCTTTTAACGTCATCGTATTTAAACAAACTTGACGTCTACAAATTTCCATAGCTTAATGCGATTATGCCTAACTTTATCGTGCCTTTAAATCGAATAAATATCCCGGTTTTTATATTTAATATCGAGAGCATGTGTCAGTATAGACTAATATTTCATATTTCATGACACATTTTTGAATACACACCGTTTAATAGTTGTATACACATTTTCGAAATGCATTCATTTTCCTTCTAAATTTACATACCTATAACTTATTAAGATTTCAGTACAGATATACTGCGGGGATTTTTTAGCGACACCTAACGAATATTTCAGTACACTACAACTTGTCACTTGTCATTTTTCCCGTATAAATGCTTCGCAAAATCAATTTTTGTTATTAATGCGAAACATTTTGAATACCAAATTATTTAACTCGTGATGGAAAATATCGTGGTTTCAATTTGTATCAGGCCCTTACGTGCATGTTTGAGGAATTAGAGCAAACTTTACGTGCCAGGACTGTTGCGCACGTTACTTTTTGATATGTTAATGGCATTCCTTATCTGATTTAAGTATAACTTTCAACTGTTTCGCGTAAAGTAATATGAGAAACGCTAATTAATATAAAATAAATTATTACCAAGTTCTGGTAGCGTCTACGATATAAAATACATAGTTTCTATATGAAGAGGAATAGATTTAAGAAAGATTTTTCCTTGATTTACATTATAACATGGTCAAAGATTAATTACTACGATAATATGTAATTATTACGACTTTAAACCAATGAGTAAATGTAATCCTAAAGAAAATTATAATACTTAAAGCGAGATCAAGATATTTCCCATAATGAGAATTATTTGATTATTCGATTTTTTTCGTTGTTTCAGATTCCAATGGTGAGGCACCAAAGTTAAAATGTAACTTAAGAAAACACAAGCCTAATAGGAAACCGAGAACGCCCTTTACGACGCAGCAATTGCTTGCCTTGGAGAAGAAATTTAGGGATAAACAGTATTTGAGCATAGCTGAAAGGGCGGAATTTTCTAGTTCGTTGAGGCTAACGGAAACGCAGGTAATTGCCCAACAAATTTAGAGTAAATGAACATCGGAAGATTGAGAGCTCGAAATTGGCTTAAAAAGAACTGAACTTCATCTGATTTTTTCGCTAATTATGCTATTTAGGTGAATGTTAAGGTTTTGAATCTGGAGGTCCTTTTTCGTTTTGAAACTTTATAGCATCTAAATACCGATAATTACTCCTCCAAAGCTTTTCAATGTGATTTATAGTTTTCCTGTATTTCCAGTTACTGAGACATCAAAATCAAATCCGCGATCTTAGAAACATAGTGGATCTGAGTATTCTACTAAACAGATTTTGAGCTACTGAACATTCTCTTTTTTGGCTTGATTTAAATCATGTTCGTTTTTATACCAGTTGCCAACCAAAACTGATTTAATAGCTACATTTGTGTCCAACCGAGAAGAAAACACGTTATATGTATACATCGTATAGTAGGCGGTACTACCTAACGTCCCCACCACAATATTCTTTTATCTATTAGATATATAGCTATTAAAGCAATGTAAACGGTAGGAATTTTATAAATTCAAAAATGTGGAACCAAATTGGATTTATAAGATAGTTATAGTAAAAATATTACTAGATTATCATCTAGCCCTTTTAGTGAATGGTTTAAAAACCACCCACAGCAATAGTTTTTCTAAAAGTGTCAATATTTCGCTGAATATTCCTACAAGTACTGAAAATGCATGTGCTCCCAAAAAATAGATAATACAACCTACATAATAAAAGTGTACCACCATGTCAATAAGCTTTATTATAATGTTAATAGGCTTTATTGCAGTAATGGTACCCTCTAACTTTTGAGCAACCGAAGCTAGCGTTTTTAGAGACATAGGTCGATTTCTATTTTTTGTTAACTAATTTCTTCCGTTATCGGCATTCCAATTGTATTTCCGATTTCACCGGAAGTGACGTCAACTTTCGTATTTTAAGTAGAATACCTTATGTATTTTGACGTTTTTAGAAAGGTAACTGAAAGGCGAATCCAACGATATATTACACTTTAACTTAAGAACTATGACGATATGCTGCAATAAATGTTTTGGTAATCGGCTTTTGTTATTACGCAAAATTGGCTAGGAAAGAGAGCTAAATTGTTTCTTGTGACTCCAGACTGATCTAAAGAGCAAAATAATCATAACAATTGCCAAACTGTCAAATCTCAATTCCAAAACCGTTAATTATTCTTGTTGTTTATTCCTATTATATCCTGCACTTGTCATACGTTCCTTTTTTGTTCTCGTTATCATTTTCTCTCATTTTAACCGGCTTTGTTAATTGTTGTTGTTTCTTTACTTTATCGAACTTTATTACAATTAATTACTTATGGTAAGTTTGTTTAAATATGTTAGTTTTTGATGGACAATACGAAGTGTGGCAATTAAATAACAGGACTGGTGCTACTATCAGCAAACAGCGAATACGCCACGGCAGGTTTGAACATCTCTGTACTTGTAGATGCTTCCCCCACCCTGAGCTCGATGAGCGCGGTGGTACGTCGCTCAGTCCCGCCGCAGCAATCGTCTGTTCAAGTCCATACGCTAGCGTCGCGTTGGAAAAATGCAGTGTTCAGATCGAGCAATGAGTTAACCTCAAGCTTCTTGTGAAACACGAGCTTCTAACTACCCTTCGTGCACGAGTGAGAATACGAAGACCCGATATGTGGAAGAGCAAATTCTGAATGCTCCACCAAGACAATGCGCCAGCCCATTCCGCCTTGTCTGGGAAGGCGTTCTTTGCGAAATCCGGTATCACCGTGTTGGACCACACACCGTACTCGCCCGGCCTGGCCCCCTGTGATTTTTTTTTTATTTCCTAAGGTAAAATCGGAGTTTAAGGGGCAAGATTTGACAGTGTGGAAGCGGTGAAAGCGAAAGTGACGGAGGTTCTCAACAAGCTGACAGAAACGGACTTCCAGCACTGCTTTCGACAGTGGAAAATTCGTACCGAGAATTGTAGGGATCGGCAAGGAGAGTACATTGAAGGGGATAAACTTTGTAATGCAATTAGTGATCAGTGAAATGTTTTGTACTACCAGTCCGGTTATTTAATTGCCACAGCTCGTATGTCTGCTTTTAGGTTTTTTGCGTTACTACTTTTATTATGGCCTCGGTACCAGCCATGCAAAATTGCTGGGTCAATTTTAACATTTAAATCTGGCAACTATCACAGTTATCGCCTTATTTGCCATAGTTGCGCAACAAATTGTATAATAATTTAAATCATATTATCTTCTTACTTAGCGCAAAGTTCAAATATTTCTGGCTCTAGAAGGGCAGTGTTCATTATGTTCCACTTGGTGGTAATTGTTGCCAAATTTACTGAATATTAAAATTAGGTTCTTGATGGTTATTTTACGTAGCCCATGCGAAGGCCAAAATAACCGTAAATCATAAACATATTACCAACACTTTTATAGCTGCATGTCGTCATATTTCTTAAGTTAAAATATGACATATGTGGTATCGTTGGATTCGCCTTTCGATTACCTTTCCAAAAATCTACACATGCAGGATGTTCTATTTAAAGAAAGAAAGTTGACGTCACTTCCAGTGAAACCGGAAATACAATTGAAATGCAAATAACGGCAAAAGTTAGTTCATAAAAAATAGAAATCGACCTGTTGTTTCTAAAAACGCTAGCTTCTGTTGTTCAAAGGTTAGCAAGGGGGGGGGGACATTTTAGGATCGCACTGTATATCACTGTACCTTTTATTAAAAAATCTGGCTGTCCTTAGATAATAAAAGGTATAATAAATTATATTAAAAAGTATCACGTTTCTTATACCTAGGATTATCTATCTTTGAGTGTGCTTTAGTTTACTAGTTAAAGTTGTTATCAAGAAATGAGTAGGTAAGAGAGGGAATAATCGTTATATCGTTTTTGTTAATATACTATGAGAAAAATATAAAAATATAAAATATTATTTATACTTGTCTTTGCGATTTTCTTTTGACATCACTGATAGGCCTGTAGACAATATGTGGACATGTGGACAATTTAAATTGTCTACGTAACGCGAATAGTCTAATCTGTGGAAAAGTGTAAACAATGTCTACAATTAAAAGAACACTTGCACTTGCGCTGTTTCAGATAAATGTGTTTTATGTTTCAGTGACAAATTTTCGGAAAATTTATTTTAATGGTTACTGACAAACATTATAAAAAGTAATATAAACGTAGTAGAGTATTTCACAAATGAAATAACACAGGCGTTCTTACACCTTATTAAATGTGAAGTACTGTTTTTAAATGAACTTCAGTAATTTGGTGTCCCTGATTTCAAATCTGTATTTAGTTTTGTTGTATCACGCAAGGTTTTATGTCAACAGAAAATAATATAATGCATATAAAAGTGATATAAAAAACGTAGCAAAATGAACACGACTACTCTTTGCTCTTCTCAGAAAATCTTTCTCGCCCCGTTTCTTGATTTTTTCCTGTACTAGGTCATAGGAACATTCCTCTTCAACATCCATCTACTCCGTCATCATGTTCGTATCCCATCGCCCCTCATACCTTTTGTCCATTTCTTTAATATCCTGGTAGTTAGCAGAAAATAGTCCAAATGTACGTGTAAAAAGTGAATTTTAATGCTCATATTGCAACCTAATGTTTTTTGTCCAGCATGTTCTCCGCAATATCCATATAATTTGGGTCTTTATTATTTTCCAGACATTTCCTTACAACTTCCTTAAACGCTTTCCACGCATTTTTTCGGTGATGTTCATTACCGTTTCAAATTCACGTTTTCATTAGGGTTCTAATTTGAGAACCAATAAAGACACCTTTAATCTTCGCTTGTGATAGACCAGGGAATTTTACACACAAGAATTGGAAATATCGACCTGTTTTGTCCAACGCTTTAACAAATTGCTTCATTAGGCAAAGCTTAAAATGGAGCGGAGGTAGTAATACTTTTGTAGGATCAAGTAGACTTTCACGCAGCACATTCTTATTGCCAGGTATTAAATGCTCTCTTGTTGGCCAATTTTGTTGGATTTTGGTTTGTTGGTGTGTTGGTCTCTAGCTCGACTATCTCACTCACATAAAAAAACATGGGTATTTCGTGAATCCAGATTGCTGACCTAGAGGTAGGTTTAAAATTTTCAGGTCGGCGAATAGTAGCCAGTTGTAAGTTTTGTAGTCTATTCTCATGAGAAGCTTTTGAAGATGTTCGTCATACTCTCTCAACTGGATTGAATGGCCAACAGGAACAGAAGCATAAAAGTTGTCATAGTGTAAAGGAACAGCTTTAAGGCTTCTTTTTGACGAGTCTATGGAAAGTCTCCAGTCAGCGTGTCTATATTCGGAAGTACCAAACAAAGTGACTAGGTGATCGACATTTTCACAATATACAAACGGCCTATGATATTTAAACTATTCGATAAACCCACTCTTGCGATTACAACACTAATGAAACGTTATTCCTGGAGGAAGTAGGTGTTTTTGTTTTAATTTAGAACCTAGTATTTTGAGGAGATCTTCAGGAAATCCTAAATCTCTGACCAAATTATGCAGCTTTTTTTGCGAAAACAGCTGATGTACATCTTGATTTGAAGATCAAAGGAGATGATACATCAGTCCCCGCACTAGCTAAGGTTTCATCAGCTTCCTCATCATCACTAACACTTTGTAACACTTTTGGTGCCACAGATACAGGGATATCAACACCATGGAGTGCTGATCAATCAAATGACCTCCTACTCGCTTCTGGCAGTCTTGAAGCCTAGCACGAATATTTTGCATCACCTGGGCCAGCATTTCAGTTGGTATTGCGTTAATCTCTGTCCGAATATTATGTTTTAGTTGTTCCAAAGTTTGCGGTCGATTAGAAAACATTTTTGTCTTTAAGTAGCTCCATAAAAAAAAATATAGCTTTGTGGCGACCAGTTGAGGTTTCCGAATTTAGAAATGACACGACCAGAAAACATTCTTTACAAAATTGTCGTAATTGTCAACTGGCTCCATCCTGCTGAAACCATACACATATTCTCCAAATATCCATACCAACATTATGAAGTTGTTGCTCAATGTTACGCAAATATCTGTTGATAACGTTGTGATGTAACAGTAACCATCACGTCATTTTCCTCAAAGAAGAAAGGCCCAAAAATTCCAAAGGCGGATGTACACCACATAGTAGCTTTTTCGCTATGAAGCGGCAATTCGTGAAATTGCTGAGGATTTTCCGTCGCCCAGTAACGGGACAGATGAAAGTGAGCTTCATCTGATATCAGCAAGCAATCAAGGTTATCCGGGTTGTCAGTAAATAGCCCTCCGAAACGTTCGCAAAAATCAAGGCGTGTTCTAAAAACCTGAGGCAAGTTTTTGTACGACTTGAATTTTGTGAGCCTTTCAGAATGTTCGAAATATTCGAAATATCAGCAGATCGCTTAGGACTTCCTAGCACAGCTGCTCTTACCCTTCCAGCATTTTCAAGTGTGCGTACGAGTTCTTTCTTTTGGTTTTTCTCTGACACATGAAGTAGTACTGCGAAACTTGTGTACCTACTTTTTAGTTGTTATTCGACAAGGAACTGGATTTCGTGGATTTAAATGAACGTGGCGGCAAAATAAGCGCTAGGTGGTTACAACAGAATTGTTACTTTTAAAATAAGCATCAACCGCAGAAGGACGTTGAATATTTGAACTCCATATTCACAGCTAAACTAACATTTCTCGCAAACGTTTTAACAACTGGCTTAAATTTCCATTTATCGGGAAAGCATAGCGACTTGATTTGAATTTATATCTCATTGTATTATGAAATGAATTATCTTTGAAAATGGATACTTCATTTTGCTGGACCTAGGATAATCCAATATGAATTCATACTTATTGTTAAAGGAGTTCACATTGTTTGCTTTTTAAAAGTATAAAACATATTTGTAAAACATTTGGTGTTTCCTAATATCCTATAAGTATTTACAAAAACAAGATAAGATTGAACAAAATTGGGTGATGCTAATTGAAAACGAACCATTTTGAGTAATTGGCAGATAAAGGAAAGCGTGATATTTTTAAATGTAATTTGATTCTTATTAGAACTTGTGATATGTGGCTCTTGGTTCGTTTTCAATAAGCACCATTCAATTGTATTTTTTTTTGCTCCATTCAATTTCCTAACATATTTCGTTTTTATTCCAGGTGAAAATTTGGTTCCAGAATCGCAGGGCAAAAGCCAAACGATTGCAGGAAGCCGAGATCGAGAAGCTAAAGATGGCGTCATTGACACGTCATCCCCACTCGCTCTATCCCCATCCGGCGTTGCAGGGTTACTTTCCGCCCGGCGCGCATCCCCTCGCTTCGTTGTTGGGGGCGCGACCTACGATGACTCCCCTGGGACTCATTCCGCAGCCGCCGCCGCCCCACCTAACCGCCTCCCCGCAAGGTAGCAGTATAAGATCGTCGCCCAGTCCGCACATGTCCTAAAAGCGTCGCGACGCTTACATGAGAAAGACAGAGATGGATGAAGTCACCACCGCGCGAACGTTTCGTATTATTTCGGCGTTTTTCGATTTATTCTTTTGTTTTGATGCGATACCTAATAGCTATCGATTCGAAGTTGGGTGACGTATTTCTGTCGATTTTTAAGCCTTATTTTAGTATTAAAAAAAAAGTATACGGTCCTGATATTGTCCGACAGATGATGCAATATTCTCGATAATATTATTCTGAAACGATGTGATTTGAATTTATTACTGTAGGTACTTAAAATAAACGGCGACTGTGAAATTGAGAAGCCCTAATATACCAGCTGTATTGTTTTATTAATTTAATATTGATTAACAGGCGTAGAAATGGATGCGTTAAATTAACAAAGATACTCTGGCTTCAAGTGTTGGTTTTGGTTGAGAATATCAAGGAAAGTTTTCTACGCAAAAGCTTATCAATATTTTCACAATATTTTTATGGAAAATCAAACTATTGCATTGTATTAGATTCTAAAAACGAACTACGTTCTAAATTAGAGCATTTTGGGTAATTACCAAGAAATGCAAGAAATTCTTGCTTTCTGCGTTGTATTTGCTTTATATCAATTGTTTTAAGTGTACGTTCAGGGCACTGCTTTGCTTACAATATGCAAAATGAAAAAAATCTTTTGAACAAAGTAACAGATGAAGTATTCAATAGCAAACTTATACGATGCCACAGGTTTCATCAATGTGCGGCGTTATGCATTTAAATTTCCTATTCTAAAGATTTTTAGATAGCAATTTGGTGGGAGTCGGAAAATTCTCGCCGACAGAAAATTCTCCAATCGGAAAATTCGTCGACGGTAAAATCTCTCGATAAACAATACAACGACTGGGAAATTCCTTGACAATAACAAACTTCACCTCACGCTTTGTCTCAGCTTACGACGATCAGCTTGATGCCTGGCGTGTATAAAGGTTTTTGTTTTATATTTTTTTATTTTAATTTTTTTTTTCACTGGTTCTTTTTTACTGTCTTTAGTAAGTTAGGTTGTGGACTATACCATGCAAGATATCGGAAATCCTTACAAGGGCTGCCATTCGTTCAGCGCAATCAGCATACTTCTTACGACCAGGAGAGCCCTCCACGTATTGCTCTATCTGAAATTCATGTAAATTTTGTTCTAGTTGGTTGACGTTTACGAACTTTCATAATATGTTGGGATGGTCTACTGAAACTTACGTCTGAAACACTGTTATTCACTTGAGTTTCCTATTCTAAAAATTTTTAGATAGCAGCTTGATTTTAAGGTAGAAAATTCCTCGACTGTAAAGTTTCTCGACAAACAATTCAACGAATGGAAAATTCCCCGGCAATAACAAACTTCCCTTTACACTTTGTGTCGGCTTATGATGAACAACATAATACTTTTTTGTTTTTTATTTTTTTTATAGTGAGGTCCTAAAGTGTCCCCCCCATGCTAACTTTTGAACGACAGAAACTAGCGTTTTAAAAAAAATAGGTCGATTTATATCTTTTGTGTACTAACTTTTGCCCTTATCGGTAGTATAATTGTATTTTCAGTATCACCGAAAGTGACGTCAACTTCCTTATTTTAAATAGAATGCCCTGTATATTTTTACGTTTTTGGAAAGGTAGTTGAAAGGTGAATCCAACGAAACCACACGTGTTATACTTTACCTTAAGAAATATGACGATATGCAGCAGTAAAGGTTTTGGTAATCTATTTTTGTTGTTACACAAAGTTGGCTAGGAAAGAGCGCCAATCTGTTTCTTGTGACGCTAGACTGATCCAAAGAGCTCGTTGCTAAGCAGACCAATCATAACAATTGCGAAACTGTCAAATTTCAATTCCAAAAGCGTTTTATTATTCTTGCTGTTTATTGCTATTATATTGGTTATACGTTCCCTCTTTGTTTTCGTTACTATTTTCTCTCATTTTAACTTCGTTTGTTAATTGTTGTTATTTCCCCACCTTATCGATCTTTATTGCAATTAATTAATTATGGTAGGTTTGTTTAAATCTGTTAGTTTTGAGTTGTTTTGTGTTGTTACTTTTATAATCGCTTCGGCACGAACCATGGAAAATTGCTGGGTCAATTTTAATACTATGTAAATCTAACAACAATTCTCACCTTATTTTCAATGGTTGCGCAACGTATTGTATAATGATTTAAATCGTATTATCTTCTGTTAAAGCAGTTCGCCCTGTAAATTTTATACTATCTATCTTTATTTAGCGCAAAGTTCAAATATTTCCGACTGTACAAGGGCAATGTTCACTATGTTCCACTTGGTAGTAATTGTTGCCTAATTCACCGAATATTAAAATTAAGTACTTGAAGTTTATCTTACGTGGTCCATGCGAAGGCCATTGTAAAATCAACAACATAAAAAATTGAAATCTAAGCACATTGCCTACCAAAAACTAACAAATTTAAACAAACCTACCATAATTAATTAATTATAATAACGTTCGATAAAGTGAAGGAGAAGCAACAATTAACAAAACAAGTTAAAATGAGATAAAATAATAACTAGCACAAAGAACGAAAGTATGATAAATGTGGTTATAATAATAATAAATAACAAGAATAATTTACTCTTTTAGAATTGAGAATTAATATTTTGGCAATTGTTATAATTACTTTGCTTTGCAGGGAGCTCCCTAAATCAGTCTGGCGTCACAAGAAACAATTTGGCGCTCTCTCCTAGCCAACTTTACGTAACAACAAAAACAGATTACCAAAATCTCTATTGCGGCATATCGTCATATTTCTTAAATAAAAGTGTAACGTATGTTATATCGTTGGATTCGCCTTTCGATTGCCTTTACAAAAACATAGAAATGTACTGGATATTCCATTTAAAATAAGAAAGTTGATGTCACTTCTGGTGATAAAGTTAGTCCACGAAAAATAGAAATCAACCTATTTTTTCCAAAAGCACTAGCTTCCGTCGTTCAAAAGTTAGTTGTGGGGGGGGGGCACTGTATATTGGGATGGTCTATTAAAATTTACGTCTAAAACGCTCAATGCCACCTTCCCATAGAACACTTCGTTTTTGGTAGTCCTACCACAGTCTCATAACAATTCGACATCATGGGGAAATCATGATAGGAGGTGATGTTGGTATCTTTACGATCGTCCAATCCAGATATCTTCGAAGTTGACCGCAACTGGCATAATGGCTGGACATTCTCGGGTAGCATATTCTTTCAAACCCATCAACTGCTGTGGGTACAAATGTTAATGCTGGCAGTAACTTCAAGGTTCAATGCAAATTCCGCATATGCTTCGTTCTGGTTCCTTAGATCTTCCGATTGAATTTTTCTAAAGATGCACTGTGAAAAATGGAAGAAGCATCATCCATGATTCTCCGAAGCCGGAAATTCTTCGGCAAAAGCATTTATCATGCCAGTTTCGAAATCTGTGAGGATGGCAGGAAAGTTTTTCATTCATTGAATTGTTTATCGAGAAATTTTACCGCCTGGAAATTTTCCTAAACCCCAATTCGGTTGCTTTTTAAAATCTTTAAAGCTTCGAAAGCTCTTTTGTCACATTCTTTTCTTGCTTTACTAATGAAGAAAGTGTCGTTTCTAAATTAAATTCTAGAATAATTGGTGCATTGCAGGTTATAAGGAAAAACCAAAGTTAAACTAAATTGAACCAGTCAAGTTACTACAAAAGTTCCAATTTTTGTATTTTAATCATCTTGAAGTAAGTACAGAAGACTAAGACTTCCTTAGAGCGTCTATACACATTTGAATCTCAAGAAACCTTTTTTAAAACAGTTTTGTTCCAAAGATTGTAAGCTTCTTTGTTATGTCATTTTTGCTTTCCTAATGAAGCAGACGTCGTTTTTAAACTGAATCTTAGAATATATGGTGCACAGCGTAAAGATTCCAAGAAACAACCAAAGCTAAATCATTCTTAAGCTATCAAAGATACTGACTAAAGTAATAATTTTTGTATTTTTGCGATTTTAAAGCAACTAGAGAAGACAACAGACTAAATTGTTTTGAAATTTCTGCTAAATTGATGTTATGGCTTCAGCGAAAACATATCTCAGCAATCAAGTAATTTTCTTAACGATTGCAGCGGAGCTGGACAAGTTCGCAAAAGAGAAAAGGAATGGCGAAATGTTAATTTATGGAAGGTCAAGCTTTCATAGTTTTATTTAAAGTACTTGGAGGATTGTTTAGATTCTGCCTTGATGTGAAATATAATTCAATAAAAATAGATAAATAAACAGCTATTTTGATAAATATGAAATTTAAATAATACAAAGATCATAAATATAAAACCCGTTCAAGTATTTCCTTTCTATTGTCTAAAAGTCTAAAAGCGTTCTTTAATATTATTAGCGTATAAAACGCAAAATTAAACTTATACACCTTGACCAAAATCACCTTTTTATAATGCAACAACTTCTTTTCAATCAATTATATTTAAATATAGCGTCTATTTTCACGTCTGCATTAAAAATAGATTCGTTATTTTTCAATAAATCATCCGTTCTTCAAGTTTCAAGGCTAACGAAAATTTGGGTTAACTTATTAGAGCTTAGCAGCGTTTGACGTTGTTCGAATATCGGTCGATAATTATTTTGAAATGCCATAAAAATATTTTTATTGGTAATTAAATTTTTTTATGAATGCTATAACGCACGCAAGATTTTTTCTCAATGTATAATTTATCTTTTTGTGCCTCCCAATTACACAATCGCCGAGAGGTCTATTATTAGCGTCGTTGTATATAGTATAATAATAATTTATTTATTGCTAAATGTACACTAATGAAAACGAGAATAAGATTCGGTGAATTTTGTTTTGTAAGACGGAAACGTTTTTCGTTAATTGCGAATGAAATGTGTGTGCATGCGATTGTTTGTTGTTTGAATGCAATATATGTATATTAATATAAATTATTGAATATAAGAAAATGATATAACAATGGAAATTTGCGTGCCAAACCTTGTTCTTTTTTCGTTTAAATTCTATTTTTGAATCAGGATTTGATGATAAGTTTTAATATTACACAAATTTTGCGTTGATAACATTTTTAAAATACATGGTGAGTCACGAGAAATGGACCAAATTGCAGGAGTGTATTGTACAGGTGAAAATGATCTAAAAAAAGTCATATGTTCTTATCCGATTTTTATTTGTTTTCAATTTATAGCGTGATTAAGAAAAATTTCTCTTCTTTCTTGTAAATGACCAAAACATAAATGCTAATATAGCTCATGGTATTGGTGGAATCATTCCCGGCAAAAACAATGCAGCAGAGAAAATAGCGCTAATACATGGACATGTTTCTGCCTACTCGTCGTCATCAGCATGGTTCTGAGCACAATCTTCTGCCGCTATCATTGCGTTTGCCTCTCAGTTTATGTTGCTAATCTCCAAAGCAGCACTGAATATGTCTCTCGGCGACACCTATCGCCAAGAAACACAGTCACGCCGTCCCAGAGGGTAGCAAGACAAACCGGAGTGTAGATATCCACCACCTATTGTTTTTGCCGGGAATGATTCCACCAATATCATGAGCTATATTAGCATTTATTTTTTGGTTATAGTTATTAGGCATTCTTTCCACGTGTATTTCTTGTAAATGGTCCAAATTTTCGCCTCTTTCCGAGTTAATACGTCTTAAGTGAAATCAAAATATTGACTACCCATGTAAAACAAAAAGTCAGGTACGTTCCAGGGCTTTGGATGGGTAGTGACAGTCTCATTAGTTGACCTCCTTACAAGTAAAAGTCGCCGCTCGGGATGCATTAATTCGACGCATTAGAAATACTGCAGCCGACATTAAAGAAAGATATGAAGCCATCAGGAGAGCAACAGGCCAAGCATAAAATGTTTAGAGGTCGGTATTTTTGAACATTTATTAAAAGAACGCCACGATGAAAAAAATTTTAATGTATGAAATTTTGTTTATTTGTAATTACATTATAACTTGAAAACAAATGAAAATCGGATGAGAGCATGAGTTTTTCTTACATTATTTTCATGTGTACAATACACTCCTGGAGTTTGGTCCATTCCTCTCGACTCACCTTGTATACTGAAAAATTTAATCACACCAAATCTAGGATTTGATCCGTTTTTCTTCGATTACACTGTGTCATTAACATCAGTGACCTTGCGCGAAAGAAATGCCAATACTTCAATACCTAATTTCATAACTGAATAACATCTTTTTATGAAGCTTTTTAAAATTTGTGACAATTTAATTTTAAAATGCAAAACTGTTTATCTAAATCAAGTAGCTACGGAGCACTCACCACTAACAGAGTGACGAGTTTTCGAACCGTTTTAATTTGTCGTGACAATAATAATAATAATAATAATAATAATAATAATAATAGTAATACTAATAATAATAATAGTAATAATAATAACAATATAAATAATTAATAATATAATAATAATAATAATAATAATAATAATAATAATAATAATAATAATAGTAATACTAATAATAATAATAGTAATAATAATAACAATAATAATAACAATAATAATAATAATAATATATCTATTTTAACACCATATATGCGTATAACAGCAGTAAGTACAACATATAAGGAAGAAAGTGTCAACAAATATATATATAAATGCCTGCGAGGCATATATAGGAATACCCAAATTACATTATAAATCAGTAAAATCAGTAATTCGATAGCAGTTAAGTGACAACAGATATTTCAGGTATAAATGTATACTGTACTTAAAGTACAATCGGGATAAAACATTCAATATAAGCGTTGGTTTATGGGAGAGTGGGGTATATTGCTGCATGGAAAGTATTGCTATATGGGAAATGTTATTGCATTGTATGTATACTTGGCTATCATTCTACTTCAAGGAGAAATTAATAGAAAATAGCATATCTTTAATTTTGACATAAATGGGTTCCCTTGAAAACAATGTATTTTGACTTCTAAAATAAGTTTTCGAGGATAGTTCAAGTAATGCATCAACAATAAAAATTTTATTCAATATAAATTGCTAAACTAAAATTTCTGTACTAAGAGCTGATAAGGGAAATGCTACAGTGATCCTGGATAGCGAAGAGTATGAGTAAAAGGTCTCCTTAAAATTCACAAACCCAATATCCCCTTTCGTCCTATTGTCAGCACTATCAATGGCCTTATTTACAAATCATCGAAGTACCTTTCCAACGTTCTTAAACCTTACGCTGGATACAGCGACTCTTTCATCCAAAATTCCCAACATTTAGTCCAACAACTGAAAGAGTTGACGGTAAATCCTGGCGATTTACTTGTCAGCTTTGATGTTGAATCCTTATTCACCAAGGTTCCCACACCGGATACTGTATCCATTATTAGAGAGTTCTTCATCTCCAATGACCAACCGGATGATCTGGCTGAGTTGGTTGAAGCTTGTCTTTCTTCCGCCTATTTTCAGTTTCGGGGTAAATACTACGAGCAAGTCTCAGGCGCAGCTATGGGATCTCCTCTGTCTCCTGTCGTTGCCAACATCTTTATGGAAGTGTTCGAACAACAAGCCCTGTTATAGTACAATCTTAAGCCAAAGTGTTGGCACAGGTACGTTTTGCCAATTTGACTTACTACTTATCGAAATCCACAACACATTTGGGTGAAATTACCCAGTTTAACAGTAAAAGTAAGTGGTTTTAGACTATTACTAATAGATCTGTTGACCTTTATATGATTTTGTTAAACTGGACAAAGTTAGCAGCTATCATATATCAAAACTAAGTAAAAACAAAAGCTGGTTTATGGATGCGTATCCATAAAACATCCATTTACTTAGACACAAAATCAATTCTTAGTGTTAGAAGAGAGTTTGGTGCGAAATGGGTATCGCTTACTATTTCTGATTTCAATTATTTTTGGATAATGTTTAGTACATTTGTAAATGATGAGCAAGAAAGGAGTAACCCTCTAATTTTGGATGTAAGGGATAGTGGCAACCACAAAGCAGTCACCAATAGTACATTTGCGTCATCTACTAAAGGTTAAGACAGTGATAGAATGTTACAAACCTTCAGTAAGCATGCGTAATAGTGGTGTTTGTTGGTTTTCAAAACCTGGTTTTTAAAACTAGCTTTCTAGATGAGATTGTAAAATTCAAAAATCAATTTTTAAATTTAGAAAATCGGTTGTACATATTAAAATGAATATGTCAAAAACCAGTAAGTTATTTAGTTGAAAGTGTTGATTTGAAACAGTTAAGATGTTGATTTGAAACAGTATCGGGCTTAACTAGATAGAAGTAGAAGATTAAATTAAGAAAAGTAAACCAATACGATCCAGACAAATCCCCAATCATTTCGGAAATAATTAATAATAGATTCCAAGATTCATTCAATAATGTTAAAGCCAATAGCAGACAACAGTATGTTTCGGCACACTCCGCACCACACAAAAAATTATTAATTACTTAGAATGAGACAGCGGTTATGTTCTTTCTATCCGTCAAATTTGTGTTCCTTTCGTCTATATACCCTTTAAAAACATGCCGAATATTTGAAAAGATAAACAACCGCCTTACCGTAATAAATCGAAAAGATAGGAGTAATACAATGGTCCGTTCTCTCTATTGATTAAATTTGTGTTCTTTTTTATGTAAATAGTTTTGTAAGCGTCTAATTCCTGCGACGAGGTTCTTAATCAATTTCAGGTTTTCTAATTTAATATTATGACCGGTTTTGTTTATGTTTTGTGCTACACTTTCCATACCTGTAGCACCTGATGTGTTCATTGAATCTAGTACCTATCGCTCGTTTCGTTTGACCAGTATAGGCTTCATCACAATCATTACATGCAATTTTATAAATTCCCGACCTTGCCTTCATGTCCATTTTATCTATCGGATTGCCAAGAAGGTTTTTGAGCGTATTTTGCGAACTGAAACATACGTTCATATCTTGCCTTTATACCTTTCGATATTCTGTGGAAGGGAAGTTTCACAAATTTCTAATCGCAAGTTTCTGCTGGGATTAATGTCGTGGAATTTCTTACATAATGCCTATGTTGGACTTTCTTGAGCGTGCTATAGAAGAGTAACCATTGTAAATAGCTACATTTTTCTGAATTCAAGCTCTTTATTGTACCTACTTCGCCAATCTATTAATTAAGAAACTAGTCGCGGCCATTTTGTGTTTTCCACAGTGCTTGAAATCGGTCATAACGTATTAGTGTTTGTTTCCGTTTTACAGATGGTTCTTTTTTTTTAATTTTAGGATATATAGGGGAAAGGAACACAAATTTGACAGATAGAAAGAACATAATCGCCGTCTCACGCTATTTTTATTTTTATGAGGGTGAGACAACCACATGTTTTGCTTCGTGGTGACAAAACCCTTTCGTCTATTTCTCCTCGTTTTCGCATGGTTTAGTCGTAGGCGGCAAAAGTAGGTACCTGTATAAATTTTTCTTGTGAGGAGGGATAGAGCGGCTTTGTTAGAATTAAAATATTTTCTCACATCATTCGGTCACGCGGCTGACGATGTCTGAGTTAATTAATAATTTGCGTGGTGCGGATTATGCCGAAACTTATTGTTGTTTGCCATGATATCCCACAGTCCTTGCTATAATTATTAAAGCCAATACTTAGGACAACATTTATTACAAATATAAAACAATAATTTAGGGAATATTTTCTAAAACAGCACTGCTCATTAGCTTCTGTAAATTCTCTACTACTACAAACTACTTTTATACCACGTTGAATTGAAGGGCGGTAATTTTTGGTTGCAGTAGCATAAGTATAAATGCAACCTAATGGATGTCTTGTGCATACCACCAAGGCAAAGGTAAGCGTCATTTTTTGCTATGTTATACCACAATTCAAAAATTTAACTGTCTCAGGTTTCGACGCTTGATATAGATTGGTGACAAGTCACAGTGTGGTGGTGGCTTTTCCACGAAGCACACCAATATCCGAAATTATAGTTTATTCATTTCTTAACTACTCAATTTTATTATTAACCAAAATCTCATTAATACGCTCAAATTTAAATATACGAGGTGTGATAAAAAAATATGGTGAATGAATTTTTAAAGCAGCAACTGCTGATGCTTCATTCATTTGAAGTAATGATGCGATAGCCTGATCCTCTAAGAAAGTCAGTATCATATTTGAACAACGCCTCCAGAGACGGAAGAGTGAGGTCGTGTTTACCGTGTCTGTCGCGCATCATGGATTTCGAAGAACGCGTTAACATTAGGGTTTGTTTTAAGTTGCAAAAAAGTGCCAAAGAAGCTCGTGAAATGTTAAAATCAGTATATGGCGATAATGTGGTGACTCTGAAGACTGTTTACAAGTGGTATGAGTGATTTAAAAGAGGAAATTAGTCGGTTGAAGACGAGCAACGGTCGGGACGTCCTTCGACCTCAAAAACAGACGAAAACGTGCAAAAAGTGGCAAAAATGGTTCGTTCAAACAGGCGATTGGCTATTCGACCTCATACGGGTCCGTGCAAAGCATTTTAACCGATAATTTACAAATGAGACGAGTAAGTGCTAAATTTGTTCCCAGACTTTTGAACAGAAGGAAAATCGTATGTCTGTTTGCACAGAATTAAAGGATCGTCTTGAAGCAGATCCAGACCTCATGGTCAATATTATAACTGGAGATGAAATTTGGGTGTATGAATATGACCCTGAGACGAAAATTCAGAGTTCTCAATGGACAATGAGTGGCTTTCCTCGCCCTAAGAGGGCACGTCAGACAAAGTCGTACGTCTAGGTGATCCTCATTGTTTTTTTATAGTGAGGGCATAGTGCGATCAGAGTTTTTTCCCAGAGGAGCAACTGTAAACACCGGATATTACAAGGGCGTACTGGAACGTTTGCGAAACGATGTACGGAGAAAGAAACCAGAAAAATGGGCCAATGGTTTCCTCCTTCATCACGACAACGGTTCCAGCCTGTCCACATCCGCCTTACACTCCGGATTTAGCACCATACGACCTCTGACTCTTCCCAAAAATAAAAACCGTGCTAAAGGGAAAACGTTTTGCACTATTCCCGACATTGAGAGGGCCACGACGTGGCAGCCGAAGACAGAAGCCTTCAACAAACACTTTCAATCATGGAATCAACGTTGGGATAAGTGCATCTCTAGCCAAGGAGAGTACTTTAAAGGAGATTAATTCAAATTTGATGCTTTGTCCGTAATAAAATGATTCTCCGTATTTTTTGACCACATCTCGTACGCCACACTTATTTCATTTGAAATTTAATGATAATGTGGGTATGTGGGATGTCTAATACGTTTGGCCAAGACTGTAAGATATGAAGAAATTAATTTCCTATAATTCCACATTTATGTGTTGACAAACATTAAAGTAATCTACAACGAGTCCATAAAAGCAATCTCAATATATCTCGATTTCTAGCAGCCTTGAAATCTTTCGATGGATGTTACTGCCCGTTCATATATATTTCACATGTTATGGTAGTTTATGGCATGAAACTGTCCCTTTCTGATTAACTGAACAGAGAGTACACGAACTTCATTACGTACAGTACATACATAACACCACGGCAAGTAACCTTATACCCAAAAGCCGATAAGACCCTCCGTGTGTGTGTTTACATTTAGGTCAATTACGTAGAACATAATGCCAAACAGATCGTCTTCAATCTGTTCGAGTTAATTAATAATTAGAGTTCGAAGATCATACTGTCATTATTATTGTTATTATATGCGCTAGATTAGCGCCGAGTTCACGAAGTTCAAGCTTATGGTGTTTCTTTATTAATAAATAATGGCTTCTGATATATGTACGTATGTATGAATTACATAGAAATACAGCATGTAGTGAAGTGATGTGCTGTAGATTTTGGTTTCGCGTAATTTAACGAGAAAAATCGCCTTGTTTTGCAATAACATGGCAATAAATTTGATATACAACAAATAGATAAAAGATGCTTGAACAATATGGCGCCAGATATGGTTAGCATAAATTAGCAAAGATTTTTATGAAAGATAACCGAATTAAGTTGTTTTGATTGATCCTTGGTGTTATAATAAAACATACAGTAAATAGTAATAAAATATTTATTGGCAATTAAATTAAATATAAATCGAAAAACACTGGCTGCGTAAGTTCTAAATTTATATCAGGCTAAATCTGATAGTGATAGTTATTCAAACAACTCAGAATAATGATCTGTAAGCTACAGTCTTGTATTGCCGTTAAACTATAAAATTGATGGAATGGAATTCAATTGCCTTTAATAATTTGGGCCAATCATTAAATGCATTTAATTACATTTCGAATATATTGTAATGATATACGAGGCGTGTCCGGGAACAAAGGTACACTCGCTTAGAAGATATAAATTTATTAAAAAATGAAAAGCGTATTACAGGATCAAAGTGCGGTCCTTAAACTATCTTTCAACGTAGTGACCAAGTCGATTGAGGCACTCGTCCCATCTGCGGACGAGGTCTAACATACCCTTGGTATAGAAATCAGGTTCCTGTCGACGCAGCCCACTGTGTTGTGGTTTGGATGACGTCCTCATCCGACCGAAACCGTTGTACTCCCAAAAAACCTTTCATGTCTCAGAAAAGAGCGAAGTCCGGACTGTGAGCTAGGTAAGTGATAACTTCCCATCCGAAATGACAAAGCTTATCCGTGGTGATTCTGTCGGTGTGAGGCGTTGCCTTGTCATGAGGAAACTTGACTCCGTGACTAAGTAGACCAGGTCTCTTTCGTCGAATCGCTTCCCGTAACTTATCGCGGGTTTCGCAGTATGCTGCTGCATTTACAGTTTCTCCATAACGCTTAAACTGAAGCAGAAGGACGCCTTTACAATCCCAAAAAACTGTAACAAAGACTTTTTTAGCCGATGGAGTAACGCGAAATTTTTTGGGAGGTGGATTGTCGGGATGTTTCCATGCCATACTTTGAACTTTGCTCTAAGGCGTCATGTGATGAACCCACGTCTCATCTCCGGTTACAAAATCCATAGGAAACGAGGGGTCGTTATGGTAATGTTGCAGGTTTTCCAAAGAACATGCAAGTCTCGCTTCCTTATGCGCATCCGTGAGTTGCTTAGGCACTCATCGTGCAGAGACTTTTCGGTAGTCAGGCTTGTTGTGGACAATGTCGTGGGTTACGATGCCATTCGGATGCCATTTCTCGAATTATCAAACGTCTGTCGGTGATGACGAGTACTTGAACCCGCTGGATGTTTCGGTCCGTCAGAGACGTTCTCGGTCTTCCAGATCTTGGAAGATCATTTAAGTTTGTCCGACCGTTTCGAAACTTTGAATACCAAACCGACACTTGCTTTCGTGACATAACCTCGCCATAAGCTTCGGAAATTCTTCGGTGAATTGCGGTCGGTGATTCCTTCATTGCCACACAAAAGTAGCGAATGATTGCACGAACTTCCAGTGGGACGCATTTTGACAGAAGAGGCTCCATTATTATCGCAATAATTTCCAAAGTACTGACCGGAACAAAATAAACGACGCACTAACATTGAGTGAGAAGGTAATACAATAGGACGACTTGATTGCAGGGTTGAAATCACGCGATATCATGCACATGTGCAGGAGTGTACCTTTGTTCCTGGGCACGCCTCGTATGTGAAATTAAAGAATTAGATGAATTATCTCAGTGTTAAGTTTTTGAAAAATGATTACGTCTTGTGGGATCTAACATATTTACTTTTTGATAATTGAAAAAGATAAGGAAATGAAACAATTTTTATCATTCGAAGGAGACACTAAGTTTTATTGTTTAGAATTTAGAATGGTTACACTGTGCTCGAATTGGAGAGTTTTTTTACAAGTTGAGCACCCGGGGGCTGAACCTAATCCGAGTATGCTGAATCCAATGGTGCTAACCGTTTTTAAAAGTTAGCTCGCGTTTTCGTGCAATTTCAATTTAAAGATTTTAAGTCCAAAGACCCCCAAAAAAACGTAATTTCTATCATTTTTTGACCATTTATTGAATTTAAATCGATGGAAGTCAATCGAATAGAATGGCATCGACGAATAAAACAAATGTCTCCCAAAAGAGCATGTAGCTTTTTGCCGCCACACCAATGTTACAACGCAATTCCTTTTGGGTTCAATGCTTTTATGACATTTTTAACAATTCCTAGTTTGATGTGGAGCGGTGGTAACAAAACTTTTCGATCGGTACAAGTGGAATCTCAATAATGTTGTTTTGTCGCAATTTAAATTCCTCACGTAAAGGCCAGTTCTGTTCGTTATATTAGTCGCCGGTAAAACGGGTATTCCACATGCACATGCAGCACAGATTTTTAGTATAACCCGTTTGCATACCTCTTAGAGGAGCCATCACTTTTAAGTCGGCATAAATGTTCCACTTTTGGTCATTATATTGCACTAAATCGATGATTTTCGGGGATGGAAGTTTTTAGAAGGTTCCCGAGTGGTCCATGAACGGTCCATGGAAAGTTCGCGAAGGTTACAGAAAGCTCTTTGGCCATTGATCAGATTTTCCAGAAAACGTGAGCTAACTTTTAAAAACGGTTGGCACCATTGGATTCAGCGTACTCGATTGTTAGGTTTAGCTCCCAGGTGCCCAGCTTGTTGCATTTTTGCAACTAGCACAGGGGATTATATTTCTTTTAAAACAGGGTATGGAATTTCAAACAAGTACCTATCGTAATTCCTGACTGACAGCTACTTAAGCTATAATTTATTTTTGAAATTTAAAATTTGGATAAACTAATTAAATTGAATTTTCCTTTCTGATTTTATTATTTAGCCAAATAATTTTAATTTCGGTACTTGCACACTGTTGTTCTTCGCAAAGTAGCAGTTCTTCGGTGCCCGTTCTTGATATTCTTGGATTCGTAACAGCCATCGATTTACAACCAAGTGTCTGCCTCTTCAGATCTTGCTCCGTTTATTTCAATTTTGTTGTTAAATTGCCGAAATTGATTTATTAGTTGATGTTCACCAATTTTTATATAAATAGTTTCATATTTACTTAAAATATGAATGAAATTATGAAAATTACTTCTTGTCGAAAAATTGTTTATACTGTCTCCATTTGTTTTTATCATTCAGAGACTCAGTTTTCTATTTGAATTAATGTAACTTGATTTTTTAAATCCATTTTAAATTCCTTCCATTCCCTTGGTGACGATGCTCAAGTTTTGCAAATACGGCAGGGTCAGGTACGGTATATTGAAAGTGGTTACCATGATAAAGATGTTTTAAATTCATAACCGCATACGAATAGCAATTTGCCTATCCAATTACGATAAAATCACATATTTTTGATTCAAAGAAATATAATCAGGATTTCCGATAGTAAAATTAGTTTGTAACTTTGGCTGTTGCTCGCTGGAATTTTTTTTCTTTTTAACGAAAACACTTCTTGTCTCCGTGTGTAAGACGAAGAAAAAACATCAAACTAGGGGAATATAGAGGGAAGAGGCCATCAACACTGCTTCGCCTCGTAATAATATGGAACTAAAAGTAGTTCAACTGTCAAAAGACAACACTTTTTAACAAAGGTATAAATATCACCACAATATATTTTAAATAAACTTAACTTACCTGTTGACATTTAATTCATGTTACTTAAAACTACTAATTTAGATTCTATTCAGCCTTAAATTGCAAGGTTACCCTGAACTATAAATGTAATTGCAATTGAAGGTTTTAACATAAGAGATATATAAACACCTTTCGGTTTTCTCAATTAGCATTAACATATTTTCTTCCAGTATAGTGTTTTGAAGCTGGTTGCACTTTATGGTTTTGTTTGTACTTTCTTTTCTCAATTGATATTTCCTTTATTATCCTTTCAATTCACGAGTGTTGAAGAAGAAAGTAACTATAGGTACAGTTATTTTTCTATAGACATTATTCTGCATTTATGTAACAGTTTGAAACATATTAAGGTTTACAGGCACGGTATATCTCGTTGCTAAAGTAGCTATTAAGCAATAGAGAGAAAAGAAATCTCAAAGGTCAGGGATAGGTCTGGTAATTTCTAATTGTACACAGGCTTAAATTTGCAGCAGACCTATCAGGTAGAGGCAAAAAATCTGTTAAAATAATAGCAGGTTTGCTAACAAGATACAGTATACTTAAAAAGCATATGAACAACCTATGCCTGATAGGGAAAACAACATGCAGGTTCTGCCCGAAGGTAAAAGAGACTTGTCCACATATTGTGCGATTGCACAAGACTAGCAGCAATGCGGCACTTAGAAATGGGCTCGAGGGCCGAAATCTACGCTAAGAAATCACTCACAAGGCTGATAGGTCTGGTCAGAAAGGGAAGGCTAATGTAAATGATCTAGTAGTTGAGGAACCATAATCAATCTGAATATGTCGCAGTGAGACAGACCAGGAACTACTTATCTAATTTGATCTAGTACCATCTACCTTTCCTTTCTAGGGAAAGATGTGAACTATTCCTTTTATACCGAAAAACTTTCCTATTGTTAATCTAGACCACATTATTATAAACACTTCTACCATTAGCCTAGGCATCTGTCTAGTTGAGCAATCTTTAACCACTACAATATATCAGATAACGTAAAGTCAAGTCATTTGGGGTTGTCTTAAATTTTATTTTTATCTATTTCTTGCGCTCAATGTATTGTAAAACATGGTCGTTGGTTGCAGAGAATATGAAAGAATATGAAAAAAGTAAGAGTAAAGGTGTAATATAAATGAACATGGGAAACTTTCAAATTAAGTTATTCGATAATTTGGAAGATCCAATCTTATTGAGACATACAGCTACATTAAAAACCTACCCCCTCTTATTGATTTTTTTTCATTTATTAGCTACGCAATTAACGTATCTCACTAATTTTTCTTTTGTTTACGGAGTTTTTCCTAGCGATTTTAAAACATCCGCAGTTGTACCAATTTTTAAGAAAAATTCTATAACTGACATATCAAATTATCGGCCCATTTCCCTAATATCTAACGTTGGTAAAATTTTTGAATATTGCATGCTGGATAGATTGAATTAATTTCTTAAAAAACATAAAATACTTAATGATAATTTACATGGTTTTAGAGAAAAGTCAACTACTACCGCATTAATAGCTTTTTATGACATTATCTTAGAAAATATTAACAAACGAAATACTCTACTTACCATTTTGTGTGACCTTAGCAAAGCTTTTGATTGTGTCCAACATTCCTTATTATTGCAGAAACTATACGAATACGGTATACGAGGCAATGCTGCTGAGTGGATACACTCATACTTGGAGGGACGTGTACAATTTGTTTTCATTACGCACCTTTCAAACAACACATTCAAAAAATACAAGTCCAGCTATGTACCTGTCCCTCATGGAGTTCCTCATGGGTCTGTTTTGGGTCCCCTGCTTTTCAATTTATATGTGAATGACATATATAACTTTGTAAACGATTTTCTACTCTATATCTGTATATACGGATGACACCACTATACTTATTTCTGGTAGTGATTCTAATCAAGTTGAAACTGCAGGTAACGCGGCAATGGATCGTATCATCAAAGGTTTTATATGTTTGAACGCCAATAAAACTAATTTTCTATTATTTCACACTCCTCAGCATACCCAAAATATTACTTGTAACGCCATGTTGCTGCTAAGCCTTTGCAGCAACTATACTCTGCTAAGTTTCTAGGGGTCGTTCTGCAAGATAACCTGTTGTGGAATGAACACTGCGATTATCTTACGAATCTCTTGCATCAAAAAGCTTATCTTTCCCGTTTCTTGAGTTAAATTTCTAATTTAGTTCCTTTAATTAAGGATTTTGTGGTCTTAAGACTTTTATTGTTATTTCTCTTTTTATTTAAATTTTCCTTAGTTTTAGCTTTGGGTTTATTTCTTTATAGACGCCTTCAGTTCAATTGCTTTTTCTTTCTTTGTATTTCATTTTCACTGATTCTATTGTCATTTGACATTTTGAATCAATAAACATTATTATTATTATTATTATTATTACCCAGTGTTGCTTTAAACTGAACAAAAATATCAAGCCAAAACTCTTTTCATTCCCTTCCTTCTTCTCTAATCCCTTTTACTAGTCGACAAATCCAAATATAAGCAAGTTAGAAGCTATTTCAAAATTATATGCAAAGTTGATATGATTTACCGCTATCAAATTGATGCCACCCATAAAGCGTTGCCAACGTAAAAGGATGAGCGCAAGGAGAAATTGCGATCTCAATTATTGGAATTATTTATACATCGTAGTAGAGTGCCTCGAACGTTGGCAACACTTACAGCTCGTAAAATTAATTACGGTCTCGTTTATTAAACGGTCTACGTTATGATGTTGTGTGCGTGGAAGATGGGTTCGGTACAGCACTGAAGTATTTTAAGAAACCTCTTTGCAAATGCTTTTTATGGGATTTTTTTGTTGTCTCGCGTAGGGTAGCGGTTTAATAGCGACGGGTATAGTTGAAATTTACGCTTTGGTGCTAATTGAGTTAGCGATTTATTATCTTTAAATCGAATTGTAGCAAAAAAACAGTAGTATTTTTTATGTTAAAACATAAAAACACCTTTTGTGATAATGATGGAGCATAGTAACTAGATTTGTACAAAAATCTTAACTCTTCAACAAAAAAGATTGTGTGTAGATTCCGTACATCCACAGATTCCGTGTAGATTTAGATTAGTCTTATACTCTTTGGTTATAGATGTTAGTTATTCATTTTATGTTCTCGTCCATTGCTTTTGGTTCTTCATTTCATCCACTGTCTTTTCTCTTCCTTTCCCAACTTTTCTATTTTGGTTTCCTTGTTTTTTTCTCATCTTTTCTGCTACTTACAATGCCTTTCATTGATTTTATTATAGCCGGGTTTAGGTTTACCTCTTTCCTAAACGAAGTAATTTTGAAACTATAAAATTTATGAAAGACGTTTACACAATAGGGCTCAATTTTATTTATTATTCTTTTAATAAATGTTTTTGCGCCAATTTTAATTTTTCTCCACTTCTGGTTTCCAAGTAATGATTTTTTGCATTTATATGACTTAAAAGATGTATTGTTTATGTATTTTTTGACAACTAATGAAGACATTTAAGCTTGTGTGGTATGAAGGTTGGTCACATTGACCAACACTGACATTGAATAAAAGTGTATCAGATTGACGTTGTTTAAATCCAAAAATTTGTCATTATGCAACTATATTTTATTTATATTCAAAAGTATATATAACAAATGGGCGAAATGGAATGTTACCATATAAATTGTATTCCACCTGAGCTTGGTAATTCATTACTCAGTAAATCACGTGAAATGTATGAAGAAAAATAACATTTTTATATTTATATTATATTTATTTATATTTATATATTTTTTCTATATTTTCAAATACAAAGCAAAACAAAGAAACTTCTACTTTATGGTCGATGTACTCCATGTTACGTTCATGTCTTAATATTTACAAGAATGAAAACATCAAAATATTCTAAATCACAAGCATTCGAATCAAAAAAATCTAAAATATTAGAGATCAAAGAAATTAGTGAATATATTGAGAACTGATAACTAAAGGGAGGTAATGTCTCTGCGCGGCATAGGCGTGCGCTTCCTTCAGTAAGCACAGTACCAAAAAATAAGTCATAAATCGAATAATAACTGAAACAAGCAAGAATTATAATATCTGAAAAGTTGTGAAACACTCACTGAATTACGGAACATCAGCAGCTCGTTACTCCGATGAAACGCCTATGTATCGCAGGGACTCTTACCTCACTCTGCTGATACTGTACCAATGAAAGTATGGATTCTGGCTGTTTCATACAGTTTTAGATGTTGGGTGTTCAATTTAGGTTGTCTTTAGGGTGGTGTATGTAGGCGTGAAGAACTAATGAATATAATATTCAACGACGTAGAATAGAGCACTGCACGCGCCTATTTTTCACGGCCCGGCCCGCCCGTGGCCCGTTACAGCATGGAGTAGGCTTGCCCGTTGCGTTCATTACCTCGGCACAAGGCCCGCCCAGCCCGGCCCGTTTAAGAAATTTAGGTCCGTTTGGCCCGTCTAAATTATTTTAGCCTGTTTAAGTAATTACATCTGCATCGTCTATTTCTAATCATTTTTTAATTACTACATTGTAATGAGTAGAATGAAACATTTATTATGTTTGTTCTTGTATACTATATTGCGTGAAACCAAAAGAAAACGTAACATAACATTGCATACATTAAAATTGTTAATACAAAACGATAGCGTAAAAACTAAACAGCATTTACTGCATACGTTATATCCATTCGATGTATTTAATAAAACATTCTCGGCCCGTCAGGCCCGTACAATTCTAGGCCCGGCCCGCAATGGAAAGAGACGAGGCCCGCGGGCCGAGCGGGCCGGGCTTTTCCTAGCCTATGCAGTGCTCTAACATAGAATATAAGATTGTAATACGTAAAACAAAGAATAATATTTCAAATGTTTTTGCAATCACAACTACTACATGGATTGGTTTAGCAAGAAAGTATGCTGCTTGATCATCCTTGCCTTTCTCGATCTTTTCTCCTTGGTTATTTTTAATTTGCTTTCTTTGTCTCGAAATTATACTGTGCAATGGTTTTCTTTTTAATTACATTCTTATAAACTAAGAAGTCATGAAATGGTACCACGTTAGAGGCAGCACTGCAAATGACTGCTCTATTATAATAATAGGCTCAATTGAATTTTTACACATGCATATACGATTAATTTTGACATAAAATTTCATTAAGTAGATTTAGAAAACGTTTTCGTTTTGGAATTTGCCTTTAAAAGTTTATGTATTTATTATGCACTTACTATCATTTAATCAGTTAAACATTGAATATATTGGATATTTGAAAATGCAAAAATGTAATCCAGTTGTTGTTGTTGTTATATTGGGTGAAGCGTCGGGTTACGGAATACACTTCGCAATTTTAGGCATCAATTACTATGATCATTAGCCGACCCCGCTAGAATTTTGCCGAATCAAGAGGTGTTCCAACCTTTGGTAGGGATTTTTAATGTGCCAGTTATTTTATAACGAGAGGTTCCGTTTAGTTTTGGAATTCATTATTTTTCCTTTTAAATGAAGAAAGTTTTCTTTGTTTCATATACGACAATATTACATTTAAGTATTTATTTGGAAATAATCAACTATTAGTCCAGTTCATCAATAGGATAAAATCAAATAAGATGTATTACGTATTTCCATAAATCTGTGTCGATCAGATGTGTCAAGCACGTATGTTAGGCGACTGACTTACGGCTGTGTGGGATTGTCTAGGGACACTGAGGAGTGGAGGGGGCGTTCCTAGCACAAGCGACATTATTCGCTATATATATGGGACCAGCGCTTATAAATTAATCCTTACCTACCCTAGTATATTCACCGTCGCGAAATGTATACATAAAAATCTGAATTACTTTTGCAAAAACTGTGACACACATAATTACAATACACGTAGTAAGGAAGACATTAGGTAATTAACTATCAGATAATATTAAATGTCTTCCGCATGATAAATAAGTTCTAATTGTTAATATCTATTAACATTAACTTTATTTATTATTATTATTATTATTATTATTATTATTATTATTATTATTATTATTTATTTTTGTGCTTCATTGTTGGGTCAGGTGACGGGGTGGAGGAAGAAATTTAAACTTATTATTATTATTTATTTATTTATTTTCAGCATCGACTACTAGGGTCATTAGCTGTTAAAGTAAAATACATACAAGATTTTTAATTACAAGTTATGGTAAACTAAACATAACTAAATATTGTTAAACAATTTCACATCCTTCATGAAACGTAGAGCTTTCTTGGGTTCGCGAAGTAGGTCAATTCTTACATCTCCAGCCAAATCACAATTTACCCGTTCTCCATAATATAATACGCAGTCCTTGAAAACATGACGTACTGTTAAAAGAACATCACATGCGTCGCACCACGGCGGATCGTCACCTCGGAGCAAGTACGACGATGTCAGGTTGGTGTGGTCAATCCTCAATCGCGTAGTCACCACCTGCCCTCTCCTTAGCAAATTTGTAGGTAGTTTCCATTTCCTCACATCTTCTTTTATATACGACAATTTGGATGCAGTATTGCGCCAAACTTGCTGCCAATTTTGTAAAATACGGGAATTTAGATAATGTTTCAAATCCTGAAATGTTACATCCGAAACTCAAAAGGAACCTAACCCACTAGCAGCTTGTTTGGCAGTTATATCGGCTACATCGTTTCCGCTTATTCCGACATGGCTCGGTATCCAATAAAATACTTTGCGTTTGTCTGTTGCGGTCAAAAGCGTGCGTATATTATGAATTGATGAGTCCGTCACTTTAAATTTTTTTAAACTTTCCAAAGAACTTAAAGAGTCTGAGCAGATTATAAAAGAATCATTTTGGCTCCGTGTGCAATACTCAACAATAAATAATAAAATGTTGCGTTAGTAATGAAGTTCATTTCGATATACGTTTGTGTGCGGAAAAGTATTTATTTCGTATGCAAAATAGAAAAAAGGTAATTTCTATTTTTTCTTATTTATAAAAAGGAATATAATTATTTCGTTTTAATTAATTGTATACTCTTTTTGACATCAAAATATTGTTTCTATTTAACTCAAAACTCAGAAAATTTGTTTTTAAAAGAATCGCATGATAATTCTAAGGAGGCGACTTATGGCGCCCTGTGTACAAGCAGCAAATATTACTCAACAACGTCATCAGTAACGCAACGCAATCAAATAATTAGACAAGAACTTCATCAACGACCAAGAAGAATAACACAAATTAACGATAATTAATTACTCCAGTAATGATATCGCATTAAGCGAAAAAAAACACCAAATTAAAACAACTCATTTCAAATCATTTGTATGATAATTATTTCCATTTAATGTTAACCGCTATTGCTAGACGGCGATAAATTCTTGCACAACGCCAAACAAATTGCCTGGCTGAGAAGAGAGGAGAACGTTTGATGTCTTAAAATTAGTGATGATATAATAAATATTAAGACGTAATTATTATTATTTTTACATTATCTACACATCGCGCTGTATTTACATTTAAGAGAGTTTTAATTAATTTTATCGCTTAAATAAGAAAAATAATAACGACGAGAATGGGAAGTCCTTATTCATGATTGTTAAACGGTATATGAAGTAAGCTTGAAGGTCACAAAATGCTAGAAACGGTTTATTTTAAAATTAATTACGTATACAGGAATATTAAAACTTATCACACTTTTCTGTAGCACAAAAGAAGTATTTATGTTCTTTTTATCTACTTTTTTAGTGTTTTTGAACTGCGTAGTGTTATATAGGCTGTTTTGAATCACACAGTAAATATTTTTATCTTGCGGTGTTCATTATTTTGAATGAAAAGTTATAGTGACATAACGATTATCAGAGTTCATTTGTGAATGAATATGAAGATTATTTTTACCAATTAGTGATTAAATTATTTATCTTATCAGGAAAAACTGCCTGAATCTGGTTTAAATCCTGCTTTAAAAGTCTTCTTCATTTGATTTTATGTGGATTTGTCTTAACCACTTTGAATATTTTTCTTTTGTCATTTCTGTTATTATCACGACGAAAGAAATAAATTCAATAAAATTCTAGTAATATTTAGTGAGTAAAAAGATACTGACGCGTCAATTTACAATTTTGGTTCGCCTTTTTTTGGCTTAGATTATAATGTGGTATCACTTTCGGGTTGGGCGAAAATCGTAAGTTAGTTTTAATAAAACATCCTATATATTTTTACGGATTTGTATAGAAGATTAAATAAGCCTCTGCAGGCAGAGTAACTGCATGCCAGTAAAGCCTCTGCATGCAGGTTTATTACGAATAGTTTTTGAGCTATTTTAACAATCACATGAAGTAAGTAAAACAGATGAAGACAAATAACTTGACTAAGTTGGAAAATAAACTGAAATACTTAGCTCAAACTGGCGTCCATCTACTTCATAATATTTCCGAAGTCGAAAAATTATTGCTTCCAACGTTGCTGGAGAAATTAAACGAATCTCGTTATCCGCTCTTTTAAATTATTTGGCTTGTTTAAATGGACCTTAGATTTTAAATAACCCTACAAACAAAAGTCTAATGGGATTATATTAGGTGACTTAGGAGGCCAGTCGATAGTTCTCCTCCTTCCGATTTGTCTGTTAGGGAAGGTCCCATGGAAAAACCTTCAGGAAGAAGCATTAGGTTATTTGGTAGGTCAGCCTCCTCTTGACTGGGAAAGGCGACAGCTGAAGCGGGAATCAATTCAAACACTCTATTTATGGTTCTTGCAACAAACGTATACGTAGATCTAGATAGTTTTTGTAGATTTTACGAACACGCAATATGGCAATGAGTGACATTGTAGTGAAAAAAACAAAATATTTGTAGTTATTTACTGTAGTTGCATACACTACAATAATGTGAACAAATATTAGTGTTTCAGGCAGAGAAACGTTTACTTGTATCAAGGCTGTCCGCCTCAACTGAAGACAATTACTGTTTTAATAATCCACAATACAATAACTGTTTTAAATCAAAGGCATTATCATGTAAATCCATCCCGCGCATGTATCGATCGTATTTTTCGATCACACGCTCGGGTGCAAAGAATTCGATCCATTACTTGCTTCATCTTTATTTGTACTTCTAAAACTCTGGACTTGCGACATGGAGTATATAGATTTAGATTAACACTCGTATTATTAAAAGGTACCAGTTTGCTGACTTTTTGTTTTGCATTTTGCCAACAAACGAAGAATGATGTTTTTGTTAATAAATTTGTGGTCGCTAATCGAAAAGATATTTAGTGTGCCTTGTGTTTATTTTTGGAGCTAGACATTTTGACAGTTAAGAAGCGTCATTTTGACAGTTAAAAAGTGTTTGAAGTGGGAAACTTCTCCAGCTTTTTTTCCAAAAATGTCATTAACTCCAACGGATGTAGTTAGGGCAGTAGTTTTAGTTCAAAGCGGCCGTAGCCAATATTATGCTGCTTAGGTACTAGGCGTTACTCGTTCAGCAGTCCAAAGAGCCGTTCAGCGTTTTAATGAAACCGGCAACTATACTAGGAGACCAGAATCAGGCCGTAGAAGAGCAACATCCGAACGAGACGATCGATTTGTGGTTTCTTCAGTTTTGAAGGATAGGCAACTGACTTCGGTTGCGGTTGCAAATCGACTGAGCGAAGTAAGAAATATGCGTGTAAGCAAATAGGCAGTTCGTCAACGACAAGCCGAAGCCAATTTAATGTCTAGAAGACAAGCCCAATGTCCACAGCTATCTGTGGAACATCGTAGAGCTCGACTAGCTTTTGCACAAGAACAAAAAAACTAGAATCACACCGATTGAAGCAACGTATTATTCTGGGACGATTTTGGCTAAGATCGCCAGATGACCGGGAACGAATTTGGAGAAGACAGGGAGAGCAATTTGCTCAAAGCAATATTGTGGAAAGAACTAGCTACCGGGGAGGCTCCGTTATGGTTTAGGCTGGCATAAGTGGCGAAGCCCGTACTGAATTGGTGGTGGTTGATAGTGCTTCTATGACGGCTGCAAGATATATAAACACCATTTTAGAAGGGCACGTGGCTCCTTTTGCTCCGTTTATAGGGCCTAACTTAATTTTTATGGAAGATAACATGCATCCGCACCGTGCTCGGATCGTCAACGAATATTTAGGCGAGGCCGGGATTGTGCGTATGAATTGGCCAGCTACCAGTTCCGACCTCAATTCAATAGAACATCTCTTGTGCCAAATCAAAGATGGATGTTGGAGACGTTGTATTCAAGTTTTGCCAAGTAGCGATCCGTAGCTATCCTCTCAAGTATCTCCAATCCGATAATCGAGACCAAATGATGACAACGGAAAATACAGGTAGGTTTCCAAAATATCCACTCAATGTGATTAACTCCAAATATTACAAATTAGAAGACACTACCGTATACTAACGTCTCAACAGTTAGGCCACAAGTGATGAAAATTCAACGACCACAAGGCCGGAAATACAGTAGGAAATATCCTTCTTCCCCACTCGGGAATACGTCGTAGGACACTGCATCGAGCACTTTAAGTTATGATAACTAAAGCTGGCCACGATTCGGTACCGCGCAGTAGCGTAGAGTCGACCAGGCCTCGCGTTCCACTAGAGTTATTCTACTAATAGAGATGTTTGCTGCCGCAAATAATTTCGCCCATCTTTTAAATAAAAATTAAATAACACGTGCTCAAACACTTACCATTTTAAGAGTCCTCCGTGAAATCACAAAGTGAATAATGTCTGTTAAATATCTGCAACATTAGATATGTTTCAACTGTTGTTTCGGCAAAACTAGTACGGCATGAGGAAAAATGCGCTTATATGCAGAGAACGAACGTTCTACATCTAGTGACGTAATATTTGCGTAAGTAAAATAATCTTTCAAATAACTTAAGGATTCTGTTGACGCACCTTCACAAATGTGTCTTAGTGTGCCAAAATCAGAATTTTTCTCAAAAACACTTTCAAACTTTTCTAGAACAGAAACATTTTTTGCGCCTTCAGTCGCGCATAGCTGTGCGTGAACATGTTGCACTATTTGTAGAGATTCTTCTAACGGCACCGCAGGATTTTGTAATTTTTCTATTGCATCTGCTAGCCCGAAGTAATTGTCGTGAATGATTTTTAAATCCATTTTAACCTGACTATCTTGAAATTTCGACTGGCTTTTCTGGATAGCGGCAGCTTCCTATGTATCGAATTGTAAAACCACGTTCTTAATATTGTCAAAATATTTATGGTAATAAAACGCGGCCTGTAACCATGTTCCCCAACGAGTCAGAATAGGTTCTGGTGGCTCTGGCATACAGGGGCACAGTCTGTGAAATTCGCAAATACGTTTCGGTGATTTGACAAATACTGCTTTAGTATGCGCTATTAAAGCGTCTACCTCAGTATAACATTTTCTGATACTATCCGCCACAAGATTGAGAGCATGAATTTTACACGTAATGTGTAACAACTTAGCAGAATGCTTTTTAAGAGACCGGCCTACAGAAAGCATGTTTGCAGCACCATCACTCACTAACATCAAGAGTTGGTTTGTTGAAAGTTCAAACTTGTCCATTGTATTTAACACTAACTTTGAAATTACTTCGGCAGTATACTGTTGTATTCGTTTGGAGACTAATAGAATTGAAGGTGCCGATTGATGAGGTTCCAATTTGCGTGCCATTACATTAAGAACAGAATGTTTCTTCCCATCTGTTGTTTCGTCGACACATAACCACAATTTTTGATCTTTCAACTCCGATTTTATTTTTTGTTCAATATGTTCGCGCGCAGATGGCACAATTCTTCGTAACAATGTTCGACTTGGTAATTTGCACTCCGAATAGTTATTCCAAAAGCAGATAAATGGTTCCTTGTCTAGTAAATTAAACGGTATATTACATGCGATAAACGTAACGCATAAATTAAATATAAATTTTTCATTGTCTCGTGCGCAATTTCTTTTTGAGACATGCTTGTCACTATTTACGTGTCGTAGACAATGTTGTCTAGACCAACACATTAACGGGATTTTACAGATTACACATTCAATTTTAGCACCTTCATATATTAAGTCTGGAATTTCTGCAATAAATTTTCGAAGTTTGTCCGACCGCGGTCGTTTTGCTGACGAAATCATAATTTTTCTAGGACAGATAAACAATTGCGCAAATGACCGGCAGCGAAAATGTCCGTACTGCTCCGCAGACGAAGTAATACTACCGTTCCTCTCGGTCCGAACTGATTCTACGCCGATGCGCGGTACCGCTCGTGGCCAGCGTTAATGGTAACTGAAGATACTAAACTGAGAAATAAAAGTCTGCAATACACTGTGCTTCAAAAGAAAACGTAACAAGTTTATTTAATCGTCTATCTAAATCTGTAAAAATATACAGCGTGTTGTATTTTAAGTAACAAAGTTATTACCTCCCGCTAAAACCGGAACATTAAATTGTACTATAAATAAAAAGAAAAACAAATCAAAACTATAGATCGACTTGTTTGAGCATTTTTGCACACAAAGGTTGCGAATTTTATCGAATTTATTCCTTTCATCGTGAGCGCAGTAATTATTTCCATGTTGTTTCTGATTACTTGCGACATTTTCCTTTATTTTTCTTTGTTTCTGTTTCATTTAAAGAAGAACAATCCCAAATGAACATGTTTTGCTTGATGGATTTCTACACTTACCATGTATTGGAAGTGGCATACATGGTAACTGTAGAAACTCTTTCTTTTATAGACTTAAGACACGTTAGACTAGAATCTTAGATAATGATAACCTGTTTTAAATGAAAGAAGTTCCAAACAACTTTATCTTTGAAGTCCTTTGTAGTTAAGCCATAGAACTCAGTTACAAATTTCTAATGATGTTGCAACTTATGAAAAATATTTACTGTTTTCTGAGAAACAACTTATCGGTATAACCTTTCTTCGAAAAACAACTAAGAAAACTAAAATTACATGTATCCCAGTTGTGTAAATATGTATTTTATAAATGTACAAAAACCTGTATATAGATGTGTAAAAACTATACGGTATTAACGACAAAGTTTTGAATGAATGAATTAATGACATTATTTATACAAATATATATTATTTACCTTGTCCCTTTCAAAGACATGAGAAGATGAAATAAAAATATGTGATATACAATTTATTGTATAAATGAATTCGTACCCCAAGCATATTGTATAATGTATATTATATATGTATTATATAGTTACAACAATCGTTTATTATCAATTATTAGAATTAAAGTGAGATGATTATGCGAGAAGTAAGGTAAGATTGTGTGTGACATTTTAATTATTTTTTTGTTAAAAACGTAATGAATGTGTATATTGTAAAAATATTCTGATAGTTGAAAGAATTAATTGAATTTAAAATAAATACTCATATTATTTTAAATGGATGGTTTTATTTAAACATCCCGACCCAACAAAGTATCCTTTTAAAGATGAAACATTGTTACTTTTAAAGATGAAACATTGTTACTAACAAGATTACGGGCAAGTACCAAAGTCAAAAGAAATATGTTTTCTATCCCTTTTCTGTAATAAGCAGAGCCCGGTAACAGGGAGCTGTGCTATAGCCGTACCTGCCTAGTATACAAAAACAATAGTAAGAAAATAGAAAAAAAGTAACAGAACTAATACATAATTATAATATGTGAAAAGTAGTGAAACACTCACCCTTTTAAGTAGCCTTGGCTACGGAACAGTAAAACTAGAAGCACCATTATCAGTATTAACATCATATGGATAAGAGTGGCAAAAAGTTGACACCATTAGATGTGTTTCCACAGTTGTCTCGGTGAGCGATGTTCGCCATGGTGAGAAAATGAGTTTATATTTCGAAAAAGAGCGTTCAACATTTACCGATGTTATACATGCATGATTAAAATAATCTTTGTACTTAGTCAGTGGATTATTCGATACACCATCACAAATTCGTTTTAGTGTGCTAAAATCGGGATCTTTCTGTAGCACACTCACGAACTTTTCTAAAACGCGATTATATTTTGCCCGTCATGTATAGTGAGTAGCTGTGTATGCATTCCGTCCATAATTTGCAGAGACTCCAATAATGACAACGATCTATTTTGTAATTGGTCTATTGTGTCAGCTAATCCTTTATAGTAGCTACGAATATTTTTTAAATCTGTTTCAACGGAAATATCTAGAAATTTCGACTGGCTCTCCTTAATAGCTGCAGCTTCGGCAGGATTGAATTGTGCAACAACAGCTTTTGCTATTTTGGAATGTTCAGCATAATAAAAAGCTGCCTGCAACCATGTTCCCAACGTGTAAGAATTGGCTCCGGTGGTTGACGAGTACCAGGACACTCTGTGTGAAATGATCGTAGGCGTTTGGGAGATTTCAAAAATACTTTTTTGTGCTTGATATTAATGCATCTACCTCGGGAGAGCATTGTCGAATGGTTTCTGCCACAAGATGTAAAGCACGCACTTTACACGTAACATGTAAACATTTGCAACCATGTTCAACACTTTATCTTTTGAAATTAGACATTTTTCCAACGTACTAAGTATAACCTTTGTAATTACTGCAGCAGTACACTCTTGTAGTCTTCAGCTAGCTAGTAACAGTGGTAATGTAGGTTTACTAGGGTATAGTATGCGTACCATAATATTTACAATTGAATTTTTTTTACAGTCTGTTGTCTCGTCAACAAATAACCAAAGAAACTGTTTTTTCAATATTCGTTTCATTTTCTTTTCCACGTCATCGCGTACAAATGCAACATGCTTACGTGCCGTTTTCTCCGTTGGCAACCGCAACTCGGGATTGTATTTATCCCAAAAATCCTTAAACGGTTGTTTATCGAGTAAGCCTAGTGGCAAATTACAGTTTATCGACATAAGAATTACTTAAAAAAATGCACTTCTCGGTGACATGCCCAATTTTCGTTTTCTATGCTGTGCGGAATTTACGTGTCTTGTACTGTTCCACTTCTTATTTGACATCAAATGTATTTTGGACACTTTACAAACTATCTTACTCCCGTTGTAAAACAAATCGGGAAAATCAGAAATAAGCTTATTTACTATGTCTTGAAAGGGTCGGTTTTTAGCCTTCGACATGTTCACTAAAAACTACAATTAATAACTACGTCTGTATCAATAAAATCAAAACGCACTACACTAAATAATAACTACAATTAATAACTACGTCTATATCAATAAAATCAACACGCCCTATCCACTATCCAATGTTAAACCGAACTGAGTGATGATGATTTGTCGTGTCATGTCGTGTCATCATAATCGACCAGCCCTCCCCGACCACCTAGACACAGTCACACCGCAGCTGCGATTGCTCTCCAGTTACCGGGTTCTAGTAATAAGCTATCTATTCTATCTGAAATTAAACAGCCCTAGTAAGTGCGTATGTAATGTATAGGTAAACATATTATGACATTCAATATTTACATAAAGCTGATGTATAACCTTTCGCCAGAATATACATAGATTTGAAAAAGTTTATGTATTCAAGAGGTAATAACATAACTAGTGCTAGCCGGCAAGATGACACATTCCTTGATAATTGTTTATTTACTAAGTAGTTCTTGTTAAAACACTGAATTTATCTTTCTATTAGTATGGTAATTTTCACATTGTGTTTAAACATTCTAAATACGCCGCTGTTTATCGAAATTGCAGTAGCATTTAAAACAAATTGTATTGTATTGAACATTTTACGATAGGTCGTGTATACAAGGTATCAAGGTAGTAACATCTTTCAAACAAGCTCACGAGTGTCCTTTGCCTTTAGCAGAGCATGCGCAGAAATTCCAAAATGCACCAATGTACGAGAGCGATTCGTAAAATAAGTTCCGTTTGGTTATTAAAAAGAACACCAATACATGAGGAGGGTTTTATTTTATACAACTTAAAGCTACTACTTTCAATTATTTTTTTACACAGTTTCCATTAATATTGAGACATTTGTCATAGTGATTGAACCAGTTTTTTAATGCCCGCCTCATAGGACTCTGGCGCCTGTGAATTAAGTCATGCTGTAATACTGTCCTGCAGCTCTTTATCGCTCTCAAACCGTTGTGATCCTGTTGTACGTGAAATTTGAGGGAAAAGGGCACTTAGTTCTGTGATTGTGAATCGCCGATTTTCACGAATTTTCTTTCCGACATTACCCAAAGGTTCGTCCGCCACAATCTTCCACTCCGTTCTTCATCATGGACATTAGTTCATCTTTCTCGAAACATACGGCCCCATCTTCTAACCACACTGTCACTCATGACATTTTCACCATAAACAGAACAAAGTTCACGATCAATCTCAGCAGCCTTCATGTTCTTTGTACACAGAAATCGAACAACAGCACGCAGTTCGCAGTCGGCGGGGTTTTCAATTGCAGTCACCTTTAAACGACCAAAATAGCACGAAAGAATGTCCGAACGATTTTCTCACTAGCACTGTCAGACTCACATTGAACCAGACTACACCGCAGCGCTGCAATCGCGCCGATATCCTCACTCCTCTGCTCACTAGGCGGAAACGGAACTTACTTTACGAATCGTCCTCGTACATACAATTATATCGATCACCATTGCAGACCTATAAGGAGACGGCGTTAATACTTGGGAAAGCGGCCAATGGATCATAATGTTATCCTCATTCCTCAAATGGCAGGAGGGTGCTTTCCAGAAAGTTATAAGTACGATTCCATACAACTTCTCTACACTAACATTAGCGATAATTATGTATTTAATACCCAACGAAACATCTACATATTTCAATTATAAGATATATTATTACAAAACAAGTACAATCAATTATGAGTTATATAAATTGTCCCATGGTGGGCGTCAAATTTGTAATGTTGTAATTTGGAAATTTCGAGGGATGAGGTAGATTCTTTTTCTATTATCCCGTGGATTCCCTGTGAACCTTATTTTTCTTGAAATTAAAGTACCTAACAACAATATTCTCGGCACACTCCGCACCACACAAATTATTAATTAACTCAGAACAGCGGTTCCGAGTTAATTAATAATTTGTGTTGTGCGGTTTGCCATACAATCCTTGCTATCATTACTAATGTACCTAACTTAATTTATAGAAATGATTTTAAACTACATTTCTCACTACAATTTCTTTCCAACTTGTAATATATGCCAGAGTTTACCATCTAATATTACCGCCAAATACTGTTGCTGGGTATTTGGTCATTCCCTACGGAATCTGACGGCTCACTAAATGACTGTAATTAATTTAGGAAAATATTATTTCGAACAAATAGAATTATTTTGTGGATTAAATTAATTGAAACTTGAAAATTAAGCAGCGAAAGCCGTTTTCGTTTTCCCGGAGTTATTGTTGGCTAGAGATATATTTACTAAATAAAACATCCGAGATAAAAAGAGGCGACCATAAAGAGGACCTCAACGCGTCGCATTCGGCGTTGGAAGATGATCGCTCTAATAGTTGTCATATGCGAATGTACCTGAATGTACGTGGTTGAACTGCGTTAAAGATGGCGCTAATTTTGGACTTACTTCAAACATTACAATACATGAGCAATTTAGAGAAAAAGTTTGCAAATAAAGAATATTCAGAAACAAACTCTGCACAACACAAGATAATGCTCAAGTATACAGAGTGTTTAGTTTCTATTGCACATGATAGAAGTTTAGTTTCTTAGACGGAACATGTTGTATATTATTGCGTTTTTGGATGCCCCTTCGTAATTTATGTTAACTTTCTTCAGGATTCCCTATACCTATCTAGCTCAGTTTATGGGATAAATGAAATAATTTGAGATTCTTGCGAGATGCCGTTGTTTCTTTAATGTTACCTTAATTATCTTACGTGCTAGAATGGTGATTCAAATTTTATTCGATTGAGTACTCCTTGGAGATTCAGCGCCACATTAAAAAAAAATAATAACAACTAGATTCTACAAGATAGCAAAATTTTTACCAAATTTGATTTCTGTTATTTTAAATTTTTTAATGGATGGAAAGAAGCTCTTCCAGAATTTTTTTATAAATATTTCTTTATATTTAAAATGCGTCCTTCTTTAATAAATTAAATATGATGCTAGGCAGTTTTTCGTTTAGAAACATGCAAACTTTTGTTTCTCTAAAGATATTCATTAAAACTAATGTGTAGAGACTGTTTTTTGGTACAATTCCAACATCTGCTCGAAGTGACTATCATTGTCCTACATACATCGTGTAGTAGGTTAACTGGCACGTATAAATACCAGGGGTATTTTTTAAATAAGGACCATTTGTGAATAAGAGTGCATGCTTTGCGCGCGTTTAGAATCCATTTGTAGCCGTATCGTCTGTCTGTGTGCTGAGCTGTAGAAGTGTATGTTTAAGAAAATTGAGTCGCCCGCCGACTGTGAGATACGATCAGTAGTTCGACTCTTGAGTGCAAGAAACTTGGCAGCAGTGGAAATTGACCGTCAGATTTGTGAAGTTAACGGTGGTAATGGTATGAGACGGGCGGATTAATGTGCATGATGAGCCACGCTCTGGCCGACCTTCTATGATTTCTGAAGATTTGGTTCGTGATGTGGACTACAAAATTCGAGAGGACCGACGATTCACTATTTCAAAGTTATCAATTGAATGTTCACAGGCTTCAAAGTCAGTTTTGTACACCTTTGTTGCGAAGAAACTGAATTATCGGAAATTGTGTTCTCGGCGGGTTCCAAGACTGCTTTCTGAGGATCACAGAATAAAAATATTGGACTGTGCTTCGTCGTTTTTGACTCGATATAATCAGAAAGGGGATTAATTTTTGGACCATATCGTTACAGGAGATGAGACTTGGGTGTCTCACATGACTCCTCACATCTTCGCCAACCAATGTGAAAGCCAAACAAGCAATTTCAGCACGAAAGATCATGGCAATTGTCTTTTGGGACAGGAAAGGGATTTTGTTAGTGGATTTTATGCCGAGACGCACAGCAATCAATTCTGATGCGTATTGCATGACCTTGAGAAAACTCCGGCATGCCATACTAAACAAGCGGCGTGACCTACTGCCGATCGGTGTGATATTGCTCCATGACAATGCAAGGCGACATGTTTCTGCGTAAACACAAGGTCTAATCAGGTCTTTTGGATGGGAACAACTGAATCATCCACTTTACAGTCCAGATCTTTCACCCAGTGATTTTCACTTGTTTCGGTACTTAAGGGAGTTCCTTGGTGGTTAACGGTTCAACGATGACGAAGATGTGAAAACTGTAATACTGGATTGGGCTTCTTCACAGGCGGTAGATTTCTTTGACAAATGTTTAAACAAAAATGGAAATTATGTAGAAAAGTAAATGAAAGTATGTAGAATACGGGAAAAAATATATTTTAATGATATTTACAGTACACTGCGCGACACTTGATTGAACGCAACATGTATAAATATCTTAGAAATTCAATTCTTTTGAGAATTCATTAAGTATTTGTTGTATTTCATAGAAACAAGCAAGTATACAACAGGAATAAATAGCGGATACAGATAACCGCAATAAAATTTTATTACAGTTTAAACAGCTGCGACATTTAATTGAACGCACCAGTCTGGCATTAGTTTTACTTTAGTATTGTTCCGGGTAGAACCGAAATTACTTCGTTATTTTTATCTGTAAGTGTTTTATAAACAGTGTTGACGTTCGCTTTTAAGTTGCGGGATCATGGGGGGTGGAAAAACACTCACAAATTCAGAAAGGGCACAAATTAATATTTTGCGCGAAGAAAACTATTCAATTCGTGAAATAGCAAGACGATTAAGACGGAGTGATTGTGTCATTCGTAATTATCTCCGAGGCGGAGAAAATTACGATAAAAAACGTAAAGGAAGAGTTGCCACAGCAACTACCGTGCGTGAAAAACGCCAAATTTTACGGGTAGCTTCGAATTCAGCGGCATCAGCACGTGAAATTAGGGACGCTGTAGGCACGTCGGTATCTGTAAGAACAGTGCAACGAATTCTGAAAAGGGCACCAAACATTGTTCGGCGAAAACAAAAAAAAACCTGTTTTAACAGTCAGACACAGAAATGAGCGACTGAACTTCTCCAGGACGCATGAGACATGGCGAAAAGTGATTTTTACCGACGAAAAGCGCTTTTGTTTTGATGGGCTAGATGGTAATCGGTATTATTGGCATGATTTGAGGAAAGAAGAAAGAATTATTTCTAGAAGACGTCTAGGTGGTGGTGTTATGGTGTGGGGTGCAATTTCTTACGCTGGGACAATAGATATAGTTTTTATCGATGGAACCTTAAATGCTAGAAAGTACTTGGAGTTACTTCAAAATGAACGAGTGAAAATCGAAGAGAAAATAGGAACCCAAAATTACATTTTCCAGCAGGACAATGCGCCAACGCATAGCGCCCGTATTGTAAAACACCGGTTTACCGACACAGGGATGACTTTGCTGCCATCGCCAGCGTTATCCTCAGATTTAAACATTATAGAAAACGTGTGGGGATATTTATCACGTAAAATCTATGGCAGCGGAAGTCAATTTGGGAATCGGGACCAACTAAAATCAGCAATTTTGAATGCTTGGAATGAAGTTAACGAAATACCACTGGATTGTCTACAAAATTTATTCAATTCCTTACCCAATAGATTGTTTGAGGTAATAAAAAACAATAGTAGCCATACCCATTATTAAGTAATTTTGTATAGTAAGTTTGAAATGTTTTAGTATCCTGCGTTCAATCAAGTGTCGCACTAATTTTGGAGAAAAGCAGTCTCTTTTGTTACTTCTTTATTACGAAGTATTGCGTTCAATTAAGTGTCGCGGAGTGTATGTTTCTTCTTATTAGGACCTTATTTAAAAAATACCCTTCGTATATAACAAATGGCGAAAGTAGCAGACAGACGGTGATTAGAGTTCAGCAAAAAACAGATTTATTTAAGGCATTTAAGGTTGTTCAGCAGTAAAAAGAATAATAAGAACATACTGAAAGTTGTTTAAAAAGTTTTGTAATTTTGCTAAATGTATATGTTTATTAAAGAACTTTCTGGATTGGGGCAATGAGTAAAGTGGACATTATACAACGTAATATTCCCGAAATGTTAGTAAATGTTCAACAAAATATAAAGAATCGGATTATAGTTTCTATCAAGGAAAATGGTGCTCATTTCGAATAGAAATTTTACAAATTATTTTCGTAGAAGCAAAAGTTTATAGTGTTTTGTCACAACACTATATGCATTTTAACAAAACAAGAAAAAAACATCGGCACAGCTTCAATTTAATTTACCTTAGAAAAACGCATTTTAGGTTTTAGAGGAATATTCATAAAAGACTATTTAGGAGAGCTTCTTTATCAGATTGTGGAAAAACATATCAGGAGTCCCGTTAGTAAGTTTGAAAAAGTGGCAGCTAAAATATTTGGTAAGTTCTTCCAAAAAGCTGAGGAATCTAAAAATTAAAAACCAAGAACAGTTGATGTTATTGTTAAGAATATCGTAATTATAAACTGTAGCAATTAAACATGACAACCCTCTTATCTTATCTTATGAAATTTGGGCCAAGCAAAAATAAGAGAGGTAGATCCGATGCCAATCCAATCACACTACATTTGGTATTTCAAAAACAAGGTTTTAACTCCATTCCTACATCCTTCTTGAATATGGCAAAATGTAGGTAACTTTCCTATATTTCTTTCCCTCTTTTTGAACAAATCTGAAACTAATTCGCAATAAATTATTGTCTAATCTGCACTTGTTTCCACCAATTTCCGCCTATGTTGGGGATTTGCTATTTATGATTGCTGAAGAAACAAAATGGTTAATTAACAATTATCCCAAGAAGGAAACAAAAAAGGAACGTTCTTAATTAACCTTTAGGTAACTGTATAGCGAACAGTAGCATAAATTATTTATAAAATAAAATAATAATTAATTGAATATTTATGAATCGAGCCTCGACCGACGGAAAGTTGAGATTTATTCATGGTTTGAGTTCCTCCACAGACGAAATCGGAATTCCAATCTCGAAAGCAATTAAAACGTGATAAAAATTTTTATATTTCGTAGTATATTAATGAGATTAACGTAGAGATAAGTATAGATGGAATGTTCTCTTTTGTAACATCGCATATGTGTAGATGAAATATTTCCATTCAATAACAGTATAGGAGACAGTTGATTTCTATAGACGAAATGGTTTTGAAAATATTTTAATTTTTCCCACACATAGGTACCGTGTGCATATGAAAAGCGAGACAATGATTATTTTAGTGGTAAAGGGTTGCCAAATTGTATACTTTTCCCGCTTATGTTTGTATTCGTATATTATTATAAGCAGGCAAAAACAAGTAATAAGGGTGAAACGGTTCACTAAAACCCTTACCGCAATACTTAACTCGTAACTGGACGCACGTTTCGATAGCCAAGCTACCATCATCAGCAGTAAAACTGAATAGATTCAGTTTTACTGCTGGTGATAATAGCTTGGCGAGTTAAGTATTGTGGTAAGGGTTTTAGTGAACTGTTTCAGTGTTTCAGTGCCACAGATTTAGAGTACCCGATTAAAGGAATAAGGGAATAAAGGGTACTGTAGTTAAATGTAATATTATATTGCCGAATAATAAATTGATATGTTGATTAAATAGGAACCTCTAGTGTGCTCTATTTAAGAAGATCAATGACCATGGTAAATGTAATAACATTTCAATACAAATATTTTCAATTCTCACATTTGACGTTCAAATATTGCATTCAATATGATGCAGTTACATTCGAATTGGGTATATAATTTGCTGGTCACCTACATTTTACATATTTGCCACTTAGAGCAATTTAACATTTGCAAATCACCTCAAATGATATGTCTAAGTATTTTATTAAATACAACTCATTGTAGAATGCTTGGTCTTTTAATTAGAGTAAATTAAATCTCACTAAATGTTACTACATTAAGGATGTAACTCTATTTCGATGAATATCAACAGCTTTTTATTGTTCATGTTTTGCATTCTTATCTTTTTTAAGTAGGTGGTAGGCAAATGAAATCCGTATATTTGCTGTATGCAATATTTGATGAGCTAATAGTATTGTTGAGCGTTTTGGAAAATGTTCTTTTCAAGTATCTATTAAGGTAACTGGCATAATTAACAAAGGTGTTAATGCGTTTGAAAGATATACAAATAATGTTTTCTATGTTGTAGGAGTAAAATGAAAAAACAAATTTACATTAGATAAATTTAGTAACAAATTTGGAAAGGAAAATTCGGGAGATGTTTTGGTTAGGCTTGCAGAAATCAAATATACAGGTTAATTTAATTTTATATCACAATTTATATGTACAATTCGGCACTTGTACACATGAACGCGTTTGCAAAACAAATATCACCAGAGTAGGACTTAACGGCTTGGAGGACGTTTTTAAATATAAGTAATTTACCGCTATTTTTGCGTTCTTTTCTTTAATAGATCCGCAATTAATCCTTCTCATTCTTAAATGTAGAAGTTTTAACTGTTGAAATGTTTTAAAACAGAGAAATTGTTCAAAAAATTGGAATTTTTGTAAATTAGTTAAATAATTAGATGAGCTGGAGGTTTGGAAGTGTTCTTAAACGCGCTTTTGGCAATTTTAAACTAATTTTATATCAGTAAATGGAAATTAACTGAAAAATGCAAATTAACCAGAATTTCTAAGACGACGTCATAAACTTTATGTTTATATGAGATTCACGGGGAATTTCCAATTCTCAAGCTCCAACCTTTACTTCTAGCTTGAATTTTTACTATAATTTGAAACGTTACCTCGATGAAAGCTTGACCGAATATAATCAAATTAATTGGCGTCCCTTCACTCCAAAATTTTAGTCGCGGTGCCGCGATGTCCACAGCAAATTTTGACAATACATTCCTAATATAATATGACGATGAAATTTTGATGAATAAACCTATATCCGATGAACTGACTGTAGCGACTCGACTGTATAACATTCTACTTAATAACTTTATGATAGATATTTAATTTATGAAACCCTGCTAGAAATACCTCTGAATTTACCATGTTGTATGTTGTGGGAACCTTTTTCATTGATTTTCAAGATATACGAAATTGAGAAATTGTACGGAAGAGGGGTTTCGTCATTACCCCATTACCCCACATTTGTCGTTATCTGGACCTAATTCAATTATTTAATACCCCCATTCTGTGAATCGGAGGCTTGGAGGGAAAAGAGGCTTCCGCAAAGGAACTCATCCGCGAGGAAATTTCACATCGACCGAGTGGCCATACTGAATACACTGCACGTGCTTCCAGATTAACGCACAAACAAGTACTTTTCTGTCAAATTCAGTTTTATTTCTCAACATAGCCTATGGTTCCAAAGTTTTCTGACAACTTGTACAAAACTATTTTACTTTTCAAATTAATTGCTACAACAATTAATTATAAATATAGCAAAAAATACTTGATATTCAAATTATTGATAGTGGGCCATTATCTTCAGTAGACCTCAGTTTTCTTTTAATTCGTCTCATCATCTCTGGACAACAGCAGGGTCGATTTCTCGAATTTTTTGAAAAATGCCGCGTTTTAATTGGTCTTTATTTGCAGTTTTCCATCCATTGTCGTACATTTTTCTGGCCTTCTATTGGCCGAGCCTGAGGTACATTGGGTGGATTGCCCAATTTAGAAACAAAGTTTATGTTGTTTGTGTTATACCAGTCTCTATGGTTACTCTTGCATAATGACATGAAGTTAGATCACTCCAAAACGTTAAGTCATCATCGGCATGATGTGTATTTCGAAATCAGAGCAGTTTAGAGAGGCATCTTTCAATATAAAGTTCTGCATTTACGGCTTCTTCTCATACACAGCCAATCTACGGCTATGAAATAAATCTGGCCTCAGAAATAGCACACCACACCAAAATTTTGCTCTCAAATTTGGATCTACCTGTGGGCTTGACATTGTCTGGTGTGTTTTCTATGTCGTCGGTATAGAAGCCATTGTTTCCCTTCATCTTTGAATGGGGCAAAGATATTTCTCATCATCCGCAACAATCAGTTTATTGACAAATTGACGCGCCTTAGAGCATGATAACATCTAGGAATTCGTTCTAACTGGGCCGCGGTATATTTTGGCGCATTTCTTCGTTTTCGAAAGACGACGTTATTTCGAAAAATTGATCAAAAACAGTGGTCTTTGAAACACAAAATCTCTTTAACAGCTTCAAATAATCTTTGTTCCCTCACCTTGCTCAAAATTCTTGGTGAACCACGATTTGGGCAAATTAATGCGGTGTATGACCTCTCCAAATTTTTTTGTAGTCTGACAAATTGTTGATACAAAAATATTTTGTTCTCGATAAATGGCCACTATATGATGTTTGGGTATTCATCCAACTAGATTGTAACTTCCTTTACGAATATCTAGCTTGTAAGACATTTTGCTGAGCTAGATCGCTAAAACTGACCTGTCATGATTAAAACAAGGTAATTGTGATATTTCACTTCCAGCGACAATTTAATTAAACGCCGTTGGTACAACTACAAACCAATTGAAAATTTTCCGAAAACTTTGGGACCATTTGTTAGTCACTTTGTAAGTGTATACACCCTTCCCAGCGATGCTCTCTGATCTATTTAATCCGTCCAAATAGCAGTTGGCATCTTGTTCTAAAAATAGGTGTTTCTACGAGTGTAATGACCTCCTCGTTCACAAAACAAAATTCTTTTTCTTCAATATCGTATATTGCACGTCGTCACCGTCATGCCAGTTACAAAAACAACCCAAATTCAATTCAAAAGGTTTTAACATATAACCATGATACCATGATCAAATTTGTTTTAAATTTTTCGTTATGCTACATGAAGCATGTACAAAATAAGATATTTTAATGCAAATAGTTGTAAACATTATAGATAATTATAAAATAATCCAAAAATTAATATTAATTAACTAGAAATTTAATTTCTTTCTTAAATTTATGATAGGTTTAGTAACATGTGGTGTGTGGAAAAGTGGAATCCCGCTTTCTGTAGAATCTGTCAATAAAGAACTTAGTATTATTAAACAAATAGACAAACTGATCAGTAAGATACAAAGAAAAAAGATAAAGAGAGCTACTTAGACCAAACCATTACAATTCCTAAGAGGTATAAATATGTTATTTCCCTGCCTTTCATTGGTCCTTTCTCTTATGCAATCGCCAATGTTTTGAGAAGTTACGTTGTTGTTGCGTTTAGAACGACACATTCTCTTCGCAAATTGCTGTTGATCAATAATGATGGTGTTGGCAAATTAAAAAGGGAAGGTGTCTTATATATTCACTTGTGATTCATGCCAATGGCAGAAGTTATAGGAATTTCGAAACACGAATCAAAGAACATGTCAAATGCTCATAACCAACTTTATCACATTGCTAAACATCTTTAACGTTAAGTATAGCTTTATCATTTTACAAACTGCCAACAAGGCAACTCTCTTAATAACAGGAAATCTTTTGAAATTTTACCACAGCAACTGGCAAATAAACATAATTCCCCCCTACAAGAAAGCATAGAATCAAAACCAATCAATTTTTTTAAAAATTCACTTTGATAGTTCTTTAGTCAAAGTTAACCTTAGCTTCTCTTGTATATTTACTAACATCATCTTATAAATATAACTTTGACATAATTCCATTATGGTTGCGTTACAATAAATAATAGTTAAACATAATCAATTGACCCCTGCTTTTATCCATAAGCAACGATACGCAACATACACACTTTCGATCTTTCAACCTCGCAGGCTCTTGTAGTGTTAACTTGAAAATAATACGTTATTGAGTGGAATGGACAGCTGGCTGCGTTAGAGGTGGCCCTGGGGTACGAATGGATCGGTAATTGGACCCCCGTCGTGAGACGGACCCCCCATTTTAACCGATTGATTCCGGAGTCGAGTACCGAAGCTTCAACGCACACAACACACAAGTTAAAAGGCACTACATAAGTATCATAGAGAGCGGGATATGGAACGAATATCTTACCTCTAGTAGCGTGCGCTATAATAATTTTAATGTTACTTCATGATATTTGATAAAACGTACACCGACATTGTCGAAGATATATGGTTCTTCTTTAATTAAGACATCGCTTTCAAACATGCTTTTTCGATGTTGGGGAATGCAAGACGGCGCAGCGGTTTAATGAGCCGGAATTGGTGTTGAAAATTTTCTCTTCAACATGGTCGTAAATTCGAGAATTTCTTCTAATGAAATTGTTCTCGTATTCTCTAAAATTTATAATAGATGGGAAGTAAAAAAGAAGAAGTGACAATAAAACTGTAATTTATACCTACCTGAATTGTAACCCTGTGTAGCTAACAAATGACATCAAATTTGGGTATATAATAGCACTGACTTAAATAACAGAGATTATGAAATTAGAAAACGAAACGTCAATTATATTAAAGAAGATAAAATTATGATAAATTGATAACTGTAATAATAGCGTTTAATTATGACTCACCCTGTAACTAACTTTGTAAATACTTGAATCACACAGTTATTTGTAGAAATTATTGAAGATTTTCATTTTATTTACAACCTACGTATTATGTAGAATTTGTTTACTATTTAAGTAATTGATCTTTTTATATAAACCACAGATAACTTGACACTGACCAAGGCAGCCACCATTAATTGTAATTGCACAGAGGAAAAAAACTTCTTGACCGAAATAAATTTGCTTTCATTCAACCAAATCGTGACATTAAATGGCGGCAAAGCTATACTTTTTTAATTTAAAGAAATAATCTTTTTATCATTATTTGATTCAAACATATGATCTCTTGAAACAAATAACCTTAAGATTTATTTGAAAATATATCTGCTTGATTTGATATACGCAATATGTTTAATTCAATAATACAGTTCTTTCTTTTAAAGAACTTCGTCAGTTTGAAACAAATATATTTTTCTTTACCATTTATTTGACTTTACATTTCAATGGCGAACGTTCCCAACATGGAAAAATCTAGTTTTATTGAATTAATCATATTATTTGCATAAAATTTTTATGTTTAAAAATACACATAGATGTAAACCTTTCTGATTGTTAGTTATAAAAATTTTGTGCAAATAATATGATTAATTCAATAAAAATTCGATTTTTTAGAATGTTCCCATTTTGGGAACGTTCGCCATTAAAAGGTTAGATAAATATGTATTTGCTTAACAAAATATTTATGTGGTTTAAGGTATGTTGTTACTTTGACTAATATATTATTCTGTTAGTGTTACTAGTTATTACTCCACTGAAATGGTTAGTACGATAGATGCTTTCTTCTTTTTAGAGAGGAAAGCATCCATTTATGAGCATATAGGATAACAATGTGTTAAAACGCCTCAATCTTTTGAAAAATTTTATTAACATTGTGGATAAATTAACAAAAGTACGTAAAGAATAAGTATAATGGCGAAAATGAATCTCCATTTTGTAGTGGTGTGGTGCTTTTATTATTGTAAATAAACCTCAGCTCCCTAAAATACCATTAACTTCCTCTATTACGTTATGATGATATCAAGGCTTTCCTAAAGATCTACGTTATCGCAAACAAATACGGCGAACCTTAAATCTTATAGAATTCCTTCAAGTTTCTTCCAGATTACTCACATTTCCCAGGAACCTGTAAAAGTGGATCTGGTTCGGTTAGGTCTCGATGTCTGGAAGTTGTAACTTGATTTTAACAATATTAATAATATTAAAGTTAGGTATAGTGCGCCGATAACTTTAAACAAAGTGTAGTATGTCCAAATTGTTATAATTAGAGTTGTTCAATTTGCGCCAACAGCCAGTGGCGGGGGCATAAAGGTTTACACAAAATAAATGGTCAGAAATGAAATATAATATGTGCTCAAACACTTACCGTCTTAAGAGTCTTCCGTGAAATCACAAAGTGAATAGTGTCTGTTAAATATCTGCAACATTAGGTATGTTTCAACAGTTGTTCCGGCAAACCGAGTGTGGCGTGAGGAAAAAGTGTGTTTATATGCAGGAAACGAACGTTCTACATCTAGTGACGTTACATTTGCGTAAATAATAACAACTTAACGGTTGTGTTGACGCAATTTCATAAGTTTGTCTTAATGTGCCAAAATCAGAATCTTTCTCGAAAACACTTTCAAACCTTTCTAGAACACAAACATTTTTTGCGTCTTTTACCGCGCATAGCTGTGCATCAACATGTTGCACTATTTGCAGAGATTCCACCAACGACACCGAAGGATTTTATAATTGTTCCTCCGTTAGTCCGAAGTAATTGTTCTGAATAGTTTTTAAATCCGTTTTAACCTGACTATCTTGAATTTTCAACTGGCTTTCCTTGATAGCCGCAGCTTCCTTTGGATCGAATTGTAGAACCACGTTCTTAATATTCGTGTAAGAATAGGTTCTGGTGGCTCAGGCATACGGGGGCACAGTCTGTGAAATTTGCGAATATGTTTTGGGGATTTGACAAACACTGCTTTCGTATGCGCTATTAAAGCGTCTACCTTAGAATAACATTTTCTGATACTATCTGCCACATGACTGAAAGCATGAATTTTACACGTAATATGTAACAGGTTAGCACAATGTTTTTTAAGAGACTGGCCTACCGAAAGCATGTTTGCGGCACCATTACTCATAGACATCAACAGTTGGTTTGTTGAAAGTTCAAACTTTTCCAATGTATTTAACATTAACTTTGAAATTACTTCGGCAAAACATTATTGTACTCGTCTGGAAGCTAATAGAATTGAAGGTGACGATTGATGTGATTCCATTGTACGTACCATTACATTAAACACAGAATGTTTTTTACGATCTGTTGTTTCGTCCACACATAATCACAGTTTTTTATCTTTCAACTCCGATTTAATTCTTTTTTCAACATGTTCACGAGCAGATGGCACAATTCTTTGTAACGATGCCCGACTTGGTAATTAGCAGTCCGAGTATTTATTCCAAAAGAAGACATATGCTTCCTTGTCTAGTAAATTAAACGTAATAAAGGTAACACATAAATTAAAATTAAATTAAATAATTTATTAATAATGATAGCAAGGACGGTTGGGTGGTATGGCAAACAACAATGTTCTCGGCGCACTTCGTAGCACACAACTTAGTAATTAACTCAGAAAGGCCGTTTCGAAGACACATGGGTGTTCATCTTCAGCCGCGTACCGATTGATGTGAGAGAACATATATTAAATCTAACAAACCCGCTCTATCCCTACTCTTCAAGAAAAAATACATACAAGCGGGCCGGGCGGGCCTCGTCTCTTTTCAGTGCGGGCCGGGCTTTAATTTGTACGGGCCTGACGGGCCGAGAATGTTTTATTAAATACATCGAATGGATATAACGTATGCAGTAAATGCTGTTTAGTTTTTACGTTATCGTTTGTATTAACAATTTTAATGTATACAATGTTACGTTACGTTTTCTTTTGGTTAAAGAAAATGTAAAAATGTTTAGAAATAGACAGTGCAGATATAATTATTTAAACAGGCTAAAATAATTTAGACGGGCCAAACGGGCCTAAATTTTCTAACGAACGGACCGGGCGAGCATTGTCCTGAGGTAATGAACGCAACGGGGGGGCCCACTCCATACTGTAACGGGCCACAGGCGGGCCGGCCTGGGAAGAATAGGTCTGTGCACAATTCTGTGCATTATAGGCGATAGAAACGATCAAGAACACTACGAAACCGTATCAAACTAAATTTTGACCAAAAGTGGACATATCTGGTTTTGCATGAACGCTCCTCATGTAAATGATTACTTAGGCTTACCACGATGTATTAAAAATACCGTTGATTAGTGTTTTTCTCTGCTCATACGGAAGCGATTCCATCAATACCATGAGCTATACCAACATTACTTTAGTTACACTTCCTTAAAATTCTTTGTATAATTTACTTCAATATCCTCATGAATAAAGTTGTAGCAGACATCGCTAGGTTTCAAATAATTATAGAAACCATTCCACAAATACTTACCATGGTAATAAATTGCACACTTTCGTGTACCTATGTTTTACAACAATACGTTGCTTGATTTAAAATTATTTGCAGTAGATTTCTAAGAATCTAAAAAAAACATAAAATCACAATGCAATCATATCCTTTTACTGTCACTGGAGTACTAGTGATAGTCATGACAACCAAAGAGTTAATTTGGCTGTCCAAAATAGTCGTGTATTGTCTTATAATTACAAATTACAATATTTCAAATGACAGGTGTGTTTTCGTCTAGGACCCTTAAAACCGAATACATTACTGATCAATATGTCATCTATTTTACATATGAATAATCTACAAGAAGTATAGCATACCAGTCCATACTATTATTTATAATTCCTTCGCGAAGACAGGTAAGACATTCTTTTTATCTAACAAGTCACAATAACGTCCAAACAACGAGTTTGATTCAACGTACGTGTACTAACACGAATTACAAGACGGTGTTAATTCGATACCTAATGAGGTGTTCGTATAAATATATTCGTATTTCGAACGTCGGTCATCGAGAACTGTCAGATAGCTCAAACGCATTTATAATCTATCCATTATGCGTGGTGAAGATGCGGACTGTGGGATAGAAACAACACCATCACGTTCCGCATTGTACCGAATGTATGGACAGAATTGAATTATAAGCCGCCATTGATCAGGTGATATTCCGTGAACGATATTGATTGGTTACAAAGGCAGCGTTTATGTCAATACAATATATGTATAAATAATATATCTTGACAACTTACAACGTGTCTTATTTACGGGCGTTACGGGGATTATGGATTATTAAATGGGATGTTTTAAGCGAACAGATGTGCTATAAAAGGAAGGTAAGGAAGGGATGATATACATACATAGAGGTAACTATGTACCGGGTGGTCAAATAAGAATGGCAGTCGGCCATATCTCAGAAACTAGTAATCACAGAGCTTTCGGGTGAAATCTTTTTTAATAAATGTGACCAAAAGAAAATACTGGAAATGATTTTGGAGTCTGTAAGATGAACCAGTAACTGGGGTAACAGTCACGGTTAACTATAAAATTAAAGTTTTCATTGTGTTTTGTCTAATTAAGAGTTAGGGAAAATATATGCATTTTGTTTCCAACCTTATTCCCTTTCTTTTACTTTAAACACATTTTGTCGTATCTTCTAAAGTAAAGTGGTGAGAAGACGTCAATTACTTTTTTAAATAAATGTTGGTTACTCCTGTTTGGCTTAACCGATTCTAACAATCTTCATCTTGTTTAAAAGAGCTTTATTTGGTTTATTAAATGCAGTTTTGGTCTAGTTCTTATGAATTGTACCCTCACCACTAGAAGTGTTATTTGACTTTATAATAAATGAAGCGGCTTTTCGCAAAAAAAATAATAGAATGATAAGGTTTTTTGAAGGTGGAAAAGTAGAGAATTAAAAACTTAACGAAAACCGCGTCTCGATATCTTTTCTCTAACCGGAGATATTAACGAAAAAATTAAAAAAATTGTTGCACCTGGACGACCCGGTTTTGCTGACTGTCTGCTATAAAATACTTTTAAATATAACCATGTTAGTAAAAATAAAAAATATACCATATTTCAAAGATAATTATTTATTTTAATGCCTTATAAATAAACTGAATCTCATTTTTTAGAGATTTCAACTTGAAATAAAAAATAAAAATTTGTTCAGCCTAGTAAGTGAATTTTAAAAAACGGGTAGACTTTGAATAATAGAGGATGCAGAATAAAAAAATTACACGTTATGTGACAACGCCGAAAGGGTGAAACTGCGCGTCAGAGTTTTCCGTCTTACGGTAACATTGTGAACAGAAAGACGGCGTATTATTGTTGCGTATTGTTAGTTTTTCATACATTGAAGGAGGAATCTCACCATGTCAAATTTTCCCAAATGGAACTACCGCATTCGAATAGACCTACAATATGTCCTCTTTCAAAGTTAGCAATTGAGAAGTTTACTACGACACAAAAGATATTAAAAAAGTGTTCGATTTAATTTTGTTTCGCAATCCGTATACAGTCACTTTATCTCTTCTTTATTGGATATATCCTTTGTTCAACTTGATTTGGTTTGGTAATAATAATAAAATTTTGCAGATGAATTTGGGGTTATATTGAAAACATAATTGGCAATCTTCACAATGTGGTCAACATGCCGCGTTTATGAGATTCCTATTTCTTATATGTTCAGTCTCGACTGCGATACAGAGTTGTATATTGGGAACCCCCAATTAACTGGTTAACAACATTTAAACTTTTTCCTGTCCCGCAAATTAGTATATGTAAACCTTGCAGCATTTTTTTATGCTGAATTAAAATCTTTTTTTAGAAATATTCTATCAGGCAGGGTTTCTAAGTGACAGGGCAATAAATAGTAGAACAACGTGTATAATGTGTTTATTTATAAAACAACTGAAAATGTTTCTAAAATGTACAAATTTATGATTTTTTGCTATATTTAGCACCAGGAACGTCTCTCATCCGTGTCCAGTAATAGTCTGCCAGCATAGAGGGGCTCCACTTGCCCTGGTAGCGCTTTTCGATGTCCAAAATATCATGGTGAAATTTTTCCCCATGTTCGTCACTGACGGCTCCAAGATTGTCCGGGAAAAAGTTTAAATGTGAGTCTAAAAAATGAATTTTTAGAGTAATATTGCACCCCAATGTTTTATACGAAGTCAAAGGGTCTTTTACAATGTTCTTGTAGTCTTCGGATTTGTGATTGCCTAAAAGGTTCTCACAAATATTCTTAAATGACAGCCAGGCGGACTTTTCATTTTTGTTCAGCACTATATCGAACTTTTCGTCTCGAAACAAGTCCCTGATCTGGGATCCTATAAGCATCATTGATTCTGGGGAACTTACTCCTCAAATACGCGAATCCGCGACCGTTTTTGTCCATTGCTTTGACGAAATTTTTCATAAGTCCTACTTTTATGTCTAAAGGAGGCAAATAAATTTTCTGAGGATCGACAAGAGGGGGGTTGATGAAATTCTTAACTCCTGGAGTCAATTATGTTCGTGTCGACCACACTTTCTTTACATAATGGTTTTTCTTGTCTCGACTGACCCACTCACACAGGAAGCAACAGTATTTCGTGTAGCCAAGTTGCAATCTGAGTAATAGCGCCACAACCTTTAGATCGTCGCATATATTTCACTTAAATTCATCGTATTTGATTTTTTCTGAAAGAATCTTCATGTTGTTGTACGTTTCGTTCATGTTGCCTGAGTCGGCCAAAGGAATTGAGGGCAATTTATTTCCATTGTGAAGTAAAACGGCTTTTAAGCTAGCTTTGGATGAATCAATGAACGAACGCCATTCATCAGTGTGATATTCATGGCCAAGTGCACTCATAACCGAGACAATATCATTGGAGAACACCAGCTCATCTTCAAGGGGAAGTAATCATTGAATTTGGCATGTCGACTACTATTAAACGAAATTTTTGTGTCACTCTGAAGTAGATTCCAGCCCTTCAATCTGGATCCCAAAAGTTCGGCTTGCTTCTTAGATAAGTTTAAATCGCGAACGAGGTCACTAAGGTCTCCTTGAGTCAGCAAATGTGGTTCATTTGAAGAACATCCTGATTCAAATGTGGGATCCAAATTCAAATTTTCTTCTGCTATTTGATGTGCTTTCTCATCACTAGACTCATCGTCACTCAAAGACATGTTTTCTGCAGGTGCTGGTACAGGTAACTCCTCGTTATGAAGTGCTGGTCTCAGTACAGATGGTAGATTAGGATATACAACAGTGTGTTTAGATTTTGATGTAATATCAGTTATATTTGTCAGGCAGAAGTAGCAATCCGAAACGTGGTCTTTAGGTTCTCTCCATACCATAGGAACTGCAAAAGGCATATGACGTGAATCTTTTGCCCATGCTGTGAGAAACTGAACACATGTGGCACAGCAAATATAGGGGGCCCAACTTTTAACCTGGTCGTCTACTTTACAACCAAAATAAAGTTAATAACATTTTCTAACTAACGGTGTAAACGAACGTTTCTGGGTTTTAAAAGTCAACTCACCCGCAGACGTAGTAGAACGAATTTGAATTATTTTTACAATTTCTCGGCATTTCAGTGGCACTTGGGGTATCAACACAACACTTTAAAAACAACAGCACACTATCTTAAGGGTTAGAACAAGGCAAATGTGGAGCTGCAATGTTCTCTAGCCGGTCAATTTACTGCAACTGCGCTCCCGGCCAAAGATCTTTTATTGCTCCCGGCCAGCTTGCCGAGACCTGTTCTGCCTTAGAATTACGCAATATTGTGTAACATTTTATTTCAAATACCTAAATATCACCGGCATATTTATCGGCATGTTATTGTAAAGCACATAGTATTATGCTACGTGGATATACTGGAACTCAAAAACTGTGGGCGATGCAGTAATTTTGAAAGTGAATTTGAATTTAGCGTGCAAAAATACATAGGAAACAGGCATTTTTATACTTGGGACAAAAACATTGTTAACCAGTGTTTGTGCTAAAAGGATATTTATAATACAAAGGAAAATTATACTGTGTTTGACTAAAATTAAAACGTCAACGTAGTGTCGCCTTTTGTTTAGGGAATTAAATATTCTCACGTTTACTGTCTCACATATTTCCGAGATGTTCTATGCTATATACATATGTTCTATATGGAAACGCGTAACTTTTATGATTGCAGTAGTTCATCATGTACGATGAATATATGCATAGTTTGTAGTGTGTTGAATTCTACATGTATTCTGAGATGTTTTTCTTGTAATTTTTATATGTACCTACAATTGATAATATTTATACTGTATGTTGGTTGGAATTACACGTACTAAGTTGAGCCATTTTCTATATCGCATGTGTTTGTAATGTAGTGTAATACATTGTAATAAATTTTACACGCCACTAGATATAGAATATTTATCTATTTTATGAGATTAATTTTCAGTGGTTTAAAATATATTCAACTTCAGAATCCTTCCATATTTGTTCTGTTCAAGATTAGCAGAGTTACCTTCATAGATTTTGAACGTGCAGTTTATAACACTCAAACACTTAAAGATAAAAGCTTGTGATTTAATCTATTGGAAATATATGTCAGCGTTGTATAATAACACATCAATTTTTGCAGATTTTAGATTTCTAAAGCACGTAAAGTTTGGAAACTGAAAAAAAATGTCTAAAATCTTTTTGTGCAAGTATAAATTTTGATTATTCAAAAAAATCATTGAAAGTAATCAGTTTGTAATGAACAAGTCATTGAAGGAATGTTGATTTTTTTATACAAATCAGGCATTTGAAATCGTTCATACATACTTTTTACCCACCTTTATTCATATACCTTTATTTTTTTAACACAGTGTTGTGCAGCAAAAAACACAAATTCGTCTTGGACGATAAAGATCCTTTCTGTATAGAAGGCCAACAAAAGGCCCACTTCAACTGCGAAGTGATTTCTAACAACTCCAAAAACACCTTTACCATTGTCGCATTATGAAGTGAAAAGGTGGTGCGATGGATGCCACATACAAAAGGTTTCCGAAACAATTACTCTGCAGTTACGGGAATGGTGTCCCTCGGAGCGAATAATACACCGACATTTAGGTACCTACACATAAAAATAGCCGTCTTCTTGTTTTTGCCTTCATAATCTACCTTTATTTTTGTTCATTTAAGTACTTTGTAACGACGTGCAAGCGTTTTGGGCAGGTGCAAAAAATCATATCGAGACGTTTTATGTGTTTGATATACAAATTATCGTCACGATGTTATCAAAAGATAAATAAAATTTTATGTTATTGCTTTTTTAGGTATTAAAATATAATCAATGATGGATAACGGAAGTAGTGTGCTACATTAAACAGAAGTCTCCGGGTGAAAGAATTTTGAATTATAATAACTAGTCTGGGCAAACAGCGGTAATAGTCAGTGTAGTAGATATGTGGTGTGGAGTCGGCGATTATTTATTTCACGTGTTCACAGCGTCTGTACTAAATCGACGCTGTATGCGAGTAGTTCTGTGTATATGTAGGCTGTCGTAACTTATTTCGCAATTGTACGCTTATGTTTGCTTTAAAAATGTCGCAGTTAGGTACGTCGCGAAAACGACCAATGACAGACACAGTTAAAAACGTTATAATGGACATGCCTGACTTAATTTTTGATGGCGCTAAAATTCAATGTCTAATTTGTAAAATCCCTTTAATGTGTTGATCCAGAAGCCATTGTCAACGTCACATCGAAAGCAAACAGCATTCTTCTGCAAAAAGTGGCATACGAGACCAAGAACAATTTACATTTGATTTATGTGTTACTCTTATTTTATGTAATCTATCGTTTCGTTTACTAGACAAAGAAGCATTTGTCTCCTTCTGGAATAAATATGCGGACTGTAAATTATCTAGTCGGACATCGATACGAAATGCAGTGCCATTTGCTCGTGAACATATAGAAAGAAGAATGAAAACGGAATTGAAAGATAAAAAACTGTTGTTGTGTGTGGACAAAACAACAGATCGTCAAAAACATTCGATGGTTAATGTAATGATACGTACAATGGAACCACATCGACCGTCGTCCTCCTTCTTACTTGCTTCCAAAGGAGCTATAAATTGTACTGCCGATGAGATTTTAAAGGTGGTGTTGAACTCATTGAACAAATTTGAAGTTTCAACTAAGCAACTTTTAATGTTTATGAGTGATGGTGCCGCAAACATGCGTTCTTTGGGACGACCTCTTAAAGAACACAGTGGTAATTTCTTACATGTAACGTGTAAAATCCATACTTTAAATCTTACGGTACAAACGATTCCTATATGTTTTTCACTAGTAAATGCATTGTTTGCTAGTACAAAGGCAGTGTTTCTAAAGTCCCCGAAACATACCCGACTATTTCACAAACTGTGTCCTGATTTACCTGAACCGCCACAGCCGATTGTTACACGTTGGGGAACATGGTTGCAGGCTGCGTTTTACTACAACAAATATTTTGATCAAGTAAAGAAGGTGGTTTTAAAATTCAATCCGACAGAAGCTGCAACAATCAAGAAAAGCCAGGAAATATTTCAGGATAGTCAAGTTAAAAGAGATTTACAAGCTATTCACAACAATTACTTCCGATTAGCGGAGGGAATAGAAAAATTACAAAATGTTTCGATGTCGCTAGTGGATTCTGTTCAAATTGTGAATGATGTTCACGCACAGTTATGCGCTGTAGAAGGCGAAACAAATGGGTGTGTAATACGAAAATTTGAAAGTGTTTTAGAGAAAGACTCCGATTTTCTTATATTAAGACAAATTTGTGAAGGTGCGTGTGAAGATGCATTAAGTTATTTCAAAGGTTATTTTATATATGCAAATATAACATCGCTAGATGTCGAACGGTCGTTTTCGGTATTAAAAAACGTTTATTCCGCACGTCGTATTCAGTCGACCGAAACAGCTGTGGAAACATCTAATGATTCAAATATTTAACAGGTGTTACCCAGTTTGTGATTTGACGGAGGATTTTTAAAACGGTAAGTGTTTCAGCACGTTTTATAATTTATTTTTTACCTTTTATTTTATGTGTAAACTTTTATGCGCCCGCCACGCATCTGGCTGTTACCGCATATTTGCCCAGGTTAATAATAACTTCCAATCTTACAGCATTTGCTGTAGTATTGTAGTTGTATGTAAAAAATATATTTTAATGAGTAAAAAATTAATAACTCAGAGTTAACGTTTTTATTTGAATTAATAAAAGATATTTCGTTTGATCGTATCATAAGCCAGGGAAGAATATCAGAGACTAAAAAATTACATGTGGGATACAAAAACTTGTAAAGGATAGAAATATCGGAAGGGGCATTTGTCGACGGCGTAATGATACTAGCATCAACAGAAAAAGACATGAATCAAAGTTTACAAGAATAGAACGAGGAACCACTGAAAGAATACGGAATGACCATGAATAAAAATAATACCAAAGTGATGGTACTAGGAATTAAACAATGTATGGTCAAAATTGGAGTAGAAAATTAAGACATAGAGCAAGTTACAGCATTTAAATATCTAGAGGGAACATTCAAAGTAACGGGAGTCAAGAGCTGGACACAAACAACAGAATAGAAAAGGCAATGAAGATGTTTTACTCAATAGGACAAACTTTCATAAACAAAAGAGAAATAATAAGTGAAACAAAAATAAAGGTGAACAAAACGATCTTTAGACCTATTCTAACGTTTGGTTGCGAAACCAAAGACAAAAAGGTAGAATACAGGCGATAGAAATGAGGTATCTTAGAAGAGTCAAGGAAGTGACAATAATGGATAGAGTAAGAAATGCAGAAATAAGGGAGGAACTGAAAATGGAACTAATAGGGGAATTTATCGAGAGGAGACAGTTGGGCTGGTGGGGACACTTGCAAAGGATGAACAGCAGAAGGCAAGTAAAGCAGATCTGGGAGGCGAGAGTAGATAAGAGAAGAGGAAGACCGAGAAGCAAATCTGATAGCAACCTGTATTAATCATAAAAACCTTGCATGCATTCAAATAGCGTTATTAATTAAAACGGTTTGTTCTTTTAAATTTCTAACACCCTGTATAAGTTGCAAAGTCCTGCATATATCCAAATATTAACTAGCGATGAAAATAGTGTTAGTAAAATAGCGCGTATCATTGACTTTGTGACATTCTGTATAAATCCTAAATAGCTGTACGTGTTTAAATATCCATTACAGTAATAAGTGAAATTTTCAACATGTAAAAGAATAGATTTCAATTTTATAACACCCTGTATAATTCGAAAATCCCTGCATATGTTTACTAATATTCATTAACAGCTAGAATTTCCGTTATTTTTTAAAATAGCACGAGCCCTTCATTTTTGTAACACCTTGTGTAATACACTTAAAATATTCCTTGCTAATAATTAAAAAATTCACTGTTTTAATAAACAGTCTCCGTTTTTAACTTTGTGACACCTTGTATAGCTCATCGAGCCTACTGTATTTGTATATAGTGGCGTAATAACAAATTTTAGTTATTTTAAATTTAATTTTGTAACACCGTGAGTAAATTATAGAGCCCCTTGTATACTGTAGTCAAATATTTATAAGTAATAACTAAAACAACATGTATAAAACTGCAAAAAATGGAGCCTTGTGGACATTTGTCCAAATATACATTAGCACTGCACAGAAAGAAAATGTTACAATTACTTGTGAAATTGTAGTAAGCCATTCAAATAATAGGATTTGTCAAATTCTGCAAGGTAGGCCTCTGTTTGCGCAATCATCTCTTCATTTGACGTGAACCGCTTTCCACCAAGCCATTTTTTCAAATATGGAAAAAGAAAGAAGTCACAGGGGCCCAATCTGGCGAATATGGTGGACGGGGTGCCAATTCGTGCCGTTACTGGATTAGTTTTGCTATTGCAACTGCCGGTGAGTAGGCCGGGGCGTTATTATGATGGCAGAGAATTGTTTTCGTCGCTCTTTAGTTCAGCATTGAATCGGCCCCATAAATTAGCGTAGTCCTGTCCAGTGACTGTCCTTTCCATCGCCAAATAATCAATTTAGATTATGCTTTGCAAATCCTAAAAAATCGTTGCCATAACTTTTTCGGTTGATGGAAACGTCTTCGCCTTCTTCAGTACACGTTCGCCGGGAAAAACGCATTCTGTCGACTGAAGTTTGGTTTAATGATGTATCCATGTCTGATCTATAGCCACATAACGCCACAGAAACTCGCTGATATTGCGCTTAAACATTTTCAAACATTGCTTTGAAGTTATCATGCGATCCGTTTGTGATCAATCGTCAGCAGACGAGGCACCCATCTCGCCGATAGCTTTCTCATACTCTATTTTTCGTGGAGGATGTTTTGTATAGGTTCAATTGAGATGTTTACCATATTAGTAAACACTCTTATCTTCACCCGGCTGTCTGCTATCACGATATAATGAACTCCATTGATCGTATTGTGCGTAATCACCTCAATGAGACGATCTGGCCGCTCCTCATTAAAGACGCATGTTCGGTCACGCTCAAATTCATTAAATCAGTATCTGATGGTAATTACCGAAGGCGCATGATCCTTATAAACTGTATCTAACATCTCCTTGATATCTGCACACACTTTCCCATCCAAAAAAAGAAATCGAATCACCGACCGGTATTGTTCTTTTTCTAGGATTCTACAAATACATCTAACTTTCTCACTTTCAACAGCTTCCAAAACAACACTACTCGATGAATCTCTCCGAAAGCGCCATCTGTCTCCAAACACGGGTACTTCTCATACCATCCTCGTATGTACATTATGATTCTATGGTCCGCTAGTAAAACAGAAACAATTCCTTTGGGAAACCGTATAGAAACTTGGTCAAATCAAAATGGACTGATTTTCGACGTTTTTGACATCCTTTTATATAAATTTGTATTAATTGCAATTTCCTTTGGACGTCTCTAACATTGCGTTGGAAGGAGAGGGACTTCCTACAAACCAGAATCATCAAAGTAATCTACATATCAACAGGTTACTTAATACGAATATGTGCTAATGGCTTTCTCATCTAGTTATGTATTCGAAAGTCTGCAATTCCATTAGGAATTACATGTATGTTGGAGTCTGCAAGTGCTGGTTCTAACTTTGAAACGGTAAAAAATTGCTAGAAATACACGATCTAATGCTGTATAACTGTGTTCGGCGGAAGGCCAGATTAGCAGACTAATTAATTAATCAATTAATTAAAACAGGCGTTTTACACCTTGGCCAGTAAAACGTGTATCTATCCAACAGAAATAATTATCGCTATAGTAGGTACGAAATATATTTACATAAAGGATTGTAAAGGATTTTAATTAAAGTAGACGTACTCAAATACCAGGGATATCTTTTGAGTTTTTACAAAAATAATGAAAGAAAAAATTTTGGTGCAAACCGTTTTATTGCTTGTCAAAGAATTCGCCATTAAGATTCATATACTTTCACAAGCGTTCAAACCAATTCTCGAAACATTTTTCCACTTTAAAGGCGGTATCTCCAAAGCATGGTTCTTGAAGGCTTCAACAGCTTTTTGATATGATAAAAATCGCTGTCCACGGATTTTGTGTTTGAAATATGGAAACAAGAAGTCGTTAGGCGATAAATCATGTGAATATCGGTAATGAGACATTAATTCATTGTTTTTCTCTTCTAGTAAAAAGATTGTTGTATACCATTCAGCATTAACATTTTCTTGAAAGTGCTTCGTGAACGAACAACTTTGTTGGGTTTGGTTCATCTAGGAACACTTAAACAGTTGATTGCCTGTTAGTTTCCGGCTCGTACGAATATATCCAGGTTTCGTCACCTGTTTCGATATTGTATACGGATTTTGAAGTTCCCTAGTTGAATTTCTTGAGCATATCCTCACACCAATTGACGACACGAGCCTTTTTTTTGTGTTTGGGTCAAATTATGCGGAATGCATCGGGAACAGATCTTTTTCACTTCTAAGTGTTCATGCAAAATCGAATGTAATGCCGTCTTCGATATGCCTAGGGATGCCTCTATCCCACGTCCGCAAGTCCGCATATTTATTGCACAATACAAAACATTGTAAAAGTGAACGTCATGTATTGAATTTAAGAAACAGTATTCCATACTGGCAATTTTTATATGATTTTTTGACATAATATGTCTCATACACGCGTATCATATCGCTGCAGAAACCATTCGAAGGAAGTATCCGATGGTGAATAATTTAATAGCATCTACCAAAAAAGTTTTTGTGAAATCTCCCGAAACTTCCACTACCACCTCAGCCTGTAATAGCTCGATGGGGAACATGGCACCAGGCAGTATTTTATTATCATAACTATTTCGCAAATGTGAAGGGTGTGATTTTAAAATTTAAATCAAATGAATCTGCAGTGATTCGAGAGAGTCAGCAAATTTTTTCCAATTCGGACGTTCAATTACAGATAGATTAAATTTCTATAAACTATTCTGCAGTTGTACATACAAGCTATATCGCTGTTACAAAACAGTCACTTATCTTTACGATACTCATTCAATATCTTAGATAATTTACAAGCCGCTCTAGAAAGTTCGACGGATTCTATAGGACTAGATGTCGCTCAAAATTTCGTGCAGTTTTAAATAAAAATCCCCATTTACAAAAGGTTCGGTCTAATACTGAAAATAAAGAGAGCACAGAAGAAATAAAGGAATATTTGAATTAAGCAAATCCTGCTTCGCTAGCTGTAGAACGATCATTTTCAAAATACACGAAAACGTTTTCAGACCAACGTCGAAGGCTAAGCGAATCGACAATGGATGCGTTGCTTATGTTGCAGTTTTACGCGGCTTACCGGGGCAGTAGTATTTTGTCGCAGTGAACATCAAGACGTCAATAAAAGGTAATAATATATTATTTTTCAATAATACTGTATCTCACGTACCTACTTTTGCGCGATACGCCTCTGACGTTGCACTGGTTTGTCGAACTTTAGTCATAAATGTTGACTGGGTGAAATGAAGATTTTAACTGCACTATTGATGTGGTCGCATAGTATGGATTTTTAGGTTTTTATAATGTCTGATGGGTATTCTTTCAAAGATCTGACTGATTATTTAGTCTAAGGTGATTCAAAACAGTTGGTAATTATAATAGAGAAGGAAAAAAACATTATTTCCAGCTAGGAAAATATTCACATTATATTAATTCAATATGTTAATTAGCCTTTACTAATTAGTAATTTATTAATTTCTATGAGGCAATTTAAATGATAATTTTATAGCCCAACTACTGTTATAATAAATAATAAAAATAAAAAAGGCGATAACTACGATTGCTTTTCGATATTCGTCTCCTGGTTATACATGCATATTCCGCACTAGGAAATCTAAGTAGCCATAAATAATGGACTTTATCGGAATTGTCATAAAACATCTATATTCAAATTTTATCGTCCGGTTCTATGGACGAAAACGTGTCCGTTTCTGATGTTTCGCAATACGTTTTTCAATTAACATAAATATAGTGACCATTTTATTGGTATATTTAATAATTAGGCGTATTAGGTTTTTCATTTTTGGTCCCGTTTCTCACATTCGATGACTTCTTCGATATTGTGAGAAAATACTTAACTCAACACAAACCTAATATTTATGGACGTAAATATATTAATGACGATATAAAATTCTGAGAAAGCCAAATTTGAACTGTAAATATCAATACTTTGGCATGCTAATTATTAATTTATACCGTATTATCGATATTTGCTTTAGTTATTTGTGTAAATTGATATTAAGTATGATATGACTAGTGGTAGATCGCAAAATTTAATGTAAATTATACAAACAACTAAAATATAAGCATTCTAAATCGTCTGTAGTTGGTAATAGTTAGAGTTTGTTAAAAAGGTGGTACCGGATGGCAGTAGCGCAGCAGTAACGACGTGGGTAGTGGTAATTTTCAACTCGTAGTCGATCTCGACAGTACCGCGAGAGAGTTCAAAGCGATAGTACGTTGCACGCTGCACGCCAAATAGGGAGATGGGACACCCAAAGGACATAACGTTCCCTTCGAATGTGAATAAATATCTCAGGCATTTCCCTGGATTAGAATATAGAAGTGCGCATATTTATTGCACAATATGCAATAGCGGATTGCTAAGTCGCGATAGCTTTGAACGTGGAAAACATTGTAAAAGTAAACGTCATGTATTGAATTTAAGAATCAGTATTCCATACTGGAAATTTTTATATGATTTTATTTTTATATTAAGTGTGTGCAACATCCCACAACATCTAGTATCTAATGAACACTTTCGTGTTTTTTGGGCTACGTACGCTCCCTCATGGAAGCTGCCAACATCTATGCAATTATAATACAATTTGCCACGTGTGCAAGGTACAGTAAAGGAATGTATAAAAGACGAGTTGAGAAATAAGAAAATCTGCCTCTGTGTGGATGAAACAACTGATGCTCAGAAACACAGCGTCATTCATGTTGCAGCGCGTCCTTTAAAACGTGATGGTCCACCAGCTTTATTGTTGTTATCCAGTAAAAGGATTCAGAAAACTAATGCAGAAACCGTTGTCAAAATAATAAAAGGGTCGTTGAGAGAATTTTGTATCACAGGAACCCAAGTCGCAATGTTCGTTACTAACGGAGCCGCAACAATGCTGAGAGTTGGTAGGATGTTGAAAATATGCTTTCCGACTCTTCTTCACATAACATGCCTCATACACGGATGTCACCTCGTAGCAGAAACCATTCGAAAGAAGTATCCGACGGTGGATGAGTTAATAGCATCTACCAAAAAAGTGTTCATCAAATCTCCCAAACATATCCGTGTATTCAAACAATTGTGTCCGAAATTACCACCACCACCTCAGCCTGTAATAACGCGATGGGGAACATGGCTCGAGGCAGTGTCTTACTATCAGAAATATTTTTCCGCTAATCCCATTCGCTTTGAAACACGTGCCAAACCTCCGAAATCAAACCTTCCTAAGTCAGAAACCCTGGCCTTAAGAAACCTGAAATCCGACGTTAAAACTGCTGTACTAAGAGATGCTAAAGGAAATCCTACGGTAATCCTGGACAGTGAAGAGTATAAGCAAAAAGTTCCTTCCTTACTGCAAGACGGCACCGTGATCCTGCTTCCCGAATCGAGCGTTCGATTACTAATTCCGTTAAAATGTCATCTATCCCTACCGATACCCAGAGGTCACTTTACCCTAGTGATTCTCCAGTTTCTCAAATTCACAAACCCAATATCCCCTTACGTCCTATCGTCAGCGCTATCAATAGCCCTACCTACAAATTATCAAAGTACCTTTCTAACCTTCTAAAACTTTACCCTGGATACAGCGACTCCTTCATCAAAATTTCCAACATTTCGTCCAACGACTGAAAGAGTTGACGGTAGATCCTGGGGATTTACTTGTCAACTTTAATGTCGAATATTTATTCACCAAAGTTCCCATATCGGATGTAGTATCCATTATTAGAGAGTTCCTAATCCCCAATGACCAACCGGATGATCTTACTGACTTGGTTGAAGTTTGTCTTTCTTCTACCTACTCCCAGATGCGCGGTAATACTACGAGCAAGCGTCAAGCGCAGCTATGGGATCTCGTCTGTATCCTGTCGTCGCCAACAATGTTCGAATAATAAGCCCTATTATCTTACAACCTTAAGTCAAAGTGTTGGTACAAGTAAGTTGATGATACCTTTGTCATCTGGCCTCATGGAAACGAATCTTTAAACAATTTCCTATCGTTTCTGAGTTCTCAACATGATTCCATACGCTTCACCATGGAGGCCGAATTGGGCAATTGCCTTCCCTTCCTAGATGTTCTCGTACACCGGCGTCCTAACGGTGTGTTGACACATTCCGTTTACCGAAAACCCACACATACGGATAGATGCCTTAATGGCCTCTCACACCATCATCCAACCCAAAAACGCCGTGCTATCAATTCTCTTATATAAAGGGCCATTTCCACATCTGAACCCAATTCGCTTCCTCAAGAACTCAACCACATCACCGAAACTCTGCTCCGCAATAATTATTCTAGGAAAGATATTCAAACTACCATTAACCGCTACCCCATTATTATTTTCTTATCTTTTTCGTATCATTTTTCTTGGTTTTCTCCTCATTATGTGGTCTGCCCATTATAACCTTTGTGTTTTTATAAGCCTCACAATGTTTTCTCTTCCCAATTGATCTACTTTTGCATTTGTCTTCAATCCTTTTTCTCCATTTCTTGTCACGTTTGGTCCTAATGTAGCTTTCATTATTTTCCTTTCCTTTATTTTTAGGTCTTTTTCTTTTTTGTTTTTTTACTGTTGTTTCGATTACGTATGCAGTGATTTGTCTTATTAATATCTACTATATGTGTTAATCAACGAATAGGAAGAAACATTTGATGTAACTTATGGGAGAAAATTTCTATAACAGATGGTACAAAGGCTAAAAAAGCCTAAAAAAATTTAACGACTTCTAGGCTCAAAGAAAAGAGCATAAAATTATAACAATTATTTTTTCTAACAAATCTTTAGATTATCTTCCGATTTTATTCAACTTCTGTTTTGTTAGTTAACTTTTATTTTGTAAATTAATTTTGGAAAACTCTGCTAATTATTTTTGAATACCATATGTCTTAACGAATGTTTTACTTGTACGCGTCACGTACAAGGCCCAGTACGTCATAAGCAAAAAGTGCAACGTCACGGTCAAGAATTGTATATAAATCCTCCAAATTCACATTCCGACAGACTCTTCCCTGGCAAGTCGGCGATTACGTTGACTGCAATAGGCTAAGCAATAGTTTCACTCTACGTATCACGCTGACTACAACAGGCTGAGTAGAGTCCGGGAAATATCCCTCGGGTAGTAGGGTTTTCACCGGAAACCTTGGAATATTTTCTAAATCCGAGAAATATCTCGGAGGCAGTCAGCTTCGGCCGGCAACTCTGGAATATTTTTCCCAATCACACCAGTAGCAACGCCGTATAAATTATTCAAGTCTGTAATTAACTTGTACCAAAACCTGTTGCAAACACTTGATTTATTTTGACTTAGAAAATCTAAGACCGTCCATCAACTTTTGCCAATACCCGTTCAACTGTTTGAGGTAGTAAGTAGTTTAAGCAGACACATATCGTTCCACTACTTGATATCTTTTACTGAGAAAACAGTTGTTTTTTTAAGTGAGTTGTTTCTGTTTCTTTGTATTGTTTTTCTTTTTTTTTTGGTTAGACAGTTAACAATGTGTTGTATGGCACGAAGAATTTTAGTTTAAGTTTTAGATATATGCAATAACTAATATATATTGTGTTTTTTTTATTGGCGCAGGTTGAGCAGTTCACATATTTCGCCCTCATTTCCTCATTTCTTTTTTGTATATTTCGTTTTGTGTAACTTGTACAATAAAGACTATTATTATTATTATTATTATTATTATTATTATTACTATTATTATTATTATTATTATTATTATTACTATTATTATTATTATTGCTATTATTATTATTATTATTATTATTATTATTGCTATTATTATTATTATTATTATTATTATCATTATTATTATTATTAAAACATCTTTTCTGTTAAACATAGATATTTAAATAGTCACAACCGAACTAGAATTTTATATTATTTTGATTTAATGTATGTTACATTTGTTCTTTTTAAAGTTATTTTGTCAAGAACGTTTGATTGCTAGCACTTGTAAATAAAACTTTAAATATTACTTACTTCTTTTCATTGCGACACCGAATTCTGGGCATAAGCAGCTAACCCCGGTTGACGTTAAATAAAATAAGCACCGTGCTCGATACCTCCGCATGAACACTTCACCATCACCAAGACATCGTAAATAAACAACACCCACGTGTGTTAGCTTTTAAAATAATCCAATTTTGACAGTTCTTAAAATTACATTAATACTGTTGGCGACATCTATAAGCCGCATGTGTCAACTACCTTGTTGAGCCCGCAAGAATATTCACCCATAAGCGTTTGACATTTTACAAAACATTTAAAAAGCATTTTATTTTCATCCTTGTTCATAAGCATAAAACAAGATAGATAGAGGGAATTTTAACAGAAACTGTTTATTCACAATTTGGTGAATTTTGAAGTTGCCGAAATAGTCCAGAGGGAGCACGAACGTCGCAAAAGATAATACCGATCTTACTTAGAACGGAATGTTAAACGCTTTACTATGTTTTACAAATAATAATTGATTAGAAAAGCAAATTTTTCCAGGAAATAGTCGGAAACTTTAACTATGATCATTCCACTGTAGGTCAATAATTAGTGAAATCTATTTTAGTTTTCTAACTTTCCAAAAGTAAAAATTGTTACTAGGGAAATACTACTTCAACAGAAGGTATATTTTAGAATCTATGAGACTACTATAAGCGACTGACAAAAGAAAATCTGTATGGTTTCTTTAGAATATCTTGTAAGTTGAAACCAGTGTCACGTATCTAATTCTGACAACTAAAAGTGCAGCATAAGTTTAATATTTTTAAGATCTTAGTTCAGAACATTGTAATAAATTTAATATTTTTAAGATCTTAGTTCAGAACATTGTAATAAATTTGAATAAACAATTCTGTGGGTTCAAGGTGAAAATAAATGAAAATGGTTTACGAATAAATACTTCAAAGCAAAAAGAAAAGATGCGAGAATTACAATAATGGTAAATTTTCCTTTGTCAAGCATCTAGAGCTGCAATTATACGACCAGCAAACGTCCGCATAATTATATCGGTTCCCGTTTCCCAACTCATTTTCCTCTTCCTTTTCTTCTCCTAATAACAAACTTTTCAAATTTCACAAATACTTCACATACAAACATTTTTTAACAAATATCTTTAAATTTCAAATTTCAACATATATGTATATTCTGACGATAATGTGATATATATTTTTTCTCAACGACATCAATGACTAAATAGTCCGATGATGACATTTGTCGAAATAGATCGCTAAAAGTAAAATAAAAAATCCACTTGGTATTGAGCTGAATCTATATTCATTTACCCTTTCTCCTTTGAAATATTCAAACCTTTTTAGTAGCTCATCATCTCACACAACAATTTTCAGACCATAAACCCGACTCCCGCAGCTATAAAAGTGTCCCGACATACATCCAAAAGCTGTCCGACAACCCTTTTCGTTTGCCATTCGATACCACCTTCTCTCTTCGTCGTTCTCTTGTTCCATCCAAGAAACGTCACAATTCGGAGTAGAAAGGCTGCGAAGGAGGAAAGGCAGTAAATGGAGACGAAGCAGAAGAAGATGGAAATGGAAATAATTACCAATAAACATGTCATTTTAACAGCTGACGACACGAGAAATTATGGCTTATGGCGTATAACGATAACGGAACTGATAACGCTTAATTAATGGACAAGATTTTACTAATTTAGATGGCGATAAGGAGTGCACAGTAGCCTCCGTTGTGTTGTGGATAGTCGTCGGATAGGACGACGGTGCCAAGGCGCAGGCGAAAGACGAAATTAAAAATAGCGCTTAATTGGTCGACCGGACGGTTGTTCTTTCGCATAATCTCCTTCAACAACAACAACAGCACAACACAAACACAAAATGTAGGGACACATATGCGACTACCGACTTTTAGGCTCGGTTCGGCTGGAAAAAGTTAGTAAATGATATTATATGCGGCCTTAGATAGGGAAGATTAGCTTCGTTATTTCGGGCTTGAAAGACATTTTTTCTCCCTGAAAATAATTACCTTTCATCGTATTAGATGCTAATTTGATTGTATCTTGAGAAGACGTTTCGGTTTGTTAGTAGTTTCAAGAAGTAGAAACTGCTATCGAGAGAGTCGAAAAGATCATTATATTGTAATGAGTCTTTCATTCAAAAGCGTGTGGGTAAGCAAATATAAAAATATTACCTTTCGGTTTTTCGATCATAATTAATTTCTTTTATTGACGACAATGTTAGCAAATGTTATGAGAAATTGGTTTAAATCTAGCTATAATAGTCAAAGAGATGGAGTGCCACTTTAACGGGACGAAAAAATCTTTGTAAAGAAAATCATTATTATCATTCGATCGGTTCAATATTTTTAGAAAGATGAAGGCGCCAGTCCCCTCTTTCCACGATTTGGAATCGACTTCTCTTTTTCATATCACTGAATCCTCGCTCGACAATGTAGGAGGAAGAAAAATTTAGTCCTGGGTAGAAGCGACTGATATTACTTTGAAGCCAGAAATCTGTGAGACGATCCACCATTCTGGAAGCTGGATTTCAAAGTTTCGTTAGTTGAAAGTTCAATCAATTCCTCCTGAATCTGAACCTCTGCTGTCTCAATATTCATAGAAGGAATTTGTGTTTCATCGAAGGGTATTTCACTGCTCTTTTGTAGATCACAGATTTTGTTGTGATCAAATTGAGCTCTTCCCCTTGAAGCTGCAAATTATTTTTTATAACATTGGATGCGGCTGGATGGTGTAAAGCCGTTTCTAAAACTCCCTTGACAGCCGGCAGTATCAACTCTTCGCCGATGGTATGAGCTTTCACCGATTTAACAATTAATTTTGATATATTATAAGAGGCTATCAAACCATCGTTGCATTGTTTTGATGAGGTTGTTAGTAAGCCTGAGACAGACGGTGCCTTCAGAAACTTGTCCCTGATGTTCGTGAAAAATGACAAATCTTTATTTTGTTTATCAGGATGAATTGTTTGCAGATGCTCCTGCAAACGAGACGGTTTCATTGCCTCATTAGAAAACACTTTGTTACAAAAGTAAACACATAGGTAGTTGCGACTGCGACGGCGAAGGAAAAAATCCGAATTTCAAGTGCGTGGAACTGTATTGACGACACTTCTTTTTATTAACCGACATCGTTGACGGCAGCAAACACTCATGAAGACAATCACTCCAATCTACCAAGTATCTACAAAGCACGCGGCAGCGCGCGTAGAATCCCGTTAACGGCTTACACGTAACTGCCATGTTACATGCGGCAGCCAATCACTACGCGGCGTTCCCGCGGCTGGTTGGGACTCATGCGCTGTGTTGGCTGGGATCAGAGAAGAACCGTAGTGTCGAATTCTTCAAGGTCATCCTACTTAGAATACAAATTCGTCTCACCATTCTTAAAATTGCATGAGGGGAGCTGTCGCATAAGTTCGTTTTATTGTTGGTACAAATGGTGTAAACCGGATAAACGATTTAATACATTTTTTAGAGAGTTCGAGTGCCAAAACATGCTTATCGCCCCCCTGCCGCCCAAATCATGCCCACCACCCCCCTATAGCCCAAAACAAGTTCTCCGCCCATCAGCATCCTTCGCCCCGTTGAGAACCAATGCTGTACATTTTTTATGGTCTTGAAATAAAAATATTTTCTTAAATAGAGATTGATTTTTGCAAGAAAATCTATTGATGGACATTTACCTTGGACTCCCGGAATCATTGGTTTGCTTTCCAAATAAACCGGTATCATCCAATCGTTGGTGCATTTTTACAGAAACACGAACTGAAGGAATCTGGCGATTGGGATGAGCATCAACATAAAGACGTTGTTCTTCTCTGGCATTCCGATTAGTACGACCATATATAAAATGCATGTTTGATAACTAAAGCTGGCCACGAGCGGTACCGCGCAGTAGCGTAGAGTCGACCAGGCCTCGCGTTCCACTAGAGTTATTCTGCTAATAGAGATGTTTGCTGCCGCAAATAATTTAGCTCATCTTTTAAATAGAAATTAAATAACACGTGCTCAAACACTTACCATTTTAAGAGTCCTCCGTGAAATCACAAAGTGAATAATGTCTGTTAAATATCTGCAACATTAGCTATGTTTCAACTGTTGTTTCGGCAAAACTAGTACGGCATGGGGAAAAATGCGTTTATATGCAGAGAACGAACGTTCTACATCTAGTGACGTAATATTTGCGTAAGTAAAATAATCTTTCAAATAACTTAACGATTCTGTTGACGCACCTTCACAAATGTGTCTTAATGTGCCAAAATCAGAATTTTTCTCAAAAACACTTTCAAATTTTTCTAGAACAGAAACATTTTTTGCGTCTTCAATCGCGCATAGCTGTGCGTGAAGATGTTGCACTATTTGTAGAGATTCTTCTAACGGCACCGCAAGATTTTGTAATTTTTCTATTGCATCTGCTAGCCCGAAGTAATTGTCGTGAATGATTTTTAAATCCATTTTAACCTGACTATCTTGAAATTTCGACTGGCTTTTCAGGATAGCGGCAGCTTCCTTTCTATCGAATTGTAAAACCACGTTCTTAATATTGTCAAAATATTTATGATAATAAAACGCGGCCTGCAACCATGTTCCCCAACGAGTTAGAATAGATTCTGGTGGCTCTGGTATACGGGGGCACAGTCTGTGAAATTCGCGAATACGTTTAGGTGATTTGACAAATACTGCTTTGGTATGCGCTATTAAAGCGTTTACCTCAGGATAACATTTTCTGATACTATCCGCCACAAGATTGAGAGCATGAATTTTACACGTAATGTGTAACAAATTAGCAGAATGCTTTTTAAGAGACCGGCCTACAGAAAGCATGTTTGCAGCACCATCACTCACTAACATCAAGAGTTGGTTTGTTGAAAGTTCAACCTTGTCCAATGTATTTAACACTAACGTTGAAATTACTTCGGCAGTACACTGTTGTATTCGTTTGGAGACTAATAGAATTGAAGGTGCCGATTGATGAGGTTCCAATTTGCGTGCCATTACATTAAGAACAGAATGTTTCTTCCTATCTGTTATTTCGTCGACACATAACCACAATTTTTGATCTTTCAACTCCGATTTTATTTTTTTGTTCAATATGTTCGCGCCCAGATGGCACAATTCTTCGTAACGATGTTCGACTTGGTAATTTGCACTCCGAATAGTTATTCCAAAAGCAGATAAATGGTTCCTTGTCTAGTAAATTAAACGGTATATTACATGCGATAAGCGTAACGCATAAATTAAATATAAATTTTTCATTGTCTCGTGCGCAATTTCTTTTTGAGACATGCTTTTCACTATTTACGTGTCGTAGACAATGTTGTCTGGACCAACACATTAACGGGATTTTATAGATTACACATTTAATTTTAGCACCTTCATATATTAAGTCTGGAATTTCTGCAATAAATTTTCGAAGTTTGTCCGACCGCGGTCGTTTTGCTGACGAAATCATAATTTTTCTAGGACAGATAAACAATTGCGCAAATGACCGGCAGCGAAAATGTCCGTACTGCTCCGCAGACGAAGTAATACTACCGTTCCTCTCGGTCCGAACTGATTCTACGCCGATGCGCGGTACCGCTCGAGGCCAGCGTTATTGATAATCCAATGTCTATTCCATATCAACTGCAAACTGTATTTTTGAGAGAATCTATATCACTTACGATAAGAAAATACAAGTTTTTGCGAATGAAAAAAGTGATAAGCCAAAAAATACACAAACGCTACAAAAAGGAATAGTCCTCCGTAACTCCCAAATTTGACATTTGCGTATTCATGTCCATTAACACTTTTTGACATATTTTGAACCATTAAGTTTGTAACCCTTTTTTTAACTGTATTTATGATCACTACTGGCAAATTCGGAAGATTGTAAACTTGTTTCTGTTTATATGAAATTTGGTTTTGCTTATAGCATAAACATTTTGAAACATTTGTTTCCAGTATCAAAAAAAAACTAGCAAGGAAAGATATTAAAGTTACTTTTAGTTTCTGATTAGTTGTGCTTTGCTTAAAATGGATAAAGTAGCATGGTGAGCAAAAATTTCGCGATTTCCTTACCAAAACTTAGATATACATATGTGGGTACACCTTACCCCAAAAAAGGTCATTATAACATGTATAAACGTAAACATATGCAAGAGAGAAAATAATAAATTCCGATAATTTACAGTTCGACACGTAAATGGAATCGATGAAAGCGATATCTTTTACGAATGCCATAAAGAGTGAAATTTATATCGGCCGCCGGCTCATGAATATTGAAGCATTTTCGGGTAATGGACACCGTTTTTATTGGCTTCATTTGAAATGGTAACTATGTAAGGAGATGGATACCAGCTAGCAGAACGTCAATCCAATCTCAACAATTATTAATTTCCCTAGTTTTAATTTGTTAGAATTTCGTAAATTATTTCTATTTATAATTGGCTATAATAACCTTAAATTATTAGATAAATACCGTATGTATTAGCGCTAGTATTATTATTAGCGTAATAATTGCTACAATTATTAAATTCAAATGTAACAAATTTAAGTGAATATTCTTTTTTCCGGGAATATTATGCGGGTACACACAGCACGAGAAGCATATAACCTTATAATCGTTAATTAGCGGCAATTTAGTTGATTTATGTTAATTCGGCCGCATATATAATTAACGCGGCGAAAACGCTAATTAAAAAGCATAAAATTAATATTTTCCAGTTGGTAATTACAAAACAAACAAATTAATCGTCAATTAAATTTCCATATTATTCGAATTTCGACTGCATTTACATTTATAATAAGTTTCCTCCTTTTTGGCGTGCAGGATGAACGAATATACGATGTATATATCTGTTCGCACGAATTCTGTCTTCAGAGGGCGTTAAAATCGCACTGTATGCTTGCATAAATCTATTTTGGTTGTGTAGGTCGTACAACAGCACGAAAGTAAAAGTTGCAGGGCGTTGAATGTCATAACAATTGCTATTTTAGTTGTATACATTAGTCTATGTGTTTATATTCTTATTTGAATGAACATTATGCAGGAAACCCGGCAATAAAATCTCACTGTTTTAATTCAAAGTAAAAGATTCATATTACAAAAAAAAAATAAATAAAAAGGAAGACGTCAAGCGATCAGTAATAGATGAAAAAACATCTGTTTCAAACAAAAATCTAAATAATCGATATCGAAATTTGTTCAAAATTGAGATAATGAAGAGAAAGCCAATTATGCTAGGAGGAGTGGAGATTCTATTTGTCAAAGAAAGGAAATACCTCGGCGTATGGTTCTATTAAAGTCTTAGATGGAACTCCCACATCAATAAAACCACCAACAAATCTCATTGCTTGAGGCAAATATAGAAGGTTGCATGGAAAAACGTGGGGATCAGGCCCAAAAGTGATGCTGTGATTATGTATGAGGGTCATCAGATCAGTGATAACTAGAGTTTGTTAAACAGGTGGTACCGGATGGCAGTAGCGTAGCGGTAGCGGCGTGGGTAGCGATAATTTTCAACTCGCAGTCGATCTCGACAGCACCGCGAGAAAGTTCAAAGCGACAGTACGTTGCACCCTGCATGCCAAATAAGTACGCCGAGATGGGACGCCGAAAGAGTGTAACGTTCCCTTCGAATGTGAATAAATATCTCAGGCATTTCCCTGGATTAGAATATAGAAGCCCGCATATTTATTGCACAATATGCAATAGCGGATTACTAGGTCGCGATAAGTTTGAATGTAGAAAACATTGTAAAAGTAAACGTCATGTATTGAATTTAAGTATTTCATACTGGCAATTTTTATATGATTTTATTTTTATGTTAAATGTGTGCAACATCCCACAACATCTAGTATCTAATGAACACTTTCGTCTTTTTTTGGGCTAAGTACGTTTCCTCATGGAAGCAGCCAACATCTATGCAATTACGATACAATTTGCCACGTGTGCAAGGTACAGTAAAGGAATGTATAAAAGACGAGTTGAGAAATAAGAAAACCTGCCTATGTGTGGATGAAACAACTGATGCTCATGTTGTAGCGCGTCCTTTAAAACGTGATGGTCCACCATCTTCATCGTTGTTATCCAGTAAAAGGATTCAGAAAACTAATGCAGAAACCATTGTCAAGATAATAAAAGATTCGTTGAGAGAATTTTGTATCACAGGAACCCAAGTCACAATGTTAGTTACTGACGGAGCCGCAACAATGCTGAGAGTGGGTAGGATGTTGAAGATATGCTTTCTGACTCTTTTTCACATAACATGTCTCATACACGCGTATCATCTCGTTGCAGAAATCATTCGTAGGAAGTATCCGATGGTAAATAATTTAATAGCATCTACCAAAGAAGTGTTCGTCAAATCTCCCAAACACATCCGTGTATTCAAACAATTGTGTCCGAAATTACCACCACCACCTCAGCCTGTAACAACGCGATGGGGAACATGGCTCCGGGCAGTACTTCACTATCAGAAATATTTTTCACAAGTGAAAAATGTCATCTTGGAACTTGATTTAAATGATTCTGCAGCAGTTCGAGATAGTCAGCAACCTTTTTCCAATTCGGACGTTCAAGAACAAATAGATGAAATTTCCATGAACTGTTCTGAAGTTGCACAAGTCATTGCGCAATTAGAAAACAGTCACTTATCTGCACGAGGCGCATTAAATTGCATAAACAATTTACAAGCCGCTCTAGAAAACTTGACGAACACTATAGGAGTCGATGTTGCTAAAAAATTTGGTGCAATTTTAACGAAAAACCCCGATTTACAAAAGGTTCGGTCTATAACTGAAAATCAAGAGTGCCCAGATGAGGAAAAGGAATATCTGATATTTGCAAATCTTACTTCACTGGATGCCGAACGATCATTTTCGAAGTATACGACAACGTATTCACAATACCGTCGACGGCTGAATGAATCGACAATGGAAGCGTTGTTGATGTTGCAATTCTACGCAGCTTACCAGGGCGATTGCCAATTGGTACAGTGGACATCAAGACGACAGGAAAAGGTAACAATATTATTTTTCACTAATATTGTAGATTACGTACCTACTTTTATGCGGTGCGCCACTGCCGGTACCACCTTTTTAACAAACTCTAGTGATAACATATACCTCGGTCGCATGGTGGACATAGACATTGCAGGTAGAGGCAATAAGGCGGTTGAGTGGTATACAAATACTAGCATATCTGTGTGCCAGGGAAGCCATGATAACCTAGAATTACTATATGCAAACATTCAAGGAGAGGCTAGGCTAACAAACTACGGACTAATGAATAGTCAACCTCCCATAATTATATCGCATGGTGCAGATCAGCAGAAACTGTTAAAGAATCTCAACGTGGGGCCCGATAACAAGCGGGCCTAGTGACGCCATCAGTCCCAAATACAGCTTCGATAAGAACTATAAAACGATAGTGCCAGATAGAGAAGAATATAAAAAAGCCTCGCCGATTAAAGCCAAATCTATCTGGTACACAGACGGCTCAAAGACAGAGACTGAAGTCAGCGCCGGAATTTACTCGATTAGTCCAAAAACAACTAAATTACTAAACACCGCTCAAAACGCCACAGATCAAATGCCAAAAAGGTTTTTTGATTCGTTTCAGAATAATGTATAAAATAATTTCCATGCACCCTCGTAGTATATTTATATTTGCTTTTTTCACATTTAATTACCTAATTTTTCACGATTCCACTTAATCCCGAATAATTGAAACTTTACTACATTACCATCAATTTGCTCCCACCCAAAATCTCATCTACAGCTGCTTATTTGGTCGTCCGACATTTTATTTAATTATGAAATATTCTAATTACTCTCGAAGTCGCCACGAAATAATTAGGCTTCCTCTACCACGAACAGGTTACTTTGTTTTTTTTTCGATGTTGTTGAAGCTGTTCTTTGTTACCTTTTAACCAACGCAAAACGCTCGACGAACAAAAGAGAAAAAAAAAGAAAAACGGAATTAATTTGTACAGAAGGCAATCGAAATAAATCAGCGCCGGTCGTTTGGTTTAGGTTCTGTTTTGTGAGCGCGTCTTATCTTATTATAGAGATCTGAGGTTCCTCTGGTTTAGTAGTTTAAAGCGCTTAATTTTAAGTAGATACCGCAGTGGATTTGTTTTAAATTAAGAAAGGAGAATGAATGGGGACAGGGATCCGCACGGTAGTCTAGACAGATGATCTCTTATATGTATGGTTGTTCAAAGCACGGCTTTCTTGTGTGTTTATTTAATGTTAAAACATCTATAAAAGATTTTACATACGCAGGAACGATAATTGTTACAATAAAAACTATAGTGTCGATCAATGAAATAAAGAAAGTCATCTCTGTTTGAAATAGAATTGCTCTATATAGGGTGTGGTACTTCAGCTATCAGTTAACCGAATTTGGGGTTCATCAATGTTATCATAACAGACGAATAAGAAATTCGAAAAAAGTTAAAGCCGAATGAAATAAATTGCTTATTTTTTCAACCCCACATTATCTTTATTTCAGATAATTCTTGACTAAAGAATAAGATAACATTTATTCAGTAAAAAATGATATTGAAGAATCTTTTACCTTTTAGTTTATTTCTCAATCTTTAAATTGCATTCTTTATTAGCTTATTCTGCTATAAATTGCAAAATTAGATTAAATAACTTAACCTAATATCACATTTCACTAAATAATTTCAACTTTCCTTGCAAAGCTAATACTTGCTGCCAACAAATTATGGCGTAAAAGGTTCTTCAGTCCTATGTTTCATTGAATAACTTTGAGGTGTATAAGCTTTTTAAAGCTTGTTATAACCTCGGGAGCCTTGAGTGTGCAAGATGTGTGTGTAAAGTGTCTTTGCCCTCCCCGTCCCTCCTCGGCGGAGTATCATTAGAAGGCTTCGTTCTTCACTTGATTCGATGATAGAGTGTCTTGGTAGGTGGAAACCTAGGGTGAACCCCGAAAAAACAGTAGTGATTAAGTTTACACGGAGGCGTGGGGGCTTTAGCAGTACTTGGTGTGCGATGGTGAAGTATCTAAGACTGATTACACTGGTTAACAAAATTTAAATTCTTGTCCCACAAATTAGTATATGTGAACTTCGAGGCATTTTTTATGCTGAATTCAAATCTTTTTTTAGAAATATTCTATCAGGCAGGGTTTCTAAGTGACAGGGCAATAAATTGTAGAACAACGTGTATAATGCGTTTATTTATAAAACAACTGAAAATGTTTCTAAAATGTACAAATTTATGATTTTTTGCTATATTTAGCGCCAGGAACGTCTCTCATCCGTGTCCAACCATAGTCTGCCAGCATAGAGGGGCTCCACTTGCCTTGCTGGCTTTTCGATGTCCAAAATATCATGGTGAAATCTTTCCCCATGTTCCTCACTGACGGCTCCAAGATTGTCCGGGAAAAATCTATATATATTGCACCTCAATGTTTCATAAGAAGTCAAAATGTCTTTTACAATGTTCTTGTAGTCTTCGGATTTGTGATTGCCTAAAAAGTTCTCACAAATATTTTTAAATGACAGCCAGGCGGATTTTTAATTTTTGTTCAGCTCTATATCCAAACTTTTCGTCTCGAGACAAGTCCCTGATCTGGGGTCTTACAAATATACCCTCCTTTACTTTAGCATCACTGATTCTGGGGAACTTATTCCTCAAATACGCGAATCCGCGGCCGTTTTTATCCATTGCTTTGACGAAATTTTTCGTAAGTCCTAGTTTTATATGTAAAGGGGGCAGATAAATTTTCTAAAGATCGACAAGAGGGGGGTCGGTGACATTCTGCCACCGTCAATGATGTTCGTGTCGGCCACACTTTTTTTGCATAATGGTATTTCTTGTCTCGACTGTCCCACTCACACAAGAAACAACAGTACTTCGTGTAGCCGAGTTGCAATCCGAGTAATAGCGCAGATATTCCACTTAAATTCACTGTATTTGATTTTTCTAAAAGAATCTTCACGTTGTCGTATGCTTCCATCATGTTGCCTGAGTGGGCCAGAGGAATTGAGGGCAATTTATTTCCATTGTGAAGTAAAACGGCTTTTAAGCTAACTTTGGACGAATCAATGAACCAACGCCATTCATCAGTGTGATATTCATGGCCAAGTGCACTCATAACCGAGACAATATCATTGCAGAACACCAGGTCATCTTCAAGGGAGAAGTAATCTTGAATTTGGCATGACGACTACGATTAAACGAAATTTTTGTGTCACTTTGAAGTAGATTCCAGCCCTTCAATCTGGATCCCAAAACTTCGGCTTGCTTCTTAGACAGGTTTAAATCGCGAAAGAGGTCACTAAGGTCTCCTTGAGTCAGCAAATGTGGTTCATTTGAAGAACATCCTGATTCAAATGTGGGATATAAATTCAATTTTTTTTCTGCTACTTGATGTGCTTTCTCATCACTAGATTCATCATCACTCAAAGTCATGAAGTACTGGTCTCAGTGCAGATGGTATATTAGGATATACAACAGTGTGTTTAGATTTTGATGTAATAACAGTTATACTTGTGAGGCAGAAATAGCAGTCCGAAACGTGGTCTTTAGGTTGTCTCTATTCCATAGGAACTGCAAAAGGCATATGACGTGTACCTTTTGCCCATGCTGTGAGAAGCCGAATACATGTGACACAGCAAATATGGGGGGCCCAACTTTTATCCTGGTTGCCTACTTTACAACCAAAATAAAGTTCATAACTTTTTCTAACTAACGGTGTAAACGAACGTTTCTGGGTTTTAAAAGTAAACTCGCCGCAGACGTAGCAGAACGAATTTGGATAATTTTTACAATTTCTCAGCATTTCAGTGGCACTTTAAACACAACAGCACACTTCCTCAAGGGTTAGAACAAGGCAAATGTGGAGCTGAAATGTTCTCTAGCCGGTCAATTTACTGCAGCTGCGCTCCTGGCCAAAGATCCTATATTGCTCTCGGTCAGCTTGTCGAGACCTGTTCTGCCTGTTCCGAATGACGCAAGATTACTTAGAATTATGCAATATTGTGTAACATTTTATTTCAAATGCCTAAATGTCACCGGCATATTTATCGGCATTTTATTGTAAAGCACACAGTGTAATGCTATGTAGATATACTGGAACTCAAAAACTGTGGGTGATGCAGTAATTTTGAAAGTGAATTTGAATTCAGCGTGTAAAAATACATAGGCAACAGGCATTTTTATACTTGGAACAAAAACCTTGTTAACCAGTGTTATAGATAAGCGCCTTACTTACTTGAGGTCCTCAAATTAATAACATTATTGAGAGATATTCACGCACCAGGAACATGGTTATGGCTTTATTTTGTTGAAAGAGCACGTTAGATATTGAAATCAAATAATTAATGAAGATTCAACTAATTGCCATCAACCATCATGTATGGACGCGTTTCGCTGTTTACAGCTCCTCAGCATACCTCTGTGGAAGATGGCAATTGAGATTGACAAGTCGTATATATACGATGTTCGTGACTACTAGTACGGATGAGAGTATATAATGAAATATACCCTAATCACCGGGAATGTCGAAAGTAGACGCCATATCGACCTCTACCGAAGTGGGCAACCAACATTGCATCAATTTTCTGTGAGAGTAATAGTTATCGAACTATCGCCGCTAACTTTGGTAAAAGGCAATGAAAATACTTATACATCATAATGGAATGTTTAAATTTGATGTTCTTTAATATTAGGTAAGTGTACGAACATCTTTGTGACTGAGTGTATGTCTATCTTATTCCTACTAACATTCCAATTATGACATTACAATATAATGTAACTTTTTGAAACTTACTGAAGATATTGGTTATAAATTCATGAATGCCATTGTATACCAAAATGGGCAAAGTTTGCCGCATTCTTGTCGCCTAACTCCATCCAAGGCTATATCGAACGAAATTAAAACAGTCTATTGTTTAGACGCCTCTTTTTCTTCGTTTTTTTATGCAACGGTTTATTGTTTTACTAATTGATACGTATACTTATCCAGTTACGTAAGTGGAACACAATAATTTACATCTACCGTGCGTTGTCCATACCGTCGTCCTATGTTGTTTTTCCCTTCTACATCGTCTTTCCGAGTCGTTTCCTCGTTTACCTCCCCGGCCACGACCGATCGACCAATGTCGTGTTGGCTATGCCACGTACATGTCGATTGTTTCAGAACATGTAACGAGCTATTGTTAAAATTTCAATATGGCATTTCAATACCTCGACGCTATATTTATTAATTATCTCTGCATTATCTGATCGGGCCGGTCGTCAAGTTGAAAGGATTTATTGTCAGGATTGGAAATTAATAAGCCGTTAGAAGTACGGAGGTTTCTTCGCGTCGGCTCTGAGCGCGATGCGATAACGAACGCAATCCGAACGTCAGAATGAGATGGATAATGACGAAAATTGAAAGGAGGAGAAGAAGAAGATTAGTGTGTTCGTTGTTTGCTCGTGAATCATATTGCGTTTCTTGTATTCGACTTTTATGGTGATTAATACGTGGGAATCGGAGAAACTGAGTATAATGGTTTACAGGATAGTGTGTTTCATGGTATTAAGCTTCCTGCGGGCAACTAACATTGAATATGAAATAAAAGTTCAAGTTCTTTCTTTAACATGTTGAGTTTTTACAAATTATATCTCTGTTACGGCTACGGTCAGAAATTTGGTTAATCACAATATTAACCAGCTAATGTCACTATTAACCAGTCCTGTTGGCTAATGTCCGAAATACGTTGACGTGCATCATTGTGATTCGGGCTTCAACTGGCTAATATCGACATTAACAGAGGAGTGTGTTTAAAGTCTAAACCGGTTCAACCTAACCTCAAAGGCGCGTCTCGTATGCTATACCTACTAGTTAGCCTAACAAATTGTAATAAAGAGTGATAAAGTCCATTCCTGCTTAAAGGAATGGAAAAGGCATGAGACCAGTAACTAAGGAATGAAGTGCTTGCAACAAATGCGTTTCATTTTTTCATTTTAATCAGCCTTATAAGGTGATCATTGAAAGCCGTGCTGAGTGGGCACCTGGTGAGCCTCAATGCAAAGGAAGTACCCTGGCATGGTACATGGATGGCTCTAGAATAGAAGGGGTCGGAACAAGTATAGGCATTAGTGGTCCTAACTACCACCTAAAAATACCTGCAGGACCCTACACCAACATATTTCAAGCAGAGATTTCTGCTTTAAACCTGTGCACCAAAAAAACATCGAGAAAGAAATACGAAGCGCAAGTATATCCTTAACTATATTCAGCGACAGTCAGCCAGCTCTAAAGACTATTAAGGCCTACACATACGAATCTGGTCTGATACACGAATGTGTACACAATCTAAGGCAATTGGGACGCAATAACCACGTTCCTTTGCGGTGGGCTCCAAGCCACCAAGGGATCGAAGGAAACGAAAAGGCAGATAAGCTGGCGAAAGAAGCAGCGAACATGCCTTTCATTGGTCCTAACCCCTTTTGTGGTCTCCAAAAAGTCACATAAAACAAGCAATTAAGACATGGGAAGATAATCAAAAGGCCTCATATTGGGAAGGTGTTAAAAAGAAAAAACAAGCGAAAGCACTCATATCAGGCTCGCCAAAGACAGCAAAAATAGCGCTATCGTCCAGCAAAGGGCACCTTAAATTACTAGCAGGAACTTTGACAGGTTCCGTGGCCCTAAAATATCACTTATTTAAACTAGGAAAAGCTGAATATCAAATCTGTAGTCTATGTCAAGAAGATTTGGAGACCGCAGAACACATCCTATGTAAATGTATTGCCATCAGTCACACACGACACCAACATTTCTGTAGGCCATTTCTTGCACTTACTGAACTGAAGGAAGAAGATCATAGAATAGTATTAAGGTTTATAAATAGTGTCCAACTATTCTAACATAGACAAGGGTATTTTGGCTAAACAAACTAAGAAAACAGCGATGTCATGTCGGCGCTTAGCGAAATATGATCTTGAATGTGGGAAATGAACACAAAGTTATTTTTCTTTTGCAAGAAGGTTATGGGAATCTCCTGCATTATATAAAAAATTAAGAGCTAGTTGATATCTCTAAACCAGACACATATTAGTATTGGTCATGGAGGACGGAACAATATGTTAAATCATTTAAATGTTAAGTACAAAAGTATAACCCAAGAGGCAATATCGCTTTTCCTCAAATTTTGTGTACTCTGTCAGCAAAGAGAAAAAAAAATTGTGGTTAAGCCCATGGTCTCTTCTAAAATGAACAGTCACTTGCAGGTGGATTTAATTGATATGCAAAACCGAAGCTGATGAACTCTTTCGTTTCATATTCGTGTATCAAAATCATCTCACAAAAGCTAAGGCCACTAACATAAAAAAGGCAGATGGATTTTTGGGCTTCCATAAATACTGCAATCCGATAATTGTCGAGAATTTGCCAATGCTATAGTAGATGAGCAAAAACTTATGTGGCCGGATCTAAAAATAGTCGCAGATAGTTAATCACAAGGCACTCTTTGTGAAGGCCACTTAGTACATGTGTGTGCTGTATATTGCTTTAATTTATTCCTCTAGGTTGAAGAGGAGAATGGAGGTCGCATATTTTTTTCAATTGCTCCTATCATATGAGCCGTTATGTCATAAATTAAACTACAAAAGTAACTGAAATTTATTACCAGGATATTGCCTTATAAGTTTTATGTGGAAATCCATTTCAGTTGCTTTTTTGATTCGAACAGGAAAATTTGTAGATTGTCATACTCTTTTTGGAGACGTTATCTTCGTCTGTATCTGATAAGGCTTTAAGTTTCCAGTGTTCGGCATCGGAAGAGTCGTTGGACAGATTCTTCGGAAGCTCTTCTGCCTTAGAACTAGGCAAAGATTAGTCGTTCTTCCGTTTTAGCAGACAAAAGAGGCGCCTTTTGACTTCTTCCTTTTGCTTTTTAGACTCTCTTTCTTTTCTTTTGGTCGAAAGAATTTCATTCAATTATTTATTTAAGACGCTCTACAGGCCTTATAGGCCTAAGGCGTAATTATTACTTCCTAACTACATTTCTGTTATAATTGTGAACGTTATTACAGTACATTTAGAGCATAAATATATATTTCATTCATAATGTGTTCTGTGCTTCCTTAACTATTCTTCTCCATCCAATTCTATCTGCTGCTCTGTTTTTCAATTCATCTACATTTATCTTCTGAAAGTCCGTCTCTACACTTTCAATCTTTTTCGTGGTCGCCATTTTTCTCTCTTTCCTATGGGCTTTCTGTTCATCACCATTTTTGTCATTCTGCTGTTCTCTAATCTTCCCACGTGCCCCAACCATCTAATTCTTTGCCTCTTTATATCTGCTGTTATCCTTGGTTCCTTATATAGGTCTTCAAGTTCCCTATTTGTTCTTCTTCTCCATCCATCTTCCGTATTAACTCCACCATATATTGCCTTTAACATTTTCTTTTCCCATCGTTCCATTCTTTCCTTCATTTTCCTTGACACGAATTTGGATCTCATTAATGGTCTCAGCATTCCGTACTTTCGACTTCCTATTGCTACTCTTGTCTTTTTCTCTTGATCCTCTTTTCCATTTTCATCAATTTTAACTCCTAAATAAGTAAATTCTTTAACCCTCTCAAAACTGCACTCCTGTCCGTCTTGCATTTGCACTGGTATTGATCATCTTCTTGCTGTGTGCCTCTCATGATTATGTATGACGTTTTCTCTTGATTTGTTTTTAGGCCAAATCTTTGTGCTTCCTCCGCTATCTTCCTTACAACCTTTTTTAGCTCTTTCTTCTTTTTTGCTATTATTGCCAAGTCATCTGTAAAGGCTAGACATTGATGTTCATTTTTGTATATTGTTTCTGTCGGCTTAACCTTCCTCTTTCTAATAATTACTTCGAGTACCAAATGAAACAGTATTGTCGATAGCGGGTTACCTTGCCTGAGGCCTTGCTCTACTTCAAAGTCACTGGATTTGTGCCCTTTCCAGATTATTTTGCTCTTTGTCCCTTCTAAGGTAATTTTTGTAAGGGTGATCAACTTATTGGGTATTTCCAATTCTCTTATTGCTTGGTAGATTTGCTTTCTGTTTATTCTGTCAGTGGTTTGTATTTCCTATTTCATTCAATAGACGAGTATAATAAAAACCAATGACTCAATAAATATAATTGTAGTTGCACTTATACTTACAGAGAAGTTAGTTGGTACAAATAATTTGTATTATATGCTATGGTAACCGCTGGAGAAACATTCAAGCAAGCATGTAGTACGTATTTAATAGCAAATAGCCACAATTTGTACAGAATCTTATGTCCAAAAATTTTTTTAAATAATTTCTTTGAAGACCTATTGTTTCGTCACGTTATGTAGCAAATAAAACTTCTCGGTATAATTTTGCAGTGAACTTATTCGTATTATGTCAAACATTATAACACCCTGGTATATGTTTCCATTGTATTAAAAGGTAGGGATGTGTGAAAATTCTTCTTAGTGCAGGTTGCTACAATGTTGCATTATATAAATGTCTTATCTCAATGTATATTTATTAACAAAGTCTGTTGGTACATGGTCCGTGTCATGAAGCTTAAAGAGTAGAGTAGAGTTCACACTGCGCGGAATGTATAAAGTGTTGCTCCATTCCTATTAGTTGTTCTTTTGATGAACATTTTGTTAAAAAAGCTATGCGTGTATATCTTAAAATTTATTTTAAAGTATACGTTTCTGGAATCTTGAACGTGCACTACAATCAAAAACGGATACCCGCCAATTGAGAAAAATGAATGTTATTGTCTAAACGTATAGATATAATAGTACAACTAGTCTGCATTATTTGTATGTATTGGCAAACATTTGGTCATCTTTGTTCAGAAATCCTCGTTATTACATTGTAACAAAAGCCAACCTTGAATGGAAGGGGCTTGAAGAGCAATAATTTGAAGAAGCTGCAACATCCATGGATCAGGTGGGTGTGGTACAAATAAATGCACTACAAACAGCCAGACGATGAAGAAGGAATATTATAGAGAACATCTAAGGCGATTACATGAAATAGTGAAGAGAAAACGGCTTGACTTTTGCGAAAAATGGCGACCGGATACTTCATAACGACATCAAAAACTTATCACTCAGTTCCAAACGAAAATCAATTGAAAGTACACCCAACATTAATTTGACTTACCGTAGAATAATGTTCTGAGTGTTGCCGCGTTGTTGAGGTTGCTCGATTTCATGGGCTGTTACAGTCATGGTATTGTCGGTTCGTAGGTATTCTCCAAGAATTGACCTCCACACGTTGTTGATCTTATATCAATCCTCGTGGATGGAATTGCTCAGATTTTCCATAATTTCCAAAAATTCGCGTACCATTCTCTGGTGGTAGTGGATAGCTCTAGCTAAATCCTTCACGTTATCATAGTTGATGTTATGGTCTCCATATTGTAGAGGTGTTCGACTACTGTGGATTTGTCTGTATGTCCAAGCTACGTGCCTCGTTGATGTTTATTTATTCTGCATTGAATGCTGCTTTCTGCTAATTCATTTTCTTTTCCTTTCCCCAACAGCTAATAAATTGCACGGTTTGAGTCGCCTATTGAGACACTTATTGAAAACATTTCAATATGTACTTTTAAATGATGGAAACCGCAGTGTCACTCATGTCTACTGGTCTAAGCGCCTTCAAGTTTGGAAATTCCTATGTCTATATTTATTCACTTATACAAAACAGACTTGGCACATATCACTCCTAAAAGTATTATTATCATTATTCAACTTACCTTGGAATATACGCGGGTAAGTCAAATATTATCTACACTTTCGCCATAACAAACTTTTAAGGTTATCGTAGCGGCGGCCGCTTGCGCATGCGTTGAGTTTACGCCTCTGTGGTCATGTGTACGGAATTTAATCACGATCGCATCATTTGTCTGCTAGCTAAAACAGCACAAGCATGTCAGCTCCGCTATTAATTTGCACCAAAGAGGAACAACGAGCAGTGATTCGATTTTTGTGGTCAGAGGGTGTGAAAGGTGCTGAAATTCACCGTAGACTTTTGTCACAATACGGGGACAGTGCTTTATCTCGTAAAAGTGTTTTTTTGGATCGAAATGTTTCAAAGTGGCCGCACGAGCGTAATACAAGAAGAGGGAGCTGGAGGGCCGTCAACCTCGACCATCGACGACAACATTCAGCAAGCTCGAGAGATGGTTACAGCAAATAGGCGAGTTACCATAGATGAGGTTGGATCTTCTTTAAACATCAGTTACGATTCTGCCCATTAAATTATCCACGATGAACTCAAATTTCGTGAAGTGTGTGCGCGATGGGTACCACGAATGCTTACCGCAGAAAACAAAACCAAACGTCTGGACATCTGCCAACGTTTACTGGATCGCTTCAACGAGGAAGGCGACGCATTTTTAAGCAGAATAGTGACTGATGTTTAAAAAAGATGCAACCTTACCTATGGTAACTCGCCTATTTGCTGTAACCATCTCTCGAGCTTGCTGAATGTTGTCGTTGGTGGTCGAGGTTGACGGCCGTCCAGCTCCCTCTTTTGGTATTACGCTCGTGCGGCTTCTTTTAAACATTTTGATCAACAAAAAAACGCTTTTATGAGATAAAGCACTGTCCCCGTATTGTGACAAAAGTCTACGGTGAATTTCAACACCTTTCACACCCTCTGACCACAAAAATCACTGCTCGTTGTTCCTCTTTAGTGCAAATTAATAACGGAGCTGACATGCTTATGCTTTTGTAGCTGGCAGACAAATGACGCGATCGTGATTAAATTCCGCACACATGACCACAGAGGCGCCAACTCAACGCATGCGCAAGCGGCCGCCACTACGATAACCTTCAAAGTTTATTATGGCGAAAGTGTAGATAATATTGGACTTACCCTCGTATTTCGGTTTGATCGTAACCTTTTTAGCGTTTCAATTTTTCAAGATATACCTTGATGCATGTAAATATAACTCTCAATGTGTTCCTCAAACTGATCGAATTCGATTAGAATCTGTGTCTTATCCAGATTGGGAGTCTGTATTTATAGACTAGATCCTATAGTTGTAACTAGACACGAGAATAAAACCTAAAGAATTTACGTGGGCTGTTAGTCTTTGAAGAGAATTTATCCTGCTTGTAATGCAGGCAATTAATTTAGCTAGTCGTAAAATAAACTGTAATAGAACGAAATTCACTACTGTTCGTTATTTTACTAGGGAAAAAACGACAAAAACGCTTTATATTTATCATCTCCAAATGGCGTTCCTTAAATCGTTGATTTAGAACTTGCAACAAAATTGTATTTATGTTATTTTAGCGTGACGTGACATTACCGTACCACACGTAGTACTGTAAGTGCATAGATACTCTTTCTGTCCGAAAAAAGACGAAACTAGACACTAAAACACTTGCAACATGCCGAATTTACGATATCCTCGTTGCGGCCATGCGAAACACAAAATTTTCGGCCGTAAAATAACCGATTTTATTACTTGTATCCACGATAAGTTTAGATCATAAACGAATATTACACATTTAGGATGAAAATATCCAGTGACATTAAGTTATTTTCTGCGAAATATTGCCACCATTTGCGATATTTTCCGCGCATTTTCGGATTTACGTAATTCTAAGCAGTTGCTACGTAGTAATATGTTTCGTTCATTTCAAATTATTCCTAACTAAAAGGGCCGTATCTTCGTCTTTGTGTTAGGTACAATATTGCAGTTAAAAATACAAATTAATTGGTCGATATACGAGATAGGTGCCATAAATTCTCGGCCTGACAGGCTTATACAGGTTCGAACGTGTTCAAATTCCGTTGCGTCATAGTTGCATATGTGCGAGGTCTACACTATATATTTTACGGTTCGAAGAGTAATAGTTTTTGGTACCCAGCCAGACAACGTGACTAGTGCATGAAAATGTCTGAGGTAGCAAAAAATGAGTACCGCGCAGTCATTCAATTTTTAACAATAAAAGGGCATACGCCTAATGACATTAAACAACGTTTAAACAGCGTTTGTGGAGATTTATGTTCTTCATATTCCACTGTAGAAAAGTGGGTAAAATGTTTCCGTTTGGGGCAAGAATCCCAAGAAGATGATTTCAATTATTGAAGAAATGGTATTAGCAGATCGCCGTTCGAAAGTGAACAAACTAGCAGTGATGTCTAACATTTCTGAAACAAGTATTCACCGAATTCTCCATAACCATTTGGGTATGAATAAGGTTAGTGCAGGATGGGTACCGCATCTTCTTTCTACTCTTCAACGTGAACGTCGGGTCGAGTGTGCGTGCTCGTTTTTAAACATGTGTGGAGACGACCTGAAACCGATTTTGGAGTCACAGGAGATGAAACAATGGGTCTATTTTATGATCCTCTCTCCAAAAAGGAATCGATGGAATGGCGGCGACCCGGTGAACCTCGTCCCACAAAGGCGAAAGTCGTTCAATCAACGAAAGGGGTGTTAGCCACAACATTCTGGGATTGTGAGGATATTTTACACATTGGCTTTAAAGAGCGGAATACAATGTCAACAGCACATATTAAGCGCTTTTGCTGCATACATTGAGGGACAATATTCGTGCAAAAAGTCGAGGAAAATTGACAAAAGCTGTTCGATTATTGTACGACAATGCAGCCAACCATACTGCCGCCATTTCACAAGCTGCCATCCGTGAATGCGGCTTTCAAGAATTGGAATATCCATCGAAAAAATAAATAACAATCCAAGTGATTATTATATATTTTCTCATTTAAAGAAAGACTTCATGGGACATCGTTTTAAGGACAATAATGAATTGCAAGCAGCTATAAAACATAATTTTGGGGGAAAATTTTGCATTATTTTTACAAGAGTACAGTATTGAAGTTAGGGGAGATTATATTCAAAAATAAAAATTGTTATATTTTACCAAGTTTATTTTTTCTTTATTAGACCGAGAATTTATGGTCTCTACCTTGTAATAGAGCTCAACTGCAGAAAGTTTAGAGCTTGAAACAAATAACAATCTTAAGTTTTGACCAGTTCAAATCTTTATCAATGTGGAAAAGAGTGTGAATTTAGTGTCAAAGAAAATGTTACTATTTATGACCTAAGTAGATTAAATTCATAATCTGGAGAAACTTTTTCTTGGAATTAAAATGATAAAAATAGGAAAACAATTTTATATTTGCAAAATGCTTGCAAAAATGACATTTTGTTAAATGGCATTCTTCAAAAATATTTTACTACTACTACATACAAAATCTGGCGTCAATTCTAACTGTTATTCAGTATTTCCTCTTGCTCATCTGTTTCTGTTGTTAAAGTACTTGGAATTATAATCTTTCACTTTAAGAAGCTGACTACAAAAAGTGATAGGTTTATAATTCTTATGGTAAGTTTCCATGCACGGACGGCCCACTTATGTTCTCATTGTACGTAAATGACCTCTCAGAAGTGATACCTTTGTAATCATTAAAGCGTGACAAACGGTTGCAGCCGCTGTGTTTACTATATATATACAAGGAATCGAGTGGACGTTCGGTTATTATCGGTTAATCGGTGTGCGTGTACTATTACATCGATATTATACGAATGTCCACTCGATTCCTTGTCACGCTTTTGTGATGTTTGTCATGCTTTAGTGATCATGGTCGCGAATGACGCCACTGTAGTAACGTCTGCAAAGAACAGTACAGTGTTCACAAAGATACTAGAAAGCACTCTACTAGCACTACAAGATTGGTTTAAGTACTATGATCTACAATTAAATATCAAGAAAATAAACTAATGAAGCTTGTAAATAATGTACAAAATATTAGCATGAAATGCAATGAAGAGATTCTTAGCTGCTCTGAGGATGTGTTCTCTCTGGGGTAGATGCTAGATTGTGATCTGTCCTGGAAGTCGCATATCGAGTCAGCAGAATTGTCTAGTGCTAGTTACGCGTTAAGGGTCATCTCTGGTAGCGTCAGCATTCAGGTCTCAACATCTGTATACTAGGCGAATGTTCGTTCACGTCTAAGGCATGGTATCACCCTCTGGGGTAATTCGACAGAATCTTACAGAAGGCCTGTGTTAGAACTATTTTCAACATGAACCGTCGACGTTGTGATATTTACAAAGGAACTTTAAGAAGCTTTAATATACATCCCTTACCTGCAGTACATATGGTACTCTTAAATGCGCATTATTTTCAAAATCTAATAACGATCCCCTATTAAAAAAATATGGACTTGTGTGCACATACAACACCAGAGGGGTAGAAAATGGTTTTCTGCTATCACCAATTACACACTTGACTAAACTACAAAAAAGTACTATATTCCATTGTTTAAAAAATTATGATTAATTTCTTAAAATGTAAAAAACCTTGGCATTACTAAAATTGAAAAATACAGGTATTTAGAAAACGCTTAACTCAGCAAACAGTAGAATTGAGAAAATTATAATGAGGCTCTTTCAAAAAACTTCCTCGGGGATAACAAAGATGAAAAATTAAATAAGTGGGATCTAAATGAGTTTTAAGTCTTAAGTCTGGCGAGCGAGCTGGTTATTGAATTGGACTGTTCGTACTAATACATCTATTGGGATATACGTCATTTAAATATTCTAGAACCAACCGCGAGTTATGAGGCGCAGTACCATCCTGTTGCCTCCACAAACCATTTAGCTCCGTTAATGGAAAATCTTCCATCAACTCGAGAAGGTCATTATGTAAAAAATGTAAACAATGTTGCCCTGTCAAAGTTCTTTCAAAGATGTATGGACCAATGATATGTCCATTAAATAACCCGCATCAAATGTTGACACCTCATATTACCTGAAAATAAGTCTCACGCATCCAATGAGGATTTTCTGGAGCCCAGTAATGGCAGTTATGGCGATTCCCCACCCCATTGTTGTGAAATCCTGCTTCGTTAGTCCACAAAATCTTATTGGTAATCGTGGGATTACCGTTTAACATTACTTGCATTACAGCAATGAATCCCAGTCTCCGTTCAAAATCTGTAGGCCTTAATGCTTGCAGCAACTGATTTTTAAAAGGATGATACTTGTGAAGCCTTAGTATCCTCTGTACTGTTGATTTATTTATTCTTATATCTTCTGCCACAGTTCCAATTGAAATATGTCGATTTAATCCAACGTAAGCCAGTATATTCATTTGCATTTCTTCATTATTTCACCTTTGTTATACGTTTATCTCTGTATGTAATTTAACCGAAAAAAGATAATAACACTAATTGGGATGAGACTTAATTATCTCAGCTAAAAGTTTGTTTATATTGTAATACCGTTTTGAAGGAAAATTATTTATCCAAACAAATACTTATTAATCCACAATTTCACCCTCGCAACTCCTTCCTTTCCCATCAGAATTTCTCTGGTAAAGAGTTTATGTATACAAAATAGTAAATAATGTTACTTATCGTTTCGTCGCAATCGCAGCATGTAGAGATTAGAAAAAAAGGATGTAATTTGAATGTTCAATTCTAGTTTTTACATCTCGCCATTTGATATAACAATAAATCACGTAGCAAATTGCCGTTTCGAAGCGCTTATCTTAATTAGCGCCGTTAAACTTTTAAACGGTACTATATGTGCTTGCGCAAATCTAAATTATCGTCGCGAAGTTAGTAGCGAACGTGCCACAAAACAGCGACGGGTATATACAGTTGGCGTTGGCGGCGGCGGCGACGATATGGAGGGGGTAGAGTAATTATCCCTGTAATTGCTAGATGGCGCTGCGCGTAGATTAGCCATTGTTTTACAATTCTCCGGGGAAGATAAATGAAGGTGCAATTGTTGCTCGTTTGTTTCCGCAGATAAAGAGACTTATGGTGTATTTTGTCACCGTCCTCCTCTGAAATCGCTTCTCTATTGTTTCCAAGCCACCTCCTCCGCCTCCGACTACTCCTTCTCTTCATCCTCCTTCTACTTCTTCTGCTCTCCTCTCGGCGTAGGGCAAAAAGTTTTAATTACGATCTTGAAATTAATTACGTCGTTGTGCCTTCTCTCTGTGATGAGCGAGCGGGGATGGGGACGTTTTCTGTGTGCTGTCGGAATGAGATTCTCTTTTCTCTTCTTGCTTTTTTTCCTCTTTCCCGTTACGAGCTGCTTGACGTAGCGTAATTAGCGGTTTTGTTTTGTTTTTGTTTTCTTTGCGAGATGATTATTCATCTGGTTGTGATGGAAGTATTGTTATTAATTATGCTTAATTGGATAATTCTTTCTTTTTTTCATATGCCGCCGGAAGTATATAACTAGCCCTTCTTTCATAATGCATTTTGAATTAATAATTATGAAGGTTAAGTTTATTAAGATACGATTCTGAAAAACTTCTACTGATCAATTATATATATAAAATGAAAGATTAAATTTAATTAGTACATTGAATAATTGGGTAATTGAATAAATGGTAACAGGCACACAACAATAACAAAACAGACGAAATTACAAGAGCTTCTGATTTAGACTGTGTTAGCAAACGATCCTGCAAAATCAGCGTAAGGATTAGTGAGAAATTAGTGCAATATTTTGCATTAATTTGATAATTAACATCAAATTTGCATTGTCATAACGTAACCTAAATTTATCTGTTAATAATTTCTTTTATTATGCGTGGAAATACAAACAAAAATAGAAAGTGGTACAGACCTTAGGTAGTGTGAAAGTTTGATGTTTGAATAATTTCGCACTACACTAAATCTTAATTCTACACTACACCGCTGTGTAAACGGTCGTATTCGCACTCCGCCTTAATTCTTGCACTAATTTCGCACTACGCTATGTTAACGCGACTTTATACCTAGGTGTGGACTTGTCTTATAAAGGATTATATTGCAGTGGTGTATATTTACATAGTCAAACGCAGCTGTCGTTCGCACGTATACTGTATTCCGTATAGCCACTCGGTCGATGTGAAATTAGTTCTTTTTCGGAAGCCCCCTTTCTCACCGAGCCTCCGATTTACGGAGTGGAGGTATTAAATAATTTAATTAAGTTCAGACAACCACAAATGTGGGGCAATGGGGACGAAACTACTCTTCTGTACAATTTCTCCATTTCGAAAATCTTGAAAATCAATGGAACCTCTTCATACAACAGATAACAGTATAAATTCAGAGGTATTTCGAGTATAATTTCGTAAATTAACTATCTATCGTAATGTTTCTGTCCAGAAAGTCAGTGAGTTTTAGTATTGTTTAGTTGTCGATGCTATTCTGTATCACAGAATAGCATGAATTGAGTCATACAGTCGTGCTACTACATGCTCCTTTATGCTGCTTTAAAATAATTTCATTTATTGGAAATTTAATATCAAATTATATTTGGAAAGTATTATCAAAATTTGCTGTGGACAAAACAATCGCCATCGTGATTAAAATAATGGAGTGAAGGGTCGCTTATTAATTTAATTACGTTTGGTCAAGCTTTTATCTAGGTAACTTGTATTTTCACTGCGTTCCAAGTTCCAAAATGTGTAATATTCAAATCATAGAAAAATTTCAAGGTAGAAGTGAAATTTGGAATTTGGGAATTGACAGTTCCCCGTGAATCCTATATAAACCTAAAGTTTATATGACACGTCCTAGAAATCCAGGTTAATCTGCATTTTTCAGTTTTAATTTTCGTTAATTTCATTTACTGATATAAAAATTCCTTTAAAATTGCCAAAAGAATGTGTAAGAACACTTTCGAACTCTCAGTTCATCTAATTATTTAACTAATTTACAAAAATTCCATTTTTTTGAATTTCCCTGTTTTAAAACATTTCAATACGTAACATGTTACTGAAATCTTCGTAAAGAATAACTTTTATACTACAAAAATGTGTGCCGAAACACTAGCAACAATCAAGTTTTTTTGTTGTCCTTCGCGTAACATTTTGTATGACACAAGTAATTTTGTGCATTCATACATCAATCTGATATCTATACTAGAATTATGCACTACGTTACACTTTTCGGATGACCCTATGTATCCTCCGCATTCCTTAATTTGCAATTTTCCCTACATCTTTTCTCTTGCACTTTGTTGCCAGATACCGACCACCTGCATACAGTTGCCTTTTCCTCGATCGCACTTCTTCCTTTCGTTCAGTTCTCTTTTTCCCCTCTTGTACTCCTAATTTGTTTCTTTTTCTAGACACTACTGGATTTTAGATTTGTTTATTTTCCTTCATAAGACCATCATTAGTTATTCAATTTATCTAGCCCTTTTAGCAACTAGTCATTCGTCCTTCACAATTATATATTTTGTGTTTGCTTCTTATCGTCGTTCACTGGATTTTAAATTGTCTCCTAGTATCCCTGTTCCAACCATAGGAGGCCATAAAAGAAGTAGGAGCTACCGAGAAAGAGCTAATAGCCGCCAGAGGGATTTTGACGTTGAACGAATAGATTTACTATACGTGCCGCTAATGACAGTTGCGTTCAAAGCTGTAAATTATAACATTATAGTGCAGTTCCATTATTCCATGCGGTCGCATGTTTGATTCAAATCCAGAAAGAATTCACGCGCTCAGATTATCGATTACTGAATGTCTTCTTCGATAACCACACTGATGTTTTCCTATTATTCCATCTTAAATTCCTTGTAATCATCGCTTAAGCAAATCTGCGAAGACTTTGTACATGATGTCCAATAAGATTCCTTTTATATAAATGGATTACGTGGGCAGATATCTGTTAAAGATTTCTTCTTCAGTTGTCAGCTGACGCGCACTGATGTCTACATTCTTAAATGGATTATTATTTATTTTCTCATTTGAAGAAAGTCCTTAGGGGACGTCGTTTTCAGAACAATAGTGAGTTGCAAGCAGCTGTGATACAACATTTTGAGGGAAAAACTTTAGCTTATTTTTAGAAGGGTACACAATTATCGTTGTAATAAAATATTGATGTTAGGGGAGATTATATTAAAAATGAAAATTGCTATATTTTATCAAGTATATTTTTTCTATATCAGGCCGAGAATTTATGGCGCCTATCTCGTACCATAGCGGCTGTAAAAGCATTACTCCATACAATTTAAACATGCTGTATACTTAGCTTAATACATTAAATTTGCTTTTCTTCTCAACTGAACACATTTCACATCCAGCATAAAAATAACCAAGAGGAGCCGATTATTACTGAATCCATAATGTTGATAGTATTTCAACAGAGAAAAAGTTATGCAATTTCTCAAACAAAACCGTTAGCTAAAGCTCATTATAAACTACATTTCCGGATGGAAGACTCACGATTCCAATTTCATTTTTCCATCTACGTCAAAATTAATCCGATTAGGCTAATATTGTCATTCGCAAATTAATATCGTAGCGCGTAGCCCGCTGGTACACAAAAGCTTTCATTAGAGATAGAGATACACAACCGGAGGGCTAAAACGCCTCCAAATCCGCTGGCTACAGCAGCGGAAAGGGGTCTTCGCACGTCGAAACAGCGCGCTCTCTGTCGGAATCGAGTCCAATCACCCACACGAGGATCCAGCGAGCAACGCCGCTTATTAGAGAGAGAGGACGAAGGATGATAGGGTGCGCTGAAGTGAGTCGATTGTGAACCGGCCTGAACCCGTGTAACAGTTTAATTTGCACATTAGCGCCCGACGGAGAAAGGCAGAATTAATTAAGGCTATTATCGCCTATCATCTGTTTTAATTGCCTCGCAGCCTTGCGCCATGTTGTTTTTGCTCGAAATTAAAATGGCCGCGTCGCATCGCGTCGCGCGTCCTATTCACCCGTCTATCGTCCTCTCTCTCGCACTCTACGATCCTCTCGCTCTGCCTCTTCCTCTTTTCCCGGATCCACTTCGGATTTGGGGGAAACGAAGGGACGACAATGCCGCCACGCCGAGTGTACTCATTATATACAGGGGCGGTGGTGGTAATCTGAATGGTGAAATGGTAAATTGCCCGAGAGATAGCGAGACCGATTTACACCCTGCTAATAACCCTTATACTGCGATTATCCAGGATATATAGAGTGTTGATGGTATTGAGTGCGTACAGAAAAGAGAGATGCTTATTAGGGTTAGACATTGAATACAATTGCACCTATATTAGCTAGTGTGTATCATATGATTTGTAATACAGTCTAGCCTCCTCAGGAAGGCTGAGCTGCTATATACAATGTGTTCCTAGCTAGAGTATTCCACTCGTGTGGACTTTCCTTTTTCTGATTTCCTTTTTAATCATTCTTGATCAATAGATTTGCTTATTTTGGGATGTTGAATACAGTGCTAGCGATAAAACAAACGGGGCTATATAAAAATTAAAGAAACATGAAATTCTTCGTCAGCAAAAACGCTTGATCCTAATCTGATGAAAAGCTTAATTACTGAGTTTAAAGAAAAAAATGAAGAATAATATATATATGATAAACTAGAGAAAATTTAATAATATAAGTACGTCTTGCCAGTGTGAAAGTGACCATTTTGCATTCCCAAATAAAAAAACATTACCTAAGTACTAGAGTAACCTAAACTTGCGGACTCGCATAGGCGTCGGTATTACGGGTTAATATAAGAATACGAAAAATTCATAAATAAACTAAACCGGTAGAGAAGCAGGCATGTAGTGTCGACCTTGAATATAAATCATGTTAAACCGCGCTGAGAGAGATTTCGTTTTAGTACCGGTTGAGCTGTTACAGAGATTAGTCGAACGGTCAAGGTTATGTACTTACGTGTCGCTTTTGAAAATATAGCTGGTGTTTTTTGTGTGTTGTAGTATTATACCAAGTACATAATTAGAGTATCGTTTCATATAGAACTAATATTTACATACCTAAGAAAACAATGCCTCGTAATAGATTTGCTACTAATGTACATAAGTATGTGTCACTTTTTCCCCATTTAAAATATGACGGTAGTGCAGTTTTTTGCTTAATATGCAATGTTCGTTTGGCTGCACTGGACAGAACTGATTGCCAGAGGCATGTCAATGGTACTAAGCATATGAGAAATGCAAGAACTGAAATACCTTATACACTATTCCTCATACATTTATTAATTATGTTTACCTCTTGTAATCTTCCGTTGTCGTTGGTGAGAAAAGCAGTTTTTAAAACGTTTTGGCGACAATACGTTCCAATGTACCCATTACCCTCACAAACACAATTACAGAATCATTTGCCGCGAATGAAAGAGATGCTAGAAAATGTGCGTAAACGTGATTTGTGTTCCAAAAAAATATGGATTACCGTGGATGAGACGACCGATATAAAGAAAAACAGTATTGTGAATGTAATAGCTCGCGTTTTATCTAGCGAGAACACAGCATCTCGATATTTGTTAGCTTGCAAACGTGTTCAACAATGTACCGCGGAAAATATTCAAAAAGTGATAATGAACGCTTTGAAAAAATTTAAAATTGCCCAAGATCAAGTTGTGATGATTGTGACAGATAGTGCAGCAACGATGTTAAGTGTTGGGCGATCCTTAAAACATATATTTCCTAACTTAATACATATAACCTGCGTGCTGCATGCTTTGCATTTAGTTGGTGAAGTTGTTCGACAACATTACGGAAACGTTGATCGGATGATTGGAAGTACTAAAGCAGTGTTTCGTAAATCTCCTAAACGTTTAAAAGAATTTCGTAAATTTTGTCCAGGTATTCCAGAACCTCCTGAACCAATTTTAACGCGATGGGGTACTTGGCTAACAGCAGCTTCTTACTATTTGATCCATTTTCAACAAATTCAATCAGTTATAATGCGATTTAATCGGAATGAATCCAAAGCAATTAGAGAAAGTCAAAGAGAATTTCAAATTCCCCAACTTTTAGAAGATTTAACAACAATATGTACCAATTATACAGTATTACTAGATGCCATCAGAAAACTACAATGTACTGAATTGTCATTGCAGGAATCATTAGACATAGTGGAGAGTGTAAAAAATAAATTACACACATTAAATGATACGCCAGGATTATGCGCTAATCAAAAGTTGGCAGATGTTTTAAGGAAAAATCCCGATTTTAATACTTTAGAGGCCGTTTATAATAAGTGTAAGAATAGTGAACTTTTAAGTGATTTTGAAAAACAGTTTCTACATGCAAATGTAACTTCCTTAGATGTGGAGAGATCGTTTTCTATGTATAAGAATATTTTTTCTTGTCGACGCACAAGGTTTAAAGAAATAACTGTGGAAACATATGCAATGATGCAAGTTTACAGTAGTTTACATTCTGATGCCTCTTATTTGTTGAATAATTAGCAAGTAATTTTTCGTATTCTTATATTAACCCGTAATACCGACGCCTATGCGAGTCCGCAAGTTTTGGTTACTCTACTAATTACTGACACTGGAGACCACATTTCTAATTTTTATAGAATTTTGTCACGTTCATGTTATATTACCTTTGTTAACGCTTCAATTGAGACTTGAATTTTCAAAACAATAGCTTTAATTACTTCCTTATGAGTTGATAAAAAAATTATTTTTTCTGGAAAAGGAAATTCGCAGATTCTTTTTAAAATCTAGTACCATTGGTACCCTCTTTTGGTGATGATATTCCTGTTACTGGCATTACTCAAAATGAAAGGAATAGTTGTAATTAGAGCAGGCGCTTTTTAAATTTCGAGAATGATTTCAGTTGATAGTTCCGGTAATAAGTGATATATACACCAACTTCTTAACGTAATACAGATATATCCTTTATTGCCGGAACTACCAACTTAAATCATCCGCGAAATTTAAAAAGTGCTCTCTCTAGTTGTAATCAAAGTAGACACTTTAACTAATCAACTATTTTTCTACCCAGAAGTGTAGAGTGCAGATAGTTTAAAGTTAAGTTTCTCAATGCCCAAAATGAAGTGGACTACTCTTCAAAAGTAACTCGCTGTTTATAACACTGAACAACAATGAAATTGCTTCTTAGTTGAACATATCTAATTCTGAATGAATTGAACGTGCTGAACGTGAATATCACTTTGAAAAAAGTTGATTGGTTCTCATTGTAGAAATACTCACGCTTTGTCCGTTGTATAGGCGCTATCGCGTAATAAAATATAATTTAGTAAGATAAATACACGGTTACGAAATTTTGCGCCATATTGCGTCATAGCTTTATGCAAAGAAGTCATTGCATTAGATTAATTAAATCTTCAGAGATCCCAACTTTGAGAAACCTCTCCAACATAAAGGAATACAGGTTTGGGATGCGCTCTATCAAGTGGGAGAAAACTTCCTTGGGAATGAGAAGGTCGAAAACTATAAGGAACTAATCGAGGACATGTTGACTTTGTTTCTTAAATTCGGCTGCAGTATGTCCTTGAAGATTCATTTACTTCACCCCCACTTGAATTTCTTCACTAATAACTGCGGACAAGTCAGTGATGAGCACGGCGAACGTTTTCATCAAGACATTGCCAAGATGGAGAAACGATACCAGGGCAAATGGTCCACGTGAATGCTGGCTGATTATACTGTACTCGAATTGGAGACTTTTTTGCAACAAGCTGGGCACCCGGGGGGTGAACCTAATTCGAGTATGCATGCTGAATCCAATGATGCTCAACGTTTTTAAAAGTTAGTTCGCATTTTCGAGGAATTTAAATTTAAAAATTTTAGGCCCAAAGACCCCCAAAAAACGTAAGTTTTTGATCATTTATTGAATTTAAATCGAGCTAACTTTTAAAAACGGTTGGCACCATTGGATTCAGAGTACTCGAATTAGGTTTACCCCCCGGGTGGCCAGCTTGTTGGATTTTGCAACTAGCACAGTGTGTGCCAATTCAGCTTTTTTTTCATTAAGAAATGATTATTTTAATCTAGGAAACATAAACTTTTCGAAATTTTGTTGCCTACTGCTCACAACTTCAGAGCCAACCTTTTCATGAATAATTTATTCGATTTTGAAGATATTTTAGTCGAGGTCTAAGTTAGATCTTTGACAATAATACTGTGGTAAAAATGTTTATCATTTTACTTTTCAGCACACATACACTGTAGTAGTGAAGATATTTTTGTTTGCTGAAGTTTGTAGCGCTTTATAGGCTGGAAACAATTTAAAAATGTTGCTTTTTTGTTAACTAGTCTAGATAATGTTTAACATTCATGTTTATTTCTGTCCACAAGGACTAGAACAAGAAGCAGATCTTGATTACGCGATCCAAATTATACCTTTAACACACCTTCGCTCTTAAAAACAATGATCCAAAACATAGAAGCAACTGTGTAAAGCAGATCGAAACAGGATCCTGAGTCGCAGAGGCCGTACGCTCCGGTAAGGAACAGGGAGAACTGAGCTCAGTCATTTCCCTTTTAATACAAGGCAGTTTGCAGGAGATGCCTATCTTGATATATTACGCGTTTGCGAAATTATTTAATGCGAGGTGAACGGAGCCGAAAGTTAGAAGTTGTATCGGGTGCTAGAGCTTTTATTGGAGAGAAAACTTGAACGGAAATTGCTTTGTTGCCTAATATCTTCTGGCAAAATGATTTAAATAAATATACTAGAAATTATTAATGAGTTCTGTAGACATTTCAACAAAATAATTTCTTTGTTATGTTAGTAGATGTATCGTAATTCATTGGGACTTGGACGATTTCAATCCGATTGAAGTTCAATTTAATTACCTGAAATCAAATTCAGGGCTCGAGCTGAATATGTACAGTCCTTCGCCATCGGATGAAGACCACTTAAAAATATGATTTTGGCGTAAAATTTAAAAAAAACAATTGGCAATGTTGGCAATATATTATTTAATTACATATAACATGCAAGTAAGTGTAATCTGAACATATATTTATTAATATTTGCTTGTACCTCCTCTGTGTTTTATTATTTCCTCAATCCTTTTTGGCATACTGCCAATGCAGCTTTTTATTATTATTTTTTTTAAATTTCGTCGCTATTATACCATACATCTTCAATATATTGTTGTAATTCTTCCTTTGTAGTTAAGTTTCGTGTTTTTTAAGACAATTCGCATATTTGGACCATATTTCAAGGAGTTTTAATTTTATTTTTGGGCGTCTATTTTCGCGGTCAATTATCATCATAATGAGAAAGAAGGTGTATCACATTAAACTGTTCTGTGCATCGCGAAATTAATTAAGGACAATATTCCTAGTACAAGTAGTGGCAGAACATACTGTGCCGGTAAACGCAAAAGGACTGTAAGAGATGATCGTCGTATAGTAAAAATAGCTACAGAACATCGTTTTTATTCACTAAAGGTGTTCATAAAATTCTTAGTGGAGAAGGTATACAAATATCACCCCGAACAGTCCGTAGACGTCTTCATGAAGCAGGGTTGAAATGCAGACGTCCCGCAAACGAGCCAAGACTAACATCTAAAATGAAAGTGACACGATTTCAACGGGCTAAAGAATATGAAAAATATACAGTTGAAGATTGGGGAAAGGTACGTTTCATTTATCATCTGTAATTTTGGTCAAATTCATCTTCATAGATCGCTTAATGGTTCTCTACATTTTTTACTTTTTCCTAGATTATTTATAGCGACGAATCTCGGCTAGAGGTGGTAAGGGAGAGAAGCCAATTTGTTCGTCGACATCCTTCAGAGCGTTATAGAAAAGCATGTACGCTCAAATCTATTAAACACCCCCCATCTCTAATGGTTTGATCGTTTATTACGACAGAAGGACCGGGACCACTATATTTCGTTAAAGGAACAATGGAACAAAAACAATATAAAAAGTTTTATAAAACTATTTAATATCTTATATTGGTTCATTGGATCCAACTCAAGGACCATATACTTTCATGCAAGACAATGTTCCGTGTCATAAGGCAGAGAGTGTAATGAATCTAAAAGTCTGCGTGCGCTACCATGGCCAGGCAATTCACCAGATATAAACCCAATTGAAAATGTGTGGAATGTCTTGAAAAATATCCGACTCAAGGACTATGCACCTAACGAAAGAAAATGTCTAGCTATACGAAATAACGTACATGCGATAATGGTAAACGCGAATGGGGGATTCACCACAAGCGGAGGTGTTAGCGGCAGTCGACGGCACGCGACGGTTGTCGATGTGGTTAGTTACGTGGTACGTATTATGTACGGACGATCTTAGTAAGAATTTCTAGTATTTATTTTTCTTTTCTTTGAATTCATTAGAATCTGTTTTTATTTTCGTCTTTAGAATACCCTATTAGTTTTGTCTAAGCTTCGTAGTAACAACAAAATAAATACGCGAAGCTCTCATTTCCAGACGACCATGACTTCAAATTATTACGTGTGCTCTTGCACACAGTAAGTCTACATGCCAACGTTGTTATAAGCGTACCAACGACCCGCATCGAGTCGATCGGATTCCACTTAATCCCCTCCTCGTTCTCTCGCCGTACATATATAGATATAGCTAATTTCACAATTTCCCAATGAGTATACTTTCATGCAAGACAATGCACCGTGTCATAAGGCAAAAAGTGTAATGTGATACCTTGAATCTAAAAATCTGCGCGTACTACATTGGCCAAGCAATTCACCAGACATAAACCCTATTGAAAATGTGTGGAATGTCTTGAAAAACATCGTAAGTACACGACACTCAATTACAAAGGAAGAATTACAACATACCGAAGATGTATGGCATAATAGCGACGAAATTAAAAAAGCTGCATTGGCAGTATGCCGAAAATGGTTGAAGAAATAATAAAACACAGAGGAGGAACAAGCAAATATTAGTAAATATCAGTTCAAATTATACTTACTTGCATGTTATATGTAATTAAATAATAATAATTTTACCCCAAAATCACAATATTTTTAAGTGGTTTTAATTGGATGGCCAGGAACTGTATTTCCAAACTTGAAAATATGTATAAAATAAATATGAATCAGCAATTGAAAATTGCGAGGTATAATAATGATAATAAAGATTACAGTTCGATGGTCTTTTTCAGCAAAAGATACGATTGTCAAGTTAATTCTGAGGATGTTGAAGATTATATCATCCCATTAAGATATTTCAAGTAATTCTGTGTAGTATTTCTAAGCAATTTTGAACAAAGACAAAATTTTGCCGTGTACAGCATAATCTTTTCTTTGCTCCAGTGTAAATTGGGCTGGATTTTGCGCAACCCAACGAAGATAGTCCACCAAAATGAAGTAATTAAAACTATAAAGGGCAGGTTAATTGTTCTCCCTACTATCACGTAAATTAAAACAAACCAATTATGGCCTGTCTTTGTCCCTTGCCTATTCGACGTTCTTCCCCGTCTCTTTCTACCACCATAATCGTCGGTCTCGTTCTCGTTCACGAGGGAATTGCTTCGGTAATCCTTGTCTCTCCACACGATTGCGCTTATTTACACTTACACAACGGCAAGTTCGCCTAGTTGCCGGAGTGGTGTAGGTTTTAAGTTGAGGAGACACGACTATTAGTTGTCGTTTTAGAGTTTCGAAACGAGTTATTTGTATAATATCTGGTACTATGGTCGTGATTTTAAGGTAGTTAGGTGGCTGCAATGGTAATTTAACCACACCTATGTATTTAAATGAAATTATGGTGAAAATAGGAGGAATTTTTTTCTTTAATAAAGTTTTTAGCTGTGAATATGCATGTCAATATTCGTTTGAAGGTCATTTGCAAAACGCATCCCGCAAATGTTAAAGGAATTTAGAGAACAAGTGAGCCAAATTAAAAAAAAAGATAATTCCTTAGAAACATAGTCTTAATAATACCATCACATACACTGCCGCACATAAGAAACAAACACCTAAGTGTACTTTATTTTAAAGATATATAGACTAACAAAGAAGTACTCTGTACGCTTAAAATTTTTGTTGTACAACTAATACAGAGCCTAAATATACAATACTGAAATGTTTATTTAGTTTATTATGCATATGTAAATGTTCGAAATGTGCACCGCCTCGCTGTAGACAGAGTTCATATCGTTTACGCAGATCCCCAAACATATCGCGGAATACATGTTGTTGCAGACTCCGACAAGACGATTTGCTCTCGTATTGTAGACACAGTTCCTGACGGATCTTCACAGTTGAACACATCAAGGGAATGGAATGGCTATGGGAAGTCAGTACCACGTGAAATGGTTCAATCCGGAAAGTTGTCCCGCAGAATGGCTAGAGATTGTCTATAATCCGTCTCAACCTTATTATGCAGTACAGGTCTTATGAACACACTATACATTGTTGCCAATTTGTTAGACCACATTAAATTTAGGTTATTTTCAGTTATTATTTGACAGTTCACATGGACAAAGCATATATGTCGTTTAAAATTGTTTCGTTGCTCTGATAAGTGAAAATGCTTTCTTATTACTGAAATTGATACACTAACTTGGACCATTATATTATTTCATTACTCAATGAAAAATGATAAAGCGTTTTGTTTTATATTTTATTGAATATCAATACATCATTTTTTTTTATTATGTTAAGAACATGAATTAAATCAAACAATAAAAAATTATATGTAGGAGGTGTGGCAATTAAATAACCGGATTGGTGCTACAAAACGTTTTATTGATCACCAATTACATTACAAAGTTTATCCCCTTCAATGTACTCTCCTTGCCGATCCCTACAATGCTCCATACGAATTTTCCACTGTCGAAAGCAGTGCTGGAAGTCCGTTCCTGTCAGCTTGTTGAGAACCTCTCACCGCTTCCGCACTGTCAAATCTTGCCTTCTTAAGCTCCGATTTTATCTTAGGGAACCTACTGACCTTTACAAGGGGCCAGATCGGGCGAGTACGGTGGGTGGTCCAACACGGTGATGCCGGATTTCGCAAAGAACGCCTTCACAGACAAGGCGGAATGGGCTGGCGCATTGTCTTGGTGGAGCATTCATGCAAAATCTGACGGACAGTTTCTTTGTTAATTCCTGAAATATCAGCAAGAGCTCGGACACTCAAACGACGATTTTCGCGGATCAATTTACCAATTTTCTGAATGTTGTCGTCCGTTTTTGATGTTGAGGATCTTCCAGGCCGCGGATTGTCTTCGGTCGTTTCACGTCCCTTCTTACACCTTTTACACCACTCAAAAACTTGTGTGCGCGATAAACACTCACTTCCGCACATTTCCTTTAACATGGCATTAGCTTCTGTAGCAGTTTTTCCCAGTTTCACAAGAAACTTGAGGTTAGCCCGTTGCTCGATCTGAACACTCTGCATTTTTCCGGACGATTGCTACAGCGAGACATACTTAACGCACTTTTTGATAACAATTATAATAACACCATATTACTTGACTGTTCATATGTTATAACTGCTAAAAGAAACATTTTTACTTAACAACATGAAATGTTCTAAAGAACTGAAATTTTGTTTTATTGAATTGGCATTGATGAAATAGCTGACAAAACATTTAATAAATGCTACCTCATATCCACTGCATTGTTATTCAAGGCAACACAAGTTTTGACCATTGTACTACAAAAAACATTGAGATCCGGTTTAACATTTTCGCTGTTTTCGTTTACTAAAATCGCTTCCACATCCTAAAATTGCGTCGTGTATGACAAAATGGCGAATATTTCCAATATTAGATAACTGGTTATAGCAATTTCGAAGCAGTTAATTTCGTAGATGGGGATTGTCGTGCCGATGACCAACCGCTGGGGATTATTACTCCACGATATGACAGTGTATCATATTGGTTACCATTCAAGGCGATGACGTTTAGCGTCGCGACGACATCAGTGTCGGTCGAGACATCTCTTCCCGTATAAAGCGGCTGCTCAACGGATATTGGAAATATGATATTTATTACTTTTTGTGAGATTAGAGGCGCTACGGCGTTTGCTCTTGTGTGCTCACGCGATGTTAGGTAACAATTCTATTTTGTTTGGGTGTGATATAGGGATTCTAAATGACTTCAACAATATTTTTTTAATAAGTTCTATTAGATTAACTAATAATTGCAAAACATGCATTACATCTATTAGAATTGAAAATTTCTCTAGATAATTCTGTTAAATTCATATATAGGATCATATATGCATTTTATCATAGAATCAGAAACTTTGTTTGGAGACGGATGGTGCTTTGTGTCAAAACCTGTATTACCGACTGTGAGTACAATTCTTTAGTCGACGTCTATATATCCGTACATAATGCAGTAAATTATTCTCATTGCTTGTGATTCTAAAAACGCTAACGTAGAGGTTATTTACAGAATGATGTTCAAACAAAGGTGAACTTAATGTAGAAGAGTACACATGAAAGAAGTGCCTAGAAACAATAACCAAGATAATGCTAATATAAATAGTTCATGGTATTTATGGAATCATTCCCGGCAAAAACAATGTGAGAAGAGAAAGGCACTAACGCTTTCTACTCCTGCCCACATTGTTGTTTATCTCTCAGTTTATACCACTAATCTTCCAAAACAGCACTGAAATATTTCCTGGCGCCACCTACTTACAAGAGATACACGTGCCGTCCTAGATAACAGCCACAGAATCCGGAATATAAATGCCAAATTTACCCTTACATTTTCAAAAGATACTGATTAATGTAATGTTTTTTTTCCTTTTATTATTATTACTTTTATTACTATTTACCACGTGTACTAATTTAACCAGTTTCTTTAAATATATAATAAATAATAAAAAGGAGTAAATAAGCTCAAATATTAACTCATTAATTATTAAACTACATAAAAATAATCCCTATTTAATTACATTATTAAACAAATAATGGGCTAGAGCAATTTTAGAGGCACTTAAATATATAGAGGAAATGGGTTTTACTAAAGCAGTGGTTATGTCAGACTCTCAAAGTGTACTCACTGTCAGTGCACCGAGACGCAGAAAGTGGTTTGCTAAAATTCACCCCCTAGTGCTTGATATAATTGCCAAATGTGCTGAGCTTAAATTACAAGATGCCAACGTAAGAATCTTTTAGGTTAAAAGTCATGTGGGGATCTCCCCTAACGAGGTAGTAGACCTTTTAGCTAAGGGCGAAGTCGCAAATCTTAGTATCTACGAATCGGAAGATTTATGTAACCTCAAAAGATTCTTTCTAGAAGAAAAATGGGAAAGTAGGTGGCAAGCCTCATATGAATGTCATCCCGCGCAGTATGCCATAATCCACCCCTCGATCTTTCATACACGTTGGCATAGTAACTCTAGAGTGTCACGATACGAATATTCTGTTGTTGCTAGATTGAAATTCGGACGTGGTTGCTTCCCTTCACATTTACACAAATTAAAGATTTTGGATTCTCCAGCTTGCACATGTGGATATGAGGTGGGTGATTTAAATCACCTTATTTTAGCATGCCGCGTCTATGAGCACCAAAGACGAAATCTGTTTGAGAATTTAGTAGCACATAAAGTAGCCTTATCCACTTCTATAATACTACTACTAAGGTCTAACAACATTGAAATTTGCAGAGTTCTTATTAAGTTTCTCGTTGATTGTCGAATTACAATTTAATAAGTGAAGTTTTTATAATTTGATACATTGCGATGGTAATGTACTAATGGGGTTTGATCCCGTAATGCCAAAACAAAAAAAAATAATGTAATTCTAGTGTAACATAAAAAAAAACTTTTTCATTAGTTCAATCACTTGTTCCTAGTTTTAATTATTAACTTTAGGTTTTTTTTCCATTATTGTAATTTTTTTTATTAGATATCTCTGTAGCTGATCTGATCATGTATTTGTTGAACACGAGACCGGTCGCCTAATTTCTCAATAGAGCTTTGTGAGATCTGGACAATTTTTTCATTCCTACTTAAAACTAAATGATTTACTAAACGAGGAAACATTTTTCTGTCTTGAATTTTTCTGTCTTGAATTTTTCTTAATTTTCTAACCTTAAGAAAATATTTATTTAATACAAATAAAATTTCAAGAAAGTTATCTTCTTATATTATGCATTTTTATAGTCTTGAAATAAAAACATTTTTTTCAATAGAAACCATTTCTCTGCGTGTGCAAAACACTTGCGTTGTTTTCCTTAACACAGGTCTTTATCATACCATCCTTGTAAACCGATTAATCTATTATTTCTCAGTGAATTTTAGATCGTTAAAAAAAGCCAAGCTTATGGAGTTTGGTTTGCTGTAAAGCAGAGCTCGAAAGATATGTGTTGTTGCTGAATATTATAATATACAGCGTCACACAAAAAACGCACAAATATGCGTAAATTTCGACTTTGACATTTGTTTGAGCTTAGAAAATGATGTAAATAACGTAATTTCTTAACTGTCAAATTTGAAATTTTTTCCGAAAAATTGGAAAGTATGCCATTATTTTCGTAATTTTTGAGAAACATCGAACGAAAAAGTTGCTTATTTTTTTAATTTTTTTTAACAATATGTCAGTTTTAAACACTTTGGTGCAACTTTATCTGTTTTTCAATTTTTTTATAGTGATTTATTTTTTAACTGTTTTAATGAAAGCTGGTATAAAATTGTTTTTTATAGGTACAAAATTCATCATTTAAATGTAATTCTGTTGGTAAAACTTGCTTCATTACGATTTTTGATGAAGTAACCAGATGCAAAGACACATTAACAAAAATACCTTTAATAAAATTTGGGTGCATTTTAATGTTCTTGAGTCAAATTTTACTAAAGGCGATTTTTGTTAATATTTATCTCGCTATTAAAACTGAATTAAAGTTAAATGAAAGCATTTACATGCTTCAAACAACTGATAACAGGCTGCTAACTTTACCTGATCTCGTTAAAAGGTTGACCATCTTGGATGAACACGGGTTCATACGTTTCAATGGTGATTACGTTTGGTTTTGATCCTGAATATTTTTTAGGAATTTAGTCTATTGCTTGCAAAAACTTACTAACAATAACGTCCTAAGTGCAAATCGTAGTTCATTTTTAATTTAAAATCAATATATTGTGAATACAAAATCGATGCCAATTACTGCATTAAATAAACCTCACTGTACATTCCAAAATCTTCGAAAAACGAGTTTTTGCAAAAGAAGGATGTACAGGAGAAATGTTCCAAAATATTGTTTATAAAATTAGTTGCAAGGCAAGCAAAAGAAGTTGAAAGAAGTAACTAGACAGGACTTAGAATTATTTTCAATACCTAAAACCTTGTGCTGCCGTGGTCGAGCGGCGGTAAATCGGCGCTAGTCCTGTCCCCGGGTTGAATATCCAACTCTTCAGTGGATTTCGGCAAAATGTGCTTTAACCCAACAGAAAGAAACCTAAAATGTGGAAAATAACGATCTACAAGCATAAATCTAATGAAATATGATTAGAATAATTGATTACCTCGGATGGATGGAGGGTTTACTTGCCAATGGCCGATGATTATTCAATGAAAGACTGACGTACCGTCGTGAAAATTATCACACCCGACAATGTCGATAATGATTGTATATATATAAAAAAAAACTGAATACAGAACCATTCATAGTACTTAATACTGTAATAATTTGAAAATCTTTAGTCTTACATTAAGTAGAGGCGACTGCCACTAGCAGATTTTCGACAAGCGGTCTTTCTCGATTGATGGTAGCCACTAGAAAAAGCGGGGTTGATTACCAATCAACGAACATCGTGCATTCTACTGCAATGAACTTAGGTAAATTTAGTTACAATAAAAAGAACTAAAACAAAATAAAGAGAAAGAACAACGTGATGAATGTTGTTCAATAAACAATCTTTATAATAGAGATTACCAAAAGTAAATTAACCAAATATATATGTCATTAATAGAAATTATAAATTTTGAAGCATATTAGAAAAGATAACATAGCGACATCTATCGTAAACATAAAACAACCCATGACACTAAGAAATACCATTATGTTGACACGTTACACATGTCAGGAACAACCAAATTTTAATCTCTTAAAGTCAATTACTTACTCCAGCCACAAGATATATTGTTACAAAGGAAGTTATTTTGATATTTTTTCATAAGTAAATACGTAATTTTTCCAGCATTACTGGTTTGTAAACTGTAAACAGTCTAGTATTCCATCAAGTTATAAATGCAATGAAGTTCTCATGTTAGAAACATGGTATTAGTTGAGTAATCAATTCAGTAGCTACGATAATTGAAGAAGAATGTTATTCCATCGATACATCAACATATTTTACCATAAATATCATTTTCCAATATTGATTTTCGACCTATGTCCTTTCCATTTTGTCGTGTGTTCTTCATCAGGAGAAAATTAATAACATCAAATACTATTCCAGGTGCAAATTGGTAGCTGAAACGGTACGCAAATAAATGCTGAAACATCAAACATGAAGTCAACATTAGAAAGGAACAGATCAACAAGAAAAAAACAGTAAATAGAAAGGAGAACGACGATCATCAGGATTAATAGGGGACCCGTGCAACAAAGAGGCAAAGAAGCTCGCTAAAAAGTTGTTGATATTCAGTCCTTTAGGTAGTGTTTTCTAAATAAAAGAACAAATACCGTTTGGAACAAATAGATGCTCGCTTTTTGGTCGGGCACAATATTACCGGCTTGACATCAATATAGACATTATGTATTTTTAACATTATCAAATAAATACTAACACCATTAACTTGAAGCCTTCTCCATCGTTCTTCCTCTCTCTCTTTCTCCAGCCGGTGTTTAATAGATTATCTACGCTAGCAATTATTGGGCAATAATATGAACCAGTGGATAAATATTGGAAAATACTTCCAGTAATTAACACATGGGTGTTTTTTTAAAATACCTACCAAATGCATTTGCTTCACCTCCTATCCCTCCGCAGGCTATACTCGTCTCTCACAAAAGAGATTCGATTCTTCGGGGCCTGTGTTTGGATTGCCTTTTAAGCGTCTCGTGTATGGTTGTTACTCCGTAGCTACTTGTGCGATGCCTCGAGAAGCCTATCGTTAGTTTACTTTTCAATTAAAATTTTCTTGTTTTTCGAGTGAATTTGAATAACGTTAAATATTTTTAGTAATTAACGCATCTACCTGATTTGTTATTATAATACCCTTCTTTATTTTGATGTGTATTAAATTTATTATACCTTCATTGTATATTACCTACTAAGAATTTTGATTTATGTTCATTTGAATTGTTCTTTCGTCCAGTCAAACGTCACACACTCGTTGTAATAATGATAATGGTGAATAGAAACAGACAAATTTGAGACGACAGTCGTAGGGTTACGTTCAAATACAATAAAAAATGAATTATGGGGTACTCGTGAACGGTAAACAAGTAGATTGTGTTAATTGAATATAATATAGTTTTATTTACGCAGAATTTAAGTAAGCTATTGTTTCAAAGTTTGAGAGACTAGTTCTAAGAGAAAAAATTGTGGTATAAGATTATGCCGGAAACCTCTTTGAATTTAAACATCCCGTTTGACTCTCTCAAAGTATTGAGTTACATTTAAAGTTCGTGGGCTGACAATTAGCGACAAGATCATGCCAGAAATACAGGGTTATTATAAAGTAACGCAGAAAATTCAAAATAAGGGTTTGTGATATTTATTTTAAAATAATTCTGGCAGTCATTTCGGTTGTCATGATGATGCAGTGACCTTATATCTTTTTTTAATGGAACCGTATGCATTTGTTTAAGTCATTAAAATTTGTGTTTATTAAAGATTGCGATTGCGACGACGAGGCACTTGTTGCAAACAATGAACAATTATTCATCAACGCCCTTCCATTCGTTCAAATTATGGCGACGCCGGCTGGCGTTTAAAATCCAATGTCTAGGGTGAATTATTTCCCGTCTTCGGTTTTGTTTCCATCTATTATAGCTTCGGATGTGTCTTTGCTGTTGTTGTTATGTCTTCCCATTTTTTCCGGTATTTTCCTCTTTGGTGTCTTCCTCTATTTCGTTTCACCATCTCCTTCTGGGTCTTTCCTTTCCTCTGGGTCCTAGTGGGGTCCAGTATGTGATTTTCTTAATCATCTCTGTAGGTCCTCTTCTCATAATATTGCCTGCCCATTTCAATCGCAATGCTTTTATTTGCCTTACTATGTTTGTTTGTTCCACTGCTTCTTCAATTTCTGCGTTTGTTTTCCGGCGTGTATCCCCGTTTCCTGTTACGTGACTACCGAGTATAGTACGCATGATTTTCCTTTCGAATCTCCTCACGTCCTTCTCTTCGATTTGTTCAGTATTGCCGTCTCCATCGCATACGTGACTACTGGTCTTATTGGAGTTCTATAGATGTTTACTTTTGTCTTTCTGTTTAGCTTCTTGCTTCTCAGTAAATGTCTATTTCTGCCGTATGTCTGATTCCCTTTTTGTATTCCTTCAACTACCCTTTCCTTTCCTGTTTTTGTTAATCATTATTCCCAGGTATTTGAATGTTGACACTGCCTTAAAGTTGTTATTCTGTGCCTGTGTTTGCCTCTATCGTCTGTTTCATGTATTTTGTCTGGCTTTCGTTTATTTCGAGTACCATTTTTTTTTTGCTTCTCTCACCAATCCTTCTGTTGCCTTTATTATTGCGGTTTTTCTTGTTGCTATAATCACTACATCGTCTGCGTAGGCTATCAGTTGTATTTGGTGTGTTATTATGTCCTTGTTATTCATTCTTGCTTCTCTTGACGATGCTCTCCTGTACCAGGTTGAAGAGTGTCGGTGACATTGGGTCCCCTGTTTCATTCCTCTCTTTATTCTGAATGTTTGTGATATGATTTCCTGAAATCTTACTTTCGCTTTACAGTTTTCAAGGAACATTTTCGTTAGTTCTCTTAATTTCTTTGGTATTTTAAATTCTTCTAGTACCTTCATCATTTGTAACCGGTTGACTGTGTCGAAAGCGCTTTTAAAATCGATGAAGACGATATGCAGCTCTCCGTTGTATTCCCTGGAATTCTGTATGATCTGTTCCACAGTGTATATGGCGTTACTTGTCGCATTTGAAAAACATAAAAAAACATTGTCTTATTAAAGTTGAATTAAAATTTTGATAATGTGTTGAAATTGTTGTCTCCACACAAGTTGACAGTGTCTGAGACGCGAATAAACATTTTCAATGGTGCGTTGAATAGCATCAGGAGGAATCAAAACTATTTAGGTTCGTATCTTTGTTTTCAAATCGTCTATTGTATTAGGTTCAATGGAAGTCCAATGGTGTCAAATCGTGGGATATGCTACTATACACCGAAATGTGTGCCGTCTTGCTGAAACCATAGATTATCTCTCGGAATGTTATTGTTATTTTGTTTTGGAAACATAATAGCTAAGCCCAGCAGTAATTTGCTTGAAGGAAGTTTAAACGAAACTCAGCAGTAAGATTTCCTTCAAAGAAATAAGGGCCAATAATTTGAGGGCCTGTAATTCCTGCTCAAGCATAAATTTCTTTTGAGGTCGGTGAGTGTAGATTTCCTGAGTCCAGTGTGGATTGTCTCCTGACCAACAGCGGGAATTATGTCAATTTACCGTGCCATCCAAATAAAAAGTTGCCTCGTCAGAAGAAAAAATATTGAATAAAAAATCAGGATCATCATCACATCATGGCATTAACTTCTCACAAAATTGTAACCGCCGATCGGGATCATCATCCTTTAGTTCATAAATCAGCTTGACTTTTTACGGATGATGTTTTTCTTTTCGAAACAATTTGACCACTGTTGAATGTTGTTATTTAAAGCAATTTGCGTAGCAGAGATGTGAACACTGAAACAGTTTACTAAAACCCTTACCACAACACTTAATTCGTACTGGACGCACGTTTCGATAGCCAAGCTATCATCATCAGCAGCAGCAGCAGCAACTCAGTTCAGTCTTGCTGCTGATGATGATAGCTTGGCTATCGAAACGTGCTTCCAGTACGAATTAAGTGTTGTGGTAAGGGTTTTAGTAAACTGTTTCAGTGTTCCAGTGCCACAGTTTTAGAGTATCCGTTCAGAGATGTGAAGATTATCTTCGGCTTCTAATAAAATGTTCATTACTATTATGACGGACGACCAGACTTTGGCAAATTTTTAACACTACCCGTTTCATGAAACTTTGCAACAAATTTTCTTGCCGTGGAACGAGTTGTTGGACGTCTCCCGTAGTGTTCCCCGTTAAAGAAAGCCAACGCTTCTTCGTGGCTTCGCAACTTATCACCACGCCCCACTATGAGCAGTAATTCAATGCTTTCTTTTTTGCTTAAACGTAACGTTTTCGCATTGACAGGTAGACCTGAAACTAATCAACTGTTAATCACAAATTAGAAAACAAGTAATATCATGTATTAGTGATTAAAAAAGGCGTCTCAAACTCGCATGGTAAACGAAAATAAATAATTATTAATTTTCCCTAATAATTGTTCATGTTTGCCTCGTTGCCGTTGTCGTAATCCTTAATAAACACAGATTTTAGTGACGTAAACAAATGCAAACGGCTCCATTTAAAAAATAGTGACGTAGATCACTGCGTCGTCATGACAACCCAAATGACTGCCATACTTATTTTAAAATAAAGCATTTTTAGTTTACTATCTCATGTATTTCTGCATTTTCCTTATTGTAGTCACAAACCCCTATTTTAAATTGTGTGCGTTACTTTATCATAACCCTGTATATTAAGTATGTATTGTAGTTAATAGATTTTATCATTCAAGTTTCTAACACTTACAAATTGCTAGAAAAAGTATTAATCAATTTTCTGATAAAATTTCGAAGACTAGCCTTGAAATCATATTGCTTTGAATTTATATCGCATTAGATGGAATATAGGGAGACGAGTGTCGTCTAGTGTTAGTTTTAGGCATGTTTAAAGCGAAATTTAATGAACTTTTTATTTTCGTTATGTATTTTTGTCGATTTTTTGGGATAACTCAAATTTGTTGTTTTCAATTACCAGTGCGATGAAGAAATGCCACCAACATCATCAGGAATACGTGATCGTCCTAGAAAAACGTTGTCAATCCTCTTTGGGATCAAAACAACGAAGAATCAAATCTCTTTTGAGTAACGTCGAAGCTGATTTATTAACAAGAGCGTCAGTAGCTTCCCTCAGTGCTAAAGGAAAGCGAGCAGTAGCTTCCCTAATAAAAGAAGTATGTGAATCGTCCCCTCGAAGATCTCTTACATACAAAGAGCGAAAAGATTGTTTGAGAAACAGTCACTTGAAGCTATATACTCCAAATGAAGCACTGTCAATGTTTCTTTCTAACAAATGATCTGTTTCCCAGTACAAAAATCTGCAAATGGAGGCTAGTCAACGTGGCTATAGCCTTTATCCTTCACATTATAAATTAATTAAGTCAAAGAAACATTGCTTACCTTCCGAAGAAAATATAATTGTTACCAATGATGGGAACTCGGTCAGAAAATTCTTTTATAATGCAACTGTAAGCCCAGCAATTACTGATGTGGACAAAGCTTTAATACAGCGTTTCTGCATTATTCTTAGAACTCTTCCATTGGGGTTTGGAAAAGACGTGGACACATTTTGTGATTATACAGACACTATCAGAACTATGTATAGTTTATTTCAAATTATAAGAATATAACTGTAGACTTACAAGGCCTTTAATACTTTTATTGCACCTTCTGTGACGATAATAACCTGGCAATGCATATTGAATCTAGGGGCCGTATTGACTATAAATTACGACCCTATAAGATAATTATATGGTTATGTATATATATTTTACAAACAGTATAAATTTACATAGTAAGCAATTAGATGTTACAAGTAAGTAAAGAATTTACATATCAAATGAGATTTAAATGTACAAACAGGTAGTTACGCATATCGCAAATTATAATTCCATTTCTATTCAATTCACTTAAATTTTGTCATTACGGTCCTCAGCAGTTTGTTTGCATATCCAGGTAGTTATTACCGCAGGTGGTGCAATAACAGCATTTAAACCGTTCAAAGTTATATTCTTATAATTTGAAATAAACTATACCTGTCCTCATATAGCTGGTATCCGATGTCTGCTACTGTACATAAGACACTAACCTATGCTTCAAATATTGTCAGTTCCTGTTGTATACCAATAGGTAGTCTGAAGAAGCACAGGTGGCAAAGAATAAAAATGCTAGGCGCATAAGACTTTGGTATAGCAGAAAAGCTTCCAGAAAAGATAACAACAGAGATTTGTTTACGTACCTTCTTATTTCTTCAGATCCTATGATAAGTAGTAAGCAAAAGCCCAAAGGTAAACCCCAATGAACAATCAGTAAAGAAGTGTTAAATTTATTAAAAAGCACTTGAAACATTCACGTTTTGATATACATTATTATTGGTGTTATTATATTCGCATTTAAAAATTTTATATACACATTATTCTTTAGTTTTTAATTAATATATAATATATATTGCATAAAATAAGACAACCTAGAAATAGCATTTTTTAAATTGATTTAGATACTTTAAACTAATTTCCTGAAAAAGAGAAGGCCCATTTTCAACTCGGCAAAACGTGAAATTACCGCTAGAATCTATTTAAATCGTTAGTTCACTGCCCGTTAATCCGAACTCTTATCTGTCCATTGAAAAACGTCGTGTGAACGTTCTATTTTCGGATCTTTTTTCAATTTTTTGTTCTAATTTTAGTTAAGGTAATGGCCTAAATAACTTTTATTTTCTTTCCTTCTTCCAGAGGAAATCTATTAACGTAATTTTTTGAAATCACACTAATACTGTTAATTTTAAGGTTTATAATAACGGTGTCCGTAAAAACATAATTACTATACATCTGTACTAAACGGCAACATTCCCTCTCGTAGCTAAAACAAGACAGGCCTCGGAAATTCTGCGTTCCAAATGCATATACACCGGCTGGACTGTGGTTGGTTATTTGGTCAGGTGTCGTACCGTTGCCATAGCAACCAGGGTCGCGATTTCATTCCAAGCTATTGTACGTTGTAACTACAAGGTGTAACATATAATTCACTTCACAATATTGATCCCGGAATGAATAAGAAACCGCGGGATATTCAAACTGTATTTTCGCACTAATTACGTAACATAAATTTCAATAATTTTGTTTATGAATGGAATTAAATTTTTAAATGATATATCAGGGAGGGCGCGCGGTTTATGGGCACACTGCCTCTGGTCAATTGTGCGCCCGATCTTGTAACGTAAGATACAAAATAAACATTTATCTGCATTACATGTAATTTACTTATAAAAGGTTTTTGTTTTTATATACATTTTATTTTGCAAGAATCAACACTAGTCTGGGCAAACAGCGGTAACAGTCAGTGTAGTAGATATGTTGTGCGGAGTCGGCGGGAATAGAAAAATTACAAAATGTTTCGATGTCGCTAGTAGATTCTGTTCAAATTGTGAAAGATGTTCACGCACAGTTATGCGCTGTAGAAGGCGAAACAAATTGGTGTGTAATACGAAAATTTGAAAGTGTTTTAGAAAAAGACTCCGATTTTCTTATATTAAGACAAATTTGTGAAGTTGCGTGTGAAGTTGTTTCAAAGATTATTTAAAAAATGCAAATATATCATCGCTAGATGTCGAACGGTCGTTTCCGGCATTAAAAAACATTTATTCCACACGTCGTACTCACTTGACTGAAACAGCTGTGGAAACATATCTAATGATTCAAATATTTAACAGATGTTACCCAGTTTGTGATTTCACGGAAGACTTTTAAAACGGTATGTGTTTCAGCACGTTTTATAATTTATTTCTTACCTCCTATTTTATGTGTAGACTTTTATGCGTTCGCCACGCCTCTGGCTGTTACTGCATATTTGCCCAGGTTAATCAACACAATAGATCTCAGGAATATCCTTCCCTTATCTTCTTAACCATTTAAACATAGGAAATCAACATCAATAACAAATAATACGACTTTAAACAGAACTTTCTTCACCACAAAAACATTTTCCCATATCTTTTTTCTACCTTTAAACCAATACTACCGATAGAATTGAAATATCTCCTACATAGGTATGTTGTTACGTACTATAAACTGCACACTGTAGACCACACTATATACTTAAACGTGTAGTAGCATAGAGAAAAACTAATAGCAGTTACCTTTAAGTAGGTAGTATCAATCGTTTCGTGGTAAATAAACGTTCCGCACCGTTCGAAGTTCCATCCTAATCGAGAGATAAGAGATCTTGTCACATTCGTTCTCTTCGCTGATGGTCGTCGCCGTTCCGTTGAGTTCTGCGAGCGATGTGGAGAAATTCTATGATTACTCAGTCACAGATTAATTGCATGATTAAACGGCCAATTGCGGAATGGAATTCAAACGTTGAGCACGATCTACTGCCGTGTGTGAGTGTGTTGGCGTCTCTTCGCGGTGTGAAAATTCCATCCAGTGAGGAGGGCAAACGACAAAAATAAACAAAATTAGTAGTCTTAAAACAAGAATTATTTGTTCTTGAAGTTGGACATTTGAAGTATAAGAATTTTCAAATAATTCTTGTATGATTTTTTTGTAAATTGGTACGACTATAATTCTATGATGTCTGAATAAGTGCTTAGAGACACATTTCGAAATAATTACGACATTTTATTGGAAAAGGTGGAAGTTAAAGATAGGACTTAAACTAGAAACTTTTATCAATGGATTTTCAACGTAGCATAGAGTCACGAGGTAGGCACCATAAATTCTCGGCCTGACAGGCTTATACAGGTTCGAGCGTGTTCAAACTCCGTTGCATCATAGTTGCACGTGCACGAGATCTACACTATATATATATTACAGCTAGAAGAGTAGTCGTTTTTAGTAGCCAGCCAGACAACGTGATTAGTACATGAAAATGTCTCAGATAACGAAAATTGAGTACCGCGTGATAATTAAATTTTTAACAAAAGAAGCGCATACGCCTAATCACATTAAACAACGTTTAGACGGTTTTAGATGATTTATCTCTTTCATATTCCACTGTAAAAAGTGGACAAAAAGTGTTTCCGTTTGAGGAAAGAATCACTTGAAGATGATGAGCGGCCAATTGAACTGATAGCGCCTCAAAACATCTCAATTATTGAAGAAAGGGTATTAGCAGATCGCCGTTTGAAAGTGGAGAAATTAACAGTGCTCGTTCGTTTTTAAACATGTGTGGAGAAGACCCGAAGCCGATTTTGGAGTCCATTGCCACGGGAGATGAAACAATGGTTCTGTATTCTGATCTTCTATCCAAAAAGGAATCGTTGAAATGGCGGTGACCCGATGAACCTCGTCCCAGAAAGGCGAAAGTCGTCCGATCAACGAAAAAGGTGATGGCCACAACATTCTGGGGATGTGAGGGTATTTTACTCATTGACCTTAAGGAGCGCAATACAACTGTTAACAGCACATATTACGCGTCTTTGTTGTATAAATGGAGAGACAATATTCGTGCAAAACGTCGAGGAAAATTGACAAAAGGTGTTCGATTATTACACGACGATGCACCAGTCCATACTGTCCGCCATTTCACAAGCTGCCATCCGCAAATGTGGCTTTCAAGAATTGGAACATCCACCGTACAGTCCGGACATGGCTCCAAGTGATTAATATTTATTTTATCATTTAAAGAAAGACCTTAGGGGACGTCGTTTTAAGGACGATAGTGGGTTGCAAGCAGCTGTAATACAACATTTTGAGAGAAAAACTTTAGATTATTTTTACAAGGGTATAGAATTGTTAATTGATCGTTGTGATAAATGTATTGAAGTTAAGGGAGATTATAGTGAAAAATAAAAATTGTTATATTTTACCAAGTTTATTTTTTCTATATCGGGCCAAGGATTTATGGTACGCCTACCGTCCGGAGTGGTTCCAAATGAAATAGTCAAAAGTCAAGAAAGCAAAGAACTTCTTCCGGTGTTTTATACTATGATAAATGTTGATGAAAGAAGAGACATATAGCAAGCTCATCAGAACTTGTTGTTGTTTACATAAACATTTCTAAGACGCCAATTTTGAGCAAAAAGGCTGTTGTATGAATTAGATTACGAGATCAATTTACCTCAACACATGAGTGCTTTGTGTTAATTGGGGGCGTTTGCACAAATCAAAGACTCTCAAGTACATTATCATTGGAGATACGAATCGATTAAATTGATGGGACTTTCGTTTTGATTAAGACAGTGACATAGAAAAATGAATTTTACATTTTAACTTTCACATTTCGGGTAACAATGTTCTCGTTTTATCAACGCACTTCCATAAGTATTGCCTGAAGATAACCATTTTGATTCGAAATCGATAGCGCTAGTATAAAAACTTGCATGCAACATGGATCATGTTGTAAGGTTCAGTAATTTCAACTTTTTACAACATGACTTATGAAGTTTTAAATTTCGACTATTTCTGGCTGATGATGATATTTTATAAGGAGTAGAGAAAAAATAAATGTTGTATTGGACTGTAGTCTGTATTTTTCTTAATCTATTATGAATACCAACTTGAGTAGTTTTATGAATTTTAAGATAATGTCATATTGTTTCCCTATCGAATTTTTCTTCATAACAACCAATCAATTAAAACAGATCAAATTAAACAATCATGGAAGCACATATTACACTGCTACGTTATTGCAGTTATTTTCATTATTATTTATTAGCCCTATTATATTATTATTTATTATTTCAGCAATCGGCGATTAATTTCATGCGCATCATTGATTGTAGCAAATGATACCCCACCGCGGCTGAGAAATCGAAGAACGCAAGCGGAATTATTCAGCAAGCATGTAACAGATGATTCTCATTATCGGCGTTGGCAGCGGCGGTGGACCGAACTTCGATGAATACATCATAAATACCTGCATATAGAGAGACCCTTTTCTGCAGCGGCGATAATTCAAAGCCCGTGCCAGCGTCAACCGCCGTAACCCATGTACTTGCATCCATACGAGCTTGTGTGTGTGTGTGTGTGTGTATTTCTTCGCGAGTTAGTGCCCTATCTTGGAGCTATTACATACATACTTACGTGGAGTATATAGGGATGAATATAGTCCTGCTTACGTATCTACGGTTGAGAGCAAGATGGCCGAAGAGAGGAGATACACTCCTCGTTGCCCCCGTGGTCACGTCGTGCTCGAATCCTATTCTGCTGTCGGACGGGGACCGCCAAGAACTTATGTCTTCGATGTCGCGGCTCCTATTATTTATTTATTGTGCAACAGCGCGCCATATTGCTCGCGAAACGATTGTGATGTCTCAATCTTTAGGAGTATATATATATATATCGCCGGCTTATATTTAGTGTTGGCCCATTGAAGAACTAATATTGGAAAGATGTAATTTCAAGACGGTGATATGATGAAAAGTGGAACATGGACCATTTCATAATTGTCTGATGTTTCATACACTCTCCTCTGGAAGCAATTCGAAGAAATCAACTTTACTTAATGTTGAGATATTTTGAATTGAATAAATCGGAACTAGTATGCCATGCTTTATTCCAATTAATTGTTTTTCGTATCCTCTTGTTGTGGGACCCATATTTTTTTCAAAATTGTAGTCTATTTATTAAATCATTAAAGCATAATTGTTGTTTGGGTAATACCCTAATACATTATGGCCTCAGATAACTTCTGGTTATAGAAATAATGGTTGGGGGTGCAAGAAAACCGATTATCCAACTGCTATGAATCACGCTTCTTGCCATACGTACAATAATTATGTTTAGTTTGAATTGCGTCGTTCATTAGTTCGTTAGTATCGTTGCAAATATAAATAAAAACAGTATTTATACGGATTTTCCAAAGAACTCATACTTCAAAGAGTTTTAATTTTATTTGTGTGCGTCTATTTTCGCTGGCCAATTATTATAATTGGAAAGAAGAAGGATATAATCACAAAAAAGCACGAATTTCTGCTCTTGTAGAGACGGGAGAGTTCTCTCAACGTGAAGTTGCACAAAGAGAGTGTGTCACATCAAAATGTTCCGAGAATCGCGAAATTAATTAAGGAGAATATTCCAAGTACAAGTAGTGGCGGAAAATACTAAGCCGGAAAACGCAAAACAACTGTAAGAGATGATCGTCCTATAGCAAAAGTGGCTACAGAACATCGCTTTTTACCCACTAAAGGTGTTCACGAAATTCTTAGTGGAGAAGGTATACAAATATCAGCCCGAAAAGTCCGTCTTCATGAAGCAGGCTTGAAATGCAGATGTTCGGCAAAGAAGCCAAGACTAGCATCTAAAATGAAAGTGACACGATTTCAATGGGCTAAAAAATATAAAAAATATTCAGTTGAAGATTGGGCAAAGGTAAATTTCATTTAATATCTGTATTTTGGTCAAATTCATCCTCATAGTTCGCTGAATGGTTCTCTACATTTGTTACTTTTTTCCAGATAGATTCCTTGAAGTTCATGTTATTACACTTCTCATACTTAAATATGTCAAGTGACTATAAGCAACAGAAGTTAAATACACGAACCCACATTTTGGTATATGGAATTTGAAATATTATTTATATATTTTTATGACTACATTCCACTGAGTACTTTATTTTGCCTTTCTTTTTCAAAAATTTCCACGTAACATCAAAAATATAAAAGCTTCAATTCCACGATGGTGTTAGCGCAGTATCATTATCATCTTCACGATCATCGCCATAATAATAATAAGGAGACTCGAAAAAGGGAGAGAAGGTACGTATCAGAGCTGGATGCGAAGAATGGAGAGAACGAAACACGAGCTGAGCCCTCGGTAATGCTTGTACACATTCAATAAAGTAAGGGATCAAGTGGGATACGGGATCTAAGGGGATGTAGGCGCAATAATTGAACGTCGACGCGTCCTTTGCCCGCTGCAGCAGCGATAGAGCGATATGGCGGATAGGGAAGAGGGTGCGGGAGACGCGGGGTAGGCCCAAAATCATGTTTAGATCGCACATTTAGATCAATTTTGTTTGTTGTAGCTTAACAATTGGTGAATTATAATGCGCCCGATTACATTGACGTCGTTTATAAAAGATAGGCGTGCGGACCCTACCTATTTTTGGTCTATACTTCTGCTATACACACAGTCAGTTAGTCGGTAGATATATATTGCGTTATATACGCGCGCTTTCACTAACACATACGCGCGTTTAACGAAGCATCAAAGCTTGTATCTAAGCTCGGTAAAATCGATATAATCGTTCTTTTTGTTGGATTAATTGAATGCGTTTGTTAATTTCACAATAGGGCCGATATCTTTGACAACGTTTTAAGGGGGAAGAGAAATACCCACACGGACGGATAAAAGAGGAAAAGAATACAGATTATCTCTAGCGATAAAGACCAACGATATTAGCTTCTTTTCTTCGAAATTGCAATAAAAACTGGCGATATTCAGATCAAAAAATGCTATTGTGGTTTCATGTGATGGCATAACATAAACTTGATGGTATCATTATGAATACCATTTCTGCAATGAGGGTAACTGGTTTTAGGAAAATAACTTAAAATTGAATGTAGCCAAGAACAAGTTAAATAAAATTAATGCAAAATAATAATAATGATAATGATAATAACAATAATAATAATAATAATAATAATAATAATAATAATAATAATAATAATAATAATAATAATAATAATAATAATAATAGTAATAATAATAATAATAATAATAATAATAATAATAATAGTTTTATTTTCAACAGGTATAAATGTCCAAGAACAAAAAATACAAAATATGTAGAGATTTTGTGCGCTGGAGTTTCACTTTTCTTTGTGTTTCTGAATGTAAAGCAGTGAAGCTGATGTACAACATTAGTTTATATTTCTTTTGATGATAATGAAAATACCATTATTGTTATACTTGGTTTACTATATTTCTTATAGGAATGTATTGATGACTGTAATAGTAAAACTGTTGATGTAAAATCGATTTCGGCAAGCTTTTACAAGCTTAGAGGTAAAGGAACCTCGAAGGTGGGCGGTAAAATAGCTTAAATTGAATACCACGGGCATTCCATTGGCTACTTCTAAAAGGAATTACAGTTGTTCCAGCGTTTTTACGAAGGTGGATCATTACTGAGGTATTTTGACATTACTGCAGTGGCACGGCCATTCTTCATAAGGTGCCGTACAAAATTTTAGGCAGATGCATTGGTTAGTTTTGATTTGGCAGCCATTTGTATAAGACGTGTTTAGTGTTTTTGTATAAAATGGAAAAAGAACAATATCGTTCAGTAATTCGCTTTCTGAGTTTGGATGGAAAAACATGCGAAGAAATTGAAGCGAAGTTGGATGTTGTCTATGGGGACTCTTCACCATCTATCACAACTGTTACATATTGGTTTAACGAATGCAAACATGGTCGTACATCGATTTTTGATGAGCAGAGCCCAGGTTGTCCGTCAGACATGGTTGCTGACGATATCATTCAAAATGTCCGCGATGTGCTTCTCGGAGATCGCCGAATGAAGTGCATGAAGTTGCAGAGGTCGTAGGTCCATCGTACGGTACGACAATTAACATTTTACAGCAAAAGTTTGGAGCGAGAAAGCTGTCCGCCCGATTGCTAACAGTGGACAACATGCACCTTCGAAGCAGTGTTTGGATCTCTATAAGCGAAATCAGAAAAGATTCTTACGTCGAATCGTTACTGTTGATAGAACCTGGATCCACTACTATACGCCTAAGACGAAGCGATAATCAAAACAATGTACTTCAAGCTGAATGTGCTCCACAGATGGTAAAAACGGTCCCATCAGCCGGAAAGGTTATGGCCGCAATATTTTGGGCTTCGAAGGAAATAATCCTTATTGACTTTTTGGAGAAATTCGACGAAAAATTTGATGAGAAGAACAAACAAAAAGTTTAATTCCACCATGATAATGTACCAGCTCACACCTCCGGAGTTGTGACTACCGAATTGCATGAATTGTACTATGAATTACTGCCCTATTCACCATAATCGCCCGATCTGACTCCCTGTGACTTCTTTTTATTCTCCAATATGAAAACGTGGCTCGCAGGGAAAAAATTCAGCTCAATCGAAGTGGTCACTACTGAGACAGATACTTACTGTATGGAATTTAAAAAGACCTATTTTTTAAAGAGTTAAAGAAACGGCAGGGACGTTTGGAAAAGTATATCGTACTAAGAGGAGATTATATAGAAGAATAAATCAAAATTCTTTTGAAAAATGTGTATCTTCATTATTTATTGATCTATTGATCCCCTCGTACACTTAACAAAATTACTGTTGATGCAGAACTGATACAAGGTTGATCTAAATAAAAATAAATACAACTAACAAAAATAACTGTAGGCTCTTCACTGGTCGTCTGATGAGTGGTTATCTACTCATCACACGACCAGTGAAGAGTAATCATCGTCCTAAAAATGCCGACCGCAGTGTTTGGCGAAACGTCGACTTCGACACATCAAAGACCATCAGCCCGGAAATATGTACTGCTAGTACAAATTCACAATTAACAAACTTCAAATTAAAGCATTAAATGTAGCAAGGTAAAACAAAAAAAATTATCAATAGAAAAGAGAAGAAAGAAAAGAGCAAGTGAAAAAGGCAACTTTATATTTTTAACAATCTCGGTTATATAATTGATACATAAATCTGACGTATTACAAATTAAATTAAAGTTGAATGTTGAGATTTGAAAAGAGATGTGTATTTGCAGATGGTAATGAAATGTGATTTCACATCGGGAAGTTAGTCTCGGTACATTGTTATGAGTTAAAAGATTGAATAAAAACTTAACACATAAGTTTGCGTCGATTTTCCAGGGACGAAACATTAAATTGTTTTCACATAAGTGAACACTTATAGCCTCTGAATGTGTATCATTTGAAAAACAAATTAAATACTTCAGAAATCGTCTTTGGAGTCTTTGAATGCGAATCTTATCCACATTAATCGGATACTTATACACATTGTACATAGGCTTCCAAACTGTCGTACAGTATTCTAGCTTGGACCTTATAAACGAGTTAAATAACAAAAGACATTTTGAAAATCCTTTCAATTCCTATAAATGTAACCATACACTGAGCTTTCTTAGATATGCTATTTATGTGCTCAGAAAACGTTAATTTGACATCTATATTACTCCAAGTTTCTTTCTGTTAAAGCAACGTTATATACGAAGAAAAATGTATACATAAAACAGCAATAACCACTGAAGCTAGCGTTTTTAGAAAAAATAGGTCGATTTCTATTTCTTATGAACTAACTTTTGGAGTTATCGGCAATTCAATTAAATTTTCTATGTCACCTGAAGTGACGTCAACCTTCTTATTTTAAATAGAACATCCTATATATTTTTATGTTCTTAGAAAGGTAATCAAAAGACGAATCCAACGATATTACATATGTTACACTTTAACTTAAGAGATATGACGATATGCAGTAATCAAAATGATGGTAATCTGTTTTTGTTGTTACGCAAAGTTGGCTAGGAAAGAGCACCAAATTGTCTCTTGTGACGCCAAACTGATCTAAAGAGTTCGTTGCGAAGCAAAGTAATCAATAATTGTAAAATAATTGGCAACAATTATCACGAAGTGAAGATATTGAACACTACCCTAGGATAAAATCTATAGAGCGAACTGCCTTAACAGAAGATAAAACAATTAAATCATTATACAATTTGTTGCACAACAACGGCAAATAAGGTGATACTTGTTGCAAAATTTACATAATATTAAAGTTGATCCAGCAATTTTGCATGGTTTGTGCCAAAGCCATCATAAAGGTAACAACACAAACACCTAAAAAACATATTGTCTATCAACAACTAACAAACTTAAACAAACCTACCATAATTAATGAACACAATAAAGTTCGATAAAGTAAAGAAGAAACAACAATTAATAAAACAAGTTAAAATGAAAGAAAATAATAACCAGAACAAAGAATGAAAGTATGGCAAATGTAGGAAATAATAATAAACAACAAGAATTATTTACGCTTTTGGAATTGGGATTTGACAGTTTGGCAATTGTTATGATTACTTGGGTTAGCAACGAGCTTTTTGGATCAATCTGACATCACAGGAAACAATTTGGCGCTCCTTCCTAGCCAACTTTGTGTAACAACAAAAACAGTTTACCAAAATCTTTATTGCTGCATATTTCTTAAGTTAAAGTGTAACATATGTAGTATCGTTGGATTCGCCTTTCGATTACCTTTCCAAAGACGTAAAAATATACAGGATGTTCTATTTAAAATAAGAAAGTTGACTTCACTTCAGGTGACACCGGAAGTGCAATTGAACTACCGATAAAGGCAAAAGTTAGTTCACAAAAATAAAGATCAACTTATTTTTTTTTTAAACGCTAGCTTTTGTCGTTCGAAAATTAGCATGGTGGGGAATTCTTTAGGACCATTCTGTATATAGTAAAATAAGTGACACCAGCACTTTATGTTAAATCAAACTATAATTTTTGTTACAGCAAAAACTTTTTTTCTTTGATTAAATATACGTGTTATAATTCTTATATACTAGACTGGTTGAAAAGTTCGCTGAGAGGAAATGAAAAAACAAGTTTATGGTTCAAAAAATGACTTTATTCTTCAGTATATTTTCCCTCAAGTTCAATACACTTTTTCCAGCGATTCTCCAATTTACGTATCCCATCCCCGAAGTGATTTTACGGAAGGTCTTCAAAATACCCATCTACGGTTGCAATAACTTCTTCATTTGATGGAAGACGCTTTCCACGTAGAAATTTTTTGAGGTTTGAGAACAGATGGAAATCAGAGGGAACCAGATCTGGTGAATAGGGCGGATGTTCCAAGTGTTAGACCAATTTCGCCTTCACAACACCGCTTGTATGAGCAGGTGGATTGTCTTGGTGATAGATGATTTTTTTTCTGCAAACCAGGTCTTTTCTCTCGAATTTTTTCGTTCAGTTGGTCCAAAAGGTTTTCATAATATACTGCTGTTACTGTTTTACCAGTTTGATGGTAATCAATTAACAAAATTCCTTTTGCAAACTAAAATACTGATGTCATAACCTTCTTGGACGATTTCGACCCCTTCACTTGCTTCGGAGCTGGACAACCAGGTTCAGTCCACTCGGTTGTTTGTTGCCGCAGTTCAGGATCATAGTGTTAACCCAAGTCTCATCCATAGTTACGAATCGACGCACAAAATCTGTTTTATTCATTTGAAAACGGGCCAAATGTGGCTGAGAAAGTCTTACTCGAATGCGTTTTTGATCCAAAGATAACGGATGCTGCACTCATCTTGTTAATAGCTTTCTCAGACCTAATTCATTTTTCAAAATATGTAACACCCGTTAAGTTGAGATGCCCATAGCCTCAGCAATATCACGCTTGGTCAATCGTCTATTATCCATAACCATATCATGTACAGAATTAATCATTTCTTCAGTAGTAGCACTTTTTGAATGTCCAGAGCGAGGATCATCTTCGAGGCTTGAACGAACACGTTGAAACTCTTTAGTCCACTTGCACACCATTGTTTCTGAAGAAGCATCACCACCCAACACATTTACCATTTCGTTATGAATTTCCATTGCCTTTAAACCTTTTTTTTATTACAGCACGATGTTCAATTGTTTCCATTAAAAAAAACACTGTGGCACGTCTACTTTCAATAGTTTGTAAACAAAGACTGAAATGACATACCGACTTGAAATTTTCTGCGGGTTCATACGAAGGATGAATACGTTTAATACAGTTATAAATTTGTTTCTACTAGTGGAGCGTAGTTGTCGCTCCGCAAACTTTTCAACCAGCCTAGTAAATTGTTCTTATTTAAAAAATACAAAATTTTCCTCCATGGTGTTGTCAGTAGTGTAGTTGAATGATATAGTATTAATTTTCCCGGCGTATGTCATAATGACACATTTGGAGACATTTAAACTTATCTTGTTGGCGGAGCACTATAAGCTTATACTACACAGATCGATATGAAGCAACAAATCATCCTAAAAAAATCGATTTTGTAGAAAATGTTCATGACATCCACAAAAGGACGCATTGACGATACCATTAATGGAAATTAAAAATAAAATCGGACCCAAATTAGATCCTTAAAGGAGACCGGAAGTTGGAACAAATGTTTTTAATATAAAATTACGATATGCAATATACTGACGATGCTCAAAGGGATATCAATCAAACCGCAAAAGCGGGCCGAAAAATCTGTATCGAATGGTTTTTTCATTAAAACATGATGGTTTATCTTGTCCAAAACTTTTTGGAACTCGATGTGGATCACATCAATTAACTTGTCCCTGTTTGTACAAAACTTTTGGGTGAAATAGAAGTTTATTTATCATGAAAACCGCTCACTCACATCATATTAACGATCTATGTATTATCGAAAAAAAGTATTTTTTTTTCTTCAGTTTACAGAACGAATGACAATCGTAGTAGACCAGATCTGAAGAATGGCGAGACCGTTCGAGAATTTCGAAAGTGGCATTTTGGATGGTATCCGGTGAAATAAGACACTGTATGCTGAATGCAATAAATAATAATGAGTTTATTGATTAAAAACTAGTATCCTAGGCAAAGTAACTTTTCCTTTTGCATTACATAACAGTGTTCATTTTATACAGTCTTAAGGATCTCGTAAAATACCGATATGAATTCGCCGAATATCGCCGATTTACGACGTCGCCGTTCAAAATTAAATTCGCAGAAATACCGAGGACAATAATTTTAATATAACATTCCTGGTAACGTTTATTACCAAGTTTAAAGAAGGGAATCGTAAAATCGGCTACTTCTCCGTCTCCTACTTTTTTGGAACAATAAAACCGGCACTGGTGCTTGAAACCACCCGGTAATCAAAAGTACGTTCGCTTCCACAAATCACCCTTTCTTCCTCCAAGCTCCTCTTGCTTTTTTATTATTACCTCTGGTTCGAAAGTGTGCTGTTCTTTTTGTCACGAGTGATATTAAAATTATGCCGCGAGGAGTTTATTCCCGCCACTACGTGAATGGAGATCGTTTTAGATGGTGTGAATAAGAAGTAATTGCGAAAGTTTTTCAGTCGAAATGAAACTTTTCTGATTTACCATTCGTTCTTTTCAGGCGAAGTGAGAATGTAGGCAGCTTTGTAAGAACGGTAACACGACGAAAGTGAATAAAATTGAAATTAGGGTGCACATTTTAAAATAAAACTTTTTATTCAATTTGGGATACCGTGAAAATTAGGAAATGTATTCAATGGTTAAATTAGAATATTATTAGCTAAAAAAAGTATTTATTTCAGTTAGGTATATTATCGGCAAACTGAAATCTATAAAATTTCATGTTGGTAAAATTCCAGTGGCTGTTTGTGGGATCGTGTTTTAACAGCGGTTTCTACCACAGTATCTGTAGAAACGCTGGTCTTTTAATGATTGCTTTAATGGGTCAAACGCGTCGAAATTGCATAGAAACAAATGGGAACTGCGCCACCTTAATCACATGGTTAAATAAATCTTTGGGTTATGAGATTGAGTCAATTTTGAGATGCTAAAATTATTGCCAAAAATATTATTTGGATAAATTTTAAAACATTTTTATCAACCACGCTTGCGAATATTAAACAACAATGTACTGTTCTGTAAAATATTTATATAGCCAAACGCAGCTGTCAATCGAGCAGGTATAGTGTGTTCAGTATGGCCAGTCGATAGGTATGAAATTCCCTCTGGCGGATATTAGTTCTTTTTCGGAAGCCTCCTTACCTCCCCGAGCCTCCCGATCTTCGGAGTGGGACTACTAAATAATTTATTAGTCTAGCCAATAACAAATGTGGGGTAACGTGGACAAAACTCCTATTCTGTACAATTTCTCCATTTCGTACATCTTGAAAATCAATGAAAAACGTCCCCACAACAAACAACAGTGTTGTTCAATTCAAAGGTATTTCGAGTATTATTTCATAAATTAAATATTTATCGTAATGTGTCTATCTAGAACGTCAGTGAAATTTAGTATTGGGCACTTGTCGATGCTATTCTGCATCACAGAATAGCATAATTTCAGTCGTCTAATCGAGTCAGTCCATTCATTCTCTCATGCTACTTCTAAAAATAACATTATTTATCAAAATTCCTCGTTAAATGATATTTAGGTGGAAATCATCAAAATTTGTTGCGGATAAAAACAATCGCCATCGCGATTAAAATAAAGCAGAAAAGGGACGGCAATTAAATTCAACATAATTAACTTGTATTTTGGCTGCGCTCCGAGTTTATAGTGTCTAATATTCAAATCATAGAATAAATTCAATTTAGAAGAGAAAGTTGGAGGTTAGGATAGGCAGGCTTCCTGTGAATGGCATAGGAACATACAGTTTATATAACATCTTTGTAAAATCAATGTTAGTTTCAATTTATAGCTTTCATTTCCCTTAAAATCTGATTCGTTGATGTTTAAAATTTATTTAAATTGCCGAAAAAGTATTTAAGAACACTTCCGAATCCCACAGTTCATTTAAAAATTTAATCAATGTACAAAAATTCCATTTTTTTTCAGTACATACGAATATATAATCAAGTCCAAATAATGTTCACTTACACTATGTTGAGACTAAGTACGAGGGTAGTCTGAAAAGTTTCCAGCCCAACACAGAAACAAGTATTTCTGTAAAAACGAAGAGTGATTCGTAGTTGGCTGCGGTGAAGTACAAACGAAAACTATTGGTAACAGATGAGCGAAAAGACGCTAGGACAATCGCAGCCTTTTAGCTCGAATTGTGCTTAGCTGAGAGTTAATTTCAAAATAATTTCCGGTGTTAGTATTGTTTAAGTATAATTCAGGTTCGGTCATTTGAAACAACGCGGAGTTTCTTACGTGACGCGCTAGTATAGAGAGGGCGCGTAAACGCCATAGTTTTAACGTTAGTTCCTTTTCTGTAATTAATTCATCACTCATAAAAGTTATTTATTTCAATCTCCTCATTTAAACTGCCAAAACGGTTGATTGATGCATCCGGATCTACAATAGAAAAATATCTTTCACATAGATCAAAAAATTCACAACAGTATAGTGTACACTACTTGGCAAATGAATGGAATAAATTCATTAAATTAGAAGCAATTTGTTTTTCGAGTTCTTTTTCTCCAGTTCTGGTTTTCAACTAATGACGTCATCGACCATTTTTTTAAATAACAGCTCCCGTCTTCTGTTATTTTGACAGATCATTTGCTTGTTTAAATAGTACCATTAAAATCTTAATAGCTGACATAAACATTTTCGAATAAAAGTAATTTAGAAAGTGGAAAACATAAATTTTATCAATAACAAAAAGCAAAGATATTCAAGAAATGAAATGATTGTTTCCTTTAGATCAAGTGTTTGAAATGCCATCCACTGATCTCTGGGCAATAAACAAATTTGTAGATGTACATTCTGAATGACGTCAGCACTAATTCGACTCACTTCATACCTAATTCTATTCTTCAGATCTTCTAGATTTTGTGGTCTATTAACATAGATTTTTGATTTTACCCTTTAAATAAGAAACAATCAAGGGGCATACGATCTGGGGGCCTGGCGAGCCACTTTGTTGGTCCTCACCTACCGATTCACCTCCCACGAAAGCAGTTGTTTGGAAATTTGTGAACAGGACGTGCAAAGTGCGGAGGTGAACCATCTTGCTGAAGTCAAATATCGCCATTTGGTAAGTCAGGATCATCCTAATTTGGAAAAATTTCTGCAAGAGTATGTAGAAGTGCATTTCTTAAAAATCCAAATATTTATGAGGGTATATGGAGTATAAACATGTATTCGAACTCTGTGGCACTGGAACACTGAAAACTTCACTAAAAGCCCTTAGCATCGTTAGCCCTTACTTCAATCGCACTGGACATACGTTCAATAGCTAAGCTATCACCGTCAACAGTAAAATTAGACTGAAATGAGAGTTCAGTTTTACTGCTGAAGTGATAGCTTGGCTATTGAAACGTACGTCCAGTGCGAGTGAAGTATTGTGATAAGAGTTTTTAGTGAAGCTTTCAGTGTTGAGTATGTGCCTCAGTAATCCAGTGTCGATTCTCTCTACTCCAGTACCTGCAATTTTGTCGATTCACTGTTCCATTAAGGCAAAATGAGGCTTCAACAGAAAAGAAACTTGGCGAATGAAGTGTGGATTATGGCTGCGTAAATCCTGCATTTCATCAAAAAACTGCATTCGGCGATCAGGGTCCTCTTCATTGAGTTTTTGCAGTAGTTGTATTTTGCAGGGATGATATTTTGTGAAACTTCGTTGTCTGCTGCAATTGATCGAGATATACCGTGAGGATTCCCGTCCACACTTAACGAAATATTGAGCATCTTTATTCATTTTCTTAGGACGCTCTGTATTTGAAATGTGTTTCACATGCCCAGTTTCTCTCGATTTTACTCACTGTAGATTGGTTGATATTGGTGGATATATCGTATTAAAACAATTGCACACTTCTTGCTAAGTTCTTTATTTTTTATCGCCGCATCCAACAATAACAACATGAGTATATGGATTCATAGTGTCACAAGTTTTGTTCTAGAAATATATAGGGTTCGTTGCAATGGTTTCTTTACTATAAAAGCAACAGCACCAGACGATTATTCCAAATGCTATAGTGTATTTCCTGACGTACAAAAACGGAGACCTGTTAAAACTATTGATTAACTAGATATTGCAACTGAAGATTTTTTCTCTTAATGGAATATATGAGAAAACTATGAAGGTAATTTACATGTACGCATGAGAAAATCTAATTAGATATCCTCATTTGTACGTTTTTGTCGAGTAAATTACTGCAAACGCCTCTACAGAACTGAACAAATCGTATTGCTACAAATTCTGACGCGGCAGCAATCCCAACTACTGGCTTAAACCGCCATAAGTTAATTAATTGAAAAGTAATGCCATCACCTATCCACCATCCATGGACGCGCGTTTCGATGTTATACATCTCGTCGGCATAGTTTTGTGGAAGGTAATGGCATTTCAATATTTTAAATCGTATATATACGAAGTAGATGTTTACATGTACGCATGAGGAAATCTAATTACATATCCTCATTTGTAGGTTTTTGTCGAGTAAATTACTGCAAACGCCTCTACATTACGCCATTACCTTCCACAAAGCTATGCTGACGAGATGTATAACATCGAAACGCGCGTCCATGGATGGTGGATAGGTGATGGCATTACTTTTCAATTAATTAACTTATGGTGGTTTAAGCCAGTAGTTGGGATTGCTGCCGCGTCAGAATTTGTAGCAATACGATTTGTTCAGTTCTGTAGAGGCGTTTGCAGTAATTTACTCGACAAAAACGTACAAATGAGGATATCTAATTAGATTTCCTCATGCGTACATGTAAACATCTACTTCGTATATATACGATTTAAAATATTGAAATGCCATTACCTTCCACAAAGTTATGCCGACGAAATGTATAACATCGAAACGCGCGTCCATGGATGGTGGATAGGTGATGGCATTACTTTTCTATGGAGGTAATCATGTTCAGTGGAGGAAAGAATGTTGCAAAAAGAATAACAATGGGACCAACTTATTGCTTTATTGATGATATTTGTTATTAGTTCCAATTGCGTATGCAGTGCATTTCATTATTCTTTCCGTAAAATTTATTCAACAGTCGCTTCACAAAAGTTTTGCGATCGCTTTATTGTGTAGCGCAACAATTTCCAGCAATTTATTCACCTAATATAAACATCGTTACTCACCCAACGCGACAATATTTCCTCCAATTCTCTCCGTTCGAGATGCAAATATTCTTCATTTCCAGAGATTTCCACCATCACGAGAAGCTTCTCCAAACGGTACGTGGTAAATTCGATTGGAAAATTTTTTATTCCCGTTGGCCGCGCTGCAGCTTCACGTAGGTTTCACTTTTTCCACCTCTTCCTCTTCAACCATTCCCCCGTCGCCATATTCCCCAGCGGCGCTGTGAAAGCCTCGCTGGAAACTCGTGTCGCATAAAAAGGGAGGAGGTTTTTCCTTCGCACGGCAACCAATTTAAATATAAATATTTCAAATGTGAAACGTAATTTAGTCGCCGTAATTCCGTGCGCGTCGTAAAAATGTCGCGGGAAATTTTAATGTCGCTGAATTATTACGTTTTGTGGAGAAATTAAAGTCGGAGAAAAGGCGGAGGTGCAATAATTTTCGTTTATGTGCTCGCAGCTTCGAATAGGATGGAAGAGGAGGCCGACTGGAATGATGGCGACGGGGAAATTTGGGAGGTAGCGGTGGATCTTCGCTTCTAGGAATGGCAGATTTTTATTGTGCAATTATAGGGAGATTTTAGAGCTTTATGTATTACCTTAATATTGACCCTTAATTAAAACAGTTTCTAGGATATCATTTTGTTAATTTTTTTCATCAAGCATTTGTATTTTTTTTTACCTTCCCAAAAATTAATTCCCATTTAATCGAAATTACAAATGGCGCCCCTTTCACATTTTTTAGTTTTTCAACATCCCAAAATAAGCAAAACTATTGATCAATAACGATTAAAAAAAACAGAAATAGAAAAGCTTACAAGGGTGAGGTACCCCACACGCAGGAAAACGTTTACTTGTATTAAAGTTGTCCGCCTTAATTCACGACAATTACTGTTTCAATTATCCCCAATACAATACATGTTTTAAATAAAAAGAAATATTTTCTTATCGTTTCTTTCTCCGTTTAAGGGAGGTATTATAATCTTTTCTTTTTCCTTAATTCTTAAAACCTTGTCTACCCTTATAGGTGTAAGGCAGGTGTGGGAGTTGAATTTTCTCTAGGTGTAGTTTTCTATATTTTCTTCCATTTCTTTCTTTCCTGTGTGGCTTGTTGTGCATCGTCCCAAGTCACTCCTCTTTTTTCAACGGCACTTCTCACGTTTTCCAACCATGTTTTTCTCGGACGTCCTCTTCTTCTTTTTCTAGATGTTCTTGCTTTAACACTTGTTTGACTATTTTCTCATCTTCCATTCTTTTTACGTGTCCGAACCAGCGTAATTGACCTTCTTCTATTTTTTCCCCTATTGATTTTATTCCCAGATTCTAGCTGAATGTCGTATTTCTAATTTTGTCTATTTTAGTTTTGTCCTCCATTCTTCGTATAAATTCCATTTCTGTGGCGATCAGTTTCCTCCTTTGTCTTTCTGTTAATGTCCATATCTCCGCTCCATGTATAAGTATTGGTGTGACAACCTTCTCGAAAACCTACACTCTTATATCTTTAGGTATCTCCTTCTTTCCTAGGAATGAATGTTTAACACTATTATATAACCGGCCTCCTGCTGTTTTTTTTTCTTTTATATCTTCTTCATTTTTTCCGTCTTCTGATATCATGGAGCCTACGTATTTAAATGTTTGCACTTGTTGTAGTTCTTCAGTACATATTTTTATAATTTATATGTTTTCTTAAGGATAGTAAAATAGTTTTTTTAATTCTAGAAAGCTTTCAAAAATCAATAGTTTCATTTTCTTAAAATGAAGCATTTTTCACTTAGAACTCTTTAATGCATTTTATTTATATGCACGTGTACTAATTTAACCGTTTTTTTTTAATATATAATAAATAACAATAATAAAAAAAGGGACGAATAAACTTAAATATGAACTCATTAATTGTTAAACTACATAAAAATTATCCCTATTTAATTACATTATTAAAGAAATAATTTAATTATACTGTAACCTATAAAAAACTTTCTCATCAGCTTGCTCTTAATTTTAATTACTAACTTTAGGTTTTTTTCCATTATTGTAATTTTTCTTTTATTGAATATCCTTGCAGCTGGCCTGGTGTGTTTTTTGAACACGAAACTGGTCGCTTAATTCCTCAATAGAACTTTATGAGACTTGGACCATTTTTTCATTCCTACCTTTAATATAAATATTTTCTTAACTTAAAACTAAATGATTTACTTGGAAGAAACATTTTTCTGTCTTGGATTTTATTGATCTTCTAACTCTAAGAAAGTATTTATTTAACGAACACACCGGCAAATTTAAAGGAACGGATATAAAATGGACTTTTTCTCTCCATAACTTTCTTTTCTCATAACAAATTTGAATGGTTTTTTTTTATTGGAAAAATTAACTAATGGCTAGCTGATTGCAGTTTGTTTTGTAAAGCCTCATGCCATTCTCAAGCTTCTTTAAAAACGTAATACAAGAAGGTAAAATTTTTGCAGAAAATGAATTGTATACTTTGATTTGTTTTAAACATTTAATGTTCAAGAAAAAATACAACAATTTTTTTTTCAAGAACGAGCGTTTCCTCCACGAGTTCTTACAACTGCGGCTTTCCATCTTCCGATACTTCCAATGACGTTGAGACATCATTTCTTGAGGCAAATATTCCCATATTTCAATTAGAGCAGCTCTCACGTCTTCGGTGTTCCGGACTGCAGGAATTCTTGACCTAAGTCGTCTGCCTTGCATATCCCAAACATGTTCAATTTGATTCAAATCCGGGGAACATGCAGGCCAGATCATTGTTGGTATTTGTACTTGATTCCAAAAGTCAGTTACATAGTGAGCTACATGAGGGCGAGCATTGCCGCGCATTAACATGAATTTTGGACCGATATATGGAGCGAAAGGTATCACAGAGTCTTGCAGAACTTCCCTTACGTATCTATCGGCAGTTAAAGTGCCGCTATCAATTACCACCAACTCTGTGCGTGCCCCTAAACATATTCCACCCCACACCATAATTGACCCTCCACCGAAAGAGATTTTAGGAGTAAAATTAAATTGTTCATTTTGTTCTCCTGGACGTTGATACAATCTATCCCTACCATCTATCGAATTTACGCAGAAACGGCTTTCATCTGTGAACAAAATTTGACCCCACTGATTATTCCAATTTTGGTGTTCTCTAGCGAAGGCTAGTCGCGCTACTCGGTGATGTCTTTGGAGACTTGGAGCTTTTTTTGGCCTATACGACCCCAAACCAGCTTCTTTAAGTCTTCTTCTAACTGTACGCTCACTTATTCTGGTTCCACGTACTTTTTCTAGTTCGTTTCGTGTTTGAATAGCCGTTTGACGCCTATTTCTGAGTGTTTACAACGCTATAAATCGATCATCTACAGGCATTGTTGAGCGTTTTCTGCCTTGACCTCGTCTTCTCACTTATTCTCCAGTTTGCCTCCATCGTCGATTTTGATTTACCGAACATTTCAGCAATATCACTGTAAGATCGACCACTTTCAATCATTGCTACAGCCCTAGCGACATCAGTCGGTGCTAAATCGCCCATTATGCCTTATTTCACAATCAACGTACTGATAATTATGAAAAACAAGCCAAATTTGAACAATGGTTTAAGAAAAAAACAAAAAACCTTTATGAAGAGAAAATATCCCCTTTACATTAAATGCGACAACTAACGGGTGTTTACTCTTTCACAGTGAATCACATGACAACAATGTACGTAGTAAACGTCAATCAAACATGGCTGTCTAGGCCTACGCAGCACTAAAAAGAAAAAGAAAAAAGAGGTAATTTTTTGAAATTTAACTCCGTTCCCTTAAATTTGCCGGTGTGTATACAAATACAATTTCAAGAAAATTGTTTTCTTATAATAAACATTTTTATAGTCTTGAAATAAAAATATTTTCTTGAATTCAGACTGATTTTTACAAGAAAATCTATTTTCTTGTTGCAAGAAACCATTTCTCTGCGTGCATTCAGGGTCACATTGTACATTAAGCAAATCTTTTTTGACAAAATTGAAATAATTTTTTATTAATCTATCAAAAATCAGTCTCAAATACATTTGTCAAATAGTTGCAGATCCATTTTAAAATCTGTGCATAAGCCATTAATTTTTATTCCCACAGATTTTGTATTTAATACCGATTCACTGAAATTTTTAGGTTATGTCAAATTTTCTCCAAAAGGATTATATTGAATCCATACTTAACAAATTTATAATTACGTACGTAAGGACTGTCCACGAAAAAAAGTGGTCGAGTTTGCTGTGGCATAAATATTGTAAAACAAAAGATACTCGACTGTCATTTCGACAGAACGTTGTTGACGAGATGTAAATTTATCGCATATTTATTTGTTGCAGAAAGTCTGCGATTAAGGAAAATGTCGTCGAAACAAGTTGAAATAAGAAGAAAAATTATGTCCACCTATCAGCAAAATCCAGGTATATCCCGATTTCTATTGGCAAAAACTGTGGGAGTTGCAAAATCCACGGTTCAAAAGGTACTTGCAAACTTCCATTCAACTTTGTCGAGTGAAAGAAAAGGAAATTTTGGAGGAAAAGCAGGTCCAATAGACAGGGCAATGGCAAAAAGCATAATTAGTGAGTTTAAGCGTAATCCTAGTCTTTCCGTCCGTGATGTCGCACGCAGAAAAGGTGTATCGAAGTTGTATGTGCAAAAAATTAAGAAGAGTGTAAGATTATGTTCCTATAAAGTATCAACAGTACCAAATCGCGATCCTACCAAACAAGGAATATGTAAAACCCGTGCGCGTAAACTGTATGAAAATTTTTTAACGAAAGCTGACTGCATTTTGATGGACGATGAAACCTACGTAAAGGCAGACTTTCAACAGTTACCATGTCAACAGTTTTACGTTGCTCGTGAACGGCTGGATGTTCCAGAAAGGTTTAGAACCAAAAAGATGGACAAGTTCGCTAAGAAAATTCTTGTATGGCAGGCGATTTGTTCTTGTGGGCTAAAGAGCAATGTTTTTGTCACAACATGCACGATAAATCAAGATATCTACATAAAGGAATGTTTAGAAAAACGTCTCCTGCCACTGATCCAGTGCCACCAGGGCTCAATATTATTTTGGCCTAATTTAGCGACGGTCCATTATGCTAAAGCTACTATGAATTGATACGAAAACAATGGAATTGCTGTTGTACCAAAAATTGCCAATCCTCCAAACTGCCCAGAATTCAGACCTATTGAAAGATATTGGGCGAATGTTAAAAGAAAATTAAAGAAGACGGGTAAATATGCAAAAGACATGAAACACTTTACTAAACTGTGGAGTGCGGCTGATGCAATGATGACTACTGAACGTGTATAAGTACTGATGCGTGGTGTCAAAAGAAAAGTTAGAGCATTCTACACTGCTTAAGATGTTTTACAGAATTGTGTTTATCGTGTTATAAGTTACCGGATAATGCTTCTACTACTAGTAAAATAAAATTATCTTTCTTGTCTCGTTGTTTAATATTTGCGTTTAACATCGACCACTTTTTTTCCTGGACAGTCCTTATGTGGCATAAAACTAGAGTTATAAGAATGATCACGTCTTCAATAAGAATTATTTCTGCTTTGTTGAAAATCTAGATATAAAATTAGTCTAATGTTACCCTTGTCTTACGCCTTTTTAACAAATTAAGGGGCCATGGACTGTATTTGTTATTGAATATATTTTTAAATGATTCTAAGACGTTAGCCGTTGAACAAGAACTGTTGGAAAAATGTTCTGGTTTCACCTCTTTCTACGATATATAATCCCATCACGTTTAATGACCTCCGACCATATCTGTTCTCCCAATACTTATTATAAACAACATATTTAGGTATCACAAATGTGTGTATCAAATGAAACTTAGAAATCAAATGAAACTTAGAAAGCCAGGACACTTCTCTGCAGAAGGTTGGTTTATGACGATATCTTTTCGCGATATGAGTTTGAAATGTTGGGAAAATGTTTTGAACAAATGTTTTTTGAGATATACTTTGGAATAATGTAGAACAAACCTAGAACAACCTGGAACAGCCTCCAGAATTTCACTTTTCAAAAGAGTGGGACTAACTTCACGCAGGTGTTGATTTTATTGCTATTTTGTAAAGTTTTAATTTTTTGCTGCTTGCTTATTGTTTGGCTCTTCAGTATTTGATCAATGCAAATAATTTGGTCAAAAAATAATTATATTATGATTTATAATGACTTAATATTTAACTGCAACAAAAATGTATTATATATGTATATAAAACTTCGTAAAGTAATAAAACTTAAGGTTTCTGAGAATGTTTTCTTATATTCTGTGTCATTGGAAGAGCAATTCGCTATAACACATTCCTATTTATTTCCTTATCTTGATGCATTCTTGTATAGCTTCCTAAAATAATTTCAGATTGCATATTCCTGATAAACATATTACTACTTACCAGAAGTTTCCAATGCTCATATCTACAAATCTACGGTGAGACGGTTGGGCATCCTTCCTCTTTGAAAATATAGTCCTCGACTTAATCCTATGCATGTCGACTTATTTGTCAGTGACATCAAGTATTTATTAAAGCCATCGTAAGAGAGTTAGGCATCGCTATTCCGGGGACTTCAGAATGTGAAGAATGCGAGATGTGTCCTCCAGTATCTGCGATTCAGTACGTAGGACGCCTCGTTCACATTATAACGTCAGAAATGCACGGTATTTCCAGCAGATGAATCTATTAAGCGTCTCCTTTAGTATACACATATACCTTTCGGGATCGTATTGTAATTCCAATATATAAAAATATTGGATGAAAATAATACCGGAATGATAACGAAGAGGAGTTGGTAACATTGTATAAATATTTTAATTTGAACATGTTCACATTATACATACATATATGTGTAGTGGATGAATAAAAATATTGGCGAAGGGTAGACTTTGGTGTTTCAACAATTCTGTTCGAATATTTTGACGACTTGGCCATGAAATGGAACTATTTATCATATATCTCGAGGAATTGGTTGTTTCAAAGCACTATCTTTCTGTAGGTTTCTTTAAAAATTATATCAAACTGTATTTGATTGTACGTATTTCCGTCACTTGAGTGTACGTTCTATACGCAGAGAAACGTTTATACTTGTAACCAAATAATTGTATTTCTTTGTTTAAGACATTTGTTAATTTGATTCGAGAAAATCTCGTGGAAAATTTGAAGAAAGCGATTCTTAGTATAAGTAAATAACCCGGCGTCATCAGCGTGGTTCAGAGCGCTATTTTTCTGTGCCTACATTGCGTTCACCTCTCAGTTTATGTCACTAATATTCAAAACCATCACTGAAATATTTCCTGGCGCCACCTTGTGTAAAGAGATATAATCATGTCGTCCAGAGAATAGCGACACGTAAGTGATTCCCCAAGCTTACCGTAATGTATTAAATATATACAAGAAAAAAGTGCTTAATAATAATAAGCACAAATTAGTGCTAATATAGCTTCTGCAGATGTTGATTGCATCCTTAAGAAAGTTTAACATAAGTATCTTCTAAGAAATTCCATGACCCTAATTCCACACAAATCCACGATAAGAAATTAGTGAAATTTTCTTTTCACAGAATAGTGAAACGAAGATAAAAGTAGAGCTTTCAGGAAATAGGTTATGAAGGTATATGCTCCGCTTTGGAAAATACTCTTAAAAACCTCCAAAGCAATCCGAAAGATAAACTGGATCCAAAAGAACAGTCAGGAATTTATAAAACTGCATACGGAGACTGTGATAAAGGTGCTTGGTTCAAAGAACATATAGCACATTACCGTTATGGAACAATTGAATCGTTAAATGTAATACACAGCGGCGGCTTGTACACTGTGGCTGCCAAGCTACATTACAACGCGTCGACTCCGTCGTGCATTTCCGTTGCATATCGTGTACATAGTGTTATGCAACGGAAATACACGAGGAAATCGAAGCGTTGTAATTGACCTCCCATTTACGTCACCACCAGCCGCCACTGATAACACAACACACAAACGAAACCGAGCATAATATATTAGAGAACTTCAAATTAATTAGGAGCATAATTTCGCCGCGAGAATTAGATTCTTATATGTATGAAAAAGAATAAAAATTTGTTAAACCGAGAAGAAGGTCCTCGAAGCCATTCTGTATTGATGTATTGATTTATTACGGTGAAATGTATACATGGTTTATGTTTTGCGTTAGAATCTAGCATTTTTTCTTTAATTTTTATTTAAAGTTAGGCGCTTCTAAATATCTTTTAGAGTAGAGATGGAAGGAAGTATATTAGAATAACGGAACATGCTACGAATTCATGAAAGAGTGTGGGTGGTACGAAGCATGCCGATACCTTTAGTGTTTGCCGTAATACCCCATAGTTCTTGCTCGTTATAGTTTAAGAAAAAAGAAAAATAATTAAATTATTTTGTATTTTTAAACAAAAATTTGTTTGATACGTAGCTGCAACATTCTGTAGGCACAACTAAATCCTTTCCTTTGTATAAATTCATAAACAGGTACAAAAAATTATATAGACTATACTGATAATAAGCAAGCTCATTAATAGAATAATTTTGTTCTAAGTTTTTCTAAGACTTGATTCGAAAAAGTGCTGTAGTATTGAAGTTCTGCTATGGTCCTAATGAATTGGTAAAAAATGTTGTTCACTTTATTTTCAAAGAGACAGGAAACATTTAATGGGAAAAATAAATACTTTCGACTTCTTTTCTGTTTAACTATAGATAATAATTACTACTTTCCTTTTATTTTTGAAGAATTCCAGTCCATTTTTCCTAGTTAAAGAGATCAATTTATGTTGATTTCTAAAAATAATTACCTACCACCACTAAACGAAAGCTTTAACACTTCCAAATGAAGTCCATTACAATTGCCTTCTTTTACTCGGAAAACAGGAAACAAAATATCAATTTCACTTGCTTTGATCTTCAAACAAACGTTTCTAATTACAAAATCTCGGCGGATTTCTGAATGAACATCGAATGGAATTTTTCCTTCTTTCACGGGATGATGAGTGAAATAGCGATTTCGATGTCACTATGCGTTTAACTGACCAAGCCGCTCTTGATCCGTTCCAAGAACAACGTCCGCCGATATGGAAAAGAAACTGATTGCGCTTTAATTGCTACACGCAATTTTGCTTTTTTTCTCGTATAGTTATGGGAAAGACCGCATAGAGGAGTATCTGAAATATGTCGGCCTTTTCTAACGCTGGAATGTTTCAGGATTCTGCTCCAAATAGGATTAGTTTTGAAATGTTTGTTCAATTTAATTGTGTTAATTATCACTTAAGAGTAATAGCGATAACAGATCTAATGGTATAATGACAAATAAATGCTTAAAACAGATGGTTATTATCCGATTGTTTCTTGTTCTAGTCTATGTATGTATAGGTTTCTATATTTTTCATTTTCAGCCTTAAATCAAGCAACATTTTCGGCCAAATTTCTCAAACATGGAAAGGAAGGGAGTGTCTTTATTTTGACCGCATAGTTTAAGACTATAGGATGAGCGTTAGTATAGCTTGGAAATAGCTTCATAGACGCCTTGGCTAGCAGCGGTAAGTTCTTTTGGTGGTTTCATGTTTTCATTGTAATGGATATTTTCTCTACGATGAAATGATTTTGTTTATAAGCAGAGTAAAGTCCTTTGCATCCTTAACATTGCGATGCAATGCAGCAGGCCTATTATGTTAACCCTGCTTTGTTTTAGTTTTGCTCAAATACGTTAATTCCATTGGTTCGGTTTAACAGCCCATGCAGTAAATCTTTCTCTATTGGTAAGCTTACCAGATGCATTACTAAAGTATACAATACGGAAAAAATCACTTGAAAGAATGTACGACAATATTGTGGAACAATCATGTAATCCGACCGCAGATTTTTGTTAATTATTGTATGTTATTGTCACAGATAATACTTCATGATTCTGCTGTATAGTTTCACATAAATGCAACACTTTTTCCAACAATGTTTATGTCAAGACGTGCAGAACAAGATTGTGGCAACTTTGATGCAAAGCTTCCTAGTTTTTTCAAAATTTTCGTTTCTAAATAAGTGGTCTCATCCAAATATACCAACTGCAAGCTAGGCCAATAAAAACTAACAATGTGATAAGTAAGTATACATTTATAGGCTGCATTCATTTTCTGCAGCCTTCACTGGCCGTTATTGCAGTGTAACACGATCAAAATTTTAACAGGCACATTTTTTTGGTGCATTTGTGTACCCATTAAACATAATTTGGGGTTGTTTCGGAAAAGGACCATGGACGAGTTTGTTATCAATAAACTGCAACAGTGGAAACTGAAGGAACTGCTGGTTTTTGTTTTAGATAACGAAATAAATGAAGAATGTTTCAATAAGTTAAGTTTAGGTGAGATTAAGGAACTTATCCCTGTATTGGATGTTGAAAAACAGTCGCGGCCAAATCTAAGGAATACCTTTCAATTATTCAGATGCTTTATTAACTTTATAGGTAAACAAGAGTTTGGGTTATTTATTGAAAAAATGTGTTTATATATGTATGTTATATTAAAATTATTACTGTCCATATACAGTGTGTACAAATAATATGTTGGACTAGAGACTAAGATAAATATTTTATTTTTGATACAACTCCTAGGACTCCTTACTATAAAATTGTAGTATCTTGTCAAACAATAATGTGAGATTTTGTCATAAAAGGATGTGGTAATTATAGATACAATTTCTGATATTCCTTATGTAAATGTAGCAATCGTTAGAACAATGCATTTTTTACAACATGTGTAACTAAAACTTGTACATTATTACAGCAACCGTTGTAACATATCACTGGTTTTCACAACAAAAATGTACTTAATAGAAATACAATTACGCAAGCTGCAACCAGTCGTATATTTGCAAACAAATTGTAGTAAATTGTTCTACAATTATTTGATTCTTCATAACGTCTTTTTCAATTAATGCGGTTGTAACTGCAGAACATATTCTTAGCGGTGAAAAAAATTAATGGTACCAGTTGCGCTGTTTTAGGAAATAACACTAAGTATCGGCACATTCCTATTAATTGATTAATCCGGAACAGCTGTTTCGAGAATTCGTAGGTTCTCATCTTCAAACGTAAGACTGCTCTTACTTCAAGACAACTCTATCAGTTTAATTATCGGAGCTTGCTTAGAAATTCAATTGCAATGGTTTCACGTTTCCAAAATTATAATTTATGTTTTCTAATTGTCTTAAAATTGGAATTAAGATCGATTGGTTTCTAAGGTAACACCTTCCAACATTTCGTATTTAAAAATATGTAAACCAAAAACATGTAAAGCGTTTCCAAGTGAATTTAATTTACTTCTTTTACATCGGAAGGCACATTATTTAGAAATAAGTAATTATCAAAAATATACTCGTCTTCAATGTATTAGCGAAAATGGTATTTTCTTTCATACACTTAATTAAATTTTGCTTAATTTTCCATTTTGCGCGTCACAATGGCCGACGAAGAAGAGAAGAGATCGCCTATCGCGTCGGCATCACCTAATTCAAGAAGTAAATTGAAGAAAATTACTCCTCCGGCACTTTATCAACACAACAACTTCATAAAAAAGAGTACGCCAATAAAAGAGAGGATCGAGAAACCTCGTTATCAGTAACTGACGTTTCCCATTTCCCCTCCCCCATACCGTGCTCCTCCGAAGCGACGTGAAAAAATGATTTTCCCATCGCCGCTCCATCCAGAAAAGAAAAAAAACTCTGGTGGAGAAAAAAGAAAACGCGATAAAAAGGAAGTAAAGCAGGCGTCGCAAAAAAATCAAAATCCAATTTCCTGTCATTGATATTCATAAAAGCTTTTCAACCTCGAACTACCACACCATCACCACCACCACCGACGAGCTCGAACCTCTCTTACCCCTCAGTTTGATTGCGAACCGTAAGGGTGGCGGTGGCAGTGGTAGACGTGGTGATGGCGAGTCCATCTCGCAAGCCACATCGGCTACAGCAACCCCTCTATATTATATATATAAATAGAAAGAGAGCGAGGAGTAGGGATAGGAAAGGGTGGAAATGAGGCGATAATAGAGACGTTGGAAATGAAATTTAGCGTGATCGTGATTATGTGTTGGCGGCGCTGCGAACGGTGGCGAGGGTACGATCGGGACGCCATCGCTTCGAGTGGTGCGGCCGAATTGGGAACTAATTTGGGACCGCTTTATTATTGTCGGTATAGATAGCACTGCTGATGCTTTTTCATTTTTTTCCTTTGCGAGGAATGAGGTGGAGGGGAGGCGGTTCTTTTTTGATAACGTTTTGATGGGTTATTGTTATAATTACGTGAAATTTTGGGGAACGTTATATTTATTGGTTTCTTAATGCTATTTGCAAATAAAAATTGATGGAATTAATTGCAGTTGAGTTTTGAAAAATATTTGCAACACCATGGTGTTGCATGAAGGAGTGCGAATTTTTTGACCAAACAAATAATTTTGTTGCGATGTATGAAGTGGTCATGGCATATCTGACACTTGATGCAGTCTTTTCTGACATTAATATCAGATGTATTTCTTGTGAGTTTTGATTCAATTTTCACAGTTTTTTCTTGTCATACTTTTGTTTAACCTGTTTTGAGGTTCTGATTGGGTTTTAATCGGGTTTTGATCTAGGGTGCGGCAACCTGGAAATTACCGCCAATTGAACGAATTCAACAAAGGTCGAATTATTGACTTGCGTGAAGGTGGCTTTTCGTTCATGGAAATTGCAAATCACCCTAACAAGAACCAATCCACCATCATGCGCTGCTATCAGTCATGGACTAGGGAGGGACAGGAAAGTCGCCGAAGAGGAACCGGGGGCCGAAGGAGAACTAATGAAGTGCAGGTCCGCCACCTTCGCCTAAAGGCACTAAGAAGTCGATTCTCCAATACCAGGTCAATTGTTGATCTGTGGTTAGGTAATGTAGGTCGCTTTGTGACATTTCGAACCGTTCATCGTCGAATCCGGGTATTCTGTTTGCAATCTTATCGTCCACATCTTGTGTTACCATTAACAGATCAACACCGACAGCAACGTTTGAACTGATGATGACGATTTTGCATGGGGGTACGGGGTGCTCTAGTATAAGGGAATAGGTTTCAGTGGGTGTTCATCCGAGACACCATTAACGCCCAGCGTTACGTCGATAAGGTGGTGGAACCCCATATTCTTCCATATCTTCAACAGCTCGAAGACCCACTTTTCCAGCAGGATAATGCCCGTCTCCACGTAGCGAGAACTTCTCTAAACTGGTTCGAAGAGGCCCATAACAATATTTTGTCATGGCCACCCAGGTCTCCCAGCCTCTCGCCAATTGAACACATGTGGGACATTATGCTCTCCGGCATGAATTACAGGTTGCTTGGGACACCATACCCTGAGAAAACATGGACTATGTACTGAAATCAATGTCACGAAGGGTCAGGGTGTATGAAACTAATACGGGGGCCCAAAACATTATTAACAAAAATAAAATTAAATTGCGTTAATCAATTGTTCTTTTCCTTTGAAATTATAATTGGTTTCTACCTTTGAATAGTTACACATTTCTGCCAAGTTTGGTAAAAAAATTCGTACTCGTTCTTGGTGTTGCAATTTCCATGTCATGTATACATTTTACCGAAAAGTTTTAAAGTGTTTTAATTGAAGTAACTACACAGAAAACAAAAATGTTAGAATAACTTCTGCAGTTGTAGCAAATGCCACTACAAATAATTATAGGATCCGTGACGCGGATAATTTGTAGCAATTAGCTAAATAATATTATAGAAAACAATGGCGGCGCAAACCCTGCAACGTTTGTTACAACAAACTTGCATATTTTTCAACAATTGTGCAAGTGTATGCATTGTTACTACATTTAACAAAGATCTTTGGTCTAGGGTAGCTCCCAATTGCAGTACCACATAGGAGCATTTCCCTAGACAACCACAAACGTAGTCAATCTGCCTCTGCCAACTCATGTCGGCGTCAACACAGGTCTCCAAAAATATGGTTGTTTCAGAGAAACCCAAATCAACGTTGTCAACACTAACTGCAATGTTGGACGTTCGGCGCCTATTAGATAAGTGCATATTAACAGATTAGCTGCCATTCATTATCAGTTAGTTCTTACAGCACCAGCCCGAAAACTCAGTATTAACCTTTCTTCCGTTTTCCTCAAGTTCTTCCCTACTTCAGCCTTCCACAATAATGCTAGTGTCATCTGCATATAGTACTTTTCCAGTTTTAATATCTAAGAACAAATCATTTATGAAAAGTGAAAAAACAGTTGGACCTAACATGGAACCTTGTGCATATTATAGTAATCTGATTTACTATCGCCTATTTTCACACATATTTGACGGCCAGGTATGTACGATTTTATCCATGGGCATGACCGTTACCACCGAGACTACATCTCTGAACGCTCTTCGATGACGTCACGCTGTTTAGGTGATGCACCGCCGTACACAATATTAGCCTAAGCGGTAAAGGAATGGTTTTTTTGCATTTCTATTTTTTTTTAAGATTTGAAGGGCTTCCGGTTTAAAGAGGATGCCGGTTGTTAATTGAGCCCTTGTACATGTATCTGGACGAAACTAAGGTTGAAATGATACAGTAATTGCAATCTTATTCGAAATTTTGTTCAATTTCACGAGAAAATTTACAGACATGCTATTTAACCAGGGTCTTTAATTTCTAATTATGTGGTGTTTCCCACAATAATTTTTAAGTAGGGTGTTTGTAGAACAAGTTATTATAATTGTTGCAATACGTTAACTGCTGTCAATATGACATTTACATATATCAGTATCCAAATGGCAATATTCGGTGATATAATTTAAAATATATTATATGCACATTTAAACACATCTCTTCGTGTACAAAAATAATTTTATTACATATAACGTAAGAATCTAAAACTATTCGAATAATAAGATCTTTACGTTTTTTTGTTAAATACAACGGACAGTTAGGGAATTGAGTTGGAATAGCATCTTTCTTAGGACTAGGATTTTTTAAACCTACAGTTATAGTTTCACCGATCTTTGAATCAACTGTTGGAAAATAAACAATATTTTCTTTTACAAAGTGTAACTCACAAACGGTAGTGTACATTGTTGGAAAACAGTCGACGCCACAGTACTACAAATAGACCACACAAGTCACGCTTTTATCGTTTCAGAAAACGTTCTATCGCTTATACAATACTAGAAGAACATTACAGATATCACCAAGAAAGTACGGACACAGTATTTTTTTAAATAAAACCAATATAATTTTGATAAACCAATTCAAAATGCAAGAGACGGTCAGAACGTGTAAATGCCAAGACGATAAATATGGCTGATCGTTTACCTAAATCAATATACGTCACAGCCTGCTGACGTAAGAGCAATTAGCGCTTGTTATATCGAGGGTACCGGCATGATGCCTCTTATTCCCGGCGTTATCATGATGGTAGAGAATTTTTTCTCCGCTAGGTGGGGTCCCTTTTTCTTTAGTTCAGCGTCGAATCGTTCCAATAAATCAGCATGGTATTGTTCCGTGATTGTCCTTCCCTTCTTCAAACAATCAATTAAGATTATGCCTTGGGAATCTCAACAAATCGTGGCCATAGTTTTTCCGGCTGACGGAATCGTTTTCGTCATGTTTGGTGCACGTTTGCAAGGAAAAGCCCATTTTCTGTCGTGTAATAGTGTATACATGTCCCATCTACCGTCACATGACGCCGCAAAAAATTACCTGTATTGTGCTTTCACATGTCCAAACATTGCTTTAAGGTTACCACGCGATTCCATTTTTGATCAACCGTCAGCACACGCGGGGCCCATTTCGCCGATAACTTTCTCATACCTAATTTTCGGTGAAGGTTTTGCACACGTTCAATTGAGATGTTTGAGATGATTGCTACCATCTGCTAACAGGATATCATGAACTCTATTGACCATATCGTCCGTGGTCACCTCAATGGGACAACCTGGCCACTCCTCACCAAAGACGGATCTTCGACCACGCTTAAATTCATTAAACCAGTATCTGATGGTAGTCATCAAAGATACATGGTCCTTACAAACTGCATCTAACTTATCTTTGATTCCTGTGCACGTTTACCTATCAAAAAAAGAAGACTAACCGCTATGAACTTGCTCATTTTCAATAACTCTCAAAACAACACTACTAGATAAATCTCTCCGAAATTTTTACAGCGATCGACTAAAGAATAGTACTCATAGTCGGTAACGCAGACTTTGGCAACTACAACAAAGCGTCATGTGTCTCCAAACACGGGTACTTCTCATACCATCCTCTTACATACATAGGTTTTGACAATCAAAGTTAGTAGCACCAATGCAATGCATAGAATGGCATTGCAATTTTGTTATTCCGAGAAAGCTAATACCTTGAATAGGGATAATTAATAAGCAACTATAGTAGGTAGAAAGATATTGCGAATATTACAAGATAAAAATCACTCAGGAAGAAGCCAATTGTCGCCACATATAACATTATACGATATTAACAATATGACCCCGCCATAAAATTTTAAATTACGAAGCATTGGCTTCGGCTTATGTATTCATTACATAATTATAAATAGCGCAAAATATAGCATTACGATGCCAGCTGACCTCTATTTAATCCACTCCACCATATAATAAACATAACATTTAAAGCAATAAACCACTATGGTAATATTAACATCAAACGCATTCGAGATATCTAATAGTATACGTAGACACTACAGTGATTGGTTGAACAATTCTAACAGCAGTAATAGTACTTATATGCACATAAGTTACATGTGACAAAAAAAGAGAGGATTAAGAGAAAATCAAAGAGGAAAGCGAGGGACACGACAAGGAACGCCCTCCGTACGGCAATTACGACGTTCAATATGTGCATTAAATTTGCATAAAACAGTAGGTCGTGAAACGAACGCTATAGATATGTAATCTTTATTATTTTCATAAACGATGATGATCAATCAAGTTCAACGGATAGCGGCACGTGCAAGCTGAAACTACGCCCATCATTGCCGGTCGAATGTATATGACTTCATTTATTAAGTAGAACGAACACCCGGTATACAATCGCGGCATACGGTAGGCTTGTATAATTTAATAGCGTGTATGGAAATTTAAGGGTTATTAGGGGTGGCGAATTTCGGGTCAAATTGCCTTCAGACAAGTAAATGATTGATAATTTTAATAACTGCCAGATATGTGTATATTAAGAACTTCAACAACTTCGCTGGATGGAAAATACTCACGTATTTAATTAGATTTTGAAAAGGGATCGAGATTTTGAAGGAAATCTTTCAGAACTGGTATGTAGTTTCTCACGAGCCGTGCGATGTCCCACTGTTACTCCTAAGTCCCATTTTGTTTTGCAATAAAGGGAAGTTAACTTGACAATTCGCTACTTGTACAGGGTCTTCCAAAAATATGTTACCACTTACATGACAATATCATTTGTTCCCGGTAAAAAGTAAATATGGTGACACGGTTTACTATTAACGAAAAAGGTTGCAGTATAGATAGAAGATTTTATGTCACCAATTCTAGTGAGAAACAAATGACAAAAATGATACAACAAGGATCCTCTAAGCCATTCAGCTAGCTTCTATTGCAGATAATATTTAGAACAGGAAATAACATCATATGAGTTCCAGAAGCAACTATAGATAGCCCAAGAAAGTCAACACATAGATTACACCTGTCAACGAAGATTGCTGAATTAGGTGTTCCAAGGATTTTCCATTTTGATTTGGCTATGAAGTCACTTTGCATTCAAATTTTGCGAGTATTTTCTGTAACTAATATAACTGCGCTTGTAGAAATTGCACAGATTTTATTAAAAAAGATGCTTCTCTCTTATTTTTTAAGACTGACGAAGCTACATTTCATATAAGTAGAGCAGTTTCTTTACGTGTGGCGACAACCCAACGAGGTATATAACCTTAAAGTTTGTCAAACACCGAAGTATCAGTACACTCCACACCACAAAAGTTATTTGATTAATTCGGAACAATTGTTTCGGGAATCCGTGAATTCGCATTATCAACCGTACGACCGAATGATGCGAGAAAAAGATTTTAATTCTAACATGCCTTGTTCTATCTCTGCTCTAAAAGATATTTACAAGTACATGCTTGCTTTTACCGCCTATATACCCTAAAACATGCGAAAGATACGAAACTAAAAAAAAGGTACTTGCTTGTAGCACAAAGCGTAAACATGTGTTCGTTTTACACCAATAAATCCATCAAAGCTAAGTGGCTAAGTGGACCTTCTTCCCTGTTTAACAGATTTATATTCTTCATCATATAAATGGTTTAGTAAGCATCTAATTCTCGCGGCCAAGTTCCGTTCTTAATTAATTTGAGGTTTTCTAATATAATATTGTGGCCGGTTTCATTTATGTGTTGTGCTACACTCAACGATTCGATTCTCCCATAGTGGTAATGGACTATATCTTCTTTGAATCTGGAGCCTATCGCCCGTTTCGTTTGTCAAATGTAGGCTTTATCACAGTCATAGCATGCGATTTTAAAAGTTCCCGACCTTTCCTTCGTATCACAAGTTTCACAAATCTCTCATCACGGGTTTCTGCCGGAATTAAAATCGTGGAATTTGCGATGCGATCGATATACTAGATATCTTCATTATTTTGTAAATTTAAGTTTTGTATACTGTCTACTTTTATTCAGAGGAAATTTTACCAATCTATTAATTAAGAAACTAATCGCGACCATTTTGTGTTGTTCGCAGTGGTTAGAATCTGTCATAATGAATTTAACAGCGATGGTTTCCTAGTGGTCTCGAATTTTGAATTGATTAGGGAGGATTTTAGTGTGTAAATGATGTGTCTAAAGTGATGTATGAGTTTGTTACTATAGTCCCCTCGCCGTAAAGGATGAAGTGCACTTGGAATTGTACCATACCCGCCAGAAAAATCTACCACTTGACTCTAGTGGGACTTGAACTCACAACGCCTAAATCTCTGTCACAGTCAGAAGCAGGCCTTTTCACCACTAGCCCACCGAGCTGTTAATAAACGTAGTTACATTATTTGAGTTAGAGTGAATACACGTGAAGCACCAGACTATGCTAGAGACTCACATGAGATTAAAGTGTTGTGTGTAGTTTACAAGTTTGGAATATTGGTCCTTATTCTTTCAATGAAGGAACCGTAGTTTCTTTCTCGGAGATGTTGCAGCATTTTTGGAAGGTAATTCATCTCCCAAAATCTTACAAAGTGGTTATCAAGTATGTAGACATTTCAACAACCTGCAAGATCCTCCGATCTGACTTCCTGTGGTTTTTTGATTATAGGGAATAGACGAGGAACGAATGTATGCCACAAAACCTCCTGACGTAGATGATCTTAGGCAACCCATAACAGCGGTATGAATGAATTATGAACTATATCATGAACAACGTGCAAATCTGCATTGAAATTCAACAAGGACAAGTGGAAGGAATAATAATTCAACTTCTTATAATTATTTTCTGTCTAACAAATAAAATCTTACCATTCTCATATAAGTGGTAACATAATTTTGGCAGTCCTCATATAAATCGGCTTCGATATGCAACAGTATTCTGAATTGTAGACACATTCAGTTAGGTTGCATTTTGTCTTGCCGTGTTGTATATGGCATCCAGTGTCGCACCGTGGATATCAGGCACCCTTGCACAAAAAATTTTTCATGAAAAAAATATTTAATATGTGCTAACATACTACAATAAGACAATTACAATTGTTAATTTGAGTATTGTAATTGAGAATTTTATCGGCCAAGAGCTATATTCAAACACTACAGTCCTAGGACCTCAGGACTATAATGGAGAAAAAACTGTATTCGTTGCTATAGGTATTTCTATAGCAACGAATACAGCTAGCTTGAAATTTGAAATTTAAAATGTTTAAAATATTTTTGATGTAATTAAATCTTTGCAAATTTCATTTCAAAATTAATAATAAAAAAGGCGCCCCTCATATTCAGGTGCTCTTGTGCCGTGCACTATCTGCCTAATAACACAGCGTGGGTCTGATACTATCTACTAGGTATCTGTACATGTGCTGTAAGTGATAACCAGTAAGTAAAATTAGGTTTTTTTAAAAGCCCTCTTAAATCTTTGAATAAAAGTGATATTGAGTTTTCCTATCTGAATCAAACATGATATTGGGTTTTCCTATCTGAATCAGACATGATATTGGGTTCTCCTATCTGAATCAAACATTTTTGTAGGTCTCAAATAAAAACTTTATTATGCAACAGACGCTTATTTCAAGGTGTATTATTATTATCAAGTTGAAAAATTGCCATAGAAATCATTCAAGAACGTTTCACAGAACCTTTTAGGAAACAACAAAGTATCAGGAGATTATAGATGAACACATTGTGCCCTGTTGGAGTATGCCTTACGAAATCGCTTTTCTGAACGCCCATCTAGATTTGTTCCTGGAACAGCCTTGGCGCCATCAATGACAACTACGAGAAAGCACTAAGACATTTCTGTAATGAGATACCAGAGACAATGAAATGCAAGATTTCAATCAGATTACATTTTCTGATGCAAATGGTAAAATGAATGATGAAAAGATTCGTTTTGTTTCTCAGTGCCATTCAACAAATAAATACATTTTAATTTGATGAAACTATCCCATTGAAATTTAAAAGTAACAACTGGAGGACGCTCAGGCGAGGCAAAGGATGGAAATTTAAGTAAATCCATTGGGTTACTCATTTTAACCGTACATGGAAATTATAATTTATCGAAACGGTGTGGTAGAGCTCTGCCAAATTATTCTGGAACTAATAAATGAGTTTGTTTTACTTAACAAAAGACATTACATACTTTTAATTAACAATAATTATTCCAAATGATAGGGCTTGATTACAAAAAGGGTATGCTTTAAAGGAATTCCTTCCAATGTTTGTGCAACTAAACTTCTACGCCCCTAAGAATTGGGTCATACAGTATACTAAAAAATAAGAAAAAACAAACGTTATTACTCTTAGTTGGCTGATGTGAAAGAATCGCCTGACAATTTTCACGCTGAAACAGAATACGTTCGGCCCAAGAGAAAGAAGAAAAAAGAAGGAACTAGAAAAGAAAAGCTGGAACTGCACCACACAGTGGCACGGTAAACACCAAACACCAACCAGCAATCGCGTTACAACGGCGCTCCATCAGAAAAGAGGAAGTCGAACGCCGTAATCTCGAGTTTCCGGTCGATTAGTTTCCGACACTAACCGCCATATTGCAATTTGATTTAAGAACCCTCATTTAGCACCGACAAAGACATTCGACTGTTCTATTATACGCGGCGGTAAGTTTATCTCTCCTTGGTCGGAATTATCTAACAATTTCTAAGCAATATCATCGTGCGTCTTGTTTATGTGAATTTATGTTTTTCTTCGTTGAAATTGCGAGGGCGAATCTACGGTCTGGTCGATAATATGTGATGTAATGAATATAGTGAAAAAATAATAATACATGTTAGTTAAAATAGGAAGAGCAAAAATGTTGAATTGAGGAATCAAATCTACTCTGGTTTTTGCGAAGCTATTTGGATTCTTTTGTATATTTTGAATGTTTTAAAACAAACAATGACAAGAAAATTGTAGATTTCGCCAAAATACTTTATCCACATAGAAGAACAAATGCAATTTTCTGTGGGAAGAGCTTCCTTATTTCAGAGGTAGTTTCTAAATCAAATTTTTCATTAGGATGGATATTGTATGTATTGTTATGATGAAATCCGGTACATATAGTGTATTCGGCATGGCTAATTGTTCCATATGAAATTCCCTCTGGCGGCTATTAGTTCCGTTCAGTAGCCACAATTTCCGCCCAGACCGGCTGGCCTTGCAGTGGGGGTACTACAAACTTAATTTAAGCCTAGCCAACGACAAACGGGGGGTAATGATGAATTAACTCCTCTTCTTTTCATTCTCTTCATTTCGTAAATCCTCAAATTTAATGTAATCTCCTAAAACAGCTGCATAAATTCGTGATTATTTCTAGCATCATTTCGTATATTAAATATGTTTCAATGAGGTATCGTCAATTATGTCAGAAAGTTTTGGTATTTTAGGGTTGTCGTTGAGGTTTTGTATCACAGAGTCCTCTATTTTGAGTCATCTAGTAGCGTCTCTGCAGTCATTCGATAAGGCTACTTCTAAAAATAACTCTATTCATTGAAATTCATCACAATATTACGTTTGGAAAGGAATTATCAAAATTTGCTGTAGACAAAACAATCGCCATCGCAATTAAAATAATGGAGTGAAGGGATGCCAATTAATTTGATTATATTTAATCAAGCTTTAATCCAGTTCATTTAAAAATTTACTTAAGTTGCAAAAATTTAATTTTTTCAACAAATGTCCTTTATTAAAACATTTCAATTTGGTGTCCAACGTGGCTGGGATGCCGGCTAATTAATTACTGAAGAAATGTCCACAACGAGAAATTGTCTGTCGAAATATTACGATATATTTGCAGATAAAGTAACATCTAGGCATTAAAGAGCATAGCCCTTGCATAGTCCTCGTGGTGTAGTGGTTAGCACGCCTACCCGGCAAGCGCGAAATGTGAGGTTTGGCCCCTTACCGTGGACATTATTTTCAGTAATTAATTACGTCGGAAATTCTAAGGAAAATTATAGACTACGATCCTAAGTTTGTAAAATGCATAGAGAAGAATATTAATATACTGAAACTAAATATAAATGTTTCTTTCCCTTAAAAATTATAATTCAAGGACATATTACTATTTAAATGAGCTGTAACCTAATACCTACTCGACTACGATAGGTAAAGGTCTATTGTGACGTTAGTGACGGCGATGCACTTTGACTGTGGCTAGCGCATTAAATTTATTAGCCCCGGAAAATATCTATTTTAAAATAGTCAATCTTTGCGAATATCAACCGTAAACATTATACGTTTTGCTCAGAATCCAAAAATAGCGACATATACACACTATAATATATTTTACCCGTCACCACGGAAACAATGACAAGGAGAAAATATAAAGGAAAATGTACTTTTCCAAAATGGGTTCAGTTTTGGTGTCAGAAATGTGTATTTGTTTATTCGGCAGCTTGAGAACATCGTGTACATATTTGAATGATATTTATGTACGGAAAAATAAGTTTCTGGAACAACATTTTTGTATTATACATACATGAAGCTTTTTGTATATCAATTTCTGTTGCGCATTGCATATGATGAGGAGTCGAGAACTGAAGCTAGGTATATTTGAAGTTTTTTAACTAGAAAAGTTAGGACCTGACCAATTTTCACAGCGTTCATTAAAAAGACAATCGTAAAGTGTGTTAATTGATAAAATGATGGAAATACAGTAACTTATACATTAATTGCCGCAAAAATATACCTACTCCAAGAGAAATTAGGGATTAGTATCTTAAAAATTCATTGGAGGATCGCTGGGTGAATGAAGGAAGAATTGTATCGTGTTCTGCTAAAAAAAGAAGACCAGTAAATGTGTGGACATTTAGGACTTACCCGAACTTTTGATTCTAGTACAAAATTCTAATTGTGGGAAAATTAAAAGATGGTTTTTCTTTTATAATGTCTCAAATTGCATATATTGTAATGAGACTCCTTTAAATATTAACATTCACAGGGATTACATAAATGAAAAATTAAATAGGTAGGATCTAAATAAATTTTGTATTTTTCTGAATAGATTGGAGTCAAACCGAACAATTTTCCTTTTACTGATTTTGATACCTTTCTTAACGCAAAACAATCTACAGCGGAATTTAAACATATTTTATTAAATGTGTTTGAAATTTTAAATTTATTGGTCAAAATAATAAATTCTTGCTGCTCACAGTAGTTCTTCAAACTAAAATAATGTTAGAAATCCATTCCGCAACTCCTGCTCTATCGATATAGTCGATATAGTTGTCGTTCCTTAAATGTTCTTTATAATTTCTTGTTTTCAAATTAACAGTAGTAATTCCAGTTATTTCACACGTATATAAAAACCTTATAAAAATGTTAATATTCTTGTGGTAATGAAAATGCTGGAGTTGTTACAAATTATCTAAAAGTATGAATTAGACTTACTTATACTTATGGTAATAGTTGGACTTGATTCTTTATCATGATACATAGTTTTAGCTGTAGTTCATTGCGCACATCTAAAACAACAATCACAAATTAGAACACACATCCCGAATATTTCAAACCTCTTTTAGGATTTCAGCTGATAAAAAAAATTCGAAATGAAGGCACATTTACGTTGGTATCTTTTGGATGAAACCTAGCATTCACGCGGAAAAAAACTGGAAACAAAAACACTATATATGTGCCGTTCGACGTAAAATGCGCCCTCAAAACGCGCATCAATTTCATTTCGAACATCTGTCTTTGAAATTTACATCGGGACCATCTATAAATAAAACCGGGAATATTCCTACGTGAACGCGAAGCTTTCGAAAAATGTAGTTGCATTCTATCGTTTCGTTTCGAAAGAGAGATTTGCGCCCGATGCACAAAACTCGTTTCACTTACGAATCGCTTCGCTGTTTTCTCTCATACACGCGATGGCATCATGCACCACCATCATTCGACGTATTGGTGTTCCAGTGCAATGTGCACGTATTGTATGTAGTTAAGCTACGATAGGATACAATACCCGGTGTGTACGGTGGTCGCGCTGGTGGTGGTGGTGTTGGTAGTAGCATTACGCGGTGTTAAAGATAACACAGAGGGATGGTTCGGTTTGAGTCCGTTGTAATTTCCGATATGCCGGGAACTAGTCGGGGGGTGAACGGTAGCGTTTTATTTTTAGGGTTTTTGTTGCAGATATGATGGCAGCAACGCGGCGCTGTCATGTTAACACGTGTATACTACGGTTTTTTTGCGGAATGTAAGCCGTTGCGTTTCTATCTTGTTTTTTGACGCGTCGTTTTAAATGGCTTATGTGTCTGGCTGCCATGTTGGCCTTAATATTGAAAGGATGTAGGAAAATAGTTTCTGTTAGGTATTGAAATGTTTTTTTCTTCTTTTTCTAGTTTACTCCTACCTCTCAATTACAGTAAATATGTCAACGGAAAGTTAGTTTCTTATATTATATTTTTGTAACATCTCTCCAATTATATTGTCTAAAAATGGAAGTGAAATAAATACATACTGAAATATCTTTCTCGGGGTTTTTACTCAGATTTTGTTAAATTTTCTAATTTAACTCTGATAAATGATATTTGTAGGTTCGGCAATTTTGAATAAATTTCCAATTCAGTAACATCAAATTAACGAATTTTAAGATTTTTAAAATTAACTAACCTTTAAACATTCGAACGACGCCAATGTATATAAACCCTCTGTTTATATACCCACCACAGGAACTGCCTGCTCTGGACATTCAAGCCTAATTACTTCTCTAATAATGACTTTGAATACACAACGAACACTTATCTTTGGATTGGATTCAAGACAAACTTTGATTCAACCAAAGCCGAATAAAGATTGATGAAAATTTAGGGCGTCGTTCCTCTTTCTTTTATTTTAAATCGCGAAAGACCGGCGATTGTTTTCTTTCGCAGAAAATTTTGATAATTTACCCAAATAGAAACTAACTTTTCGATGACTTTCTATCAAATGATATTAGCATACGAGAACGAATGCAGTGACTTAACCGGGAGGTTGTTTGTTGATGATTCAGTGGTACGAACTGTCACTAACAAGCTATAAAATAGAAAATCCACTGCTAATTTATAGAAACCTTTCAGATAAAGATTTAATTGATGAAATATTATCTGTTGTGCTTTGCAATTTATGTTGTTGCTTATTCCAGACGGTTTTTACATTAATTTGGAAGAAATAAGTGAATAGAAAATTTAATAAACGAGTAGATTTGTCCATGATACCCCACATTCGTCATTATCTGGACTTATAATTAAATTCTACCGTCCTCGCCCCAAGGACGGTTGGCGGGGGGGGGGGGGGATGTTAACGAAGAAATTTCCAATTATCCAAGAGTGGCCAGCCTGACATTTGGTCAGTACCGAAGTGACAACCGAGAGAAGTTGTTGCTGTCGTAGATACAACGTTGAACGTAACATAACAATACATACATTGTGAACGATTTTATTTTGATAAATTGGCGCAATTTGCCGTCGCCTTAGAAAGAGTAATAACATCGCAGCTGTTGGGATTAATTTTTAACGAACTCACTGAGGCATTACTTTTAGCGTGAACATCAATATTGCAAAACCTTTTGATTATCTTTTTCATTCTCGAAAATTCAAATTGCTGCTACATTATTTAAAGCATGTAAAACTCTATTGCTGTAAAGTACCTATTCAACATTTTCTACAATTTTTACTCATTTGTGGAGTCGGGAATATTCTTTGATACCCTTTTGCCAATTTTTTTATGAATTTTGAAGTAAATTAATGGATATTAACGAGTATTAAAATTGAAAACGTACACTAACCTTGATTTTTAAGAAGATGTCATATAAATACTATGTTTCCTATGACATTTTACATGAAATCTGCTCTTCCAATCTTGAACCATCTCTTCTATTTGAATTTACTTTCTAATTTCTCTATCGAACACTTTAAATTGAGACCGCAGCCAAAACACTAGTTAACTCGACTAAAGTTTAACCAGAATTGATGAATTTACTGGCGTCCCTCTTCTCGTTTATTTAATCGCAATAGCGATTGTTTCTTTTCACATCAAATTTTGATGATTTCTACCCAAAAATAAATTTTATGATAAATTTCGATGAATGAAGTTATTTCCAGAGAGAATGAATATGATGACGCTACCAGATGACTGAGATTATGCAACTCTATATTAGAAATACACCTGACAACATAAATATGACAAATTTTACTGATGATTTACTTAATAACTTTACGGTAGATATTTAATTTACGAATTAATGTTAGAAATTCCTGTGAATTTACCCTGTTATTTGTCGTAGGAGGATGAACTAAAGAGGAATAACTTCACAATTTCTTTACGTTTGTCGTTACCTGGACTTAAATTAATTTCTTAACGTCCACACTCCAAGGCCAGCCGGCCTGTGGGAAAATTGTGACTTTCGAAAAATAGCTTTTATCCGCTAGAGGGACTTTCATTACAACTAGGTGGCTATACTGAACATCCTAATCGTCTAAGACTGACAAATGATTTCCGATGTAAATATTGAATATAACAATAGATATAGCTAAATTCACATTTTCTCAATGTGTATATTCCAATAAGATCATACATGTTGCCATTTATCAAAAAAAAAAAAACAAAATTCTGAGGAAACGAAAATCATATTCCGAGTATGGAATGATGCTGTAACAGCCCAGACCTTTTGCTGCGCAAAATGAAGTAATGTTTCAGTAAAGTTCTTGCCTTTTACATTCACTAGTAAGCATTAAGACCATTTAATTTCTGTGAAGTTCCAATTATTAGAATTTCAATTTTTAGTTTATTATAATTTGTCATCCATGAAGCAGACATTAGGTCAATTTTATAAACTCTCAACACCGAATACTTTTGGAGTTTTCAAGAAAAAAATTTGGAACTTTTGAAAAACTTTGATGAAAATGTAAATGGTACAAAAATAAATCTTTGACGTAATTGTATGACAAAAATAAACATGTGTTTGGGCACTCAATTTATCATTGCAGAAACGGTAACTATTGCAGACAAAGCAAAATTTGTCAAAGCAAATTTTCGCACATTTAACACCGGAGGACATATTGCAATGCCCGTCTAGACGTTACAGCATAGAAAATAGATAGTAATTGAGTTACCAACTACTGCTAATGACATCCAAATCAAATCCTAAAACACGCGGGCAGACAAACACACTGCGGTTATCACTCAACGAATCATCACCTCCTTTCAAATGCGTTTCAAAATCTTCTTCAGCCCAGACGAAAATTAGCGTCCACTTCCTGTGCATAGGTGACGCGTTTTGGCATGTGTAGACCGGGATCGTTTTCACCATGGTACTCTCGAACATACAAAGCATTTGGTTCGGCGGCGTTCTGGATCGGCGACAAAAGACGGTCATCAATCATTTGTTTAAATAAACAACGAACGACGGCCGTCTTTTGTTGCATAATCAGCTATACGGTCGCGTGGCCATTGAAGAGGGACCATCAGACTGTCTTATCGACGGACGATAAGCGTACGGGCGAAAGTGATCGCATTTCGATAACGCCCGAACGGCACAAATAAGCTAAGTGATTGGGGATGGCGTGGGGACCGAATAAAAGTAGCAGTGTAGGGTGAAAAGCGAGATAACCGGCGATAAGGCTGTTATGATATAGTAATTTTCGGTCAGCGTTTTCGATGACGATAATAGGAGGGAAGCGACGTAACAAAATGCTTTGACGCCTTTAAATTTTTGATAAATTAGATCGGGTACTACCCTTCTTATAATATAGTTACAGATCTCTAGGGTAACCTAAGAATGAATATAGTTAAGACAGGTTTATTTAAAAATAAACGTTAAATATACGTAAATTAATTAAAAATACTTCAATAGGAGCGCAAGACTTGAAGGTTTAATAAAACATGGTCTTCTGTAGCAAAGTATTGAAATATTTATTGAGTTATAATGTAGACATTTGGAAATTATGAATGGAACAGCACATCTGGTAAATAGCCGCCACGGCTTAGCTGGCACATGCGTACTTTTTTGGCGAAATTTTCAATAACGGTGTTGTATACATGTGGCAGTATTTCGTCGATACATCGTCTAATTTCCGCCTTTAATGCTTCGGTGGCCGCGGGTTTGCCGGTATAAATCTGCGACTTCAGATAATCCCACAGCTGAAAGTCCAAAGGTGATAAATTACAAGAGCGTGGGGGCCAATTCTGATCACGAGTTGACACGACCAGGAAAAGTCTCGTGTAAGACTGCCAATGTTTGACGGGCGGTATGACAAGTGGCACCGTCCTGCTGAAACCACATGTTGTCGAGAGCAATATCGTGCAATTGGGGCACAAAGAACTGGGTTAACATAGCACGAAAACGTTCGCCATTCACCGTTACTGCATTACCTGGATCGTTTTCGAAGAAAAACGGTCCAATGGTTCTTCCGGCCCACAATGCACACCAAACAGTGACACGATTTGGATGCATTGCTTTTTCATGAATCATTTGTGGATTTTCTGACCCCCAAACGCGGCAGTTTTGCCTATTTACGAAGCCATCGAGGTGAAAATGGGCCTCATCACTGAATATGATTTTGGCCGCAAAATCGGTATTCACTTCTTGTTCAAGGATCCAACTGGTGAACTCTCTTCGCTGTAAGTGGTCTGTAGGCAGAAGTTGCTGAGTCAATTGGACCTTGTACGCATGGAGGCGCAAATCTTTAGTGAGAATACGCTGAAGGGTGGCTGTTGTAATGTCCAATTGTTGTGCACGACGACGAATCGACGTTCCTGGATTCCCGGCCACACTTTCGCTTGTGTCGTATGTTTCACATCAGTAACTGAACCAGTACTTTCGAATTTTGCGATTATTCTTTTCACAGTAGATGACTTAAGGTGCGTTCACATAAGGTAGCGTGAAATTATCGGTAGGATGAGTGCGAAATTATTTGCAATATTCCGCCGTAATTTTTAAAATAATTTCGTGACAATGATAACTGGGATCTCGGTTGATTTTGTCGTATCATAACCTTGATTTATTTGTTAATAAGTTCTTTTGTAACGGATGGAATGATACAGAAATGTTATGTCCTCTGTTTATTAACAGTTTCTGCAATAATCATGACAAACAAATATAAAAAGAAATGTGAAAAGAGAAAAAACGTTGGCGGGTATGTTCCATCAATACCTACTCAAAAGGAGCAAGGGGACTATTTAAATGTTATTTGGTGTATGCCATGCAAATTATAAATCTGTATGTGTGGATACAGCTGCCTTTGAATCTTCAAGTGATGGACGAATGAATAATAAAAAATCAAAGAAAATTAAACACTACATAAATGATAGCGATATAAAGAAAGCATTTTAAATATGATTTTCGTTTTATAGCAAATTATCATAGAAAGGAATAGAAATGAAATAAATGCAATGTAGTTTATTTAAATTTTCTTTTATTCATCGTAAAAGAATAAATGGACGTTGCAATAGAAACGACTCACCCCTACAATGTTACTTATAAATTTAATTCTTACCCTCACATCTCCGTATACTTTGATAGTTCCTTAGTAAAATGCATAATACAACCTATATACTAAGACTGTTATCATGTGTGAATATGCTTGAAATTATTTTATATCAGATAACCAAATACGTATGTACTTGTTCGGAAAAAAAGTAAAATAATTCTACAAACTAAATATTTGAAACACATCAAATCATGTCTTCAAGCAGCAGCCTTCGTATCCTTTTCTTTTGGAATGTTAACACTCTCTTAGTAAATTTTAATCGATAGAAAATTCTATATCGCATAAAGAATTTTAACAAATGTATGGTGAATTAGAAAGTCAATGCTTTAACCTATAGATTAATACTATACAAGGCATTAATTGTGTTGTCCGACACCTTTAAATCTTTTTCCAGAGCAAGGCGTTATGTTTCGAAAACATATCCTACACAATTTATATGCATTTCCGAAAGACACCACAGCAAACTTCTAAGGCTAATATCGTATACTTCTATTTTATGAAACATTACGATTCCATCTTTACTGATGCAAAACAAATTAACCTCACTTCAACTATACACAATATACACATACATTCCTCTTTATATAGATGAATATTTAAAGTTGTCTACGCCATCTGAAACAATCATTCGTCTTAATGTCCTTATAGTTGGTAAATGTAGTACTTTGCTTGCATATTTATATATCTTCGGTCCCAAGAAATACAGATTTAAAGCAAATACCTAATTTTGCATCTTTATGTTCTGTGTGCAACTTTACAATCAATGCTAATTCACTAATTCAAGAGATAACAATGTCACATAGTTGAATGAAATGTTTAAATCGCCAGGAACACTTGTTGGAGTCTTCTGAACCTTCGGCTTTCCTAAGTGAATTTGGGTTTTGCTGATTTACAATCCTATATCACTTGTAGCCGCATTATTGTTATATAAATTTATATAATGACATCAAATATTTTTAAATCTTTTTGATGAGCTTCTGTGACCATTCTAGTTTCGGAATCCACTTGTGTTTTGCAAGTATGCACGAATATGCATACAAATTGACAGGAACCGCGACCTACACTGTGATTGGTCGGTTGCATTAAGAAAACGCCGTGGTAGTACCATAATTTAACGTGTGTATAGTTTGGCCGTACACCAATTATTAATTTTGCCTTACACCGCTGTGTGAACGGTCGTATTTAATTGCATTGTGCGAACATTCTTAATTCCTGCCTTACCCCCGCGATGCCCTATGTGAACGCTACTTTAGCAACATTATTTCCGAAAATTGAACGAATTTTACGAATCGTGGCAATCAAACTTTCACCATTTTGATAATAATGCTTAACAATCAGGACGCGTTGTTCTGTCGTGTAATGCTCCATGTTTACTAACTCCCATCTGTTTCCTATCGACTTGACATGTCATAATCATGTGACACCACCACAGCCAAGCTGGCACGCAATTCAAATCTTGCGCTCTTATTGAAACACCCTTTACAAAGCGTTAGTCTAAGTCTAAAGCCTTATACCTGTTATATTAAAAAAAAATCAATGTTGTGGTTCTAGAATTTAATGAAGATACACCATTTCAAAACAATGGTAGCGCCATCTGCACTGATAGATGATTTGTCTAAAATTATTGCAACTATAAGTGGTTATTCGTAATTATTTATAATCGTAGTACCTATACCAGGGGCTTGATATATCACGTCGTTATTAACGTTGAATTTAATCACTAGACACTTGTAAGAAAAAACTTAGACAAATATATGTGGATACCAGGGCTATTTGATTTAAAACAGAAAATTATAAGCGACCCTTGACTGCTTCTATTCTGAGAATATAGAATAAATTATCAAGGTTCCCCATTTTGAAACGTATCCTCAGAGATTTTACCAACGGACGTGACAACTTCTTGACGAGAGGTATTTAATTTACGATATTAGGACAGGAGATACGACTGAATTTATTCTTTAAATTGTTGTAGGAAAATATTTCACTAAATTGGCATATTTAGGATATGAAGAAAATGTACAGGAGACAAGTTATTTAGCCGCTCCACCACGATCGCCGTTAGCTGGACTTATAATAATCTTCTAACACCCCCGCCACCTAAGTAGTAGGAAATAAAAGGACTGGAGACACAGAGGGAGTTTGGTGCTGAACGAGAGGACGACATAGGTAGTTGGCTGAACGTACTGTACGCGGCACTAATAACTGCTTTCAATTTGTAATTTGATACATATTTATTTACCTTGGTTAGAAAGTGTCATATTTGGCAGTTTGAACTATTTTAGTTCCTTATTTTTACGAGGCGAAGCAGTGTTGGTGACCTCTTTCCTTTATATTCCCCTAGTTTGATTTCCTTTCTCCGTCTTACACATGGAGACGATAAGTATTTTCGTTAAAAAAAAAGAGTCTAGTAAGCAACAGACAAAGTTGGAATCTAATTTCACTCACGGAAATTCAAATTATACTGCTTAAAAATCGAAAATATGTAAATGTGTCGTATTTGGATAGGCGAATTGCTATTTGTATGCAATTTATGAATTTAAAACAACTTTCTCATGGTAACCATATTTAATACACCATACATGCGTGGCACTACCGTATATGCAATATTGAACTTCATATCCAAGGGAGCGAATGGTATTTCGAATGGATTTGGAAAAGTCAAGGTTTATTTATTCAAAATAGTTAACTGGATAACTAAAACATCATCCAACAAACCCTTTTTGACATATAATTTGAAAATTACGACCCAAGGACAAGACCCAAGGAGCAAGATACGTGGTTTTCAATCAAAGGCTGTTACGATTTCGAAAAAGGACACCGAAGAGCTGTTTCGCTGAGATTCTGCAACAGTGTGCAGGTACCGAAATTAAATATTTGGCCAAATAAATTCAAAAAAGAAAAATTCAATTATTTTAATTTAATATCCAAATTTCAAAAACTTCAAATAAATAACTCAATCAGCTGTCGGATAGGGATTGAAATAGGTTCTTGTCCATTCTTTGTTTATAAGAAATATAATCTTTCAAAATTAAAAAAAAAACACAAATTTACTGTCTCTTTAAAACAATAAATCATTTCATTTTTTTAAATATCTTTCCGATTTGCAAAAAGTTATTAAGTCAGATCCCACGATTAACGAACACATTTTCAAAACGCTAGCCCTGAGATTCATTTAACTCATATACATCATTACAATATATTGAAAAGCATGTATTAGATATGAAAAGGTAATATAATGTAATTGTAATGAAGCTTACTAACATCTTGATAAAGTTATTACTTCACCTTTATTATCCACTTCTTTGAGTGTAATTACATATATCAGTGCCTCAGAGGTAAAGTATGTTAAGTCACTTTAACATAGTTTTTCAGGAGAGACGTTTAAGTAACTTTACAAGAGTTTTCGTACTTTAAGGCATATGAATGTATTTTTTTGTTGTTTGATTTCATGAGAAATTCAAAGAATAGATGATAAATTATAATCCATTGCAAAAAATAAACATGAGTTTCAAGGAATTATGATTTTGATGTGATTTAACTCCTTTTACTCGGTGGATATTTCTTTAGATTGTGGCTTAACACTTTAGGTATATTTGTAGCAAGGGACAAATACTAAAGAATCAGGTATATTGTGAATAGTTTTATTAAAGTTAAAACATAAGATGGTAAGTTATTAATTGTTGCCTCCATTTTCTCTCTGACTGTGCTCCAGGTTATTGTAAAATGGATGAAAAACTTTGGGAACCCATTTGAGTAAACCCTGTAAGTTGGTGTATTTTAGGGTACTTGTTCCCTTGAATGGTGCCGGTGGCAAATTCTGAGGAATATTCATTATAGCACGGCGGTTTTTATTAAGATCTATTTCCCTGAATTCGTCATTAAATGATGTCTTGAAGTAGAAAATACCTTGATTCTGGGCTTTAACTTGAAAATGCACAACGTTTGAGATTAAAAATTGTTGATTGGTGGTATCCTTTTTTCTTATCATAAATGGAGCAATGGGACCTTCGTAAAGACTTTTTATATTTTTTAAATCTTCTTTCTCCATAGAAATTACAGTAAATGGATTTTTTCTGCTGCAAATTCTGATCAACTGTTGCCAGTCCCAGGGTACCATAATTTTAAATTGTGTTTGCTTTTTTCATTCCCTTTCAATTAATGAATGGTCTGAATCGGCCTCTAGATGCGTATGTCCTCTGACCAAAAATTTCTGGTCTATTTCTTCTAGTTGCAGATATTTATCTAGAATCATGAAGTAACACATAATCATACCATAGTTTCGATTCTGAGACGGGCAATTCTCAGACCAAATAATTAGGTGTTTTAAGGTAGGTGGCAATCGAATCAATCCACTTAAGCAGGCAGAATGCCATTTCATTAACACCTCTACCTGCTACAGATTCATCAAACATACAGCAATAAGTTTTCTTATCTGTTGCGTCATGTATTGTATAATTAAATGTCCAAAGCTTTAATGAGTAAAAACTTTGAGCACATGTCAGCACGGGTGTAGGCAGGCACTTTTCAAAATCGACCATCAACACTTTTTGAGTTGGATCTTTCACAGATTTTTCCTTATCTTCTCTTTTAAGTTGGTATCAATGTGCAGCATCATCTAAATGCAAGTTATATTCTTCCTGAATTTGCATCTCTTAGCTTGCATTATTTTTTAGAAAATGATAACTTAGAGAAGTGTATTTACGCTTTTCCCCTGTCCGTTGACGCCGTCTTTGAACCGGTTCTATTTTTTACACGGGAGGCCACAAACTGTCTCTTCACATTATTGTCGGCCTTTTCTGACCAAAATTGCTTGAAAATTCTCTCGCGATCTTGGTTTGAGAAACTGTGAGAACGTTTTCGTTTACATGTGTCTTTGCAAACATTGTTTATCATTTTTCGAGGAATACTTTTTCTCTTTTTTGATATATATTGTTCTCCTGCAGCTGTTTTACATTTTCTCACATTGCAGATCCATGTGGCTGGCTTTCACTGCCGTTTTCTTCCCGCTTTATTATTTTATGCACTATGCACTTAACATTGTTTTTCTTGCCGTAATTCTATTGCAAAATAATGTTAAGTGCCTTTAACTTTATATACCCCTGTAGGTATGCTGGACTTGACGTTGTTTACCGCTGTCTATTAGAGAATCTATGAACCTAACGACTTAATTTGAGATACCATAGTGAAGATAGGATCGGATGGATATTTCCTGATACTGGCGATATTCTTATTCATGTAGAAGGGTTGACCGAAATTTGTATGAAAATCACACGAAATTTCTACTGTTGATAAAATCTGAAATAAATTTTACCAAAACATTTACTACTCTATGAATATACTTTCAACAAATTCAGTTGCTGCAAAATACCGCTCTCAAAAAAAACAAGTGAGATTATTAATAAAATCGTAAAAAAAGACGATAGAGCAAGAACCGCTATACCATCATCATCATCCGTCGCACCAATAAAGCCCATTAATAAAGTAATTACATTTCGGCGTGTGAGAAAACCAAACAGCGTGATTCCTTTACAAACATTTTAATAGAGGGCACGCGATACATAAATCAATGGCATTTAATAACTTTTACACATTCAATATGCCAGAGGGCAGCACCGTCGTCGCACGCAGCCACGCACAACGCGCGTAGGCACCGAACGAGACCGACAAAAAGAACGGCGAGCGGCGAAGTGGCTGCATGGCAAAAGGGGGAATAAAAAAGCCCAGGCCGCTGCCGGGTCGGGCTAATCCCGTGTAAACCGCATTGACTGCGGGGGGCACGCTCATTCCCATAAGGGGGTGCATATTGGATTACCGATTTATTTATTATATTGTTCCAAGGGTGTAATGTAATATCTTGTGAAAATATGCTACACGGATTTGATTTTTATTAGACCCCGAGCGACCCGGAGCGGGCCTGAGTGAATGACGATATGAATAGTTTTCCTGGGCTTTTATTTATTAATATTATTACGATGGGAGGGAAGGACGAGGATCGGTGGAGAAGGCGATGGTGCGGTTGATCGTTTCGTTTTTGTTCTCGGTGGGATTAGGAAGTTGAAAATTGATTTATGCGGTATGCGTATGGTTCTTTTGTACATAAATGGGGATCTGTAATTTAGAAAATAGATAGAGTAAGCTGGTAGGCTGTATCAATAAGTGTAATTAACTTTGAAGGTGATATCAGCAATATCAGGAAATTTTATGTATGTATGTAAGAGTAACTAGATACTTACATAAAAATTTAATTCATAACCAGGGTTTACTATTTGGTTTTTATACAGAAAGACTATGATCTGAAAACTATGACTACTTTGATACTATTTTGTTATATGATTACAGTTACAATGAACTCCATGTTACTGTAAAAATATACAGAAGTTTCTTAAATATCTTTCATATAAGTCTGATGGCATTTATCCTCCTCGGGGTATGCCCTCAAGGAGGTGTACTGTCACCCCTTTTATGGGCGTCCCTCGTCGACGACCTAATAACGAAGCCGTCCAAGGAAGGCCTCTATTGCCTTGGATATGCTGACGATCTAGTAATAGTAGTACGAGGCAAATTTGCCGGGTAATATCAGAAAGAATGCAAAATGCCCTAAATACAGTAGGTAACTGGTGTAAGCAGGAAAGACAGTCAATGGCAAAAGAAAAGCAAATCATTGTATTCACAAAGAAACAATTCGAGGCTTAAAGCCAATTATGCTAGGAGGAGTGGAGATTCCATTGGTCAAAGAAATGAAATACCTTGGTGTATGTATGGTTACATGGAACACTCATATCAATAAAGCCATCAACAAATCTACTATTGCTTTAGGTAGATGTAGAAGGTTGTGTAGAAAAACATGAGGACTAAGCCCAAAAATGATGCTGTGGTTATACATGAGAGTCATCAGAACAATGATAACATACTCGGTGGTATGGTGGACAAAGACATTGCAGATGGAAGCAATAAGATGGCTAAATGGCATACAAAGACTAGCACGTCTGTATTCCACGGGGGCCATTGTTAAAGGAACTTAAGGCGGGGCCGATAACAAACGGGCCCAGTGACGCCACGAGTCCCAAATACAGCTTCGATAAGAATTATAAAGCGGTAGTACCAGATAGAGAAGAATGGAAAGAAGGACCGCCTAATAAAGCCAAATCTATCTGGTGCACAGACTGTTCAAAGACAGAAACTGGAGACGGAGCCGGAATTTGCGGGATTAGACCAAAAATAATTAAGTTCTAAGCCTAATTCAAAGCGTCACAGTATATCAAGCTGAAATAGCAGCAGTGCTGGCGTGTACTGAAGAACTAGATAAGCAAAAAAGTAACTATCGATCTATTGCTATCTATTCAGACAGTCAAGTAGTGATAAAAGCACTGGACTCTACACAGGTAAAGTCGAAACTAGTGTGGCAATGCACAAATGCCCTCAATAGGCTGGGCAGCCGATCTAAGGTGACCCTGGTCTGGGTTCGAGGACACGAAGGTCATCGAGGGAATGTTAAGGCAGATGAATTAGCCCACGCAGTCTCGTCAAATGCTGACAGAAATCCAAAACATTCGGCGGTCATGGCATATACGATAGTTAAAGCAACTACTAAACAATAGAAAAATGAGAAATCTCAAGATTGGTGGAAGCGTATCTCAGGTCAGAGACAGGTCAAGCAATTTCTAATTGGACACAGGCCTAAATTTACAGCCGACCTACTAAGCAGGGACAAAAGGTCTGTTAGAATTATAGTAGGCCAAGAAATATATGAGCAAATTAGGCCTGACAGAGGAAATAACGTGTAGATTCTACCAGGTGGAAGGAGAGATTGCCGTCCACATGCTGTGCGATTGTACAGCACTAGCAGGAATATGGCTCTTAGAAGTGGAATCGGAATATTCAAAAGCTGAAACCTACGCAGAGGGATTAATCACAAGGCTGCTAGGTCTGGTAAAAAAGGCAAAGCAAACGTTATCGATCTAGTGATAGGGGAACCACAATAAATCTGAAAAGGTCGCAGTGGGATAGGTCAAGATCCACCTCAAGAATGAATCTAATCTAATCTACTATCCTTAAGAAAATATTGTTTTGTATTATAACAGCCATTTACTTATACTAAGAATCCCTTTCTTGAATCAAATTAATAAATGTCTTAAACAAAGAAATGCAATTATTTCATGACAAGTATATATTTCTCTTAAGCGGAGAAAAAAACGCTAAGAAAATATTTCTTTTGATTTAAAACAGTAATTATATTGTGGATAACTGAAACAGTAATTATCTTGAATTGAGGTGGACAGTCTTGATACAAGTAAACGTTTCTCTGCTTGTATGAGACCCGCAATTTCGGTTCGCTTCTTCTGTTTCTACGGTAATCACATTTTTAGATTCTTAAGTTCTTTTTGTTGATCACTGATCCAGTGAACATACTATCAAAGATCAATATCACGCGGATGTTATACCGAAAGCTTGTGAATCATGAAAGTTCTTATAAAAATCCAAAGTCAAAAAGTTGTACGAGGTACAAGATATCTTTGTGGTTCTCCAGAGATTCAAGTAAAGAAGAATTTTGAGAAGAATATTCCGAAAAGAACTGTCCCATAGGCTCTAGATTTGTAGTAGTTTACAAACAGTCCACTAATTACTACATCGATTCAAATACCTTAAATTATTTGGATTCCCACTTTTACGTAGCTTCTGGAACTCATTGAAGGCTAGCTAATTGCGGAATTAAAAAAAAAAGTGCTTTTCCTTCAAACAAAATCGTCTCATTTTGTGCAAACTGAAATCTAGATTCCGTATTTAAAAAATATAGCCCGGTTAGTCAGTACATTTCGTACTAACGGCCTCATTTTAACTTGTTTAGGCGTTATCGTAAGCCGAAATTGCTCCTCTTTCAGTAAGCCAGTTCTTTTTTTCCTTGTAAACCGCATATCAGTCCGAATATCTGCATCCTGCTTCGGGTAGCGCATTAACGATCCTCGAGCAAATACAGGTGCCGCCGCTATAGGCTCGACGCGAGAAGGTTCTCGGACATCTGTCAACACTTACCGCAGAGCACCACTTAAAAATGCTGTGCCGCTTTAATTGCTATCAAAAAAGCCACCACCCAATTAAGATATTTTAACTCTTCTCCGCTTTGCTAGCTCCTCGACGGGGTGATGGAAACACATAAATTCACGATGTTTTAGTCTCTTGGTTAGAGTAGGTTATATATACATACATGCATACTTACAGGGTGTCTCATTTCCGTTATGGCATCTCGGAAACCATAAACAACCAAACAGATACAAAAAATATGATAAGAATAAGGATATTCCGATCTTCTTTTTTCTTTGTTGTTATATTTTCTATATGTGTTAACGTCTATTAAAGTAAATTTTTTGAAAATTTGCGGTTTACTAATTGCAATACTCGATACCCGTCTTCTTCATTCATAAGCTTTAATAAAAAAAGGCACATTTGATTGAAGTAACGCAACGCAAGTACTATTTTGCTATTTTACTACTTGAAATTGTTTACACTTTTCATATTCTTCATAACAAAAGGCTGGATTACATTGGGCGAGTTTACTAGCTACAAGCCGGCGAGAAAAATAGCTGGCGAGTCAGCAAGCGCTTTTTGTGGTAATTATACACAACTTTTCAACTCGCTTGCAACAGGTTGCATCATCTGTTGCATTATCTACGTTATTTCTTGTGTTATCGCATGCTCAACTCTTTCAATAAACTGCTCGATGCACCACAATTCTCACGTCTTCCTATCCATTTTTTCACCCACACATTTCTACGCGAAGCCGAAGAATAATTGGTACAATCGGTTTATCTGACAATTTTTGAGCATCCTTTCATTTGCATTAGTTTCGCTTCTTCTAACACGCTCTTATAGCCTGAAGGAAGATTCCTACTTTACGATTATCCCCACAAATATTACATGTTCAATATTTTTTATTATTAGCAGTTTAGCCTTTAAGTATAGTAGTGAGACAGCACAGTAGGTTTCTAAAGGATAACTCCTGCTGAACGCTAAAACCATCGTCAGTTCTAATCAACACAATATGGCGCTGAGACTGCTTGAAAAATTTGAAGCCGTCTCGCCCAATGGGAGAAATGCATTACAAAATTGATAGTATGATCAGTTGTGTCAGTATTACTAGCATTACTGTTACACTTATTTTGATATATGAAATTAAGAATGAAAAAGAGAAGTCTTTTTTTTCGTTAAAAATCAGGTTTTGCCTCGCTTATAATAACTTGATGTATACCACGTAAGGAGAATTGAAAGGATAAGAAATTGACTTAGAAATATATACGGAGCATTCCATTTAAGAAGGTAACTTTGTACGAGGTAGGCGCCATAAATTCTCACAGGCTTATGCAGGTTCTAGCGTGTTCAAACTTATTGCGTCATGGTTGCACATGTGTGAGGCCTACACTATATACATATTACGGCTTGAAGAATAGTACTTTTTAGTAGCCAGTCAGACAACGTGACTAGCATATGAAAATATCTCAGGTAACGAAAATTGAGTACCGCGCGGCCATTAAATTTTTAATAAAAGAAGGGCATACGCCCAATCATATTAAACAACGTTTACACGGCATTTATGGTGATTTATCTCCTTCATATTCCACTCTAAAAAAGTGGGCAAAATGTTTCCGTTTGGGGCAAGAATCCCTTGAAGATGATGAGCGCCCGGTCGGGCAATTGAACTGATAACACCTCAAAACATTTCAATTATAGAAGAAATGGTATTAGCAGATCCCTTTTTGAAGTTGAAGGAATTAGCAGTGATGTCTAACATTTCTGAAACAAATATTCGCCGAATTCTCCATAACCATTTGGGTATGAGTAAGATTAGTATAAGATGGGTACCGCATCTTCTTTCTGCTTTCCAACGTGAACGTTGGGGCGAATGTGCGCGCTCGTCTTTAAACATGTGTGGAGACGATCCGAAACCAATTTTGGAGCCCATTGTCTCAGGAGATGAAACAATGGTTCTGTAGCCTCTATCCAAAAAGGAATCGATGGGAAGGCGGCTACCCGATGAACCTCATCCCAGAAAGACATTTTGAGGGAAAAACCTTTAGATCATTTTTACAAGGGTATATAGAATTATTAATTGATCGTTGTAATAAATATTAAAGTGCTTTATCTCAGGGAAATTGTTAAAAAAATTGTAAATTTTGTAAATTGATTAAATTTTTAACTCTACTGTTGGATATGGGAGTATTCTTTCACACTCTTTCGGCAATTTTTAATGAACTTTGATAACAAATACATGGAAATTAACGAATGTAAGTATTGAAAAATGAAAAAAACTAACCTTGATTTTTCGAAGATGTCATATAAACTCCATGTTCCTTATGATATTCTCAGGATATCTGCCTATTCTGACCTCCAACTTTCTTTTCTACTTTGAATTTATTCTGTAATTTCGATATCGGACACTTTAATCTGGGAGCGCAGTCAAAATACGAGTTAACTCGATGAAAGTTAACCAGAAGTGATGAATTTATTGGCGTCCCTTTTCTGCTTTATTTTAATATCGATGGCGATTGTTTCTGTCCACAGCAAATTTTGATGATTTCTCTCGAAACGTAATATTGTGATGAATTTCGATGAATAATGTTATTTTTAGAAGTAGCATGAGAGAATGAATATAGTGACGCTACTAGATGACTCAAACTAGACGACTTTGTTATAGAAAACCCCAAATATGAAATTTTACTGTCATAAATAACGATACCTTAACGAAACATATTTAATATACGAATTAATGCTAGAAATACCTTTGAATTTACCCCGTTGTTTATTGTAGGAGAATTTTACATTAAATTTGAGGATTTACGAAATGAGGAAAATGAAAGGAAGAGTAGTTTCGTTTTCGATTCACCAAGATCGTCATTGTCTGGACTGAAATAAATTATTTAGTACCCCCACTCCGAAGATCGGGGGCCCTTGGAGAAAATGAGGCTTCAGAAAAATAACTAATATCCGCTAGAGGGAATTTCATATCTACCGCGTGGCTATACTGAATACCCTATATGTTTTAGAGTGACAGCTGAGTTGATGATTTAAATAACATAATATATTGAAGTTAGGGGAGATTATATTGAAAAATAAAAATTGCCATATTTTACAAAGTTTATTTTTTCTACGTACATCAGTTCAAAAATTTATGGCGTCTACCTCATATCATAATACTGTTGTTATAGTGTAGATTAAAAAACTGACTACACACTACACCATTGAATTCTGTAGACAAGACTACGTAGGTACTTTTCTATTTTAACTATTTCATTTTCGTTATAACTGTTATAACAATTGAAATATCGCAAATTAAGGATAACCAACATCTGAATATCGTGTAATTTCGACATCGATCACATATTGTAATAGTTTTATTCGTCAGATTTTTTTAATATTTCTTACGATTTCTAAGATACCCTACAAAAACATAAAAAATACTACAGCCTGTATATACGCACATATTTTCCACTCCCCACACCGTTCAAAGTATACCCGTTCGTTCAAGATGAAAACTAATGGTGTTAATTTGAATTTAAAAGCTTCTCTCTTCTAAAAAGTATATTATGGGAGAGAGCGGATATTTTAAAGACGCACTTAGGTATCTAACGAATAGATTAGGTGTATTGAATTACGTGTGAAGTACTGATTTGGAGAAAAGGGGTTGTGACTCGTTTCCTTCGGTTGTAAAAGATAAAATAACCGGAGATGATTACGCAGGAAGTAGCTGTTTTGACGTTGGGTGTTAATGATGATATTTTTTTGGGAAGATGTTAGCTTAAGTGTAGGCTAAGATATGCGTAATGGTCGACATTTGTGAATGTCAAAAGGATAATTTGTGTTTTGTTTCGTAAGTGGTACTTCAAAATAAATAACGCCACTAAATACCTGCAAAAGATATTCATGTTACAGATAGTTGAAAATACTTCATTTTAATTTTAAAAGAAGGAAAGTATTTTATACTTGCTTCAATCCCAATAAAAACCAACAAGTACCTATATAATATAATTTCTGGATGCAAATACTTAGGAAATGCAATACTTTATCCAGGTACTATATAAAGTTCATATAAATTATTGAGGAAAATCCTCATACTAAAATGTTACATCACGCTTCTTGTGTTTTCACGAGCCATTTCAAGAAAGCATAGATACATTTGACAACATTGCGTCGTTTAGATACCATTTTTAAAGTTTGCAACAACTAAGAAAATTATTGACGTAAGTTCGAAACTGTTTCGGATTTATCTTAGTAATTTTAGTGAAAATATATTAGAACAAATTTTTAAGGAAAAAGGACTACGTCTACAGAAAACTTAGGTAACAATCTTTTTCGTTTTAAAACCTAGCTGTATCAATTGATAAGAAAATAAAAATGCTTATTGAACTATGTTTAAAATGTCGAGACCTAGTGCAGTTTCCGAAAACATAATACAGGATTTAATATGGGAGTTTTAGTTTTCGTAATGAATCACATTGTCTACTGTTGCATTCTTGGGATATCTGTTAAATTCTTAAGCAAAAGGTAATGAAGTGTTATTGCCTTAAAAGTAATACGAAAAAAAGTATTATAAAGAATCAAACAACTGTAGAACAATTTACTACAATTTGTTTGAGAATATACGACCAGCTACAACTTGCGCAATGGTGTACAAATTTTAGTTACATACGTTGTAAAAAGAATGCAAAGACATTGTTCTAAAGATTGTATTTCGTAATATAGTGTGTATGCAGTGTTTTTATAATTATAACGGTTGAAAGAACAATTAAAATGCAATAACAATAACTATTCTTACATCTTCGCATCTCAAACAACTTGTAGCATTGGTCAACCACAAGTATGTTACCATCACCTGTGCTGTTTCGCAGGTATGTGAAGGATTACCATCCCTCCATACATTCGATAAATTTGGAGTTAAAACGTCAACTAAGGAAGACTTTATTCCGAAAGGATTGTGTACCTAATGAAAGCGATTTCACTCTTTAAAACGAGATGAAAAAAAAGTTTTAGTTGCGACATCTGAAAGAAGTAAGCTTGTCGCACCCACGACGCAACATATGTATGCAGATGAATCGGCACGGGCTACCTCAGCGAATAAAACTATTGAATTATTGCAACAGTTTCTCATCAACCTTCCGCGGCGTTAGTCGTAATTGTATAGATAAATATAGGTATGTAAGTATGTCTAACATACGCAAGGAAAATAAACGACAGTTGGCTAATAAAATCACTAAATTTATCAGTGAATTTCCGAGTTTGCAAAATATCTTTAATGTGCTGGAATAAAGATGGCTGTAACAGACATATAAATAGTGTACAGCACAAAAATGAGAAAAATGGCGTGCCACTTCAAACCCAATTTAAGTTGTATTTACGTTTGATGTTTATTGTTTGTAGTCTACCGCTTCGCTTACTCGATAAAGACCCGTTTCGACAGTTTTGCGTACATATAATCCCGAGTGGAACCTACCATCATGGACAGCGTTACGAAAAGGGCTAAATATACGTAAAGATATTGAAGATAGGATCAAGGCAGAATTAAAGATAGATAAGATAAACAGCTGTGGCTATATCTTGATGAGACGACAGATTGTAAAACAAATTCTATTTTGAATATTATAGTACGAGTACTAGATCCTGTCAAACCGAAATTTTCAATCCTATTACTTAGCAAAAGACTAAACAAGTATACTGGCGAAGCAATTACGGGTGTAGTGCTCGATACGTTACAACAATTTCGAGTGTCAACCAGTCAACTGTTGATGTTTATGAGCAATGGAGCAGCGACAATGTGTAGTGTAGGCCGTTCTCTTAAAGAAAAGTGTGAGGGACTTTTACTTGTTACGTGTAAAGTTCATGCTTTACATCTTGGGGCATAAACTATTCGAGAATGTTACCCGGAGGTGGATGCATTAATAGCAAATACAAAAAAGTGTTTTTCAAATCTCCCAAACGGATTCGAGCATTTCACAGGCGTTATCCCGGTATTCGCGAACCACCACAGCCGATTCTTACGCGTTGGGAAACATGGTTGCAAGCGGATTATTATTCTGAACATAAGGATAAAATTTGTGATTTTACAATTCGACTCTGGCGAAGCTACAGCTATTAAGGAGAGACAAAAAGGATTTCTAGATACCTCTGTTGATACAGATTTAAAAAGTATTAGCAACAATTATAAACGATTACTAGATGCAATAGAAAAAATTCCAAAATACTGGGTTGTTGTTAGTAGAATCAGTGCAAATCGTGGACGAAGTTAGTACATTGCGACGCAGTATAAACGACGCAAAAAATGGTCGCGTTATAGCAAAGTTCGACAGTGTTTAAAAAAAATTCCGATTGTACGAGATTAAGACAAATGTGGGGTGGTGCATCTGCAGATTCATTAACTAACTCTAAGGATTATTTTAATTATGCCTCTATTACTCCGGTAGATGTTGAATGGTCTTTCTCGAAATAACACATGCCTTTTACTCCATAAAATTACTATTACTAAAATGTGAAGAAATTATGGTTTAGATAAAGATTGAAAAATCCACACTTTCTTTTTCATAAAATCCTTCGATATGAAATTCGAAAAAACCATTACGAAGACGATCTCTCAGCTTACGTGTTATTTGTCAATAAACAAGCAGTTTCGACTTGTGAAAAAAGGTAGAAAATCCCCTCTGAAAAACATAAATTCAAAAATCTCACAGATAATATGACGTCGAAGCAGACAATATCCGTTCAGATGCGTATATGGCAGCTTGCCTGTGCGCTCGTCTGTATTCGTGAGAGAAGTAAAGTTCCGGAGTCGGTTATGTCGGCAAACACGCAGAAAATGAAATCCAATGAATATATAACGATGTATAAAATCGCGCGCCAGAATGGCTACGACCGACCGCATATTAGGGAGGCCTTCCAGATAGCAATTGTATGTGGAGAGTTCCGGGACAGCGTTGCCTTGGCAACCCGCGCAGGGGAAAAGAAATTATTATTTTTTGATGGTTATGATGAGAGTTTTCCAGCGCCATGAAAGCATCAACACTCGGCCAAGTTTCAAGTGCAATAAAGTTGTTCTTTTCTCCGGGCTTCTCTACGTCTTCATCGTTTTGTGTTCACGAAATGAGAATGCTCTTCTTTCTCTTTAGCTTTTATCTTTTTCGTTCATTGTTATTGTTATTATTAGCGTTATATGCTCTTCTCTATTGATCTTGCTTTTGTTCGTGAACACCGTAACGCCGCATAAAAGAAAGAAATTATATTAGATAAATGTAATGCTTTCTGTCGTTTTGATTGTTTGTGGGAGTTTTTATAGTTTTATAATACTTACATAAATTGATCTTTACATAAATTTTATCGAGTAAAACTTTGGTGTCGTTACTATTCGTAATAGTGGTAAGGACACATAAGAGCATACTTTCAAAGTCATCAGGGAAACAGTGGTTGATAGTTTCTGAATTGCCCATTCATATTACTTCATAAATGTTTCTATAAAGTTGGACCCAGCTTATTACTTATACACAGAAAAAAAAGTAAATCAAAACATCTTTGAAATTATTTATTTAATTCAGCAAAGGTTTATTTGAGTTAAAACATTTTTTAATAACACAATAAATTGAATTTGTTTGAATGTACAGATGTTTTTATTTTAGATAATTTTATTAGGTCAAGCAAGTATATGTTAGAATCGTACGCTTCGCGTGTCGGCAATTTCCGTTGCGTGAACGCAATTCTAGTCCTAGTTTAGGTTATGTGAGATGGTGGTTCGTTAGCGGTTTGGATAACTAACGTTAAAATTTCTGTATAAAAAAAAATAGTAAAATAGCTGCCACAGATTGATGAATATCAGAATTCCTCTTTGTATTAGAAATTGGCGAAAATTACAAAAAACTCTCCTCTATCGATTTCAAGGCCAGTAACACCAATATTAGCAGTTTAAATAAAATGCGATTCAATTCACCACACATTTAACAATGCTATGATCTTTCCATTTTCATATTTTGTAACTAATTGTTAATATATTTTCTCCTTTCTAATATAACAGGTATTTCAACAAAGGCAAGTGATAAGTAAAGCGTGACAAACGGTTGCACCCGCAGAGACACCAGGGTATGTACGTATGTGGATGGAGAGTTCAATAATGCGGTAGATATTGAGGAGTTCGCTCGTTTGGTTATTTATCGGATTCTCATTGTTGTGTTTCCGAAAACATGGGACGTAAGCCTGGTGTACCTCTTGCATCGCATGTGAAGAAATATATTTGGCGTTTCCTTGGTTTGGAATTTACAGGTCCGCATATTCGTTGAAAATTTTGCGGTATAGGGTTGCTAGATCTCACCACATTTGAAAGTAGAATTCATATTAAAAGTAAACGTTATGTATTGAATTGAGGAAACAATATTCCGTACTGGCAATTTTTGTAACATGGAGTGAGCCGTGCAACTCCCAATCGCATGTGAAAAGAAAATTTGTCTTTTTTGGGATAAATATATTCTATCATGGAAGCTACCAACAAAAAGACAATTGCGGTACAATTTACCACATGTGCAAGGTACAGTAGAAGACTGTATAAAAGACGAGTTGAGAAATCAAAAAATCTGGCTCACTGTGGACGAAACTACCGATGCTCAGAAACACAGCGCGATTCATATTGTGGCGCGTCCTTTAAAACGTAATGGTCCATTGGCTTCCTTGTTGTTAGTCAGTAAAAGGATTGAAAAACCTGATGCCGAAACCATTGTAAACATAATAAAGATATGTTAAGAGAATTTTGTATCGTAGGAGCCCAATTCACCATGTTAGTTTCTGACGGAGTCGCAACAATGCTGGAAGTTGGTAGGATGTTAAAAGTATGCTTTCCGAATCTTCTTCACATAACATGCGTCATACACGCATGTCATTTCGTAGCAGAAACAACTCGAAGCAAGTATCTTAGAGTGAATGATTTAATATCATCTACCAAAAAAGTGTTTGTGAAATCTCCCAAACATATCCGCGTATTCAAGCAATTGTATCCGCAAATTCCGCTACCACCTCAGCCTGTATTGACGCGATGGCGAACATGGATCGAGGCAGTATCTTACTATCGCAAATATTATTCCCAAGTGAAAGATGTAATTTTCAAACTTAACTCTTCTAATTCGCAAACGCTTCGCGAGAGTCAGCAGCTTTTTTCCGATGCGGACGTTCAAAAAGAAATAGATGACATTTCCATAAACTATTCTGTAGTGACACAAACTATTTCGCAGTTAGAAAATACTCACTTATCTATACAAGACTCGTTAAATAACATCAACAATTTAGCAACCGCTCAAGAAAGCTTGACGGATTCTATAGGACAAGATGTCGCGCAAAAATTTCGTGCTGTTTTAAATAAAAATCCGGATTTAGAAAAGATTCAAACTATATTTGGAATTCAAGACTCCACAGAAGAGATACAGGAGTATTTGAATTTACAAATCTTACTTCATTAGATGCTGAACGATCATTTGCAAAGTATACGAGAACACTTTCAGACCGTCGTCGAGGCCTGACCGAATCGACAATGTCGCCGTGTTTTTGTAGCTATATGTTATAACAATTTGGACATACTACACTCTACTTTGATGTTATTAATATTGTTAAAATCAGGTTACAACTTCGACATCGAGACCTAACCTCACCAGATTCACTTTACAGGTTCCTGGGAAATGTGAGCAATCTCGAAGAAGTCTGTAAGATTTAAGGTTCACCATGTTTGTTTTCTACCCTATAGATCTTTAGGAAGGCCTAGGTAATGAATGATGTTAATGGTATTTTATGGAACTGGGGTTTATTTACAAGAATAAAAGCACCACGTCACTTCAAAATTGAGATTAATTTTCGGCATTATACTTATTCTTTATGTACTTTTATTGGTTTCTCGACGATGTTAATAAAGTTTTTCAAAAGTGTGTTTTTAACACATTGTTACCCCATGTACTCATAAATGGATGCTTTCTTCTCTAAAAAGAAGGCATCTGTCGTACCAAGCATTTCAATGGAGTAATAATACCAACCGAATAATATATTTATCAAAGTAACAGCATACTTTAAACCAAAGAAAGCAATTGCTAAGCAAATACATATTTGTCTAAGCTTTTGAGGGCGAGCGTTCTCAAAAAAATCGATTTTTCATTGAATTAATCATATTATTTGCATAATTAACAAACAAAAAAGTTTACATATATGTATATTTTAAAATATAGAGAAATTTTATACAAATAATGTAATTAATTCCATAAAAATAAGGTCTTTTAGTACGTTCCAATTTTGGGAACATTCGCCATTAAAAGGTGAAATCAAATAAATGGTAAAGAAAAATATATTTGTTTAAAACTAACGAAGTTCTTTAGAAGAAAGAACTGCATTGTTGAATCAAACATGTTACGTATGTTAAATCAAACAAATATATTTCAAAATGAAGCTTGAGGTTATTTGTTTCAAGAGATCATATGTTTGAATCAAATAACGATGTAAAAAAATATTTCTTTAAAAATATATCTTTGCCACCATTTAAAATTACGATTTGGTAACCAGCCGTCCTGGCCGGGATATGAATCCGCGCCGTTTTTATTATATTTCCATTAATAATAGATAGATAACAGCATTATTTAAAAAACAACGTTTTTCAAAAAAGATAGTTTGATTCCAATAGATATCCGTGGTAGTTGAAGAAGCTACATAGGGCGATACAAACTTAAGAAAAGGAGCTGCTGGATCCTGCACACACCAGAAACTAAATATCTACTTGAAAATTTTACCACAGCATCGTTGTTGAGCCCTTATGTAGACTTTGCAATGAGGAGGAGGAAACAGCCCCTCATATTATTTTTGAATGTGCAGCGTTAGCTCAACGCAGATTCGCTATGCGAAGCACAGTTGAACTACCAATGGAGAAAGATTTACTACATAGGCTCTCAAACCAGATTGAGGGATCTAACCTGTTCAAGTAAAACAAAACCGAAGCAGGAATAATACAATAAGCTACTAAGCTTCAGTGTTAGGGATGTAAAGACCAGCCCTGCTTGGGTAGAAAAATCAATCAATCAATCAATCGTTGTTGAGGAGTTAACCAATAATTCATAAAAAAAGGATAATCAAAATAAAATTGACTATTTGATAGAAAATCATTTCTGAGAGTGTCAAAACCTTCTGGAATTGTAAAATTTATTGTGTAGAAAATAAAAAGCAAAAAATTTCTTGGTGGCATAATAGACGTCATAAACTATCTTTCAAAAATATTTTTTTATGTACATGGTGATCGGTAAGTACCCTGTTATTTTAAATAATAAAGCACCTTGTACATTATTATATTGTTAGTTTCCCTTTCTAGAAATAAGCCAATAATATCATTTCAGATTTCAACAGATTTCAAGATATTTATAATTTTGTTCTCAGTCGCCTATTTATTCACAAAGATCGGAAATGCAAATACATTCTAGTCTAAATTTTTATGAGATTGCAAATATCAGTATAGAACACGAAACTTTGATAAATGAAAACACCAAAAACGTCATTTTTATATGTCTAACACTGAAAGTAAAATAGATATTTATAATTAAAAGGGAGTACTGCATTTGGATATTTCTTCCTAGCGGTTTCTGGTGTTTGTATTGTTTGCTTACCATGACAATAGTAAACAAACCATACTGAAATTGCTGTTCTTCACTGTTGATTCAAAATTTGAAGCCTAAGTAGCTACTTACGAAATTAAGTACATAAAAAAGGAGTTGTTACATATGAATCATCATTTTTCAACTGAATATACATATTAGTTTATACATATATTGTAATGATAATTGTTGTTTTAAATTAAAGAATATAATGAAATGAACGAATCTCAGGGTTAACGTTCTCCAAAATGACTACGTTTTGTGGGATCCACTTACTTATTTTTGGCTAAGCGGAAATTAATGAGAAAATTAAACAATTTTTTAACGTTCGAAAGAGAGAGTAAGTTTTTATTTAGAATTTAGAATAATTGTATATCTCTTGGACAAAGTATCAATTTTGAGATAAAATCTATCGTAATCCCTAACCGACAGCTATTTAAATTTAAATTTATCTATTTGAAATTTTAAAATTTTCAAAATAATTTATTAAATTGAATTTTCTCTTTGTATCTGATTATTTTGGCCAAATATTTAATTTCGGTACCTGCATACAGGTGATCTTAACAGAGTAGCAGCACTTCGATGTCTTCTGCTCGTAGCAGCATCCGATTTACAACCAAGTACCTCCCTCTTCGGATCTTGTTCCGCAGATTGCAATTTTAAACTTATGTCGAAATTAAAGTATTAAAGATCTTTTTTTAAATAAAGTAATTTCATATTTACTTGAAATATGAATAAAATTATCGATGAATTTTGAAAATTATTTTCTTGTCGAAATTTGTTTACCTCTCCATTTGTCTTTGTTATTCAGAAGCCCAGTTTTCTATCTGAATAATATAAATCATTCTTGGCTATTTAAAATCCATTGAAAATTTCTTTTGCTTCCATGGTGACACCGTCCAAAAATGCAAGTACGGTATATTTAATTGAATTAGTTACCAAGAAAACGACGTTAATTTCATAATTGCATATGACTAGCAGTATGCCTATCCAAATACGATACGATCACAGAAAGAAATACAATTAGAATTTCCGATAGTAAATTTTGTTCTGACATTATTTATTGTTTACTGGCAACAAATATACTTCTTGTCTCTATGTGTAAGACAACGAAGAAAAATCAAACTAGGGGAAATTGAAGGGAAGAGGTCAACAACACTGCTTCGCCTCGTTAAGAAAAGAAGCTGCTTTATTTTAACAACTCATTTTATTAAATTAAGAAAATATAGGTAACGAGGTACATTTCTTTAACTCCTTTGTATCTGTATGTGCTACGAAACGTGTATAGAACAGCTTTCACGAACGATTGTAAGGCGGAAGGAAGGGTGCTCGCTGTAGATAGATAAATAAATAGATAGATGCTAATTATAGCAATAAAAATTACAATGAAGATGATTAAACTTGTTCATAGTGTTTACTGTTTCTTTTTATTTTAATTTTAATTTTAAAATACAAATTAACAAAAAACAGTGCTTATAGTTTTGCTTACAAACATTTGTACGCTAAACATTCAGGACGACAATTTATCCACACACATTCTAACCTGACATGACTTGTACATTTTATGTCAATAACATAAATAGTGATGTACAACGAACTCGGAATTCGCTTTACTGAGGAAGCCACAAATGTCAGGAATGAAACAGCATTCGAAGCCGAAAATATATAATAGTAGTTGCGTAGTTTCTACACCTGAAGAAAAGAAATTACGGTAGAAATTGCAACAAATGTAATTTAAAAATAAAGACAATTTCGTTTTAATGGTAATGCCAGGCGTTTGCTACTTTTATGGCAAAAATAAAGCTATGGTAGTACTAGAACACGTTCAAGTCCTTTATACTACTCCCTTGGTTTACTACTTCTCCTATTATATGCATTTCCGAAATAATTTCAATACGGTTACCATAACTTGGCCATTTTAGAAATCCATCTTCGTTCCGAAGCGTGCAGAAACGAAAATCAAAACATTTATATTCCACGGTGCATTGAATTTCATAAACTGACCAAAGCTCTTCACGTCTAACACGTCTTGCGAGTTGTTTACCGTAAAGATAAAAACCCTCTTGGTCTTTCCATACTAGGAAGCAAGGGATTAGGTATGTATATATATATCTGCTACCCCTTTTGTCTCTTGTATCATCTTCCCTCTTTTCGTTTTAAGTCCCCTAATGCCGATAACGATATAAATACAGGACATAGAAACACCTGAATTTACATTTGGAGGTACAACATCGCGTCCCTCTTTTGGTTTATGGGTAAGATCAAATATTGAACTTATGCAGGGCTGACAGTCAAAATACCATGTATACTGCTTTCCAAAAGTAAGGAATGAGAGGGCACCTTTTTCGTTGATTTTTGAACAAAGCTAATTCATTTTTTTAATTGTTGCTATTATTCCAGACCTTATAAAACTAATCCATTTGTATCAAATAATCTATAAACATTGACACCGTAGTATTCTAATTTTCTATATTTAATCAGGATTTGCATTTTGTTAATTGTCATCTCCATAATTAATCAGCTAATAGCATCTGGGAAAACCATAAGCAAGCTAGCAAATCTTCTTGAATTGGAAAGAATGGAGAAATGCAGAGGGGAGAAAACCGAAAACCCAAATCTGGTACACAGATGGGTTAAGAACAGGTACTAGTTCTGGCGTTGGTGTTTATGGGGATAACCAGGGATACAAAGTATGTACATCATTTGGACGATACACCGCAGAATTTCAAACAGAATATCACTGTTTGAAATGCTATACAAACTCGAGTATGGACGAGTCTGGGTCGACAACCACGAGGGGCGATGATCTGCATTCTTTCTGATATATTCAGGCAGCCTTAAAAGCACTAGCATCTTATCATATAGCCTGCAAACTAGTATGGGAATACCTGCAAAACCTAATGGTTCTGTTTAAACACAACAAGGTTACTTTGGTGTGGGTGCCACGATAGAAGGGTATAGCGGACAATGAAATTGCGGACCAGCTAGCGAGAGAAGAAAAATAAATCTTACAGGACCTGAACTGGGTCTAGGTATTACCAAGAGTGCAGTGCGTGGTGCAATTAATGAGTGAAATTTAGGAAGCCAATGCATTTTTAGAACTGTTAGATTTGAGATTGAGAGTTTCAACATTAAGTTGATTAGATTTGGGCAATCCTTAAGAAGCTCTTCTGTTTCTCTATTCCTAGATGGTAAAGGATTCTTTTCCAATTCTTCATAAGGTCCTGACGATAATCAATTGTTAACGCGGGAGAAATAATCTGGCTTATCCAAAATAACTATTCTGTTCCCTTTGTCTGTTTTTAGATAAAAATAATTTTTATTTCTGTGGCCTGTCATAGTTTTAAGATTATTTATGTTTTTATTAATACTTTTTACATCATTCAAATTTATACAAAATATCATTTTCAGTATTTTGTGACATTGGTTGTTATAACAATCTCTCAATATTTTTAGTTTTGAAAGTTTGAAAATTGTACTTTCAAACCATATACAAATATCGTTTTTAGTATTTTGTAACATTGATTGTTCTTGTTTCAAGGTACATTATAATGGTTTCTCTTTTACAGATCATATCCTTAAAAAAGTTCAATATGGGCGTTATATGACTATTTCCACGACCGTAATTCCGACGGTGATAAAGCCTATATTGGGTAAACTAGACGGTATATAGACAATAGGCACCAAATTCAAAGAACACATGGCACATTACCGCTATGGGAGATTTGAATCATCAAGTGCAGCACAACACATTAACGAAACCAGGCATAATATTAAATTAGAAAGCCTTAAATTAATTAAGAACGCAATTTCGGCACGAGAGTTAGACGTGTATGAAAACATTTATATGAAGAACAGTAAAAATCTGTTAAACCGAGAAGAAGGTATTCTCAGGCAGTTTGTACTGATTGTTTTATTACGGTAATACGTACACATACTTTAATAGGTCATCATTTTCGTAGTATTTCGCATGTTTTAGTTTAAAGTAAGCGTTAAAAATTATTTGCATTTTAGTAATATTATTAAGATTATTTTCTCAGTTGCGTTTATCTTTTTCATGTTACAAGATTTTTTTCCTGTTGAGAACTTGATATTAGTTTAAGATTATTTGTCCCTCTTTCTACTCCTTCGACCAGTACTTAGTACACAGGCTGTCATTTGATCCCAAAATTTAAATTTTATCATTCTTTTCTTTCCCTATTTCTTTTTGTAATTTCAACTTAGACTTCAAATTTAATTAAACCTCCCCCATTTCCAATGTTATATCTTATTAATAATTCCTTTCAATTTTTTCACCAGCAATTTTATCATTTAAATATTTCAACTTCTACATTTTTATAATCGTCAAAGCTTTTATTTCAACTTTTTCATTTTATAACACTACTATTATGAAGTTTTAAATATTATTGTATTAATTAATTTAGATCCTGTCTGAAGACGGCAAATAAATTTTGTAAAATGAGGATTTTATATTTTCATTCGACATTAAGACATTATCGAACATTACAACATGAACCTTATGCAAAAATTAAAAGTTAAATACTTAACAAAGTATGTTGCAATGAGAAGTCTTTTGTTACATCATTCAACCAAATGTTGTGAAAAATGTTACGAATTTCCGAAATAGATCTTCCGAGTTCATTAAACTTTTTGTATGGTGCGGAGTGTGCCGATGCCTTCAGTGTCTGTCATACTACTTCATAGTTTTTACTATCATTATTGAATTACTTTAATTATAAACTAAGGTACGTTTTTCCTTAATAACAGTTTCATGATTATCTATGAAAATCTTTCCTTCACTCCACTCTTTTGTTTTCTGACCAAAATAATAACATTATAAAATCTCTTTTTATTTATTTGTGCAGTTTGAAATGTTCACGTCGACAGTTCGAAGTTGAGCAAATCGAGTTAGATCGTTTCTACTTCCATCAGCTTATTCAAATATAACTGTATCTTTCATGATCAATCAAAGTGCTTTTCCAAACAAATAAAAATATTTCATATGAAATAACTCTACTTGGGTTAATTTTGAGGCATAGTGTATACGAGAGCTTTATGAACGGCTGTCAAATTTGATATATTTAGACCGTCGACTTGATAACAGATTTAGTTCGACGCACCGGTAGCTTTTGTAACACGATATTAGAGGGTTGCTTTCAACTATGGATGGTGAGTAGCGCCAGCCGCAGCCCCCTCTTATAAATACGTAGCTGCTCCTTCTAATACCCATGTGCTCGATTGCCGGCGCTTTTTCCCCGTACTATTTGCTCTGCTACTTCGACGGGGTAAGTTAATCGGTCTCCTATTTAACGTTTACCGCGCTGTTTGCTTTTTAATTATGTGATTTTTGTTTAAAATCCGTCCGGAGGGCGCCTGGTGATGGGGATGTTACCTTCCTCCTCTTTTTTGTTGCCTCCGAGTGTTCTGAGTGGTTGTTTGTCGAGTAATGTTGCCGAAAAGAGGATAACGCGATCGTCTGTAACATAATCACGTAGTTCGAGCTTGTTATTTTTGGGGTGAAATGAATTTATGTATGGGATGTCAATATTTACAATTGTTAATGTGTATTTGTAAGAATTCCTTGTTATGGGTATAAGTACGTAGTAAATTGTTTTCTTTCAAAGGAATTATATCCAGCAAATAATATCTTATTGGTTAATATTAGTCTGTTAAAGCTTTCAAACTGTTTAAATATTTAGGCTTTGAAAAACTATGCCAAATTACATAAAATTGATATTTTCATTAAAGTAAAATGTTTTTAAAAAGGTAATTCATTTCAGTAAGGCACACTTAGAGCTGAAAACAAACTAAAACTGGAGATGATGTTTTTCGAGATGTTGGTAGCTCAATTTGTTTGAACAAGCACATTGCTGCAAATGTTCATTAAATCTTTTAAAGATTTCTTGCCTCCTGTTGTCTGCTGTGGAAAATTGTAGAAGTATGTTAATGCAACGGGACTAGAATTTTAATAGCACATATTACATGTTTAGGAAATATACATATATATATATATATATATAAACGCTGTCGCAGGCCACTTAGGCCCATAGCTGAGTTGTTTTTTTCCATTCTTTTCGGTCCCCAGTTTTTAATCTCCAGTTCACAACTCCTTTCCCCGTCAAGCCTTTCACCGCCTCGTCGATCCATCTTTTCCTTGGCCGCCCTATTTTTCTTCATTCTCCCGTTTCCGTACTCATAAATTGGTTTGGTGTTCTCTCTTCCATCATTCTTTCTAGGTGTCCCAATCACCTCAATCTTGCTGCCTTAGCCGCTTGACTTATTGGTGCTTCCCCATATAGCCTCATAACTTCCACGTTTGTTCTTCTCCTCAACGTTTCCTCTTCTTTTATTCCTCAATAAATTCTTCTTAGGATCTTTCTTTCCCGTATATTATTTTTTTCTTCTTCTGCTGGGGTCAACGTCCATGTTTCACTTGCATATAGTATAGTTGGTCTTAGAATCGTTCTATACAGATGTACTTTTGCTTTCCTGGATACCTTCTCTGATTTGAAGATTGTATTTAGGGCTCCTGCTTTTCTGTTACCTTTCTGCAGCCTGGCTTCCATTTCAGTGTTCTCATTTCCATTATCGCTTATGATTATTCCCAAGTACAAATAACTTTCTACTCGTTTTACAACCGTTCCACTCTGATCAAACACCAACAGGTCTTCTTAAACTATTGGATCTTTCTGTGGGTCCATTTCTAGGTGTTTCGACTTTTCTATGTTTATAGTTAACACTGCTTGTTCTACACTTTTCTTGAAAATACTGCTCACCTCTTCTAATGTTCTTCTTGATCGAGCCAGAATAGTGACATCGTCAGCAGATGCCATTATTTGATAACTTTTCGTTTTTAGAGTTCCTGTTCTGCTTAGCTTACTTGTCCTCAATATTCCTTCCAGCAACAGATTAAACAAAACCGTCGATAGAGGGTCACCCTGCTTTAAGCCTTGTTTCATTTCAAAACTATCAGAGGTTTGGCCGTTGTATTCGACTTTTGGAGCAACGTTGTTTATTGTTATATTCACCAGTCTCCCTATTTATTGAGTCATACGCCTGTGTAGGAAATATTTCTCAAAAAGTTAATCTCTAATTTACTACTGGGAAATACACAAATGGACAAATATTTAGGAGACTCGTGCATTTACCGTCATGTCTGCTTGGTTTAATGAGAATAATAATCATTGTTTATTTTCCCACAGATTATTTATATACACAATTACAAGAAAGAATAAAATTCAATTACAAAAAAGAACAGTTGAATATTTGAAGTCAGGAAACTTGCATAGCTAAGCAAGAATGTAGAAACAAATGATTCTATAATAATAATAATAATAATTTATTTATTGTCCAGCAGATGATAGAGTCTAATAACAGGACAAAAAATTATACCCGAAGATAACCATCGCAAACTAAGAATAATATATACTAATAAGCCATAACAAAAATGAAAATAAAGCTAAATTACAATACTATACATGCAAGTAACCACTTAAACATTATTTGAAAATGGCACAAAGATCAGAACAATTAATGTTAACATTAAGAGTAACAGTAAGAGCACATTCTATAAATAGGCGATCTTAATAAAACATTGATTCTTGGGAAGGGACAGTGAAAAATTGTTGATAAGGGAGTACAATAGGAGGGATTCGCGAAACAAAGTTTTTCCAATAGTCGAGGGGCATGGATTTTGTTGTGCAACATATTATGTAAAAATCTAATGTCAGCCTGATTGCGTCGTTGCTGTAACAATTGTAGATGAAATGCGCCTAATAGAATATTATGGTGAAATCCTTAGTCTGGGTATACTTCAATTTGGTTGAAGTAAATGTATATTTTCAAGTGATGATATGTGTGTTGCGCAGATTTGTGACCAAACTGTAGAGCCATATTCAAATTTAGATCGTACAAGTACGAAATAAAGTGAGAGAATTGACTCTAGCGAAGAAAATTGTCTTGCTGTTCTAATAACAAAATCCAAAACTTTTAAAGTAAATGATATAACATTAGAGATGTGGTCACTAACTGATAATTTTCAATCAAATGACATACCCAAATCTTTTGCCAATAAACATCGCTGGTCTAACATCATTATATAAGTAATCTTATATAACTGAAGATTTATTACCTGAGTATGTTATAAAATTACATTTAGCCACGTTCATAGATAAGTTGTTATCTAAACATCAAAAATGTAATTTGTCAATATTGGCTTACAGTGGAAGGCAATCAGTTAGTGTTTTTGTAGTTTAGTTTCGTTGATGTTTTTCAAGACATTTCACACATTTTCAATTATATTTCAAAGAGTTTTAATTTTATTTGTGTACGTCTATTTTCGCCGTCAATTATTATCATAATGAGAAAATAATAAAGCACAGAGGTGAAACAAGCAAATATTAGTAAATATATGTTCAATGCATCTTATATGTAATTAAATAATAATATTGTCAACACTACCAACTGTTTTTTTTTTAATTTTACCCCAAAATAATAATATTTTTAAGTGGTCCTAGCTCGATGGCCAGACAGTACACGCGATATTGGATTAAAGAAAAGTGAAACTGATGAAATGACTATTCATAATGTAGATGAAACAGTTGGTATCAATATCTCACAAAACGACCATCTCTTTTATTTTGTTACATTGTTATTATTTTGTTATATATTATATCTCCATGAACCAAATAGGTTATATGAAATATCTTGTCATATTTGTTATAGTTACAAAGCTCAGTCCCAACTCTTTTCACAAGCTCTAGCGGGGTCATAGGATTTCCGTAAATCATCAGGGTAGTTTAGATTTCTTTACTCATTTGATCTCAGTGACAAAGCAAATCGCATGAAATGTATGTCGATGATAGTTATTTCTAGGACTTTACTATTCTTTTGGTAGCCTTTAGAGTTATTAACTTAAAATGTTTTCACAACACAGTTGATGAAACATAGCATTATATTTGCTATTCTTAATCAAGCTATAGGAAATCTTTTCATATGATTTTATCTCAACCGTTTCTCCAGTAGCGGACATCCTCTCTTAATCTTCTGCTTTAAAAGACTCATATACAGAAAATGACAAGACCCCAGTCCAATGAAAAGCACATAATCTGTAGATATGGACATTCAAAGTTAACATGTTACCAACTAGTTACGAAATCATGGAAGTTACATGACGTAACTCATATGGAAACAGAAAATTTTCCAATTGTTTCTTTAATTATTTCAAATTATACTTCTACCCCCTTAACTTAATGTCAAATCAATTGAGAAGAAATATCTCATTTGCATTTTATTTCTGAAGATTTCAATAACTATAATGAAAGTATTGTATTATCTTAATAATTATCTACAATACAAATACAATGAGTCAGCTGATTTTCTAAACTGACCAAAACCAGTTCAGGAAATAATAGGATACTAATTCACATAACACTGGAAAGCAGAAAAAATAAGTACGGATGCAAATAGTCACATCACATGCAAACTTGAGGTGGTGATTACTATATCCTTCAAATAAAAATACATATATCAGATGCTGGTTCGCATACATGCCATCGCGTATTGAGAAATTCTAAGAATCGCTACTGAAGCATCAAAAGAAATCGATCCCGTGTCGAAAATCACTAAAGCAAATACCTATAATGCACATTTAAATTATAAATTAGCGTTCTACAAGTATTATTTGCGAAGACAATTTGGTCTTCTAAGAATTTTATGTCGTATTCTTTATATAATTATTTTGCAGGTCTTAATGTATGTTTTCTAATAGCTCTACTATTCCTGTATTTGAAAAGTAAATATCGTACTTAGATATGTGGAAACTGAATTAAAATGTTCACGTATGTATATACGGTATTTATGTAAATTTTAATTGCATGAGCTTTTGTGTAAGCTTTCTAATTTTATTTTACATAACATATGGGCAATCGGTATACACCTTTCTTAAACGTACGCAAACGTATAAACTAAGCAAAGATAGCTCGTAAGATTCTAGGGTAGATCTTGTCAAAATAATTATAGGCAATTTTCTAAAATAACCGATATTTCTTTGACATTTTGGATTTTGCGGTGAATCGTTCGCCTGAATCGACGTGGTACCAGCTTCTTCAGGATCTTCCTGCACGCTAACTCATGATTCTACTAGATCTAGCTTAATTTGTACACAACCTCTCTGTTGAAGTTAGTGGCAATCGAAGTCTAATCAGAGAAGCTGTTGAAATAAAAGAAATGGACTGCAGAGACAAAAAGATAAGAACAGAAGAAACTGGCGGCATGAATATTGAAACGTCGACTCAATCGAATGACACACGGTAAAACCTGAAAGAAGCTTCCATTAGTGGAAGTTTTACTAAGAATTTCTTTATTTAAAATACTCTTCTCCGCATACTGGCTCGATTTCTTCTACGAGGTGCATTCAAGTGATAACACCTCCGATTCTTTTTCTTAGAACTGGAAACAGATAGAAACATGCGGTTTGTTTTAAAATAAGCGGGCACTCTTTATCAATGCGTGACAGAGATGGCAACACTGTACGGTACACAGAACCTTTAGCGGCAGCGGCGAGAATGAGAACTGTTTTTGATACTTCAAATGGCGACGTTTTCATTACAAGATCAGCGTGTAATCATTCGCTTTCTCCATTTGCGTGGAGTGACACCGATAGAAATTCATCGCCAGTTGAGTGAGACATGTGGTGATGATGTTATGGGTGTATCTAACGTGCGTTCGTGGGTGCGACTGTTCAAAGAAGGCAGAGCGTCGTGTGACAACAAACCAAGACAATCTCGGCCTCGCACAAGCCGGTCTGACGACATGATCGAGCGAGTGGAGAAAGTTGTTTTGGGGAATCGCCGAATGAGTGTGGAACAGATCGCCTCCAAAGTTGGCATTTCCGTGGAATCTGCGCACACAATCCTGCATGACGACCTGAAAATACGAAAAGTGTCCTCCAGGTGGGGCAGACAGCGCACCAGCGCATCGGGCGAACGTGACGCAGCAGTTTCTTCGTGCAAACAACTTTGAAATGATTTCTCATGCCCCCTACTCACCTGCCCTGGCTCCTATCCACTTTTGGCTGTTTCCCACGATGAAAGACACTTTCCGTGGCAGCACATTCACCAGCCATGCCGCTATTGCATCAGCGATTTTCCAGTGCCCAAAACAGACTCCTAAAGAAGCGTTCGCAGCGGCCATGGAATCATGGCGTCGACGTTGTGAAAAATGTGTACGGCTGCATCGAGATGTGACACAAGTTTCATAGTTTTCGTATGATTGGTTAGTGAAAGAAAAAAATCGGAGGTGTTATAACTTGAATGCGCCTCGTACTCGCCATAACTCATCCTACATAAATCATTCTTTTCCAAGGCAATGCTGCTAACAACTGGCGTCCATAATTATTTACACGAAGTTTAGCGCGTTCAATAATAAAAAGAAACAATTACAGAGTCCTACTGATAATTGAAAATAACTACTTCTACACAGAGAAAAAAAGATTCTTGACTCAAACAAATATGCATTCAGTGAACCAAATCGTATTTTTAAATGGCGGCAAAGATATATTTTTTTAATTTAAAGAAATAATTTTTTTGACATCATTATTTGATTCAAACATGTGCTGTCTTGAAATATACAACCTTAAGTTTGATTTGAAAATCTATCTGTTTGATTTAATATACGTAATATGCTTGATTCAAAAATACTGTTTTTTCTGTTGAAGAACTTGAGCAGAATTTGCCGCAATCGCCCTGAAAATATTGCAGAATTGGAAGAACGGACTGGAGAGGAAATCGCATCGTTACCTGGAAATGCACTCGCAAATACGATTCGTGAATTAATGCATTTTAAACATTCGCTTTAGATTTTTTAAATTTCTTTTCAAATAAATATGCATTAAAATTTTGATATTTTATATTTTATTGTTTCTGTTATTTATTGTAATATTTTAAATAAATATTAATATTTGTCTCTTGCATAACCCAAAACATTCTAGAATCTCCCCAAACAACGCTTATATAAAACAATTTTTCATTTAATTATAGCGGCTGTAGAGGCATTATTCTATACAATTAGAACCCGCTGTATAGCTTCTGACACTTGTTCAAAACTGTGTACTTTTCCGAATCTAATTTGTTTACATCTTTTTATTGTTTGTGCATTTGAAGTAAAATATCTTATATTAGGCAAAAGCTAATGAAACAGGAGGAGGAACAGATAGATCAAGGTTACCCTAAAACGGTAACGTAATTTAAATTTTAAAAGAACGCGCTTAACAACCGCACATTTTATATGCAAAAGATCTTAGGATAGCCATTCTCGTAATAAGGTAAGCCATAAAGTACCCAATAACTACGAACTACTGGAGATGGCGATCGATCAGAAGAAAAAAAATCGAAAAAAGCGCACGCAGAACACTAAACTTGGGAAGAGAAAAGGTGAATCGAGAAAAAATTAAATCGATACTTAAGAGAATGGAAAAAATAAAAGTTACTGATTTCACGTTAGTATAGCGGAGACCATCGTGGACGGCATCATCAAGACTATCATCTATTTAGAAGCAGCGCCGCGTGGTATCAACAGAAATAGTTAGTGGAAGTAGCGGCATAAGGTAAAAGTTGTATATACAGGATGTTTTACTTGTTGGAACTGAATCGATTAAATATAGGAAACCCCAACTTATTGGTATTGCATAATAATGGACTCTATAACAGTAAAATAGCGTTCACATAGGGTAGCGCGAAATTAAGGTAGGAATTAAGAAAATTCGTGCAATACGATTAAATACGATCGTTCACACAGCGGTGTAAAGTAGCGTTCACCTAGGGTAGCGCGAAATTAGTGTAAGGTGAAACTATACACCCGTCGAACTTTAACATTATTTTCTGCCTTTGTTTTTGAATTTGTGTGTCATGATTACTGCAGAAACTGCTAATGAATATAGTATGTAATGTTTCCGTGAAATTCCGTGCATTACAAAAGCAATTGTTACTACCAACAGATAAATTTAGGTCAGATTATAACAAAGCAAATCATTGGTCTCAGCTGTCAAATTCTTACACTAATTCCGAGCTACCCTACGTGAACGCAGCCTAAGACACTAAACTAAAATAAAAAATTATTTAGTTTGATCTAAGATTCTTGCAGCGTAATGTATGATCTTTCAGATCAATATGCTATATTAAACTTGAGTTGCTTCAAATTTTAGATGATGACGTTTTGGCATCAAATTTAGACATCTTTTAAATCGTTTGAATTTGAAGCAACACAACGCTTTGTGTCCCAACAATACCTTCCCCGAAATACATTATGAGACTTCTCTAAAGAAAGGTGGTAATCCCTCTCTCCTTCCCTTAGAAGATAGATTGATTCAGAGGTTTCAGGAAAAGACAAATACCTATATTCACAAAGTAACTACCAGGCCAAGAGGATGCTTGGATTGCTAAATGAATTGAACTAAACGGCGGAAGCAGTTATTCAAGCCATAGCCGGGATAAATGTGGGAGTTAAGAGTTTCAGTATTCCCAAAACTTTATTAAAACACAGAATAAAAACCAATAATATGAAGAAAATTCAATCTTTAGCCATTTTTCCAGGGGCTTCTTTCGTGCTCCAGGGCGAGCCTAAATTGTCTTTGGTCCTTCTTGTCCACCACTAGACAGCTCAATCCCGCTGCCGGAAAATTGAGTTCATTGTCCTCCACTTGATTCTCGAGGGGTAGTAATGTCATTCTCCTGGTCGTACCTCACGATCCTCCCCTCGACTCCCCTTATCTTCACCCTGGGCGGCGGGCGGTCCTGCGGCTCGACCAGTGTGTGCACTAGGGGATGGCTTGACGATCTTGCCCTTTCCCAAGCACCGTTCTACAGGTGTTGCAGGTGATTTCTCAATGATGGTATCTGAAGGTCTTCTCTTATTCGGTCGTTCCTGAAGTACCATGGTGCTGCTAGTATTGCTCTCAGCATTTTGCTTTGATCGAGTGTCTCTAATTTACTTTCAGCAGCCGTCGCCCATGCGATCGCCCCTTAGCCATGCGTATACATCAACCTCCTGTTATTTCTCCATTAATAAATGCAGGCCTTAATGTATGTCTATCACACCACACCAAGCTTTAACGGACTGATGTCCTTGATGTTTTATTTCAGATATTTGTCGTGGATTATCGATGGACAAATATCGACAATTTTGTGTGTTGTGTCCCAGTCTTGCCGAAAATGAGCTTTCATCAGCTCACAGTATATTTTTTTTTAAAGTCATTACTTTCATGATATTATGTGATATGTCCCACATTACAGTTTATGAGTGTTTCAAAATTTAAAAGCTCTATACATATTTACTTTGTCTTAATACTTTATGAATCGAACCATGAGATATGTTTGATTTTCGAAAATCATTAATGGAACGCGTTGGATTGGCTTGACAAAATCCTAATATGTTTATTGTATTTTCTTCGTTTAATATAGAAAAATTTCTATATACTTTCTTAATATTTATATGGTTTCCGTTCTCTGACAATTTCTTATTTAACCTCGCAGAAATCTGTTTGGGAGGATCTTGGAGTTCTGAAAAACGACTGACATATTCCCTGCAAGTAGCAGTTGCACTTTTATTAGTCAACAAATATATTTGAAGCATGTCGCTTCTTTCTTGGATGCTAAATACCATAACAATTAACTTAATGAAAAGCACATAAATGCTGTCATATACAATGACGCCAATTTGTTGTTCGTAATATGTCAAAATGAACATTATTCCTTATTTCTATGGCACATTATCATGCTACGAATATTTCTACATTGTTGCAAATAAATCGGAAGCTACAAGATACGGATATAAAGTATATCTATATATCTTGCAAAATGAGTAGTCATTTGTCTTTTTCTGAACACTAACAAAAACTTTGTAAATAGCCCTGCAATTTGGTTTTTGGTCAATTTTGATAATTTGGAAAATAAATGAATTATAACCCATTAAAATCAAGATACAACGACCACACTGTACATTTGTGACTTATGGCATGCACGGTAGGCGCGGTGTTAGCTTCAAATTGCTATCTTCTAAGATCCTATACAAGGAAAACCGACGCACTTTGTACAGGGAACTTTTTTACAAGTGTGGTTAAGTTGGAAAACGCGCGTTATCTATGAAATACGCTTCCAAACCACGGATTTACTACTTTCCAAACAGTGAGCAACCACCAATTTGGGCTATACTACCATTTTTATAGCTTTCTATTATTATTCTTATTATTATATAGCCATGTTTCCAGATGATCCATGTTGTAAGATTCGGTAATGCTAAAAATTCCTCTTTTTCCTTACAAACATTTTTATTTACATACTCTGGTGTTAGCTTTAGCGTGGTTGCATCATCAGCCAGAACCTAAAGTGTAGAAGTTCAGTGCATGATATTTTATAATTATTATTTTATTTTAAAATTGTATAGTCATGTACTAGCATAAAACTGCGTTTAAGAAGAAAAACCGTTTCTAAACCGTTGGCTGACACTATGGCTGGTGTAGGATGCACCTTACACGGTAGAAGAGTTCCTGGAATATAATCTGTTGTGTTCTTTTGTTCATTTTGAGTTGACAATTGTCTACATCCTTAGAGATCATGAACAGTAAATAAATTATTATTATTATTATATGTACTGAGAAAAGGAAATAGTTCAACCACTGCAAGATGCAGTCAACGAGCTAAAAGTCTAGTTATCTATTTTAGTTTTTCAAGAAACATCTTTAAAATACTAAGCCATGTTGTTTTATTGAATAACTTTTGGTTTCTAATCAACAGCTGTTTTGTTTCAGTGAAATATTCAACGTTTGCTGAATATTAGGAAGGGCTAAGCAACCAGATATATTTCGTTTAAAATTTTACTTGAATATAGTCTTTTTACTTGAATCTACAGCTATTTTACTTAAATATAAAGTTTACATTATTTTGAGTCATTTAGCCTAATGCTGGACGGTGTTCAATTAAAATCAGAAATGCATTGAGTAGAAACTTCAAAAGGGTTTGTATAAGCACTGTAGAGTTACCACAAGAGCTACTACAACAGTAGTATGTTGAACTAACAATAAAAGTTAATATTAGCCGGGAATCTTGTTTGGATGGTTCTCAATAAAATTAATTTTATTCCAACCTATACCATACTGCTCATGTCTCTACGTAAATATTGAAAAGAAGGAATATAAGCGCGGTGTGTGCCAGTCATGCCCCCACCCGTATTCTCCGTTTCTTAAATTTACGTAGGTAGGTTTCTATGTTATTTTGTATGATTTCAAGAAGGTTCTGTAAATGTAATCTATATTAATCAATAAGCTGTAAGGGATGTGCTCGTCTTTCTAAGTGAACATAGTGAACCAACATTTCATACATCGGTGGTGGTTGAATCACTATATGGTAATTATAAAGAGGAACATTGCCCCACAGTTTCTTAATAAATGTCATTTATAACACAAAGGACCAAAATGAAGTAGAATGAAATAGAGATTGTTACAAAATTTTATTTTTCGAGAGACATCCAATGACATTGCTGGCAAATCTTACCTTGTTTCCAACAACCGACTAGAAAAGAAAATGTTCGTGCAATCTTACAACTCAATCTGCTCGTAATCAACAAAGGACTTCCAGCTGATGCCGCTACTAAAAATATTTTAACAAAGTCCAATTAACAATAGTAAAGCAGTGAATTTTGGAACATACTTTTTCATATGGCAATGGGTGTTGTTTTCCAATTGAACGCCCTGTATATCGTACAAATACGCAGAAGGAGCACCATCACCGTTTTCCAAATAGGCAAAAAATACGCGTTCCTCGAGCACAGCTCTCGGTGATAGATATCCTGCTACGGAATCCGCTGTCTATTTGCCTTATTATACCGGTCCCGATATCTTCATTGAATGTAAAGTGGAACCGAGATCGGGCCTTCTTCGCGGACTAACAAGGGTGTGTGAGGTGGCTGTGTCACTCAACATAACTAAAGAGGTAGTTTTACCGCCCAACGGTTCCGACGACGCGGTCGTATCTTTCACTACGTGCCCTATACGTGTCGTCCCCGGTTTCTACTTGCCTTCTTCAGCTTTATAGGCTCGGATCGGCGCTGGCTGCGCTTACCCGGCGAAGGGGGATCGCGGGATGACCGCGGACAATGTAACATTAACAACTCCATTTGCTCGGTTTTTAAATTGAATTTCAAATATGTGTAAGCGAGGCAATATCTTTCGTCGCTCTAGAAACACGAACGCACGCATACAGGTCCAGGATAAAGCTCTCTATTTCTCTCTCGCTCTTTGTGTGTATCCGTGTCTGTGTGTGTGTGTAAAGCGTGTAACCGCGATCCACAATTACGTGTGTGTCCAATGTCTTGTAAGCACTAAGCGTCTGTAAAAGATTGCGCAAACGTAATGCATCATGGAGGTACATACATGGGATATCAAAAATTGCCGTTCTTTAGTGTATCGTTTACACCATTTCATTCTGCTCTGCTTCACTTGGATTTTGCTCCATTTCATATGGATTTAGCATATCATTTTCGTCTAAACCTTTGAGTTCTAATAATCTTCTATTTATCGTTTCTTCAACATTTTCAGCCACAACTGCAAGATCGTCATCATCTGAGAGATTTAATAGATCTGAAAAATTCCCCTGCTCTAACTTGTCGAATAACTCCACAAGTAATTTTTTATCTTTGCATCTCCGCTTTAGATGTATATTTTAGAAGATCCTATAGATGAGAAACACAATTCTAAATTTATGGTCAATGACGAGAATTAGTTAGGAACGAGGCGTGACCAACAGCGCCACAGCAATACGTCAGCGTTAGTAGGGGCAAAAAGGTCGCATCGCATATGCACTGCCAGGTCACGTACATCATTCTATCGTTGTCTTAGATAACGATAGAGTGCATATGCGATGTCGCCTCTCTGCCCCTTCTAATGCTGACGCATTGTTAGCTCACCAACATAATCTCGGTAAAATGTGGAAGTCGATAAATCGGAAGAACAAACGAAAAAGGGAAGACAATTAGAGAGAAGTCAAATAAATATGTTGTTAATCCAGCGAACAACTGGTTGAAAATCAATAACAGCAAAATCGTAAAACAGCAGCAATTACAACGATAAAGCGAATAGACAGAGCAACATTGGAAAATATAACGGAACTGGGAAACTTCATAAACAAATTCCAAAAAAAAAAAAGGCCCTTGGATTTTATAAAGTTATAAACACCATATTGTAAGAAATGTTTCGATTGTTTTGGATTGGACATACGTGTCAAATTGAGATTGTTTTAACATATCGTTCAAGAAAATATCTTTAAGATTAAAAGTGATTAAAAAATAAATCGCACCGGGTCCATTTTTCTTTATTACACATACACTTTTCCTACGTGTAATTTTAAAAAGAAAATTGTCAATGCATTAGCGACATGGTAGGCAAACAGTTACATCAGTAATGGATTCACTAATAACATTATTTTTTAAATAATCAAGTTGCTATGGAACGAAAACAATTTTTTACATCAAATATTTCTTCAATAATTTGTTCTGAATTTTTATTCAAACATCAATCTAAAATTAAATATATTTTATTGAATATTGAAAATTTATTGAAAATTATGAACAGGTAGAATAAAGATGAATATGTGGCGGTACCAGAGGAATAATAGTTTAAGAAGGGCTAGGGACATATTTTCCGTCAATTATCCTGAAGGCCTATACCTTGTGCAAAAGCTATTCTCTATATTTTTAACAAATTCAAACAAATTGTTGTATTCTAAGTTTCCACAAAAAAGAAATAAAACCTATCACGTTTTAACAGAATACATGAAACTCAATATCCTGTGTTATGCAGAAGAACGGTCTATGGTATAGGATCGCTTTTAGATGTAGCCAGATATTTTGAAGTATCATACAGTTCGGTGTACAAAACTCTGAAAGAATTCAATTATAAGCCATACAAGGTATCAAACCATCAGGATCTTTTTGAGCAAGGTAAAGTAAAAAAGAACAGATTTTTGCGAAACACTGTTCAATATGTTAACTGAAAACGTAGAAATTTTTATTCATTCCGGTGGGGTTTATATAGGGCTTGTTTTGGGTCAGTGGACCGGAAATGTTATGCGTCGATGAAGCGGAAATGTTATGCGTCGATGAAGCGGAAATGTTATGCATCGATGAAGCGTGGTGGTTGCTAGGAGGTTTAATCAGTTGGGATTTTCGCGTGTGATGTAAGTGGTAACCATCTTCGCAATTTAAATTGTTGGGATGTTTGAAAATCTCTGTTGATGCGCAGATTTTTCTACTATGGTAAGGATTGCGAGATAAGAGGCGGGTAGAGTTAAATTGGATTTGGTGGCCAGTTTCAAGTCTATTCTCAGCAAATGCGGACCCGGCTACACGGAACAACTGCGTACTACGCTCGTGCTCAGTAACACGAGTGCTGATTGATCGCTTTGTTTCACCGATGTACACACTACCGCACGAACATGGAATCTGATAGACACAAGGGGCTTCCAGATGATTGCGGTCTTTGATGGGAAAGTAGGCTGAGAGCTTGAAATTGGGTTTGAAGATGGTTTTCATGTTGTTCCTGAAGAGAATCTTGCTGATGCGATCATTGACACCATGAATGTAGAGTATATACGCTTGATTACGGAAATTGGGGTTAGATGAAGGGAGTTGCTGTGGAAGTGGGTTGGTGTACCGGCTAATGGTAGTTTTAATATCTTTCCTGGAATAGTTATTGTGAATCAAAGTTTTAGTGATGTGGTGTAGTTCTTGAGGAAGCGAATTGGCTTCAGATAATTATGGAAACGGCCCTTTCAATAAGGGAATTGATAACGCCGCACTTTTGGGCTGGATTATGGTGTGAGACGCCATTGAGATATGTGTCCGTGTACATGGAACGCCAAAGCTACGACAACGACGCAGTTCTAACCCATAAACCAAGAGTATAGTTTCATAATATATTTAAAAAGTTTCATGTATGCTGGAAAGATTAATTTTTCGGTACAAAACAAAAATAAATTGTAGTAGATCCCTTGAATTAAAGGTAGCGAATTTGCAGGATGGTTATTTTATTTGCATTAGATCTGTTACGAACATAATAGCACTGACAACGCTAGGTTTTATTAGGTCATGGTTTCACCCCGTCGAATCGTAAACGTATAACTGGTTGCGTATTATGCCACTAATGCATTGACAATTTTCGTTTTAAAGTTATACATGGGAGAAATGTATGTGCAATAAAAAACATAACCTGGTATACCTACATATTTCAGTAACATGCGAGATATTAAACGAGATAAAGTACCAAACAAAAATAAACCATCGCGACGATATTCAATCCAGAGATTATTCCCGACGACGAGTCAAAATCATCTATGTGGTGCTGCGGACCATCTCGTTCCATCCCGTCGTTCAATTTTTCCTCTGACGAGCGTCACGCTAAACAATGGAACGTCGACGGGAAACAAAAGAGTCGCTCTTCGAAATTTATTTGTGTCGTATCAAATGTCAATCATTCCGCAGATAACTTTTTGATTTATAAGTATCGACGCAGAAGCATCCCTACAGTTAGCTATACCTAATATAAAACGACGAAGTGGAACGATCAGAATGGTCTTTTTCCTTTCGCTGCCGGTTTGTATATCGCACGCTGTAGATGCCTGGTGGATTTCTACTTTTAAGTCCGCCTGAACGTATGGAAGGAATCAGGTCTCGAACATGATAAATGTATAAGAATTACCTTAGACGGGTTCCTTATTTTTCTTTTCGTTTCTTTTGCGGGGCTATGTTGAATTAATCGTTTAGGTGTTTCATCAATTAATTGCCGAATGAAAGATTGCTCAAAGGTTGTTATAGGTTGGAATGTTTCCTTTAACTCATATGAATATATGAATATGGCGTTTGATTTTGACGGTTGTATTTAATACGTATTGTGGCGCCCTCAATAGTGAATTAGCATCTAGACAACAGTGAAGAATGGGCTGATTTATTAACAATAAAGGTTCTACGTAATTAAATTTTAAAATGGGCGCCACGTAATTATTAAATGAATAACATGGATTACTAGCATCAAATTACGAAAATTCAGCGTTAGATCTAAGAGTGCACATTGTTGAAGATAAAAGAAACACTTAGCAAAATACATTTAATTACTAATCAGTTGTGTTCATAGGACACAAAATTATATTTACAAAAGAATGTCTAGAAACTAGTAATTTAGCTATATGATTTGTTCTGGCCACGCGTCTCTAATCAGACGCTACTTTAGTCATCACATAGGCTTAGAGTGATTTACGGAGGCTAGATATTAACAACCAAGGCATTTTAAGTTGGTATAAAGCAATTTATACGTTACTTTTCTTTTGAGTAGTTGTATATAATTTAACTAATCTAATAAAGGAAGTACTAACTGAAGAAGAATCTCTCTCCATCAATTTCGTCAGAGTAGCGGGTTCTACTTTAAGCCAGGTTTTTGTAGTTGTTTCCACAACAATTCCTTGGAAGTTCCTCTGAGAATTCCTCTGGTTCGTATGATAAATGTTACACTTTTGCCTGTCTGAGTGCAAGTTTCAATCTGTCTTAGTTGCACGTGGCATCTAATTGCTTGCTTTCATGACAGTCGAGGTTAAGTGTTCACTTGTGTTAGCTTGATATATGCAGATACCGGTCGTTTTAACACAATGGACGCTCGTTTTAATGAAAGTTTATTCAATGCTTTTAAGAATAAGAAGGAAAATAGTGGGATGATGAGTAAAGAAGGCTACCAGAACTTGATTGAGTGTCAAAATCTAAAACAAGTGGGAAAAAAACCTGAGGATTATCAACGATTGAAGCAGTACGACATTATGAAGTTGGGTGACAGTGAAGAACTAATATACCCGGTGAGTGAAGAGTCATCATCAGTCCGTTATTATGTGCATACGGAGCAGATCTTTAACATAATTCACGAGACACACTTGGCGATTGTACATGGAGGAAAAACAAGAATTTTGAAGTAGCTGTAGAACAAATACAAAAACATCACTCAAGAACAGATAAAAATGTACTTTACATTATGTGAAACCTGTGAAAAGAAATCAAATTTTTAAGGAGATGAACTCGAGATGTCAGGTTGATTTAATTGACATGCAAAGTCAGCCTGACTATGACTACAAATTCATCCTCGTTTACCAGGATAATGTTACGAAATTTGTACAGTTGTGGCCTTTGAAAAGTAAAAAAAAAAGCAGAGGAAGGAGCACATAACCTGCTTGATATTTTCACAATTTTGGGCGTTCCTAGCATACTGCACAGTGATAATGGCCGTGAATTCTGCAATCACCTCATTCAAGAAGTATGCGAAGTGTGGAGTGAATTAAAGATAATTCAAGGTAAGCCGAGACATAGACAATCACAAAAGCTCTGTAGAGCACGCAAATCAGGACATTGAAAACATACTGACGACTTGGATGGAAACAAACCAAACTCCACACTGGTCTGAAGGTCTGAGATTTGTTCAATTCATGAGGAATAGAATCCATCATGAAGGCATAAATTGCAGCCCATACGAGGCCATGTTTGGGGTTCCAACAAAAGTCGGTCTTACAACATCATCACTTTCTACTGATGTCATCAGAAACCTGGAATCTGAAGAAGATCTGGAAACCTTAATCGACTCTTCTTCAGGTGCTTTAGAACGAGATGAAGATGGACAAACAGAGAACTGTGGCGAAGAAGATAGGGAAGCAACAGAGAATGGTGGCGAAGAAGATGGGGAAGTAATAGAGAATGGTGAAAAGGAAGATGGACAAGCAGGGTACGGAGATACTACTGTAGAGGACATTCCGGGAGAAACTATAATTTCAGACAAAATCAACATTATTAAAAAGAAGAGGGAAAATGCTATAAGTGCATTGCATTGCCAGACAAAAAAGATGAGGCTAATGTCTGATTCGAAGTTTCCAAAGGGCAAGATTGGAGATACTGTAAAAATACGAGTTCCTGATGTCGACAGGGGTAGAAGTGACTCCAGGAACATTCTTGGGGTCATTCTGCAGATGGATGCTGATGGCAAGATGTATGAGATTAGCATTAAGGAAGGACGATTGGCTCAAAAGTATTCTAGGAACCAGTTTGCCATTTGTAAGGAGAATTTCATTTAACAAGAGAAAGTTCCAGATGTAATTGTGACTCTTCGTGAGTGTGCCAGGAAATCTTTAATCACAGGTGGTCAAGGTTTCAAGAGATGTAACTGCGAGGGAAGATGTCTTTCAGGAAAATGTAACTGCAAGAAGCATGGGTTACTCTGTAATTTGAAATGCCATGACAGCTTGTCATGTTCTAACAAGTAGAAGGTTGTTTAATTACAGATAGTAAGAATAAAACGTTTTTTCATTGAATAAAACATTGTCCTTTTATTTCACAAGCACTTATGAAAATTCCGTACTTCCTAAATATTGTAATTTATCACTTCAGCCAAGAGGGTTTGGGTTGTTTGTAAAATAACCGCTTAAAATAATAAATTGCATAGATATTATTACATTATTATCTATAATACCCGGTTATTATGCATACTAACACATTTATCAAAGTAACGGTAACATATATATGAATCTTAATAAAAAATATATGATTGATATTTTGAAGTTTTATGTTTAAGACGGTGTTCCTATACAAGGTGTTCGATCAAAGTTATGAAAAAAACTCTAGATCATGACAAAAAATCTTGATCTGGCTATTTAAACTTTTTTCGTATAGAAGCTAAAAAAAAAATAAAAGAAACAAAAGTTTGGAAACAACGTTAGACTAAACCTATAAATACAAAGTTAAAAAATAGTTGTCGATGTCACAAGGGACGTAAGTGCAATTTTGCGTTCGAGGATGTGGTAATACATCTGAGACCACAAAAGCACTTACGACCCGGGCGGCATACAATATTTTTCCTACTATCGGCCAAAAATGGAAGAAATTAAATATTTTAGTTGAGTAACAATAAACGAAGATTTGCAAAACAAAATTTCTTTCTTTGTGTGGCAACAATGTGTGACAAAATTCGCTTATGCTCGCAATTCTTCAATTCTTCAACGAGAACGCCAATGATTATAGGAGTACCGCTCTCAGGAATTTCGTGAACGTGTTAGGTTTAAAACAATACAACAATGTGCTTAACTCTTACGGTAGAATTCTGGATTTGATCTTCTCTAATCTGCAATCTGGTATCAATGTGTTTCGCGATGATGATCCAATTGTGCCTGAGGATGCACATCACCCTGCACTACGAGTAGCAGAGCAGGTGAGAGCTGAAAATCGACCATCAACATTTCCTTCAAACAAGGATGCAATGTATGACTTCTCGAGGGCTAATTGGGACTTACTACACACGGATTTGGCAAATGCTGATTGGGCTTCCATTAAAGAGCGTGTTAACGTAGACGATGCAGTAGCAGACTTTTACGATGTATTATACGGTCTACTTGATAAATCAGTACCTAAAATTAACAAAACAAACCGTACGTCTCCACCGTGGTTTAACAGCCATATCAAAAACCTAATTAAGTTAAAGAATACTTACCTGCGAAGATGGAGAACAACTTCATCTCTCATTATCAAAGAAAAACTGAAAACAGCATCGCGAGTGATCCCAAGTTTTTCTGGCAATATCTAAACAACAAGCGTAGTACGACGAGAATCCCTGGAAAAATGACCTGGAAAAATTTAGAACTTAACAATCCCAATGATATTGTGGAAGCCTTTTGCGATCAATTTTCAGAGACCTTCCGAATACCCTCTCAAAATGCCCGCTTAATAGAAGAGGCTACACTCGCAAATTACTTCCATATAAGATTTTTCACCGAAAATTATGTTTTAGACGGAATTAAACATCTGAAGTCTATAAGAACTGCTGGCCATGACTCTGTACCGAGTTTTCTAATACGTAACTACTAACTGCTAACTGTTTCACTGTACCACTCACTCGAATTTTTAACTTATCTGTTAAAACAGGAGCATTTCCAAAGTTATGGAAAATCGCCAGAATAACATCAGTCTTTAAAAATGGCGATCTAACTCAAGTGGAAAACTACCGACCGATTGGTATTTCATCGAATTTTGCAAAGATATTTGAGCACTTGATATACACCGAAGTCTCCAGATACGTCAAGCCCTTTTTATCACCATTTCAACATGGATTTCTTTCGGGTAGATCCACTATTACTAACTTAGTGACGATTACGCAATTTTTAAGTGAAGCATTGGATAAAAGACAGCAAGTCGACGTAATATATACAGATTCTCCAAAGCTTTTGATATTATAGATCACACATTGTTAATTAAAAAACTTGGACGCTTTGGATTCTCAAATGGCTTGATTCAGCTTCTGTCTTCGTACCTCAATGATAGGTCTAGCTACGTCTACTTCAACGGATTCTCGTCTAACCTATTTCAAATTAACACGGGTGTCCCTCAAGGTTCAAACTTGGGACCACTCTTATTTAACATCTTTGTCAACGATCTGTTATCCTCATTAGGCTGTAATGTGTTGGCGTATGCGGATGACTTGAAAATCTATAGACAAATAACGAATATTGCTGATGCAGATAGCTTACAAGATAGTCTGGAAAGTATACATAAGTGGTGTATGAACAATGGTCTATTATTAAACGCAAACAAATGTGCTGTTGTATCGTACTCGAAGGTACGGAATCCTATACACAAAAATTACTACATAGGCAACAATCTGGTCTCGCGCAAATTAACAATGAAGGACCTAGGGGTAATATTCGATGATCAACTTCTCTTTTCAGAACACATTTTCTCAGCATGCAGCGCAGCGTCCAAAACCCTAGGGTTTTTGTTGAGATCTTGTCGTTCGTTTACTACCACAGCTCCGCTAAAAACATTATTCAATGCATTAATAAGAAGTAAACTGGAATATGCATCGGTTGTGTGGTATCCGATTTTCACGTACTTAAACCTAACATTAGAAAAGATACAGAAACGTTTTCTGAAATATCTATCGTATAAATTAAATGGCACTTACCTTGCACGAAACTTAGATGACAACCAGCTATTACAAAGGCATCACTTCATATCACTTTCTAGTCGTAGAGTACGTTATAGTGCACGATTTCTTTATAATCTATTAAATAACCAAATGGATTCACCGCATTTATTGGCGCTTATAGCAATAACAGTACCTGAGCATAACACCCGCTTAACTGATCTTCTACGTGTTCCTAGTTATAGAACGAACGCGCTACTTAAGGCTCCTCTAACACACATGACACGTAACCTTCATAAATACTATCCTGATCCTTTCCACTAATACTTTTTTTCCAGTTTTTCCTTCACTCACTCTTTCCCTTTTCTTGTACCTATTCACACTTTCTTGTTACCCTTGTATATGTATATTCAATAGTAGCTCTGTACTTTTGAAAATTCAATGTATCTATTATATTTGTCCTGTAATTGGTTTTTGACTGTTGGACAATAAAGATGTATTATTATTATTATTATTATTATTCCACGTTTATCTTGAGTTCAGGAGTTGTGTGTGAAAAACAATATTACTTATAGGATACTGCCGTACTTGAGTTGGATATAGATTTTCTTCCTGTTAATACCTACATTGTATTATGTTTCATTCCCAAAAATAAATTTCACCTTCTATTATGTAGACCTTATGCACATCGACCGTTAAATAGAAGATTTATTCCGCTCAATCTCGTTCTTCTTAAACGCCCGTTTTGCATCCGGCTATTTACGATTTCATTCCTTATTCCATCCGGATCCGCGCCAAAACCCATTTAAATTATCGATTCACTCGAATCTGTCACATTCCTTAAGAGGAATTGCGTCCCCGGAAAACGTACCAGAAGTCATTTCGAAACTTGGAAATGAGAAATCTGAATTTATTGTATTTTTATGTGCCCATATATATTCTAAATAAGGCCGTTCCTCACGTTTTCGCCGATCCTCAGACTTTAGAGAGAAAAGAAGGGAGGCTAAAAGAGCGGGAGAAAATTTAAATTGGTTCCGATGATGGCGGTTCATAAGAAACGTGAAGGCGAGAAGGAACTTCTATCGGGACACATTAATTCCTTTACTTCGACGATAGAGGGGGCGTGAATTTTCCGGATTCGCGCGTACGTGGCGCCGTCGTCCGGTCTCCGATCGAATTAAAATTTAAATGCGTAGACAATCCATTTTGTTATCCGGGCGTTTGGCCAATAGATTTTTCTGAGCTTTTCGCGACGATAGCATCTTCTTTTCGATTGTATGCGTCCTCCTTTGCTCCCTCGGTCTCGCTCTCGATTGCTTCAATCACTTATACGTCACTTCCGGTATTCAAATCGAACTGCATCGTAGATTTAAATCGAAAACGTTTAGAAGGTGATTTACTACGTTCGGATGAAAACCGTTCCGGACTATTTTTTCGCATCGTTCTCTTCAAATAAGGAAGTTGCTTTCGGGTGTGATTGATGCAAGAACGGTAAATAGGTATAAAATGGAAATGTACTTTTCATGGATCTTTTCAAGTAATTATTTTGTAAATGCATATTACCTAAGGAAATAAATCAATGAAAATGTTGTTTAATCTAAAAATAATCGAATGTGCTACGTCTTACAAGGGAACACCGGATTTCAATGAAACTCTAGAGACTCGTCCGATTTCGGGGTACAGTCCCCTTAAGAAATTGGCACGCTTTTTAAATTTTTGTAAATATCTCGGAAACTGTAACAAATAATATTTGCGTAGAATATAATTTGAAGTAGGTTATTAACTGTATCAAATTTGTATTTCTGATTTGCTAGTTGAACAAAATAATAATAATTTACAAGTGAATCAGTTCCGTATGTACATAAAAAATAAGTGTAAATTTATCCAAAAACATGTGATATATGCTGAAATATTTTATCTCAGGGATTTTTGTTAAAAAGATTGGAATTTTGTAAATTAGTTAAATTTTTAACTCTTTTGTGGGATTCGGGAGTATTCTTTGATACTCTTTCGGCAATTTTTAATGAATTTTAAGATCAATAAATGGAAATTAACGAATGTAAAAATTGAAAAATACAAGCTAACCTTGATTTTTCGAAGGTGTCATACAAACTCTATGTTCCTTATGACATTCACAGGAAATCTGCCTGTTCTAACTTCCGACCTTTCCTTCTACCTTGAATTTATTCTCTAATTTCTACATCGGATACTTTAAATTGGGGCCGCGGCCAAAATGCTAGTTAACTCAAAGGAAGCTTAACCAAGATGCGTGAATTTATTGGCGTCCCTTTTCTCCTTTATTTTAATCGCGATGGCGATCGTTTCTTTCCACAGCAAATTTTTATGATATCTACCCAAATATAATCTAACGAGGATTTTTTGATAAACAACGTTATTTTTAGAAGTAGCATGAGAGAATGATTTTAGTGAAGGTACTAGATGACTCAAACTAGACGAATCTAAAATACGCTCTAAAATACAACTGACAACATAATTTTAAATGTTAACCAACATGGCTTTAGAAAAGGATACTCAACTTCAACAGCGCTTCACGCTTTATATAAGACCATTATCACTTCTATTGACAATGGTACCTACCCTGTAGCAATTTATTTGGACTTAAGCAAGGCTTTTGGTTGTGTTAATCACAGCATTTTGATGCGTAAATTAGCTGTCTACTATATTAGAGGTTTCGCTGTGGAGTGGATAGAATCATTTTTGAAGAATAGAAAACAATATGTTAGCATTTCCAACTGTAGCAGTAGCAGAGTTACAAACCACAGTACCTCTAGCAAATTTAACACTAATATCGATGTTCCCCAAGGCTCAATATTAGGTCCTGTTCTTCTTCTACTTTTTATCAATGATCTTCCTCTTAAGATAACAGATAACTTTATCACTCTTTACGCTGATGATATTGACTTGGTGGCACCTGATAAGAACGACCATAATCATTTATCAATTAAATACAACTCTATGTTGGATACGATTTGTAACTGGTTTATAGATAACCAACTCGTTGTCAACAACTCTAAGAGCGCGTATATTAGATTTCACTCTTATCAGTTACATCCAACTCACAATAAACAATTAGTAAGGGCAAGTCAATATAAAGTTTTAGGGGTATGGTTTGACGAGATACTTAACTGGAAAGTTCACTGCGAAAACCTTCTGTCAAAGATTAATTCTCTTTGCTACCTCTTTCGAAGCCTGAAGAATATTGTAACAACTCAACAGCTGCTAAGCATTTATCACGCGTATATAGCAAGTAGACTGACCTATGGTATTAGCTTTTGGGGAAACTCGACACTGGCAAATAATATTTTTATAAGCCAAAAGAAAATTATCCGTTGTATTGCTGGGATTAAACCTACAGATTCTTGTAGGAATTCTTTTGTTAGCTGACATTACCTTGTATATTCATTCAAGAATTAGCGATGTATGTTCATATAAATAGGCAGAATTATAGATCACATCGAGATTTTCACGACTATCAAACTAGATTCGGGGAGGATCTCCTCACTCCAAAATTCAGGTTGACTATGTATCAGCAGTGGCCCGAAATTCTAGCTATTAAGATCTACAACAAGCTTCCTTTACACTGGAAGAAGTTCAATTTATCTAAATTTAAACAGCAAGTCCAACATATGTTGCGTAGCAACGGCTTTTATTCGATACAAGAGTTTTTAACAAGTAATGTTACTTGATTTTAATTATATCTAATTCTGTTGATGCTTTAGGGTGTAAGCACTCCGCCCAATTACCTTTTATTATTGCCTTTGTAATTGTAGGCTTATTTAATGTATTTTATAATGTTTTTACTGTTGTATTTGTGTTTGTATTGTGTGTGTCTTTGGACCATTTCCTATACTTTTGTAAGTCGTTGAAAATAAATTGTTATTAAGTATTCTTTCTTTTTTAAAGTATGTTTTACAGCTGTCTCTATATTCCAGGTTTCACAGGAATCTGATGGCCTTCTTTTGCAGTATAAAAATTCTCTGTGTTTCCGAAGACGTCCTCCATAAGAGTAAACCGTTTTTTAGATCAAAAGCTCAAAGATAACCCTGTTTTCTGTTGACATTGCTTTACGCACCGAAAAAATTTGGTTTCTTAGGCGGTATATAAATCAGAATCTTCATTCATAGGTGTATATTTATTCCTGGAATTATATATTGCATATAAGAAAAACAATAAACGAACGTATTAAACATAAGACTGCTTTACAATAATACTGTTCATATAATAAATACTAATATATACATTAAGAAATCGCTGTTTTAAACTTTAGGCAATAAGTCGCATGAAACGACGTTTACGATCCAATATCGTAAATCCATACAGTCGTACAGCGAAAGTAATACATTTATAATTGCTCCGAAATTGCAATCATATTTCTTACAACGATATTTCTTTTTAAACTAATCAACAGCAGTACTTAATAGAGTTGTCTCGCAAGTAAAGTACCTAGGTGGAAGTGGGCGGACAGCTTGAAATTGTATTACTAGACGTCGAACGAAAACATATTAATAATCGACAATGGCTTTATTAAATATCTAATAATCGACAATAATGGGTTATGAATTGTAATGTGAGGCTAGTTAAAGCATATAGGTGTGGTAATACTCCAATTTATAATATAGGTACCTTAGTAGTTGTTTTTTAATTACTTTGTTATATAAAAAGACTATAATAGTTACACTACCTTACTAGAATAGAATGAATGTGAATGCCAAATATCCGTTTTTTAGTAAGTTTATTGCCCTGTATGAAAAGTTTGTACAGCTTTGTTACAGCAAAAAAGAAACATTAATTTTCTTGAAATTTACTTGTCTAAAGTTGAGGTTAGTTTCCTCTGAAGATCCCATTTCGTCTAGGAAAGTATGGGAGAAATTCTTTGCGAACTATTGACCAAGAGTGACAAATTTACAAGAGGATAAAGCTTCCACATATACAAAACAGATAGCGTCACAGAATCAATGTCAAATTAGAATTTTTCTCTTACTAAGTACTTGTTTTTAACTGACTAACAAGGGAAGATCCCGAACTCGGAAATTCAAAAAAAATTGAAACTTTGGGAATATATAGAACATATATAGGTGTGCAATACGCAATTTTTTTTTGTGCGGACATTCACTTTTAAGGGGCGAAACACCCCATCGAAAATTAACAGATTTTCAATTTTTTCCATACAACTCCGGTAAAAAGAAAGATAGAAGATAGGTGTAAATGCAATAGTTGCAGCATACATCAAGCTCTTTCAAAATATGTGACTATCATATATACAGGGTGTTCCATTAAGCCCTGCGCTTACACTGCTGGTGTTTTTGTAACAATACAAAGAAAAGTTTAAGATATAATCTGTGTGACTTTTAATTCTATTTAAAACTGTATAGGTGTTACAATATACAGGGTGTTCCTAAAGTAAATATCACCATATCCTTGGTTATATCTAACAGAACTTCATGTACTATGTTATTATATATAGGTATATATATTATTGAATACTTATTGCAAGGAATGATCTCAATCCCACAAATTTAAAATATGAAATTTGAGAATATGTAAACCACATGCAAAGTTAATGAAATTTACTGTATATCTCTGCGGTATTATATTGATTAGATAACACATTGTTTTGTTTGATAATAACAGTAAGAGTATTGATTTCGGAAATATGTAGAAGACATATGTAATATTCAATTCTTTAATTTGATTTAATCACTCGCTGTTGTAAGAGGAAAAGTTTAGTATTTTAGACCAAAGTTATATCTTATAATTAATCGATTTTATTAAGCGATAACAAATATATCATATTTTTAACATTTTAAGCAATACAAATATTGATAAGTACATCAAAATAATTTATATGTGATTAGCTGATTAGTCATAAAGTATAGGATATACAGGAAATGTTTATAGATAACACTTTACATCTTTTGGTCATGTCTATTATGTAGTGAAATACTGGCTACTGAATAATTATTCTGTATGGTGATGAAATTCTTCAAAGAAATGTCTAAAACATAGGACTTCGTTGCACCATGCACATCGTATGATGGCCTGGCTACCGCATATGGAACACCTAGCAGGATGTATAAAATCCTGTTGTCTAAAAGCAAAAACTACCGGATTTTCAAACTTATTTGGTTTTTGATCAATGTATCCGCTTTTATACCAAGCATAAGCAAATACATCGTGATACTTTGGTGCCGAAAGTTGTGAATAAGGGACTGTAGTTTGATAACATTATTGCGTTCATGCAACACAATATCATAACCAAACAGTAGCACAAGATCGGAAAATTTTCTTACAAAATTTTTCCATATGCGGAAACCATATACATCTAGTGGTTGTATCACTGCCGTAGTTTTTTTCGGTATCGTCAATATTTCAACATGTTTGCTTGATAGTATACTCTTTTGCAATGTAGCAGGACAATGACCAGTCCAAGAGTCCAAGAATAACACGCTCTGAGCTCCCACATTTGGCACATACACACGGGTGAGCCATTCATCTCTTTGTTAATTTTCCCGACGTTGAAGCCCTAACATAAACATTCCACGGTTGAAACAAAGACTGTGTTACACGCGGACCGAAGCTACCACTTTGTTCTTTCATGACAATAAATAGAGGGGAAAGAAGTTTTCCAGAAGCTGATATTGTGGGAAGTATGGTATAACTATGTGTTGTTGCGGATATTGACTGCACAACTGCTGTAACACTTTTTGAACCCTGCACAGCTAACGTGCGACCAGAATGAAGCTCTAGATTAAAGCCACTTTCATCGGCATTGAATGTATTATCTTCTCCGACTTGTTTTATGAGATCTTTTGCATGGCTAACAAATGTCGAAGCGATTTCATTTAGCTTTTCGGAATCTGTACCATATGTTCGCGTAATAAATTTATTTATTTTTCTTGAAACTATTCTATATGCTTTCTTAAAATTCCAGACCCAATGCCGGGATGCTTTAAAGTTTTCTAAATGTATTCCTTGATTAGCTTGCAAAGCCCATCTTTGAATGTCCAAATCATGAATAATCATCACCCTTATCAATACTCTCCACAAAGTTATTATAAACGGATTCCGAAATTTGTAGCAATTTTTCCCGTCGTGTGCCTCCCCGGTTTACTGTTTCTTCCCATCTAGAACAAATAAAAGAAAATTAAGACAAATCGTAGTTATATTAAATGGAGTTCACTGTTTACCTGTACAATTGTTGGAGAGTTGAAACTTTTCGAAATTTATTTTGGACGGTTGCTAACGTAAGTCGCTTCGTTTTCCCACTTTTCCAATATTCCACAGCCTTGGTTTTATATTCTAAAGTGACAATACCGCCTTCTTCTGGAACACATTGTTCATCTTCAGCTTCCATCGCTTCTAGAACTTCTTCGCGTGTAGGTGCGTATTCATCATCTACGAAGTCTACGGAATGTGGTCTAACTGTATTCAAAAATTCCAGTGTTGTGTCAATTTCCAGCGAAAATGAAGTATCTTTTTGAACGTCAAGAAGCATATCCTTTATTATGTCGTGTAGTTCTACTTCGTGGTTATTCACAGGTGTTAGATTATTGTTATTGGCAACGTCAAACGTTACCATGAGCAAGCGAATTACATTTAAAGTATTTACGACAACCATTTTCAACACCACAGGTTTGTTACACAATCTAACAACAAATACTATTAATATCAGGTGGGGAATTTATATAAGCAATGTTATCATTTATCATTGCATTTGGTTGATTATTGACTTAAAAAAAAAAATGTTTACACCAGTAGATAAAAACTTCGAATGTAATTACCAAACAAAACAATGTGTTATCTAATCAATATAATACCGCAGAGATATACAGTAAATTTCATTAACTTTGCATGTGGTTTACATATTCTCAAATTTCATATTTTAAATTTGTGGAATTGAGATCATTCCTTGCAATAAGTATTCAATAATATATATACCTATATATAATAACATAGTACATGAAGTTCTGTTAGATATAACCAAGGATATGGTGATATTTACTTTAGGAACACCCTGTATATTGGAACACCTATACAGTTTTAAACAGAATTAAAAGTCACACAGATTATATCTTAAACTTTTCTTTGTATTGTTACAAAAACACCAGCAGTGTAAGCGCAGGGCTTAATGGAACACCCTGTATATATGATAGTCACATATTTTGAAAGAGCTTGATGTATGCTGCAACTATTGCGTTTACACCTATCTTCTATCTTTCTTTTTACTGGAGTTGTATGGAAAAAATTGAAAATCTGTTAATTTTCGATGGGGTGTTTCACCCCTTAAAAGTGAATGTCCGCACAAAAAAAAAATTGCGTATTGCACACCTATATATGTTCTATATATTCCCAAAGTTTCAATTTTTTTTTAATTTCCGGGTTCGGGATCTTCCCTTGTAAGATTATTTGTATAATTTGCACAAAACAAAATACGAATATTATTCGAAATCTTTCAAAGGAAAGTATCACCAATTTAACAACTGACCAACAAAACAGACATATTTTTTGGGAGAATTGTGTATTATTCTGAGTGTAGATAAATTAGCAGTTATTTAGTTTGAAAACAACAAAATGTAAGAATAAAAACTCGCTTAATTTTACTACTGTCTCACCGCTTACTTCTTTTGCCTGCTTACAACTCTCTTGTTGGTTATTTTCTTCTTCTTATGGTTCCTTCTCCTATCGGAGGTTGGTTCTCATCATAGCTATTCGTATCTTACTGGCCACCGCACTGAAAAGATTTATTGAGCTGCAATTATACCATTCTCTGAGGTTTCTCAGCCAGAAAATCTTTCTGCTTCCTATGATTCTTTGATCTTTCCCCTGTATGAAGAGTAGTATTTCACACTTCTTACCTTTGGTAATGTGGCCTAAATATTCCAGCTTTCTTATTTTGATGTGCTTTATGATTTCATGGTCCTCTTTTAAACATCTTAGCACTTCGGCAATTATAACCCCTTGAATCCACTGAATCTTTAAAATTCGTCTGTGGCATCACATTTCGAATGCTTCCAGCTTCTTAATGTGTTCCACTTTCAGTGCTCAGCTTTCAATCCCGTACAGTAAAGTAGAGAACACATTACACCTCAAGGTTCTTAATCTCAGCTCCACAGAAAGGTCCCAGTTGGTGAACATATTTTTCGTTTTACAAATGATTCTCTCGCTGTTTCAATTCGCACCATTATTTCCTTACTTTGGTCGTTGCTCTCATCTATCCGAAATCGTGGATATTTATAGTTGTTAACCCTGTCCAATAGCGTTCCTGCTATCGTTATTTCCTCTTATATGTTGTTTCTTTGTGATAGTCATAAACTTAGTTTCTTTCACAATAATTTGTAAATATTGCCTATTGCTGTACTGACTTGTTTTATTTGCTAGTGTTGTAGTGATTCAATGCTGTCAGCAAAAATAACAGTGTCATCTGGGAATCACATGTTATTCAAAATTTTTCCGTTTATTGATACACCGTGTTCCTTCTCTGATAAAGTTTCCTGAAATATAGCTTCACTGAATAAGTTAAATAATAATGGGGACAGAGCACATCCCTGTCTAAACCCTCTTTTTACGTATATACTTTCCGTATCAGTATTCTCCATCCTTACAGTTGTCCTTTGCTTCCAGTATGGGTTAACTATAATTCGTATATCTCGGGTGTCAACATTCTTTTCTCTTAGTAGCTCTACCAGTTTCTCGTGTCCTACTCTGCCGAATGCCTTCTCGAAATCAATGAAACAGACGTACAGATCCTGGTTGATATCTAAACACCTTTGGGCGAACAGATTGAAAGCGAAAACTGCTTCTCTCGTTCCAAGTCCTTTTCGAAAACCAAACTGGGTATCGTCTATATCTTCCTCAGTTTCCTATATAGCCTTCCGTGTATTATTTTCAGGAATATCTTGAGCGTGTGGCTTATCAATGATATTGTTCTGTACTGGGAACATTCTCTCGCATGCAATGTTGGTCATACATACGTGTAAATAAATATTTCATTGTTATAAGTTGAACCAGCCTTTATGAAAGACTCCCTCTATATAAGAATAGACAGATCATCGTTGCGTTGCATAGTCAGTAGGGGGTATTGTAATGACGTCTTCTTAACGCAATTTACATTTTGGTGATACAGTCACTATTGCCTAGTTTACATAAATCGCACCAGATATAACCGCTTATTTCATTGGCTTTGTGGTAAAGATGGATTATTTTTTTTTAAATAACTACACAAAAACTTGTAGCAGCTAGAAATACCCAAGCGGACCAAACAGTAACTTCCACCATACAAGTTTCCTACTTTTGATTATCATCTGTAGACTTAGGATCTCCTATTCTTCTTTTCAAGAAGAATGTAAGATGAATCTTATCAACAAAAGTGTTGCAAAAGATTTTCCGGTCCAATTTTCGTGCAAATGCATATGAGAACCATTTCCTTGTTAGAGGTAGCATAGTATGCGATTTTGTTAGTTAGCCCATAAATATAAGTATTTGTTCATGAACAGTTACCAAGGCGAAGTATTCTAACGACTAACCACTCAAAATGAAACTTAAAATTAAACTAAAATGTTTCATTTTCAATATCTGCATGAAAATATTTTATTTAACATGATAAAATTTGAAACATGAATTGGGATGAAGACTGATGTAACATTTGCTACAATCTAATAGTTTCCATATCCACTTTGAATATCTTGCTTCTTCACCCAATGTTCTTTACCGTCGAATCTAATTTTTGACAAACCTCTCGAATGAAGTTTAGATTTCAGACCACGAAGTGTAAGCGGATGCTGTCTAAATTGCTAGATTATTCTTCTTATGAAATCTAATACTCCAATTAGACTGGCTTGCCGGTACAAATGTCACACATTTACAACAGCTACGTTGAGCCAAAATCGAAAAAGGGGTCAATACCATTTCATTGACCTTATTCTAGATCTATACAGTCCTCGCATCTTATCAAAATTGCCATGCCACCCATTCCCTTATTGTAAAGATTCACAACTGTCAGTTACTCCGCGGTGACGAGTATTCTTTCTGTCTTCGACCACCATTCGCAGTAGTTTAGTTTTCATAACAGTACCGATAATTGGAAAAGTTCATCAAACGGTGCTAGACGACCGTCGAATTAAGGTTAGAGAGATACCAGAAGCTGCGAGCATCTCCAGAGAACAGGAGTTTAAGCGAAATAAGTCGGAGTTTTGGTGTTGATTAACAACTGTAGATGATACTTAGATACACCAGTACACTTCTGAAGTTAAGGTACTGCCGAAGCAGTGAACTGCGAAGGATGAATCGGCTCCAAAGGACGCTAAGACTGTTCTATAGGTCGAGAAAGTGATGGCAACTGTCTTTTGGGATAGTCATGGAGTTGTGTTAATCGACTATCTTGAAAAAGTGACAAATTGAAGGTAAAAACTGCGGAAAAGCAATTGGATTTGAAGAAAAAGGAAGATTTGTTCCATCAAGACAACGCACCGTCTCCCACTTCAGTGGTCGCCATGGCAAAAATTCACGAATTGGGGTTCGAATTTATAGATCGCCTACCCTATTCACCAGATCTGGCCGCAAGTCAGTCTTCCCTGTGTCCTAGGCAAAAAGGTTTGGCTCGGAGGACATGGATTTCCGTCGAGTGAGGAGGCCATCACATTCGTGGGCGCCTATTTCGCAGAACAAGATGCCACCTACTATTTGGACGGGTTAAAGAAATGGGAGCATCGCTGGAAAAGGTGTATAGACTTACAAGGAAACTATATTGAGAAATAAAACTGAAATTGACCAAAAAAAGCACTTATTTCTGTATTAATCAGGAAACAAAAATATGTCATAACTGCCAGAATAGTTAGTTTCAATATTAATTATAATTTATAAACTTAAACCAAATATGGCAACGAAAATCTTTGTTATAACCTAAAAACTTTCCTGCTGCATATTCTTGTACCATCCAACAAGACACTGATAATATTCACTATCACGAAGACGTAGAGAGCTACGTAATTGATAAGCTACATATTCTACACTTTAAAACAGTTAATAAAGGACACGTTTATACAGTCACAGCTGACCGCCAAGTTGCTGATACAAATATACCTAACTGGAAACTAATTCGTGTTACACACATGAATTACGTTGGACATTAATGGGTTAGTGCTTCTTCTATAAACATCTAAAGCTAATTGAGGACCGACAAAGTATCTTGGTTCAAAATGTACTTTCCATGACAGATAAAACTTATTTCAAAAACTACATGTGTCTATCCTGGTTATTCTAGATGTTATTGTGGACCATACCATGTATGCAAAATATATACAACACATCCAGTTCCATTCGAAATTTATTTAACGAATTTCGTTAGTCCGTCGCCCTTTCGCTTCGAAAATAGCGCAGGAAAATTTAATAGTGCCACGTCGGCAATTCGAGAATTCAAATGAGGCCCGAAGCCTTATTTCTTCTTTGGAAGTGACGGTTCCTTTTGAATAAAAAACTACTTATACAGCGTCGTAAATGGGCGCGCGAATGGCGTCTCCATTGCGACGCCCGTCGTCATCGGGTTGCCGGCAATTTTCCTCACTTTTCATGCAGTTTCCTTTCGCGTTCCGTACTGATGAGGGCATTTACAGAAAGGGAAGTCGGCAAAAATGGAGCGCAGGCAAAACGGTGCAGTGGACTAGCGAAATATCCGATTTAAAGGGATGAATATTTAATATCTAATAGGATGAGCCTTTGCTTTACATAAAAAAATGTCAAGAAGAATTTTATGTGAACGGAAAATGGAAAATCGTTTAGAAAAGGTTATTTTTCTTGTACTTACATCTGCTAAGACATGTTTGAGGATATAAGCTCTAGTTGTACTTTATCAACTCGAAAATCAATTAACTTGATGCAATCCAGAGATCTGTTAAGCTGTGCAGTGAATTCCTTTTGTTTTAGAAAGCATAATTAAGAGAAAGCTTATAATTTTACGTTTTTTTAAAGGAAAAACAGGCGTTTCCATTTGTCTTCGCAGCTAAAAATCTACTGCCTAGATCAGGATTTGAATTCTTTGAATAGAACGCCAACATACTACCACCAACTCATACAAATAACACAGGTATACACAAGATTTTGTTACAGGAACAATCCTCGCTGATTTCTATGTAATTTTACCTGCTTAATCCGAATATGTCATTAGTATTTATTCACCACCCATTACTTTTTTCTTGTAGATTTTGTTTTACCACCAAATTAGCATATCTTGCCCCCTATATTTAATTCTAATTTTTTAAGCCGCTTTAAAACAACCTTACCATACCATCCCCCCAGATTCGTAGATTCTGGATCCTGAGGAGGACCTATTCGATGATTTCGAAAACCAAGAAAATTTGGAAACGGACCCTGACTTTGTTGATATGTCCAAGAAGCCACATAAAATAAGCCAGTCGGATTTGAATGACAGTCCGTGATCTGAATTTGTCAAAAAATCAAGCAAAACTTATAATCCAAAGGCTCAAAGGACGTAATTTATTAGACAAAGGGACAAGGGTATGCACAATACACAGTAAGCAATAAGAACTGTAGCATTTATTTTCAAAACAAGATGACTTGGTATTCTATAATGATGTCAACACTTTACTAGAGGCAAGGGGCTAGCACCACAATCGAGAAAAGTGGTGAATCTCTGCAGATTCCCCGAAAACGAGTCTTGATGCCGTTCTCCTTCATAATGGAGATGAAAATCCTTCCACTCCCACTGCCCATGCTGTCAGCATGAAAGAGTCTTCTGAAAACGTGTAGCTACTGCTGGGTAAAACAGAATACCAGAGACTTCGATAGCAAATATGTGCGGATTTAAAAGGGGGTACACGAAGTTTTGCTGTTTTCTGTGCGAGTGGGATAGTAGGAACAGAAAAAAAATCATTAAGAAGTAACGGCTAAGAAGAAGTAACCTTACTCCTGGTTTTAAGAATGTCATTTGTGAGCCTATCGTTAATTCAGAAAAAGATTCTGCTGACACCTCTTCACATCAAATTGGAATTGTTGAAAAACTTCGTAAGTATGATGCACAAAGATAATGCCGGTTTTCTTTATTTAAATTTTCCAGAATAAGCTGAAAGTGGCATCTCTTTCGACGACACCTTAGAAAAATGAGAAGCACCTGCTTGGCAGTCCTTCAAATCTATGGTAACAAACTTCTTTGGGAATAAAAAAGCTGAAAACTGTAAGCAGCTGTTTGATATACTGCTGCAAAATTACAAAAATTTGTGAGCAAATGTGTCTTTAAAGATTCATTCCCTCCATTCACATCTGGTTCTTTCCAGACAATCTTGATGATGCGAGCGATGAACATGATGAGAGATCTTATCAAACTATCAGCCAAATTAAATCGCGCTACAAGAGAGAATAGAGCGAAAGCATACTTGCGGGTTACTGCTGGAGCCTTAAAAGAGACCAGCTAGCAATAAAATACAGGCACAAGTCGAATGGAAATTTGTTTTGGAAATAAATTGCGTTATCATTCCTTTCAATGTTTGAAATTTCGTTTTATTCAAAAACCTTACGTGCTGGGAAAATTTGGAAAGCACATTCGGAATTAGCAGGAACAATTCCATAAGAATCAACTTCTTTAGTTCATGTAACATTCAAAAGTTTAATTTTGTATATCAGTGTAATTTAGTACAGCCAGCCAACTGGGGTTATTTGAAATAGTTGTTAGTGACAGATTTTTTGTAACCACACTTTTGCTAAATTCTTCATATACTTAGTTTTCATTCACTTTGGTTTAGCAACTTTGCAGGGATCATCTGGAGTAGTGATTCCTAATCATTTCGGTAGTCGACACCCCTTAAAACCTGAAAATATATTTTCGAGCTTCAAATGACAAATCCAGTTTCGTGGGTTCATCACTGACTACTTGTTGAAAACCTCGAAAATTGGGTAAATTGAGACAATACTTAAAAATGCCCTAAAAATGATGAACATTTCGGGGAACTTGGGTGGGACAAATTTTATTTGATTTATTATCAAAATTATTTTAAAAAGCGGTGTAGTATTTTAGCGACCCAAATAACACAAAAATAATAAAAATATAAATTTTAGTTGAAAGAAAGTAATATAATAAAACAAATTGGATTCTATTACAAAATAAAAAAGATGTAAGGTAAGACATGGTAGGTGTGGCGTGTCTAAATTTACTCCGGAAACAAATAACACAAAGTATCGGCATACTCCTCACCACACAAAATATTAATTAAATTAATCCGGAACAATAAATCTGGTACCAGATTTATTCGGTCATTCGGTTGATAATGAGGTTGCCCAGGAGCCCTCGAAACAGCTGTTCTGGATTAATTTAATTAATATTTTGTGTCGTGAGGAGTGTGCCGATACTTCGTGTTGTTTGCTATACTACCCCACAGTCCTTGATATCATTATTACTCCGAAAAGTTTCCATGATATCTGAGATTGTCATAGAAATGATTCTGTTCATAAGGACGAGGCGAGCAGTGGAAAAGGGCTTCTATTGAAGAATTTTTGGAGGTGCAGTTAACTGTTCAGATGTAAATTGAATACTGAACATTTTCATTTTCAAGTTCAAGGTATCAGTATGTATTGTAATATTTTAAACGAAGGAAAAATTAAAATAAATAATTTTTCGAAATTAAATAATTAATTGTACAGTCTGTAGGTCCGGGAGTGTCCCTAGACACTCTTTCGGCAATTTAAATTAAACTAGATATCAATTAATGAAATTTTACGTTTATTAAAACTTGAAAAGAGGGAACTAACCTGGAATTGTGACGCTCCAATACAGTCTCTATGTTTATATATTACATACTGGGGCTCTACGTATTCTTAAACCACCAAATTTGACTTTTACTCCGTATTTATGGCAGAATTTAAACGCTGAACACTTAGAAAATGAGAACACGGCCAAACACGTGTCAGCTGGATGAATATTTTGACTAAAAGTGAGAAATTGATTAGCGTCCCTTCACTCCTTTGTTTCACTCGCGATAACGATTGTTTAATTACGGCTAATTTGGATAGCTATACTTTTCGAAATATAATTTGATGATAAATTTCAAAGGAATATTCTCATTTTAAAAAATAGCGAAATGCATGCCATGCAGGGACGCAACTGGAGGACTAAATCTATGCTGCTTTATGACATTTAATACCATCAACAAGTGTACAATTATACGTATGCATTAAAATTTACTGACAAACAATACGATTACTTGACGAACGATATTTAGTTTTTGAAATTGTGCTACAGATACAACTGAATTTATGCTGTTGTTGTTGTAGGAAAATATTCCATTAAAATTGAAGATTTAGGGTGTGAGGAAAATGAACAGAAGACAAGTTATTTAACCGTTCCACGACGATCGTCGTTGACTGGACTTAAACTAATCTCTTAGCACCTCCACAAGCGATAGGAGGCCATAAAAGGAGTTGGAGCTACTGAGAAAGAGTTCATAGCCGCCAGAGGGATTTTGAACGACTGGACATACTGAACTCACTATGCTGCTTATGACAGCTACATTCAATGTTGTAAATTATAACATTACAGTACATTAGGTACTACAGAAATCCAAATAGATACGGTACAAGTAATCCCGATCGACAATGTTCCAAGATGGAGATTTATTACTAAGTATCTTGTGGTTATTTGTTCGATATTTTAGTTTGAAAAGAAGGAAATTGAAAAATTAGTTTTTTACTACTAAATCACGAAGGAAGTTAAGTAGTAAAATTTCGACTTCCTTTCTGTTTTGAACTAGAATCTGAATCTCGCGCAATTTCTTTCTTCTCGATTCTGTTGCTTCTCTTACTTTGTTTTCCAAAGATCTTATGATTTTGCCTTCCGTTTTTTGTTAATTGTATTTGCTTTAGAAACCTATTTCCATTCTATCGATCGTGAGTGTTTGTATCTGTTCACTTAATTATTGAATTTTCACTTACCTACTTCTTTTAAATCTTTTCTTTTCAAAAATTTTTCCAGGATTCTCCATATATTTTCAATTCTTTCATTAATTTATGCAAAGATGCATTCTTGTTTAAATCCTATTCTGCTTGTTCCAGAATTGTCCATTCGCCGTTCTTCATAGAAATACTGTTCGACTTTACTGTACGAAAATCAGGCAAAGCGTTCCAACTTCTGCGAGTTCGAGATTTCCATCCATTTGGGCTCTATTTTCAACGTGTTTGTGCTAGGTTCGAAATGAAATTGCGCGAATATTGGATTGCCGAATTTAAATATAAAGTGGATCTCGTTATAAAACGACGCTCCATTCACCGTCGAGTTAAATTGAATACTGTTTCGTGTTTATTCTCGCCTAAGCATTTCGATTTCGGGCGTTATTTTTTTTTGTACGGGGGAGAACATTCTACAATATGGCGACTTTTATTTTCAACAATTGGCTGGTAAACTTTTTTAATGTATTAATGCATATATTTTCCAATTTGGAATGCTTAATTTAAATACTGTTTATTAGAATAATATACTGTGGTCATATTTGTATGTACATTAAGTTAAATTGTGAATTAAATGAATTAAATTAAGCAAATGAGTATCAGAGCTAACTTTTTTTGTTAGTCGTGGGAAATCTCACTTAATGACATTTTGCAAATAAACGTATGATTAGAGAAATGAAAAGATTTTATTATTTTAAAAGAGACAGTGAGTTTATTAGTAACTTTAATATAAATAAATTTAGACAGATTATATTTATTTCGAACAATAAATGTACAAAAACCTAAGTCAATCCCTAACCGATAGCTAGTTTATAATAATAATAATGTATTTTTATTTGTTTCATCGTTTCTTCGCTTACATTTAACAGGTTTCACGAATTAATATTGGAAACAAATAACTCAAGGTGATGTTCAGATTAACCCGAATGGGCATCTGCTCTTACACATCAACCTGAAAAACAAAAGATTTTATTCTGCACTACAATAAAAGGACAGACTTATAAGTAGAGCAACACAAACTGCACTGAAAACCAGTGGCTGACGCATAAAAGTTTACACAAAATAAACACGGCCGGGACAATTCGGTGTAAGCGTCAATATAACTGCGACTCGAAACCCGATCTGTTGTGTATGCATCTACGCTGTCGTATACTATATCGTAGTTCTACGTTTGTTTTGAAAATGTTTCCTACGTCGCGAAAACGACCAAAGTTGGACACAATAAGAGAATTTATTGCAGAAATGCCTGATTTAAAGTGTGATGGCGCTAAAATTTAATGTGTAGTGTGTAAAATATATTTAATGTGTTGGTCGAAAAGTGCTTGTCTACGGCACGTAAATAGTGCAGGGCATGTTTCAAAAAAAAATCCACACGAGATTATGACAAATTTAAATTTAATTTATGTGTTTATTGCATGTAATTTACCATTTCATTTACTAAGGAAGAAAGCATACGTCTCGTTTTGGAATGAATATTCGGACTTTAAGTTACCAAGTGAGAGAACATTACAGAGGGTTGTGCCGTCTGCTCGTGAGCATGTCGAGAAAAGAATTAAATCGGAGTTGCAAGATCAAAAACTGTGGTTATGTGTGGACGAAACAACAGATCGTAAAAAACATTCTGTGGTTAATGTAATGGTACGCACAATGGAACCACATCGACCGTCACCCTCAATTTTACTAGCTTCCAGACGAATACAACAATGCACTGCCGAAGTAATTTCAATGTTGGTGTTAAATACATTGGAAAAGTTTGAACTTTCAACAAATCAACTGTTGATGTTTATGAGTGATGGTGCCGCAAACATGCTTGCTGTAGGTCGATCTCTTAAAAAACATTGTGCTAACTTGTTGCATATTACATGTAAAATGCGTACTCTCAGTCTCGTAGCAGATAGTATCAGAAAATGTTATCCCCAGGTAGACGCTCTAATAGCATATACAAAAGCTGTGTTTGTAAAATCCCCAAAACGTATTCGGGAATTTCATAGACTATGCCCCGGTATTCCTGAACCACCACAACCTATTCTTACTCGTTGGGGAACATGGTTAGAGGTTGCATTTTATTATCTTAAATATTTTGAAAATACAAAGAACGTGATTTTAAAATTCGACCCAAAGGACGCTGCGGCTGTCAAGGTAAGCCGCTTGAAATTTCAGGATAGTCAAGTTAAAACAGATTTGGAAATTATTCAGAACAATTACGTGGGACTATCGGATGCGATAGAAAAACTACAAAATTCTTCGGTGTCGTTAGTGGAATCTTTGCAAATAGTGCAACATGTTCACGCACAGCTATGCGCGATAGAAGACGTAAGAAATGTTTGTGTTTTAGAAAGGTTTGAAAGTGTTTTAAATAAAAAAATATAACGTCACTAGATGTAGAACGTTCGTTTTCGGCATACAAAAACACTTTTTCTTCACGCCGCACTCACTTTGCCGAAACAACTTTGGAAACATATCTAATGTTACAAATATTAAATAGACATTATCCACTTTGTGATTTCACGGAGGACTCTTAAAACGGTAAGTGTTTGAGCACGTATCACATTTAATTTATTTTGTGTAAACTTTTATGCGTCCGCCACTGGCTTTCAGCGCAGTTGCGTTGCTCTAATTATAAGATAATATAGCCACTATACTGAATGTTATAAGTTATTCTGCTGCTGCTGTAGTTCTCTACCGATATTTCGTTTAAAACTGAAATCAGAAAGTTGTTTAAACCTAACATCAATGTTATTATAGTATTTTACAACATTGTAACGGAAACCTCTCTCGAAGAACGCAGTTTTATGAACTGGTGGTGTTAGGAGGCCTCTACACCGAATGTTTAGGTTGTGTACATCAGTGCGGCATGTAATTTTATTATACAAATACTTTGGTGTTTTAGATGTCAAGATTTTATGGTAAAGAGTCAAACAGTGCAGTCTATGCCGATTTGCCATGTTAAGCCAATTTAGTTCTCTCAATTTGTGAGAGACATGTCTTTTTTTAGTCCTAAAATTGATCTGATGCAACAATTTTGAATAAGTGGTATCCTGCGGTTAGCAACAGAATCAATACAATGGTGGTAAACTACATCTCCAAAGTTGAACTGAGACAGAACCAATGCATTAGTTAACAATATTTTGGTATTCCTATCAAATAAAGATCTATTACTGTAAAGAACCTTTAAGTTACCAAATGCTTTGCGGACGCATAGATTGATATGCTCCCTAAATCTAGTATAATTTTTAAATTATTAAATTGAAGTTAGATTTTGAAATTTGGATTTTTAAATTAAAAAAAATGATTTTTCTTTTCAAGTTATATTTGGCCAAATATTTTATTGTTCGGTACCTGTCTGCGAAACAGCTCTTCGGTGTCATTTTCTTGAAATCGTAACCAGTCTTCGTTGGAAACCAGGTAGCTTGGTTCTTGGGCCGTGCTCCTTGGATTGTAATTTCAAATTAAATGTCGAAATGGGCTCTTTTGATGACGAACTGCAGTTTTATTTTAGAAAAGTTTCATGTTTATTCTTGTTTTTAATGAAAGTATCGAAGAATTTGGAAAAATTTCTGTGCGTTGAAAAACTTGTTTGTCTGTCTCTGATTTGTTTTTTTTTTCAGAGCCCCAGTTAACTATTCTTGAAATAAATAAAACTTGACTCTTCAATGACCATTTCAAATACCATTCGCTTTCTTGGTTAGGAAGTGCAACTTTGTAGGTACGGTAGCGCAATAAAATGTGGTTACCATGTGAACGATGTATTAAAATTCATGAATTGCATACGTTTAGCAATTTGCCTAGCCAAATTTAGTACAGTTAAATAATTTGTTTAAAAAGAAATATAATTTAAATTTTCCGTTGGGAAAATTAATGTACACTATGCACGCTGTTGACTGGACCTCTTTTTTAATGAAATTATCATGGTCTTAATGTGTAAGACAGAGATATAATAAGGAACTAGGAGAATTTGGGGGGAAGAGGGCAACAACACTGCTTCGTTTCGTTAAAATAATTAATTAAAACTGCTCAAGCTGTTACTTCAACACACTTGCAACCAGAAGAACAAATATCACAACAATATATTGGGTGGGAAAATTGGCGTTTCTTTAAGTTCTTTTTTGTGAAATTATTCTTGTATATATTAGTTGATAAAAATGCGCGTCGAAAATCTTACTCGTATTCGTCACATAATGCTCCATCACCTCGAGAAATGATGGAAAGCAACACAGTTATCTCGCGATTACAACGAACGTTTTGGTGACGTTGACGTTTCAGGAATAGCTTTCTCGCTTCAAATCTAGCAACCCAAGCTTTGAGGATCAACAAGGAAGAGGTCGACCATCGGATTTCGTCGACGAAGCACTTTTAGCAGCCGGTGAAGAGGATGAAAGCTTAGCTTAGCGAATATTAAGAGAGGACTTCAATGTCAACAATTCCACGACCGTCCGCCGGCTTAGAAAACTTGGAAAAGTGTGGAGATTGGCAGAATGGGTCCGCCACGAACTCTCCGACGATAATAAGGCCGATCGTGTTCGAATATTCACCGATTTATTGAAGCAACAAGCAAAGACCGTTTTTGAAAAATTTGGTAATCGTGGTGACTCTTCAAAAACGTCAAAAAAAAGAAGGTTTTTGTTTCGCCTGGCGAAACGCTAATGGGTTCAAATTATCTTCATACTAAAAAAGTTCATATTTGGTTAAATATTTTCCTACAACAATTTACAGTATGAATTCAGTCGTATCACAGCAGCAACATTGTAAATTAAATATCTTTCGTAATGAAATTGTTGAATACGTCGATATTCTATGGTTGTCGGTGAGGTGAAATGTCAAAAAGCACCATAGAATTAGTCTTTCAATTAGTAGTCTTGCATGGCATGCATTATGCTGATTTTAGAAGAAGAAAATTCGATTGAAAATTTAATATTAAATTGTATTTCAAAAGGTATATTCTAATTGGACGTGATCAAACAATTGCTACCGCGAACAAAAAAGTCAAGCGACGCTTACAATTTTCTCAGTTTAGTTCAAAGTACCGTTGTATCATCACGTGTTTGGCTAAGTGTTCCTTTACAAGTGTTTAGCGCTTAAATCATCTTTCAGTGCGAAACAAAAGATAAGTTAGGTGGTTCCAAAATACGCGGGGTCCGTGTAAGTAAAATATAAACATAGGATTTATATTGAAATGTCACAATTTGTGGTTAGTTTTTCTTTTCAAATTCAATTCGTGTAAATCGTAAATATTCAGTATTAATTTATGTTTAAACTGCCGGGAGAGTATATAGAGACACTCTCGGACTTACAGACCGTACAATTAATTAACTTATTTAGAATAATCACATTTTCTCTCGTTTATAACATTGCAATACATAGCAACAGGATTTGCTACTTGGCTATGAAATATCCGAATAAAAGTAAAGGGAGTTTAAAACCGATTTCGGAAAACTTTGCTAACAATTTGTGGTATATGTAATTTTGCAGACTTCTCCGATTTAGTTCCACTTTCAATATGATAAATTTGTTTCCAGTTTGTCAAACTTTTCAATTAGAAAGTTGGTACTTGGTACAAAAACAAATCACTATAGCAAAGCAGCAAGGCAACTAGGGCACAATAACCACATTACTTTACGGTGGGTCCCAAGCCACCAAGAGATCGAAGGAAATGAAAAGGCAGATAAGTTGGCCAAAGAAGCAGGGAACATGCTTTTCATTGATCTTAACCCCTTCTGTGGTCTCCAAAAGAGTCACATAAAATAAGCGATTAAGGCGTGGGAGGATAATCAAAAGGCCTCGTACTGGGAAGGCGTTCCAGGACAAAAACAGGCGAAAGCAGTCATATCAGGCTCGCCAGAGACAGCAAAAATATCGCTATCGTTCAGCAAAAGGAATCATAGATTACTGGTAGGATTTCTGACAGGCCATGTAGCCCTAAAATATCACTTATTTAAACTAGGAAAAGCTGAAGATCAAATCTGTCGCCTATGCCAAGAAGATCTGGAGACGGCGGAATACATCCTATGTAAATGTGTTGCCATTAGTCGCACACGACACCAACATTTTAGTAGGCCTTCTAATATGAAAACATTACTAAAATATGCGAAATATGCAATAATTAATCTACGTCAATCAATTCGAAAAGTTGTTATTCGCATATATACTGAAGCATTTGCTTCTCATATAAAAAATATGGGATATGCAAATTGCATAAATTCCGCTCTCTAATCATTACAGTCTAAGTTAGGTAAGAAACTCTCAAAAAGTGTTTTAAGACTTCCACTATTGAAACAAAACTAAACACAACGTAGCGTCAGGAAATAATTGATTACTTATGGATAACCTTGATAATAGCCACCATTGCAAAATAGTTGCATCTATTAGTTGAAAGGAAAATTATAATAATTGAATAATTGAATTAGAAACCTGTGTAAATCAGTTTTGATGTCCTTACTGCAGCTTTAACTCATAAATAAAATAATTCAATTTCCATATTACACCTATTACCTATATCAAGTCGAACTAGTTCTACGTATTTTTTTCCTCTCTTCAAGACTTTGTTAGACTCGCCTACAGTTAGATAGGTCGCCCATAACATTTCTTCTGTAGCATTTTTTATTGTCTGGCGACCGCGCTTGTAACCGACGAACGTCGTTTGTTAGCAGTTCTAATTCGCATTAAAAGACGCAATTTGTTTCGATACTCGGTATGGGAAAACTAGCCGCACCGTGGGCGTATTGTATAATCTTCGCTTTTTCTTGCCTTTTACTATTGCCAAGCGACGATGGCGTGCTCTGGGTATGGTCACAAGCTTTAACCATACACAGCATTATGGGTAGTTTGTTCGGTATAAATTGTGGGAGCGGAGAAAATGTTAAATTGAAACGTAACAGCGAGGAGAAATGTCTTTATAGTGTACCGATACGATGGGCAGCATAAATTTTATCCTTGCGGAAAGCTTTATTATATTTATAATGAAAGAATAATGGATCAGGCTGAATAAACATTGTATATGTTTCCGTATTTTTACCTGGTACGATAATAAAGTGTAGTACTAAAATACTTTTGTTTTATTTAATAGGTACACAGACAAAAATCTATTCTTAGTGGAAGCTTGTCAATATACTCAATTAGAAGTTATATATTCATTATATTGAAACTGTTATACTCAAATGGAGGATTTAATTGTCCTTCATGGGAAACCGGCTTATGCTCAAAATATAACTTCAAGCTGAAACAATCCTTACTGTTGTTATTTCGACTGTTTCCATCATCTGGAGGATTTAAAACATCCAACGTTTCGGTAGATCTCCTTATGCCGTCTTCAAGGTAGCACTGATAAGGGTTGTGTGTTGCCAAACTCATATTGATAAACTTTGGACTTGTACTCTGCCTGTGGCCCTGTCAGTGTGAGTTTTTTATGACAACGGAATTGGTTGACGTATATTACCACATAACTATGACGGCGGTGATGGTTGACTTATATTTACCTGTATTATCAGCAGCCATATGTCCTTAATCTCAAGGCTAAGAGTATTGATAGGGGCGATTGCTATCGCCACGTACGCCGCTTCTAAGAACTTTCTTTGGGTGTTATTCTCTTCATTTTTTGCTATTATTGACGCTCTATCCCATTGAAAACGATATTGTTCTTCCCATGCGTGCCGTACAACTTGTGATTTTTGAAATGTTTTAAGAAGTGTAAGGGACCGAGAATGCTTCCCCTTTGTATTAAGGTAAGTCAGTAAAATGCCTAAAACCAGAAATAGAGAGGATGATGGCGATGCATCTGACCTTAGGGATGAGTTTGGTTACTTTACGAAAACAATGGAGGATAAGTTAGATAGGGCATTCCATCAGTTTCGAGGCATGACAGAGAACATGCAGAAGCGCATTGACGAGTTAGAGGAGTCTAATCGTCAGCGATTAAGTCAGAATTTAAATCAAAATTTAAGTACAACTACTGGTTAAAATAATTATCAAAATTGGCTGTGAAATAAACAATCGCCGGTCTTTCGCGATTTAAAATAAAAGAAAGATGAACGACGCCATACATTTTCATCAATCTTTATTCGGCCTTGGTTGAATCAAAGTGTGTTTTAAATCCAATCCCAATATAAGTATTCGATTGTGTATTCAAAGTTTTAATAAGAGGAGAAAAGGGTTAAATATCCAGAGCAGGCAGTTTCCTGTAGTGGGTATATAAACAGAGGGTTTATATACATTAGCATGGTTCAAAAGTTTCAAGGTTAGTTAATTTTCAAATCTTAAAATTCGTTAATTTCATTTTACTGAGTTGGAAATTCATTCTAAAATTGCCGTAAGGGTATCTAGGGATACCCCCGAACCTACAAGAATCCTTTCTTCAAATTAAATTAGAAAATTTAACAAAATTTGAGAAAAACTCCCGAGAAAGATATTTCAGTATATAGTAACTTCCTGTGATCCAGCTATTTTTTGTTTAATACGTACACAGACGTTATTTGCATTCGGTTGGATAAATATGATTTAAACCAATTCAGAGGTATACTCCTTATTCAATAATAATTTTATTTGGAAATTAATCTGTTAATCTAATTACCATGGGCTAGAATAATACATAGCTAATGTATACTCGACAATTTATAACATGCTAAGTATAACTATAAATGTACATATTGCACATACGGTCCTCCATCTTTTTATTACATCTCTTTCAGAATATGTATTTTAAATTCACTCCTTAACATTTGTTGTGGAACTCTGTGTTTTTCCCTACTCATTTTTGTTTTCGTTTAAACAATGTGAACAAAATCTGTGTTAAAAAAAGCTATATCCTTACAGCAGGACTTTGGTAATTATCAAGCGTAAATCGGTACCTTTTCGTCGAATTCAACTATCAATAAAGCATCAAATAAAATAATGCTGAGCTTTCTTTTTACCTATGTAACTCAACCTTCTATCAAAGTAACGTCATTTGTAAAAATGTGAAAAGTTACTGATGAAGATTATTCGTATATAAAATTTGACATTTTTATATTGAAGTGTTGTAAAATTTCGAACGCAGCTGTCATTCCAGAACCTATAGTGTATTCAGTATGGCTACTTGGTCAGTGTGAAATTCCCTCTGGCGGATATTAGCTCTTTTTTGGAAGCTCCTACTCTTTACCACGTCTACGAACTCTGGAGCGGGGTACTAGGGGCTTATTATAAGTCTTCCCAACGACAAACGTGGAGTAACGGGGAAGAAACTTTTCTTTAGTTAGATTCCTTCACATCGTAAATCCTCAAAATTAATAGAATATCTTCCTATAACAGATAGCAACGGAAATTCGGATGATGATTTCGTAAATTAAATATCTCTCGTCAAGTAATTAACGGTTTCGTCAGTAACATTTATTATTGGTGGGTTGTTGGTGATTTTCTGTATCACAGAGTAGTATATTTGAGTCGTCTAGTAGCGTCACTACATTCATTTCATCATGCTACCCTTAAAAATAAGTTAATTCATGAAAAATTCACCGTTAAATTGTATTTGGAAAAGTATTACCAAAATTTCGCTGTGGAAGAAACAATGGCCATCGCGATTAGAATTAAGGAGGAAGAGGACGCCAATTGATTTTCTCACTTTGAGTCAAATTTTCATCGAGGTAACTTGGTAACTCGAAGTATTTTGGCTGCGCTCCCAGTTTCAAGTGTTAATATTTCGAATCGTAATATAAATTCAAGATAGCAGTGAAGGTTGGTGGTTAAGAATAGGCAGTTTTCCGTAAATATAATACAAACAGAGTTTATATTGACATCGTCATAAAGTTAATTTCAATTTTCCCTCTTAATTTTTCGTTAAAATCTCATTTGTTCTCTTCAAGTTCATATAAATTTCCGAAAAAGTATTTTAGAACAGATGTTCAATGGTGACTCGTTGCGAGTTGTTCATATTAGGAAGAAGGGTTGATAAAAAGGTCCTAGTTCTCGCAAAATTCTTTTTTAATATAACTAAATAACGAACGGTTTCGGGTCAAAGAGCATATTAGAATAGCAAAACCCAATACTATTGGTTTCTCCCATTTTTCCGAGCATCTTCAAATGAACCACCATAGCTTTGATTTAGATCACGGTTTTAGTGTCCTTCATATAGCCAATAAAGGCAATTTTCTGAATAACTTGGAGATTCAAGAGATTATGAGGGAACAGCAAAAAAAACAAGCAAAATAACCTTAATACCCAATTGCAGTCAGAGGCGACATCTTTATTCCGGATATTGTTCAGTTGAGTCATGTCATGGATTTTCTTCCCATTCTACTACATAGTTTGATTTACTGATTATAGATAGCACCAAACAATTTTTTTCAAAAAAATTTTCAATTTCGACCGTTGTTTTTTATTTCTCCTTGTAAAAAAAAAAAAACATATTTTATTCTTGACAATTGTATTTTAACTTGTTGTATTCGTCCTCTTCTTACACTTGATTTTAATCTAATTTTAATATTACATTAATTACAAAATTTGATATGTCCATTCATCGCTTTACATCTGAAAAATATTTTTTGTTAGACGACTTTTGAACTGTTATTAATAAAAATTGTAAGTATTTTATATTTAATCCTATATTTTATATTACATGCAATACCTCAATTTGTAATAAAAATATTAAAAGCAAATTTAAAAAAAAAACAATAAATTAACCATTAATTTAAAATAATAAATAAACTAAAAAAATTTACTCTATAAATTGGAATTAGTCACTAATATAACAGCTTTGTTACAACTTGAGACTATTTTTACAAATTACCATATAATTCTAAATTATAATTTGTTTAAGTCTAACAATTTCTTATGTGTTTTTACTATTCCATTTACAAACAATGTAATACAGCTATATGATATCCTTCTAGCTTAACCTGAGGATGGACTTTGACCCGTAACCGGTTGTTATTTAGTTGTATTAAAAAAGAATTTTGCGAGAAAAAGGACCTTTTTATCAACCCTTCTTCCTAATATATTTTAGAACACTTCCGAACCCTCAGTTCATATAATTAATCCATTAACTTTCGAAAATTTTATTTTTTTAACTATTTACCGCTTTAAAAACAATACAATATCTCAAATTTTATAAGAAATTACATAAAATTATAGGTATACAGACAGTTTCATGCCATACACTATAATTACTAAAGCTGGCCACGAGCGGTACCGCGCAGTAGCGTAGAGTCAACCAGGCCTCGCGTTCCACTAGAGTTATTCTGCTAATAGAGATGTTTGCTGCCGCAAATAATTTCGCTCGTCTTTTAAATAAAAATTAAATAACACGTGCTGAAACACTTACCATTTTAAGAGTCCTCCGTGAAATCACAAAGTGAATAATGTCTGTTAAATATCTGCAACATTAGATATGTTTCAACTGTCGTTTCCGCAAAACTAGTACGGCATGAGGAAAAAATGCGTTTATATGCAGAGAACGAACGTTCTACATCTAGTGACGTAATATTTGCGTAAGTAAAATAATCTTTCAAATAACTTAACGATTCTGTTGACGCACCTTCACAAATGTGTCTTAATGTGCCAAAATCAGAATTTTTCTCAAAAACACTTTCAAATTTTTCTAGAACAGAAAATTTTTTGCGTCTTTAATCGCGCATAGCTGTGCGTGAAATATTGCGCTATTTGTAGAGATTCTTCTAACGGCACCGAGGATTTTGTAATTTTTCTATTGCATCTGCTAGCCCGAAGTAATTGTCGTGAATGATTTTTAAATCCATTTTAACCTGACTATCTTGAAATTTCGACTGGCTTTTCTGAATAGCGACAGCTCCCTTTGTATCGAATTGTAAAACCACGTTCTTAATATTGTCAAAATATTTATGATAATAAAACGCGGCCTGCAACCATGTTCCCCAACGAGTTAGAATAGGTTCTGGTGGCTCTGGTATACGGGGGCACAGTCTGTGAAATTCGCGAATACGTTTCGGTGATTTGACAAATACTGCTTTGGTATGCGCTATTAAAGCGTCTACCTCAGGATAACATTTTCTGATACTATCCGCCACAAGATTGAGAGCATGAATTTTACACGTAATGTGTAACAAATTAGCAGAATGCTTTTTAAGAGACCGGCCTACAGAAAGCATGTTTGCAGCACCATCACTCACTAACATCAAGAGTTGGTTTGTTGAAAGTTCAAACTTGTCCAATGTATTTAACACTAACTTTGAAATTACTTCGGCAGTACACTGTTGTATTCGTTTGGAGACTAATAGAATTGAAGGTGCCGATTGATGAGGTTCCAATTTGCGTGCCATTACATTAAGAACAGAATGTTTCTTCCGATCTGTTGTTTCGTCGACACATAACCACAATTTTTGATCTTTCAACTCCGATTTTATTTTTTGTTCAATATGTTCGCGCGCAGATGGCACAATTCTTCGTAACGATGTTCGACTTGGTAATTTGCACTCAGAATAGTTATTCCAAAAGCGTGTGAGGGGATACCAAGTACGTATAGGTGTAAGCGTAAATGGTATTTCCAAGAGATCACCTATGCCTATATTTTGCCCTCTTTCGTTCAACGCCCACTCCGCAAGGGTGTGAGGGAATAGTGCTAGGGGTGGCAAAAAAATCTCATCTGTGTTACTTTGATGGACCTAATGCGCATTTAGAGATATATAATTTTATTTTATTTTTATTCGTAATACCGATGTAAATTGCAAAAATCCAAAACTCGTCGAGGTTTCAGCGGTAATTTTCACTCCCTAAGCGCAAGATTCCACCGAACTGGGAAGCGGCATTTTACAGTACTCGATGGATTCTACAAATTCCCTTGTCAATTAATTTCTGAGTAAGCACAGGCTGAGATCAACTTCTAAAAATAACATTGTTGAACATTTCTATCGATTTTTTCAATACTTTTTTGCCAGAAAAAGTTAAAACAAAAATTGAACTCACGGCTTCTAATTATGTACACACACCGCTAAGTTACTATGTGACCATTAGAGAATATAACAATTAAATTTAGCTCACAACTTGCTCTTTCCTTTTAATAGAGAATGGCAGCAAAAACGGCCTACAGTTACTCTTAATGAACCATTGTAATTGGTTACCGCCTCTTTTAATTTACGAACTTTGGAAAAAATAATGCCGTAATTTATAATATAGTAATAGAGGCGGCTGAAGAAATTAAAGAGCTTATCGATGACTTTGATACTTACTTAATTACATGCTAGACGTTAACTTTTTGCGGCTTTCTAAAAAGCGAAGACCAATTAGATTTGTATGTTTAGTATACTGCGTGCATGGGTTTTTGTAATTTGTAATACGCTTGGTAATTATGTTCCTTTTTTTGTTCCTTTTTATTAATCGGGTACGTAGATTTTGTTTTTTTTTTTCACTTTTTTGCCTGTATTTCTTAAGTAGTTAACGTACTGAAATATAAGGTTCCCTTCTAAAATACATAATTTAGAATTCTAGGAAGTATTTACGTGCCGAGTAAGTTGATTATTTATTTTTTTTCTTTTTCATCGCTCATTTTATTAGACAAAGCCAATACATTCACTCTATCATTTTTCGCAGAATATTTCCTTTGGTGTCACTATGATTCTGAAACAAGAAATCAATTAGAAATAAAAATGGAAGAAATCAAGTATATTCAGTCAAGTAAAATCGAAAGTTTACTTTTATTATAAACACACCGGCAAATTTAAAGGAACGGATATAAAATGGATTTTTCCTCTCCATAACTTTCTTTTCTCATAACAAATTTGAATGGAATATTTTTTATTGGAAAACCTAACTAATGGCTAGCTGATTGTAGTTTGTTTTATAAAGCTTCATGCCATTCTCAAACCTCTTTAAAAACGTAATACAAAAAAGTAAAATTTTTGCAGAAAGTGAATTGTACATTTTGACTTGTTTTAAACATTTAATGTTCAAGAAAAATTACAACAATTTTTTTTTTCAATAACGGGTGTTTACTCTACGAGCTCTTACAACTGCGGTCATCCGTCTTCACATACTTCTAATGACGTTGTCGATCATTTCTTGAGGCAAATATTCCCATATTTCAATTAGAGCAGCTCTCACGTCTTCGGTGTTCCAGATTGCAGGAAGTCTTGACCTAAGTCGTTTGCCTAGCATGTCCCAAACATGTTCAATTGGCACAGTCAGTTACACGGTGAGCTACGTGAGGGCGAACATTGTCGTGCATTAACATGAAATTTGAACCGATATATGGAACGAATGGTCTTGCAGAACTTCTCTTACGTATCTATCGGCAGTTAAAGTGCCGCCATCAATTACCTCCAACAATGTACGTGCCCCTAAACATATTCAACCCCACACCATAATTGACTCTCCACCGAAAGAGACTTTAGGAGTAAAATTAAATTGTTCATTTTATTCTCCTGGACGTCGATACAATCTATCCCTACCATATATCGAATTAACGCAGAAACAGCTCTCATCCGTGAACAAAATTTGACCCCACTGATTATTCCAATTTTGGTGTTCTCGAGCGAAGGCTAGCCGCGCTACTCGATGATGTCTTTGGATATTTGGAGCTTTTTTTTGGCATATAGGACCCCAAACCAACTTCTTTAAGTCTTCTTCTAACTGTACGCTCACTCATTCTGGTTCCACGTACTTCTTCCAGTTCGTTTCGTGTTTGAATAGCCGTTTGGCGGCTATTTCTGAGCGTTTGCAACGCTATAAATCGATCATCTACAGGCATAGTTGAGCGTTTTCTGCCTTGATCTCGTCTTCTCACATATCCTCCATCGTGTAACATTGGAATGGATCGTCGATTTTGATTTACCGAACATGTCAGCAATATCACTGTAAGATCGACCACTTTCAATCATTGCTCCAGCCCTAGCGACATCAGTCGGTACTAAATCGCCCATTATGCCTTATTTCACAATCAACGTAGTGATAATTATGAAAAACAAGCCAAATTTGAATAATGGTTTAAGAAAAAAACAACAAACTTTTATAAAGAGGAAATGTGCCTTTTACATTAAATGCAATAACTAATGTTTACACTTTCGCAGTGAATCACATTACAAAAATGAACGTAGTAAACGTCAAGCAAACGAACATAGCTGCCTAGGCCTACGCAGCACTAAAAAGAGGTAATTTTTTGAAATTTAACTCCGTTCCATTAAATTTGCCGGTGTGTATAGTTAATAATAACGATTAATAGATTTTTATTTCAACCTATGCAATGGAGCATACAAAATAACGTCATCAGAGAAAAAGAACAATCTATGGTGCTGCATAATATTCCATAGAATAATAATTTAATTTTACTAGATATTGTTCAACTTTGCGTCTAGATTCTCTAAATCTCACACTTACAATTAGTAAGAAGTTTATTACATAATTTACACCCTAAAAATAAGTACTTTTTTCAAACAAAGCAGCTCCATGGTATGCATAGTATAACTATTTCTAGTAAAATAAGCATGAGGAGTAATAAGAATTTCCAGAATGTAGGCTCCGTAGAAAAGCATTTTCAATGTAATCTGAAAGTATTCTTACATAATTCAAGCTAAGAAGCAAAAACAATCTCTAATGCCCATTTCTCTAGTAGAAAAACACGATTTACGTCAGCAAGCTAAATGAATTATTCCATAAACCACCTTTGAAAAGAAATTAAAGAAATAACAAGTTTTTAAAACATTCAAACTACATCTTTCCAAACTGGGCAAAGCATAACAAATTTTATACAATTTGCTAGAAAGGCTGTTAATGTTAATGGTTAATGTGGTCATTCAATTTTAAGTCTTCAACAACTAAAATACCCTAAAAGCTTGTATGAAAATGTAAGTTCAACAGTGCTATCATTTAAAATGTAGTTATTTATATTATGTATGATCTTATTATGGTATAATGGTAAGCAAATCATCTGACAAGGAAACACAGGTAAGTGTACCTCATCGATTTAAATTAAACTTTGTGGGTTTATAGACCGATCTAGTGTACGAACAACGGTAACTATCATAGTTTCTCCCTTACTTTATCGAATTTTATTACAATTAATTAATTGTGGTAAGTTTATTTTAATTTGTTAGCATTTGGCAGGCAATGTACTTAAGTTTCAGTTTTTTATGTTGTTGACTTTACAATGGCCTTCGCATGGACCACGTAAGATAAACATCAAGTACCTAATTTTAATATTCGGTGAGTTTGGCAACAATTACCAGGAAGTGGAACATAATGAACACTGCCCTTGTACAGCCGGAAATGTTTGAACTTTGCGCTAAGTAAGCGTAGATAGTATAAAATTTACAGGGCGCATTGCTTTAACAGAAGATAATATGATTTAAATTATTGTACAATTTGTTGCGCAACCATGGCAAACAACGTTGTAATAGTTGCCAGATTACCATATAATATCAAAATTGACCCAGCAATTTTGTATGGTTCGTGGCGAAACCATCATAAAAGTAACAACACAAAAAGCTTAAAAAACTGGCATATTATCTATCAAAAACGAACATATTCAAACAAACTTACCATAATTAATTAATTGCAATAATGTTCGCTAAAGAAATAACAGCTATCAAAACAAGTTAAAATGAGAGAAAATAATAACGAGAACAAAGAAAGAACGTATGACAAATGCAGGATATAATAACAATAAACAACAACAATAATTTGCGCTTTTGGTATTGAGATTTGACTGGTTGACAATTGTTATGATTACTTTGCATAGCAACGAGCTCTTTAGATCAGTTTGGCGTCACAAGAAACAATTTCAAACTCTTTCCTAGCCAACTTTACGTAACTACAAAAACAGATTACCAAAACGTTTATTGCTGCATATTGTCATATTTCTTAAGTGCAACATATGTGGTATCGCTGGAAAAGCGTAAAAATATTTAGGGTGTTCTATTTAAAATAAGACAGTTGACGTTGGTAGTTGACTTTAGAACCTCACTGAGGACTATTCCACTATAAATTTTTGAAGTTGTAATTTCATTGAAGTATCTACTTACTGCTACAGATGCCCAAGGGCTGGGCTCAGTTCATGTTAACAGAATCTCGAATATAATTAATATATTTGGCTTCCGTCGGTAATTATGAAATTATAATTTTTCCTTGGAATTTTTCCGACGTAATTAATTACTGAAAAAAAACCGTCCACAGCGAGGAATCGAACCCCACGTCTTCTACTTGTCGGGCAGGCGTGATAACCACTACACCGTGCGGACTGTGGAAAGTAACATCGAGGCTTAAAGAGCGAACGAATCTTCCACAGTCCGCATGGTGTAGTGGTTGTCACGCCTACCCGGCAAGCAGGAGATGTGGGGTTCGATTCCTCGCTGTGGACGGTTTTTTTTCAGTAATCAATTACGTCGGAAAAATTCCAAAAATTACAGAATCTCTAATAATTCGCAAGATTATTCGGTAAAAGATATACAAAAGTTGCTTGTTGTTGGTTGATGAGTTACCTACAACAAAGCGCATTCTAGTTGAACTAGCTAAAAGCAAATGTATGGTTAATAGACAAGGCTGACAAATGCTTGGGTTTTATTCAACATACAGTTAGGTATAGCAATTGCATATTAAAGAAGCAGTTGTCAGAATTCAAGTACCCCATAGCGATTGCAACTTTCATCTGGCGCATTATAACCTAATTCATCCGTGGTCGTCATATTATTTAAAACATCAGACAAAAAAGCAAGAATACTGTAACAATCCAATAAGAAAAGAATGAAAATCAACTAAATAAAAAGATTTGAATAAACCATCAACGCTGCAATTTAGTCCTGTATTGAGAATGAAGTAAAATCAATTTCTTTTATGTCCATACTAAAATTATAATCACCTGACGCTTAAGCTACATTCACAACCTCAAAATTAATAGCTATAATTAAGAGTTACAATTAGTGTTTATAGTATAACAAAGGTCTTTAAATGCGACTGATCACAATGTTTGAAATTAATATCTTAATTTTGACAGAAGCAGAGGAGATTGTAAACTCCAAACTTCTACGTTCAATTAGTACGTATACGTACAGTTAACGCATGCGTTATTTTGGAATATCACGAATATGGTTCAGCAATGTTGGATAATATGATCTTTGGGTAACTTTAAAACCATGTTGGAACGTACGACGTGATACTGATGAGATAATGAGATTAGATGGATTAGGTTAGATTTATATTCGAACAGCTTGAATATATTAATCGTTTTCATGTGCCTCCTAACCCAGTCGTTAATACAGCTACATTATCGAATTAATTATAATGAATAATGCAGTTAATAGAGGACGCCACGACAAATACAGATTAATTGAAATTATGAATGATCAAAAATCGTAAATTACTGCATTAATTTACTTGCTTAATTATAAGCATAAGTAGGAGGTTATGAATGTAGCTTTAACGTTACAGTGACGATGAGAACCAGCACAACAGTAATATATTGATAAAAAATTTCCAGCAATATAACCGAGTTAAAGGCGGTAAACTTCGTTGGCCCTGTAAGGCGAACGCTGCCCAGAGAAAAATAAGACCTAATTAGTTTTCGAAGCAGGTAATTAAGACACATACACATCACGCCTTAGCAGCGATCGGCCGTGCGAGTAATGAAAGATAGATGGCGTTTTTTCGGTCACCTAGAAAGAATAAGACCGAAATGAGGCAGATTGTTGTTGCCTCCTTTTGATTTACTTTGGTTCTTCGCTTTAGTTATTATTTTCTTATATTGGAGGATGAATTATGACGGAATTTTGGACGTAAAACATTATTGATCGTATATATAGAGAGTTCTTCTGAATGGTGTCTTAATGATCGACAATTAGGAAGGTGGTGCACGGAAAATGTTCATTGGAGATTTGAAGTCAACGTATTTGTTCTCTAGTTACTTAAATTATTCTAGTTGTCTGATAGAACAAATCCAATCCATCAAGCTAACGAGTATTTTGTAATTACTTCAAGAAGTTGCGTAAGATTTTCATGCAAAGTACAACTAACTGAAATTATTAGCTTGTTACGTTTCTTCGAAACAGAATCGGATCTGTCGCATGGGCAGCGGATTATACGAGGCGTGTTTTTAAAGTAAGTACCGTTTTGCGCGGCGGCTTTCTATGCTTGCGCGCTATGTACCTACATCTATTGACAAGCCACAGACGCCATTACAGAAAGATTCGACCGTGTTTACGTTTGTTTGTCACTATTTAAAATGTCTCCGCCGATCGAGAATCCCGCCGACTGTGAAATACGCGCTGTGATTCGTTTTCTTAGTGTTAAAGGCATTAAATCGGCCGACATTCGTCAGATCTGTGAAGTGTATGGAGAAAACATTATGAGTGATGGAATGGTACGGAAATGGGTAAGAGCTTTTAAAGATGGCCGCGCGAATGTCCATGAGGAGGAACGAAGTGGGCGACCTTCTATCATTACTGAAGATTTGGTTCAGAAAGTTGACGAAAAAGTGAAGGAGAACAGACGCTTTACGATTTCATCGTTATCTGATGAGTTTCCTCAAGTTTCCAGAAGTGTTCTCTATGAAGTCGTGACCAAACGCTTACAGTATCGAAAGTTGTGCTCACGCTGGGTACCGAGAGTGTTAACTGATGTGCACAAAACCAAACGTGTAGCCAGTGCGTTGACCTTTCTTCAGCGGTACAGTGAGGGGAGTGATAATTTTTTAAGCCAAATTGTCACAGGTGATGAAACGTGGGTGGCTCACGTTACACGAAGAAAGTAAAGTTCAAGCAAACAATTTCAGCCAGGAAAATCATGTGTACTATGTTTTGGGACAGAAAGGGGGTGTTGCTTGTTGATTTTTTGCCTCGTGGTGACAATAAATGCTACGACGTATTGTGAGACCTTAAAAAAACTGCGCCGTGCAATCGAAAACAAACGGCGTGGCATGTTGAGTAAGGAGATCGTTTTGTTTCACGACAATGCCCGTCCACACGCAGCATTTCGAACTCTAAATCTCCTGCATTTGAAGAAGCATCTGGGTGGTCAGCGCCATGACGACGATGATGAGGTCAAAACGACTGTTGTGTAGTGGTTGTTAAATCAGGCGGCAGACTTCTATGACGATGGGATTGTAAAGCTGATTCTATGATACGATAAATGCCTCAATATTGGTGGAAATTATGTAGAAAAGTAGAATAAGGTACAGGCTTTCATGTAAAAATAAAATTGTTAAGGAAAGTTTACTTGTTTTTATTTTATTTGAAAACGGTGCTTACTTTAAAAACATGCACAATAGGATATAGGCTTCGTCGAACAAATTACAAATATCATAAAATAAAATAAAACACACATGCAACCGCAATAAATAAACAAACCCATGAAAAATTGGTGTCTAGCAATCGCAGGTATATTAGACAAAGAATTCAGATACACTGTAGCAGCAATTCTCAAGATGTTCCTTTAAAAGGTGTTTGAAAGTATGTATGTCTTTAGCCTTGATTTGTTGAGGTAAGTTGTAAATTTTTACGCACATGTACATCGGTCTCTTTTCGTACATTGTTGTTCTATGGTTCGGAATTGCTGATTCATTTGAATTTCGAGTTTATATATTATTTATGTTGCTATCACGTACAACCAATTCCTTGTACCTATGCGTAAAACGTCATAATGGCATAACGTCTAAACATTGAACGACATGAATCCATTCTATGTAATGAAAACATTGCCCTTATAATCGTTTTCTGCAGCACAAAACAGCGCGAAAAGTGAGAGGATTGGCCCCAGAATATCCCAATCTAAAAAATAAAAGCTGACGCAATAAAAAATGTTTGGTAAATAAAGCGAATATATGCACACGTTGAAGTATTTATTAGTATTTATTTGAAAACCGCATTTGTTGTATATGTAATGTAATAACCGTAAAAAGTAAACAAAGTATCTTTGTCAAAAACCTGTTGTACTTAATACCGTAACAATAAATAATAATATAATAAATAAACGTAACTTCTTAACAGTGTGGATAGAATTGTTGAAAAATTTGCACCATCAAGTATGTTTCCACATTTGCCTCGGTGAATATTGTTCGGTGTGATGAAAAAACGTTCTTATTTTTCGAGAAAAACCGTTCAACATTTACGGACGTAACACAGGCATAATTAAAATAATCCTTAAAGTTAGTGAATGAATTTGCAGATGCATCACCACATTTTTCTTAATTTGGTATAATCGGAATTTCTTTTTTAAATACTGTCGAACCGTTTTTGCGTTGTTTATACCGTGTAGCAATGTATTAACCACCCAGTATTTTTCAATTTTTCTATTGCGTCTAGTAATCGTTTATAATTATTGCTAATACTTTTTAAATCTGTTTCAATGGAAGTATCTAGAAATCCTTTCTGGCTCTCCTTAATAGCTGTAGCTTCGTCAGGGTCGAATTGTAAAATCACAGATTTTGCTTCTTGGAAATGTTCATAATAGTAAAAAGCCGCTTACGACCATGTTTCCCAACGCGTAAGAATCGGCTGTGGTGGTTCGCGAATACCGGGATAAATCCTGTGAGATGCTCGAATCCGTTTGTTCCTTCCTTTGTATTTGCTATTAATGGATCAACCTCCACATTCTCGAACAGTTTGTGTCACAAGATGTAAAGCATGAACTTTACACAGAGCGTGTAAAAGTTCTTTAAGAGAACGGCCTGCACTACATATTTTCGCTACTCCATCGTTCATAAACATCAACAGTTGACTAGTTGACACGTAACGTATCGAGCACTACGCCCGTAATTGCTTCGCCACTACGCTCTTTTAGCCTTTTGCTAACTAATAAGATTGCAAATTTCAGTTTAACAGGATCTAATACTCGTACTATAATATTCAAAATACAATTTCTTTTACAATCCGTTGTCTCTTAATACTGCTTTGATCGTATTTTCGATATCTTTAGATATACTTCTAGTTCTTTCCGTAACGCTGTCCTTGATGGTAAGTTCCACTCGGGATTATATGTACGTCAAAACTGTCGAAACGCTTCTTTATCGAGTAGGTGAAGCGGTAGACCACAAACAATAAACATCAAACGTAAATCCAACTTAACTTGGGTTTGAGGTGGTACGCCATTTTTCTCATTTTCGTACTGTACACTATGTATATGTCTTTTACAGCCTCCTTTGTTCTAGCACATTAAAGGTATTTTGCAAACTCTACACAATACTTTAGCTCCACTATAGTTCAAATCCGGAAATTCACTGATAAATTTAGTGACTTTATTAGCCAACCGTCGTTTATTTTCCTTGCGTACATTAGACATATTTACATACATATATGTATTTATCTCTATACTTACAACTAGCGCTGCGAAGGGTTGATGAGCAACTGTTGCAATAAATCAATAATTTCATTCGTTTAGGTAGCCCGTTGCGTCGTGGGTGTGTGAGGTTGCCACTCACTTCTAACCTGGCGCGAACTCTCTGTGCCCGGCCCAGTTATTAGAATTAGTTTTTAAGAAAGATTTGAAGAGTGGAACGGTTGTTGCCGAAAAATTCAATAAACCCCTTACAACCTCTAATGCACACTTTCTAACTATGTGTTACAAATGAACCGAGGAAAAATCAGGAAAATCAGACTTCTCCGGAAAACCCCAAAGACCAAGCACATATCGTGGATAAATCAGGAATTCATAAAATATTCATGTAAAGATTATGATCAAGTATATGTTTGGCAAATTAAAAGATAATAATAATACTTTATTGATTAAAAGTAACCGAAAGGATAGTAAAATCAATGGTCGAATACAAAAATTCTAACAAACAAAAAAACAAGAAAAGATCAACCAATCAAACAAAAGGAAAGGAAACAAAAACAAAATAAAGAATAATGCTAAACTAAACTAAACATGAGGATAAATACGAAACGTACCGATGGGGTGGCTTATCTCTATAGATTAGTTGCTAGGGTTGAGAAACTCTTCTACACTGTAGTAGCTTTGCTCTATTAAATACCTCTTAGTAGACTGCTTAAATCTGGCGCTAACTCTTATTTCGCGAGGTAGTTTATTGTATTGTGTATTGGTTTCACAGGGGTGTATGTCTTTTATAACGGTATACTCCTCCTTGTGATTATGGTGGTAACACACAGCTTCAAGGATATATAAAGACGGAAGAGTTAGAACACGCAACGTTTGAAAGAGAGGTTTACATGATTCTGTAGGTTTTAGCTCGCCCAATATTCTAACAAGTTGCTTCTGTGCCACAAAGACTTTGGCAACAGTAGATGAAGATCCCCAGAGGAGTATGCCATATCCCAACCGCGACTGTATTTCAGTATAATATACAGACAGCAATGTATGTAATGATACCTGGTCCTTCAAGCTGCGAAACAGAAACGTTTTGGTATTTAACATTTTCACTAGATGGTCACAGTGAACATTCCAGAGCAAGATCAATCAAAGTTCAGTACAAAGAACTTGGAACTTATAAATATCATGCGCATTAAAATCTGGTAGACCATTCGTAGTCAGCGAAACTATTTGGACTTTCAACATCTACAGTTACTATTTTCCTTATTCAAATAGGTGCACACCACGTTGATATGTCCATAAATGTGTCTATGTAAGCACGCTGATATCCTCTTCAGGAACACACGTTGTCGTTTAATATCCGCTTAATATTATTGTTACAGGATCGAAAATTGCTGTACGGAGCGCTCATAACTGTCATCGCGAGAACTTTATTCTCCCTAGGAAGTCGTATAATCTTCGGGTTAAGGAGGCGAATTAAGGTTGCTTCGTGGGCCCTCGACGTTCGTTGTTAAGAGAACCGTACTTCTACTTAAATACCGTCGGTACACATTGAATTTATTCGCCACGATTCCGCTTGTTTATGCAAATCAATTGGTTAACGATGAAATATGGAATTGATAAACGTATCGCCGTATAAGATACCTGTGCTGTATGTGTTTGAATGCTTACCGTGTATCATGGTGTGCAAAAGTAAATTACATTTAAAAAGGGTGTATTTGATCCTTAGATAAAAGGATCCTACACACAGAAAAGTGTTTCTTGATTCAAGAAAATATATTTTCTTAGCTCGGTTTATTTCCAGGAAGAAAATATTTATTTAAATCAGAAAAACATACTGCATGCAAGTGGATGTACTTTCCTAAGTGTAGAAAATTATTTTCTTGAAATCTTACTCATTTTAAGCAAAAATTATGTTAAAGCATATGAGGTTTAATTGTTTTCCATCCTACTGTTGCTATTGGTTAATTTTTTTGGTGGGGGTTAGAATATTTGTTATTGATTATTGCTAATAGAAGACGAATTATTTTTACGAGGGTTGCCTTTTATATTTCGGGTGTGGAGTATCCTGGTGCTGCCATCTACCAGCCGACGTCCCTATCGTAAAGTTCGAGTTTTTGTGGGTATACTTTACTCAGAACGTTTTGACGTATAGGCGTCATTTGGGTTGTTTACAGTGAGTTGAAAAATTCATCTCGATAAAAACATGAAATTAAGTCGTGAACATTCCCGTGCGATAATTTCTTACAAGTTTCGACGTGTATTATCGCATCAACAGTACACTGATAAACTGAATTCGACTTTTGGCGACGAAGCACCATCAAAAACCACCATATATCGGTGGTATACGGAATTCAATCGTGGCCGTGGTTCGCTCAGTGACGAATTTCGTGAAGGTCGTCCTAAATCGGCTGTTGTTCCAGAAAACATCGATTCTGTGCGTGAACTCGTATTGCGGGATCGTCATGTGACTTGGGCATTAGTGGGACCAGCATACATTCAATATTGCATGAACATTTGGCCACCAAAAAAAAAATTGTTCACGTTGGGTACCACATAATTTGACACCCGCACAAAAAAAGGCTCGTGTCGATCGGTCGAAAGAAATGCTCAAGAAATACGATTGCGGTGTTCCCAAACACGTCTATGACATCGTTACAGGCGACGAATCATGGATCTATGCATATGAGCCCTAGATTAAACACCAGTCGAAGATATGGGTCTTCAGAGACGAGCCAAATTCAACAAAAGTTGTTCGCGCACGAAGCACTTCTAAACAAATGGTCGCCTGTTTTCTCGGAAAAACCGGACATGTGGCAACTGTATCGTTAGTGCAACGTCGGACGATCAATTCTGAATGGTACACAACCATTTGTTTGCCAGAAATCTTCGGAAAAATGAGGGAAACCAACCGCCGAAGACGCATCGTTCTCCACCAGGACAATACGAGTTCTCACACATCGGCTCAAACAAGAGAATTTTTGAGGAGCGAAAAAGTCGAATTGATGAGTCATCCGCCGTACAGTCCTGATCTGGCGCCCAATGACCTCTTCTTATTCCCGCACATCAAAAATAAGTCAAGAGGGCAACGTTTTTTAACGCCTGAAGAAGCGGTTGATGCGATTAAAATGTATGTTTTGGAGGTACCTCCGTCGGAGTGGCAAAAGTGCTTCGAAAATTGATTCAAACGCATGCAAAAGTGTATAGATCTTGATGGAGCCATTTGCGATGATTAATTTCCTTTTTTGTTTTCTATTCCCGAAATATAAAAGGCAACCCTCGTAGACGTCTAGTGTCAGGGTGTGAGGTGGCTCGTGTAGTGGCGCAGAATTGTGGTAACTGTAATTAACAGATTAGCAGGTACTCCTATTTATACATTTGTATGCATGAAGAGTGAAATATCAACATGATGAATGAAAATGTTTACGTGAGATTGCGCTATAATGGTCGCTTCGTATGGTATAGCCTCGAGGCTTCTGTAGTGGACCCCATAGAGGAAGGTAGAAAATTTAAATTAGATAGAATATACATACACGTAAGGGATTTTTCTACTTTTGAGTTACATTGAGTTTAGTAGCTATCCCCAAGTATCACTCTTTTCTGATTTCTTAATAGGTGCATAAATGTAGATCTGCCGATGTTAGTGGACCCGGCTAAGTAGACCATCTTCCCTGTTTAACATATTTGCGTTCTTTTTCATATAAATGGTTTCGTAAGCGTCTGATTCTCGCGGCGTTACATTATTACTTAATTTGAAGTTTTCTTATTTAATATTATGCCCGGTTTCATTTATGTAATGTGCTACACTTGACGATTCAATTCTTCCATAGCGGTTATGAGCTATGCGTTCTTTGAATCTGGTGTCTATCACTCTTTTCCAAAAATTAGTCAATTTTTACGTATCATTCGGAAATTTTGTAATAGTTGCTGAATTTAAACACGTTTCTTCCAACACCTGGATACGTATTCGCTCTTGAAATGCGAACATGGACTACAATACGGTATTCTGCTCTGGGGGGAATCACCGTGTGCGAAGCGCGTCTTTCTAGCTCAAAAAGCTATTGTACGCGCAATTGTTGGTGCTCACTGCCATTATCCTGCATTTATATTTTAGAAGCGGGATGCTATGCGTATCGCAATAAGTCAAATTATACTGCCAATGCGGACGCACATTCTCACGATACTTTTGCTCGGGTATCGTGAGAATGTGCGTCCGCATTGGCACATCTCCGAGTACCTATATGTACCTATATGTACGTTGCATACCACCAGTATAGGTGCTAATATTATTAGCATTAAAATTTTTAACAAAATTCCAGTCCTTATTAAATGCTCTCGGACAATTCAGTCGTTTAGGGTGAAATCGCGCGACTACCTCCTCCAACATCTTTTTTATTCTGTGAAACAATTTTTTAATCTGGCTTAGTGTTATTATTGTGTTTCAGTGGTGGGCTGATTCTCTTTCATTTAGTATTGTCTGTTAAAAAAGAATAAAACTTTGTTTCTACTTTATTCTTATTTTTATTTTTTCATTCTGTCATATAATTAATTTAGCTATATGTTATTACATAAATATATTATTCTCAGTTTAACTTTTTGTAAATTTCTTTTATTTTTCACTCTTGTACCTTTTGATTAATAGTACACTTTGCTTTTCTTTGTTGTTATATTAATTTCTGCTTATTTTTGACGTTTATATACACTAGTTGTTATATAAATAAATATACTTACTTATACTTGCTTACTTACGATCTACTCAAAGCTTTAACTATTAGAAAGCTGCTTGTGGATTGTTTATATTCTTGTATGTTTATGCTTTTATAACTGGAGTAATCAATTTAAGACATGTCCTAAAACGAATACATAGCTTTCAATACTTGAATTATTATATTTTGAAAGATCTCATGCTGATAACTTTCAACCTAAATAGAATAAAGTCAGATTGGTAACAATTTTCATCAAGAATCGCACATATGTATTAAGATACTTGTGCCCACTACTGCACAAAACAATCCTATCAATATCTACGATCGTCATCTCTTGTCGATACCTCTACGTCTAGAAATGGAAGAATAGCTAGAATCCAGCGAACAGAGAGGTATTCCTGCAACTCGGATCTATGCATCTGCAGCGAAGCGCTCGGTACACAAAGACGGCCGCAGATAGAACTAATACGCCACTCGAAAGCCGCAAAAAAGGAAAGAAAACCGCTCGTCGAGACTTGGAGAACAACGAACAAGACAACGAAGCAGCAGCAACAGCACGGCAAAAGGTAACCAACAAAACTAATCGGTAAATTTAAATAACCCTTAACGTCTCTATAACCATTCCAGTGGTACACGTGTTCATTTAAAAGCTATGCGTATACGTAATTTAAGCGAGCTATAGTAAATTTGTAGCTCATTTAAGGCGTACTAAGTGCGCGTTCGACGAAATAAGGAAGAAGAATAAAAGAGAGATAGCGACGAAAGAAATGAAGCTTCTACAGCTTGTTCGAAATGCCATTGAATGTATGTACGTGCTTGTGTATAGGGTGAGTCAACGATAGAGTAAAGTAAGTTTATGATTTATCGGTAAAATTTGCGATAAAACTGTATATATCGTATGATATGCTTAGTAAATCCGCACATTTTGAACATATATAAAAGTATACAGGGTGCGACAAAAAAAGTAGAGCAACTAAAAGTTGTATTTTCGATCTCCAATTTCCACCAGAACAAGACTTGCGACTTTTAGCTCTTCAGTCCTCATGCACGCGGTTTCTTCCACAACCGCTGGGGATTGGTGATTTCTTAATTCAATGCAGGACTCGAACCATGGGGCCTTAGATATTAGTCGTAGCTGTAGAGCTTCGAGTTTCTTCAAATGGCTGGGAGCCACCTTTGCCCATGCGAGCGCCCCATAGGTGATAATTGGTCTCAAGCAGACCTTATATAACAATAATTTCGTGCTGAGATCTATTTGACTCTTTGTACGTAGCAACGGCAGTAATGCATTTTTTGCATTAGCGAACTTCTTCCGTATTTGATCTATGTGAACTCCCAAGTACTTGGCACTTTCTCTCCATTCCAATCTCTGACCCTTGATATGAAGCTCTTCTGGTGAAAGTCTTCTCCGTTTTGTAAAGCATACGGCAATGCTTTTATTTCCATTTATTGAGAGACCTCATTTTTCAAACCAGTCCATCATAACGTTGATAACTAGTTCAGGGCTCAGCAAGGAAGGAAAAACTCTCTGCGCTCCCTCACCACATAAGTCCTTCCATCCAGATACGAAGAAATCAGTCTAACTAGGTTTAGACTAAAACCTATATCAACCGTCTTATCTACTAAGCCATCATGGCATACTGAATCAAACGCCTGTGTAACGGTCTGCATCCGTTCGAAAGTGTTCCGCATCTCTTCCGTAGGCCGCAACAACTGATGGAACAATAAGATGATCTCAACCAGGATCTGGACAACAACAACAAGGAAGGCCTTAGTGCTCGATTTGGCACTCGATCTGGTCCAGGGACCTTGTCGTTTCACAGCCGCTTAGGTCTTAGTGCGATCTTTTCTTTATTCGTAAAATCTAGCGGATCGCTTCTGTTGGAAGTCCGTGGATCCCTCACTAATCCACAGGTGTCTTTCACCCACTTTTCGAAATCTGTATCATCATTGTCTAGTTCAAAGGACAAAACCTGTACTCCGCGAGAGCCTCATCTCGATCCTCATCGGCGTATACGAGACCACCACCTTTATACAACGGCTTCACTGACTTAATACTTGGCATTTTTAAGTGCCTTAACCAGTCTCTATACGGGGTTAGCATTTATAGAGAGAGATCTTATTTTATCCTGCCAAATTTCTTGTCTGTACGCGTCGCTAGTTCCTCTTTAACGATTTTAATAAAACTATTAACTTTCGCCCGATCTTGACAGGCACCCTCTTTTCCCTTGTGGGAGATTTTATTCCTGATGTCGGCACCGAGTTTAATGTAAGTTGTAGCTCTCTATAATGAGCTGGAAGTATTGTTTGTGAAAACTTCCACCTCATTATCGAGCTCCTGAGCATCTGTGACAGTCAAAACAGATCCCTCACTTTCCTCTGCGATCAAATATTTTAAACTCGTTCAGTCAGTTCTTCCGACTTGTCTCCCAGGTTCATATCCTCCTAACGTAATAGGCATGGGATTATGATCCGACGACAAATCTGAAATCGACCTCCAACTTCCATTCCAATTGGTATATCCCTAGTGAGAGCAATATCTAAAATATCCGGTCATACTCCCACCTTATAATAAGTGGACTTCCCCGGCAGGCGAACCCATATTCCTTCCCCCATGGCAAGAACAACAAACTTCTTGCAATAGGAGTTAGTTTAACAACTCAAAATTTGATTTTTGGCAATGAAGTCACCCGCCAGCACGACCGGAATATCATCTCCAAGAAGCAGGGAATCGTTGTCGTCAAAATCAAAATCCCGACCTAGAGGGGCACAGACGACACAAGAACTTGAGGAAAGGCAAATTAACAACATTGCGGTGCAAGTGGTGTCTAACAGCAATCGCTTTGCCATCTATGTGTATGCTAATACACACACTCGCCACATAGTCTTAAGTCACAAAATTATCTACGATGGGGTAAAAGTAACTTGTCTTATGAAGAAGCATATAAAACTTAACATGCTTCTTCATAAGGCAAGTTACACACTCAAAACCAATATGGACAAAATTAGCGGCACTGATACTTTGAGTTTTAGTGTAATTACTATTGCGATAAACTCAAAGTATTGTCCAGCATGAGCGGCTTTTTCGTCTTCCTCTTTTTATTATTGGGACAAAATGCCACATTCACATCTTCACATCCATTCTAAAATCTTCACTATTCATACACCTCCCATATATCTTCTATCGTTGACTAGAACACTGACTTCAAATTATTGACAAGTGTAATTCTATTTGGTTCTCACAAATCATGTGAAAAGAAACAATGGGAAAGTGCAGGAACTATACAACAAGATTTCTGGGAAATATAATTCAATAAACCAATATTCACCTCGCAAACCAAATCAATAGGAATATTATAAAGATGTTTAAGCTCGAATTGCCAAATTAAACCTACAATAGTTTGCTAAATTTACTTTCAGCAAATAAGACGTGGTAGGTACTGCTCACGTTATAAAAATATTCATTCACTTTATTACTATTATTTACATCAAGAAAGTTAAAAATAAAATCAGAATAAAAATTCAGTAATAGATACAACGTGAGGGTTCCGCCGAAAATTTTTTGCTGTACGAAAATTACAAAATATTGCTTTTGGTGTTACCCTCAAGCCATTCCTTAACACTCTACAAAAGGATTTTCTTTTGTCAACTGGTGATAACATCCTTACCAGCTTTATTTGCATCATTAAGTTCCATGCATTCTCAATTGTTGGAAGGGAAAATAGTCACAAAATATCATGACAGGACTGGAGGTGGATGTGTAAAAAGATGTATGCAAGACAACCATAGTGCTTGCAACTGTATGGGTTTGGGTAATGTTATGTTGAAACAAAATCTCACTCACATAATTTTTATGAACATTCTCAAATTTGGCAAGCTTCTTAGTACCACGTATTATTCTTTGGGCAACAAAAGAAAACAAATACGTGGGAGGACTTTTAATAATCTAGATGAAGTTGTGCAAGAACTTCCTCGGCATGTTAATGATTTGTCAATAGAATTGAGAGAGGCTTAATAGTATAATCAGGGGATCATTAGTAGAGAATTCCAGATTTGATCGTCTGTCTATCTCCTGCCTATATCAATCCTTTGCCCTGGTCTAAGGAAATAGCCCTAAAACCAAGCTGAAATTCTACCTTCAAATAACCTTTCAACCCCAAATCCTGTCAATGGCCTCCGTTTCTTTCAATTCAAGCAAGAGAACTTTTTCTATTCAAATTGCAGCCTATTCTTCAACTCCTGATTGGAATTCTGTCTCCTTTTGCTGCAATCCAAAAAGCTCTGCTCTCTTCCGAACCAGGATAAAAATTTACACACAACAGATCCTTGCCTCCCAAATAACCTCTGTCTATCTCAATCCTTTGCCCTGACCTAAGAAAATAGCATTAAAACCAAGCTTAAATTCTACCTTCAAACAGTCTTTCAGCTCTAAATCCTGTCAATGTCCTCCGTTTCTTTCAAGCTGATCGGAATTCTGTCTCCTTTTGCTGCAATCCAAAAAACCCTACTCTCTTCCGAACCAGGACAAAAATGTACACAACAGATCCTTACCAATTATCGTGTATCTTTAATATAATATTTGCAGAAGAAGAAATGAGTTTTCAAATGATTTTGCTTCACTAAGGTGTGGATTTCATGTTATTAAACAAAATGGTGCTAATTAAACATTTTTGGCGAAAAACTGAGAATGTGAGCTTTGACTCTGCACCAGTCATATAGGAATGTTCACATTCTTGTAGGTACTTCCTTCATTTGAATTATGATTTGTCCTTTTATTATACCTTTTTGTATGAAATTTAATAAGAAATGATCTTGTTGGCAGTTATTGCAACAACCATGCACATACTGCAGCGCTTCTTAATGATGCATTTCCTTTATGTAATTTGATAAGCGTAGATTGTTGGCAACAATTAAATCAAAAAAAACCCCTATCATACAATGTTTGCCGTAGGTCTCGTTGTGTAATTAATTGCAAGACCCATTAAACCTATTTTATAACCGCCAAACAATAATACGCAGAAAAGCTATTTTAAGATACCCTAAACTACCTCGCGTAATCGTCGTGATGGATCTAGCGGCAAGTTTATGCAATTTATTAAAGTTAATGTGCCTCCATCACGTTGTCGTCCTGACAAAACAAATGAAGAACAGTTGTCTCTACCAGAAACGATATGTATACGTCTTTTTTTTGTTCCTCATAAGAGATGTTATACCTGCAGGCTCGGCAGACGATCGTTTTTCGTAAATAATTTTACTTTCTTCCGACCCAGACATATGGGAGAATAAAATAAGATGTTTTCGAATCGGTCGCTATTCGACAAAAATGCAAAGAATTCAGTTCCTACGACCTATTTAATAATTTATTAATAACGAAATATGTTTGTAAGAAACGATGATCGTTTAGATGCGGAGAAGATAAAAATAGGGACAGGATGCCTCAAGATGTACAGTGGTAGTCAACTAATTAAAGACATGATTTCTACATATATCATGGAATACAATAACAATTATTTTTTTTCAAATTTTCTCTTTGTCTTCATTGTGTTTTGACACTGTGTTTGTCATAACAAAAGCAATAGAGTTCATTTCATCCTCAAAAACTTTAATTTGCTTTTGCGTAAATGTACTATGATCAATTGATAAACATTCGTGCTATGTGTAACTGTTATAGTAATCAAAATGTTACAAGAAGGAAATTTTTGCCAAAATACATAGAAGAATCAAAAAACTGTTTTACGTTGAATATCATTAACACTTCAAATAACACGTATTGCCACTGTAGGTGATTATGGTCAGATCGGTTGAAATGAGAATATATGGAGATTACAAACGAAATATATTTCAAAATTAGATTGAGTTCCAATTTGGCTTTTCCTTAACTTGGCCCTATTCAATAGGTTTGGCAGTGAGAAATAGATAATGGTGGTTAGATAGTTGCTATATCAAAAATGTTAAAAGAGGCATAAAGAACAAATAGGGCATATAAAATCAACAATTATAAATAACTCAGAAAACAAACTTAGAGTTCTCTCGTTCAACTTCAACGTCTTTCTGACCTAACCCTCGGGTTTCCTTTTCCCTATCGCAGTGTTTTATAAGCAAATTATAGTAAATAACTTGTATAACTAAGTAAATAACTTATCTTCTCTCCATTTTCTTCACTCCATAAATCTTCATTTGTAATTTCCCTACAAAAATGCATAGAATAAATTCAATTACATGTTTGCCATAATTTCGAAAATTAAATATTACTCATTAAGAAGTTGTCAAGTCCGATGATAATAATCAACGTTCAAGGGTTACCTGTAATGCCAAGGGTCTAAGATCGTAGAGTCAATCTTTAAGTTGCGTCCTGGCATAGCACTGCAAGTAGTTTACTTTTAGAATAAGAAAATGTAATTGAAATGTTGTACTTCCAAAGATATATGCTCATTGGCCGTGATCAAACAATCGCCATCGCGAAAGGACGCTCAAATACGTTGTAAAGACTAAAATTTCTAATCGAATTTTATGCTAAAAATGGCAAGTTTTCTATAAAGTTTCTATACAGTGTTTAGTTTTTGGAAAGAATGGGTTGATTCCTATTTTTTATGATTTAGCTTCTGACGTTATCAGCAGCTCAAACACATTTCCGTTGTCACCGGAAGTGGCATCAACTTTCATATTTTAAATAGAACAGCCTCTATATTTTGACGGTTTTGGAAAGGTAATCGAAAGGCGAATCCAACAATACCGCATGTGTTACACTATGGCTTAGAAAATATTATAATATTCAGCAATAAAGGTTTTGGTAATCTGTTTCTGTTGGTATGCAAAGTTCGCTAGGAAAAAGTGCCAAATTGTCTCCTGTGACGCCAGGTTGATTTAAAGAGTTCGTTGTTAGGCAAGGTGATAATAACAATTGCCAAACTGTCAAATCTCAATTCTAAAAGCGTAAATTACTCTTGGTATTTATTGTTAATGTATCTTGTATTTGTCATACTTATGTTCTTTGTTATCGATATTATTTTCTCTTATTTTTACTTATTTTTGTAATTATTGCTATTTCTTTACTTTATCGACCTTTATCGCAATTAATTAATTAATGGTAAGATTTGTTTAAATTTATTAGTTTTTGTTAGACAATCTGCTTATTTTTCAGGTTTTTATGTTGTTGATTTTTCAATGTCCTCCAAATGGACTGCGTAAAATAAACCAAGTAATTTTAATATCCGATGGATTTGGCAATTCAGCACTACATGTCCAAAGTTTAACTCATTTATCATTTCAGAGCACTTTCCACAAACGTTCTCCAGAGGTGCTCCTGTCTTGCTGAAGCTTTTCAATATTTCACACGCAGCCGGTTCTGGTTCATCTTCACGGATTCTAGCCATCGCCTCTTGCTCACATTTTAGATTTATTTTGCATTTTTTATCTTTTTCTTGCAATAAATAGAAACTTGGCATTCACCCTAATAAAAGTAAGCGGCAAAAATTTGAACTGGGATGTAATAGAAATTATCCTTTTTGTGATTACAAGTAATGGTTGATGATTTAAAAACTAGACATTCAATTTATTTCAATTAATTAAGTATTTGGTCAACTTCTGCCCAACACTGGTTTCTGTAAACATATTCGACTAAAAAAAAATCTAAAAACTATTACATTCTCTAATTCTGTCCCTAATTAGCTAAACGCCACTGTACATACAAAAGGATGATTTAAAAAGAAGCAGGGATAAAAAAAGGAACGGGGTGCCGTAAGATATAAGTAGATAAGCTAGTCTCGCAAAGGGGAAGGGGAAGGGTAGGTTAGCGATGCGCCGCGAATGAAATCATCAATCACTTAGACAGCTAGCGCCAGTTCTAATGAACGGCGGTGTCTCGAACTAACACAAAGGCATATGGAAAAAATACCGATTCATAAATTTCACTTGTACCAAATAAATCAACGACCACTTGATTGGACAATGGTGTTCGTTCTATTCTTTCTTATTCCTTTTTCTCCGTTTCGTTCTGTTTCTGCGTCCTTCCTTTCGTATATCTTTCGCTTTTATCCGGTACGACCAAAGTATATATACATAGGCTTATAGATATGGGATGCGATGCCGTATAATAATGTCTAATATTTTTGTCCCGTTGCGAAACAGCCAACGTGTTTTATTCAACGGTTCTGCGATGTTATAAATTATTTCGTAGATCGGACAGATTCGAATCTCTTGTGAGTCCAAGGATAAGAGATTAGGATCTCGGTATTGGTCGTAAACATTTCCCGAATTATACGCCAAAACAAATAATATAATAATTACTATTAAGCAGGTATTTGTTTTGATAAAGCTGAAATGAGATTGGACCTAATTCTCGGTTTTATACATCAGTGGGTAAAGGAGATCGAAGATTTTATCATTTAAACATGTATCAGTTATTTATTTCTTTTTGAAACTCTCCACATTTTATTGGTTCATCCAAAATGGTTAGAAAACTATAGCGATCATGCTGCGATAGTTCAAGCTATAAGATGCATGTAGGTATAAATAAGAACAATTAATTAATATATTTTGGTTTCCGTCGGTGAATGATGAAATTCTGTGATTTCCTTGGAATTTCCGACGTAAATAAATACCTGAAAAAAATCTCGTCCCGGTAAGGAATCGAACCTGACGTCACCCGCTTGCCCGGGGAGCGTGCTAACCACTACACCACGGGGGCCTTATGTCAGGAACGTCACTCTTTAATACCTTATTGTTATTTCATCTGCAAATATGTCGTAATATTGTCGTGAATTATGGAAATCTGTAATTTCCTAGGAATTTCCGACGAAAATAAATACTTAAAAAAAAAATTTTAGATTAATTAAATTAATAATAATAATGATATGATTTCTGCCAGTAATTTGTATACAATAGTTATATTATTTTGTAATATATACAAAAAATTAGTATTTGAGAAAAAGAAAACAAATATAAAACTAGCATTGCTTGTAATAATTAATATTATTGAATGAGTAGAATTTTTCCATTCAGCAGGATAACTATTACGCTCAAGATTGTCTGTATTTAATATTTCGAGGTTGTGATTGTCAGTGGCAAACGAAGTAGTGATTAGCAATAAAGGCATTTCTGCTATCTCTATGTTCCTTCTTCTTTCTGATCTAATGTTCATAAATAACGGGAAGCCGTAACCCAGAATGAGACGACAAATCGTAGTGTGAAGATGTATTTCCTCTTTTTTAAAAGTTAGCCTTCTAAAATGTTTTGTGTTTTACTATTTTTTTTTTTTTGTTTTATTTATGCAAGTTTTAGTAATTAGGTTGTTAGTGTATGCACACCTAATATTATGGATTCAGGGGTGGTATAACTGTACAACTGCACTGCTAAAGGTAAACAACACTAAGTAATGGCACCCTAAGCATCACACAAATGATTAATTATTTTGGAATAGCCGTTTCGAAGACTCGTGGGTCTCCATTTTCAGTCGTGTGACCGATTGATGTGACAAAATATTTTACATCTAAACCATGCGATAATAAGGAGAAATAGGCGAAAAAGGTCTGTCACCAAGAAATTCAAAACCTATGGCTTTCCCACCCTAATAAAATAGTGAGACAACGGTAAGGTCCTATTCATCTGTCAAATTGGTGTTCTTTCTGCCTATACACAATAAAACTAAAAACTAAACACCTGCGAAATATACAGAAAGATAGACGCCGCTTGTTATTGTAGCACGTACCATAAACCCAAATGACCGCCTTGCCGTAATAAATCGAAAAGACAGGAGTAAAGTAAAAGTCCGTTATCTTTATTGATTAGGTTTTTGTTCCTTTTATATAAATACTTTCGTAAGGGTCACGTGACAAAGTCACGTTCTTAATCAATTTCAGGTTTTCTAATTTAATATTGTTCCCGGTTTTGTTTATGTATTGTGCTATACTTGACGCTTCTCGTACCTATAACACCTGATGTGTTCATTGAATCTAGTAGCCATCGCTCGTTTCGTTTGACCAATATAGGCTTTATCACAATCACCACATGCAATGTTATAAATTCCCGATCTTTCTTTCATGTCCGGTTTATCTTTTGGATTGCCAAGAAGGATTTTGGGTGTATTTCGCGAACTCAAGCATACGTTCATGTCTTGTCCCCTAAAAACTTTACTAATACCTCTCGATATTCTGTGGAAAGGAAATTTCACAAATCTGTTATCGCGGGTTTCTCCTGTGATTAAGGTCGTAGAATTTCTTGCATAACTGTTGTAAATGGCTAAATTTTTTATGAATTTAAGCTCTTTATTGTACCTACTTTTACTCAAAGGGAATCTAGCCAATCTATTAATTAAGAAATTAATCGCGGCCATTTTGTGTTGTCCTCAGCGGTTGGAATCGGTCATAATGTATCTATTAGTGTTTGTTTCCTTTCTATAGATGTCAATTTCCATTTTTTTTTTATTTCTAGTTACGAAACCATCCAGGAACGGGAGTTGATTGTTCATTTCTTCTTCTATTGTGAATTTTATAGTTTTTAATTTTGAATTTAGTGTCGCGAGAAAATCCGGAATGGTACTTTTCTTAATATCAAAGACCTTGAAATGGATTAAGAATGCGACTTCGCGGCGTGAACTAGACGCTTATGAAACTACTTACATAAAAAGGAACAAAAACTTAATCAATAAAGAGGACGGACCTTCACATTACTCCTGTCTTTTCGATTTATTGCGGTAAGGCGGTCATTTGGGTTTCCGCATTATTCCGCAGGTGTTTAGTCTTTAATTTTGTTGTGTATAGGTGGAAAGAACACAAACTTGACGAATGAATAGAACAGTAGTGTTGTCTCACTCTATTTTTATTTTTGTTTTTATTTTATTAGGGTGAGAAAGCCACAGGTCTTGGGCTTCGGGGTACTAATGTTACAAATGACATCTCCAACACTGACAAGGGCAAGCCTTGCCTGACTATAGTAGCGCCTTTGACACTTTGGACCATAATTTACATACTTCTTGCCATTTTGTGTTTTATTGGATTATCTCCTGGTGCGGTTTCATTTATCTGAGCCGAAGGATCCAAGGTGTTCGATGTGAAGGTCGGTGCTCAGCTTTTAGGTCGCTTGTGCGTAGAGTGCCGCAGGGGTCGGTGCTCGCCTCCTGTTGTTCTCTGCGTATATACGTCCTACTTTCCCCAATATGTCCAATTATGTAAAATTCAAATGTACGCAGTGGGGTCTTGACAATATTTCAGCAATCTCTACTCGGCATTCCTTAATTATGAATCATGGGAAATCGATTATTATGGTATTGAACTTAACACATTCCATTCGTCAGTAGATTGATTTCAGGATTGATAACACTACTTTACCTGTTTTTACTGGAGTTAAAAATCTTGGTCTTTTAATGGATGATACGCTTAGGTTGAATAACCATGTTTCCAAATGTGTTAAAGTAGCCTATAATAATTTGAAACTAATTTATCCGCATTGACGTTTGCTCTCAATCCAGACAAAAATATTTTTTTGCGATTCTCTTGTGCCTTCTCATTTTTCATTCTGTGAGGTGTATGACCCCTGTTTAACGCGGGATATTTTAGCAAGAAACCAAAGAGTGTAAAAAGCCTGTCTCAGATTGATTTATGGTGTACGTAAGATGATAAGCTATTTGAGGCTAATTGGCTTCGTATGGATGGTCGCAGACTTTTATCTTCTCCTTGCCTGTATCATAAAGTTCCATTCCTGAAGCAACCTACCTATTTATTTAATAAAATATCTTTCCGTACTGATGTCCACCACTTGAATTTATGTCATAAAGATTTGCTGACTCCACCGAGTCATTGCACGGCTCTCTTTGAGAGATATTTTTCTTATTAATCGTGAAGGTGTCAAGACCTTGCCGGTGGGCTTCAGATTTTATTCATTACGATCCTTTAGATATCATTTCAGACAGCGTTTACTTAGCAATTGGACATGAATTAGTTCTTTCTTATGAATTTGTCCTTGTTTACCCATTGCATATGCTTTATTTGCTACTAACGTTATAGTGCCCAGAACTCACAAATTTATTTGTGTTAACGGTAACGATAGTTCAGAACGCTTACTTTTTTCTATTTTTGTTCTGAAAACCCAAAGTACACTGGTAGATCAAGAATAACTTAAAAGCTATCATTTGAAGTGGATCTTATGATCTTCTTCTATTCTGCATTTGCTCTTATATTTTTTCTTTAGTTTTTTCTCCGCAACTTCTTTCTTATATATGTATATAAATTGTAAATGTCTATGGAGGAAATAAAAACCATTATTATTATTATTATTATTATTGATATATTATCTCAAAGACAACCAAGTAGGAAATACATCCTCTGAATTTTGCTAAACCTTAGCTAAATACAGGTAGGGTCACCCACCGTAATTTTAAATTCACAAATCATCAATAAATCAGTATTTAAATTTCTTTCTCTGATGTGTAACACTAAATACTTTGCATAAGGTATAGATTCATCATTTTGATTCGAAGAAGACCAGGAGTTATTAAAGCGATTCTATACCATTTCTGCATTCACAATTGCTTTCGTTCATCCATTGCAAGTTGCAATCTTCGTTGCTGCGGTGGAGAGGGAGTTATTGGTATGGCAATACTGATCATTCTACTGTTAGATCTAACATGAACAATCGATGGAATTATATTGTTTGAGAATCAACTAAGAATTAGGTTAAAAGGCATGTAGAGCCTAACAAATACTGAATCTAGGTTCATATACTCCACATTACATTGGGGAGAGCTAGAATTCAACTAGCCTTTTTTGCGTACAGGAGCAATAAATTTAACCCAAGTGTTATTACTTTGGAGATAAAAACATCCCGAACTCCATAAAAGTACGTTTTTGGTGAGAAATACTTTATTGTAAACTATATTATTTGTCGAGTTTCTAATGAGACAAATTTTTTATGTACACCATAGTGTGCGTCAGGTCTGCAGAGGCTAATAGAAGAAAACTAATCCAGGTATTATAAATAACTAAATATACGTAAAATTTGCTTCCTTTTATCAAAACAACGTATATTTATTCTCATTTAGTGTGTTTATTACCTTCAAATGAATACTTTATTTCATTCATTAATGTTCATGTTATTTTGTAATTTTCATATTAATAATAATATTTTATTTCCCCTATGAAATAATAATATATCGTACTGCCCAAGCCACTATTCATTTACGTAGGCACGTGAGCACTACTGTCTACAATTGTGAATACAGAAAATAAAACAAAAAGAAGGAGGTATCTCAAGGCGCAGTTTGGATCAAGCTAAGCTATCTCCATTCTTCCACTGAAACCTTGAATACAAAAAATTAATCAACAATGAAAGTGCTGAAGAAATGCGTAAAAACTAAGTAAATCTAATTCTGTGACGTACATTTAAGCGAAATAGAAGCAAACATATACAATCATGCGCGTATAAACTTAAAGAATCTATAAGTTTCTAAATCTCTTATACCAAATAAACAAATTAACCTTCTGCAAAACAAGCTAGACTACTAAATTCTTGCAAATAAGCCTGAGTACAGCAAGACATTTTTTTTTAAAAACGTGATTCAATAGCGAAACACTTTCTTCGAGTAAGTAGGTATAAACGTATACAACAATTGGTGCTCGCCGTTTCGAAAACAAAGAACGAACGACGATATTTCGTATTTTCAACATTGCCCGTATGCAAATCCGGTACGTCCCATGCAACGGCCGGTCCAGATATTTATTGGTCTCGCTGCGGTGATGGCAGGGGACTTCGCGACGGGCAGAGACGCTAGCGCGGGCAGCTTTCGTACTAACAACAATGGAGACACTTTAAATGTTTCAAATTTTATCGTTCGCAGTGGTATGTTAATGCTCAATACGGACGAATAAAAAGTCGCGAAACAGATTGCCTCGTTCTCTTACTCGCTTGGAGCTCGAAGATCCGTAGAAATCGCGAATTATTATCGCGCTATTTTATTGTTCTTTGTACGAGGTTGCGCGCTAAAAACTCTGAACGATTATATGGTATTATTATTCAAGAACAACGAAAGCTTCATAACCTGTATATACTTGTACATCTTTCTTACACGCCTTCGTTATTAAATTGAATTATTACTATTATTTTAATTGATGAGGGCTAATGAACACAAAATAGTTTGATTAATAATGAAAGAGATTTCGTTATTCATATCAATTTCTTGTTGTTTATTTACCACTTCACTGGTTAGTAAAGTATAATATGCCCCTCGGAAAACACGTATCTTAATTACACTTTCCAACATCCCACATTGTAAAACAATATTTACAACAATATTAATATTTAAAAAATTGTCCTACAAGGAAACTGTTCCAACCCAGAGATGTCGATTTGAATGAAATTTGGCTAAAGTGAATACCATATAGAACTATGGAAAACCCCGTCGTCCGTTTCTGCTAAAAAAGCTTAAAAGGGGCACTGAAAATAGGGATAATTTTGGTTTTTTCTAAATTATTCCACAATTGCTGAAGATAAAATATATTAGTGTGTGCGGATGTATTGCGTTATAAGAGTGCTGTTGAAGTATGCACAAACATCAGCATTCCGGGTGAGGAAAAGTCACCCCTTCCCGCCGCCCCCCCACCGTAACGGATAAATTATTTTTCGTTTCACCAAAAATAAATTCAATATTTCTTTTGCCTTTAAATTACAAAATGTATAATACATATAAATATATTCTTGTTTGATATTATTATGTTATGTCAAGTATCTTTGTATTGTAAGTGGTTGGAGGTTTGTATATTGCCAGTTTGTTTACGGTTGCTGTCCATTGCAGAAGATATGTAATTATATCGGGTATAAAATGAACTGTAAAATATTCAGTTTCACTTTCAATCACACGAGTGTAGTTAATTAGTTACAATATGCTGATTATAAATCCTTTGAATATTATTCATTTACTAAACTTGTCGAAATTAAAGTCACCTACATTTAGTATATTACTTTAAATACAGTGAAATTACAAAGTTTATTTGTGTTTTTATTAAACCTATTATTTTTTAACTTATGTTAACTCCATCATGATAATAATGATATTCTATATAAAAATGTTGGAAGCACACATCTTGAACATCGGATAATGGCGGTCAGATATCCACTTATATACCAAGCGTAAGCAAATAAATTTAGGTACCTTGCTGCAGATAATTGGTTATGTGTTAGTGACTGATTTTATAATATGATTCCGCCGTCGCAAATCAATATCATGGTTTTCGAGAATAACCAACTCTGAACATTTTCTTATAAATCCTTTCCAGACACGAGTCTGAAGGTTGTGCTATACCAGTGGTTTTTTTAGAAATTGCTAATATTTGGACATCCATATTGGCCGGAATGTATGGTTTTAATAAAGTAGGACAAAAACAGGAATAAATAGATATACAGTGCATTTCAGATAACACTGGCCATAGGTATTTATATGGTAAAACCTTTATGTAATGGTAATGGTTTTTCTATGGGAAGTATTTGATTTATTTTTTGTCTACACGTAGTTGAAACGATTTTCATGAGGTTTTTCGACATTTTATGCCTTTGAACAAAAGAGTAAAGCCGAAACTAAAGTAAATAAAGTAGCAACTTTCGCGGCAATTTAAGGAATTTTTAGCAGAGATAATGAGACAATTTTGCAGCTGGAAACCTCAGTTCATGTTGTGTCAACCAAAGCTACAGCTAGTGTTATTCAAGAAATTCACTACAGGCAATTATGTAATTCAAAGTGGCTGTTACTTATTTAAAAAAAAAATGCACTCTTAACACGTAAAGGAATCAAACAACTATGAACAAAATTTTACTAAAAATTACAATTAACAAACAATAAATTATGAAAAAATTATATCATGAAGTAAGTTAACTAAGCAAGTGTTCAAACTGTCCTAATCTTCCTTGAAAGAGTCGTTTCACATTCTGAAGATTTCTGACTGTTATTTCTTTAAATGCTTCCACTATTCTCTGCATCAATTCGGTGATGTTACAGAGTCTCTGCCGTATATTGCCGAAAACCTTCCTTGCAATGTAACCCCACCCAAAAAAGTCCAACGGGTTTAAATCAGGGCTTCTTGTCGGCCACTTGAGTGGCCCATGACGAAAAATTTTGTAATTTCCTTGGTGGTATGTGGTGGTGCCCCATCGCGTTCGTAAATGATCCTCCCGTTTACAGAAATATTTCCAATAGCTCAAAAAATTGTGTCTCTCAGCAATTCCAAATACTTTTGGGCATTCAGTGAGCCGTCGATAAAAGACGGACCAACAATGTGATTACCTAGGATGCCAGCCCATATGTTGATCCTCTGAGGAGTCTCACTAAGGGTTTCTAGAGAAAAATATATGGGCTTTCTCGTTTTCTTTTTTCTTTATTTTCAACGTTATTTTTTTGTTCCAATGCATAAAATGTATCAGTACCTCGTAAAAATCCTTCCAAGTAGGTATGGACAAAAAATAAACCAAACATTCCCCGCGGGAAAACTATGAACATCACATAAAGGTTTTACTATGTAAATACCTTTGGCCAGTGTTATCTGAAATGCACTGTATATACATTATCTATTAAACACTACACTAACAAACAACCACAAACGAAATATTTTTTGGATAAGATAAATATATTAAACACTAGAACACCTGTATTCTATAGGTTATTTATTAAATGTGGAATAATTTATAAAAAAAACTAAAATCATCCCCATTTCCTGTGCTCTGTTTTACTCCCTTAAAGGGTTTTTTAGCAGAAACGGAAAACGCCGTTGGACGTGGGACGGTGGGAAGGGAGTGACTTTTTCTCACCCCGAATGCCGATGTTTATGCGTACTTCAATAGCGTTCTCATAACGCAATACATCCGCACACACAAATATTTTTTATCTTCAACAATTGTGGAATAATTTAGAAAAAATTAAAATCATCCCTATTTTCAGTGCCCCCTTTTACTCCCTTTAAGTCTTTTTTAGCAGAAATGGACAACGCGGTTTTCCATAGTTCTATAGGGTCTTCACTTTAGCCAAGTTTCATTCAAATCGATGTCTCCTGGTTGGAACAGTTTCCTCGTTAGTTAGAAGATAAATTAAAAAAAAATGCACTATCAATTGGACACGGTGTCACGAATATGCATTCAATTTGAATAATTAAATACAATTTCAGTTGTAAATGCTATTTCGATTACTAATTCTAACAATAAGTGTAGTAATACCCATAACGTCTTGGTTGTAACCAATTTTTTTCTCAAAAGAAATTTAAAATTTACATATCCTTAACAATACCAATCATCCCAGCAGGTCACAAACCTCAAAGCGATTTCTTTTTCTTTATTTTGCGCACACACACACACGCGTGCATACAAAGAATAGGCACGGCTTTTACAATTTACCCGTTACACAATTCTTTTATTACCGTTGATAATATATTTGCGTTCGCCATTCGAGCATTTGTTCTGGAAAGGTAAAGCGCTACCTAACGCTAATACCCAATTGAAAGTCAGTAATTATACGTTAACGTCTTCGGAAACAAGAAACTCGCCGTCTTGGAATGGGTATTTTAATAGTTTTCACTAAATTACAGGCATTTGTGAGTTGTCTGGTGCTAAAAGCCACATCCTTTTTATTGTTATTGCGTCGTTACGACTATTATAGGACTCGGCGTTTTCTTCTTTTAGGGGCATTCGACTCTCGGGTCTCAAGTCTTACAATTAGTAATTTTCCTAATATTATGTTTGTGAAGAGAATAAAAAATATGGGTTTTACTATAAATGACAAATTTTCTAATAAATTTCGACAGAAAGCCTACTAGTTAATGCATATGATGAAAGTAAAAAACTTCGTTGAAGATTTTTCTAAATTCAATACAATTTGAAGTGCAATAAATACCACTAAAATGCATTTTTTAGTGCGATAAAAGTGAGAATCTTCTTTTTCGTGAGGGAAGATAGAATACTTGCCTCTGTGGATATCGGGACAGCGATATCCGTAGCGAATCTATATACTTAATCGGCAATAAATACTGAAATATTTATGCAAATATCATTAGTAACAGGTTCAAAATATGTATTTTATTTACAAAGAAATAAACAAAAACTTTTCTCGAAAATGAAATAAGGTAAGATTCAGTGATACAATTAATTTCGGATGTAAAATACTTACAATAAGAAAGAAGTAATATGTATAAGTTTCGGCAATGTTTAGTTCTGTTATTTATTTACAAACCAAAGTTTTTATCAGAAATTAATTTAATTTAGATTAACTGATACAATTAAATGTTAGTAAACTAACTTACGGATGATGGACGCAAGTTTAATTTAAGAAAATTACACCCTTGGGGGAAAAGTCTTACGGAAACGGAATTCTTCACCAAGGACAGCGCCATATGTCATCAGCATCATGAGGGTGACTCTTGCCTACGACAGCGTTTTACACGTCAGTCCAGATACGAACGAGATATTGCCTTTGTGAATGGCAACAGAGCATTCGCGTCTCACTAATTAAAAAATAAAATTCTAACAATGTTACTTTATTAAGGGGAAAAATCTCCTGGCAATATTGAACTTTGTAACTTTTGTATTTGTAGCGTTTCAAAATACGTTTCACAGTACTTCTACTAATACCGATTTCGTCTGAAATTTGCAGGCTAAAGCAAGGTTCGCCCATTACAACTAACGAATAAACCCTCACTTCTCTCTCCTCCCGCTCGGATTGCGTTAGAGGGATTTGAGGCTGGTCATCTATTTGTTGGCATTTACGGCAATTCGCAAAATACCATTTAATGATCTGTACCACCTCTGCGGTTGTATAAACTAACATAATGTATTCGAAATCCACGATCTCATGTTAAAACCTTACGAGCGTACAGAAAGGCAAAGAGTGCATCAGATAGGCTACAGCAGCTGCGCGCGGCGAGGCTGGCCGGCGGGGATAAATGCAAGTATGCCAGATCGCGCTACGTACAATATCTCTCGCACCCCGGTGAAATGTGGACCAACGTGTATACCGTCGGCGTTACAAGTGTCAAGATTCCTCACCAAGGACAACACTATTCGCCGTTTGCGGTATGAGTGTGAATCTTGCCTAAGACAGCGCTAAACGCCGTCAACGTTGCAAGAGGGTCAGAGTCAGAACAGGAGAAAATTTGTGTGTTGTCTTCGACGATAAGACATACTGTAAGTTAGACTTTAAATCTCTGCCGGGTCATCATTATTATTCTGGAATCGATCGAAAATTTGTAAATGACGAAACTAAGTTCATAAAAACCGACAAATTTTCAAAAAAAGTACTTGTTTGGCAGGCAATTTGTTCATGTGGTATGCGCAGTAAGTCATATTTTTCAACCTCCCCTATGAATGGCGAAATATATCTAAACGAATGTCTCCAGAAACGCCCGTTGCCTTTTATAAGATTGCATAATCAAGAAACAGTATTTTGGCCAGATTTGGCAACCTGCCGTTATTCGAAAAATGCAATGGAGTGGTACAGAATTAACGAGGTCGAAATTGTAGAAAAAAATGAAAATTCACCAAATTGCCCTGAATTACGCCCTGTTAAAAAATATTTGGCCCACATGAAGCAAAAACTTTAGAAGAAGATTTTAAATATAAGTGGAACAATACAACCAAAATGATATCGGATTTGAATGTACAACATTTAATGGGAGGGGTGAAAAAGAAATTACGATTTTTTTTGATGAATCAAAATTAAATCAGCATAGTTGGGATTACCCGTTAGATAACGTTAAATAATTAAATAATAAATGTATTGATTATAAAAGTTCCTTATATTTAATTCGTTGGGTGCTTTCCTTTTGCCAATCAATTGGCGACAATCTTTTCTGGGACAAGCTTTAAAATGGGAAACAAACATAGCAAAAATGGTACAACAATTGTCCATAATAATACTATTGTATTTATTCAAGTACCTACTAATGGAAAAATATAGCTTTATATATTTCCACCCGTTGTCCTTGATATCTAGGCAAATTGCTACAAAATTTACTTTTCCAGCGGTTTTTCAATAATGAAAGAGTCAATAATTTAGTTGATTTCCTAGAAATCAGAATAACAAAAAATATTTTTCTCTAATTTCTACGTGACCTACCGAAAGGCTCTAATTCCTTTTTTGTTATAATTATTTTTAGATCACGTGAAACATACTCGCCCACTCGTACAATTGTACCATCCAATACAGACCAATTTGATTTAAATCCAAACACAACGAATTTCAATACGGATCTTCCAAGAAAACGAAAATTTTCTTACGAAAAGCAAATCATATACAACAGATTGTTAGGCCTTGAGTGGCAAGTTTACCAATAATATCTGGGCGTCTAGTAAACGACATTTTACGGCGGCGTAAATAGTTGCTTTTCAAGCTAAATTATCGCATTGAATCCATGCTACGTGCCAAGTTCAAATAGGAAAATATTTAACATGGTGCAGGTGCTAACCAATCGTGTGTAAGACGCGTTAAACAGGTGCGTTTGCTGTCGAAGCACGGAATTTAACGTGCAAAGTGAATTATTGGCGAATTGCTTCGGCGTTTACCAACAATATTGGTATTTATTGGGTGCTAATCGCGTAGATTATAGATGATAATTAGTCCTGTTAGGAAAGATTTGCTTTAAGTATTGACACCAAGCATAGTATTGGCGCTTATTGTTGACTGTAGTATAACGTTTTAACCTCGAAAAGTTGTGGAGTAGGTCTTAAGATACCCAATAAAAACAAAATAAGTAAAGAATTTCTTTATGTGTGGCAAATTTGTTAGTGGTTTTAATGAAAAATAACTCGCACAACCATTTTCATTCATATCTCTTCTTCACTTTTTGCAAAATCGATCATAACATATCTGTAGGTGATCATAGGATATCCCTCTGCATTTTTCACTTGCTTATTCGCCTTATCTCCGGTTTCCTTTTCCATGATTCAACTGAGTTTTCTTCCTCGCATTAATAAGTTACCTTCAACCTTTTTTTTTTGAGTATACAAATATTTGTTCATAAACATGAAAGCTATCTTAATTTCAGTTATCTTTTTTTATACATAACGTTAAATGCACGAAATCTTGCAACGAAAACAAAATGGATGGCGTTAGAAAGAATCTGAAATTAAAATGAGACAAATATAATATGCCAATTGTTCAGTAAAGTTACTTCCAAATGCTTTCGGAAAATTGGTTTAGAATGGTTGACGATGGTTGTTCCTATGCCCATCGTAAGCTTGATATGAAACTGTTCCTCGACATGTTAGTAATAAGAAATAAAAATAAGTTAGAAATAGACGTACATAGGAAACCTACTAGTAATAATAGATTCATCTTACAGGATTCTAATCACTCATATGAACACAAACTTTCGGCTATTAATTTTTTGGTGCACCGGTTACTCAATTTTCCTTTAACTAAAGATAGATATCAAAATGAACTAAAAGAAGTCATCAATATTTCTAACTTTAACGGATTCTCTGAAGATGTCTATAATACTATTAGGAAACATAAGAATAGATTAAGAATTAGAAATGTAAGCACATTAGAACGCATTGACGGCCGTAATAATAAGAAATATGTTAAATTACCCTTTTATCCATGTTACACCAAGGGTCTTCAAAAAATCTTTTCTAGGATTGACCGGAAGATTGTTTTCTCTTCGACCAATAACCTTAAAAACCTTTTAGGAAATTCGAAAGACCCAGTGGATAACATGGATAAATCAGGAATTTACAAAATTTCATGTAAAGATTGTAATCAAGTGTATATTGGGCAGACAAAAAGATCAATCAAAATTAGGTACAAAGAACATTTGGCTCATCTCAAATTCAGAAGGTTTGATAAATCTAGCTCACGGATGGTGCTTCTTATATGCTCAAATGTGGTACAAATTTGAAGATTTTTTATAAAAATCTTAATCATTTAACATGTTTTGCACATGGACTCAATTTGGTGTGTGAATGTCTAAGAAATCAATATGCTAATGTTAACGGTTTAATTTCAAATACCAAGAGAGTCTTTTTAAAAGCTCCACTGCGTGTGGCAGTGTATAAAGAAAATCTGCCAGATCTCTCTTTGCCTCCCGAACCTGTCTTAACACGTTGGGGAACTTGGTTAGAGGCGGTAGTTTTTTATGCTAATAATTTCGAAGCAATAAAATCAGTAAGTACTTTTTTATCAAAATTTTTAAATAAGATTGTTTTTGTTTAACGCTTTATGTTTTAGGTTGTAATATCGTGTGGCAAAGATTCAGCTAACTGTATTGAGCAAGCGCAAGAATACTTTTCCAATCAAAATGTCAAAAACGATCTTTTATACATCAAGTCGCGTTATAAATTTCTCATTGATAACATCAAAAGAATAGAAACATTCGGCCTTCTTCTTACAGATTCTGTTGCAGTAATTAATAATGCCGAAGCAGCTCTCAAGAATGCCCCAGGAAAAGTTGGCAAAATAATTTTGTCAAAGTTTAACCAAGTGATTTCGAAAAATCCAGATTTCAAAACGGTTAAAGAGTTTGCTGAGCTGCTCAGTGGCGAAGCAGTTGAAGCTACCGCTCATACCACAGCTGGCTGGTCCATATTTAAGTTTTGTCCTACAACCTCGTGTGACGTAAAACGTTCATTTTCTTCGTACAAGCTGCTGTTTTCCGACCGAAGAACAAATTTTACTAACGACAACTTGGAAAAACATCTTGTGTGCTGCGCAAACGCGAAATTTGAGGACATGTTACACGGCGATTAATTAATTTATTTATTATTTTAAACCAAATGAATCTACATATTTTAGTTATTAATTAAAATTTGTATGTTTTATTTCTTTTTATGGCTGAAATGTACCTAAAATTACATTAAATATCGTCTTCTTATTCATGTTTTTTTTAAATAAAATGATTTTTGTGTTTACCGTTTTTTTTTAAGTATTTGCCTAACATGCCTAAATCACAGTTTTTAAGGCCTAAAAAAGGGCCTTTTTAGCTGTTTTTTACGTCCTAAAATCCCGTCTCTAATTAGAACACGTCCATTTTGCTTTTCGGTTGAGACCACATCTGTTGTACGGCGAAACTCACAAGTAACCGGACACCCAACAGGTCATAGCGCATCAACTCTTCTCTATCGCACCGACCCTGCCTTTCCTAGCTGTATTTTGTATTTAGTCGCTTGCCGGGCCTCGTCCTAGAGGAAGCATTAAGGAGTTGCTAAGATGCTGGTCTCAGGACAAGACGTAACCTTCTCAACGCGCTATGGATCGGCTACACTGATTGAGTGGTCGTAGATTAACGAAATATACATTGTAAATTTTACTCACGTGCTCATAATCCCCATAAATTCTCACTAATTGTAATAGCGATTGGTGCATTTGAAGTAAAGCGGAGAAACCATATAAGGGAAATGTAAATTACATATGGCAAATTGATTATATTATTGTTCTCCAAAACAACAATCCTAATTATATCATTATTGGTACATGATTACTTATTGTACATGACGAACTTAAACGTTCGCGATAACGATTTTATTAATATGAAGTTGTGCGGATAAATGTCACCGTAGATGATTACAGTTCTACAGTGCACAAATGACGACCAAGTAAACATGTAAAGCTATTCCTACGAATTTACCAATTCTGTGGCTGGGTCTAAAGGCCATTTATACGAAATAATTGACATTGGCCCTTTTACGACCCACCCCAGAATTGCAAGATGTAATATGCGCTCTGAAGATTATGATTGTGTGATCACGAGCGAATGGTTATATCATCTTGCTTATTTAGACCATTAAGAATATTAGTCTTTTATTAGGTTATCGCCAAATAATCTTGTTGTCCATTAATAGAATTTAAAAAGGCATCATCGTTCATTCTTTCAAAACTGAATATTTCTTTTTATATGCATGATAGATATTGTTACTTTTATGCTGAAATATGGTGGAAGAAGACGATAAATATCTGAAAAGGAATTACCTAAAGTCGTAATTGTAAATACATTCGTAGACTCAAAAGCTTTCAGATCGAAGCAATACATCTTGCAACACTGAGTGGAAGTCAGTGAGGGAGTGTATATGGTAGGTATTTGTCGTTCGCTGACATGGAAAGGAAAATAACGAAGTCGCGTATCTAAACTTATTGGCCGTTAGGAATCACATCACATAATTAAATAAAACGTCAATTGAAGTTCAGAAACAAAAAAAATATCATGATACGAATTATAAACAAAATGTTAGCGGGTATTTATAACCCAGTATACACAAAACCAGGAATAATGGTGCAACATAGACAGTTGCTAGGCGTACATTGATATTCCCACTCAATGCATATTATACATTAGCAAGGAACGGAAAGATTATAATATGCCAACTGTCACAATTTTCATGAGAAACATGGCTAAGAAAAACTCAAGGCTTACTTCAACAAATAAAAAAAGTTTTATAAAATCGGAAATATAAAAACAAACATTGGTGACAAGACTACTAGTTATTGATAAAACAATGCAAACAATTCTAAAACTGAGAAGTTTAATAAGCTTTTGTGTGCATGTCAATATGCACGTGTATAAAGACAAGAATAATGAATAGAAAGTAAATAAGGATTGTCATTCTAACATTACATTACAAAATTTTATATTGTAGATACTATAGATACTTATGTTGCAATACGGCATAGTAAAATGAAAAGCCAACTTTACAAATATTATAAAACTGAAATAACATTCTGTTAATACAATACATATAGGTCTAGTACGATAAAAAGCAAACGTAACAAAATAATCAAAACGAGAATATTCGGTATTTGAACACATAATACCTGTCCAAAAACATGTTTTCTATCGTGACCTGCATTGCTACGCATGGATTCAACAGATTCGGCAGACGGTTTATCCACGAACCGTTCCAAATACTGTTGACAGGCCGCAATTTCTACAATTACTAATACATACATGATTAATCGTCCTCCCAGTTGGTCGTCATAATCCCCATAGATTCTCATGATGAGATCGGGTTTGAGGCAATGGATAACTTTATATCGGATTGTTTCAACCAATCTCAACTCGCAAGTATTACCGGAATGTCCTGACGAGAGTATATCGTAGTGGGATAGTAACCGAACCGGCAACATGATCCTCCAGTAATATATTCCTCTGCATCCATCCCACTCACTTCTACAGTTCGCAGTCCGCCGCGAATCCATCCCCAAAAGGCAAACTGATGCACACTTTTGCCCTCGGCAGTACATGTGTGGATCATATCTGTGTATTGGATAAAGGTATTTTTGCATCTGGATACGAATACTTCACGTCCTAAAATAACACATCCATAGTTCTAATTTCTGGCAACGTAACGTGTTGGCATGATCGCTCATTACCTTTTCTGCTCGGCAATAAGCGATTGGTGTTCCTACGATGTCATCTCATTGCCTGAGTTCTTCTTGGTGAGTCGTAAGGATCTGCCTAATGTTGTCGTAGCGTGATGTCGTTGTCTACTTCTTGGCGTCCGGCTAGCCTTGATTTTAGCGATCTCATTTCTGTTGCTCGCCGAACACTGCATTGTGATTCTAAAGATCAGGAATTTTACGAAAGGTGCAAAATTTTTCTTTCCAACAATTATTTCGAATAAGAGTGTTTCAATACTTCTATGCTATTTAGACCGCTAATTTTATTTACATATTTCAATAAGGAATTTTTGAAGGAATAATCTGGTAGGATCGTTTTGAGCCAAACAATGAAAGTCATAAAGTGAATTTTTAATTTTTGATAGCATCATGCCATTGTACGCATGATGTGCAATTTCCGTGTCATTACAGTTCTATGTATTTTTGATAACATTGTCAGATATGAATGATATTCATTATGAACATTAACTATATGTAACATATGTATTCCTTCGAAAGTTATGAATAATCAATCAGGAAAGATTAATAAAAAGTCCCGAAAAAAAGTTATATTCATGAGCTATATAGGGCTTATTATACGAGCGAAGTTATGTCACGAGCCGTATGCAGTGACAGAATCCACCAGCTAATACATAACAGCGATATATGCGAGTAGAATTATACATTATCCCCGATCATACTAGAGTTTAGAAAATAAACTTAATATTCGCTAATACATATACTCAATATTCAAATGGCTACGTCACATAATCGTACGATAGTAACCATACGCGTAACCATGCTAGATATTAAATAAGTGAAACTCACATATTATAAAACGGTATACTATAAGGTTCGAATAGAGACATTTCGCACATTATACAGCATCGTGTAATATTATTTAAAAAATAGCAGTAAGAAATCTATACATTCTTAATATTGGATAAGGGTTGGGATTAATTAATTCAAGTGATTTAATTCAAGAATTAAATATTTTCTTCTTTCAAAGTCATGACTTTTTTAAAAAGTGAATGGGTCCTGATTTATGGCAAAAAAGTAAAAACATACATAGTCTCGAAAAACATTAGCATTCTTTTGTGCAGTCGGGTAGAAAGAACAGACTGGAAGTTGTTTTTTTGTTATTTCTTATTGCACATTTTAATTTGACGACATAACGATATATAGAATGTATATGTAATTATCAGAAAATGAATACAAAATGAAGTATGGAAAAAACCTATATGGTTTTCCTTCCCAAATAAACAATCACTCAGTTTTTATCTGTATGTAACATAATAGTAAGAAAGATAGTAAAGAATCAATTACTATTTACCAGTTTGATTAACATTTTCATTGTACGGGTCCTCCTTAGCAGTTTTTTCTACGCTTTGTCTGCCTCGAAAATCAGAGTGCTATCATTATAACTGTTCAATTATTTAGTTAACTTGCTATATTATCTCTACGATACAGAACGTTGCGAAATTTTTAATGGGATTTCGCCGTTCAAGTAGCTGTTTAGTATGTTCTATTTTACGAAATTTCCATTTAACGAACTTTTTTCGCCAATTTATCTATTTCGCTAAATAGAAGTTCCACTGCATTTTTCAGTGTTATACTCTACTCTATATATTGTTCTGATTTCAAATTAAAATGCGCAATAAAAAAATAGCAAACTAGCAAGTAATTTTTTTAAAAATCACATAAGTCAGGACATTACGACTTTTTTTAAAGTCACGACTTTTTCATACTTTCATTTGGATACACATGTCACTTGCTTACCTATCTCAACAGTTGAAATATTGTTAACGCGGCTAGATGTTAACTAGGTATAAAAACAATACGATAATATGTATTGAACGGATTGAGATTGATAATTTTTGAAATTAATAATTTTTATTCTTACCGATAAATTTACTTCCTCTGCAATCTGGCGACAACTTAAGCCTTGCTGCCATAAAGTTACAACTTTCGAACGTGTCTCTATGCTCGATTGGCGTGGCATTTTTCTTGATAATTAGAATATGTGTAGTTAACAAAATCGCAACTAATTGTAATTTTAATGTCTGATGTAAACTCGTTGAACGGAAAATGAGTACTGAAGTATATCTGCGTATTTTACCCTCCTAAATATTATTTACTATTATTGGTAATAATTATTGGCATCTGGGTATTATTCATACGGTTATTCCTTTAATCCAGCGGTTCCCAAAGTGCGGCCCGCGGGCCAAATACGGCCCGCAAACCTTGTGAATGCGGCCCGCGATATCGATACGATATATTATATTTTTATTTAAAAATAAATAAGTAAATAGTAAAATAAATAAATAAACAATAAAATAACATAAAATATTTTAAATAAATTCTTACAGAACTTTAATCATAAGCTATTGTATTCATAAAATATTGTTTAGTTTATATAAAAATTGTAGTATATATACATTCTATTTATTACACACTGTATAGAAATATAATATAGTAATCTCAAATAGATACAGAACTGTTAATCATTTCTGGCGCATTTAACACAAGAGAAACGAAAATTTCAAGAAAAATGGAGTATTTTATATCTTGCAATTGAACAAAAAAATCAAATTACTTGTCTTATATGCCAACAAAATGTGTCTGTTTTCAAAGAATACAATATAAAACGACACTACGATACGCATCACAGTAATTATAATGATATTAATGGTAATGAAAGACAAATAGAATATGAATCTCTACAAAAGTCCTTTAGTGGTTAGAAATTAGTGTTTCAAACAAAATGAATCTTCCGTTTCGGTTAGCTATGATATGACGCAAGAAATTGCCAAACATAGTAAATCAATTTTAGAAGAATTTTAAAAAAATTTTATGTTGAAAGTTGTTGACATAGTGTGCCCAGATAAATAGACGTTATTGAATGATATTACGCTGGTCCAATATTACAAGGTTGTATGTTACAATTTAAATAAATATTGGCTTAGTACTATTACAAGGAACTGTGTTGTCTGGGCTACACATACATACATTGTTTTCTTTTTATCTGAACCCAACAGAATTAGTAAGAATGTTAATATATTGAAAAAACATTACCATATTTCTAATCCTAAAGTAAACATTTTAAAACTCGTTATTCTCACTTTGAAACATGTGGAAAATTGGTAAAAAGAAATATTTAAATATAAGTATTTAAAACAAAAAAAAAATCGTGGATATTGTTTTGATGTTATCCCGTTTTTTTTTGGCCCGCCAAAAATGTCGGTAATATCAAATTGGCCCGCCTAAGAAAAACTTTGGGAACCCCTGCTTTAATCGCTATATGAAGAAAAGGTTTAAGCATCATTAATAATATATACAATTTCATTTGTAGATTAGGAAGATCTTATACCTACTTTCCTTGGAAATTTCCGATGTAATTAATAAGTATTTAATCTGCAGATTTACCAAACTATTCGCACAGCACATTGTCCGAAATTTTTCTCACTATTATTTACTATACACACGCATTGCAGAAAATGGTAATTATATCGCCTTAGTTATATATTTTACTAAAAGGTAAAAAGAAAAACGCGTCTGTTCTTTTCCACTGGTCCTTGTATAATTTCCGTTTAAATTCCGCCATTCCGTTCTTTCCGCCTTTCGTTCGTTTATGAATAATAGTTACAAGAAATTCAAAGCATACTGTATTTTTTGACGTGCCTTATATGTAGCTCCTGGTAGCTCTACTGCCATATACATTATTATATTGTTATTGTTACTATAATGTCAAGAAAACTAAATAACCGTTATTTTTTCGTTGCGACTTCGGTTTCAAGCAGAAAAGAAGTTTTTTGCTTTTCTCATTTTTATACCACTATTTTCCATACTCTTAAACCTTTTGGGTAAATATTTTTCTCGAAATACATACATTTTTACACAGAAAACAATAGTTGGTAAAATATGCAGGTTTCTCCTAATTATTCTAGCATCTGCATTTATTTTCCTAAAGGATAAACGCAATTAGGACTATTAAATATTAATGACACTAATCCAATTTCAAAACAAAACTGGGAAAGCCTGCACTTAATACTTAATACCATCTTGTCTTAATGTTCATCCTCGAACACCTGATTATTACGTGATAATTTGAAAATTATTGGTTTCTATGAAATGCCCATTAGTGTCTATTAGTAAAATGCATTTATAAATAATGGATATGCTTGAAAATTTGCATAACGATATTACAAATAGTTCGCTACATACATAAAAGTAAACAGTACTTAAATAGATTTTAATGATCCATCCAAGAAATATATATTTCTACATTTTTCTAAGAAATTGCGACTTGCCTCCAGACTTTCCGTCGGTAGTGTAAATACGGCAAAAAAGTTAAATCGTTCAATAAAACAGTTGCCCCGAGATTAATTCAACAAAAAGAATTCCGAAAAAGAAAGAACAATTTTTAAAGCAGTGAAATGCAAAAAAACAAATACATATATAATATACTTATAAATAACAATAACTTTCATAAGAAATAATTCCCGCGACCGATGCTGTAACACTCGCATATAATACATATTTAGTCGGTTTAGAAATAATGATCCTTCCTTAAACTCTAACATCGATTCGCTGACTATTATTCGGTACGGCGCGGCGCGGCGGCATATTCTATACAGATTGTAAAAGAGGGTTTTTATGACATGCATTTCATACCAACGCCAACGTTGGTTACTCGAGGAAAGCCGGTGATGAAGTAAGCTAAGGCGATGCGGGTAGTTGGAGCGGGGCGACTCGCCTAAAAGTGCGATAGAGACGCACAACTTGCGCACAACTCGTATTGTCCGGTTACATTTGTTTATTGCCGTACATCACTCGTTCACATTCTGTATCGCTGTTGTTCTTTTTCGCTGTGACTTATGCCACGGTATGTATTACCAACTTAAAGTCTCCAACAGTAACTAATATAGTGCCAACTTAAGGTTATACCTTACAATAATAATAATTCATGCCTTCACATCCCCCAACAGCTTTCGCCAATTACAGGGTGCATCGGCCGACCATGGGTCATTATTACGCCTGCGACTGTAGAGCGTCTTAAGATGTTCACCCCTCAGCATTCGCCAAATTTGGAGCAAGAAAAACTACGGAAAACCTTGCTCTATGAGTGACGGGCCCAGGAATCGAACCTGGTACCCTGAGACTGATAGCTCAGCGCGCTAGGCATTGCGCCTCCAGTCTCCCCCAGTAGATATTAATAACATTGGTATATAATCAACTGCTTATAAAAAATTACGTCTTCCATGGTGAGCATAGTTTTATGCTATGCATCGCTTTGAAATCTTCTGCAGATAGCGCTAAACGTTGCCAGATTACTAAATCAAGTATTAAAGGAATTGATGAAACTTATATTGTATTTAACGACCAAATCGATAATGAATAATAAATTCTTTCAGATCATATTGTAATTCATCCAGATTGCTCGTTACGTAATTAATATAATTTTGCCAATTCTCACCAGAATTGATTCGTTATCCTCTTTGATATGTGATAACGTGTTAATGTGAAATTAGGTACTTCCTTCGTTATCTACAGCATCCAATGTCATATCTGCTACGGGTGGAATGTTTCATAAAAGGAAACTGCGGACTTTACGTGTAATGAACTTTTACTAGCGTTGGAAAGGATTCATTTATAAGTGCCATTTCTGTACATATAGCGAATAACGTTGCCGTCCTCCTCACTCTTCAGTTTGTCCGCATACATGCCAGATGCCAGTCAGTCGCCTACCATACGTGCTCGAGTTATGAGTTAGGCTTCACTGCTGATTTTAGGAAATACTAATACAACTTATTTGATTTTTATGGTATTGATGAACATCCTTGATTATTTCCGAATAAATAGTTAATTGTAATATTGTCGTATATGAAGCAAAATCGCTCTCAATTCAAAAAATAAGTGAAAAATTCCAAAAATAAATAGAGCCTCTCATTATAAAATAACTACGAGGGATGATCGTAAAATAAGGTTCCCATATTTTTTAAAAATAGACAGCATTCTTTATTTCCTTAACATTAACGTTTTAAAGGTAAAAACTTAAGCTATTTTTCGATATAATCGCCATTTCTATCCAAGCATTTTTGCAGACGATGCTCCAACTTCTGTATCCCCATGTCGTAAAATTCTGCCGCCAGTCCTTTCAGGAATCTTTTCAATTGTGGTGTTGGGAATCTCAGGAATCCGAAGAGCGAGTTGACGAATGGTGATCTCCCGATCTTCAAGCAGTATGCTCTCGATTTTTTCAACGATTTCCTCTGAAACTGATGGTCTTCCGCTCCGCTCTTCATCGTGAATTTCCGTCCGACCTCCAGTGAATTCCCTACACCATTTGCGGACGTGTAGAACAACTATACACTTTTCTCCATAAACTTCGGTTAATTGATGACGAATGTCTATAGGTGAAACCACTTTCGCGTTTAAAAAACGTATCACAGCGCCAATTTCGCACCTGGCGGTAGCGGCGATCGGGAGTTCCATCTCAGAGGACTGCTTAGCCAACATTGAGCGGCGTACCGAGACGGGAGTTGTACGTATATAGAGTGGCAGAGCTGCTGCATACGCGAATGTTGTCGGATTTCGCCTAGCACGTCTTATTGCTGCTGTAGGGCTTTGGGAACCTTATTTTACGATCATCCCTCGTATATTACATTTTTTCGTTTCCAAATATCCAATATATAAAATGTTCAAATAATAGAAAGTGCATAACAAAAACATACATTTTTAAGTGTAAATTGAATTTAAAAAAAACATTTTATAAATCTAATTAATGGAACTTTATATCGAAGTGAGTCGTATTTGTACATATGTGTATAAATTCAATTGAGCCCATTATTACGATATATAGGGACATAACGCATCACTTGACTAGAGTCTAATGCAATCCGTTCATGACAGTGGTTAGATTATTACTGATACTAATTCATTCCCGTCGCGCAACTCTCTGCCCTTATACTTTTATAGCAAATTTTGCAACAGTGCCCATGGGTTTTAGCAACTCATTTTATTACGGAACACGTTTAAGTGTGTACTTATCGTGTAACAGCATACATCGTGTAACTGCATACTCTCCAGCTACAGATAACTAATTCTAGTTAGATTTTTCCTTTTGCCATAACTTAGTGCTTTGCTTATCTCTTCGAACACTTTGGGTCTCTTTTAGAAATTGTATAAAGATGTTGAAAACCATATGCTTTTCTTTTACAAAGTAGCTTTCGCTTTGATACCTTCTCTTACAAACTTCCATCTTGACAACCTATAACTTCAGAATTTTATGGGATAATAATTAATTATTGTTATTGTACTCACCACAGTGTATTTACAAAAGGTGTAACAGTTTGAAGGAAACACTGGTTCACCTAAAACTAATGAACCGCACGGAAAAAATCACTTGATAGAATGTACTACAATATTGTAGCAGCAATTAATACAATTATGTATCCCGGTCGCATATTTTAATTAATTATTATATGTTGTTGCCACAGATAATACTTCAGAGTTATGGTCAAGTTTCTATTGTATTATCTCACATAAATGTCACTTTTTCGAACAACCTTTGTGTCTAAACGTGTAAGACAAGATTGTGGCAATTTTTGTTATAAAACTTTCTAATTTTGTCAAAATTAATAATAGAAAATGAGTGAATTTATAAGTAAATAATATTCCATCGTGACTCAAGTGTTTAATTAATGAAGGGAAATAAAAAGCAGATCCAATTTTCTTACAAATTCTATTAGCTATCAGGCGACCGGTTTCGTGTGCAAAAACACATCATCAGGCCAGAATTCATTAATCAGTGAGAAGAAGTCATAGTTTAAAAAGAAAATATACTGAAATTGTACAAGTTAACATATTTGTTGCAAATAGCAACTATCTAAAACTTAAAACTTGCGAAACACAATAAGACTCTTAAAAATTGTACAATGGACGTATACAAAATACTTTAAAATGTTCAGTTAGACATTTTAAAGTGTTTTGTATACGTCCATTATACAATTTTTAAGGGTCTTATTGTATTTCGTTGCAAGTCTTTAGTTTCTTTTTTGGAGATGTATTTTTGAACATGAAACCGGTCGCCTGCTAGTTAATAGAATTTGTGAGAAAATTGGACTTGCTTTTTATTTCCCTTCATTATAAGTAAATCATCACTTATCTGTACAGGCGATTTTGTTATCGAAGCCTACTAAATGCATGAACCAAATGTTTCCTGCCTTAGGATTCGACCCAAATAGTATTGGTTATTCACCAATAGATGTCGCAACTTTTTTTCTAATAAATCATCTGGTTTTACATAGTCAAATCATTTTCATCGGGTTCACAATTCTTTCGGAATAAAGTCTTCCGCAGTTTATCTTTTTATTCTAAATTTGTCGAATGTTTGCATGAAACAGCACAGGTATTGGTAATATTCTCGTGCTGTAAATTGGGAAGCTGTTGGAAATACGAAAACATAAAGGTAGTTATTATTATAATCTTAACAATATTGTTGCATTTTTTCTACAACGTGTGCAATTAAACCTGTACAGTATTGTAGCAACCTTACACATTATTTTCTAAATTTTTGCAACAACAATGTATTCAATAGAAATTGTAGTAAATTATTCTACAATTGTTTGATTCTATAAAACATTGTTGTCCGTGCGAAGTGAAAAACGCGGAAAAGTAAACCTAACCATAGCAAATTTTTTACCCCAGGAACAAAGTCAGCCTAATGACATATCGGCGCTCCTAATTTTAGAAAAGGACAATTATTACCTATAAGATCCAAAACTTCAGGCTCAAGATGGAACAGACTATCGTGATTGTGTTTACTTGAAATTTTTGTCTAGTAGAAAATATACCATTCCTTTATAGTTTTTCTAAATCTAGAGATAACTAAAGTCCAAAATTGGGAAGCACTTAGTTCTTGGTTAATCCTATGCGTGACCTTTATGGCTCTTGCTGTCATTATTAATAAAGGAATAAATCAAAATCTCAAAGGCAAATACGACATTTTACGTATCGCGAACACACATCTACATATACTCCTTCTTTTCGCCTGTTTTGTTCCAACGTTTTACGTGTTCTTCTCTCTATCTCTCGTTCCACGGAGTTATCCCAAAAACACAGACATATTTATTGCGCGGACTGCGGGTTTCAGGCATTCCCCAGTACAACAGCAACAACAACCGACCGACGGAACGCAACAGCTAAACATCGTCACAGAAAAGAACATAAAGGCATGTACCACGGCTTGTATACCCCGTTTATAATATAGTACCACGTTGCCCCGCTATGGATGTCTTAATCTTCGAAGCTTGGCCACCTAGGTATCGCCACGGAAACTAATATAGAAGCGCGCGAGTTCATTTAAATCGAGTTAAACGTACGGTTAGCGTATCGAAACTGATTTTCGTCGACTTTTGTTTCGTCCACCGATTTGTTCGAGCTATACCGGATAAAAAGAACTGAACATTTTTCGCCGGTTCTTGGTCATTATTTATTTTTGAATGCCGATAGATTTTTTCCGTACGCTTGGCGTTTGTTCTTCGTATTCTCCTTCTTCTTTTTTGATGGTTTCTTTTGTAAGAACGTACGGGCAATGCACAATGTACGGACGAGGTTATTAATATCAAGATATGTCTTCATTAAACGTATGAATATGTTCTCAGTTACTTTGTGAACAGACATTTGATACCTTCGACTGCATGGGTGTTGAGTTGTGGTTACTTTTAATGGGCTTGAGTAATAGCATAATCAAAATCTCTTTTACGTTTTAAATGATATAGGTATTCGAAAAAGTTGTTTAATGTTAACGAACTTTAAAGATTGAATTACCTACATGGATTTGGATGGAAAAATGACTTCTTTCAATCTAAAAGGTGTTTTTCTAAGCCAATTATTCATAGAAAATTTCTTATTGCTTCTCTGTTAATTGATTGATAATGTTAATAGCAATACTTGCAAGTGAGAGAGATCTCAGATGAAACCATGAATTTGCTTGAATTAGGATTTGAATTATAATTATTTCGTCTCGTATTCCTTCTAGATATTATTGGAAAATATATTTTGCTCTGCAAGGAAGGGATGTCTTTAGAAACCAGAAACAAATTACCAGGGGTGCCCATAAGTAATCAATGATTTTCCAATAAGATACAAATTTTAAGTTTTCAAAAAATGTTTTATTTGTCAATCTAAAGATATAATCGCCATCGTTATCTAAAACACTTTGCTAAATGTTCAATTCCGCTTTTGTAGAACTGCGCTGGCTGGGATGAATAAATAGTGTTCGAGGTGGCATCGAACATCATCAATTGATCGAACATTTTTATTTGTTAATGTATTATCTAGAGATCTGAATAAATGACAATCGGATAGGGTGATATCTGGTGAATACGAGGGAAGAGGTAAGACTTTCCAATCCAACTGTGTGATTTTTTCTTGAGTAACTCTTGCTGCGTTAGGTCTTGCATTATCGTGTTGAAGTAACAGGTTCTTTCTGTTAACTAGAGCAGGTCTATTTTTCAACAATTAAACATTTAATCATTACAGTTGTTGACAGTAAATGTCAGCAGTAATTGTTTCACCTGGTTGTAAAAGTTCATAAAAAATTACGCCATTGGAATCCCATCCAAAGCACAGTAGGATCTTTTTCAGCGTTAACAGCCGTTTAGGGGTTGGAACTGGTAATTGATTTACAGAGAGCCACTATCTGGGGCGATGGGGATGGGAACAAAGGCTCCACTTTTCATCTCCAGTTGCAATCCTGCTAAAAAATGGATCATTTCTTAGTCTAGCTAACAGTGAACTGTAGATACTGCGACGTTGATCCTTGTTCGCATCCGACAGTTGATATGGAAACCATTTACCTTGTTTGAAGACCTTACCAAGAGTTTGTTGAAAAGGTGGTACCGGCAGTGGCGCTCCGCATAAAACTAGGTACGTAATATACGATATTAGTGAAAAATAATATTGTTACCTTTTCCTGTCGTCTTGATGTCCACAGTGGCAATTGGCAACCGCCTTGGTAAGCTGCGTAGAATTGCAACATCAGCAACGCTTCCTTTGTCGATTCATTCAGCCGTCAACGGTGTTGTGAATACCTTGTCGTATACTTCGAAAATAATTGTGCGACATCCAGTGAAGTAAGATTTGCAAATGTCAGATATTCCTTTTCCTCATCTGGGCACTCTTGATTTTCAGTTATAGACCGAACCTTTTGTAAATCGGGATTTTTCGTTAAAATTGCACCAAATTTTTGAGCAACATCGGCTCCTATAGTGTTCGTCAAGTTTTCTAGAGCGGCTTGTAAATTGTTTATACAATTTAATGCGTCTCGTGCAGATAAGTGACTGTTTTCTAATAGCTCAATAGCTTGTGCAACTTCAGAATAGTTCATGGAAATTTCATCTATTTGTTGTTGAATGTCCGAATTGGAAAAAAGTTGCTGACTATCTCGAACTGCTGCAGAATCATTTGGATCAAGTTTCAAGATGACACTTTTCACTTGTGAAAAATATTTCTGATAGTAAGATGGAGCCATGTTCCCCATCGCGTTATTATAGGCTGAGGTGGTGGTGGTAATTTCGGACACAATTGTTTGAATACACGGATGTGTTTGGGAGATTTGATGAACACTTTTTTGGTAGATGCTATTAACTTATCCACCATCGGATACTTCTTTCGAATGGTTTCTGCTACGAGGTGACATGCGCGTATGAGGCATGTTATGTGAGAAAGCATACTTTCAATATCCTACCAACTCTCATCATTGTTGCGGCTCCGTCAGTAACGAACAATGTGACTTGGGTTCCTGTGATACAGAATTCTCTCAACGAATCTTTTAGTATCTTTACAACGGTTTCTGCATTAGTTTTCTCAATCCTTTTACTGGATAACAACAAGGAAGCTGGTGGACCATCAAGTTTTAAAGGACGCGCTACAACAGGAATGACGCTGTGTTTCTGAACATCAGTTGTTTCATCCACACATAGGCAGATTTTCTGATTTCTCAACTCGTCTTTTATACATTCCTTTACTGTACCTTGCACACGTGGAAAATTGTATCGTAATTGCATAGATGTTGGCAGCTTCCATGAGGGACCGTACTTAGCCCAAAAAAAGACGAAAGCGTTCATTAGATACTAGATGTTGTGGGATGTTGCACACACTTAACATAAAAATAAAATCATATCAACATTGTCAGTATGGAATACTGTTTCTTAAATTCAATACATGACGTTTACTTTTACAATATTTTCTACATTCAAACCTGTCGCGACTTAGCAATCCGCTATTGTATATTGTGCAATAAATATGCGGACTTCTATATTCTAATCCAGGGAAATGCCTGAGATATTTATTCACATTCGAAAGGAACGTTACACCTTTTGGGCGTCCCATCTTCGCGTACTTATTTGGCGTGCAGCGCGCAACGTATTGTCGCTCTGAACTCTCTCGGGGTACTGTCGAGATCGAATACGAGTTGAAAGTTACCCCTACCCACGCCGCTACTGCCATCCGGTGTCACCTTTTTAACAAACTCTAGTCATAACCGTAGCGATGCTTTCTTCCACTCGCCTTTAAGCCACACCAATACTTTCCGGAGCTCAGACGTACTTACAACAAGCAATTTAGTATTTGCAATTCACTTGACGTATTTCATTGTAGTTTAAGAACATATAAAATTCTATTTACTCGGAGCGTACTTGACCAACTTCAAATTTTTTAATTTTTCCCACCAACCTACTCCCCTTTTCGCCTCTCCCTCAAAGTTACTTTGCTACTCTGTTTCCTGTTCCGTTGTTGTAGGATAAATATCTGTTGTAATATTAGATTCTCTTCAGTGAATTTATTTAATTGGTAATTATTTTGTAACTGTATGGCATTTAATCGGGTACTCTAAAACTGCGGTAAGACTGAACTGTAGTTCAGACTTGCTGCTGATGATGATAGCTTGGCTATCGAAACGTGCGTCCAGTACGAATTAAGTGTTGTGGTAAGTGTTTTTAATGAACTGTTTCAGTGTATGGCATTTGTAACTGTATAACAAGTTTGAACTAAATACAAAAATATATTTCACAAAGCACTACTCTGTATATCTTTCATAATACAGCAAAAATAAGGACCATTGGCTAGATCCACATTAATAAAAATCGTTATTAAAGGTTCTATGGGACGAGTAATTCAATAACCAATAACTGTACACTTTGATTCCAAGAAGCTATATCTTTCATGCGTATTACCATTGCCATTTTTTACCATAGAAGTATAACAATATAATTATTCATCATTGTACAATTTTTCCATCCATCTCAAGCATAGACATCATCATTAAGAGTCAATAATCCGCAACAATCGCCATCTAATAGCGGTAATAATTAAATGTTCTGGAAATAACGGACCGCCTAATAGACTAACTAAGCCTAATAGACCATCACGAGATGAGATATGATCGGTCTCTCCTTTTCTTCGCATCCATACACGCACACATACACACAGTCCATAATCCAACCTCGTTCGACCCGTAGTTTGCGTCTCCAATAAACGAACGGCGAAGACAGTTGAATGCTTAGAATTCCACGGTACGAAACGATCCGGGTTGTACGCGATCCGGCATTATGTCAATGTTTCATTGTCGAGAAGGAGAGGAGCAGCAACAACAACAACGGCAACGGCAGATTGATAGATTCGACCGGTATTTTTCAATATAAAACTAATGAGAATGACTCGGCCAGCAGACCGCGTTTGGCCTGCTAGTTCGTTGGTCTACTATTCCTTTCAGATGGTCGTGGTCTCTGACGTGTCCGGAGCGCGCGGCCCTGTCGGGAGACCACCCAATCACAATATCACAACATTACCATTGTTACCTCATAATAAATAACGTTAATTGTTGACAGCTAGCCGCATCGAGCCAGCCCATGATAACATCTTAATTGCTCGCGTTGCTTAACCTTCCGCGACTGTGTTTTGTTAATCAAGGAGAGGTAGAATCTTTATTCCTTTGTTTTGCCAATTTTTCCCCTTACTCGTAATGGTGCTGATCTACTTAGAATTATGCTAATTACCTATGCTAAAGACAACCTTCAATTTTTTTCAAAGCAACTTTGTATGTGAAACAATAAATCTAAATCAAAGTGGCTCGCCAAACTTGGTTATAGAGCCAAATTCATGAATATTATCACGTAAATGCCTCGCTATCTATCTAGCCTATATAAACATGTATTGGTACTTACCTTGCGAGAAGGTTTGGGGAGTAGCTCTTACAAAGATACTCCAATACACCTTTCACTTAACTTTTATTTATCTTGTGCACAACTCCCTTGTATGTATCTTATCTCCCTTAACTCTCACTTACAACTCCCTAGCTCATCGATCTATACGCCAGAAGACACATCGCATGCTGTCTCAGCGTCTATCTGACTTCCGGCGCATCGGCCGATGATCTAGATGATGATACTACATTTTTTACCAGTGGAACTTTCCGGAACAATACCGTCCCCTTTGCAAAATATGTCCCAGCATATTGGTATACTTAAGGTTAGAGTAAAGGTATGACCACCAAAGTTCCGCTGCTAGTTAACCTATTCCTTATCCTATTAGTTATTTGAAAATGAACATTACAAATACAAATGCAAATAGAAAAAATAATTATTGGATGGATAAGAATAAGAACCATTATTGGACGCTATTTGAACTATTTCTGTTACATGGATCTTCCGGTGGAAAACGCTTTCAAACCATTCAACTGAAGTTTAGAGGTACCTTTGTCGCAAGCTTCGGAACGCTTTCTGTGCCACTCGCACGATTAGTCCTAAAATGTTCAGCTCATCTCTACCCTACTTTATTCAGACGGAGTTCCTGAGCTAGAAACATTCTTCCTATGGTTGGTCTAAGTACCATGAAGTATTCGACTCATCTCCACCCTACTCAGTTTAGATCGAGTTCCTGAGCCAGTCATACTCCTTCCTTGGTACCTGATAACCTTTTGTCTGGTCGAAGCTTAACGAAGTGCGCGGTCCATCTCCACCCCACTTAATTCAGACGGAGTTCCTGAACCGTGCGTTGACCTTGTAACGTGCCAACGATTCATTGCTAGAAGTTGAAGACAACCTCTTCTCCAGCGATTCCTGAATAAAAAAAAAATTGTAAACGTATTGGAGTATCTTCGTAAGCAGCCCCCCCCCCCCGCAAGGTAAGTACCAATACATATTTATATAGGCTAAATAGATAGCGAGACATTTACGTGACAATATTACTTAAGGTTTTATCATAATTCCCTCATATTCATATCGTAAATTTCTCACATTATTGCGATTTTTTTTGTGGTTTCCAGTTGTTTTCAAGGATATTTCCAACCAATATGGCCTTTGCGAAGAAATGAAGAAGATACGTAGAAAATGAAGTATGGTCTTGGTTGATCCTTAGCTATATATAATTTTCCTAAAGTTAACATGTTGCAGCTCCCGTTCCCTAATTCTGTTCCAATGAAGAAAAAAAACGGGCAACTGAACAACTGTTAGGCGACCCTCAAAGGCCTTGAAGTTGGAACTAAATAAACGCAACGAGTAATTCCATTGAAAATGGTTTACTCTTTCCTACCTTGACCATTTTCCTTATTCTTCTTAGTGAAATTTATGGGGACACATCCAGACCACCCCAACAATTATTTAGAAACATTCTGAATCAAATTTCCCAAAAGTTTCCTGAAATGAAAATTTTAAAAAATGTTAGGGATTTCTATTATTATTATAGTCGAGCCATGGCACAGATACCTTTAATCATTACGACCTTAATAGATCTATTGTAAAAAATACCCTTGTGTGTGTTAGAATAGTTGAAGGCTTTTAATAAACTTTAATACTACTCTAGGATCTTCTTCTTTCAGTTCAGTAGGTTCAAGAAATGGCCTACTAAAATATTGGTGTCTCCAGATCTTCTTGGCATAGATCTGATCTTCAGCTTTTCCTAGTTTGAATAAGTGATACTTTAGGGCTATATGACCTCTCATAAATCCTACCAGTAATCTAAGGTCCCCTTTGCTGAATGATAGCGCTATTTTTGTTGTCTTTGGCGAGTCTGAAATGAATGCTTTCCCCGATTTTTTTCCTGGAACACTTTCCCAGTGCTTAATTGCTTGTTTTATGTGGCTTTTTTGGAGACCACAAAAGGAGTTAGAACCAATGAAAGACATGTTCGCTGCTTTCTTGGCCAGCTTGTGTTCCTTTTCATGTCCTTCGATCCCTTGGTGTCTTGGGACCCACCGCAAGGTAACGTAGTTATTGCGTCCCAATTGCCTTAGATTGTATACACATTCGTGTATCAGACCAGATTCGTATGTGTAGGCCTTAATAGCGTTTAGAGGTGCCTGACTGTCGCTGAATATAGCTATAGTTGCACCTCGTATCCCTTTCTCGAGGTTCTTTATGGCTTACAGATTTAAAGCACAAATCTCTGCTTGAAATATGTTGGCGTGGGGTACTGTAAGTATTTTTAGGCGGTAATTAGGACCATTAATGCCTATACCTGTTCCGAAGGTTTTTCTAATGACGCACATAACTTCTACGTACAATAGAAACGCATTCTTATTCACGGCAATAATTACTATAGATTCAAAGCATTTGATTTAGTAGCATTTGGGTATTTTTTGCGGTCTTCTGCAACAATCTGTAAAAGAAATTATTTCCCTGTCAGTTGAAGTACCGTTGTTGTGTGGAACAATAATTTGATTTAAATATAATCGATAATACAATTTTTTTTTTGCTTCAACCCTCTATCAAGAAGTTTTTTCAATTTAAAAAGTAGCTTCTAAATGTCTTCTTTAAACAAATGGCACTAAACGAGCTAAATACAAAAAAGCTTTTCCTCTTGTGGCACCTATCCAGCACCGTATGTGTGCATAGTCAGCTGCCTGTTGATTGCGATCCTTACTTCGGGGCATTTACTACCAACTTGGCAATATAACCATATCACCAATATATCTAAAAATATATGTGTAACCGGGTAGCAGTAATATGTAGGTACATGTGTACAAGTGTAGAATCCTAAATAAGACATAATTCTGCGAATGTGTGTTTTTAATTTGAAAATTAACGCATATACGAGAAAGATAAACTGCGAATGTAAGTACTCTTTTTAAAATATGTGCCTTGAACTTGAAGCAAAATTCCATCATTAAAGGATATGGATAGGTTCCAGCTGTAAGCTGTAGTTATATCTAGGCGTGCGGATCACCTCTTTTGGTAACTTGTCTGCAATTCTGCGGGTGCAGCAAGAGTACATAATAGATCGTAATTTGGAAAGGAATGCGGGTGACAGCACCCATACTACGCGATTTGAAAAATGGACAGATAATAAAAATAACGTCGCAAAGTTAGAAAAGGTTGTTATGCATGTTTACCAGCTTACCTACTTATGTTAAGCAACAACTGCGTATTATAATGAATGTTATTTAATAAAGGAAGCCACCTATATTTGAAAAAATATATGAAAATGCTAAATCTTTAGTCCGAAAACATATTTCATTTAAGTATTCTCTTAAAAACAATGCACAAAATCATTTTAATGAATGGAAAATATTTTCTATAGTAGTCTGCAGTACGACATATCCATACATAATGTAGTAAATTATTCACATTGCTGGTGATTTTAAAAACGCTAAAGTAGGGGTTATCTACAGAATAATGTTCAAACAAAAGAGAACTTAATGCAGAAGTACACATAAAAACGTGCCTAGAAACAATAACCAAGATAATGCTAATAAATAACTCCTGGTACTGATGGAATCACTAACGACAGAAACAGTATGAGAAGAAAAAAGTATTAAAGCTTCTTGCTCCAGACCACATTGCTCTTACACAGCAACTGAAGTATTTCCTGGCGCCACCTAGTGCCAGTGGTCATAATCATACTGTCTCAGGTAGTGGCGACGGAAGTGGAATACAGATACCATACTTACCCACACAATGATATAACCTTTAACGTACAACGTTTCATAAACATTTTCAAGAGAAAGCAATAGTCGAAGATTTTGATGATCCAATTTTACCTTGACAAGATCCAACACAAAATATTGACCACGAAGTCTTCAACAACCATTTCCAAATAAGATATTGTTTCCACAGCCAAGAACCTACGTGAACAAGTTGTATCTACCTCTCTGGCTCTTAAATTTCACCAATATTTCGTTTTTATTTTAAAGCTTCATCAGGGTCATAAATGAGTTAATGTACTAATGAATGATTTATCAGTTCCTCAGTTGGACATAGTTAAATCTCTAAGTTCACAAGTTTGGTCTGCCTACTTTAGTTAATTCATGGATACCTTGATGGAGCTTTAAAATATTGGTGAAAACTGAAGAGTTACATTTTTCTGGAACCTTGGTCGTCATCCCGACAGTTTAAAATCATCTGTTAGTTTCTAACGACCGGCATACTCCTTGGTGTTTTAAAATCCACAATGTCATCTGTAACATCGCAAACAATCATCGCCAACCATAAAAATATCAAAGTCGTTGGTTTGACATTCTCGTGACAATGAGGTAAACAAGAAGACATATAAAAATGTTGACATCAGGCAAGTTTCGAGGAAAATTATTTAGAAATTTAATTTAAATCTAGTATTCAAAGTATTTTGGTTATTTAAAACAGTCAAAAAGAGTCTAAAGCTACTTGGAAGAAAATAAGAATAAAAAATTGTCCAAAGGAGAAAAAGGAATTAAAAATTTGACACCAGAAGAACCTAGAACATCACCCAGAAAGGAAGAAAAGAGGATTTTAAAGGCGAATTTCAAACACTTACACCTCTCTTGCAATTGTAAGTAGTTCTAAATTAATTGTAAATGGACTGCTGGAAATAAAAAAAAGACTTGTGACTATTTTATAATTTCATATTTCATTAGAAACATATCAATATATAAATGGCATTATCCTCATAGGAATTTCACCGCTTCTTTTTGAAACTTTTATAGTGTTTAGTTTATGATGTCTTTACCATTGATTGCTCCCATCAATTCATGGTTCATCCTCCGTCTAGGCATTTTCGAACCCATGATAGTCCTCATTACTGTTTTTTGAATATGAGACGTTCCATCAACTAATCCTTAAAACGTCGTCACCCTTCCTATCCAGAGGTCCTTCTCCCAGGATTCTTCACCCTAATTATACGTCTCCCTAAAATTCACAACCAATCTCTTACGTCCATTATCCACTATCAGTACCCACCTGCAAATTATCCGAAGATCCTTTCTAACCCTGCTAAAATTACGATGGACACAGTGACTCTTTCATCCAAACATTCCAACATTTCATCCACAATTGAAAGTTGAGTAGTTTGTGATTACTTGTCAACTTAATGTCGAATCCTTATCACCAAGTCTCAACGATACGTTCTATGTTTAGGAGTTCCTATCTCCACGACCACGATAATTTGACTGTCTTGGTTGAAACTTGTCTTTCTTCTTCCTATTTCCAGTTTCATGGTAAATACTACAAGCAAGCCTAACAATCTATAATCGCCAGTAAATGTGAAAGTGATTTAGTACTTACTATTAGTGCTTGTATGTTATCGGAAAATAATCTAAATCGAATCAATCGATCTTTTTCCATGGATTACTACGTGGAATAAAACAACTCTTAGCCTACCCAAATTATATTCATTTCTAAGTTACTTGTTCCCTAATTATTGCTACTACAAGTAGTATGCTTTCGTATAAGTTTCTTATGTTAGGTAGCCTAACAAAAACTTAACATAACGTAATTGGATTCGCAAGTTTTTAACGAAGTTGAAGTCAATTCCACGGAATTAAAACTACATAAAAGAGAATAATTACTATTATATCTTGTTTAGCTTTCATCTACACACATTTCAGCACAGAGAATGCTTCTTTACGTAAGAGGTTGTGCCAACCTATGCGCTGGTAATATAACAAAAGAACAAGCAATCAAAATGGCGAACTAACGACCGAACTGGCGGTTCCAATAACTTCCATCGGTGAAAAACCGATGTGCTTTCTTTTTTTCCTTTACCCTCGGTACACGCTGGCAGTTTCTGCGCCGTTCTCGCTGGCTTTACATCTTAATTAAGCACGCAGTAAACATTACTATTATAGTACCGACCTAAACGGTTTACTAATTAAATTTTATTGTTTATTCAATACGTTATTATGGGCACTTTCGAATCGCGTTAGTTAGCCGCTCGAAAGGAACAAGTCGGTCGGTGTTGAAGGTACTGGATATTGCCGCCGGGGGGCGCGCCTGTTAGAGACAGCGCCAATAATAAGGCAACATAATCATAACTTATTGCCGCATTGAGTGGAAGGAAAGGTGAATATACTAGACTTTACGGTGCAGCGCATAAATGAGATGTGCCAATCGTAATTAATTTGAGAATACATATCTGTATATATGTAACGTCAAAGCTCGTCTGTTTTGTTTGGTTTTAAATTATTGGTCGTTAATCTCTGCCTTAAACCAAGGTGTACATGGAAAGATTGACTTTTCAACACGTATTGATGCATGTTCAAGATTAGATTATTCATAATTTACGTATATATATTCGGAACATAGGATTTAAAATAAGTATTAACAACTTGTTCATCAATTTTACCAAAATCTTAGCATTTATATAAACTTCCCCGTCGGGAACTGGAGTTATAAACAAAATCAACAAACGCAAATCTTATGAATAACAAATTGATGCGAAAAAAAGAGATTTCAAAAAAGTTTGGAAGAAGCTCAAGCAATTAATTAATAATAATAGCAACAAAATACCAGATTATGTTGATTTTCCATCTGGAAGACAATCTAAACCTAAAATCGTTGCAACAAATTTTATTTCATTGGTAGTATCAGGGAAATACAGGAGAGCATCGACATAGTGTAAGAAGATTTGAATATTATCGAAAGTTAGTATGAAAATGTTAGCTTATTTAGGGAATTTGATTTTTTTCTGGTTAAACTGAAATGTGTAATTAATGTAATAATGTTCCAATTGTGATTGTGGATGCATTTTCTATTATCAGAGAAGCAATACAACAAATAATTCATCAAAGTTTCCGCCCGGGTATTCTTTGGAAAACTTCAAAAGTAAGCAAAGCCAAGGTTTCCTCAGAATTTAAACAAATTAGTATCCTACCAGTAATGAAGAAAATTATCAAACATGTCGCCAAAAAATAAAATAAAGCACGACAACGACGCGGTTCCAACCCGGAAGCCAAGAGTATAGAACAATATAAAGCAGTTCATCGAAAACAACTGAATATTTTCTGCCGTTCAATGGGATTTCAGAAGGAGTAATTCTAATGAAACATCTCAAAATAAGATTTTTTTTCTTTTAACATTTCTTAAAATACATAAGTGCTTACAAATTGGAGGGATGAAATAAAGAGTGGCAACAACAATTACACCAGTCGACCTTAAAAGAGCTTTTGAAACAATTGAGAGAGACCGATTGAGCCTTTGAAACAATTGAGAGAGACTGATTGTTAAAAGACTTAATTACTTGGTTGAAATATTTCAAGTAATTAAATTCGGAAGCAAATTATCTGAATCGAAGGAAGTTTCATTGAGAGTTCCCCAGGATTCGATGTTAGATCCGCTCTTGCTTATTTTGTACATCAATGAAAATCTCAAAATCACAAAAGTTCAAAAAGCCTGCAAATGAAAAATGTACAATTTTTGCTCAACAAAATTTATGTAGTTAGTACTGAATTAAATTTAGGCTGGCTTCGAAAGTAACATATTATATAAGACATTAAAGATTTTTACTGTTACCCCATTTTATGCAAAAAGAATACCCACAAAACATTAGTACTTATGTTTTCTTCCCGTTTACAGTTTCTTCTTATTTTTTGCCTATTTTTTTTCAGACTTCCCATCAAGTGTTTGCCAATAAAGCAAAGTATTTTTGTCTTATTTAATTTCATTTAACTTGATGCTCCAGCAACATGCTCCATATTTTCAAAAGATATGTAGAAAAATTCAAAGATCAAATATATATCTTAATAAGGAAAATCTGGGCAGAAGAACAAATGCCACGCAATTGGAAAAACTCGACTATAATTCCACTTTACAAGCAGGGAGACGCTATGAATTGTATGAATTATAGAGGAATATCTTTACTCGATATAGTGTATAAAATATTAGCAACGACAATTAAAAGAAAGTTGGAGGAAATGATATAACCGCTGCTCGAAGAATACCAAGCAGACTTCCGAAAGAGAAACCGCCGATCAAATATTTACAGTGAAGGAGGTCCTAACAGCTTGCTACGAGTACCAAATACCTGCACTGGTACTCTTCATCAACTTTGAGAAGGCATACGATTCAGTAAGGAGAAGAAGGCTTAAACATCAATGAAAAGAAATCCAAGATGCTGACGGTACGAGGAAGCAATCGAGACGCTGAGGCAAAATGTAACTTTAAGTCAGGAGAGCTGTCGTTCGAAGAGGTGGACGAGTTCGAACAGAAAGAAATAGACGCAAGGATAGTAAAAGGAAACAAAAGTACGGGCGCGTTCAACCATTTGTTGAGAGCAAAAGCAGGTATCGCGAAATACGAAAATGCGTTTATACAAAACTATTTTAAAACCAACAGTAACTTACGGTACAGAGACCTGGATTCTTAATAAAAGTGCCTAAGAAAGACTAGTACGCTGGAAGCGGAAGATACTGCGAAGGATATTGGGAGGAAAGGAGTCTGAAAACGGCTACGAGCGAAGGACAAATAGTGAGGTTTACGAATTGTTTAACGAGCCTACAATTAACAAATTTATAAAGGCAAAAAAGTTGCAATGGTTGGGATACATTGTAAGGATGGCAAACGGAAGAGTACCAAGAAGGATCTATGGAACTACACCAGACTATAAAAAAAAGGAGAGACAGAGGAAGAGATGGATAGAAGCGGTACTAGAGGATTTGTAACAAAAGGTAGTAAGAGACTGGAAAGCCAAAGACGGAAACAGAAAAAAATGGAGAGAAGTGACTAAGCTGTGGATCAGAACGGCCTGTTAATAAATACAAAAAATAATAATTCATGCTTAATATATTTTGGCTTCCGTCGATGAATTATGAAAATCTATAATTTTCCTTAGAATTTCCAACGCAATTAATTACTGACCTCGTCACCGAGACATTTTTTGAGTAATTAATTAGGTCGGAAATTCCAAGGAAAATTATAGATTTTCATAATTCACCGATTGAAGCCAAAATATAGATATTAATTAAATTAGTGTACTTGGCATGTAAAATTAAAAATTGTGGCAAAATATTGTGATATATTAGCAAATAAATATAACAACTAGGTATTAAAAAGAGAATGATTCTTGAATAGTCCTCGTGGTCTAGTGATTAACACACCTACCCGGCAAACGGGAGATATGAGCTTCGATTCCTCACCGGGACATTTTCTCCGTAATTTATTAGGTCTGAAATTCCAAGGACTTTAATAATTCATGGCTTCACATCCCTCAACAGCTTCCGCTAGTTACAGGGGGCATCGGTCGCCCATAAGCTATTATTACCCCTGTACCTCCGGAGCGACTTTCTCTGAAAGTTGCGAACCTGGGGTTCGAACCCGCTACCTCGAGATTGATAGCCGAGTGAGCTAAATACTGCGCTACCACTCCCAAGATAAATAGAGTTTTTCACTTACTTATTATATTTGGATTACCGAATTATTTTGAATTTTGAAGTTCACATTTTTGTATTCTAAATTCTAAGAACATACATAAGTGCAGCACCTAAAAAATTAGCATTATTCAATGATATGCTGCTCCATACATCACCAATTAATCATAACACCCTGTATCACCGCACAAAAACAAAAAAAAAGCACCGAAAGCGCAATGTCTTCAAACTTCGACCTGCCTGGCATAACGATCATCTTTTCTCTCGCCTCCTGACAAATGGTACCCCAGAAGATCTCTCTCCAAATTAAGATCTATTCCCGCGCTTATTAGTTCGTTACGCCACCGCCGCGAGGCACCAACTAATAAAAGCAGTTGAAAGTCGTGATGGCCGCAAAACGCATTGGTGATCGTAAAATATTGAAGAGTTCATTTCTCTTCTTCTGTTTTGTGGGTGTACCGGACGTCGTATAACCGTTTTCTTTTTATCTTATTTCAGCCAATTTGCTTGTTTGTCTGTAATTGCCCATTTATTTTTTCGACACTGATGGGAATTGAGAAGGAGGTAATGGTGTGTTTCGCTCTTTTTTTGTATTTCTGTATCTATGCAGATTGCAGCAGGATAGCACTAATCATCGTAACAATTTCATAAATTAAAGAAGGTTGAAAATTAGTGCTTTTATGATCTTTTCTAGTAGATTTCGAGCGTCTGAATACGTCCTCTTTAAGCTTTTGTCTATAGCTTTAACCGCTTTTAAGTTATGGGTATTTGAAGCTTTTGGTCGTTACAATTGAATGGTAATAAAAAATCGGGGACTAGTAGCATTTTGTCTGAGGAAATATGCAGTCCTAGAAAGTGAAAGTTTTATCCCTACTTTGGGACACGCTAACCTTCGAACAATTAGAGATAGAGAAATTGGCTCTCTTTAGCTGTGAAGCGCTTGCCGTTATGCTCCTAACCCAAACATAGAATGAAATTTATCTTTTAAATCGAAAAACTTAATCAATTGTTTCTGAGAACATAGAATACAGAGTACCTTTGGACTCTACAATATCTAATGTTTAAAAAACTGCATATACTTTTATTTTAGATATAATTTTCTTGTAGAGAATGAAATCGAATGAAAATTATAGTAAGTGTTAGCATCAACTGTCTATATAATAATAATATTGTTCTAAAGTGTCTCTATAGCCTTGTCCACAATGCTTACAACTGAACTTTGGAAAAAATAAAGGTGCCATGAATGACTATATTAATGGAGGTAATCTTCAGTAGAAATAGGAACGTTGAGATTCCACCAAAAAAAGGTTCACCTTTGTCGTTTTTCTTTGTTCATATTAGTTTACGTATTTTATAACACATAATACATTTATTTCTTCGACTGATGCTTAGTTCTAGCGGGCAAGTTCTTTTTAAGGTTAGGCATGCGAATTCAAAGTCTTTCGTAATAAAAATGATTTAATTTTGTTATATCCTCCAAACTAACATTGAAGAAAATCTGCCGAAGAAATACGTTACATTTTACTAATAAAGAAAGTAGGGAGTATTTTGCATCTTGTACCGAATTTCCAGGAATTATTTTCAGAAATACGTCAACTGCCAAAGATAGCTTTGGAGGTAAGTTCAAATGTACTTAACATCCTCATTTGCAAGATTTCTAAAACAATTGTCAGAGACCAATTCACTGTGCTCGAATTGGAGACTTTTCGTTGCAACAAGCTGGACCACCCAGGGGTGAATCTAATTCGAGTATGCTAAATCCAGTGGTGCTAACCGTTTTTAAAAGTTACCTCGCGTTTTCGAGCAATTTCAATTTAAAAATTTTAGGCCCAAACACTCCAAAAAAAAAATTTTCATCATTTTTTGACCATTTATTGAATTTAAATCGACAAATACATATCGAATAGAAACTATTTGAAAAAAAATTAATCGATTCACTCGATTTTTTTTAATTTTTTTTGCAAAAAAAAAACGTCTTTCTTGATTTTCTTCATTTTCCATTCTCTGATTGTCCTGATTCTTCTGTATCGTCATTTTCTTCTTATAAATTCCAACAAATGTCACCTTTTTGCCGCTGTACCTGTGTTCGAGCCTCGCCGTCAGTTAATGAAAACGCTCGCCATGTTCATCGTTTGGTGATTGTTCGGCGAATTTTTCTACATGGGAATGCAAAATATGAATTTTTAATGACATTCGAACATTTAAACGGTGAAAAGCAGTGAGCACGTCTTCAATTAGTATGCGCCAACTTTCGGATCGATGAATTCCGAGAACATTGTCAATAACCGCTTTCACAGAATCCCATGCCACAAGCTCAATATCAATGAATGCATTTTCAAATCGTTTGTCCCTCATCAAACGACGAATGTCCGGTCCATTAAATATTCCTGTAAAATAAACATATAACAAAATGATATTTCAATAGATCAACATTCAGATTTAGACATCTATCTCCTTTTATTTCCATCCCACTTAACCCTGGAAAAATATGACGCAATTCGTTGAATGCATTTCCTTCTGGGTTCAATGCTTTTATGAAATTTTTAACAATTCCTAGTTTGATGTGGAGCGGTGGTAACAAAACCTTTTCGATCGGTACAAGTGGAATCTCAATAATGTTGTTTTGTCGCAATGTAAATTCCTCACGTAAAGGCCAGTTTCGTTCATTATATTAGTCGCCGGCAAAACGGGTATTCCACATGCACGTGCAGCATTTTTGGTGTAACCCGTTTGCATACCTCCTGAAAAAGCCACTACTTTTAAGTCGGTACAAATTTTCCACCTTTGGTCATTATATTGCACTAAATCGATAATTTTCGGGGATGGAAGCTTCTAGAAGGTTCACGGATGGTCCATGAACGATCAATGGGAGGTTCTCGAAGGTTCCAGAAAGCTCTTCGGCCATTTATCAGATTTTACGGAAAATTCCAGGATATTCTAGAAGGTTCTTTGGGCATAACATTTTTAAATTGAAATTGCTTGAAAACGCGAATTAACTTTTAAAAACGATTGGCACTGTTGGATTCAGCGTACTCGAATTAGGCTTACCCCCCAGGTGTCCAGCTTATTGCATTTTGCAACTACTTGATTATTATTAAGAAAGATATGCAGAGTGTCTACCTAATGGGTGGGCGGAACATAATTCTTTTCCTGTGCAATTTAGAAAAAAGTATTCATTTTTATCTTCCACTAGGTGGACACGCTATATAATTATAGAACACCAACTACTGTTAAGTTGATAAAGGAGTACTTGACTGCACAGAGAAAGAAAGTTCTTGACCCAAAAAAATATGCATTCAGTCAACCAAATCGTCATTTTAAATGGCGGCAAAAAAAATATTTTTTTAATTTAAAGAAATAATTTTTTTGACATCATTGTTTGATTCAAACATATGATCTCTTGAAACAAATACTACTAGATTCAAAAGTAGAGACAATTTCAGACATGATTGAACGAAACCAGTTAAAGTGGTTCGGTCACATCTGCAGAATGTGTGACAAAAGACAAGCCAAAGAGTGTGGGAAGCAAGAAGAAGAAAGCTGCACGGGGAAGACCGAAAAAAACCTGGAACGACGAAGTGGCAACCATTTTGGAAAAAAAAACTGTAACACGGAGAGAAGCAAGAACGAAAGCTAAAAATAAAAAAGTTTGTACATGCTGTTATGTAATGTTTATAGTTTACATAATAGTTTAAACACCTTACACCTTAAAAATCGTTAAATTTTCTTGGTGTTCGACTTATTGCTTACATTTGCTGGGTGAGCCAATTTTCTGACAAACCCTACTTACGTATTTCCTAGACTCTTAGAAGTGTTACAAAACCTTGATGAATATTGTACTAGATTACACCCATTGTGTAAAATTATTTTCAAATACTAAAAGTGTTTTAAAAGCAAGCAGCACGTTGAAGGTGCAATTTTTAAATTAAGCACTCGACATATTTTCTTACATTCATATTCAGCAACGTCGAGTTTATACAGTCATTCTTTTAATCTCTGGTATTAAGTTCACTTATCAAAACTTATTTTCCTGCGTACCTGGTTGGAGCAAATAATCCCATGTAATACTGCAAACTTGGTCCATTGTTACTGTTTGACATAAAAGGACCTTTATTTCATCTTATTATTTATTTATATATAAGCACATCGTTTAGTATAGCATATTGAATGCCAACTATAGATCAGATAAACTTCACACTTTGGGAGACTTATCTCTTGTAATTCTTCTGGTTGTCGAGAAGTATGAGAAAGTTGTAAAAATTTGGACCTAATGTGATATTTCACTACAAGCACCAGAAGTAGAGAGTTGGGGGAGAGAAGGTATTGTGTCGTACTTTCTGCTTTGCCTTTAGCCTTCAAAGTTAATAACACGCGTTACGAAACTTAATAAAACACTTACTTGTTTTATTTTTGTAGCTTCCCTTTTCATATCCATTTTCTGGAAAACTGTTTCTGTTCTTTCAGCGACCGAATGAAGGAATTTGAGAGCAAGCGCTGATTCTCCCGCTGGGTAATTGTAAATAATACGGACGATCAACGAACAACTCTGTTACGAAAAGGTCTCCGCGGGCCCTCCACGAAACCCCCAGGGGCACCAGGACCCCCCATCAGCGGTTAGGTATATGTTTCTGTCCACGGCCATGCCTATTATTAACTGTGAACATGATATTTGTATTTTTTTCATCGTTCGCCTTTTTTTCGATTCTTGAGGTTTTGGTCGTCGATATGTGGCTTTAATTTAATATTGCTGGTGCCGTCCGTTGACTAAATGGCCTTTTAGAATCGTCATTATTATTGATAAAGATGTTCAGTGCTGGAGGTGAAAGAGAAGGCACGCCTATATGTTTTATTTTTAGTACACTTGGTAAGTCATGTAAGTATATCATGTGGGTAGGTAGTCAATTCAAGAATTATTGGGGTAAAGTTAATCATTTCATTCATTTGTTTGGGTTTCTTATTGGTTCTACAAATTTAGTAACGAGTATTATATTAGTTTTGACTTATTTCGTCTCCTTTTTGAACTAAAAACTTACATTTTTTTTAACAAAAACCTTATAACAAAGCATAAAGATATGTAAATCACGTGCTCAAACATTATGTCACTTCACTATCACCCTTACAACGCCAATTCTCTCAAATTAACCGCACGTTTCAACAAGTAACAATAAGCTATCTTTAGAGGTAAAAACTAAACTAAAAAACTAAACTAAAACTACAGTCTGTCACGCAAGAGCGTAGCTGCGATTATCACTAGCCGGTAAATCGTATCGCTGTAACTGTTCTTTTTGTATGTAGATGGAGCTCTTGTCGTTTTCGCAGTATGTATAAGATCACGAGGACCTAAAATGTCACATGCAGCCGCTGCAAAATACATGAAAATGTCGCAGCAGTTCGTTACCAAGTGGATTAACCGATTTTCGGATGTCGATGGCTTTCCGAATCGTGGGTATATTGGCAAAGTGTCGAACAAAGCCAAAAAAAAATGATTCTTGCCTTGTTTTCGACAAATTCTGCCTTGACTTTGCGTGATGGTGCCGAAAAACTTTCCAAAAAAGGTTTTAAAATATCTTACGAAACAATTCGTAATCATTTGCGGAACAATAACATTAAGTATCGAAGCTCATTGCTAAAACCATTGCTCAGTGAAAAACACATCGCAAAACGCCTCACGTGGGCCCAAGAAGAAGAATGGGGCAACGTAATTTTCACCGACGAAACATCTTTTTGGGCATTTCCAAGCATTACACATGCCTAGGCAACTTTGACAAGCAAATTACTCCAACGGACTGTAAAACACCCTATCAAGGTCCATGTTTGGGGGTGCATTTCTGAAAAGAGTTTTGGAACGTTGTTTCTATTCACTGACAATGTAAACGTCGAAAAAATAAACAAAATATATCAGAAAGCTTTGTTACCATCTGCTGAACGCTGGTATAAGAAAAAGATGGAAGATTGGATCCTTCAAGAGGACAACGATCCGAAACATCGGAGTAGAGCGTGCAAAACGTGGACAGAGCAAAAAGACGTAGTCACTTTGGATTGGCCTTCTCAGTCACCCGATGCGAATCCCATCGAACATGTATGTGCAATTTGAGTCAACTATCTCGACGAATTCGTAAAATTTTGAGGTCTTTTCAGAAAAAATACGCCGAAAATCTTGTCAGAAGCATGCCGCGGAGATGCCAGGACATTATTTATGCTGGAGGAGACTGGACGTCTTACTAATAAGATTGCGAAAACAACAAGGGTTTCATCTACGTATAAAAGAAAAATTACAACGATACGACTTACCGACGACCGATAATCGTAGCTACGCTCTTATATGACAGACTGTACACTATTTATAAATTTTTGAAATAACAGTAAACTGATTGCAATCGCACTCGATTTAAGAAAGAGTGAAGGCTAGGAAATCCGTGATTTTCTTCTTACTGTCTCAATCCACGTTCCCCATCGCGTCAATACTGGCTGATGTGGTAGCGGAATTTGCGGATACAATTGCTTAAACACGCGGATATATTTGGGAGATTTCACAAACACTTTTTTGGTAGATGATATTAAATCATTCACCCTAGGATACTTGCTTCGAATTGTTTCTGCTACGAGATGACACGCGTGTATGAGGCATGTTATGTGAAAAAAAGTCGGAAAGCGTACTTTTAACATCCTACCAGCTTTCAGCATCATTCAGAAGCTAACATGGTGATTTGGGCTCCTACGAATCTTTTTACTGGCTAACAACAAGGAAGCTGCTGTACCATTACGTTTTAAAGGAAGCGCCGCAATATGAATCACGCTGTGTTTTTGAGCATCAGTAGTTTCGTCCACAGTGAGTCAGATTTTTTGATTTCGCAACTCATCTTTTATACAGTCTTTTACTGTACTTTGCAGCTTCCATGATGGAACATATTTATCCCAAAAAAGACGAAAGTTTTCATTATCTACTAGGTGTTGTGGGATGTTGCACGTGCTCAACACGAAAATAAAGTCATACAAAAATTGCCAGTACGGCATATTGTTTCTTAAATTCAATACATGGCGTTTACTTTTAATATGACTTCTACATTCAAATATCGTGCGACCTAGCAACCCTATACCGCAAAATTTGCAACGAATGTGCGAACCTGTAAATTCCAAACCAGGGAAACGGCAAATATATTTCTTCACATGCGATGCTAGAGGTACACCAGGCTTACGTCCCATGTTTTCGAAAACACACAATGGGAATCCGATAAATAACCGAACGGCCTAACTCCTCAATGTCTACCGCATTGCTGAACTCTGCATCCACAAACGTACATACACCCTCCCGTACAGGCGTCTCAGGGGGTGCAACCGTTTGTCACGCTTTAACCATAACAGATCCTTTGCTCGAATCCATGTATCCATTTCTTCCCTCTAATCTAAAGCGTCAGAAACGAAGTGAATAAAATTTAACAGATTGATTATTGTTAGATTCAGCTTCTCATTTAATTTAAAATTTGGTTTTGTTTATATTATAAATTGAAATTAAAGAAGGCAATGAACACAGTTTTATTGTTTTAAATTTCGCACGCCCTCTACAGACATTATGCTTGAGAAAAATGTTACACCGTTAGTCACCATATCGACTCGTAGATAGATCGGTTCCGCATTAAAAAAAACCGCCTCATGTGACCGCGTGTATAAACCGCCTAAAGTTATATTGCGCCACCGCTTCGCCGCTACAGAATCTGTAACTTGTTCGCTGTCCCTAGTATTCATTTGCATATTTGCATAGTTATTCTATTTTCAACGGGCATTTATCAGTCGACTCTAAAAAAAGAGCTAAAATACCACACAATAGTCATGGAGGAACGACCTCTAATAAATCCATGTTGTTAAACATTTAGAATATATTTCACGTTCGTAAATAATCTTTTCAAACACCCTAGAAAAGGCCGAGACAAGTGCCGCAGGTCTGCAATTCTTAATAATATCTCTTTCGCCTTCTTGTGAATAGGGACAATTTTGGAAATTTTCCAAGCACTTGGAAAGATTTCATACTGAAAATGGCAGTATATAAAACTACAAAGGGCTCAATAAATATTTCAGCAAAGCCTCTATACAAAAATTCGGGAATGCCATCAGGCCCTTCAACTTATTTATGATATCAGCCTGATCAACACTTATGATCCGCAGTGTAGATGGAATTCATTCACTGGAAAAGTTTGGACAAAGTGCGTTGAACCAAAGGGGGACTGTGTCGAAAAATAAATGCATTTTTTAAACAGAAAGCACGACCGAGAACTTTTCAACTTTCCTTCGTATGTACGACGACACTAGACCAAAAGAAAGAAGATATGTGCATAAAAGATATGTCAAAATCTTTAATTTATATTAACCAATCGTCAAATCGACGTGAGAAAATATTATTTTTACACCTGTTCCTCGTCGCTTTTTCCACTATATAGAGAAGCAATTCTTCGAAAGAAACGACAAATCTTTTTTCGGTCATTAGCACGCGGTACTCCTATATTGTAAAATTCCTAGGCCGACTAAAGAAGTCACCTAAACGAATCGGTTCCCGAAAGAAAATTATTCGGTCTCAAATTGCTTTGTAGCGGACCACTTGACCCTGAACAGTTAACGATCCTGGTCAGGGGTAAGACGTCCCGGCGGTTTATTTCTTCTAGTGAGAGACCCCAATTTGTTAAATAGTTTTTTCGGTCCTGCATTTTTTGAAGAACGACCGTATTTATTATGATATATTGTCTGATTTCTTTTTTTTTTTTAGAAGAGGCTCGACCAGAAAGAAGAACTGGACAGAAAGAATGTAGGTGGACGATATAGAAAAGAACGCATTATACTCCTAGGGTTATTGTCATTTTTGACAAAAAGCCTCTACTCAGTTTGTTAGATGTGAAGGCTTCTATAATGGGGCTAGATGATTTCTGTGATCATTAATAAACATGGATGGTGCAGTAAATTATGGCAATTCATATTGAAAATTGAATAACACCTACCTGCAGCATATATTTAAAGGTAGCCGTTCTTTAACCAAGTTGAAATATACAATAGTTTTGTTAATATTCAAAATTTGATGAACGAAATGCAAACAATAGTGTAGAAAACGTACACGTAAAGAAATGGTTTCATGTATTAAGAAAATAGATTTTCTTGGAAAAGTCAGGAAAATATTTTTTATTTCAAGACTACAAAAATGTATAAAAGAAGAAAATAATTTTCTTGAAATTTTTGAATTAAATAAATATTTTCTTAGGGTTAGAAAATAATAAAAAAAAAACGAAACAAGAAAATGTTTCTTCCAAGTAAATCATTAAGTCTTAAGTTAAGAAAATATTCATATTAAAGGTAGGAATGGAAAAAATGGTCCAGATCTCACAAAGTTCTATTGAGAAATTAGGCGACCGGTTCCGTGTTAAAAAAACAGATCATCTAGCCAGCTACAAGAATATCCAATAAAAGAAAAATTATAATGGAAAAAAAAGCCTAAAGTTTATAATTAAAATTAGGAGCAAGTGAACGAAACTAATAATAATAATAATAATAATAATAATAATAATAACAATAATAATAAAGGAAATTAACGGGGAGATCAAAAAGAACTAGAAAAGGAGATTAATGGGCACAACCCGCATAGTAGCCGTATACATGTGTTTCGGACTTGTTAGTCCTCATCAGTACGGCATAACTAGGAGTAAGGTGGAAGCTACCTAGGGACGACAACAAATGGAGCACGTCAGGAAGCCGACCACCATTTGCAACTCAGGTCAGAAGATACTCAAGGCGGGGTCAGTTGTTGTGCTTAAACTTGAGTATCTTCTGACCTGAGTCGCAAATGGTGGTCGGTTGTCAGTTCTGAACGACTAAATGTGAGGTTAGCCACTCGTTGGTAACTAAATTTCCCTCTTGCGGAGAAAAATGGAAATTTCCTCGTTACCATTCCCTCCCAGGCAACTGGCCTTGGGGCATGGATGTTAAATCTTAAATATAAGTCCAGATAACGACAAGTGTGGGGTAGCATGGACAAATCTACTCGTCAGTTAATTTTCCTATTCACGTAGTTCGTCCAAATTCATGTAGAAATCGTCTAAAATAAGCAACAGCGTAAAGTGAAAGGTATTTTAAATAATATTTCATCAATTAAATCTTTATCTGAAAGGTTTAAGTAAATTATTAGAGAATTTTCACGTTTAAAGCTTGTCAGTAACATTTTGTATCATAGAATCTTCGAAATACAACCTCCTAGTTGAGTCACTGCATTCATTCTCGTACGTTATTTGCAGAAATAAGCTCATTTGATCGAAATTCATCGTAAAAGTTTATATTTGGGTTAAATTAACAAAATTGGCTATGGAATAAAACAATCGCCGGTCTTTCGCGATTTAAAATAAAAGAAAGAGGAGCGACGCCATAATTTTTCATCAATCTTTATTCGGCCTTGGTTGAATCTAAGTGTTTCTTAACTCCGATCCCCATTTAAAGTGCTCGATTGTGAAATCAAAGTTTCCTGTAGAGGTTATATAAACAGAGAGTTTATATAACATTGGCACCGTTCCAATTTCAAGGTTAGTTACATGTATAATTTTAGAATTCGTTAATTTTGTTTTATTAATTTGGAAATTCGTTATAAAATTGCCGAAATGGTATCCAGGGATACTCCCGAACCCACTAAGAATCGTTAATTTAGTTAAAAATTAGAAATTTTAACAATTTTCCCAAAATTCCCTGAGAAAGATATTTCAATACATAGGTATAAGTTGCAATAAAAAACATCTATACTATAGACTGTAATTAAATTTTAGTCTAGTAACTAAATTATTAGGTATCAAAATGTATAAAAAGACCCTTCCTCCCCCTGTCCTTTCCATGTGCCCAATAATTTGTTATCAATCTTTATTCAGCTTTCGTTGAATTAAAGTGATTCTTAACTCCGATCCCAATTTAAAGTGCTCGATTGTGAAATCAAAGTATTTATTTGAAGAGAAAAGAGTTAAATTTCCAGAACAGCCAATTTCCTGTAGAGATTATATAAACAGAGAGTTTATATAACATTGGCATCGTTCAAATTTCAAGGTTAGTTACATACATAATGTTAAAATTCGTTAATTTCGTTTTATTAATTTGGAAATTCGTTATAAAATTGCCGAAAGGGTATCCAGGGATATTCCCGAACCCACTAGGAATCGTTAATTTAGTTTAAAATTAGAAAATTTAACAATTTTCCCAAAATCACCTGAAAAAATATTTCAGTATTTTGATATTAGTAATAGTAGTAGTAGTAGTGCTTTATTCAATATTATTTCACGACATGAATACATATATGGGTATATATAAGTCGTACAGTACATATAAACACACACAATATATACAAATAAACAAAAATATTAGTCGTATAAATGAACAACAATACAGTACATCTTATACAATGTCACAACTATGAAATACCAAAAACAATCACTTCAGCTATGCAAATGTAGAACATAAAAAAATTAAAACTACCCACCAGTACGATCCAAAATCTTGCCCAAACGTTATTAATTAAAAAGTTCTTAGCGGTCATTTTAAATTCATTCCTACCCCTTATTTTCCTAAGTTCAGAAGGAACTGTATTCATTATATATTCTAATAGGCATGGAAACTTATGAATGTTGATGTGGTGTAGATCTCGAAAGCGGTAATCTCAAAACGTCAGCTTGTCTTGTTCGATAATTATTATCGTTATTACTCTGTAACGAATCTATATTTGCGCGAACGTACAGAAGACATTGATGTATGTATTGATTAATTACAGTAATAATTCTGAAATCCTTAAGCAGGGATTTGCAGGATTCCCTGCTTCCTACATTGGCCATTGTACCTAAAGCTTTGTTTTGAATCCTGAGTATGTCACCGATGCCACTACTTTCCTCCCAAAACAGAATGCCGTAGATCAAATTGGCATTAAAATAAGAAAAATAGGTAACATGTAGCAGAGATTTATTTGTTACAAATGTCTCTACATCGCCGAATCGCGTAGAGTGCTTCATTTAATTTTATGTTTAAATTATCCATATGAGAAGTCCACTTCAAGGCATTATCAATATAAAACTTAAAATTTGAAATGATTTCTTGGTTGTTAACGTGTGATTATCGAGTGTTACAATGTTAAAAGAATCTGTTTATTTATAGATTATGATATTTGTCTTATATGAATCAATAGCTAATTTATTCCCACGATACCACTCGGTTAATCCGTTCAGAACCAATTTAGTATCTTCAATTAACAAATCTAGTGATTTGTTAGCAATCGATAAAATAGCATCATTTGCATACAATGTTAAATTATAATTCATACAGAAAGATAGACCATTAATAAAAATGATTAATAACCCTAAAATAGAACCTTGTGGTACACCGGTTTTAACTAAGGCCATATTAGAAAAATAATTTCTTACTTCACCAGATGCTAAAGCTTTTTTTATTTAAACGGTTTGAAACCTATTAGTTAAGTATGACTCAAAAAGAATGGATAACAATGAATGGTCAATTTTGACAAATCGCAATTTACGGAAGCTACAAAGTTGTCTCTGTTAATTTGGTCATAAGTATATGATGATATTTGTTGTAGAGCAGAATTTGTAGAAAACTTGCTTCTGAAGCCATGTTACGATCCGCCAAAAAAGCCATTATGTTCGAAGTAGCTAACTCTCGTCTTTAAAATAGTTAAATATACTAGGTAATATCGACATAGGGTGATAGCTCTTCGGTACGCTCGTATTGCCGGACTTGTGAAGCGGAATTACTTTCAAAATCTTTTACTGATCAGGACAATATCCATTGCAAAAACACTCGTTGATTATGTATGCCAGTGGTTCAACTATATATTGAACTATAATTTTTAACATCTTAACCGGTATTTCATCCAGACCAGTTGAGTGTGCGTTTTTAAAGTTATTTGTAATGCTTATTATTTCATACAGTTACAGGATTCAAAAAGAATGTAGCATTGGAATGAAATTTAATATCGTTGGTAATATATGGAATTTGCTTAATTAAGTTATTTGGAAGATTTACAAAGAATTAAATGCGTTAGCTAGTTCCTGGCCACCGTCTAATACTTTATCATTCATATTGAACTGAATATTATTCATACGCTTTACATTATTGCCCGTCTTCAAACTGATAACATCCCAAATGGCCTTGTTTATGTTTTGTGAATTTAAGATATAATCGTCCGCACGCATGCGTCTAGCAGATGCGATAACTCTTTTAAGAAGAGTTTTATACTTTGCATAATAGTTATATAATGTAATGTTTAGGTAAACTTGTAAAATGTAGAGCAGTTCCCTCTTTGTACGACATGATGTCCGTATTCCAGTCGTTATCCAGGAATTATGCTGTTTCAGTAAATTGTTTTTTTTTTAATAGGAAAATGCGTTTGATCGAAGAAATTTGTAAAAGTACTCGAATTTGTTACCCCTATAATTATAAATGTCATCCCAAGAAGCAAATTTTATTTTGTCAATAAATTTTTTACAATTTTTACTATTAGGTTGTATCAAAAGTTTTCGCCACTTTTCGTACTTACCGCATAGTGAAAAGTGGTGAGCATTTTTGATACAACCTAATATTATAAACTCTACGAGTTTCATAAAATTCTGTATTATTAGTAGAGTTTGTTAAACAGGTGGTACCGGATGGTGGTAGCGTAGCGGTAGTGGCGTGGGTAGGGGTAATTTTCAACTCGTAGTCGATCTCGACAGTACCGTGAGAGAGTTCAAAGCGACAGTACGTTGCACGCTGCACGCCAAATAAGTACGCGGAGATGGGACGCCCAAAGGGTGTAACGTTCCCTTCGAATGTGAATAAATATCTCAGGCATTTCCCTGGATTAAAATATAGAAGTCCGCATATTTATTCAGAATATGCAATAGCGGATTGCTAAGTCGGGATAGTTTTGAATGTAGAAAACATTGTAAAAGTAAACGTCATGTATTGAATTTAAGAAACAGTATTCCATACTGACAATTTTTATATGATTTTATTTTTATGTTAAGTGTGTGCAACATCCCACAACATCGAGTATCTAATGAACACCTTCGTCTTTTTTTGGGCTAAGTACGTTTCCTCATGGAAGCTGCCAACATCTTTGCAATTACGATACAATTTGCCGCGTGTGCAAGGTACAGTAAAGGAATGTATAAAAGACGAGTTGAGAAATAAGAAAATCTGCCTATGTGTGGATGAAACAACTGATGCTCAGAAACACAGCGTCATTCATGTTGTAGCGCGTCCTTTAAAACGTGATGGTCCACCAGCTTCATTGTTGTTATGTAGTAAAAGGATTCAGAAAACTAATGCAGAAACCGTTGTCAAGATAATAAAAGATTCATTGAGAGAATTTTGTATCGCAGGAACCTAGGATGTTGAAAATATGTTTTCCGACTCTTCTTCACATAACATGCCTCATACACGCATGTCACCTCGTAGCAGAAACCATTCGAAAGAAGTATCCGATGGTGGATAAGTTAATAGCATCTACCAAAAAAGTGTTCATCAAATCTCCCAAACACATCCGTGTATTCAAACTATCGTGTCCGAAATTACCACCACCACCTCAGCTTGTAATAACGCGATGGGGAACATGGCTCCAGGCAGTATCTTACTATCAGAAATATTTTTCACAAGTGAAAAATGTCATCTTGAAACTTGATTCAAATGATTCTGCAGCAGTTCGAGATAGTCAGCAACTTTTTTCCAATTCGGACGTTCAACAAGGAATAGATGAAATTTCCATGAACCATTCTGAAGTTGCACAAGCTATTGAGGAATTAGAAAACAGTCACTTATCGGCACGAGACGCATTAAATTGCATAAACAATTTACAAGCCGTTCTAGAAAACTTGACGAACACTATAGGAGTCGATGTTGCTCAAAAATTTAGTGCAATTTTAACGAAAAATCCCGATTTACAAAAGGTTCGGTCTATAACTGAAAATCAAGAGTGCCCAGATGAGAAAAAGGAATATCTGACATTTGCAAATCTTACTTCATTGGATGTCGAACGGTAATTTTCGAAGTATACGACAACGTATTCACAACACCGTCGACGGCTGAATGAATCGACAATGGAAGCGTTGCTGATGTTGCAATTCTACGCAGCTTACCAGGGCGGTTGCCAATTGCCACAGTGGTCATCAAGACGACAGGAAAAGGTAACAATATTATTTTTCACTAATATTGTATATTTTTTAACAAACTCTAATTATTAGTGCTGTTTATTTCGTTTAGGTCGGCGAAGCAAATAACTTGTTATTTTATTGGGTTAATTCGCTTGTTTTTAAGAATTGCCTGTTGAACTTTTTTCATATTTCATATTTCTATATTCATTTTATTCTAACGCGTTTTAATTGTAATAGATAAATAATTCACTTTATTACATTTTCTGTACTTTCCCTGTACTTGGGTGTATCCTGTTGGGAAATAAATCATATTATTATTATTATTATTATTGTCAATCTTTTATTACAAACGACATATCCAAGGACAACTAAATACTTCTTGGTGTGTATGTATTTCTTCTTGTACATATGTACATTTAATGTTTCAAAAGGTTTTCTAATTCAGACCAACTACCAACGGTAACAAATTACCATCACTAATACTTCACTTTATACGAAATGCAACGATTATTACTTCTAAAGACAATTTACACAACATTATCCATTATCTAATACGTTCACGTCGTGCAGCTAATTACTCCCCTATTGGAAGCAAATGCACTTCTCTCTTAAAAAGTTGTAACAGTAACGCTGCTATTTGCCAACACGAAGCACGTACGCGGCATAGATGCGAATAGGGCCGCGTCGTCAAGTTATTCCAATCATAAAATGAACGTTCTCCGTCTCGATAGAGGATAGTCAGCAATTTTATAATAGAATAGGCAATAAATACCCAATAGGTGAAATTGGAATTTTTTTCCGAAGCGATAAACCCGTTTTCAATTACGACGCATTCGTAGTATAATCACCGTTCAGTTATTTTATTAATTTTCTAACGATTTCAGCGTACAGACCATAAGAGCTCCGAAGTACGACATTAAAATATCTCGCATAGGCAATGAAAATCGTAATGCCAACATTTACCGGTTATATATTTGTTAATGCAATGTACGTTGGGGTCGTTATTAGGATGTTATTACTTTCATATCCTGTGTAATAATACTAGTAATAATTTTCAGTAGAATACCTACTCGTTATCTAACACCGTTCGTAACGAAGTCGATAATGAAGTGTACGGGGAATATTATATGCCGTGATAATTGTTGAATAAAATTTATTCCGTAATTACTTGCTGCATAATATGAATCGTTATACCTATCTAGCTTAATGAATACAATTTCAGTCAATTGACTCTCCACTAAACAAGCTGTCGACATCTGTTGAATAGTACTCGAACTAAAGCAATGTTATTAGATGTATCAAATAAATCCAGGTATTTCTCTTTAATAACTCAATAAAAATATACTTGTGTAATGTGATACTCTAAATAGTTTATTTAATTGAAAAAAAATTAAAACAAATTAACATTATTTATAAAACAAAATACATTTAATTAATTTTAACTGTGTCCCCACCATCTATGAGTCAATAGTCAAACATTCAAGTTGTCTTGTTATTACAGTAAATACGATATATAAAACGGAAACTATAATATGTAGTATGCCTACTGCTGAGTAGATGGCACCAATAACCATCGCAAAAATAATTCAGTATATTCTTTTTAAAATTAAATTTTAAATTTGCTATTAAAAGACCAGATATATTTAATTCAATGAAAATAAAAATAATATCAATAAACACGAAATAGGTTTTAATATTAAATTTTATCGTGATACACAATTTTCTAACAAAAAAACAAAAAAAAAGAATTTTTGTGATGTTTATTTTTTTATTATATTGAACAGAGTTGAAATTTATGTAAAAATTAAAAAATACATCTTAGATTTTATTAAATAAATTAATAGGGCTATTAAATATAAGTCCGACAATATATGATTATTTAACTGTTGTCCATTACTTTTCAAAAAAAAAAATGCCAAATTCATGAAAACAGTGTTCCTTCAAAAGCAATCAGCTGGCTTAGGAAACAATATTATATTTTATGACGTGTTTAACTTTAAATGTGTCACAATTGAAGAAGATGAGAGAATTATGTTACAAAAAACTGTTTTTGAATAACTTACGTTTTAATAGGGTTAGTCGACCTTTTTTTTATTGAATGATTATTTTTAAATGCAATTTATTTGATTAGCAAGAAGGGGTTGTAGATTAATAATATACAGGGTGTTAACTAATTGGCGGAAAATGGACTCTAGCGATATTGTCCGCATAATTATGAGTTGAAAATCTAAATATGAAATTTTCGTAAATGTCTTTGTTTGGCCACAGGATAAATTTTTATAATTCAGAATTTTGGCAACGTTACATGACGTTTAATTAAATAAGACTTTTTATTGATTCAACAAAGTAAATTAAAACAAAGATAGTAAATAGTAACCATGATAACGAACATTTTAAAGAATTATTATGACAAATTTTCAAAATGAAAACCATTAACTTCGATACAGCGTTGAAGTCTCCGAGGAATAGCATCTTTGACTGATTGTAACATTTTAGGAGTAATTAGCTGGATGGCTGCGTTAATTTTGTTCCTCACGTCTTATTGATTTATTGCTAGTGTCGCCTAAACTTTATCCTTTAGAAATCTCCAAACAAAGAAATCGAGGGGATTAAGATCTGGAGATCTCGCAGGCCATGCAATGAGGCCATTATTGGCAATAATTCTGTCCCAGGAGCTCCGTCATGCATGTAATACATGTTTGGTCTTAGCACTAAAGGTAAAGGTAAAGCCAAACATTAACAGAGAATTTACATTGATGTCCAAATTCATAAATTGCATGAGGATTTTCGTCTGCCCAAAAATGCGTACTGTGAATGTTAAAACAATCATCTCTTGTAAATGTGCATTCATCTGTCCATAATATTTTTTGTAAAAAATCTGGTTGTCTATTTATTAGTGCCATCATTCTATTGCAGCAATTTACTCTAGCAACGTTATCTTCGAGATATAACGGTTGCACTTTTGTTGAATGGTATGGTCGCAGAAGATTCTCAGTAAGTACAGAATGTACAGTGCTATTGGACATATTAAAAGTTCTACCAATTTCTCTCGTGCTAAGTTGAGGGTCCTCGTACACAGCTTCCAAAATACGTTCTTCAACATCCACTGTGCGCAGAATCCTTGGTGCTCCTGCATTATTACGCACAGGTACAAATGTACCTGTTTCTCTTAACCAAGTATCCAGTCTTCTAATTGTATTGTAAGAAGGCACACGACGATTTGGATATCTCACTCGATATTCCTCTACGGTTGCACAAGCGTTTCCATTACAGAAGCCAAATACCATGTACATGTCGGCATATTCATTAAAAATAAAATCCATTGTAATAGCAACACAAAACCAATAACTTAATTATAGCAAAAGTGAAGTACAATGGATGTAATGTTCTACTTTGACACTTAGAAAAATGACAACTAACAATCAAAAATGGTTATGTCAATTTTCATAAATACATATTGCATTGTTGTCAGATCTATTTTTTTATAATTTTCCCTAAAAAAAAAAAATCTAAATTCTGAATTAAGTAATGAAACGGTAACGAAGTTCTAGCATTCTTTACCAATGGCTTCTTCAATGTCAATAATTGACATAAAATCACAAACATTGAAAGATTTATCTACTTCTAATATTCGAAATTCTGAACTTTGATGAGCTGGTGTAACCAAACGAGGATTTTTATAAGATTTTTATGTTAGGATTTTCAACTCAAAATTATGCGGACAATATCGCTACGAGTCCATTTTCCGCCAATTACCGAACACCCGGTATAGTCAAACATTTGAGTTTTCATGAAACTTATTAATTACAACAAAAGTAGATTTAAAAAGAAATATATGACTTAGTCCCTTCATCTACTTGCCTCTTCTTCTTATATAACTAGATTAAATTCATTTAAAGAGCATTTTTAATTAATTGCGGGAAATTGTATCAGTAATAAATGTCAAAATGTAATTTGTCATTAATTAATCCATTGAAATTAGTTAATTAATTTGAATAATTTCTTAAACAAGAACTAATAAAAAACATTTAGCAGTAAAATATTTACATTTAGGGAGTTAATTTGGATGATAATGTTATGATTTGGTTCTGATTAAACTGCTAATTTGAAATAAAACAGTATACCAACGCAAAATAATTACATTTTCCGTAGTTTTGTCACATGGGCCTTACTATTAAATCAAGACATTTACTTCTATTGTAAACATCTTTCTCAAGATAAACCGTCAATTTAGCTTCTTAAAATCAGGATTTGTTTTGTTAGGATGAATTCAGATATTATGATTTATACAGCGTGTTCAGCTAGGAATGAGGGAGCGAGGTATCTCGTGAACGAATGCAGACTTTAAAATTCTGAAATATAAATGTACGGTGTACCTACATAAATGCTTATAAAATTCAAATGCATGAAGATAAATTGCTAAATTTTATATCAAATCAATGATAAAAGACTCTATTCTGTAGATGTAATATTATAATTTAATAAATTTAATAAACTGAAAACTTGTTAATCATTCATAGTTGAAAGGTTAGTTTATCAAAAATTTTTTCAAAACTTAACAGGATACCCATGAAGGCAAAATACACCAAAATGTATTTAAGTACGAAAACCGTTGACATTTAGGCACATGGAAAGGATAGGGAGAGGAAGGGTCTTCTTATACATTTTGATACCTAATAATTTAGTTATTAGACTAAAATTTAATTACAGTCTATAGTATAGATGTTTTTTATTGCAATTTATACTTATGTATTGAAATATCTTTCTCAGAGCATTTTGGGAAAATTGTTAAAATTTCTAATTTTTAACTAAATTAACGATTCTTAGTGGGTTCAGGAGTATCCCTGGATACCCTTTCGGCAATTTTATAACGAATTTCCAAATTAATAAAACGAAATTAACGAATTCTAAAATTATACATGTAACTAACCTTGAAATTTGAACGGTGCCAATGTTATATAAACTCTTTGTTTATATAACCTCTACAGGAAACTGTCTGTTCTGGAAATTTAACCCTTTTCTCTTCAAATAAAGACTTTAATTTCACAATCGAGCACTTTAAATGGGGATCGGAGTTAAGAAACACTTAGATTCAACCAAGGCCAAATAAAGATTGATGAAAAATTATGGCGTCGCTCCTCTTTCTTTTATTTTAAATCGCGAAAGACCGGCGATTGTTTTATTCCATCAGCCAATTTTGTTAATTTAACCCAAATATAAACTTTACGATGAATTTCGATCAAATGAGCTTATTTCTGCAAATACTACGAGAATGAATGCAGTGACTCAACTAGGAGGTTGTATTTCGAGGATTCTATGATACAAAATGTTACTGACAAGCTTTAAACGTGAAAATTCTCTAATAATTTACTTAAACCTTTCGGATAAAGATTTAATTGATGAAATATTATTTAAAATACCTTTCAATTTACGCTGTTGCTTATTTTAGAGGATTTCTACATGAATTTGGACGAACTACGTGAATAGGAAAATTAACTGACGAGTAGATTTGGTCATGCTACCCCACACTCGTCGTTATCTGGACTTATATTTAAAATTTAACACCCACGCCCCAAGACCAGTTGCCTGGGAGGGAATGGTGAAGAGGAAATTTCAATTTTTCTCCGCAAGAGGAATAGTTAGTTACCAACGAGTGGCTAACCTGACAATCAGTCTTTCAGAAGTGACAACCGAGGCTGTTGTCGTACATACAACGTTGAACATAACAGTTTATTTTTAAAAATAGGAAAACATCAATTCTCTGATTTCCTTTTCACTGTTTCATATTGTTTAATAGCTTGTTTTATGTTTATTCTACTACGTTTCCTTTTTTTTTGATACCCTCTTAGCTGGCTTGAGGATGTGTTGCTAAAAACACGAAATCGGTCGCTTAATATCTTTAATAGAATTTTGTGAGAAATTGGACTATTGCTTTTTATTCCTACCTTCGATACTCCTCGAGCAACAGCAACAAATAGAGCCAAGAAAATATATGTATTAGCAAGTGTTGTTTATAATCCTCACACTTGTGTGAAATTTATTGTTGCAGATTGTGCTATATCAGTTGATCCAGTTTATATTAAAATCCAATAAATACAAACTATTTAGAACTCATTTGCTGCATGGGCATTATGATGGCGAAGAAGTTCGTAAAACTTATTACGGAAGATTTAATGGAATTTAATTCATAAATTCCAAATTTCCTTGTTCGTATTCTGTGGTCTCGTGAGAGCAATTTTTCAAGCAACAGAATAAGTCAATCGTCATAATTTAGATTACTGGTCGTCTGAAAATTCGCATTGGATGAGAGAAGCTAATTTCCAAAGAAGGTGGAGCATAAATGTCTGGTTTGTAATATTAGGGGACCAGTTGATCGGTTCATATTCTTTAAACACACCTTTATAGGACCGCAATACCTAGATTTTCTGATACATCAGCTACTTCTTTTGCTTGAGAATGTTAGTTTGCCACAGGGGATGTATTTTCAAGAAGACAGCGCCTTTGCTCATAACAGTAACATAGTAAGCGACCACTTGAACAAGTTATTTCCAAAACAATGGATCAGTACTAATGGTCCTATATTCTTTGGAGACATTTAAAGGGTGTAGTCTACGATACACCTTCCACAAATGTCGAAGAGTTAAAAAAGCTTATCTGGATGGCTTGTGCCAGCATGGCGCCAGAAAATTTAGGAAACGTAACCAGAACTGCCTTAACTAGGCGACATCTAAAATGAGTAGAACGCGATGGAGGAACTTTTGAGCAGTTAATTTAATTTAATTTCGCTTTTACTTTGAGAAATTTTGTTTTCATATTTGCCTTTTAAGTTTTGAGCATTAATGTAATATATTCAATTTGACTTTGAGGTATGTTTTCATTTGTCTTTCACGTTTTAATAAAATTTTTGATAAATCAATTTTTGCTTATTATCGCTACAGAAAAATCAAAATAAAATTATTTTCCCGAAAAGTACAACAGGTAAGCTGGTAGCAGTTATAAGTAGTCTGGGCAAACAGCGGTAACAGTCAGTGTAGTAGATATGTGGTGCAGAGTCGGCGATTATTTATTTCACGCGTTCACAGCGTCAGTACTAAATCGATGCTGTATGCGAGTAGTTCTGTGTATATGTAGGCTGCCGTAACTTATTTCGTAATTGTACGCTTATGTCTGCTTTAAAAATGTCCCAGTTAGGTACGTCGCGAAAACGACCAATGGCGGACACAGTTAAAAACTGTATAGTGGACATGCTGCACTTAATTTTTGAGGGCGCTAAAATTCAATGTCTAGTTTGTAAAATCCCTTTAATGTGTTGGTCCAGAAGACATTGTCAACGTCACATCGAAAGCAACCAGCATTCTTCTGCAAAAAGTGGTATACGAGACCAAGAAAAATTTACATTTGATTTATGTGTTACTCTTATTTTATGTAATCTATCGTTTCGTTTACTAGACAAAGAAGCATTTGTCTCCTTCTGGAATAAATATGCGGACTGTAAATTACCTAGTCGGACATCGATACGAAATGTAGTGCCATTTGCTCGTGAACATATAGAAAATAGAATGAAAACGGAATTGAAAGAAAAAAAACTATGGTTGCGTGTGGACGAAACAACAGATCGTCAAAAACATTCTGTGGTTAATGTAATGGTACGTACAATGGAACCACATCGACCGTCATCCTCCTTACTTGCTTCCAAAAGAGTTATAAATTGTACTGGCGATGAGATTTTAAAGGTGGTGTTGAACTCATTGAACAAATTTGAAGTTTCAACTAAGCAACTTTTAATGTTTATGAGTGATGGTGACACAAACATGCGTTCTTTGGGCCGATCTGTTAAAGAACACAGTGGTAACTTCTTACATGTAACGTGTAAAATCCATACTCCAAATCTTGCGGCACAAACGATTCCTACATGTTTTCCACTAGTAAATGCATTGATTGCTAATACAAAAGCAGTGTTTCTAAAGTCCCCGAAACGTACCCGACTATTTCACAAACTGTGTCCTGATTTACCCGGCCCACCACAGCCGATTGTTACACGTTGGGGAACATGGTTGCAGGCTGCGTTTTACTACAACAAATATTTTTTTCAAGTAAAGAAGGTAGTTTTAAAATTCAATCCGACAGAAGCTGCAGCAATCAAGAAAAGCCAGGAAATATTTCAAGATAGTCAGGTTAAAAGAGATTTACAAACTATTCACAACAATTACTTCGGACTAGCGCAGGGAATAAAAAAATTACAAAATGTTTCGATGTCGCTAGTGGATTCTGTTCAAATTGTGAATGATGTTCACGCACAGTTATGCGCTGTAGAAGACGAAACAAATTGGTGTGTAATACGAAAATTTGAAAGTGTTTTAAAGAAAGACTCCGATTTTCTTATATTAAGACAAATTTGTAAAGGTGCGTGTGAAGATGCATTAAGTTGTTTCAAAAATTATTTGAAATATGCAAATATAACATCGCTAGATGTCGAACGGTCGTTTTCGGCATTAAAAAACGTTTATTCCGAACGTCGTGCTCACTTGACTGAAACAGCTGTGGAAACATATCTAAAGATTCAAATATTTAACAGATATTACCCAGTTTGTGATTTCACGAAAGACTTTTAAAACAGTAAGTGTTTCAGCACGTTTTATAATTTATTTTTTACCTTCTATTTTATGTGTAAACTTTTACGCGCTCGCCACGCCTCTGGCTGTTACCCCATATTTGCCCAGGATAGTAATAAGGAATGTCACAGATACGTTGCAGATTCCAAAAATTGAATAAAAAGCGGGGTATTCCATTTAAAAGAATTTAAGTTTGGTGTAGAGTAAAAAATTTTTATCACAAAATATGAGCTTAAAATCTTCCTTCGTTCCTGAGATATCGCATTGTCCCATTCCTCGCTGAACATGCTGTATTTTTAATTCTGACGTTACGCTTTTGACATTTTGAAGATACATAATACCATTACAAATAGTAATACTATATCCCGTATTTCGTGAAATTCGTACAATCATACGGCACCGAAAAACATTCAATAATTATGCAGTCGATTAATAAATCTTAATTCTGAACAACACGTCAGTTTTATATGATCCATGACACATTTTTTTCGGAAAATCTTATCGGAAACACTACCGCCACTACAAAAAAAAGTAAAAAAAAATACTAACCAAATACTACACGTATTCAGTCATCCCTGAACTGCATCCTAAAATATATAACGATTACTTGAATAACAATTTCTGACTACAACGTCCGTCGAACAAAGAAAGTCTTTTTACCGCTGAGCACCCAGCATCGCGTACACGCAGATAAAACGACATGGGCCTGATGGTTAATGTCAAAAAACGAGAACCGAAATCAACTAATAACTGTGGTACGGCTACCGGCATCGGCACGCCGATTAAATGGTTGCTGGTTTCTTTAAAAGATCGTAAAACAGGACTCCTATAGAACAATGACTAACAGTTGTCTTTTCGTGGATCCGTAATTGGGTGTCATGATCGTTCGTTGTTATTTTTTTAGTCTGTACATCGTTGACGTGATATCCTTATACCTTTGTATTCGTTAGTTTTGGATTTAGTAAGTAAATAAAACAAGTAAATGAGAAACAGTAAATGTTCCCAATAGAATACAATGAGGGGCACACTTAATTATAATAATAGGTTCGTTTAGCAGTAAAATTTACAATTTTCAAACAATATAATTTAATTTAGAACAAAAAATATGTAAGAGGGTAAACCTATAATTTCCGACGTAATTAAATACTGAAAAAGTGTCCCGGTGAGAAGTCGAATATCACATATTCTGCTTGTCGGGTAGGCGTGTTAACCACTACACTACGAGGACTATGCGAGGATTGTTCACTCTTTAATACCTAGTTGTTATCTGCAAATATATCTCAATATCTCGACAGACAATTTTGAATTTTACATGCCAAATACATTAACTTAATTAATATATTTTGGATTCCGTCGCTGAATTATGAAAATCTATAATATTTCTTTCGAATTTCCGACGTTTTAATTACTGAAAAAATGTCCTGATGAGGAATCGAACCTCACATGTGTTAACACGGCAAGCAGATGTGAGGTTCGATTCCTCATCGGGACACTTTTTCAGTAATTAATTACCTCGGAAAAGGAAAAATTATAGCTTACAGTCAAGCATAGGGGCGGATGGATAATGGCTTGGGGTTATTTTAGCGCCGCATCCGTAGGAGACTTGGTTAAAATAGATGGAATTTTAAGAAAAGTGCGCTACCGGAAAATGTTGGAAGCAAATGCTATACCATCTGGAATGAAAATAATCGGTGGCTATTTTATATTTTTTTTTACATTAAACAATTTGCACAAATAAAGTAAGATCTTGATTTTGTCAGCTTTTTTAATAAAAGGGTTTGTTCTTATTTCAAATAATAGGTTGGTATCACGTCCGGGTATCAGTGTGAGTGTGATATTATTAGGTTATTCATACGTTTATACGTGGTGAATGAGTTTTTGTATAATAAATTAACTAAATGCAAAAGAAACAAACATCCAGAAAGAAAACAAACCAATTTGAGCATTTTTTAATATCAAAATAGGTGATTGACTTAAAAAAAATAACACTGTTTTTGTCTCGGAACATTATCCCAGTACGAGGACTTAATTGCTTGTTTTATATGGCTCTTTTGGAGACAAAAGGATTAGAACTAATGAAAGGCATGTTCGCTGCTTCTTTGGTCAGCTTATCTGCCTCTTCATTTCCTTCGATCCCTTGGTGGCTTGGGACCCACCTTAACGTAACGTGGTTATTGCGTCCCAATTGTCGTAGGTTGTGTACATATTCGTGTATCAGAGCAGATTCGTATGTGTAGGCCTTTAGAACTGCCTGACTGTCGCTGAATGTATTAATAGTTGCGTCTCGTATTGAATAGCATTATTAAAAGTAATAACGAGAAATTAATTAATTGCTACTTCTAACTGCGATATTAAATCAAAAATTATGGGTAAAATAGTTTATATAGATACTATAATTTAAAATATTTGTCTCAAATTCAAATACTTCATTTGTACAAACTACATGCAGTGCACATTTTTACTATGCAATTTTTACAATCTACCCCTATATGTGCCGCCAACGGTGGTATTCTTACCATGTAATCACATTTATAATAAGTATTATGTAACATGTAAATATAAATGAATTAACACATATTTTGAATTGTAAATTTAGATTGGGTTTGGTACTTCAGCATCTTGCCTACCTCAGTCAATAATAGAATAGGTTATGATGATCTGTCAGTTTAATAGCACTTTATTATACAACGTCAGAAATTATTTTAACATAATCACATTTATAATAAATATTACGTAACATATTGTAAATTTAGGTTGGTATAGAAAATTTGTAAAAAGTTGCAATAAAAAACTTATTAATCTTGACAACACTGCCAATAATAGAGTAAGTTATGATGACCCTTCAGGTTAATAGCACTTTACTTTACAATTAATCAGAAATAATTATCATATAATAACATTTATAGTGAGTACTATGTATAGTAAGTACTATGTAACATTATACATTTAAATGCATTAAAACATATTATAAAATTGCAACTTTAGATTGGGGTTGGTCCTTTGGCATCTTGACTAACTTCATGTTGATCAAGTAGTGTTCGAAATATATTAATGTTGGCAATGCTGTGAATAATAGAGTGTAGAGTCCGTTTACTTTCGGAAGACACCAGCGCAAAGACGCATTTTAGGATTAGAAAGAGAAGTTGGTGCTAACAAACATTTACCTCATTTCGGCGTCAGTTGTTGATGTGTTGTCGTTGAATTCGTTTCGTACTCTCTACTTTTGATATTGTTATTGGCGTGCTATTTATTAAAAAATCAGTTTTTCTCAAAACTATTTTGAATTAGGGGTAATATTCTACTGTAAGTATTTTGTTTTAAACAGATTTTAATTAAGTTGTATTAAATAATTAAGTTACAGGTGAGAATGTCCGAATCATCGAACATCGCTGAGAAGAGACAAGTTTTGCATGAGCAATCACGAAACATTGTTTTTAATGTCTACAACTATTTTAAAAAATATAAGACAGAAGGTATGATAATATTTTTTTTAAGTATTTTTAATACTATTTTTACATATTCATATATCAGTGAAGTCATTATGTTTGTTTACAGGTAACATTTTAGATATTGTTAGTCAAGCTACAGGAATATCTAAAAGTACTGTTGCCAGAATTATTCGAAAGAGTAATTCTGTTGAAGCAGAGCAAAGTGGCAGTTCTTCAAAAGACAATGTTGTAAGACATTCACCAAAATCTACTGCGGATAATGCTGGGGAAGCAGTTTTACGTCAGGTTATTCACAATTTTCACATAACTGACAAACAGAGGCCTACATTAAATGCTGTATATAATAAAATAGTCAGATGATACCAACATGATAATGACTCGAAACACACTTCTAAATTGTGCCGCAAATGTTTAAAATCGGTGAAACACGAAAGCAATATCAAAATAATGAAATAGCCTCCTCAAAGTCCAGATGCAATCCCATAGGGCTTTTGTGGGAGGAACTCGATTCGCAGGTGAAAAGAAACCCTCCAACTTCCAAGGAATCGTTGTGGAAACAATTACAAGAAGGCTTGAAATAGAATCCGCTACTCTGACGAAATTGATACAGAGAATGCCGCAAGTGTGTACCGCAATTATTAATAGTCGAGGTGAACATTTCGACAAAACGAAGATTTAATATTTTTTGTGTCAAATAAATTTTAGAATTGATTAAAGACTATCAATTTCTTTGTTTCAAGAGCATTTTATTAAATGCAAAACTATAATTTCTTTTTCAGTTAACACTTTCTTTATTTATACGTATTTCTTTGGGTGGGCAAATAATTATGGCCGGTAGTGTACATTTCCCAGCGATGCTTCCATCTCTTTAATCCGTCCAAATAGTAGTTGGAATCTTGTTCTGCAAAATAGATGCTTACGAATGTAGTAACCTCTTTATTCGATGAAAATCTATCCTCCGAGCGAATCTTTGAGATTTGAAAACAGAAGAAGGTCGCTGGAGGCCAGGTGTGGTGAATGGGGTCTATTAACTCGAGACCCAATTCGTGAATTTTTGCCATAGCAACCACTAAAGTGTGATATAGTGCGTTAGTTTGGTGGAACAAAACTTTCTTTTATAATAATAATAGTGACTATTTTTCAAACAGACAGTATAAATTTACAGAAAAACAAAATAAACACAACATTTGAGAAATTTGGCCTGAGTTCAGACCGTCCCATAAAGGCATCTGCTCTTACACTCAACCAGAATACTATTTAAAAACTAACTTAAAGCTAAAAGAGAGGTATGCTCGTACATATACCTGTTGAAATAACGTAGTATAATTAAAACAATCAGATCGCCGCTGCCTATCCATTCAAACCTAAGCTTTTAATGGTCAGCTTTGGAGCAGAGAAAGATATTGAAAGTTTGTTTAGTTAGTTAGTTTTTTCGTCAATAATACTGGTGTTTGAGTTTGTTTATATTGTGTGGGTATATTATTATAGATGGGGTTAAATAGTGAAGTGTTTGAGAGAACTAATATATGGATTTGCTCCGTAATAAACCTCAATTTTACGGGGAGTTACGAGCAATTAATGCAATGCGATTGATGGTGCCGCAAACATGCTTTCTGTAGGCCGGTCTCTTAAAAAACATTATGCTAACTTGTTACATATTACGTGCAAAATTCATGGTTTCAATCATGTGGCAGATAGTATTAGAAAATGTTATCCTGAGGTAGACGCTTTAATAGCGCATACAGAAGCAGTGTTTGTCAAATCCCCAAAACGTATTTGCAAATTTCACAGACTGTGCCCCCGTATGCCTGAGCCACCAGAACCTATTCTTACACGTTGGGGAACATGGTTGCAGGCCGTGTTTTATTAAATATTTTGAGAATATTAAGAACGTGGCTTTACAATTCGATCCAAAGGAAGCTGCGGCTATCAAGGAAAGCCAGTCGAAATGTCAAGATAGTCAGGTTAAAGCGGATTAAAACGGACTATTCATAACAATTACTTCGGACTAGTGGAGGCAATAGAAAAATAACAAAATCCTTCGGTGTCGTTAGTGGAATCTCTGCAAATAGTGTAACATGTTCACGCATAGCTATGCGCGGTAGAAGACGCAAAAAATGTTTGTGTTCTAGAAAGGTTTGAAAGTGTTTTAGAGAAAGATTGTGATTTTGGCACACTAAGACAAATTTGTGAAGGTGCGTCAACAGAACCGTTAAATTGTTCCAAAGATTATTTTAATTACGCAAATATAACGTGACTAGATGTAGAGCGTTCGTTTTCTGCATATAAACACACTTTTTTTCCTCACGTCGCACTCGGTTTGCCGAAACAACTCTGGAAACATTTCTAATGTTGCAGATATTTAACAGACATTATTCACTTTGTGATTTCACGGAAGATTTAAGACGGTAAGTGTTTGAGCACGTATTATATTTTATTTCTGACCATTTAATTTGTGTAAACTTTTATGCGCCCGCCACTGCCTGTTGGCGCAAATTGAGCAACTCTACTTATAACAGCTGTGACATTACTCTGATATGATATTAATGACAAGACCATGTCGATTAATTGTCTCCTAAGCCTACCTGATGATTGCAGTATTTGTCACAATTCTAAGTTATAAGTAAAATTAGGAAGAAGCATAATTTTGCATTTCAAAAACTGTAACCTACGGAAATTTTTTTGTTATCATTTTCGAGTTTAATATGATAAAATTAATCAAAATTGGTTATTTACGTTTCTAGCACAAAAACGTTGCTCAGTGCTATTATTATTATTCAAAGCGAGCCAGAAAACACCAAACTTTTGATATTAAACGTAATGATTTAAGTGTTTTATAGTTGAGAAAATCTTAAAAAAAACTAATACCATACGACTCATCCTGTTAAATTAATTTGCCGAACAAAAATTCTTACATAAAACAAACTTCCCTAACGAGCCTGTCACCCACGTATGTTTCTGTATACTTATAAAAATTCTTCGGATCGACCATCTCCTAACTTGTGGCGTTTATTAATCTTATTAATTCGTTGTTTGTTATTTTGTCGTGCTTTCCGACAAACAACCCGTAAGTATTTTATTATTGAGCAAAGTTGACGGGATACACACTTCACAACTGTTTTGTATTTATAAACAATACGTCGAAGCCGTGGGAAAAAACCGTGGCCCATTCGGGGAACCGAAGTGTTCCTGCGCATAAAATAGATAACGCGACTAATATACGAGTACAAGAACATGAATATATCGCAGCTAGAGCTAAAACGGGCTTCGGGACGTCGATTTTTTTTAACTTTTAATGCACGGTGGTATAGTGTTAGGGGTATATGGTTCGGTTAATGGTGAGAACTCGATCTTACTCGATTTTCTTATAGCCTCTGTTAAGGTTTAAATTAGTATAGAAAGCCTAAGGAAAGATGCAGATTGTTAACCTCTTACAGAGACCTGGAGAAAATTTAATTTTCTACTATGGTGAAAAATGTTTCATTACTTTTTAATTTTGCAAACTCCTTAGAAAGTTATGCAATACACAAATGTCTCACGAGGAACTACATCGATCGATATATGAAAGAGAATACATCGGAAAATTCTGAAAACTGTGATTTACCAAAGCCTACATAGACTATTGAACTGAAATATTTTCAATTATCTAAGACGAAAAAATAACAAAGTTGACAGCTACAACTTTATTATTTTAATTGGTTGTTCTATTTAAATAGAACACCCTACATATTACTCCCTCCGTCCGAAAATATGGTATACATTTGGAGATTATTTTTGTACGAATTTATGGTATACATTTTTGAAAAAATATCATATGCTAAAATGTACATATGTTGCTTGCTGAAATAAAACAATATATTACTTATTTGGTGCTTTCGCCGTCAGAAGGGTAACAAAACTCTATAAGTAGCAATGAACAACATTTTCTAACTAAAACCAATTTAACTTGTATGGTAACACTTGCTTATACATACCTGATGAAGCATCTTCGATGAAACTACAAGAAAAACATTGCCATGGTTCCAGCTTAAAAATATTGTTTACCAAGACTACCATTACTAAAGCGTGTACGTATGTGGATGTAGAGTTCACTAATGCGGTAGACATTGAGGAGTTCGCTCCTTCGTGTATTTATCGGATTCTCATTGTGTGTTTTCGAAAACATGGGACGTAAGCCTGGTGTACCTCTTGCAACGCATGTGAAGAAATGTATTTGGCGTTTCCCTGATTTGGAATTTACAGGTTCACACATTCGTTGCAAATTTTGCGGTACAGGATTGCTAGGTCGCACGACATTTGAATGTAGAAGAAGTCATATTATAAGTAAACGTCATGTATTGAATTTAAGAAACAATATTTCGTACTGGAAATTTTTGTATGACTTTATTTTCTTGTTCAGCACGTGCAACATCCCACAACAACTAGTAGATAATGAAAACTTTCGTCTTTTTTGGAATAAATATGTTCCATCATGGAAACTACCGACAAAAAGACAATTGCGGTATAATTTACCACATGTGCAAAGTACAGTAAAAGACTGTATAAAAGACGCGTTGAGAAATCAAAAAATCTGGCTCAGTGTGGACGAAACTACTGATGCTCAGAAACACAGCGTGATTCATATTGTGGCGCGCCCTTTAAAACGTAATGGTCCAGCAGCTTTCTTGTTGTTAGCCAGTAAAAGGATTGAAAGAACTGATGCCGAAACCGTTGTAAACATAATAAAAAATATGTTAAGGGAATTTTGTATCGTAGGAGCCTAAATCACCATGTTAGTTTCTAACGGAGCCGCAACAATGCTGAACGCTGGTAGAATGTTGAAAGTATGCTTTCCAACTCTTCTTTACATAACATGCCTCATACACGCATGTCATCTCCTGGCAGAAACAATTCGAAGCAAGTATCCTAGGGTGAATGATTTAATATCATCTACCAAAAAAGTGTTTGTGAAATCTCCCAAACATATCCGCGTATTCAAGCAATTGTATCGGCAAATTCCGCTACCACCTCAGTCTGTATTGACGCGATGGGGAACATGGATCGCGGCAGTATCTTACTATCGCAAATATTATTTCCAAGTGATAGAAGTCATTTTCAAACTTAATTCTTCTAATTCTCAAGCGGTTCGCGAGAGTCAGCAACTTTTTTCAGATTCGGACGTTCAAAAAGGAATAGATGACATTTCCATAAACTATTCTGTAGTGACACAAACTATTTCGCGGCTAGAAAATATTCACTTATCTATATAAGACTCGTTAAATAACATCAACAATTTAGCAGGCGCTGTAGAAAGCTTGACGAATCCTATAGGACCAGATGTCGCGCAAAAATTTCGTGCAGTTTTAAATAAAATTCCGGATGTGGAAAATGTTCAATCTATATCTGGGATTCAAGTCTGCACAGAAGAGACGGAGGAGTATTTGAATTTCGCAAATCTTACTTCATTAGATGCTGAACGATCATTTGCAAAGTATACGAGAACATTTTCAGGCCGTGGTCGAAGCCTGACCGAAACGACAATGGAAGCATTGCTTATGTTGCAGTACTACGCGGCGTACCATGGCAGTCGCACATTACCGCAGTGGTCATCGATACGTCAATAAAAGATAACAATCTATTATTTTTGTGTTAATACTGTGTCTACTTTTGCGCGGTATGCCCCGGACGGTTCCACTAGTTTCTCGAACATTATAAATAGGACACGCACACCGATTAACCGATAATAACCGAACGTCCATTCGATTCCTTGTATGTACATAGTAAACACGGCTCCTTTCACCGTGAAAGGAGCTGTGTGCGGGTGCAACCGTTTGTCATGATATAAACAGAAGGTAGCGCTGGTGCAATAAGTGCGTACTATTTGAAAATATCACTAGTGAGCCAAACGAGGTAGGCGCCATAAATTCTCGGCCTGACAGGCTTATACAGGTTCGAGCGTGTTCAAACTCCGTTGCGTCATAGTTGCACATGTGCGAGGCCTACTTTATATACATTACGGCTCGAAGAGTAGTAGTTTTTAGTAGCCAGTCAGACTAGTGCATGAAAATGTCTTAGGTAACGAAAATTGAGTACCGCGCGGTCATTAAATTTTTAACAAAAAAAGGGCATACGCCTAATCACATTAAACAACGTGTAGACGGCGTTTATGGTGATTTATCTCCTTCATGTTCCACTGTAAAAAAATGGACAACATGTTTCCGTTTGGGGCAAGTATCCCTTGAAGATGACAAACATTTCAATTATTGAATCGCTGTTTGAAAGTGAGGGAATTATCATTGATGTCTAACATTTCTGAATCAAGTATTCGTCCTGCTCTTCAACGTAAACGTCGGGTCGAATGTGCGCGCTTGTTTTTAAATATGTGTGGAGATGACCCGAAACCGATTCTGGAGTCAATTGTCGCAGGAGATGAAACAATGGTTCTTACTTATTTTCTCAGTTAAAGGAAGACCTTAGGGGACGTCGTTTTAAGGACGATGGTGAGTTGCAAGCAGCTGTAATACAACAATTTGAGGGAAAAACATTTGATTATTTTTACTTGGGTATAGAATTATTAACTGATCGTTGTGTTAAAATGTATTGAAATTAGGAGAGATTATATTGAGAAATAAAAATTGCTATAATTTACCAAGTTTATTTTTTCTATATCAGGCCTAGAATTTATAGCGCTTACCTCGTAGGTAGTGGACCATCATAGCCATATTTAGATAACCATTTAGAAGCTTTTTAATTAAGATAAGAAATTTCAAAATCAAATTTTTATTATATTATTTGTTTTGCCCTATTAATTGTTCCTGATGTAAAAGCAACCATACTATTGCCAGATTAACACTTGAAAGACATTTGTAGCTTCCAGAACTAATGAACTTAACATTTGTATAAAATTTTGGTATTTTGCTTTTATGAGTAACAAATTCGCTCCATATGGAACAGCCTGATAGAATTACCAAATTAAGTACACATCTATTTTAAAATTGGATTCCTTCTTCAAAAAGACAATTCCAATAGTTAATTACCATTTGTCATCTTTTCAGAGACGTCAAGTACTTCATAGCTTAAAAATATGGGAAAAATTATCCCTAATAAACTGTGAAGAGTGGTAAAGTGAGAAAAGTGGCCAATTTGTTATCGTGAAAACATTGCGAGCGGTGCAGCGCTTGTCTAGCCGACGCGTCTCCTAACCAATTATCTGCCAAATTATAACACTTCGCACGATACCGAAGACGTCTCCCTACATGTAGTTCTCCGTCTTGCATTATCAAAAAAGTTCTCTTGGTTGCTCATTTAAAGTGAGCGCATCGGTATTTCTTACGTGGAAAAAGGATACGTGAAAGTATAATGCACCAACATGCTGACGACGTATAGTCGTATTTTGCCGTGTAGTACAACAGGCGGTTGTTTACAGATGGGGATGATGGAACAGGCGCCATGTGATTTCTTCTACCGGCACTGCTGGTAAGGCCTGAATTGCGTATATATTTCATATGTGTGTCTCCTTTTGCCAAGACGTCGTCACATGTGCAATGTGCATCATTGCTGATGGCCCTTTTTTGCAAAGTGCTTCGACATGATCGTGGTATATTATATATTATTGTATACAGGATGTTTCACTAGGGAAAAATAAAGACGCAGTTTTAGTAAATTCGTTCACAATTCAAAAAACGACTCTACTCTTTTATAAGAGAAATATTTCCACGTATTATAAGTTGTCGGCTTACTTCCAAACCCTCCTAAGTAATTTTTTAATAATTTTTCAGGAGGCAAAAAAACGTTATTTTCAGAAAAAATATTCTTTGAGAGAGTTTAATTAAATGACTTAGCAAGAGATCCCAACTACTATCAACAAGATTATTAAAAATTCAAAATCTTTACCAGACCTAAGAAGTAAATTTTGCATTAAAATTCTGAAATACTCTAAGACTTTGGTGGTTTTGATTATTTTATTGCAAATGTGAAAAGATATTAAATAATACAAAAGTATTTAAAAAAACTTAAATAGAGATGTAAAATTAATCTTAATTATATCACTGGTATGCATCAAATTTGTTTCAAGAGTGAAAAGAACTGATTTTACTCAACTGAGATGCCCTGAATTCAGATCTGTTTTCAGTTTTTCTCTATCACGTCAATTTTTTTGTTATTTTAAAAAAATATGTAATAATTTACACAAATACTGCACATATGGAGACATGTAACACTGGGGAACAATTTGTAACACAATTTCTGTTGAGGCATGCTGGTTTCAAAAATGTAGTTAGTTTCTTCTCTTCACTCTCCGCGAAATCGAGCATGAAAAGAATGCTTGGTTGGCATTCAAAAACATTGTTAAAGACTATCTTTGAAATACACGAGCACAGAATTACGCCAAAATTGTCCAGCAGCTCTTGGAGAGCTCAACTTGCTAGGTTGCACAAGCACCAAATTGCATTCTTTCATAGCCATCTTGCACTCCAGAATCTTGGGGCAGTCAGTGATGGCAGGTAGCGATTTCACCAGGATTGAAGGTCATGGAGGCACGTATAGTAGATGGGATGCATATAGATGGCGACTATTTTTGAGCATCAGCAGAATCCACGGATTAAATATTCCAGAAAAAGCTATAAGCGAAATTTTTTGCCTTAATATGTAATTACCGTTCGATAAAAAAAAACTATTTGTATGAACACAATTTAGTTTGCAATAACTATTATAGTCTTTGTATGAATAAAATTATTCTTTACAAACAATACATTTTTTTAAGTTTTTACTTTATTTTCCTTTACATGCACAATTTGTATGACTTTTGAGGGTATCCTGTAGTTTAAAAAGTTGACGTGATTGACAAAAACTGCGGTTATTTTTGGATCCAGAGGCCAAAAATTAATTGAAAACAAGTCACAGATTTAAGACAACGAAATAGCTGTTCCCCAGTGTAATGAATTTAAAAATCTATATATATTTGGTTATATATTTTATAAATAAACAAGGATAAACTAATTCAATGTAATTATAACTGACAATTTTTAAATTACCTAATGATTACACCACACTTGAGACCTTTGCCGTTTTGACGTTCTTCTATGGCGGCCGGAGATATCTCTCTTTAGGCACCAGCAGTAATCTGCCATCACTGTTTCGTTCCAATTCTCTTGGTATCTTGTTTCCATGGTTTTGATGTTCTGGTGGAATCTCTCACCCTGCTCCTCACTCACTGCACCCAGATTTTTGGGAAAATAGTCGACATGGCTATACAGAAAATGTACTTCGACACTCATTTTACAGCCCAAGGCTTTATTCTAACATTTTCCCAACAATTTCCCTATAATTTTCAGCTTTATTGTTCCCAAGAAAGTTTTGGTTACCCTCTTGAACGCTAACTATGCATAACCTTCGAATTCATTCATCCAGGAAGTGAAAACTGAGTCTCTTATGAGTTCTCGTATTTGTGGTCCATCAAAAACACCGGCTTTCAGTTTTGCGTCACTTTTATTTGGAAATTTGGTCTGAAGGTATAAAGGAATATTGCTTTCAGTACTTAAGCTTGTCACGAACTGCTTCATAAGTCCAAGTTTTATATGAAGAGGGGGCAATAGAAGTTTTTCCCTAGAAGTCAGGGGTTCAGACAGTACGTTTTTTTTCTCCTGGTACAAGATTTGTTCTTAGGGGCTATAACCGGATTGGTGGCCAAGAAGAGTCGCCAATATTTTAAAATCCCCACATACTGTCCAGGAATGCTTATCATACTAGCATCAGCTTAAAGTTATTATAAGTTTCTTTTAAATCAACACAGTATGCAAGAGGTAACATCATCTGTGTATTTTGTATATACAGAATCGAAATAAATTCGTGTATAGTGTATATCAACACTAGGAAATCCATCATAAATTTGCATAAAAATACGAATTTTAGAATATTTTTTCTTACAAATTAAAAAAAAAAACTTGACGTGATAGAGAAAAATTAAAAATAGATCTGAATTCAGGGCATCTCAATTGACTAAAACCAGGTCTTTTCACTCTTGAAGAAATTTTGTTTTTTAAAAATGCATACCAGTGTATTTAGCCTTTGCTCTAGTTAACCCTCTCTATAGCGAATACCTCCCTACAACGAACCCCACAGTTGTCCGTTGTTGAGAGGTTTCACTGCAATTTCTTTGGGAATATTTAGAAATGTAGTCTATGATGCTCCCTCGGCTATGATACGTCGTTTGTGGCAGCATGAGGTCAAAACCCTACGACAGTTAACCACAGCAGTTTTAATTAGGCGTTATCAAATGTGTGCTCTATGGGATATTAATGTTACCTTCATTTCCAAATATTTCGTCTAATTACCTTATAAGCAGAGTAGAAGATGCAAATGTGGAATACATCTTCGTTGTAAATCGAGTTACTTAAAGGTCAATTTCACTAGAATATGCTCAAAATAGTTACGGACCAAGATATTTACTTAGATTTCTTGTGGTCCTACACATTTTCGAAAAGAAAATTCTTGAAGAAAATGCCAAAATTATTATTTGAGCAACTGGGGTGCAAATATGGAATACACTAGAAATTTGCTACATAATATTTATTTATTGAAATATTCCATCGTGACTTAAGTGTGAGTATTTAGTTAATGAAGGAAAATAAAAAGCAGGTCCAATTTTCTCACAAATTCTATTAACTATCAGGCGACCGGTTTCGTTTTCAAAAACACACCATCAGGCCAGGCTACGGGGACCACCATGAAAGAAAACTAGCAAATATACATAAGTGACCAGAAAATTGTAAAGATAATTGTAAAATTGCACCATAGTGACATGTCAACCAATTTATTGATGAAACCTACAAATGTTATGACTACAATAATAACATAATTACTTGCACCAGTGATGTCCTTTTTTCTCCGACTGCTGTAATTGCTAGACTCATTTCTTCTTCACTGTTCTACTTTCTTTATTTTTATAATGTCGATGTTGATTTCTTCCTGGCTTTTTAAGACAGAAAAAGGAAGGTTTTCATAGAACACATATGTGAAGAAACGGGTGTGCAAATATAGAGTAATGGTATTCCATATTCTCAACAACCCAGATTGTAGACATTTTAAATTAGATTTCGTTACGTATTAAGAAATAATATAGTATTTTTGTGAAACCCATTTTACGTACTAGTCAATAGCAGCAGACACTTAAATAATAACAAGCTGCGAAAACAAATAATCACTCATATGTACTTACCTGTTGAAGTGTTGAAAACATGCTGTTTAAGATATCGCTTAAATTGAACAGTGGAAATGCTAAATTTGCAAAATTTTAAAAAAAAGCTATTTTTTTTTAAGTACAGCAGATAAGTGGGTAACAGTTACATATGAGGAAACTTATCACAAATTCTTAGCAAAATCCCAAAAATCTATAAAAGGGCGGACATTCAATTAGAAAAAAAAGCAAGATAGGTAACACGTTTCATGATGCATTTAGTCAGTTAAACAGATACCAGAGAATATGTGCCCTCAATGGACATTCCGGTTTATGTCGCTACGTTCTAGGACAGTATAACTGTATCTCTTGGGGCTAGGTGGCGCCGGGAGATATTTTCAGTGCGGTTTTAGGAGATTGGTGGCATAAACTGAGAGGTGAACAGTGCAGGCAGCAGAAATGGTGCTCAAAGCCACGCTGATGACGCCGAGTAGGCAGAAACATGTCCGTGTGTTAGTGCTTTTTCCTTTGCTCGCACTGTTTTTGCCGGAAATGATTCCACCAATACCATAGGCTATATTAGCATTAATTGTGGTTATTGTTACTAGGCATTTTTCCCTGTGATTTTTAATGATTTTTTATTGCTAATTCTTCGTTAGTTTAGGTCTATCTTTTGAGGCGACATTGTCTTTCACTATTTTTACTTTCTACTAATACATTTTTCATTGATTTTTTGTTTCTAAAATATACTTCTTGAACATAGATAAGTAATTCGTTTTTAATAAATTTATTGTCATATTCAACACATGGTGCATTTGGAAAGAAAAAGGAACTTTGTCTGGTGATTCATCTACCTTATTGTTCAAACAATATTGAACATCCAATAATTTCCTCTTATTTTCACGAATTACAAAAAAATATATACAATTAGTCAAATGAAGATGTGAGATCAAGTTAAAAAAAATAAATACGGTATTCTTCTGAAAATATGCAAAGTGTGATTTCCAAACTGTTTCTAGCGCATGAAAAATATATTAACCAAATATTTAGGGTTATTGTAGAACCTCCGTGAAACAAAACATTGTTGTATATGGGGTATGTATTTCGAAGCCTGTATACATGGGGATGATAGTCAATCACAAAACGATATTGTGTTATAAACCATTTCATACTTATTTATAGCCCACTTCGTCATCTAACTAACCTGCAACGCTTTATCCAATCAACGTCAATTTACGCGTTTTCGTTCTTAATATAAAAATCTCCGATAGATGGATGGATATGCGGCTAATATACGAAGTGCCCTGATGGTGGTGGCGTTCTGTGAGTTATTGGAGTCTCGGCTGCAACGCGTCGGCCTTTTCGGTCATCTGTTTTATGTAAAAGCGTAGCGCCTCACACGGGCTGGGAAAATGGTCCCGGTACTGGCGCCACAATACGTGTCCCTTACGTCCGACACCGAACCCACCACACACACGCTCGCCTTTACATGTTCGTCTATCAATGCCGGGAATTATATGCTCCACATAGATATAACGTTTCGGGTAGTGAGTGGTGTATGTGTCACTACTGTCCTACTAGGTCCGCAGGTCTTGTCTTTCATTCTTGATGTGAATGCGTTCGCTTGGTGTGCGATGTGTTGTTGTTGTTGTAATGGCAGCTTTAGGTCATCGGTTACAGGAAGGATGCTTCGCTTTAATGCAAATGTCTAATACCCATCGCACAATGCGATGAAAGTTGCTTTTTTTAATAATACTTGAGGTAAAGATTTATACATGGGATATACCGTAAGCGGGGGTGACTATGTGACAGTTTTTGAGCATTTATGGCCTTATTAGCTTAAATACAGACACCGAAACAAACTTGACCGCCAATAATTATTCCTCCATTCTTCTTTAAGATACTAATGGGTTTCCAATACCCAATCTTTAGGTAATAATACAAAAAAATAGAAAAAAAATTGTCACAAACTCACGCCGCGATGCGGGGCGAGCTTGTGACATACGTATTTTTTACTAGAAGCACAGGGAAATAATAATGGCACAAAGTTACACCAAGATCTTTATAATTAAAACAATTCTGCATATAATTAGTATACTTACACCTAATTTAACACTACATTAACAATGGGAAAATAGAAAATTTAGCTCATAGGTGGCACATGGGGAGTTCCACGCTCCGTAAGGGTTTAAGGGGTTGAATCCAAAGAGGACTTTTTCTGTTTTGTACATTATTTCATGTGGTACTTTTGGCCATTTCCAGTTCCACGACACCATGTAATCATCCGGTGTTGTTTTAGTATTCCCGGATAGAATACTCTCTCGTATCCCCTCCCCAATCTGAAATGAAACAACTTCTGTTTACATGTACGCATGAGGAAATCTAATTAAGATATCCTCATTTGCACATTTTTGTTGAGTTAATTGCTGAAAACGCCTCTACAGAACTGAACAAATCATATTGTTCCAAATTCTGAGGCGACAGCAGCCCTCGACAATTGGCTTAAATCGCCATAGTTAATTAATTGAAACACCAAACACACTGAAGAGATGTAAATATCGAAACGCGCGTCTGCGTATGGTGGATAGGTGATGGCTTTTACGTTTCAATTAATTAACCATGGCGGTTTAAGCCAGTAATCGAGGGCTGCTGTTACCTCAGAACAATATGATTTGTTCAGTTCTGTAGAGGCGTTTTCAGCAATTAACTCGACAAAAATATACAAATGAGGATATCTCAATTAGATTTCCTCATGCGTACATGTAAACATCTAGTTCGTATATATACGATTTAAAATATTGAAATGCCATTACCTTCCACAAGACACACTGAAGAGGTGTAAACATCGAAACGCGCGTCTAAGTATGGTTCAAAAAAATAACATAAAGAAAATATGTCACAAAGACAACCTCCTAGGCACAAGTGACCCTCGCTTACTGTATTAAAGATTACGTCTTACAACAGAGTGGTATGATTGTAGAAGTTGACTCTGTCTCACTTTTACACCACATTTTACATAATTTTATCTTATTAGATGACCTTAATGTTTATTTAATCAATAGAGTTGCAAATTATGAAGCTTTGCTGGAAGATTTAATAGTTATCGATCATAAAGGTTTAAGTAATAATAAGCAAATACAGAGTCATCACCTTCATGTTAGCAGAAAAATCCAACATATGCAAAGCAATTAAAATAAAACAGCTTGGTGACCCAATGGTGAAAACGCCTGCTTTTGACTGTAGTAGCAGATTTTCTGGTGGTACAATCTCGACCCATTATTGACTTGTTGGAGAATAATTAATTGCACTTCACACTTTACACTCACACTAACAATATCCAAAATAAATTGGTGCCCCTACTACAACTTCACATATTTCTTGGATAGCGAATTCCTTGAAGTGTGGAGTTTTATAATAATTTTGCATTGGGGTTTATTGTCGCTTTGATACCGCAGCATAATATGATACAAGAAATAAAATAAATTAGTAATACATAGTAAAAATGTCAGTAACGGTGAGTGTCTCACAAACAAAGGAGAAGAAAGGTTCAGAATCTTTGAGAAAAAATCGTGACGAAAGTATAGGTCGAAGGAAATTAAGAAAAAATGCATGAAATAAGAGAAATGTTAAGTGGAGGAGACATAATTAAAATAATAGAATTATAACAATTGAATTTGTACGACTACGTCAATCTAAAAGTACATATTCCGTGTTAGAAAGTTCCTTAATAAAGTGAGCCGCTAAAATACATGGACGCTGTTGAAAAATTTGCTCGCTATAAAAGTATAAGGGCGGGGAGTTGCGCGACGAGAATGTATCAGTATCAGTAATGATAACTGCTGTCATGAGAGGATCGCACTGGACATTAGTCAAGTGATGCGTTGTACCACTAGTTTATCCCTTTAATTGATTATCGTTCCCTTTTTCGATCTTTTGTTCCTTTGTTATTTTTAATTTGCTTTGTTTGTATCTCGTAGATATACTGTGGAATAGTTTTTTTGAATTATATTCTTTCTAGGAAGACGTTAAATGGTAGTACGTTACTAGCAGTATTGCAAATGACTGTTTATTTGAATATCTATCCATTACCTATCGTAATGATAGGTTTAATTAAATTTTTACACATACAAATACTATTCATTTTGAGATAAAGTTCCATTAATTAGGTTTAGAAAACATGTTTTTGTTTTGGAATTCAAATTACACTTAAAAATTTGTTTTTATGCACTTTCTATTATTTGAACATTTAACATATTGGATATTTGGAAACAAACGATTTAATCTAGTTACTTTATAATGAGAGGTTCTATTTATTTTTTGAATTTATCAATTTTTTTTTTAAATTGATATATTATAATTAAGTATTTATCTGGAAATAATCAACGATTAAAGTTAATTTATACCATAAAAAAACAAATAAAATATATTACGTACTTCCTAAAACCAGCAGTGAAGTCGAGTTCATAACAGGCGACTGACTATGTATCTGGCATGTCTGTGGGGAAACTGAAGAGTGAGGAGGGCGTACTTACATATAGACAGCAACGTTATTCGCTATATGTATGGGACTGGCGCTTATAAATGAATCCTTTCCAACGCTAGTATAAGCACTCAATATCAAGAAAAATCATTCCGGGGTAACTGGCCAGTGGCGTCCGCCGAAGCCATATAATTATAATAATACTAATAATAATAATAATAAAGAAAAATCATGAAATGAAAACAGAAAGCATATAAACCAATAGGGCTTTCTAGAGTAATGTGGGAAGAATAAAGAAGACAAAGAATATTGAAATAACAAAATGGAAGGAAAGGAATCAAGAATTAATATAAGACGCAAAGACATACTCCAATATTGTAAAACCAGAGATTATTCTTTTTACTTGTCATCTACAGTACCGAAAACGAACATCACAACTTCAAAATTAAATATATCAAGTCGTTAGATTGGCAGCACCCAGACAACGCATAAACAAGAAGATAGAAACAGAAAGTCTGACAGCAAACAGCACTTGGAAGATTCATTTAGAAATTTAAATTTGAAAGTCTAACATAAGCTTAAACATAAGCTAAAAGGTGCTACAACTAAACAACAGTTCGAAGAAGTAAATCAACGCAAAATCTAACCGAACAAGTCATAGAAGGGGATTGGAGAGGTCTATTCAAGAGGATATCAACTTATTATTAAAGCGCAACAAACGGTTGGACCCGCAGAGACGCCTGTACGGCGGGTGTATGTATGTATGTGGATGCAGAGTTCAGTAATGGGGTAAACATTGAGAAGTTCGGTCGTTCGGTTATTTATCATATTCTCATTGTGTGTTTTCGAAAACATGGGACCTAAGCCTGGTGTACCTCTTGCATCGCATGTGAAGAAATATATTTGGCGTTTCCCTGGTTTGAAACTTATAGGTTCGCACATTCGTTGCAAATTTTGCGGTATAGGGTTGCTAAGTCACACGACATTTGAATGTAGAGGTCATATTAAAAGTAAACGTCATGTATTGAATTTAAGAAACCATATTCCGTACTGGCAATTTTTGTATGACTTTATTTTCATGTTGAGCACGTGCAACATCCCACAACACCTAGTAGAATATGAAAACTTTCGCCTTTTTTGGGATAAATATGTTCCATCATGGAAGCTACCAACAAAAATACAATTACGGTACAATTTACCACATGTGCAAAGTACAGTAAAAGACTGTATAAAAGACGTGTTGAGAAATCAAAAAATCTGGCTCACTGTGGGCCAAACTACTGATGCTCAGAAATACAGCGTGATTCATATTGCGGCGCGTCCTTTAAAACGTAGTAGTCCAGCAGCTTCCTTATTGTTAGCCAGTAAAAGGATTGAAAGAACTGATGCCGAAACCGTTGTAAACATAATAAAAAATATGTTAAGAGAATTTTGTATCGTAGGAGCCTAAATCACCATGTTAGTTTCTGACGGAGCCGCAACAATGCTGAAAGCTGGTAGGATGTTGAAAGTATGCTTTCCGACTCTTCTTCGCATAACATGCCTCATACACGCACCTCGTAGTAGAAACAATTCGAAGCAAGTATCCTAGGGTGAATGATTTAACATCACCTACCAAAAAAGTGTTTGTGAAATCTACCAAACATATCCGCGCGCCTCAGCCTGTATTGACGCGATGGAGAACATGGATCGAGGCGTATCTTATTATCGTAAAAATTCCCAAGTGAAAGATGTCATTTTCAAACTTAATTCTTCTAATTCTCAAGCGGTTCGCGAGAGTCAGCAACTTTTTTCCGATTCGGACGTTCAAAAAAAAAATAGATAACATTTCCATAAACTATTCTGTAGTGACACAAGCTATTTCGCAGGAAGAAAATGCTCACTTATCTATACAAGACTCGTTAAATAACATCAACAATTTAGCAGCCGCTCTAGAAAGCTTGACGGATCCTGTAGGACTAGATGTCGTACAAAAATTTAGTGCACTTTTAAATAAAAATCCGGATGTAGAAAAGGTTCGATCTATATCTGGGATTCAAAACTGCGCAGAAGAGATACAGGAGTATTTAAATTTCGCAAATCTTACTTCATTAGATGCTGAACGATCGTTACAAAGACCGTCGTCGAGGCTTGACCGAATCGACAATGGAAGCATTGCTTATGTTGCAGTACTATGCGGCGTACCATGGCAGTCGCACATTACCGCAGTGGTCACCGATACGTCAATAAAAAGTAACAATCTATTATTTTTTTATTAATACTGTGTCTACTTTTGCGCGGTACGCCCTGGACGGTTCCACTAGTTTTTCGAACATTACAAATAGTACACGCACACCGATCAACCGATAATAACCGAACGTCCACTCGATTCCTTGTTTTGTACATAGTGGAGACGCTATTTTGATAGAAAAATGAGATTTTAGAGTATATGGTACCTTGAACCATGGGGGATAAATAAGAGAATTATAATCTATTAAAAAAGGAGGTGTCCAGAAATATCTATTTTTATTAAGTAAAAAAATTACAAATGACGATAAATGCTTTTTCTGATATTTTATTTAGTTTTTCCCTTTTTCTTAGAATTTTCTTAATTTTCTTCCAAGATACATTCATAGAACCATTTATATTCTTCTTATTGTTAGATAAACACCAGTTGTTCACGCAAATTTGATAATTTTTCAGCTATCAGTCGACACCTTTTTTCCTTAATTCTTACAACTTTGATATTATCTTTCTTAGTTACTCTTTTACTTCCTTTCTTCAATAGGCCAACTCTATTTTTCCGAGCGCTTTAGCCTTCACTTTTCTTTGCATTTAATTTTTTTTTGCATAACCTTTCCTGTTTGAGAAATGTATTGTTCACCCTTTTGTTTAGCAATGACAAATTTCCTTTTCTTCCAGTTATTTGGATTTCTGAAGCAAGCCTTCAAAGATTTTTCAAATAGTTCAAAAATATCTTTTTTCCCACCTCCTCTCTTTTTTCGTCAAAAACTTGATCTTCATTTAGATCTTTCAATACATCATTATCAGCTATAATGTGGCCTATAATTTTATTTTCTGGAGTGGTCATACCCTCCCGTGGTAAGTTCACAACAAAGTTCTGATTAATTAGATTCGCCTTATCATGAATATTGGGTAATGGTTCATCATCTGAGTCGTTGTTGGATTCATCCCCATTGGGTATGTATTCACTTCCCGATGTAACATCATCACTGTAATCACCTTAGGACAGGATGTAACTTTCAAGACTTGCAATCCAGAAATTAATGTGTTTGAAAATAGTTAAATTTGCTATATTTTACTTCATTTGATGGAACGGAAATCCCGTTACGATCCGAAAACAAAATTTAAAATATTACTCTTGATAACCTCAAGGTGCATTTTCTTAACCGAGCAATTTCTTAACAATTCTTTGAATCATTTTGTTCTTGTTGCTTCTCGAGAGAAAATAAATAGCCGGAACAAATTCGAACAAAGACTGGAAGAGAATAGTGGAGAAAATATGAGATTATTTTATAAAACAATGAAAAACATTAGGAACAAAAAAGAGCCTACACTACAACAAATCAAAAATGAAAACAACGAACTAATAACGGAGGAGGCAGGAATATTAGCACAATGGAAAGAATATTTTGAATCCTTGTTTATGGTCGATTTTGAGTGCTCTGACATAACAACGGAAGAAGAGGAAGAATTTGCGAAATTAAACGTAGAAGAACTAGATGAAAATAATAAAGAAATAACAGAAGAGGAAGAAATTAATGAATTAAAAAGATTGAAAATAGGAAAAGCACCAGGAGCTCCAGAAATCCTAAAATTCATAGGCTCTAGAAGGTTTAACTGGGCTTGGAGGAAGGAGAAAAGGATACCCAAAGAGTGGAAAAATCATACTACCAATACATAAGAAAGGAGACACACGAATATGCACAGTAGCAAAAGTATACGAGGCTATAGTAGAAAAAAGACTAAGAGACATAACAGAAGCACAGCTAAGAGAAGAACAAGGTGGTTTCAGGAGAGAACGTAGTACAAATGACCACACATTCATCCTGCAAAAGATTTCTGAAAAGGCATTAGCAAAGAACAAAAAGATATATTCCTATTTTATTAACCTGAAGAAAGCATTCTATAGCATTAACAGAGAAGAGACTTGGAAGAGCTTAGATAAGGAGAGAATAGGAAAGACAATGTAGAAGTAGTCAAAAGCATATACAACAACACCACTAATCAAGTAAGATAGGCTATCGAACACATTTATCACAAAAGGAGTCAGACAAGGTGGTGTGCTGAGTCCGTTCCTCTTCATATGTGCATTAGATGACATAATAAAAGAAAGCTCTAAGGGAAATGAAAAAATATAAGGTACAATGGTTTAACATAAAAGTGGTGGAAATTGAAATATGCGTATTTGCAGATAATAATAATCATAGGGCAGGTTGCTACAAGATATGGATTAGAAATAAACACAGAGAAAAGTAAGATAATGATGATCTCAAACACGGAAGAAGATATAATTTGCAAACTAAATAATGAAGAGTTGGAACAAGTTGACAAGTACAAATACCTGGGAAACATAATAAGCCAGGATGGAACATTGAATGAAGAATCGAACAACAGATTGAAAACAGCAGGAAGATTATATTATACACTCTCTAACAAATTTTTAAACCACAGGAAAAAAATTACGATTCACAGAATAATTTATACTCCAACATTAATATCCGGATGTGAAAATTGGGTACTAAACAAAAAGCAAAATAGTCGTATTCAAGCAGTGGAAATAAAATAACTGGGAAGAAGACTGGGAGTGAGAAAAATAGAGAAAAAAAGAAATACAGATATCAGAAGACAATTAGAAACAATACCACTGAGTGAGAAAATAAAACCGAAGCAAAAGTTAAGATGGGTTGGACATCTGTATAGAATGGAAAACGACAGACAAGTTTAAAAGGTTTGGGAGGTTAGAACAGAAGGGTAAGGTAGAAGAGGTAGACCAAGAGTATCTTGGATTAAAAGCATATGTCAACAACTACAAGAGACAGGAAAGACTTGAGGGAAATGTGGAGAAATGGCGAAGAATCGAAAGGAATGGCGTAACTTCATAATAAAAGAAGAGAAAACATAGAATTAGTATTCGCACCCTCGACACTTTCAGGTATGAGGAGGGAAGGATTATGTATGTAAGCTTCTCGAGCAAGGATTATGTTTTTCTGGAGACATTCCTTTATAACTCTGTCCATTAAAAAAATGTTCAACCAATTATTGAGATCACTTTCCCAACACAAAAATTTGTCAATGAAACAAATTTAATATAACCTCAAATTTGGGTGTCATGTTACCTTGACATCTTTATCCATAGAAACAAAAATAAGTTACGGAATATAACACCTTTGTTCATGAAAAATCTCAGCTATTTACCGCATTTTCGATCGAAACAAAGTAACAGTAGAATAAAAATATCATATTAAAAAAAAACAGTTTTTGAAGTCTTCAATCAATTAGCAATAACAACTGACATTGAGAATGTGCAAATTCTCGAAACATGTGTTTTAGGCATTTAATCGCTTCTAGTTAACAAATATTCTGCGTAGTATTTACTAATTATGACATGTCATTAAAGGGATTGATGTATTTTGCACAAGATAACTTATGCATAAATTCGTAAAATTAATCGTAGTAACCCACTACTCACATGGATTTTCAATGCAGTAATGTTTATACTCTGGTATTTTTAATTCAAATAAAAGGTCACCTACTAAAAATACCGTCAAAACAAATCAATCCCGTGATTATTAATGTTCCCACATACCAACCACCAAAAAAATATTCAAAAAAAAAGAACCCGACACTAAAATATAAAATATCTTTACACGCCGGCCTTATCCATCCATATTAAATCACTAAACCAGACAAATTGTATTTTAATGGATCATTAATAAATTTAAAATCCCGCACGAAATAGCCACACATTAAAAACAAGACGACTATCGCTAACGCGGATTGGTTGCCGGGCGTGGCTTTCCACGATGACGTCAGCTTATATTTCTGTACGTCAGCCTTACGTAAGATAAAGTTAAAGCTCTCCGTCGGACCGAAGCACATCAAATAAAAATGATCCTTAAACACATATTGCATAGAGGAAGTGCAGATGCGGCAATAAGCGAGTTTTAGACGTAGTCACTCTAAAACTGGAGGTCAGAATCGCTTGTTGAAGTTCAAATTTTCAGGAAATATAATTCCTGTGTTATGAAGAATTTTACCCACATACAATTTCGAAGTTATTTCACGAGTGAGTGCTTGACTTTAGAAGCGTGACTAATATAGTAATCCGGGAAACATGTTAGAACAATCCTTAGAATTAGATACTGTTGGTGAGAACTATCAGAATTGTGATACTACCACGAGTTCCGGTTGTTTAAGTACGCCATTTTCGGTTAAGGATATCCTAAATATTAGCAACGAAAGTGAATACCTAACCGGAAATTATAAAGAATACAATTACGGTCACTATAATCACTATTTACAATCATATTCTTGGGATAACAATTGCTACAACAATTACGACCAACACAATTATAATTATTATAATAATAGTGGTATAAAGACTGAGATTGGAGTGTGCGACAGTGCATATTTGACGCAGAACAGTTTAAATCAACAGCAACCTAATGTCAATAACATGGGAAATTTTTGTGTTAATTTTAATGACAATGAAAAGGGATTAGTTGAAGGAAGTGAATATGTTAACATTGAGAGTCCAAGTAAGTACCATTTAATTGTTTGCAAATACAAAAGTTATTCTACAACAAACCGAAATTCCTAAATAAAATATACATTTTTATTGCTTTAAAAATTATTGACATATTAAACGGATCTATAGTTTATATTTTAGTGTTCAAGGCATATAATTCTGCTCGATTTTAAGGAAAAATACCTTTCGAAAGATTAAAATTATTGAATATTATTTCTTAAAATTCTGGGAAATACATACTTTTTTTCTAAGAAAAACAAACCCAGAATACTGCTGATATAATAATGTTTTAAAAATGAACCAAAACTTAATGAAATTATTCAAAAAATAGGAGACTTTGGTTTTATAATTATGATTTCATTATTTCCGAAATATCTCTCAAAAGACTGAAATCGTCAGTTGTCTTTTTTTATACTTTTAAGAGTTTTCGAAAGAATTACCGTATTGTCAATTATAAAAAAAATGTTATGGTCACTGACAGTAACATTAATTTCAGTTTTTGAATTTTCTTGAAATTCGAGTTTGCATTTCGTATCAAATTTATCAAATAATAGTGGAGTAAAGAAATTTGCAAAATGTAATTCGTGAAGTATGAGTAAAAACATCTTTAAAAATCTCAAGAAATAAACTCATCTTGCATAAGTCTTAAAAATTTGGTAAACTTAAAAATCTCCCCACACAATTTTTTTTTTAACATCTAACCAATCACTACTTACTATTTATAACCATATTTGACGTAGTTTAATACTTCTTGAACACCTGAACATCCCCATAATTTCTTGAAAGTAACCCTTAGTAGCTGTACTTGTCTTTTTTCTTCTACAGAAAACCAACAAGTAACAAGTTCAAAAACCGAACTGCGGAAATCAGGACGCCAAAGAACAAAACGAAAACCCAGGGTTCTTTTTTCCCAACACCAAGTTTACGAATTGGAATGCAGATTCAAACAGCAACGTTACCTGTCAGCACCTGAACGCGAACAAATGGCTAAAGGATTGAATTTGACACCAACTCAAGTGAAGATATGGTTCCAAAATAGGAGGTATAAGAGCAAAAGAAGTAATTTGGAAAAAGAAACCGAAAAGACGAACACCAATACAACCCCAGTGGTTTCTGCAGGTTTTAATTGCTTACCACCTCAGTACCCTTCGTCGAACTATTATAATCAACTTTATGGAAGCAGTGGTGCTAATGTTAACGATTACCAGAATAGTGTTGATATAAAATTCAGCGATCTTAATTTTTAGAATTATATATTTGGTATTATCAAATCGCTAAAGTATTTTAAATGTAGATGTTCAATGGTGACTCGTTGCGAGTTGTTTATATTAGGAATAAGGGTTGATAAAAAGGTCCTTTTACTCGTAAAATTTTGCGCGTAAAAGGACCTTTTTATCAACCCTTCTTCCTAATTTTAAATATAGTTTTAAACAAAATTGCAAAATGTACAAATTTTCCTGTTAGAATTGATTGTTTTCATTTGTTTTGGTCTTCTTAGTTAATCAGATGAAACTTGCTTTTTATTAAAATGACTTCTCAAGAAGAATTTACCGCGAAAGTTAAAATTATTCAAAATTGTTCGTTTTCTATAGTGTAAATAATTGAACAAAATGTCAAGCTTCGATGACAAAATGTAGATATTAATAACTCATTCATAAGGCTGAAAGATATTAGAAGGAAATGCAACTATACTATTTATTAGGGTAACAATACCAAATGAAAACCAAATGTTAAAAATTATTACTGAAGTAAAATATATGAAGTGTAACTCATTAGTTTTGGAAATTATTCACAAATGCATGGACCCATGATATACATATTTACTTATGTTCATTAACAAGATGTATATTTGCTGTTTTTTCAACAATATTTACACTTATATAATAACTTCAACATTTTAAAATACCTTTCTTTTTACTTTATACATCTGTTTTTGTATTCAACTTCATATATTTTACATAATTTATTGTACATACTGTATATATTGTTATTAATTATTATGATTAAATGAAAATAATTAACTGTAATGTATATAATATTAATAATTACAAATATATTTTGTATAAACAAAATCAGCCAAAAAATTTTAATTTCGCTATTTAAAAATTTCTCCGATTTGAATTTCCTCAATTATTGGTTTCTGCTCCAATAAAATATGCAAATAGAAATATTTCTAAGCAGTCTAAACCATTAATGGCCAGTCTCACCGACATGTCTTAAATTGTAAGTAATTCTTAAAGCACTAGTATCATTTAAACAAGTAAATTTTACCTATGGCACATATTTAGGGCACGTTTATACGCAACCATTTTAATGATATCATCCTTAGATAAAGCAATATGTTTCCAAACACCATTTGGGCATTCACTAAGTGTATAATATTTTCGATATATATCACCAATAGGCGTTAAATCCTTAAAGTCCATCTTACGTTACGTACCAACCCCAAATAAAAGATATTGATGTTTATCTTGAATTTTACATGTACAGATTTTTAAGAAAAGGAAGACTGGATCCTAAATTTTTTGTACCGGTGATGTCCAGAGATGATAATTTGCTGCTATAGATTCCACATTTTTTTCGGGGCTCCCTTTTTCACGTTTTCCATCTACAGTTTCGTATACTTGTTTGATTTTTAATTTTCTTCTAATTTTTTTGACTTATTATTTCGTTAACTCTTATTATTCTTTCACTTTTTGGTATACTCATTTTGTTTGTCTCAATTTTTTATTTCCGGAAACTTATATTCCTCATTGGTTTTATCGGGAATCCAATACAATGCGGTCCTAAAGTGTCCTCCGCTATCCCCATTCTAACTTTTGAACAACAGAAGTTAGCGTTCTTAGAAAAAATAGGTCGATTTCTATTTTTTATGAACTAATATTTGCCGTTATCGGCATTTCAATTGTATTTCCTGCTTCACCGGAAGTGACGTCAACCTTCTTTTTTCAAATAGAATATCCTGTACATTTTTACGTTTTTGGAAAGGTAATCGAAAGGCGAATCCAACGATGTCACATATAATATAGTGAAATATCTTTCTCGGGTTTTCTTTTCAAATTTTGTAAAATTTTCTAATTTTAATTTGAATAAACGATTCTTGTAGGTTCGGGGGTATCCCTGGATACCGGTACGGCAATTTTAGAATGAATTTCCAATTCAGTAAAATGAAATTAACGAATTTTAAGATTTGAAAAGTAACTAACCTTTAACTTTTGAACGATGCCAATGTATATAATCCCTCTGTTTATATACCCACTACAGGAAACTGCCTGCTCTGGATATTTAACCCTTTTCTCTTCTAATAAATACTTTGAATACACAATCGAACACTTATATTGTGATTGGATTTAAGACACACTTTGATTCAAGTAAGGCCGAATAAAGATTGATGAAAAATTATGGCGTCGTTCATCTTTCTTTAGTTTTATTCCAAAATCATGCATATGGAGAGTATCCAATCGCTTTCTTGTCAATAAAACTAAACAATGCAGAAGTAAAATATTCCATTGTGGAAAAGGAAATGTTGGCCATACTATACTGTGCGCCCAACATGGGGCCAGCCTGACATTTAGTCAGTACCGAAGTGACAACTGAGAGAAGTTGTTGTTGTCGAAAATACGACGTTGAACATAACAATACTTTAACTTAGGAAATATGACGATATGCAGCAATAAAGGTTTTGGTAATCTGTTTTTGTTGTTATGCAAAGTTGGCTAGGAAAGAGCACCAAATTGTTTCTTGTGACGCCAGACTGATCTAAAGAGCTCGTTGCTAAGCAATAAATAACAAGAATAATTTACGCTTTTGGAATTGAGATTTGTCAGTTTGGCAATTGTTATGATTACTTTGCTTAGTAACGAGCTCTTTAGATCAGTCTGCCGTCAAAAGAACCAATTTTGCTCACTTTTCTGGCCAACTTTGCCTAACAACAAAAGCAGATTACCAAAACCTTTATTGCTGCATGTCGTCATATTTCTCAAGTTAAAGTATAACATATGTGGTATCGTTGGATTCGCCTTTCGGTTACCTTTCGAAAAACGTAAAAATATATAGAGTGTTCTATTTTAACAAGTTGACGTCACTTCCGGTGAAACCGGAAATACAATTAAAGTGCCGATAACGGCAAAAGTTAGTTCACAAAAGATAGAAATCCACGTACTTTTTCTAAAAACGCTAGCTTCTGTCGTTCAAAAGTTAGAATGGGGAGAGACACTACAAGACCGCACTGTATAGTTGAAAATATGCTTCTAAAATAGATTCCTGTTCATTATTTGCATTACTTTCAGAATTACGTCCAATAAATAACTATCACAAATGATCCAGTGTAGCTCCACACTTTTAATATTGTATTTTGTATTAAATCATATTTTTTACATATTATTAGAATATTAATTTTAACATACATATTACGTTAGCTGCACAGGACGTGATCCTACTTTCATGAGCAGTAGTGTACCAAACAACCCAAATGCATGAGCATATCTATATTATCCGTATGATGGATATTACGATTTTGTTTATAAATACACCTCGCCGAGAAAAACAAACCCACAAAATGTTACGTCCGCATTAAAAATAGAAGGGAGAGGATGTCTTGTAAGATATATTTCACAGAAAGATAGCCGTTATTATAATCTACTGATGGTGCCAATGCTTTTAGGTTAAAAGGTGATCTGGTGATGAATACTTGAATTTTTCGCCTATAGGCACTAACATAAAACAGTTGCCGTACCGGAGAAGCAATTATATCCGTTCTATTAATAAAACAAAATGCATAAATTTCATTTTAAATTATAGTCGACTAGATATGTTGATTCAACAGAATATTCTTGCATGTCTATATAGTTATCACGTGGATATTTACAAATTAGACGAGTTCTGTTCCTTAGAAATTTATCTCTGTATTATTTTAGTATTTAAAATTGAACCAGGAGACTCGTATTAGTTCACGTATAATCTATTTTGACTTTACGAGGGTCTTATTGAAGATCAGATTACTATTTGCTCATATCATGTTCTATCATAACCGATTAGGATCAAATACAGTTGCAGTACAACAAATATTTTTCGAGTAATCAATCAAGTTTGTACATTGCGATGAAAGATAATATGAACAGCATGAACCTTATTCGTTTCTTTGTTAGGATTGTTAAAAAATTTCACGTGGACATCATTAAAGCAACGATTAAGTTCTATAATGGAAATACGTCTTTTCAGTAGAGTTCTGTTCTAGTACCACCTTGTATTATATAGGACGAGTCGTCTTCGCGGGCTCAGAAGCGATTGCGTCTTTGTGAATGGAGATTTTCCAAAAAGTTTTGTTCTTGTTATGAGATCTAGTTGTGCACGTTTAGAATTATAGTGCACCCTACAGGCTCTTTTTTCATTGAAACATGGTATATACTATTGGAATCATCGTTAAATTCTGATGCAAACTGTAAACTGTAAGGTACTATTGTCCTAAAATTTAAGAGTTTCAGAATTATTAGGTTTTTTTGGCAGTCGCCATTTCTCCAGAACTGCGCATTAGACAGATGTGACTTTGGGTACCTGATTGATTAATTGATTGATTGATTTTCTACCAGAGCAGGGCTGGTCTTTACATCCCTAACACTGAAGCTTAATAGCTTATTGTATTATTCCTGCTTCGGTTTTGTTTTACTTAAACAGGTTAGTTCCCGCAATCAGGTTTAACAGCCTATGTAGTCAATCTTTCTCCATTAGTAGTTCAATTGTGCTTCGCATAGCGAATCTGCGTTGAGCTAACGCTGCACATTCGAAAATAATGTGAGAGGCTGTTTCCTCCTCCTCATTGCAAAGTCTACATAAGGGCTCATCTTTGTAGATCCCCATCTTATGCAAGTGGCCTCTCAAACAGCCATGTCCTGTTAATATACATGTTGCTGCTCTAAGCTGTATCTTGTTTAATTCAAGCAGGTCAGCAGTCAGATGTTGCGACGGTCTTCCCATCATCCGTTTGCTGTGCTTTTGTCCAGCTGCATGTTTCCAATTTAATTGGTGTTGTGTTATAATCCACTCATTAATTGCACCACGCACTGCACTCTTGGTAATACCTAGACCCGGTTCAGGGCCTATATAATTCATTTTTGAACCTTCCCTCGCTAGCTGGTCTGCAATTTCATTGCCCGCTATGCCCCTGTGCCCTGGCACCCACACCAGTGTGACCTTGTTGTGTTTAGACAGAGCCATTAGGGTTTGCAGGCACTCCCATACTAGTTTGGAGGTTATATGATAAGATGCTAGTGCCTTTAAGGCTGCCTGACTGTCAGAGAGAATGCAAATCGTCTCACCCTGGATCAAACATAAAGAGACCTAACACGGACGCGTTTATGTTGTTCTTAATTGTACGTAATGCGCGTAGTATTGCTTTCAAGTTGGTGTATTTGTTAAAAAAATATTTCTAATGGAAGACCCTGTACATTATTTTTGTTTTGAATTTTTGTTAATATTCCAAGAAAAAAAATTACACAGACATATTACTGGTCTGAAATCAAATATTTTCTCATTAAAACAATTTTTTAAACTGAACTACTGTCAATGTATACTTTATTATTGTCAAGATAGAAACTAGTGGTGCCACGATTGAAACAAGTAAATCATTTTTGAATACAATACCATTTAATGATGTAAAATTATTGTATGATTGAAATTATCAAGAATAAAGCCTGTATCTAATATATTGTCTGTGGGAAGAGCGGCCAACAGGGGTCTAGTCTACATATGTTTATATGAGGCTAGTCTGCAAAGATTCAAGCCTCAACATGGAAATGGCGGTACTCGTCAAAGATTGGTAATAAAAACAGTACAGATACAGAAAAACTATTTATTGCAAAAAAAAAACTGCAAACCCTAAACTATCTTTCTACATAGCTCCCACCATTTTGTAGGTACTTGTCATAGTGTGGCACAAGTTTTTGTGTGCCTTCCTCATAAAACGTTGCCGCCTGTGTTGTTAACCATGTGGTAACATTTTCTTCTAACAGCTCTTCATCGTTGTTGAATTTTTAACCACCAAGGAGCGTTTTCAGGTGGAAAAAGAGATGGAAGTCGCTAGGGGCGAGGTCAAGGCTGTACGGAAGGTGGTCAAACTGGGTCCAATGCCCTACCTCACACTGCGTACAAAACACCTTTTACAGGACTTTGGCTGGACCCAGTTTGACCACCCTGCCTCACCCCTAGCGACTTCCATCTAACTAGTAGTTAATAAATGGCTTAGACATCCCTCCTGGAGATTTCGCCGCTTCAGGTGAAGCTCTCTAGATCCATTATTAAGGGGAGGATCAGTCCCCGTTCCCTTCTATTCCACTCTTTCACATATCCTTCTCCATTCCGTTTTATCTTTAGCTTTTTCTTTTGCTTTATCGATCCCTATCCTCTTCAAGTCTTACCTCACTTCATTTATCCAGCTAGACCTAGGTCTTCTCCTCCTTCTTTTTCCCGATGGTTCCCAATTTGTTATTATATTTACTATCTTCTCCTCTCTTGCTTTCCACATATACCCCAACCACTTTGTCTTTGCTCTTCTATATTCTCCACATTCTTTCGCTATCTCCTCATTTGTTCTTATCATATATTCCAAATTTTTCATTCTAACTGGTCCTAGTATTGATCTCAGTATTCCTCTCTCCGCGACTATCAAATTTTCTTCATCCATTTTTGTCATTGTCAGTGTTTCCGCTGCATGCAATATTACTGGCCTTATGGTTGTTCTATAAATTTTTATCTTTGTATTCTTTGAAAGATTTTTGCTTCTTGATAGGTGTTTATTTATATGTAGAGCTTTGTTGACTGCCATTGTTTTCTCCTTTATTCCCATTTCTCTATTACCATCATTTGTAATAGTGACTCCCAAATATTTGAACTTGTCTACTTCCTCAAAAGTATAATTCCCCATTCTAATTTTCCTATTGCTCAGCTCTTTTCCTATTCTCATTATTTTTGTCTTGTAGTTAGCTTTGTCAAGAATTGATAGCGACTCGAGATCCGCTACAACTACAACTATGCGTGATTAAGTCTCTTAAGCGTGAGTCCTAACCCTCTCGCAGACAAGAGTAGGCCTTCTTACCACAGCACCAAGTTAAACAATGTTAAAAAATATAAGTAGAATAACATATAATGAAGACTATTTGGCGGATTTATATTTATAAGCATTCCATCCTTTCCAATATAATCTGTCAAGAAAACGTTTTTATACTTCCCTATGTCCTCCGCTTTTATAACCTTCTTTTTTTGATACAGTTTAAGTCGTTGTAACGTTTTTGCTACATTTTAGGCCTGAAGAAGGATTTTACATGAAGCCGGTCCCGTGTAATTTAGTGTAACAGAACAATTAGGAAATATACATTTACTATTTATTTGATATCTAATTATCGACATAAATGTTATTTACTTTCATTCAATATATTTGTTATTTCTGTGTATAAAGCAGATCTACTTCAGACCACCTAAAGTAGGAAATTTTCGAATACGAATTTGAAGATATGAGCTTTTGGAAATTGAATAATGTTTTTTCGACATTTTGTGTCGATTTGTGCTTCAACCAGCAGCGCCTGGTGCACTGTGGCTACGGAGCTGGATTACAATGCCTCGATTCCGTCATGCATATCGTGTACATTGTGCTATGCTCAAATTTGCTTGAGGTGTTTGTTTGTGAATATTTGTTATGGCGGCTTCAAGTTCAAGAAAATCGACCGGGCAACGTGCAACAGTGAGGTGTGGAGATCGCAATTACGAGAGAACTGTAATGCAGTGGGCAGAGGAATGTGATGAAGTTTTATCGGAAGAGATTGAAACATCTGAAATTGAAGAACCTTGTCAAGATTCATTGGAAGCTAATTCTGAGTCTGAAGAAAATATAGCTACAGCGGAGGCCGATAGTGATAATCCCAACTGTTTCGCTTCTCCATCTGGCATCCAGTGGAATAAAGTTCCGCCAAGCTCTACGAAAACTGCAAAACGTAACGTACTGCGTTTAGTACCAGGTGTAAAAACTAAAGCAGTGTCCTATGATACACCTGAAAATGCTTTTAAATGTTTTATTACAAGAACGATTTTAGAAGAAGTCGTCAAGTGCACAAACCTTGAAGCTCGAAGAGTAACTACAGTAAAAGACAAAGGATGGGTAGATATTGATGTGATGGAGCTGAATACTTTCTTAGGTTTGCTGATACAAGCTGGTGTGGAAAGAAACTGGGACGTACCGATAAGAAAAATGTAATCCTATTTATCAAGCTACTATGGGAATTAATCGGTTTGAAGATAATAGACGGTATCTGCGTTTTGATGACAAAAGAACTCGTGATTTTCGCCCACAGACCGATAGATTAGCTCCGATATCGTATATATGGAACTTATTTTTACAACAATGCAAGTCATCTTTGGTGCCAAAAGGAAGTGTTACCATTGACGAGCAGTTACTATCGTATAGAGGGAGATGTTGATTTATTCCGTATATGCCAAATAAACCGTCAAAATACGGTATCAAGATTTTCTGGACGTGTGAGTCAGAATCAGGATTTGCAATTGATGGAATGGTATATACCGGACGACGACCCAATCAATCTATCCATACAAATCTTGCTTCTGAAGTAGTGCAAACTTTAGTACGCAGCATCCATTTCTCTGGACTAAATGTTACAATGGATAACTTCTTTAGAAGCATTCCATTGGCTAAATGTTTATTAGAAAAGAACCTAACAGTGGTTGGAACACTAAGAAAAAATAAGAGAGAAATACCAAATGAAATAAGAGATGCAAAGAACAAAACGTTCTACTATTCTACATTTGGCTTTTATGACAAAATGACTATGGTTGGCTACATTCCTAAGAAAAACAAGTCATTTTTCTCAGCACCATGCACAATGACATGTCTGTAAGTGAAAATGTTAAGCAGAAACGGGAATTAATACTTTATTATAACAAGACCAAAGGGGGAGTAGACGTAATGGATCAAAAACAGACCAACTATACATGTAAAAGGCAAACGAAGTTTTGGCCTATGGCGCTTTTTTCTAATATGACCGATATTGCAGCAATAAATGCATTCATTATATTTTCCACGTTGAAACCTGATTATCATAGGAATGTAACACACGCTAGACGAGTATTTTTGAAGGAGTTAGCTGAGCAATTGGTAATACCGCATATGATGAGGTCAAAAAATCCGAAAATACCAAGAAATTCAATAAATTGTATAAACAAATTTATTAACATTGAAAAAAGTGCGACTGATGCCGTTGCAAATAAAAGGAAGAGATGCATGATGTGTCCCTCTAATTTAGACAGAAAAAAACTAGTTTGTGAAAAGCGTCGCAATAATGTATGCAACGAACATAGTGTAAGAATTTGTAAAAATTGCTACTTTTTAACATGCATTTACATTTATAAGAGCTGTAATCATTAGTTAGAGGTTTTGTTTAATTATTTAAGATTTTTACACGCATAAATAAATGATTTAAATATATTTCATGTTCTTATATATTTTTAACAGAGTAAAAAAACAACCGAGCCTGAGAGACCCGAGAAATGTTAATTTGTATATCCGAACACCCATGCATCCTAGGGTTAAGACTGAATTAATAAGCTGAAAAATATTTTCACATTCCTATGGATTTCAAAATTGATAATGTCAAATATAATACTAAAAAGTTTTAATTATGGTACAACATACGATACAATATCTTCGATTAGTTGTATAAAAAAAAGGTTTTGGTTACGTATAAATGCGGCAACCTAATTTGAAAGTGGAATTCAAATACTCACTTTTACTGTTATAAACTGCTCTATTACATATACATATGTAATAATATTGCGCAACTAAAAGAAATTTACTTTATATTAAAAAACTAGGCGATTATCTGAATTATTGAATTAAAAGTGTTTTGTAGAATATCTGTCACCCAGAAAACTTATTTCTATACAATCTATGAAGAGAACAGTTAATGAAGCTTTCTCTCATAGTGCGTTACCGCTGCTTCCCAGCAGATGGCTCATGTTTACTCTTCTTCCTTACAAAATTCTTAGTTTTGCGTTCATATACTAGATGGCAGTTATAATTCCTTTCCTTTATTTTTAAATGAGTGTTTTTACCATTGTAGGAAATGTATTTTTCCATACACAAGAATTGTTATTTGCTAAACAGCTATAACGGACAAGAAAATTCACATTGTTTGTTTATTATCGTTCTACTAAATCATTCTCGAGTGGATTTCGACACGAAACCTCAATTTTTTCGTAAAAGGAAAATAAACTGTTCAATGCGAAATCAGAAGGTTTCATCAATGAAATTATGCCATCGATAAATCATATCCGTCGTACGTAATTAGCGCAGGTAAGCATTTTTGATCTCGCGAAGTTAATTATATCCCAAACGGGCTGCGAAAGATTCTTTAAACTCTTCTTTTTTTAATCTGTAATCGCGTAAATCAACCATCACAACTCGCGGTAGAGAAATTTATTATTTTAAGTACCGCTACATATTTTCACCGACAAGGAAAGCAATGATGACGTAAATATATGGTCTATAGTGTGTTTGTAGATTTGTACACTTTATTATGTCTTTCCGAACGATTATAGATAAAAATTAATACCAAATTAAAAAAATTATTATGTGTTTCTATAACTAACTGGCTGTGTCTCGAAACAGTAAAGTACTGCCAAGCTTCAATACAAAATTTTAAGAACTACATTTTCCGCTATTTTACAACTTAGTCCCAATTTCAGGATATATTTCATTTTTTTCCTCCTGAGATACACTAACAACGGATTTTTTTTTATAAACAATCAACAATTGTACAACAATTCACTATATATTTGAGAATATACGACTGGCTACAACTTGCGCAATCCCAACTACTCGATTGCGGTTAACGGATTGTAAAAATTTTGTCAATGATTTATTACATAGGTTGCTTCAACAGTGTATTAGTTTTAGTTACACACCTTGTAAAAAAAACGCAACAATATTGTTCTAAAGACTGTATTGCATAATACAATATGTAGTGTTCTTACAATTATAATTAACCTGGGCAAATATGCGGTAACAACCAGAGGCGTGGCGAGCGCATAAAACTTTACACATAAAATAGAAGGTAAGAAATAAATTATAAAACGCGCTGAAATACTACCGTTTTAAAAGTCTTCCGTGAAATCACAAACCGGGTAACATCTGTTAAATATTTGAATCATTAGATACGTTTCCACAGCTGTTTCAGTCAAGTGAGTACGACGTGCGGAATAAATGTCTTTTAATGCCGAAAACGACCGTTCGACATTTAGCGATGTTATATTTGCATATTTAAAATAATCTTCGAAACAACTTAATGCATCTTCACACGCACCTTCACAAATTTGTCTTAATATAAGAAAATCGGAATCTTTCTCCAAAACACTTTCAAATTTTCGTATTACACACCAATTTGTTTCGCCTTCTACAGCGCATAACTGTGCGTGAACATCATTCACAATTTGAACAGAATCCACTAGCGACATCGAAACATTTTGTAATTTTTCTATTACCTCCGATAGTCCGAAGTAATTGTTGTGAATAGTTTGTAAATCTCTTATAACTTGACTATCTTGAAATATTTCCTGGCTTTTCTTGATTGCTGCAGCTTCTGTCGGATTGAATTTTAAAACTACCTTCTTTACTTGATCAAAATATTTGTTGTAGTAAAACGCAGCCTGCAACCATGTTCCCCAATATGTAACAACCGGCTGTGGTGGTTCAGGTAAATCAGGACACAGTTTGTAAAATAGTCGGGTACGTTTCAGGAACTTTAGAAACACTGCCTTTGTACTAGCAATCAATGAATTTACTAGTGGAAAACATGTAGGAATCGTTTGTGAAGCAAGATTTAGAGTATGGATTTTATACGTTACATGTAACAAGTTACCACTGTGTTCTTTAAGAGATTGGCCCAAAGAACGTATGTTTGCGGCACCATCGCTCATAAACATTAAAAGTTGCTTAGTTGAAACTTCAAATTTGTTCAATGAGTTCAACACCACCTTTAAAATATCATCGGCAGTACAATTTATAACTCTTTTGGAAGCAAGTAAGAAGGAGGATGATGGTCGTTGTGGTTCCATTGTACGTAACATTACATTAACCACAGAATGTTTTTGACGATCTATTGTTTCGTCCACACACAACCACACTTTTTAAACTTTCAATTCCGTTTTCATTCTTTCTTCTATATGTTCACGAGCAAATGGCACTACATTTCGTATTGATGTCCGACTGGGTAATTTACAGTCCGCATATTTATTCCAGAAGAAGACAAATGCTTCTTTGTCTGGTAAACGAAACGATAGATTACATAAAATAAGAGTAACACATAAATCAAATGTACATTTTTCTTGGTTTCGTATGCCACTTTTTGCAAAAGAATGCTGTTTGCTTTCGATGTGACGTTGACAATGGCTTCTGGACCAACACATTAAAGGTATTTTACAAACTAGACATTGAATTTTAGCGCCATCAAAAATTAAGACTGGCATATCCACTATAAGTTTAACGTGTCTGCCATTGAACGTTTTCGCGACGTACCTAACTGCGACATTTTTAAAGCAAACATAAGCGTACAATTACGAAATAAGTTACGACAGCCTACGTATAGACAGAACTACTCGGTTACAGCATCGATTTAGTACTGACGCTGTGAACGCGTGAAATAAATAATCGCCGACTCCGCACCACATATGTATTGCACTGACTATTACCGCTGTTTGTCCAGGCTAATTATAATAGTTGAAAGAACAAGTAAAACGCAATAACAATAACTATTCTTATGTTTTCGGATCTCCAACAGCTTCGCAATTCACAGGTAGCATTGGTCAGCCACGAGAATGTTACCAACACTTGTGTTACTTCCCAGGTATGTGACGATCCCTACAAACATTCGACAAATTTGAAATGAAAAGGTAAACTACGGAAGACTTTATTCCGAAAGAATTCTGAACTCGATGAAAATGATTTGATTATATAAAACCAGATATTTATTAGAAAAAGATTAAGTTTTCATTGCGGCATCTCTTGGTGAATAACCATCTAGGTCTAATCCTAAGGCAGAAAACATTTGGTTCATGCATTTAGGTAGGCTTCGATAATAAAATCTTCTGTATAAAAAAGTGATGATTTATTTATAAACTTACTCATTTTCTATTATTTATTTAGAAAAGGTTAGGAAGTTTTATGTCAAAAATTACCATGATCGTGTCCTGCACGTCTCGGCACAAAGATTGTTGGAAAAAATGATACCTTTATCTGAAACAATACAATAGAAACTTGATCATAACTTTGAAGTATTATCTGTAATAGCAACATGTAATAATTAACAAAAATCGGGGGTCGGGTTACATAATTGTGTTAATGATAGCAATATTTTTCCTACAATATTGTAGTACATTTTATCAAGTGATTTTTTACGTACAGTTGTTGATCCAAAAAAGTTGTAACATTAACAAGTTGTCTCGTTTTCTATACAACAGAAGTTCCTAAACTCTATTAGTCCTCTGTTTACTATCTACGGGCCCGGGGGGCCGTGGCGCACACTTAGGAAACCCCTGCCATAGAACACTGTAGATCCAGTGAAAATCACATTATTGTCCAATGATGGACATCCACTAAATGTATAATTGTATTATCTACTAGCTATGTTAAGAAGAAATAATTATCTATACAATGTATTTTTAACGGATGTATGAAGTAGTATTTCTAATGTTTATTCCTGTTTGCACTTCCACTTTAATTTTATAGCGGACATGCATTAAATGTTGAGATACGACGATTACTTGGTATTGCAAAAATTCAACATCGGAGGTAGCGCCATGTGGTGTGGCGTTCACCCAAGTTCTGGTCCGAGTACCTGTACCTGGACGATCCTTGTTTCTGGCCCGAAGAATTGATATAATTCTTCGGTGGCTTATAGAGTCTCGGGTCCCCTTCTCCTTGTCCCTGGCACTTTATTAGTTAATGTTATCTCCATTCAAGGATAATCCCGGGGGAATTACGATATAACTTGTCTTCGCTCGATTTTCTTTACGTTGCGTCGTAAATGTTCGGATTTAATGTAACATTCTCCTACAAACAGGTACAGAATAAACACTATCTTGCATTCACAATAATTTCGCAAGTTAGAAGTCACTCGGTAGTAAGTCAAGTCATGCGGGAAATGTATACTTTAGAACGCAAACTCTCATGGCATATTAGACGTTGTAATATGTTAATTTTAAAGCAATGAAATATTAGCTGATAAGAATTTAATTGAAATAATATGAAATATTGTGTATTCGTAATGTGTATCGTAATTGGCTATGATTTTGACGAATGCCATCGTGAACAAAGGAGCGAAGGGACCTTCAGATTACAACTGAGTTAAAACGTATTTGGTGAAGTGTTTAATTTTCCAGGCATATGCAAGTGTTTTAGTGTTTACATTTTAAATATTTCAAGACCAAGGTTAATTGGTTTTGGTTATTCAAACGAACGCGGAGTTTTGAGTATATGGTGTTATATTTCACATAAAAGGTGGGTACCACTTCCGGTAACATCGGAAATCGAAAAGCTGTCGATAACACCAAAAGTTAGTGTACAAAAAATAAAAATAAATAAAATGTTTTTTATAAACATTAGCGAGGTAGGAAGATATATTATGAAATCAAGATTACTGTGTAATTAGGAAAATTGTGCCTTCGATAACAAAAAGCTCAGTATTTGTTATTTGTTTAGTCTTTCATTAAAGACTATACTTATACAAAGTGCAGATGAAGTAGAAGATTGATTGTATTGTAAATAAGACACAGTAAACACACAAACTCTTGAGCTGATCAGCGATGTATTTACAAATCAAATTATGGAGGGAAGTGTGTGATTTATGAAGAAGCCTGATCGTTGATTATATTATTGATTGTTATGTCATGAGAATTTTAAATACAATAAGATTACGAAATAGTTTCCTTAAAATGTAATATATTCGCGATCGATCATGTAAGTTAATCTATGTATTTATTAAGAAAGAATAAAACCGTACACCGTACATATACAGCCATCCCGCCATAAAGGTATGCATGCATATATGCACGTGCATATACTGTAATGTTCAATTTTTACAACAACGACAACAACGGCTGTCAATCTCAGAATGGATAGGGCATAGCCACCCGTTTGTAATGAAATATCCCTCTTGCGGGTAATTTTCCAAGTCACCATTTCCCGCTAGCCAACTGACCTTGGGGCGTTGATGTTAAATAACAAAGTTAAGTTCAGACAACGACGATCGTAGAGTAACACGGACAAATCCACTCTTCTGTTTATTTTCCTAATTTTGCAAATCGTTAAAATTAATGTAAAAGTCATTTAAAACAAACAACAGGGTAAATTGAAAGGCATTTCAAACATCATTTCATAAATTAAATGTTTGTCAGAATGTTGTTAAGTAAATCGTTAGTGTATTTCGTCATATTTATGTTGTCAGTCAGATTTTAAGTCATAGAGTCCTCTAAATACAACCATCTGGTTGCGTCACTGCATTCATTCTCGTTTGCTATTTCCATAAATAACTTCATTTCATCGAAATCCATCATAAAATTTTATATCTGGGTTAAATTTGCTGTGGAATGAAACAATCGCCATCTTTTGCGATTAAAAATTTCATCAATCTCGATTCAGCTTTCGTCTAACCATTTTGTGTTTACTTTACTACGATATCAATTTAAAGTATTCGATAGTAAAATTAAAGTATTTATTCAAAGAAGAAATGGTTGTAGGTTAGAGCAGGCAGTTTCCTGTAAAAGTTATTTTAAATAGAGCGTTTATATGACATCGGCTTCATTCGAATTCAAGGTTAGTTGCATTTTTAATTCTAACATTCGTTAATTTCGATTTATTAATTTGAAAATTCACTAGAAAATTGCCCAAAGAGTATTCAGGAATTCTCCCGATCCCACAAAGAATTAAAAAATTTAGACTAATTTAAAAAATTTTAATTTTTTCCCAAAAATCCCCTTAAACAAATATTTCAATATATAGTAGTATGTTCGCTAGACGCCGCTGGTTTCCCGACACGATCCCATTGTTTCAAGTGTGATCGATAGTGACAAAACCATGGAACACTTTACATACATACACTAACAGACCCTGAGGTTATGCCAAGCTTTAAAAATCTTATACACCCCGTTGGGCACCATACTAAAAAAATCAATTGTTTGAAGTGGTGTGTGAGCCATTGAACCGATAAAGGATGATGCCACGTTATGGATTGTTTCTCATCGGTGATTTCTGGCAAACAAATTGTTGTATACAATTCCGCATTAACTGTTCTTCGATCTTCCAAAGCAAACGAAAGAAATGTTTTGGGAAAAACGAAAATTTTTGTTGCATTTGGTTTTTGGGAAAACCCCCCAAACAGTTATTGCCTTTAGTTTCAGGCTCGTTGAATAATTCAATTTTTCGCCACCTTTTACGATTTTGTATGGGTTTTTGAAACCGCTGTCGAATTTTTGAGCATTTCCACACCAATTGCACGAGCCCTTTTAAAGCTGGGTAAAAATTATTGACCTTTTTCACCCCAAATGTTCATGAAAATCGTAAAAATGTACTCAATTTCTTTAGGCCACCCTCTTAAATTTATTTTTGCCCCAGTATCGATGGTTTTTGTAACAAAAAACCGATTATAGTCCCCCGTCACGAAATTCAACATGAGGGAAGCTGACCACGACGAATTCTGAAAGTCATTGTAAACAATCTTTTCGATGGTATTTTTATTAAAAAAATTTTTAAACGAAGCGATTTGGGCATTGTGTTGTGCAAAACCCTTTTATAAAAAAATCGTAAAAAAACCCAAAACGAAAACCTACACGTGAAATTTAAAATTCTTTTTCAAAAAATTATTTTTTTTTAAACGCTCACGTAAAAAACTACTCAGCTATTTCTATTTTTGTCATTGCTGCAACAATAACAAAATGTCAAATTTTACGAAAATAGAATGCCAAAATTCTTTAGCGCCCTCTTTGTCTTAAAGACGCACCTCGTATTATCCAAATTATCATTTTTGAATGAGATTTCAGCAGTTTATTTTTGAGAAGATCAAGTTGTCACTACAATATGTTACAATTAGTTATGTACGATATTTTAATACATCGGGTGCAAAAAAATTACCCATTTGAATTTTTCTCCGTTAAAAAAAAAAAAAAAATGTTTTTTTGAGATATATCTTAAGGTTGGTGAAAAATTTAGGGGAAAGAGATAAAATTCAAAAAAAAAGAACATTTTCAAAAAAGAAAAAATTAATTTATTGAATATATTAGATATTGGGAAATTTTGGGAAATTAAAAGGGATTCATTAATAATAAAAAAAAAGTAAAACTAAATTTTTTAGAGTATTATTGCGACTAATAAAAATTTTTCCACTTCGGGCTTTTCTGACAGTTTACATCCTTGGGCTGGATTAATTAAATTTTGAACATCATTTTGGTCCAATTTTTCCCCTTCTCCCCTAAAGCCTGCAGAAGTTCACCAATTTTGTTTGGACGGGGTACATGTGCCCAAATTTGTCTTCCTAGTTTTCCCCCCCAAAGATGTTTTTGGATTGAGGGGGCGCCTAAAAAATTCGTTGTGATCTGAGCGGACACGCGTTATCCCCCATAAAAATGAAGTTAGGCCCTATAGATGGAGAAAAAGGAGCTGTGTCTTCAAAAAATGTTTCTAGTACCTTGTAGCCGTCATAAACTATCATCAACCACTACCAATTCAGTACGGGCTTCGACTTACCAGCCCAAACCATAGGGGTCTCTGCGGTAGTAATTCTTTCCACAAAATTTCATTGGCAAAACGCTCCCCCCTTCTCCAAATTTTTCCCGGTCCTGGTGTTTTGGCAAAATTTGGTTCTCAAAAAAACGTTCTAAAACGGCGTGATTTCTTTTCGGTTCTTGTGTAAAAGCTAGTGAGCTTACTATGTTCCACGATAAATTTTGGACACTGGCTGGTCTTTTTGGGCATTAAATTGGGCTTCGGCTGGTCGTCGACGAACTGTCCATTTGCTTATGGCCATTTTTATTTCGCTCAAAAAAAAGATTTGCCACCTCAATCGGAATCTCTGTAACTGAAGAAAAGAAACCACAAATAGATACCCGGGTTTCATTAAAAAAATTGCACAGTCTTTGGACGCTGAAAAAAGTAAAAGCCTAGTCCCCGAGCAGCATAAAAATTGGGTTTCGGCCATCTTGAACTAAAGCTACGCCCTGGCTGATCTGTTAGAGTTAACATTTTTGGAAAGAGTTCCAAAAAAAAACACAGGGCACATGAATTCTTTTGATTATCGACCACAAATTTGTTAACAAAAACATCTTTTCGTTTGTTGACAAAAAGCAAAAAAAAAAGTCAGCAAACTGATGCCTTTTAATAATACAAATGTCAATCAAAATTTATACACCATGTCGCAAGTTCAGACTTTTAGAAGTACAAATAAAGATGAAACTTGTAATGGATCGAATTTTTGCACCTGTAGTGTAGATTCACAAAAGTAGACATCAAAGTGTTTAATTATTCAACTGTATTGATATGTTTTGCCCAATTATTTAGGAAAACACATCATTCGTAGGAATTCCATACGATAGAATTAATTTAATGCATAATTTCCTCGAATTGGAAAGTGGTACAATATATAAATAAAGCAAAAAAAAATAAAAGATTTTGCACACTTTATCCTCTTTTAAAGGTGTCCGGATAAAAAACACATGCGAGTGTACACTCTGTGACGCAATAATATGACTGAACGTTGATAAAGTGTAATCCAATTCACTCTCTTCCGTTTAAAATTAGGGTTTTACGTATGTAGTTTACTATAGGTATACATTAATTCCTCGGGCGGCTTGGCTTGTTGGCATCCTCGTCATCGCCCGTCGTCAACGTCGTCAGACATCCTTCTGGCCAGCAGCATCTAGTATGTTTACATTTGGGGATAAAAGGAGGCTATTGGGGGTTCCGATTCCGTGGAGTGTTGTAAACATTCGCGCCGAGCGTCTCGTCGACTCGGCATCGGACCGCTGCTGATGCAAAAACGCTAAAAGCACGAAAGTGAATGAAGTGTTTACTGACGATGATTGTTAAAAGTCATACCGTCCTGATGTACGCTTTTAATTTTTTCGTATGACCCTATTAGCGTTTTAAACAAGCGATCTATTTTTATGTGAGAGAAGAAAAGGGAAATGCGTAATTTTATTCTCTTCCATGAATAAGAAGCAGTACCTAATAACCAAAAAAAAACACTATCAACGAATAACTGTATAAAAAAAGCAAGCCCTATAAGAAAAATATAAACACCTTATAATATATAAATATGGTCATAAAAAAACTAATCGGGAGGATGATATCCCTTTGAATTATTTTTATGCACAAGAAAAAAGTTTTTGACTTAAAAAAAATGCTTTTTTTCTTTTTTTTAAAAAAACTTCGTCAGTTTGAAAAAAAATAATTTTTCTTTACCATTTATTTGACTTCACCATTTAATAGCGAAAAGTTCCCAAAATAAGAACATACTAAAAAATCTTCTACTAAAAAATATTGGAACAAACTTGAAAAAAATAGTAAAGGAAACCAGAAGTTGTTCTACAGAGTCCCTAAAAAACTTACGAAAAGAAAGACAACCGACCATCAGCCAGATAAAAGCTAGAGACAACAAAATATTAACAAAAGAGAAAGAGATAATGGATAGATGGCAAGAAAAATTTCTAAGAATTGTTAAGCACAAAGGGTCCGAATAGAAAGATACACGATGAGACAAGGGTTCCCAGCACCATAGAAGAAGACGAGAAAATTACCATAAGTGAAGTCGCAGAAGCTATACAACACCTAAAATGGGGGAAAGCAGCAGGTCACGATAAGATAACATCAAAAATGCTAAAAAATCTAGGGCCAGAAGGCTTAGAATTAATATTTAAGAAAAGTGAAAAAAAGAGATTGTTCGAACTATAGAGGAATCTCACTGCGAAGCATTGTTTCCCCAAAATTTATGAATCTGTTTTAAACAAAAAAATTACTAACCGTAGTAAACAGAAAACTGGCAGACCACAAAGCGGCTTCAGAAAGGTCGAAGCGGGCCAGACCATGTGTTCACAATAAAACAGCTTATAGAGAAAACAAGAAAAAAGAACACAGAAATATGTGCAGCATTTCTGGACCTCGAAAAGGCTTTTGACCGAGCGTCACAAAAGGAAAGTATGGGGAAGTATGGAACAATGAGAGATACAACCAAAATTAAGAAAAGCTATACAAAGTTGTACAATAAAACAAATGCTATTAAGGGAAAAACTTAAAGTCGGAAATGTTCGACATAAACGATGGACTAAAACAGGGGGGAACCTTGAATCCTACACTTGAACTAATAAGAGTATCTGAATGTGTATTTGTGGACGATTTGGTTATATTGACGAACAGGGAAAACGAACTACAAAGACACCTAACAATTTGGAAGGAAGAATTGACAAAGCGAAAAATGAAAATAAATGCAAGTAAAACAAAAGTCATGAGTATCGGTGATGAAAATAGAAAAAAAAAGGAGGTCGACAAGAAAACGAAGATGGTCGTGTACAAAACAATTTTCAGGCCAATATTAACATATGGAAATGAGACCTGGGTACTAACACAAACATTGAAAAGCAAAATCAACACCCACCGATATGAAATATCTAAGAAAAGTTAAAGGAATCACGAAGCGAGATAAAATTAGGAACCATACAGTAAGAGCAGAACTTCAAATAGAACCAATCAACAAAGTGATAGAAAGGAACCAACTTAAATGGTTTGGGCACATATGCAGAATGAACGACCATAGACAGGTGAAGAGAATTTGGGAAGCTAAAGTACAAAATAAAAGAGGAAGAGGAAGACTAAGGAAAACGTGGAATGACGAGGTAGCGGCAACTCTCAACGAAAGGACTATAACCTGGGATGAAGCAAAGAAGCTGGCTAAGAATAAAACAGAATGGACAAAATTTGTGTACACTATATAAATGAAATCAAATGTACTACCATTAACTTCATCCATTACGTTAAGGCCTTCCTAAAGATCTACGTGGTCGCAAACAAAAACGGTGAACTTTAAATCATACAGATTTGCTTCAGGTTTTTCAGATTACTCACATTTTCCAGGAACATTCAAATTGAATCTGGTCAGGTTAGGTCTCGATGTCGAAGTTGTAACCTGATTTTAAGAATACTGATAACATCAAAGTTAGGTCTAGTGCGTCGATAATTTTAAACAGACTGTAGTATGTCCAAATTATGTACTATAATATCTTTATATCTACATCTACAAAATACGTCGACAAAAAATTGTTAAAAGGTATGCAGTTTTATATAAGTTACTTAAAAACAATAATTATTCGTGTATACGAAATTTTGTAATTGTATACGTACAAAATTATTTCGATTAATATGACATAACCACAAAATAACTTGCGTGTTGTGTACAGATACATGAAGATTACAGTGATACTTGTACTACTTTTGTTTACAAAGAATATTACAAAACTTACTACCTCGGTAATCTCGTAGGAATCCTGAGAATCGCGAACGAGTGACAGGGATAACTGTATGGTCAAGTACTAGAAGGGTGCTAAATATTATGACAAAAAGGGTAGGAGATAGAACAGCAGATACCTCAACGGACTTATGCATGCAAGCGTGACCTATCAGTATCACATGCTGAAATGCACTACCAATTAATTACAAAATATGAAAACGGAAGGATCAAATCATTGTTAAATGTATGGTGAATTGAATCGCAATTTATTTAAACTGCTAATATTGATGTTACTGGCACTGAAAACGATATCGGCGAGTTTTTTGTAATTTTCGTTAATGCCTAATGTAAACAGGAATTCTGATATTCACCAATCTGTGGCAACTATTTTATTTTTTTTATATTCAGAAATTTTAACGTTACTTATTAAATGTTAAAGATCTATAAATCCATTATCCTATTATTTTCTTCATTTACATCTCACCGCTTACGAACCACCATCTCACAGAGCTTAACTCTCTATTGCGGGCATCATTTTAGACTACCCGAAAAAAAAGTTTCTTGGGCAAATAATAATAATATTTCATACTTTATTCATAATAGAGGTTTTTGAATATATAACATCAAAATCTTTAGGAACAAATAAATACAATTTTTTTCCCTTTTATTCGCGTGAATTTTCTAAAATCCATTCGATTATTTGAGACATACTCTCAACGACATCACAACACAACACGCTCGACGTTGCCGGTTTTTTTCGTCACTACTATTTGAAATCGCTAAATGAAAACACCCGAATATAATTGCCCAGGCATGTATTATCAAATATACAGTACACGATTTCGACTAGCAGCCTATACAGAGCAATGGACAGCCAGGTTCATATTTGTATATTCAAATATATATGGTACTATAGAGGGTTAAACTAGGACTACAATCGCGATTGCCCTGCGTTCAGACAACGAAAATTGCCGACGACGTGCGGAGCGCATGATTCTAACATATATCTGCTTGACTCAATGAAATTATGTCAAATAAAAACGTTTGTAAACTTTTTATTTGACAAACAGAGACCAATATTACATTCTTTACATTGAATTTTAGTGTGCTTTACATTCTTCTTCGTACTACAGTGGACGCAACGCCTTTTAGCACCGTTCTCAGACATGTGTTTACCTACATCTGTTTTACGTGCTTTATTTTACACAGAAATTTTTTACCACTTCGGTCTTCATCATCTGCGGTAACTATTCGATCTTCACGCTGCTCCTCTGCAATCTGTTCCTCTTTAGATGATGAGTCCCCATGTATATCTTGTGTAGGCTTTTCAAATGGCAGGTCGTCTGAAGATTGGTAATTTGGGTCCTGGACGGAGTCATCAGAATTTTCAAGAATAATCTGAGAACTTTTGAACGTATTTAGCCTTCCTGATCTTCTTCTGGAGTAACCGGGAGTTGGTTCGCTTGAGTTAGTCGCTATCTCCATCAAAATCTGAATCGAAAGCTTGTTACGCTGTCGGTGGCATTTGTACTGAAAAACAAGTTTTCGTATTCGGGGGATGACAGGCTTTCTAGGTCTTTATAAGTCCACCCATATAAAATTTGGTGAGGAGAGTTATTTCATACCACATGCTTGATTATTCTTTTTTTAAACACCAGGCATATTTTCATGCACACGAATTTGTGTACATTTATGGATGTTACACTAACAGACTAAAGTAAGAAATAATTCAATTATAAAACAAAAATTATATGGAAATACATGAAAACTCCCACAAATATATCAAGTAACCATCAAGTAACCATCAATACAACCTTGCTTGAAAGTGACCGAACTACATTAAATTGTTTATATTTTAGCATCATAATAAATTTATATGCTAGGGTAAAGTTTATGAAATAAGCTGTCAAGTACACTAGGGTAACATACACAAATTGTCTTTTTTCGTAAAATAAAAGACAAAACTGAATGTTGCTTTTTTAGGTTTGAACGTAAAGTAGAACATTTGCACTAACTTTTTTGGAAGAAAAACAAAAATAATGTAAAACAGTTATTTAGGTTTACCTCCTAATGCACATACTGTACTAATATTGGCACTACTTCCTTCGGTATTGCGCAAAAACGATCTAATTACTGTTTGTTTACACCCTTGTGCAAAACAGGCTAAATACCATATCATTTACTCATGCGGAAAACACGCTCAGAAAAGATGTGGTCCAATGTGGAACCACTGAACGTTATAACTGTTATCAGTAGAGTTGGCCACGCGCGCCAACAGGCAGCGGCGTTGTTTCGATTAGGTCTCTGGTTCCACTAGAGCTATTGTGTGTATGTAGATGTTTGCTGTCGTAAGTACTTTCGCGTAGTTGTTAAATAAAAATAAAATAATGCGTGCTCACACTTACCATTTTAAGAGTCCTCCGTGAAATCGCAAAGCGAATAATGTCTGTTAAATATCTGCAACATTAGATATGTTTCAACAGTTTTTTCGACAGACCGAGTGCGGCGAGAGGAAAAAATGTGTTTATATGCAGAGAACGAACGTTCTACATCTAGTGACGTTATATTTGCGTGATTATTCTTTGAAACAACTTAACGGTTCTGTTGACGCACCTTCACAAATTTGTCTTAATGTGCCAAAATCAGAATCTTTCTCTAAAACATTTTTAAATATTTCTAGAACACAAACATTTTTTGCATGTTCTATCGCGCATAGCTGTGCGTGAACATGTTGCACTATTTGCATAGATTCTACTAACGACACCGAAGGATCTTATAACTTTTCTATTGCCTCCGCTAGTCCGAAGTAATTGTTGTGAATAATTTTTAAATCCGTTTTAGCCCGACTATCTTGTTCTTAATATTCTCATAATATTTATGATGATAAAACGCAGCATTTAACCAAGTTCCCCAACGTGTAAGAATAGGTTCTGGTGGCTCAGGTATACGGGGCACAGTCTGTGAAATTCGCGAATACGTTTCGGGGATTTGACAAACACTGCTTTTGTATGCGCTATTAAAATGGTAAGTGTTTGAGCACGCATTATTTTATTTTTATTTAACAACTACGCGAAAGTATTTGCGACAGCAAACATCTACACACAATAGCTCTAGTGGAACCCGAGGCCTAATCGAAACAAGGTCGCTGCCCGTTGGCGCGCGTGGCCAACTCTAGTTATAAGCGATCGCAACTGTCTGTAAGGCCTACTTTTAATGTATTTATATAAATATAATGATAAAATCAACCATAATGAAAGATGGTCCATATAGGAACCACTGAACTATAAAGAGTTAATAAAGCAGGTAAAAGTACAAGAAATACAGGTAAGGTGGGTTACCCAGTTGCCTATCGCATAATAGATTTCCTTTTATTTTGTAGATAGTACAGATTTTTTATCTTGTAGATAGTACGGATTTCGTACTTGCAAATCTACTGAAACTACCTCTACTGATTTTATGCAATGAATTAGATAAAGGTAATGACGTCGGAATTTTTTATGGCCTATCGCAGGCGTTGGGTAGTTTAGAATTTTCCTTCTTTCTTTATTGAGAAACTATACTTTGTCGGTATTATTGGATTCATACTAGACTGGACATCGTCTTTTTTACCAAACCGAACGACGCATGTTAGTATATCGAGTGTATCATCGCAACCAACTACAATTGATTTAGGTCTGCCCCAGGGTTCAATCCCAGGACCCCTAATATTTCTAGGATTTATAAATGATTTGCCTTCCGCAATGTCATTGATTTTCAGTAAAGGTTTGGTTGACCATCTTGACCGACCCGTCTTTGTCTTTCGGCAGCCATATAATGCAATTTGTGTCAAAATCCTGCAAAACCTATGGATTAGACCAAAAATAACTAGATCACTAAGCCTAATTCAAAGCGCCACAGTATTTCAAGCCGAAATAGCAGCAGTGCTGGAGTGTATTGAAGAATTAGACAAGCAAGAAGTTCTATTGCTGTCTATTCAGACAGTCAAAAAAATGAGAAAAGCACTGGACTCCACGTAGGCGAAGTCGGAACTGGTATGGGACTGCATAAACGCGCTCAATAGGCTGGGCAACCAGGGTTCGAAGGTCAGCGAGGGAATGTCGAGGCAGACGAAATAGGCCACGTAGGCTCGTCAAACGCTGACAAAGACCCAAAACACTCTGTAGGGCATAGCATAGATGGTAACTAAAGCAATTACTAAACAATGGAAGGGTAAGAAATCTCAGAGCTGGTGGAAGAATATGGTCTGTCTCTGACCTGGATCAGAGACAGGCCGAGCAATTTCTGATTGGGCACGGGCCTAAATATACAGCAGACCTACTAAGCAGGAACAGAAAGTCCGTTAAAACAATAGTAGGCCTGAGCAGGGCATTATATGCTTAAGAAACACATGAGCAACCTAGGCCCGATAAGGGAAACAGAATGTATATTCTACCAGGCGGAAGAAGAGACTACCGTCCATTTGCTGTGCAGCACTACACAGGAATACAGCTCTTTGGAATGGGCTACGTAGAGGAATCACTCACACGGCTGCTAGGTCTGGTGAAAAAGGCAAAGCTAAAGTAATTGATCTAATGATAGAGGAACCACGATAGATCTGAAAAGGTCGCAGTGGGATAGGTCAAGAACCACCTAGAGTACTATTCTAATCTAACTTATACCATAGCTCCACAGCACCACACACGAGAATATACTTAACGTAATGTTTGTTTGTAAAGTACAAAAACTACATCCAGTACAATTCATTGAAAAAGTAATAGAAAACTTAGGCCATTAATATTGCGAAGTGAAAACTGTAAAATTTCTGGCTTGTGGAAAAATCTACACTACAGAAGCAAATGTACATGAAAAAGACGAAACGAAGTAGAAGGAATATTTTGCGAAAATATAATATATAAAGAACAGAAAGTGGGAGCCCTGAATAATCTTAGAAGTCGTAAAAACTTTGTAAAAAATTGTATTTCTATGGATATACAGAAAAGCTCAGTTACGACGTCATTGCAAAGATACAGAAAATAATAGAAACACATTTTTGCAAATGAGTGTATGATATCATAGATATCACTCGTTTGCAAAAATGTGTCTCTATAAGGTTTAGAGTTGAGAAATAAGAGAATCTGCCTATGTGTGGATGAAACAACTGATGCTCAGATACACAGCGTCATTCATGTTGTAGCGCCTCCTTTAAAACGTGATGGTCCACCAGCTTCATTGTTGTTATCCAGTAAAAGGATCCAGAAAACTAATGCAGAAACCGTTGTCAAAATAATAAAAGATTCTTTGAGAGAATTTTGTATCACAGGAACCCAAGTCACAATGTTCGTTACTGACGGAACCGCAACAATGCTGAAAGTTGGTAGGATGTTGAAAATATGCTTTCCGACTCTTCTTCACATAACATTCCTCATACACGCATGTCACCTCGTAGCAGAAACCATTCGAAAGAAGTATCCGATGGTGGATAAGTTAATAGCATCTACCAAAAAAGTGTTCATCAAATCTCCCAAACACATCCGTGTATTCAAACAATTGTGTCCGAAATTACCACCACCACCTTAGCCTGTAATAACGCGATAGGAAATATGGCTCCAGGCAGTATCTTACTATCAGAAATATTTTTCACAAGTGAAAAATGTCATCTTGAAACTTGATTCAAATGATTCTGCAACAGTTCGAGATAGTCAGCAACTTTTTTCCAATCCGGACGTTCAACAACAAATAGATGAAATTTCCATGAACTATTCTGAAGTTGCACAAGTTATTGAGCAATTAGAAAAGAGTCACTTATCTGCACGAGACGCATTAAATTGCATAAGCAATTTACAAGCCGCTTTAGAAAACTTGACGAACGCTATAGGAGTCGATGTTGCTCAAAAATTTGATTCGATTTTACGATCAGTATACTCTGGCAAGTCATCATTAATAGACTCATGCTTGAACAACGCTACAAAATATTCAAATTTATTTTGAAGATCAGTTATCGATTCCCGCAGCTTTCAGACGACTTCGTGATTTTTACGACCCACACAATTATCCTTTGCAAGCTATCCGTCGAACTGCAGATAGATTTCATACCACGTACTCTCTATATGATGGAATAACACCAACACGTCGAAGGAATGTACCTACTGAAAAGAATATCGTTGCTGTAAACGAAAGTGTGGAAGAAGATCTCAATTTATCCATTCGTTGTCGGTCACAGTTATTGGGGTTCTGTCCGTCCACTACGTGGAAAATTTTACATAAAGATCTTGGCCTACATTCGTATAAGACCCAGCTGGTACAGAAATTAAAGCCACGGGACTATCATTTGTCGTTCTTTCGTCGGTTGGGCTCAAGAGCAGCTGGAAACTGACCTGTTGCTTTATCGCAAAATTGTGTTCAGCGACGAGGCTCCTGTTTGGCTTAACGGGCTTGTGAATAAACAAAAATTGTCGCATATGGACCAATCCACAATAAATCCTACAAACTCTATTACAACCAGAAAAATGCACTGGCCCTTATTTCTTCAAAAATGAGGCCGGAGCCCGCATTATCTTCAATAGAGATCGTTACCGCACCATGATTAATGATTTTTTGTTTGAAAATATGGAGGACTTTGATCAGGACGAGATGTGGTTTCAACAGGATGGCGCTACATGCGATACGGCGACAGCAACCATCCACTTAGTGAAATCAAAATTTTACAATAAGTTAATTTCAAGGAATAGATCTGTCAATTGGCCTGCAAGGTCTTGCGATTTGACACCTCTTTCTTATTTCCTGTGGGGCTAGGTGAAGTCACGGGCGTGTGTCAATAAACCAGCAACAACTGACGCCTTGGAAGTCAACATTGTTCGCGTTATTCGTGACATTCGGCCAGCAGTGCTCGAAAAAATGACCAAAATTGGACGTCCAGAATACTCTTCGTCGAGAACGGCCGCCATATGCCCGAAATCATCTTCAAATGTTAATGCCATGAATGAATCTTTTGAATCACACCAAAAACTTGAATAGAATATCATTTTTCGTATTATTTTTTATAATGTAAAGTTCTATCGGGCTTAAAAAGCACCCATTAATTAAATAAAAAAAAGTATTTTCTATTGCGTATATGCCAAAAAAATCCAAATAAATATCCAGCGAATATATTATGGCCTTTTTTTTTCTTACAAATTATCGTTGCAAACCATTTTTCTTCTAACTGAATCGCTTTTTCTGAAGGTTTACAATTTCAAGTTCTATCGGGCTTAAAAACACCCATTGTTATACACTAGTTTATTTAATGTGTTGATGTGGGGTCGGGCATCGTCGGGCTGTGTCTTACTTGCTCAAAAACGAATACTAAGATTAATGTTTAATTGTAAACCGAGAGACTCATGTAGGTCGTACTTTGTTGGACATCGAGTATTCATGTTACCATCAGCATCCATACAGCAACTACTTACGAGGGTAATTTGGTATTAATCTAGCTTTTGATAGATGGCGTTACGTGAGAACGAATTGCTCTCGGTTTTGACACCTGCTATCCATTACATGACGTCTGTCGAAATTTCAAGCAAAAAACACAATTAATTTGGTTTTAACAGTCGTCGAAAGCACGCAACTTTTGTGTTTTTTGACGAATATCGTTCAGTGATTAAGTACCTTCATTTGAAAGGGAAAAACAATGCAGAAATCAAAGCCGAACTGGATGCTGTTTATGGCGAGTATGAACCGTCGTTAGCAACAGTGAAATTTCGGAAAGCTGAATTTGTTCGTAGTCGTAAGAGTGTATTTGATGATGAACGTCCAGGTGCCCCAAAAACTGTCACTACACCAGAAACCATCATCAAAGTCCATGATATGATTATGGCAGGCCGTCGAACCAAAGTGCGTGAGATAGCAGAGGCTTTAAACATGTCAACTGAGCGTGTACATAACATCATACACGAACATTTGAATATGAAAAAGCTATCTGCGCGATGGGTGCCGCGTTTGCTCATTGCCGACCAAAAACGCACACGTGTGACGGATTCGAATAAGCTTTTGGCGCCATTCGAAGGATTTTTTTCGCCGATACGTCACTGTTGATGAAACATGGGTCCATTACTACACGCCGGAAACGAAGGAACAGTCAAAGTAGTGGAGAAAAAGTGGTGAAGGCCCACCGAAGAAGGCCAAGACCACCCGATCGCCCGGAAAGGTGATGGCGACTGTTTTTTGGGATGCGAAAGGCATTATTCACATTGATTACTTGGAAAAGGGTAAAACAATAACGACGCCGATTTGACGAAAAAACGCTCTGGTTTGGCTCGCAAAAAGTTCTCTTCCATCAGGACAACGCACCCGCTCACAGGGCGGCTGTTGCACAGGCAAAATTGCACCAATTGGGCTACGAATTGATCGACCACCCACCGTATTCACCTGAGCTAGCCCCCCGTGACTTTTTCCTGTTCCCAAACCTAAAAAAATGGCTCGGAGGACGCCGTTTTGCAACGAACGATGAGGTCATGACCGAAACTTCACACTATTTTGAGGAGCTCGAGTAAAATTACATTTCAGAAGGTATAAAAAAGTTGGAAAATCGTCTTATCAAGTGTATTGAGGTAAAAGGAGACTATATTGAAAAATAAATGAGAAAAAGAACAAAAATCGTGCGTTTTCTTACTTAGGCTAGATTAATATCAAACTACCCTCGTACGTTAAAAGTAATTTGGCAATCGTGGAATGCCATCACGTAGCCACGTGACTTGAAATACATTACAGGATAAGGCTTGAACAATCTTTGTATAAATTTGTTCTTGGACGTGATAGGGTATTAAGATATAAACAATAGAACTCAACCAAAGAAAGTTTAGAGCTTGAAACAAAAAACAATCTAAGTCTTGACCAGTTCAAATCTTTGTCAATGTGGAAAAAGAGTGTGAACTTAGTGCCAAAGAAAATATTTTTCGTGAAGGACGTTTGAATCATTCTCTGTTGAGTATTTTAAATTTTGAAATTATTACGAAAATTTCAATTTTAAATTTGGTGAGAATAATTTTCACTGCATTAAATTAGTTTTAGGGTAAGAGAAAATAATATCCAGGATACTTTAAAGATAATCGCTTAAAATTATCACAGGATATTATTCCCTAGGAAAAATAACACGAATAAATTAAATTAGCCTATCGTATGGTTTATTTTTACATATCCTGTGCATAAATATTTAAATAACGTGCTGTTATATTTATAAACAGTAATTAATCTATTATAACCTAAATTATTATATACATTATGTTACACTAAAAAAATTATTAATAACCCAAAAGAACTGAATGAAATCTTAAAATACGTCTTGTAAAACCAATCATAATTTATTAAGTGATATATTGCTTACATTCTCATTTTCTCTGCTTTATTTTCCCCTAAAAAGTGCGACTATTTCAATGCTGCTCCCTTTGTTCCGGATTTATATCATCATCATGTGCGATACCACTAACTAGAGCCGGGTGATAGTAATTAAAATAGGGAAAAAGTTGCATAGAACTATTGTACTGTTGACATAAATTCAACATGGATTCGTGTATTGATTTAGGCGTATATTTTTGCGTTAGATTCTTATTAAATTGATCGTATACAAAGAAATCGTTCTTATTTTCCGGATAAAACCCGTGCTTCTGATACAGCAAAGGCATATCGTCCTTAACGAGGACCTTAACCGCCACTTTCCGAGCGTTTTGATTCAATAATGAGGATTCTTGCATCTGCATCTGTTTCCTTTTGGTCTTGTAGCGGCGATTCTGATACCAGATCTTCACTTGCGTCTCGGTCAGCTTGAGGGCCTGTGCCAGGTCCGCCCTTTCGGGTCCGCTCAGATATCTCTGCTGGCTGAATCGGCGTTCCAATTCGAACACCTGCGCGTGTGTGAATGCCGCTCTCGAACGTTTCTTGCGACCGGATTGGTTCGGGTCCCTGTCCGCTTCCTCAGATTGGCCGAGGTGTTGGTATTCCGGTGAGGTCGAATAGCCAGAGAAGCCCGGATTCGTATCTGTAAGGTAATAGGGATTTAAGAAGGTGGAATGCTATGATTTTTATGTTTTTAATTAATTATTAAACTAATTATAAAAGTCGTAATTAAAATATAACTCTTCAAACTCTTTAAAATAATTTATTTACTGAAATCAAAGTAAGATACTAACAAATTTTACAATTCTTTGTTTTCCTACCATATCTCTAAATGATAAAATCTTTTTTAGTAAAAAATAATACGAGGTATATATTATCTTTTTATACAACCATGTAGTTCAATCTCATAGTAATTAATTTCAAAATTATCTTTTGGAGCTCACCTCAAGAGAAGTACCTTATGTCACAATGAACGATGGTACTGTGCAATGCACAACTTAAAATTAAATGAATCATGCAAAAAGCTTTCCAGTAAACAAAACTCTGACACTAAATTTTCGTCATGCATGATTTTAATACAGGAATAACAAATTATTCGTTTCTTGCAATCCATACATAAACTTTATAAAAAAAAAATCATTCCGTATTTCGATTTTAAGTTTTATAATTTGCCAAAATACGTCGTAAAAAGGCAGTAAAAGTATATGGATGTAATGTTTAATGTAAGTTTATTGAAATAAAAAAATATCGAGGGTTCTATCATAATGTACATATGTATATGATGACAACATTCATTTTATTATATTAAGGACTTTCTTTATTAAAATTCGTACAGAACAAACCTATTTGCTTCCCATAAATCGTTAGAAAAATGGCGAATTCGATATTTTAATAGAGTTAATTTATACCTTCTTCTTTCTTTATGGTATACACGTTGGTCCACATTTCACCGGGGTGCGAGAGATATTGTACGTAGCGCGATCTGGCATACTTGATGATTTTGAATACATTATGTTAGTTTATACAACCGCAGAGATGGTACAGATCATTAAATGGTATTTTGCGAATTGCCGCAAATGCCAACAAATAGACGAACAACCTCAAATCACTCACTTTATGATATACTGCGATTGGATGCGATCTATCAGTGAGACTCGAATGCTCTGTTGCCATTCACAAAGGCAATATTCCGTTCGTATCTAGACCGACGTGTATATCACTTTGCAATTTATATTCTATTTAAATTAAAATGGTATACAGGATGTTCAGTTTGAATCCCGTTCTACGAGCAACTTTTATGTTTCTAAAGATACAAGAAGTTACAAAGCTATTGAATATTTTGCCGTAAATTCAGAAAACCAATTGACTGTACCAGTTCATCGTAAATGACTCAAACTTTGGTTTTTCAAATGGAACACCTTGTATATTTTTGCATTTTCGGAATCTACCAGTCATTCTGCGTCTGAATGCATCATTTTAGTAATCAAACACTTTCACTTGTTCTTACTGTATTAAAAATAGAAAGAAAATATGAATCATAACAACAACAATATAAAATATAACGAATAGGTAATGACATTCTAATCTAAAGGTTTTGTTCAAAATTTTCACCATTACGAACTAAGTACAGATTAGGCCATCAATATTTAACAGTAAATTTTACACAGGATTTTTGAAGTCTTCGGCGTTCTCGTGGGGAGATTCAGATACCTGACTTTTAATGTAGTCCCACAAAAAAAAGTCCAAAGAGGTCAAATCTGGCGGTCTTGCAGGCCAAACAAACAGACGGAAACTGCTCAACGTTACAACTCGCCTCGCATTCTGAGCTGGAGCGCCATCCTGCTGAAATATGAGGTTCTCGGTTCCTGAAATGGCATATAATCCAAAATTTAATCGAGTTTTAGGCTTAGGAGCTCTAGGTAGCTATAGAAGTGTCTGTATTAAACGTATTTTCAAAGGTATGAAAAAATTTCTTATTTTTGAAAATTCCGCAACAAGCATTAACACCAAATCTACGTTGAAAACGAACATCTCGCACAACTAAGGGATTTTCTCGTGACCAGTAGTGATTGTTCTTCCGGTTGTACCTTCCATTATTGGAAAAATTACATTCGTCCGCCCATAATACTCTATCCACAATATTTTGATGTTGATTCAACAGCCAGTTGCGATAGTCTAAACGCCTTTGGTGATCACATGGGTGTAAATGTTGCGTTGGTTTAATTTTATAAGGTTTAAATTTGTTTTTCTTAACAGTGATCCACTGTCCCAAAACTTAAATCTAACTCGGCCGCAGCTGCTCTGATTGATTCCCTTTGATTGACTTTGAAGAAAGCCAATGCATTGGTTTGGCTTTCTTCGTTATTTCGGCAATTTTTCTGCCTTTTGGATGCATTTTCATTAGCTCTCAATCTCTGCTCAAAACATATCCACCTTTTCATTATGGAGCACTCGATTCATGCTGTGGAAATGAATGTATCAAAATGATAATCGTCTAGCACAAATTCACAGCATAAGTTATTTGTTAAACTGTGATTGAAAAATTGTATTCTATTTTTCACAGGCATGACAAACTTCAAACAAAGGCATCGCTCTCAAATTCCACTAAATTGAGACTTTTAATCAGCTCTTTTAAAGAAAGAAATGTTTGGTCACTAAAATTATGTATTGAGATACAGAATGACTTGTAGATTCCGAAAATGTAAAAATATACAAGGTGTTCCATTTAGAAAACCAAAGTTGGAGTCATTTCCGGTGAACTGGTACAGTCAATTGTTTATCTGATACGAGATTCTGAATCTACAGCAAACAATTCAATTGTTTTATAATTTAACCGTTCTTGTATCTTTAGAAAAGTTACCCATAGAACGGGGTTCAAAGTGAACAACCTGTATATTGGCTTCCGTCGAGGAAATGAGAGGAACATCCGTGTTTCCCTTGGTTTTACAACAAAATGAAGTTTTTTAATTAATGAAAATAAATTACAACCCCGGTAGGTTTCCGGATAGACATGCTAACCACTACACCACAGGGTCTTCTTAAGAATGAATCACTTTTAACACCTAGATCTTCGATGCTTGCAGATATATTTAAATTACAATCTTGCAATGTAAATCAATTATTTTTTCTAACTAGTTGATTAAAGAAGAACCTTTTACCTGGAACCTAAGAGTAAGTAAAGAAAAATTAATAATCTCTAAACGTTGTTGCAAAAAAAGTAGAAAGCCGTAACAAGAGGCGCAGTGAAATACCTTGCTGTAACATGTGAACCTACTTTATTGAACAACCTAGAAAATTAAAAAATTATCAAAAAAGAAAAGAGAAGAAGAAGAAAGAATAAGCAAAAAATAATGTCATGGAGGAAGATATTGTATAAAAAATTAAAAATTAAACGAAAATAGAAACCTTAAACTAATTTGGAGCGCGTTATAAGACCAAAATAAAGAAGAAATTGGGAGCTGTTGGAAACAACAAGAATGTACAAGAAAATGAAAGTTGTGAGTTGATATATAGTAGTGATCGGCTAAAACGAACCCGCTTAAAGCGAACCACCGGTTGTTGCGTACCAAAATCGAGGGTCCCGTTACATTTGCCATAAAAATAATATTAAAAAATACCTTTCACTGCGAACCCGCTTATGGCGAACTTTCGTATAATACGAACCAATTTTTAAGTCTTAACAGAAATAGTTTCTGTTTAAAGCGAACTTGTTTAGATACTACATCAATACACAATATTCGGAAAGCCCGGGCAACACCGACAAGAAGCTTTTAAAAGATAGATTAACCTTATTTCTGTGCGCTAATTTAACGGGAAGTTAAAAAAGGTAATTGCTAGTGATAGGCAAGTCACAAAATCCACGATGTTTCAAACACATCAAATAAATTCCTGTGAATTATAAATCAAATAAAAAAGCATAGATTGCTGGCGATTTGTTTATAGAAGAACTGAGACTGTGGGATGGAGAGTTATTACGGATGAATGGAAAAATTATTCTATTGATTGACAACTGCCCTGCACGTCTTCCAGTGAAAGGTTTGCGTAATATTAAATTAGTGTTTATGCCACTAAACGACTTGCTCCGAGCCTCAGCATCTGGACCAGGACATACACGCATTTAAAAGCTACTCTCGAAATTTTTTGCTTATAAACTTCATTAACTCAGTTGACGAAGGTAAATCTAGGTGTATAAATTTGGTGGATGCAATAAATTTTAGTCATAAAGCATGGTAAAAGGTTGCGGAGAAAACTATCAGTAATTGTTTCAAACATGCTGGTTTATTTACTTCTTTGGATGAGTTTAACTCCGATGACGAATTATCACTTTCACAATGGTTGAAGAAGCAAAAATCACCTTTAACAAGTATTGGTTTGAAGTCGTAAAAAGTGTTATGCAGAATATCAATTTTAACGAATTCGTTCATGTAGATCATTCTTAATTGACGATGATATAATCAACAGCGTACTGAATGAATCTGTAGACGATTCCGGTAGTGATGAAAGTAACACATGTTTCGGTGTTGATTTCAAGCAGAATTTACAATTTTCTCCATCACTTAAGGTTTTGTTCACAAAAATTGCTGAGACTGCGCAAAATAAACCTTGACAAATTAATTATAACAAAAATCTATTTGATTATGGTTAACGAAGCACTAAATTTATTACAGGTCTTTTTCTTCGGCGACCTTGAAGACACCACTTGGAACTTTTCTTCTTCTGAATGTTATAGTAGTCAGCAACAGATTCTTACTTGAAATGACATAAATTTGATTCTCACTAAATTAGCTGGATTTCGTCAAATATGAGCACAGAGATCTCTTATCGTGAAAGAACCTATTGGAAATTTTAAAATTATCAAAGCAAAATTTTCAACAGGTTACCATTTATTCAATTGCCATTTATCTAGAACAGTGGTCGCCAAGCCGTCGAAGGCAATTCTGGTAGCTCACAACATATTTTAAAAATACAAAGGTGTAAAAATCATGTATGTCGAATATAACTGTGCATTATTTCATTTAGGTTGGTTTACCTCGCTTACGACTAGGTAGCTCACTGTTCCAAAATTATCAAAGCAGCTCAACACATTGAAAAGGTTGGCGACCACTGATCTAAAAGATGCTATGGTTTTTGTAGTATAGTTTAGTAGTGTCAATGTACAATGAAATCACATCAATGATAAGGTAATAAACTTTCTTTCTTTTCAACTATTCTCTATTTAAATTGTGCTACCCGCTTTTTGTGTCACAATTTTCAACTTTTATCAATTTTATAGTTTAAAGTGGGCAAGTATTTAAGTACTTTGGAAAATGCAGTGGTATTATGAAGTTGGTTGGGTCCAGTTTGAAAATCAGGTAATCTTATCGATGCACTAACTTGATTTGTCGAAAAATATTAATAATTATGACGTTATCAACAGTGTTGCGGCTCGTATCGATTTTCATTGCTATCAAGCCTAGAAGATAACTGATGAAGTAGTTTTTAGTAAAAAATACGTAATTCATACACTCAATTTATGACTTAGAAATCATATGCTAAGAATAAAATTCATATTTGAAGTCAGATTTTACATTTCCAGTACCTACCCAAAGTTTGATAACCATAATTTAATAAGACTTCGTAGTACATCAGTAAAGCAGAAACGTTTTTAAGGAATTTACCAAAAACGAAGATAAAAGGAACGGATTTAAATGCAAACTCAAATGTTTCTATATTAGTAATTTAGCAGCAACTCCTCAGCTTTTTCATAATTGAAATTCCCATAAGATTTGATCCATAAGATATTTATTAATGGAGGAACCCAGCGACATGGTTTATTGATAAGTCGTTTGTATAAAACAAGGTACCCCAATTGTAATGTCCTCAAGTATCAGTATTTGAGCGACTCAAAGCAAGGTTTGTTGTTGATGGAAATGTAAGATATAACTTCCATTTGCGTCCAAAAACAGTTAGACTAAGCATTAAAAGAAATATTCTCTGGCGGCATTCAGGTATTCGGCCAAATTGTTGTTAAACACATCCAACGTGTAGTTGTGCATATTGTAAATTTTGCAAAGGACATGTACAGGAGAATTCATGAGGTAGTTTGTGTTGGCTATATCGCACATAATAGTTTGTGAGTTGCGCGAGTTGAATCGGGGGATGTAAAAGTTAAATTTTTCCAAAAACACTACGTTATCTACCATGCCGTGGATAAGCTTGAAGAAATAACTTAACGCAGCCAATTTTCGGCAATTATCCAACGATTTAAAGTTAAATTCTTCAAGCAGATCGACATACGAAACATCAAAATTAGGATACTGTCTATGCTTCACGTAGTACAAGTATTTTAAAAATCTTTTTTGTACCGATTCCAATTGATTTATATATTTATTATACATGGGCGACCACACAATTGAACAATATTGCAGTTTGCTGTGATGGTGTCGGTATTTGTGAAGTCCCTGCAGGTGCGAACAATAAATTCCAATAGTTTGTAAGTTTGATGTTACCGTTACTGGACCACATTTTTTTATGGCCACTTAAACGCCGCAGTATACAGAAGATGTGCCAGTTGATGTAAGAATCACTGTGTAGTATCAGCATGATGGAGTCGAGCAACAACTATGTGGCAGTAATGCACAAAATGTACAGGAATAGGTAGATTGGAAGAGGAGGACCAATATCATGGCTAGCAAGATCTCCAGACCTGATAGAGTCACATGAACGAGATTACCTACAGCAAGAGTCCGACTGCTCCAAATAATATGAAAGATAGAATTTCTTTTGCCTTTCGCAAAAAATCACGCAAATCACCTTTGTAAGTAAAAGATTCGGTCCAACAAAGACTACGTACTTGCATTAACAATGACGGTGGTCATTTTGAAGAGCTTTTGTAATGTATTTATTCATTTTCATTATAAATTGTTTATGGGATGTAACTTTTTGTTTATTTTCTAATGCAGATGTTTTCTTTTATGTGTGAAATCACATCCTTCGTTTCATCTTATTCTATTTCATTAGAAATGTTATACTGTACAACTAATTAAGACAATAACATATTTTGATTCTAGCTCAATAAATTTGTTATGATTATTGCATTATTGTTAATGGTAGTTTATATTGTAAATATCTATGGTCTACATTAAATACATTAACTTTAGGTATGCGGAAGTGTGTTGTAGGAATTAAAGAAATTTAAAATGTGCTTCGAATGGGATAAAAACATACAAGGAGTTCTATTTGAAAAAAACGATTTTCAACTGTTTGAAAATGCTCCAATTAATGTTACTTTCCTAAATACCCTGTGTGATAAAATAAAAACTTTTGACATTAATTAGTGAACTTGGACTATTGTCACAACGACAGTAACAGATTCTTGTAAAAGAACTACAAATAAAATACATATAGAATTTTTAAGAAAATACCGCAAAAGCAATTTTTTTCCTTGAAAAGTAAATATCTCAAAAACTGTTCATTTGAAGTGTATGGTGTATCATACAAATTTGCTTTGTTTTTTATCAAGGAATTTAAAAATGTAATAATATATAGAGTGTTCCGTTTAAAATAAACTTAAACAATATACCAGAGAAACAAAAATACTCTGTATACTTCAAAATAATCTTTGGATCGATTGATTCTTTTATTCCAAACGTTTTTCGATTAAATGAATAGATGAACTGTAATTCACCGCGTACAAATAGTTGCCGCACTCGGTATATACAGGCTCCAGCAATAGTATGTCCGTCTTTTATTACTTGGGCTGTATAATTGTGCAATATAATTTTAATTGTAGGGGAAAGGGGGACTACTAGAATAAAATTATGTAAAAAATTAAAATATTTATTTTAGAAACAAATAAGGGCACTTTCGTGCTGTGTAGCATGTATTACAAAAGAGCAAGAGATAGAACAAAATATAATTCTTTACATATCAACAGGATATAATTTTTTATAAACCTCATATTGTCCGATTATGCCCTCACCATAGGGATAAATCCGGACAGCGCATGAGGCAAAAGCGGACATCTTATTAATTCAATGATACGTCCATATTTTGCATTTAAATGCATGTAAATCCTCATCTTGCAATCCAGTGCAACCTTCGTGAGCTCATTTTGCGCATTCCAAACATTACACCCAGCCATTATCATTATTCACCAGTTGAACTGCTCTTTGCATGCTTTCTGAATTTCAATTTTGCCTACTCGTTTTTCTTTTGTAACTCATTATTTCCAAAAAGTAACTAATGTATAATATGTTTTTACAAAATATTTTGTCAATGGGGCAAGTCCTATTTTGCCCCGTCCGATTGTGCTCCACGGCAGGTTTATTAAATCCGTTCGTAATCGTCATTGCTCAGATTAAACTTAAAATTCATATTTTTGTTTGAAGTGTAAGCTAACATGACATTATTACTATTAAAGACACAATTAATCCGAACGAATTCAGTTAACATCATTTGTAGCCTGTCTGAATCCTGCAAAAATAACATTACTTACTAAAATATTGAACAGTACTTCACTACGACGTATATAATAATAATAATAATAATAATAATAATAATAATAATAATAATAATAATAATAGTAATAATAATAATAATAATAGTAATAATAATAATAATAATAAGCTTTATTGCCCAACAGAGAATTTTCCAATTACTGGACAAGTAATTAATTAAACAAATTACAAAACGAGTACAAAAAAACAAGTCAGAGTAACAAGTTACAAAAAATTATTAAAGTAAAGAGCAGTGACTATCCTTATTGTATGTAAAGTATCGTGAAAAATGTCATATTGCGAAATATGAGATTAAAGTTTGTACAAGTCACATAAATAGGTGATTTTAGGTATATCTGCCACTTGCGCTATTGGCATTTGTGACATGAAATGATGACCGCGTGTGAAGTACAATTCGACATTTACTTCTGAGATGGAACCATATGTATTCGATTTCTAAAGGTGTCCGGTTGTGTACATCTTTAGAAAATATATTCCGATATACTGGGTGTCATAAAAAAAGGTGGCACAGTAAAATTCGCATTTTTAAATAGGATACCCTGTATATTTCAGTTAATATGTTTTGTACTTATCCTGTATCTTTTGGTTAACAGGATCAATAAATTATTATTATTATTATTTATATTATAACTAGAAGTGGTGTAAAATTACATTCTGCAGCAATTCATATCAGGTTTCCCTATACCTATTTTTTGCGGTTTCTACAACAATCTAGAATAATCAAGATTTCAAAGTTGTTAATAAAGTTAATGTACCTAAAAGATTATCAAGTTAGCGGCTAATAAGAAATGAAACAAATGGAAAGTTGTCAAAGTATGGAAATTAAGAAGAGCGTTCATTTTACATAAAAGATGATTTGATAAATATGATTTTCATACTAGGCGAAGCATGGAATCCTCTTTTAGCCAGTAAAATTTACAGTGAAGTTTATCCAGACAGGAGACCTCCAGAAAAGAGAGCTTTCGAAAAACTAATGACGAGATTTATTGAAACGGGAAATGTCATTTATAAGAAATGTGGAAGAACCAAAATACCAAGGAATGAATAAAATGAGCTAAACGTTCTGTTGGCAGTTACTGAAGATCAAAACACAAGCCAAAGAAATATAAGTAAGAACGCAGGTGTAAGTGGACGATCCCTTCTTCGTATATTAAAGAAAAATCGTTTCCATCCTTACTGTATTCGATTACATCAGGAACTAACTGAACAGGATATCGAAAAACGTTTTCAGTTTTGTAACTGGGCCAATGATAAATTACGAGAAAATACCTATTTTATTTTTAGTGTTATTTTTTAACGAAGCGACTTTTCACAAAAATAGTTCGGTAAATAAGAATAACTTTCATTGCTATGCAGATGGAAATCCTGGAATTTTGCGACAAGTAAATCAACAAAATCGGTGGCGCGTTAACGTTTGGGAAGCATAATGGGCGAGTATGTTGTAGAACCTTATTTGTTTAAAAATAATATTTTGTTAATTTTGTTAAGTTTTGCGTTACCTTTAACAATGTATGCTAGAACGAGGGTGAATCAAATATTAACCGGACTTTTGTTATAGAACATTTATTGGTACAGTAAATAAAATTTTGAATACACCTTATTTTTCTATATAATCTCCTCTTTTATTCACACATGTTTCCCACCGAATCGGAAGTTTTTTAATTTCGTCATCAAAGAATGAATGTGGTCGCGTTTGTAACCAATTGCGCACGTTCATCGTCGTCAAAGTGATGACCTCCCAGTTCTTCTTTGAGTGGCCCAAACATGTGGTAGTCACACGGCGACAGATCGGGACTGTAGGGCGGATGTTCCAGTTTCCATGAGTTTTGTCATTTTTCTTGGTAATGCAGCTGTGCGTGGCGAGGTTGCACGGAGCAATCGCACTTCGAATAGGCATGTCTCGCCTTTTTCGTCGATAGGCCAGTTTCACTTCATCAAGCAGTTGACAGTAGTACGTAGCATTAACTATACGCCGTTCATGGAGAAAATCAACGAGCAATATGCCTCTGCAATCCCAAAAAATCGTTGCAAGGACTTTCACAGCAGAAAGACGGGTCTTGGCTTTCCGCGGTGCTGTTTCTCCAGGTTTTCGCTACTCCATGCTTGCCTGCTTAGTCTCCGGGGTGTAATAATGCACCCGCGTCTCATCACAGGTGACAATGTGCCTCAAGAAATCATCCCCCTCTGTTCGATATCGTACTAAAAGTCTTTCACACACGGCAAGACGGTTTGCTTTCTGATCTCCCGTCAAGAGGCGAGAAACCCACCTTGCCGACACTTTTCCGTAACCCAAATCATCTGAAATGATTGATTGGACACTACCATACGATATTCCGACGTGTGCAGCAATTTTCCATATTGTAAGGCGGCGGTCTCCTTCAATCATCTCACGGATCGCAAGAATATTCGTCTCACTGGTACTTGTCCGCGGTCGGCGTACATGGGTCTCACTTTACACTGACTCTCGGCCATCGGAAAATTTTTTGTGCCAGTCGTAAACTTGGATCCTTGAAAGCGTTTTTTCAGCGAACTGTGCAGTTAGTCGACGCAAAATTTCGGCAGGTTTTACGCCCTACCGCGACAAAAATTGAATAATAATGCGTTGTTCAACAGACGTGTGCACCTCTTGCTCTGACATGATGCTACTAACAACCAATCTGCTCTGGCGAGCCGAACCGATTTACTCCCCTCCACTTTACATCCCTATCCAACATATATCAACACGTCACGTTACTCACTTCACCTAGGGAGCGTTAAAAAGAAAAGTCCGGTTAATAGTTGATTCGCCCTCGTATTTCATTCCTACTTTCGTGCTTCGATAAATTTTGTTATTGATATTCACTTTTTTCTTACGAGGAAAGAACCTTAGTCCGCCTTTTCTTTAAATTAATTCACTTGAAATTTATTTTAAAATAAAAAAAAGTTGAACATTAGAATTTTGATTTTTCTAGATTATTGTAGAAACCGCTGAAAATAGATATAGGTAAACCTAATATGGATTAATGCAGAATTTAATTCACTTTCAGTCATAATATGTAGGGTGTTCGATTTAACAAATCGAGAAAAATCGTTTTGAATTGGTGAAGTCAGTACTTTCCTGATGGCCATCCTGTGCAACCGGTGATAAAAACAATTTACTGACATTGTCACCCAATTTTGGCCAATCCACACAATAAATTTTATTGCTAAATTTGAAAGCGTTTGGACATATGAATAGGTACTTTCTTTGGGATATGTGTTTTTTCAATCTTTTGACAGAAACAGTTGTAACTCGAAAATCACAAAACAGATTACTTTCATAATTTGGGAATGAATGGAGTCTAGTTAGGGATTTTTAATAATGTAAAGATATAAGGATGTTCCATTTAAAAAAGTGAATTTTACTGTACAACCTTTCTTATAAAAACCCAGTATATCGTAATATATTTTCTAAAGATGCACAATTAACATTATATGACATCCCCAAAATATCTTAACTTGCTATCTAGCCTACAGCCCGAGTAATAAAAGACGGACGTACTACTGCTGCACGCTGTATATTACACCGTTGCCTTAAATTTGTACGTAGATCGTTTTTTTCAAATTTCTTTCCAAATTCTAAATTTAATGTCAGTGACACGAGAACCTTTTAGGCAGCTAGTCTTGTAATATCGAACAATATTCTTGCTTTTCTTCGAACAATAGAAGCCCTAACGACGATACCATTAAGGACAACACAAATGACGCTGAAGTTCATTTCTCGTGACCAATTACCGAAATTAAGCGTCTATGCGAGGAAAAGTAGCACGATTTAATATGTATTATCGATACGCCAGCGTATATAAATACATATTACGCTCCCTTTTTAGCTAAAACCTTTCGCGATAAGTAAGTATAGGTGACACCCGGTGCCAGTGGCCATTTCCATAACCTCCTTCGAGACCTAATGGCTCGCCCGCATAGGTACTACGCGTTACGCGACTAGATATTGTCCTCCCGAACACTTTTTACGTAAGTAACGAAGCTATGTCGTGATTTCGCACAATAGTCGGATTATTAATTTAACGATGGAAGAAACTCCAATGTCTGTCGAGGTTCTTTTGTGTCTTCGAAGGTTCCCGGTTATTTTTGGAAATGGGGAAAGTTTGATGCTTATTGAAGAATAATTTGTAACCATGATTGATGGTTGCTTTGTTTCTTGGGTGTATGTCTTAGCTTTAATATTTTATTCTGACGAATTGTTTAGGAACATTTTCTATTTTCAATTTCTTAAATCAGAGAAAATTAAATTATACTTGTTTATTTATACAATTGAAAGCACTAGTTGCTTGTGTTTAGGGTTAATCTTTGGTAGGTATCCAAATTCCATTATTATTAAAAAAAACAGTTTCAAAGTTGAATCTCGAATTTTTGCCAAAAAGTATAACCAGAACAGAAAGTATTTCAGGGGGTCTAAAAAGAATATTTTTGAACGAAACAATCCGGGTAGCATTTTTTTAATTATTTCTATTTTTAACTTTCACACATTAGGAAAGACAGGTGGACACTCTTCTCGTCCAGGGGTTCATCAGGACTTTAAAAACAAGACATACATGACTGATCCTCGGTATATAGGAAAACCTACAAAGGATAAAAACAAAGGGAACGCATTCGTATAACACATTCATACAACCACTTGCACCTTGCGGAGAAAATTGTATACTTCTTGGTAGACGACGATATTGCTGCAGTATAATACAGATGAATAGTTGAAAGGGTTGTCAATTTCGTTGGACACACTTTTTAGAAATAGTTGTTGATCTTCTCTGAAATGCTCACAATTCATAATTATGTGTTTCAATGTTCCAACTTCCTCGCATGGGCATAAATCATTTTCGTTTTTTATGTATTTTATAAAGCTAGCTGCTACATAATCCATGATTACAACGAAGGTGGCATATGGTTTTGACAAAATCCCTTGGCACAATGTGATTCTTGAACCGCGGTTCTTTTGGAAGGCTTGGTTGAATAGGCTTATAGAAGGTACCTGCGTCTTTTTGTAGATAGTAATTAGAGAATTCACGTGCCTTGTGCCCTTGTTAATGCGATTTAGCGTGTCACTTGGAGATGATATGCGCTCTAGAGCAATTGAAGATTAATATCCTTTTTTTGCAGCCTTGTCCACAGTTTCATTTCCCGTTATACCAATATAACCTTTTACCCACAGAAATTCAATATTATGTGCCTTGTTCAACTCTTCATAAATTTTAATAAACATTGGGGAAATTTTAGAGTTTATGCTGGTTCTTTCTAACTTGCATACAATAACTTTACAGTCAGTTACCACTAATATGTTAGAAAATTATCCTATTGTATTCAAGTACTTCAGCCCTTCGTGGGTTGCGATTAGTTATGCATTAAAAACTGACTGATCGCCTTCCAAATAAAATGATTTTGAGAGTTTTCGCTGGGGGTCATAAAAAGCACAACCAAATAAATTTGCTTTGTTGGAACCGTCAGTGTAAATAATATAATGGTCTCTCCGTTTCTCTGATATTAATGTAAACTTGAAATTTATTGTTGGCATGTCGGTAGTTACCACAAATTGATCGTAAATCCAACACTTTGTCGGGGCAACTAGCCTATTGAATGCAACATTAAAGATACTATAAGGCTGATTATTCAAATCAACCCCTACATCAGACAAAAAGATAATATGCTGTTGTTAGTGTAGGTGATTTCTTGCTAATCTAGTATTTACATGTTAGGTCAGCAATATATAAGTTATGGATTTTGTTGATTATATTGCAATTTTTGTACGAGTTTTTGATTAAATAACTAGTTTCCCAAACTTGTCTTTTTAATTTGAGTGGAAATTCACAGGTTTCTGCCAAAATAACATTGATAGGTGTAGATCTTAAATAAGATACAGAGTCGTAAACATTTGTGGTGGCGTACTACGATTTTGTTTAGGACTGCATCACTGGCGCTGCCATAAACAATGGATCCATAGTCAAAAGTTGAGCGGACAGTTGCTTCGTAAAACAACTGTGTAATTAAAGGATCTGCGCCCCAGTTAACTCTACAAATCATGCGGGGAATATTAGTATATTTTTCGGCTCTTTGAATTACGTACTTGATGGGGTACTACCAATTTAATTGTTTGTCGACATACAACCTTAGAAATTTTGTGTTATCTGTGTGCGGAAAATAGTCCTCGTCTAGCTTTATTCTATCAGGTAGAAAACGTCTACTTCTGGTAAATGTATCTATATTAGATTTTTCATTTAACATAGAGAGGTGTTTTTCGTTAAACCAAATCTTTAGTCGATTAAATCCATTGTGTAATGTAACCAGTATAAAAAATAGTCACCATTCAATTCAACTACTCATCTACCCACATGAAAAAAAATCACTTGAAAGAATGTACACGACAATATTGTGGAAAAAATATTGCAGCAGTCTGTAATACAATTATGTAACGCGACCGAAGACTTTCGTTGTTGTTGTAATATTTCAAAGTTGCGGTCAAGTTTCTATTGAATTGTTTCACATAAATGCAATAAATTTCCCAACAATGTTTGTGTCGGGACATGCAGGTCAAGACTGTGGCAATTTTTAGCATAAAACTAAAATTTTTTTCAACATTCTTGTTCTTATGTAAATGAATGGTTTCATCCAAATGCGCCAATGGCAATTAGGGCGGTAAAAGTTAACAATACGTAGGTAGAGATTACTGTGGCTGCATTCATTTTGTCCAGTCTTCTCTAGTAATCGAACTTTACATCAAATCGGGTAGTGCAGATTTTTTGAGTAATTTATGATGTTGGCCCAAAGAATAATCCAAGTTTTCGACCTAGGAAGCCGAACGCAACTTTGTCAAAACTCTAGAAAACAGAAATTTTCGACCTCCTTTCAGTTGTTGTCGATTTTGTCCTACTAGGACTACTTTTTCAATAATAACTAGCACAATTTGAAACCAGAAAGATCTCTGTAAATCCAATAGTTTCCAAGATACAGCCTTTCAGACTTTCCAAATTTTTTTCAAATTCTGTAATTCTTAGCAATATAGTTTTGAACGAATTTTGATCCCACAGGCCTACCATTTTCCTAACATAACCCCCGCCCCCCACTCACAGATGACTTCCTCTCCCCATCCGATTTGAAAATTCTAAAAACTACAATGTTTATTAAGTAGTATTGCATCTTTCACAGATGTGGGGATCTTATAAAACGAAATCCGAGATATGAACAAATTATTTTTATTTGAATTCAGGTACGTTAATATTTTTAAGAATAGGTACTGTACAAAAGAATGAGATAAATAATCGCTTCTCGTTGGTTGACAGCCGCGCATACTCAATCCTTTCGCTTGCCTAGAATATTATTGTCTTTTCTTGTGAGATGCTATGCTATTTTTTTTTACGGTTGCTTGCAATTTTCTTGAATTCCAAGTTTTTAAATAAATTGTTTTACACTATGTTTGTCTAACATATCGACCTCGTTTGTTAGTGAATATGAGAATGTAGTAAATAGTAATGTAAATACAAATGTATGGAAGACGTAACGAACACGAGGACATAAACCACTGGGCTTCATCATTTTGGGAAAAGAACTAACACCCAGTGGATAGTAACATCTTCATGTCTATTAGGAGAAGGAATCCAAATGCGCCGTAGCATTTTGACCCAGATACTATTACCATACTATTATGTTTTATTTGCTTGAACAAGCAATACTGAATAGGTATTAGCATTTTCAAATATCATAAGTATATTAATGGATTCTTAATTAAGTTACAAAATTTTGGGCGTTAGAAATGTTCAACTTCCTGATCCGGTGGGGTCCATCTCAGTTACCTATAATTGCTATTGTCATTCATAACATTGCATATTTGATATTATCTACTTCTTATTCTTATTATAATATAATTTACATCAACCAGACACTGGTAGCTTTCAATTATCATCAAAACTGTTATTACTGTCAAATAAGTTAATTTAGAAGTTCTAGGTCTGGTAGAGTGAAGAGATTGAACATGCGCAGTTGCCAACCAATGAGAAGCTGCTATTTATCACTATAGCTCTACGGCTGTACGTATGTCACTATGCGTCCCGGCCCGTCATTCAATCCGCGGCTGTCTAAAACGAAACAATAAAGACGACTCGGAGACCCTTTCGGAAATTTTAGAAAACTTTACCTCGGAAATTACTGGGCTTACAGAGACTACTTTGGTCTCAATTTTCGGCAAATTTAGACTTCTTTAGAAAAGTACTAATAGGTTATTATCGAAAAAGTAGCCCTTTCAGGTCAAAATCGACAAAAACTGAAATAAGGTCGAAATTTTCGTTGTTTTCTGGATTTTTGACAAAGTTGCGTTCTGCTTCTGAGGTCGAAAACTTGGAATATTCACCAACATCAGAAACAATTCAGAAGGAAATCAAAAATCAGAACTACCAGATTTGATGTACATTCTTTTCTTGTTTGCTGTCTGTAGTAAATATTGCGTTACTACTATTTGATTGATTGATTGATTTTCCTACCAAAGCAGGGCTGGTCTTTACATTCCTAACGCTGAAGCTTAGTACCTTATTGTATTATCCCTGCTTCGGTTTTGTTTTATTTGAAGAGGTTAGTTCCCGCAATCAGGTTTAAGAGCCTATGTAGTAAATCTTTCTCCATTGGTAGTTCAATTATGCTTTGCATAGCGAATCTGCATTGAGCTAACGCTGCACATTCGAAAATAATATGAGGGGCTGTTTCCTCCTCCTCATTGCAAAGTCTACATAAGGGCTCACCTTTGTAGATCCCCATCTTATCCAAGTAGCCTCTCAAACAGCCATGTCCTGTTAATAGACATGTTGCTGCCCTAAGCTGTATCTTGCTTAATTCAAGCAGGTCAGCAGTCAGATATTGCGACGATCTTCCCATCATCCGTTTGCTGTGCTTTTGTCCAGCTGCATGTTTCCAATTTAATTGGTGTTGTGTTATGATCCACTCATTAATTACACCACGCACTGCACTCTTGGTAATACCTAGACCGGTTCAGGCCTTATATTCATTTGAACCTCCTCGCTAGCTGGTCTGCAATTTCATTGCCCGCTATGCCCCTGTGCCCTGGCACCCACACCAGTGTGACCTTATTGTGTTTAGACAGAGCCATTAGGGTTTGCAGGCACTCCCACAACTAGTTTGGAGGTTATATGATAAGATGCTAGTGCCTTTAAGGCTGCCTGACTGTCAGAGAGAATGCAAATCGTCTCACCCTGCGGTCGCTGACGCAGACTCTCCCACGCACAGATTTGTATAGCATATATTTCTGTTTGAAATACCGTGGTGTATCGCCCAAGTGATACACATACTTTGTATCCCTGGTTTTCCTCATATACACCAACGCCAGAAGTAGTGCCCGTTTTGGACCCATCTGTGTACTAGACTAGGGTTTTCGGTTTTCTCCCCTCTCCATCCCTCCATGCTACTGCTACTGCTACTACTAGCTTTTGAATAACAAAAATCTTCAAAACTACCATTATTTCCTTAATAGTTGTGTTTGTAATTGTAATTCGGGGTTTTGCATGTCAAATATTTAAAGAACCATCTGATACAGTTTGAAAATAATGCTTTTAAATAACTCATTTATTTCTTGCATATTAATTTTAATATACAAAATTGAGTGCCTAAATTTAAGAATTTGTTCGTGAAATTTGGCAATTTCATTAAATCCTTCTTATGTTATTGTCTTATTTTCGAAAAATAAAATTAAATAAGAAGAATTAAATCTTATTCTTTTTTCTTACATATACCCTATGACATTTAACTCCTAAACTTTGTGTTATAAGCCAATGAAGAGTGAAGAGAAAGTATAATCACAAAAAACTAGAGTGTGATACCTAAAAATTAAGAATACGAAAAAGAATAGGGTTTGAGATGACCTCAAGTACTTGCTGATGACGTTGAAATTATTAAATAATTTATTTAGTATATAGTTGATAACATTTTAATTTCGCTATAAAGTTGGTTTATATTCTGGAAAATACTTTTCTGAAAATATCATAGAAAGTAAATATTAGATGTAGATTATCAAATTGCATATAAAGACAAGTCAACTAACAGTTCTAAGATCTATAATTCACACTTGAACATTCATCCCAAGGTTTTTCTGGCAATCTTTAACTAAACGCTGAAATGGATATAGGATTCTGAGAATTTTTGAAACGAATTTTCACCTGGTAATTTAATGGTGAATGTATTTATGGAGAATTGGTAGATGTTCTACATTCTACATACCTGACGCTACTGGCGAACAAGCAAATCATCTGAATTAAATAAGAACTCTTATGGGATTGGTTAGTTCCATTAATATTCTTTTTATAGTCTTTATTTCCTTCTAGAATAAGGCAAGGTAATTGTCATACCTTTTAAACTATTAAGAACAGCACCTTCAAAGGAAAATAGAAAAAATATAAATTGCAGTGTTCGTAAAAGTAACTATTTCTAATGGAAGTCATTACGTTACAAAGTCTAACACATCTGCTAGTCAACTTTTCAAACACCTTTCAATCTTTTTACCCTGTCTTCCATATTATCTCCCCAAGATTCCAAAACAGAACAAGGCATTTGGATTGGCGTCAAGACTTTTAACTAGAAAACTGTCTTTCCCCTTTAAGATACCGAATTGTCTTTTAATATGGAAGTCAGTTCGTTTTTTGTAAGCGGAAGTAACCATCGCCCAACTCATCAGAATTGGACTGGAATTGATAAAGTAATTCCTTAGGATGTGCTTCATAATCTGCAGTTATTGTTTACATTTGATGGTATTTTAAAGGAAATAGAAAGAATGATGATTTGCCATTTCATAAAACCTCAGGCCTTGACAATCTAATTTCTGACTTTTTTTCTATTTTAACATGGCAAGTCAAGATGTACTTTTCATGTATTTTTATCTGGGATTGACCAGCAATACATTTCTCCCAAACTATAATCATTGCATAGTAACGATAATATGGACTGTGGGGTAGCATGGCAAACACAATATTCAAGGCACACTCCGCACCACACAAATTATTAATTAACTCGGGAAGGCCTTTTCGAAGACACGTGGGTCAAGCCAAGTAGCGATTGCCAATCGGTATTTGACTTGATGATGACCCACGTGTCTTCGAAAAAGCCTTCCCGAGTTAATTAATAATTTGTGTGGTGCGGAGTGTGCCGTGAATATTGTATTTGCCATTCATAGTAATTTATAGACCATACACCCTAACTGAAATGGGGAAGCAGATTCACATTCCCGCTTAAATAAAATTTGATGGAATTGCATTATATTTTAGCTATGCAAAGTGAAGACTCAAAATCTTCCAGAAATTTCAGAAGGAGTGCGAATAAAGAAAGAAAATATTTCAGAGCACAAAACTGTAAGACTCTACAACACTGTAATGCCAATATTTTCGTTAAAGCTTATGGAAGATTACGTATATGCATCGAAACAAAATTATTGAAATTGGGGAAATGGAGTACGTTGTTAGTTCGCATGGAAATCATTAGATTAAACGTCATGTAATTCAAGTATTTAACGAGACAATAAAAAAGTCTAACTCAAAAATTCAAATTTATTATACAATTAATAAATAAGGATTTGAAGTAATTATACATCTACTAGCTTTTGGCTTTTTCTTTATTTTTTAGTATTCTAGGTACTCCCCTCTTTTACTGTGTAACTAGTAAAAAACTATTCTTAATCTAGTCTTCAGTAGCGTCTGACAACATATACTAAATAATGTTCTAAATATTTTGTCCACGAAGTAATTTCATCAAAATTTCGAAACAGAAGAATCATTCGGATTGGTATCAAGACTTTTATGTAAGTAGAAAAATGTATTTGTCCTTAAGATACTGGATTGCTTTTTAATATGAAAGCGAGTTTGGTTAATCATAATGGCAATAGGCATTGTCCCATTCATTTGGATTGAGACTTGCAGGGTACTGACAAATACATTGGTTCAGGATGTACTTGAAATAGTAATCAGTACTTATTTTAACATATGGTGGTATTCTGAAAAGAAAAGCAGTACAACAGTTTCTGATAATGGTCTACTCTTTCATAAAACCCTTAACCGCAAGCAAGTATTCAATTTTTAGCATTCTTATTTTAATGTAGTAAAACGATTTTTCCTGTACAGTTAACAAATTAGGATCCAATTACACTGTATTATTCTATGGTAACGAATTTCTAACATCTGTTCTCCTGTCTTTTAAAGCACAGACATTTCTATGCCCTCTAAATGCCAAAAGGAGTACTTTCACACTATCTAAAATGAATTTAAGCAACATATTTTCGTTATTAGCTTTGTATTGAAAAGCTTTTCAACAAAGGAAGCTTTTACATTATTTTCCTATAGGTTTAGCTGTTTTTGAAAATGAAAGTTTTCAATGTTTTTTTACAAATATACCAAATATATGGAAAATTGATCGATCCAAGGTATTTTTAAATTTGAGATGATTAAATTAATGGAATTCTTAGAGAATATTCCTAATCTCAAATCATTCGGAATTCTTTTAGCACACTGTGTAATCATAGCTGAATTCAACAAATAGAAAACCTAAAAAGGAATTTAGAATTGATCTTAAATTTAAAAAAATACAACGTGAAGTATTTCAAAGGATAAGTACTTATTTTAGCACAAGCTATCAAACAAAAATAGTGAGCAAAGGTTTATCTGACGAACTAATCCTTAAATGTTCAAAACAAATTAAAATATAGAATAACATTTACCTTTAAATGATCTATTGGGTTTTGACATATCTATAGCTTTCTCCTGTAGTTCAATATCATCAGAGGTAGATTGTGGCGACTTTTTATCGTTCAAGATGTCGTTAATGGAAAACGGTGTGACCGACGGCGTACTGGAGCTCTTCTCTAACTTAGCCGTAAGCTCTTCATCCATTTTCTCAACGTCTTCCTACGACGAAGCACTTGTTGTTATCACAATATCAATCTTCACGTTTTTTTCAATGAAATACGGCGAAATTTTAAATACATAACGCTGAATTTTTCAGCGTCGATAATACAGGAATTTGAATAACTTCCCGTTGAATAACTTTCGAACGCACTTCTTTTAGGTATAAAATAATAATGTATTTCTCAAGATTTGTTTCTGTTGTTTTCTACGTTTTTTATCGCCTCTGTAGATCTCTGATAAGTTCGTGTAAGAAAGTATGTGTATTAGACAAAATCTGCCTTGTAACTGACAACGTTCATCATCTAAATTGTTCTGACAGCGTAGGGACTTCAGCATCTTACTGTCTTTTTCTCGCACGCCGCGCGTGTTGATAGCGTCCTCTTTTTCTCTTGAGAACTAGTTGAAAAGGGGAGGGTCTTAGAGGCTTTATTTCTCTTTATTGGAGAAACGCGAGATTAATTTCTTCGTGTTTTTGGTGGGTTTATTAATTGCGATGTTTATTATTTCTTTTTCGGTTGTTGAGATGGATGTATTTTTTTCGAATTATCAATAAAAATGCATTTTCGAAGGTGATTTGTTATAATATTCAATTAGTTTTTTTTGTGAAATTAGCAACATTTGGTTTTAAATTAAAACCTAACAATTTGTACACAGAACTTTGTTAGAATCGTCTGTAACTGTAATTTTCCATGTTAAATAATCCTATTTTTCCTCTCAAAGAAGATGAATATTTTTTGATTTCAGATTAATTTATAGAGTGTTTTACTACGTGGATGGAAAAATTCTATGAGGTATCTGAAGCAAATAAATCTCATTTAATTTGAAAACACAATAAATCCTGAATTTAATGATATAGAATAACAAATTCAAGTTTTTTATTAAGTTTATTTATTTGCACAACTGAAAAAATAGAACTAATACAGAAGCGAGTATTTCAAAAAAAGCTTGAGTTTTTAAAAACCTTTTCCGCGGGCCTTATTAAACTAGCGCAGCATAATAAGGTCCTAAAATAAAATACCTAACACTCTTTAAAAGCTGATCATCGGATTGTTTCCTTTTAAACATGCTTAAACTAGGAAAGTCAACAAAATTTTAATCATTTGCAGCAAAAATTAAAATGGGTTTCTTTAACGCCCAGAGGGTAATAAGGCCATACAACAAGTTAAATTACAAATTCCTTAACCAAGAACAAAAAACGAGAGCAAACTAAAACAGATTCCCTTCTGTTCAACAGAGAAAAACAAAAGTATTACCATAATCCTATCTAGGAACTTTAGATTCATTGAAAAATATTGCTCTAATGTTACTCTAATGACTTTAACCTATCACAATCATAACAATAAAACACTTCTCTATCTTAATTTGTCAGTCTCATGCATTATTCGTGGAAGCATTTATGGCATTGCTCACACTGTGGCATGTTCGATAAACGTTTTTCCATGCATGAAAATACCAAGTAGCTTCTACTGATATTTTGGTCCTTTTCCATTTATCTTTACCTCTATAAGTTTGAAATCCTTGTTTTTTTCTTAGATCTTTAGTTATCTTCTTTATTGCTCTTTGGTAATTTTTTCGTGTTATCCTCTTTGGTTTTTTCTTAAAAGATTCATAGTAACCCCCAGGCCTTTACAATTTATTGCTTCTCTTCTAGGTTTATTGCAGAATAATTTGGAGTTGGCAATAGTTCTTAAAAATGAGATTTACATTCCTTAGTACCAGTGATATTTTAGTATTTGGATCAAAGACGTCACCTTCTTCCTTTCCTTCTTCGGAAAAATTTTATTTACTTATTTATCCTGGCGTAAGGAGGATTTGTTCAACAACAACTGACAATGGGTTATCAGCAATTTTGAACTATAAATTACCGGACGCTTACCGGCAAAAGAAGTGGAAGGTTTTGGTCACTGCATTGTAATGACACCGTTTCTATTCACAATTTCCGACATAGCATGTGTGCGTGAAGTAATAAGCTACACTGAAACATTTTCTCGCTAATTTTCAAATGTGGACTTTATTAAGCTCTGGGCTTTATATTCCGCATTTACCTTATAACTTATAATGCAAAGTAGAAATAATACTTTATATGGACGTCTTAAAAATAACATCTTCAACCTTTGAATCGTCCTTTCACTTTAAGAATGCAGTAAATAACGCTGCAATCGACGCCCAAAGGCGGAATATTTAAAACGTAAAATGTCTTTTTCATAGTAGGTAATTTAAAATTGTATTTCTTAAAATATTGAAGTACTGTATACCCTAAGTCATCACTATTTTTTTTAATATGCAAGTAATGCAAGTTGCACATCCCACAATAAAGTTCAACTGTTGCAAATTTGATATATTTGATATTGTTAAATGATATTCCCAGAAAATTGAAATAAACACATAGACTTGTAAGTGATATTAAATAGTTTATTTATTAAAAAAATACAAATAGTTTATTCTTAAATTTACAAGCCGCTATAATTTACTAATTGCTTTCTCTTAAGCATATTTTAATACTCTTTGTGAAGTACATCAATCGATTTAAAATTCAATTATATTATACAGAATCTGACAGCAAAGAAATTTTCTATTGTATGATGCCTTTTGTCCACTTCTGTGAGAGCCTGTTCCACCTTTAATAATATACATACATCTTCACAAGTAATCCCTTTCGTAACAAGCTATTTAATTAACTTATCCCTTTTCCATGTAGCAAAGAGGAAAACAAAAGCAATGACGGAATATGACAACTGACCATTGAGAGCACTAAACACTTTTCAAATCAATGGTTAGCCCATTGATTTGCAGTAAATAATTTGCAGATTATATACCAAGTATTGTAAACAATCGAAGTGACTGTTTTATGTAACATATTTTTTCAATGTTCTACGTGTTCTTTCTGTGTCTTCCTAGAAAGTTCTAATAATTATGCCCAATCAGCAAAAGCTCTTAATCTGATATGATATGATATAAAGTGCTAACAGGCCATAGAGGCCCGTTTTCCATCTTTTTCTGTTCTTCGCAGTGGTTTTCTGATTACTGATTCCTATTTCCTTCAGATCTTCCAAAATAGCTACCCTCCTTTTCGTGGTATTCCCCTCTTTCTTTTTTCTTCTGGTGATTTCGATCCGATATTATTGATTTTCCTAACGCCGCCCATACGTTCCAGGTGTCCTAACCATTCTAGTCGTCATTTTCGGATCGTAATTCTTAGACTGTTATATAATTCATAAATTTCTTCGTTTGTTCGTCTTTCCCATGCGACTTCACCATTTTTCCCAATTTTCTTTTTAAACTTTTGTTCAGCGTCCACGTCTCGCAACCGTAAATCATTATTGGTTTTATTATTGTTTTGTAGATCCTTATCTTCGTGGTGCGGGAGAGTTGCTTGAGTACTTGAGAATTTTATTAATTCCACCGGCACATCTGTTGCTTTTTGCCACCTTTAAATTGATTTCTGTCTCTTCTTTACGCCTCCTATCGATAAATACATCAAGACACATATATTCTTTTACATCTTCAAAGTCCATCCCCCTCTCCATCTCTAGTAACAAAGGTTCCATAGTTCCATATATTTGGATTTTTAATTGTTTATTACCAACCCCATATTCCTACTTGCAAATATTAGGTCGCTTGCAAAAGCTCTTAATCTAGTCTTCAATAGCTCTGACTACATTTCCTAAACAATCTTCTAAATTCTTTCCAATCTTCTATCGTCCATGCCATTTTTTCAAAATTTCGTTATTTGGATTGGCATCAAGACTTTTTACTAGAAAACCCTCTATTCCCCTTAAAATACCGCATTATTTTTTAATATGGAAGTAAATCTGCTCTCTGTAAATGAAAGTATACATTGTCCAATTCATCAGGGCTAGAGTTTGGAAGGTGTGAGAAAGTAATTACTTTAGAACCTGGTCAATATCACAATCAGGATTTCTTTTTACATTTTATGGTATTCTAACCAAAAGTTCTGTTTCCAATGATAGTTGACTCTTTCATAATATCTTTAGACCTTGGCAAGCATCTCATTTCTGGAACTCTTTTCTGTTTAACACGGAAAATCGGGATATACATTTTATGTGTTCTTATCTGGGATTGATTAACAATACACTTCTTGCCTATAATTGCCTTAGTAATTCTTAGACCATACATCTAAACTGGGAAATGGGGTATGAAATATGAACCCACTTCAATAAAATTTGATGGAATTGCATTATATTCTTAACTATACAAATTTAACGCTTAAAATCTGTCAGAATCAAAGGAATTTCAGAAGAAGTGCCAATAAATGAAGAAAATCTTTGAGAGCACAGGTATCAATCCTCCATAAAACTAATTTTCATACTTTTAAAGTGAGAAATTAATAAGATTTGTAAGGCCAGTATTTTAGTTAGAACTTATGGAAAATTGCATTTATGCATCAAAAGCTAAATTATTGAAATATGGGAAAGTGGATCATGTTGTTATTTTGCGTACTAGGCCATCTTTTAGATTGATTACAAACTTTTTTCCTTATATTTACACTGAATCACCCATCAGCCACAATCATGTTATCTAATTTGAAATCTCAAGCTTCTAGCAAGGACAGAGTATCGGCATATTCCTCACCACACATAATATTAATTAATTCGGTTCAAAATATTAACTAATTTCGGAATTAACTAATATTTTGTGTGGTGAGGAGTGTGGCGATGTTGGCGTGTTATTTTCTCAAGCTTCTGCATAAATGGAGAGAATGTCTTAGGATTTCATACTTACAATTAGTTGTTCCCAAAAAACTACCATAGAGGATTATTATAAACAAATTTTACTAATTTAAAAGATATAGTTAATTAACCTAATAGACTTTGATCAAAATCAAATTGATGTTTTTGCATTAACAAAAATTATAATAAAATACATTTCCGAATATTTTTAAGACACGTTATATTCTATTAATAGAAATATTATGTACGTGTAAACACATTGTTGAGCATCCAAATTCATCTTTATATTGTTTTATTTCTTCTGTCACATAGATATAAAGTACACATTGAGGGTAAAGTACCTACAAAAAAAAAACTATTAGAAATATGAACTCAGAAACCATTAAAGAAGGTAATTCACTTGGGTGGGACGTTAAGGCTTTTTTTCTGATGCTTTCCCTTAAAAACCTGTAACACTATCTTTTAGTTTAGATTATGGATCGTCATAATTGTATATGTTGTTAAATTTCATTGTTTACACTTAACGGTTTTAAGGACTAACATGTGTTTCATTGTATAAATGTGATGTTTGGACACATTTAGGTATATTCCTGTTTACAAATTTATATTCAACGATAATTCTTAATGGATTATATTAAAGACGCTTATATGTAATGTAATTTCTATTAGAGTAATAGCAAAATTTAAAATTTCAACGCTCTAACGTTAACATACTTACCTTAAATAAGACACATTTAATAAGCACCAGTTCGAAGGAGAACGTAATGTCGAATTAAACCCTGGCCTTTCGTCGCGTTTAATACGGAACCGAGAGAAAGTTTCTGTGAACAATTTGGAAGATTGTTATTTAAGAACTTGTGATCGCGAAGGCAGTGATTTTCAGTAAGGCTTGGCTTAGTTCTTAGTATTCATATGCTAATTTTGAAGAATTTACGGTTGAGAGGGCAAAATTAGGAGCTCTTTAAAACATGAAAAAGGTTCTCTACATTCCAGACTAGGTGCTAAATTAATAACACTTTGGTAATTGGTGGAGGAAGAGGAGTTAGAAGATTGAAATGGGGTGATATTAATTTAAGAAGATATTGGCCTGGTAGAAGGTAGAATATTGTACTTGATTTTAGAAATCAAAAAGAATAGCAGGTTAATGAGATATCTCTAATTTGGAAAAAGTGATAAATTTTAGAAATAGGAAAACTTTTTTGTCAAATTCAGTTTTATACATAGCCTCCTTGTAAGTCTATATACATTTTCCAGCGATGCCCCTATCTCTTTAATCTGTCCGAATAGTAGTTGGCATCTTCCTATGCAAAATAAGCGTTTGCGAGGCGTTTCGATGAAGATCTCTGTCCTCCGAGCGTAACTTTGAGCCCAGGAAACAGAAAATAGGCGCCGGGGGCTGGATCTGCTGGATAGGGTGAATGGTCTATCACTTCGAATCCTAATTCGTGAATTTTTGCCATGGCGACCATCGAAGTGCGTTGTCTTGGTGGAACAAAACATTCTCTTTCTTTAAATGCAGCCGCTTTTCCGCAATTTCTGCCTTTAGCTCGTCAAGCAATGAGGCGTAGTATGCGCCTGTTATTGGTTTTCAGGCAATTAGAGAACCAAAAAAAAAAAACAGTCGTCATCACTTTCCCGACCGATTGAACAGTTTTCGCCTCTTTCGGAGACGATTCACTCTTCGCAGTCTACTGTTCCGACCCTGCCTTGGCTTCAGGAGTATACTAGTGCACATATACAATTATTAATCGACGCCATAACTTTACCTTATTTCGCTTAAACTGCTTCAACAGGGCTTTGGAAATGTTTATTCGAATACGTTTTTGGTCCCGAGTGAGCAAGCGCGGCACCCAACTAGCTTTCTCATGCCCAAATTTTCAGTGAATATGTGACAAATACATTCTATTGAGGTCCCCACAACCTCTGCTATCTTTCTAACCTTAATTCGACGCTCGTCTAGCACCATTTGGTGAACTTCTCCGATGTTATCGGTGGTGTTTGACATTTTTGGCCGTCCCGATCGTTCATTGTCAACCAAGCTGATGCGACCACGTTTAAATTCAGCTGCCCAAAATTTGACTGTGGCAAATGATGGTGCAGAGTGTCCGTAAAGAGCACCCATCTCGGTTTAAATTTGCGTATACGTATTGCCTTTCAAATGCAACAATTTAATAAAGGCTCGTCATTCGATTTTTTCCGTTTTTACAGAAATACTAACATTAGTTGACACAAACGACTGTTAAACAATAGCTGAAAGTTTAATAGGGCTGAGGTTTTCAAAAGTGTCTCTCTAGGCGTCCGCAATTATATTACCAGAATATTTTTGACGAGTATCGCCATCTTCATGTTGAGGCTTGAAACTTTTCAAACTACATTCGCACATACTATTCGAAATTTTGGATTACATCATATCTAAATATTAAATTTATGAGAATATAAGTAACTCAATATCGTTGTTTATATTTTGGTATTTCAATTATTTACATTATCAAATTTATATATAAAAAAGTCCAGTAAAATTTAGTTAGAGGTGGTAGTAAAATACGCCAGTTGTTTTCAAAGAATCTATTTTGCAATTGCTATGTTTTGTTAAAACTATATATAAACATTAAACAAAATATCAGTATTCGGATCAAGATATTAAAATTTATATCGACATTTGGATTAAGACACACAATTATCGTGTGGGTCAACACATTACAATATGGGAACCCTTGAATTGGTGCTCTGGTCAATATACATAAACAAACGAAACAACCGAAAGCTATTCTGGCAGTATCAAAATGTTTGAAGATAAAATCGTATAAAATCTAAATATAAAAGCAAGTTTAACATTTTAGAACTCATGAAAGAAATTAAGCGGTACCCTTCTGCACATCAATATTAAGACTAAGTTTAAAATGGAGTACTTGGAGCAGGAAGTCAAGATGATTTTCCAATATTCACACTCACATATACATTCATTAAGGGGTTCAACTAAATGATTCAAATCCATTTTATTATTATCAACATTTCGATATATTGTTCAATAACTCCCAGACGTTTGTATATTCAGTAAAACAATCACTAAATAATAGAAAAACATATTTTACATTTCAGGTTTCTCCTTCTAAGGACACTTAAGAAACCATAAATACATATTTTCAAGTGTTCATCCTACTTTCGCTTTTGTTGCCCCCTAGTTCTTATATCTTACATAAATGACCCTACCTATCATCTTATCGCTGCTCTTAAATTGACATATTGCTTAGAGTTGACCAATGTACTTGCATTTTAAGTGGTTTTTCAATGTTCTTCCCTTAATATTTTAAACATTCTTGCAATTTTTAAGTAGTTGTGTAAGTTATGTGTGACTCTTTGCTGGAGGATACTCTTATTTAATATTTAACTATGTATATAGAATACAAGCTTTACGTGATTTGTAATACATTGCTACTTGTCCTTGTTAATTTAAGGAAGAAGTCTTAATTTCAAAAAATTATTTAATAAAAATCGTCCAATATTTTCAGAGAGACTATATTGGTTGCTCCACGACGATGGCCAGTTAAAAATGTATGGAAAACCACAAAAGATATTAATCTGAGAATCTGTAGGAATTTGATTGTGTAGGTATTTACCCTTTTTGTTGATCACATTTTCAGGCTTGTGTCACTTCCGATCATTGTAGAAGTGAACCTAAACTTTCTTATTTTAAATGGCACATTCTGTATTCAATAAAAGAAGATCCTTTGCACTGTATTTTCTTACCAATGTGCCGTGGAGAATTGTTTACGGTAAATTTCAAAGGTTACTTTATTTTCGTTCCTTAAACTGCATTTTTCGTTAGATTATGCAACTAAAAATGTCAAAATTACGTTTTAGTTCAGGAATTTATTGAGTAATTATTTACAATATGAGGTTTAGATCAAATATTATGAACTAATTGTAGACATAGCTATCGAGTTTTAATCGAGTGTATACAGAAAGTTAGACTTTTTTGAGGTAATTCATTATAAACCCTTTCTTTAATGACAGTATTATCAGAACGTATGCTTAGCAGGTGTTATTAGTCCGTAGAAGAAATAACCCTAATTACTTACTTTAAGGACATTTTACTAAACAAGTTTAACTCTCCTTACAAAGACAACATTTACTGCCAGCAATAATTTTCCATAGCACACTAGTAACAAAATATGGTGTAAAGGGTTCTTCAATGTTCTTATAGAATCACTGTGGAAGTATTTATTCTAAATATAAAGATCGCTGATATATGTTGCCTCATGTTTTGATCAAGAATAAAAAAATTATGGTGTGCGTTTTAAAATTCAACAAATTAGTTTTGATGGCATCTGTGATGCAAGCATCACGTTTGTAGCGGATTTGGGTGAAATCCTGAAACGGTCACTAATGAACTTGACAAGAATATAGTGACAATTGATATCGCCCAAGTAAGAAGGAGTATCATGTCACAATCTGCTTTCCAGATCAACTAAACTCAAGATTACTTTTTAATCAATGTTGGTATAATTAACCATAAAAATGGAAAATACTGTCGACATCAGCAACGCTAATGTCTTAGATTTAATAATAATAATAATAATAATAATAATATATTTGGTCCTATCGATCACAAACAGGATATTGGACAAGTCAGTATTACATCGTGTACATAAAACAGAAATATAAATAAAATTTACGAAAGAAACATACAAGTTATAACAATTAATCTATAAATAAAACCAACAAATGAGATCAATGTATAAATAAAACTAGTGTATAAATAAAATCAATATATAAACAAACTATTGTGGAATAAATATGGACATATAATCAAATATGTCTATAGAGGAATGGTCATCGAGTTTCCATGTATTCCTCAACACTGTAGAAACAGTGTTCAAGAAGGTATTGCTTGGTTTTATTTCTAAATACCTTAATATTAGTAATATTTTTTATATTTACGGGTAATCTGTTATACATCGCAATTCCAGCGTACATAAGATTGCTCTTATACAGACTCAGTCGATGATTCGGAGTTAACAAATCTGCACCGTGCCTAGTAGGATAAGTATGGTTGAAGTTATTTGTGTTCAGTTGATTAGTATTCTGTTTAATTAAATGTAGTACGTTTTGAATATGGAGACATGGCACAGGTAGAACAGAATACTGCCCAAACAGTGCACGACAAGATGCCATACGTGGTACACCTGCAATGCAACGAATAACTCGCTTCTGGATGCGGAACACGACTCCTAATTTTGAATCTGCTCCCCAATATGCAATACCATATTCCACCCTGGACTGAAAGCAAGCGCGATAATAAGTAATTAATATATCTTTCGTTACCACCTGGGGCAACCTATACAACGCAAAGCACAAAGATGACAGAGAAGAAGATAGTGCTTCGATGTGTACATCCCAACCAACATCGCAGTCTATACGAAGCCCCAGAAACTTTACTGATGTTGCCTGTTCAACAGACAACTTTCAGCAAATAACTAACATCACGCATCTGTTGAACTTGTTCAACATCAAATTAGCAGTCATAAGTGCGATATCGAAAGTCTCTCCGACACACAAGTAGGAAACATCATCCGCAAATAATACTAGATTGCCATTATCACACAAACTAGGAAGATCATTAATAAATATTAAAAAAAGCAGAGGACCAAGAACGGAACCCTGAGGCACACCTCTCCCCATATGTTCTGTTGCCGACGGAACGCCTGCGGTCTCCACAGTCTGCCTCTTACCATCAAGATAAGATGATCTCCGTAGCTTTTAGCATTTTTCTTTCGCTGCACCTGCATTAAAACGTAACTAGGTACTTCATCATGGTATCATACTTATCTTGATCATAAATATGATACCAGTCATTCAACTTTTGGAATTGATAAAATAGAAGGAAAGCCAATAAAAAATTCAAAAATACGAAGATACAATTATCAGTCAATAATTCAAATCATTTTCGTGAACATTTGTTGAGGTGGAAATGTAAGATATATTGAAAACATCATTGATTCACTCGAAAATTCTAATTTTTTATCTTTATTGTTGTCATATATTTGTAGAATTTGAATAAAAGTTTTGTTAAATTATTATCATTTATTTGCACAAATTCCAAAAATATCTGATTTATGTCATACGTACTTTAGTCCATTACGATTACATCTAAACTGCCACAGATTTGCTACATCGTTGAATAAAGAAATGCTTTTCTCCAACAAAGATTATTTGGAGGACTTTCAAATTTATAATTTGGGTGCATGTTGCCAATATTTTCTGCATCATTAAGCTCTGATGTTCCAAAATCATTCTAACACCTTATGTCTCACTTAGCTTTTAATCTTAGTTGAAGGTAATAAAACATAATTTGTCAAACTGGAAAACTTTCAATAAATTATGGCTTCCTCGAATATCCGTAATTTTTAATAAAAAAACAGCTTCTCAAATTTCAATCTAATAGATGTCTTTCTATTATAACCAGAACAAATGTCAAAATACTGTGTTGCCATTGAGATATGATTTGTCCAACAAGATAGGGCAACTCTTACAAATGGTACTTATATTTAAAATTCTAACATTAGGAACAGTAAACAGGAAACAGCTGGAAATTCGCGAAATTGAGATGTCAACTTAAATTGCGCAATAGGGTCATCAAAATGTTTCTGTATAAACGGTTTTTAAACATATTCTTTGGGGTACGCTCAAGATATACTTACTTAATCCTAAGCCTTTCTGCGTTGCGGTGTAAGGCCTGAGTGGAGTTATGTTTTTCTGCACGTTTCCTTCCATTGCTTTCTATCCTGGGTCTGGGTTTTTAATTCTTTCCCATTTCATATCTCTCCTTTCCGTTGCTTCCCTAACATCGCCATTACCTGTTTTCCTTGGTTTTCCTTCCTTATTCTTCCCTAACACCCGCGTCTCATACACTTTTCGTTAGTCCATCACTATTCATACCGCACGCATGTTCGAACCACCTTAACCGTCCTTCTTCCATTGTTTCCTGTATTGGTTAAATCCCTAATTTCTGCCAGTATGCCTGATTCCTTATTCTGTCTCTCCTGGCTTTATTTTCTGTTGTTCTTAGACATCGCATATTCATTGCATTCACGCGTGTTTTAATTTTCTCTGTCATTGTCCATGTCTCGCTGCTATACACTATTGTTGGTCTTCACTTTCACTTTTTTTATTATTTCAGTTTTGATCTGTTTTGGGATTTCCTTTTTTCCTAGAAATGTTATCTCATCGCCCTAAACATTTTTTCTGCTCTTTTCATTCTTGATCTATTCCTCATTTGTCTTGTATTATTGTTCCTAGGTATTTGTAGGTGTCCACCTGTTCAATTTCTTTTCCCTTTAGGTTTATGTTGTGTGTTTTACCTTCTGCTGAAATTATCAAGATATAGATATCCAAATAATATTTAGATCAAACATTTCAAAAAATAAATCAAATTTTCCTTCCAATAACTTCTAGGCTTAACACTGAAGTACAAAAAGAACAAAATCCGTACCAGCACCTCTAAAATTAAAAACGAATACAAACCTCGTTAATATCTCCGTCAATAGTCCTTACAATCGGACGGGGCATCATGGTACCTAATCTTCATTAGCACTTTTACGGCCGATCGATTTGACTAAATATATTTCCTTGATAATGGGGGAAGTAGCGCGAGGCAAATTGTCGGAAAAGTGTCTCCCCTACGGCGCGGCGCGACGTTCAGATCGCGGTGACAATCGCGCAATTCATTCGACGTTCGCCAAATTATCGGCCACCCTAGGCACGATTCTGTAGTGTTTATTTGGTCAGACGTTGACGTTCTAAAATAATAGAACTGATTGGAACGAAAAGATGAGGAAAAGTGTTGTGGTTAAATGCAAATGGCGCAATTATTGAAGGCGATTTTACGCTCGAAAAATTGGGGTGAAGTAAGAGTAATAGTGATAGTTATTGGAAACGAATATGGTTCGCTGTGTATAGTACATTGTCCAAGAGGAATAGAATAGGAGTTTTATTTAGTGTGAATCTGAAATCTTAGATGGTATTGATTTAGCAGAATTCAATTATTTCAGCTTAGAGTGTGGGTACCCCAAAACTCTCACATTGGTCCTTTGTTCTTCTTGGGAAAAGTATACACTGCTATCAATAGATGAGGCAGACTTTTTCTCAACACTTTCTTAAGACAATTACAACTTTTAAGGACTGGCAGTATTCTGCTTGATTTTACTTTTGTTTACTGTTGTATTTTACGTTTAGCGAAATATTTCAGGGATTACATTACACTGAAGTATTTTAAATTTATTGTTATTTCCTAAGAATAAGCGTCTATTGTACGGTTTCCATATTATATTTATCATCACTTACATATTGAATAAATACAATGCAATTTCCTAAAATTTTTCTATTTCGATATTGGAACTACAAGAATGGTACCAAATTAATTCATGGTGTTTCTGCCCGTATTATGCATGTTTATATGTATAGGTGCGTCCTGTAATTGAGGACCTTGGTGCAAGAAGGGGATAAGTCACTATTTTTTCACCGTTTGGTGCAAGAACGGGAAGAGTGCGTCCATAAATAAGGAAGTTATTAGCCCTTTTGACTCGTCCCCCTCACAAATTTTGTGCAAGAACGAGATAAATCATGATGACTCATCCCGTTTTTGCACCAAACGAACTGTCACTTCGAGTTGTGCTCTGATTCACTCTGATTTCGAGCAGTTATTACATATTGCCTAGCAATCAGCGTAAGAATGCGGTTGTTTGCATTGTGCGTCCAGGTGTTCGCGATGTCGGGTTATGATTCGGACTTGTTTGAACCTTTCTAGGACTCTGGAAGTGAATACCGTGTTAACACAGTGAGACTTCTTCGGTAGACTCAGGAGAGTTTAATGAAGAAATAAACAATCAAAACAATGAAAATATTGTAAATAGGGGAAAAAAGTAGAAAAGAAACGTTAAAAACTGGCAAAGAAATATTAGAAAAGTAAAACGAGCAAAAGGCGAAGCTTATGTTGGTACTCGAGGGCAAGAAGTTCCAGCTAGACAGCAAGGAATTGAATGTGGCTGCAGAAAAGCCTGTTTTGATAACCTAACCGTTGAGAACTGAAACAAAATGTTTGATTCATTTAATGCATTAGCCGATCAAGAAAAACAGGGTTCGTATTTGACCCGTCTAATTTCTGTTATCCCTAAAAATCAAACACGGCCACGCAAACAAAATAAAAAAAAACGTGAATGTGCCTCCAAGTACAAGGTGAGCTTAGATCAAATATTTTTTTTTAGTCTTTAATACTGTATTTTTCAATTTGTAGGTAAAGCTGCCTAGTTCAGAAATAATAGTGTGTAAAACAGCCCTGGTTCGTCTACACAGAATTGGAAAAAAAACGATTGGAGCGCATATGTTCTCACATGTCCGCAAATATTACCCCACCGCCTGATTCTCGAGGAAGACATCCTAACAGACGAAATATTATTCCAGAAAATATCATTCAGCAGATAAATGATCACATAAAATCGTTTCCAAGAAAGAAGTTGCACTACGACCGAGGAAAAAGTGACAAGTTTTACTTATCTCCAGATCTAAATATTAAAATAATGTACCAACTTTATTTAAAAAAATACAAAAATCACTGGTGGTAGTGCCTCAGGACCGCCCACCGCTCAAGTAGTAGAAAATAATAAGTGGAAAATACCCTATTATTTCAGATTTTTGAAGTGGCTGTCTGTACTCCGTATTTATAGTAAAAATGCTCCAAAATTATAGTAAAAAAGGTACTACAAAATTGAAGGTAAATTACCATGCACTTGTGGTAAAATTGTCGTTTAAGCAGAAAATTTGAAAGGGATTCTTAGAATAAATAAATGGCCGTTATAACTATTATTTACTTAGAATTCTTAAAATGCATATTATTTACATCCACATTATTAATTGCACTTACCTTGTTTAAAACAGTACGACCTATCCGTACGTAATGCAGCAAATTACAACAGAATAATGTCCAAATAAAAGTGGACTTAATGTAGAAGTACACACAGTACCCACAGAAAAAAAGTGCTTAGAAACAATAACCAACATAATGCTGATATATAGCTCATGGTATTGGTGGAATCACTTCCGGCAATTTATGCCCCTAATCTCCAAAAACAGGACTGAGATATTTCCCAGCATCACCTAGTGACAAGAAATGTAGTCATGTCGTCCTAGAGGGTAGCAAATATAGAAACCGGAATATAGATTCCATACTTACAATGATATAACCTTTAAGGTACATTTCATAAACATTTTCAAAAGGCACCGGTTAATGTAATTTTTTGAATGGAGACTGACTTTTGCAAGAAAATCTATTTTCTTCATGCAAGAAATCATTTCTCTGTGTGTACACATAGTTAAATAAGAGTATTTGAATGTACCATGATTCATATTTCAGAATTTATTCCTGGCATACGGATTCCAATTTGATTACAAACACTTTACTATATTCAGAAGCATGTGACATATTTACCACTTTTATATTTGTAACTCGTCATATTTTTTATTGTCTAAAAGCAAGACACATATATTGACATTTGCCACACGTCGAGAAAATCTAAAACTTTACACAAGTAATTACACAAGACTATTCTTTTCTCGAACTTTTTTTTTTTAATGTGTGTGCATTCATTGTTTGAGTCGTTTTTACGATTGTATTCCTGAACACCGTTTAATCTTAGTTTAAAAGAATAAAATAAACCCGATTTAATGTATTTCCATGATTAAAACGATCAACAAAGCAATTACAATTTGTCCTGGTGCTAGATTAATGTCTCGTACAAACTTTTTTTTATTAACTTACACATTTATAGCGGGCCCGTTATAAAAAGAACATAAATCGAATTCTTTTTACTTTTCAACAAAGGACTGTAAAAGATATTTGGGGTTTCTTCTTACAAATACGAATAATCATTTATTGTTTACTGGGAAGATTTTTAAATTTTCGCAATTCTTCCATCGATGACATCCCGTTTAAAGAATGAGAATTGAGAATGGCAATGTTTTATTTTATTCCCCTGCTGGATATTGACAGATATGATATCGAAGCAACTCCAGTGTCTCTTTTTTTGTGGTGTTTCTGAGAATGACTAGAAGTAGAGTTTAGGTCAACCTTATGCTTTATATTTCTTGTAATTTTTAGTGGCGAAGCGTCAATGGACTTTGGACTTAGAGTACTTACACACGACTGACGAAACCGCCGGCAAAGCATTATAAACTTATATGTATTACAGCCTTTCTCGGTAGATTCACCGGTCGTGTGTCAGTAGCCTTAGTCTCACCATTGACGTTTCGCGACTGGTAGTTTTATTACTTGACAAAACTTCTTTTTTATTAAATGATTATACTAATGACTTCTCACACCTTAGATCGAATTTAAATGCTTCACTCCGGAAGTTAACAAAATTAAGTTGGAAGGAGAAGAACCGTATCAGGAACCGAAAACAGGTTTTCTCTTAATCATATTATACGTGAAATAAAGAAAATGTTCTGGTTGCTTAAAGAGTACGATTCACTTTTGCATTCGCATGACTACTTTCAGTTCTTCTAACAAGTATTAATGATTTGAATTTTTATAACAAAATCAATATACAACTTGAACTAATAGTAGCTCAAGAAAGTTCCTATAACCTTGCTATTCTAAAACTATTCATTTAGATCCTTTATTAGCGTTGGCGACCACTGTCCTAAAGTAATGTTAATACATTTATGTATTTAAATTGTATGTATGCTATACAGGTCACATTTCCTTACTACACTGCACTTTTTTCATTGTATTTCATTTTGCATATTGCCAAATTAGATATTTTTGAATCTAGCCATATTGTTATATCAGCTACTTTTTTGTTATTATTTTATAACTATTGCAAAAGTTGTTTAATTGTTATGTTTAGCTGTTGTAACAATAAAGATTATTATTATTATTATAAATACTGTTGACTAAAATCGTTTACCTTGTATGGTAGTTTCAATTTACCCAGTAAGTTACCTCTACAATTAATACATTTTGGAACTAAAAATCTGTTCCAAAATGCAGGAAGGTACATTTGTTTAGAACCATGAAAGATTGTATATTGAACCTATTCTAATTACTGGGAACTGTAAACGACCAACGTCTTAATTATTGCTAATGAATGAGTCATAACCCAATCTTATACCCACGAAGAACTACTCAAGTAGTTTCGAATGGTTCTTCGTAGAAAAAATCATGTCAATGCCGAATAATGTTAAAATTATAGTACATGTATAAGTTCTCGAGATTAGACTGAAAAAAAAACAAAACCCTCCCACACACTGTGTAACATATAAGTATTGAGAGGAGGAAAAGACCTGAGCAGCTCCTAAGTATAATTCATCTTACGTCAAAACACTTAAATAAACTCCCGCTTAGCAATGGCAATATGCGGACGTCGAAAGAAGAATCTATGGAACTAGAAGTGCGTAAGTACATTACAGAAGACGCCGTAATTGTCTCGAGAGTTGCGCTGCCAGCACTAAACCCGCTTATCTATTGGCGTTTCGGAGCATGGGGAACGAGTTTTGGGGCCTATAATATCTTAGAAGTTGGTGTGCGCCTATACTTAAAAATATACGATATACAGTGCCGGTCAATAAATTGAGAACGAGCTTCATAATTGGAATATTTTATAAATTAATTCCACATTAGCAGTTATTGCTTTGGGAAAATATTTCAACTCTGTCTAAAAAATAGAAAAATTATGGAAAAGCATAACAGAATGAGGAATAAGAAGGCAATAAAAGGTAGCTACATACAACTGAGATTGAACCACATATAAAATATTGAAATACTTTATTGGTTACCAAAAACTTTCATTGGAGTTTAAGACAGAACAGGTTGTAGTGGCCTCGCATTTTATTATCCTCTGGGTAAATAAAAATACCATTATAAAAGCGGTTGCTTGACAGCGCCAGTAAGTTTACCGTGCTTTCGCATCGCTTAGAAGATCTAAAGTGTTGAAACAAGTAAAATCAAACTCGGTGACCCTGGCAGGGAAACTCATCATGAACGAGACAGCGAAATGTATTAGTCGAGTTTCTGTTATACTGCTAGCAGTCTGGAAAGTCAACCTCGCGATGTGGTTCAAGCAGATAGAATCAGAATTAGTAATATCGGTACCACATAATATCACTAGAAGCCATCTCAATTCTTTCAGAAGACGACTGAAGAAAATTCATTGCTTCCGTCACATTGGTTACATACAATGGAGTGCTGAGCCAAACACTATTTAATACATTTATAGGTAATGCATTAAAAGAATGTAAGCATAATATTAGTAAATTAGCTACAGATTAAAACGCATTTGAGAAATATGGGATGAAGATAAAGCTAAAGAAAAATTAAGGTGTTGATAATTGCTGAATAAAAATAAATAATCCACATTGAAATGGCAGGAGAGAATATTGAATGAATACTATATTTTACATATGTAAGAACAATCATTGAAGAAAATGGAAAAAACACCTGAATGTTAAAGAAGGAATTGGAAAAACGATCAAGATATATCATACAAATAAGCAAAATTTTGTCAAGGAACAAAATATTCATAAAACAAAAAGGATAATCAAAACTATAGACATATTGACACTAACTTGAAATATGGATTCTCACAAGATAAGACAAAATAATAAGCGTAATGTTTCACAAGAACAACAGATCAATTTGACGATGAACTACATTAAATTAAAGCAATTGGTACAGTGGTGGGGTCATGTATAACGGACAGAAGAAAAAGAACCAGCCAGACGAACATGACAAGCCAAAATTACAAAAAGAAAACAGAAAAGGGCTAAGGAAAGCCTCAGGAAGTACGATATCTATACACCTTTTTGTGTAAATATAATTAAATATAACCTCCTTTTCCCAATTTTTAGCCATTAAGCTTAATTTATATACAAGGACGACTTTACACAAAATGAGTTTTTGATTAGGTGCTGGTAACATTCTCTTGCAGTTTCATTAAAAGTAAGCAAAAAACTTTTTTCTATTGTTATATAAATCTTGATACAAAACCACTTGTTGACAGTTATAGCACCAGCCTTGAAAGCCATAGGACATGTGAAAGTTCCGTTGTAATTCCGCTTTTGAAGTTGAAGAATCAAAATTTGCTACCAAAAGTTTATTGAGCTTAGAACAAAAGCTAAAATTTGTAAAATGGCGTTAATATAGTTTGGAGTATCCCATCTTGGAAAGCCTTACTAAGAATAAAGTTGTTATTCATCCAGCCAGATCAGTGACTGGGTTACAAAGTTTAAATGTGGTAACATGAACCTCAAAGGTGATAAAAGACCAAACGACGGTTTTTAACGGAAGGTAATGACTTTCTAGATCGTGTTATAACCTGCGATAAAACGCGGATTCATCACTATGAATCTGAATCCAAACGGCAAAATCTTGAATGGAAACATACGGATTCGCCCGCTAAGAACAAAATCAAAACTGTCCGGTCCGCCGGTAAAGTGATGTTGACAGTCTTCTGGGTCTGTCAAGGACCAATTTTTTGTGACTATTTAGAAGGACAACTGTGAACAGTAAGTACGATTGTAACTTGCTTCAACATAGAGTGAAACCTCCAATAAGAAGAATACGCCAGAGTTCTCTCTCAAAAGGCGTGATTCTGCTGCACGATAACAACCGCCCCCATACTACCCATAAAACGCGAGAGATGATCGAAAATGTGGGTTGGGAGGTGTTGCCACATCCTCCTTACAGTCCCGACCTCGCGCCGTCCGATTTCCATCTGTTTGGCCCGCTCAAAGAGTTTTTACGCGGCATCAAGTTTGAAGACAACGAAGCGGTCAAACAAGCTGTACACAAGTGACTCAGATACCAAGGTCAGGAATTCTTCAGCAATGGAATTAGAAAGCTCACAAAGCGATGGGAGAAGTGCCTAAATGTTGGTGGAGACTACACTGAAAAGTAGTGTAAATTTCATTGGAAGTGAATAATTTTTTTCCACAGCCATTTTTCCCGTTAATTACTGAACGTCTCTCGTACCTACAAATAGAAGATGAGGATGCTTTCTTTTCGATTAAGAAACACCGTAGGCTTTGTTTTCAAAATATACTCAGTTTTAAGTGATTGTCACAATTTCTTTCTGCTCACAGGAAATGTACGTTCAAAGAAAAATACAAATGAAATATAGCCTTTAATTAAAATAATGCTTATTCGAAAAGGAGCATTAAACGGTGTAACAAATAAAAGAAATAATATTTACACAATTCCAAATGGTCCCGAGAGTAGATATTAACTAAACAGTTAGAATTGTAAACATGTCGATTCAAGTACAGAAGACGTCTTACAAGTAGAATTAGTCGTAACAAAACAGTCAGCAGGATGGCCGCTGCGCCGCATTTGTTGAATTTAAATCAAAAACCTGAAAGGATACGTACGACCAATGACCGCCAGAATCTAATTGACAATCTTCAAAGTTCAAAGAACTTAGCAATTCTTCTTGAATATTCTAGGACTCCAAAAACGTAGTCCCCATTGATTACCATAGAAAGGATCGTATTATACTTTTCTTGTTGGCAAATTAAAAGCAAGAATTCCTGGGAAAGGACGTAAAATGTATTACAGGTCAGTTCATATCACAATCCTAATTCCTGTTTAAATATTTAGTAACTTCATAAATGTACTTCAGTGTTGCGACAGTTCGCAAGGAAGTTATGTCAATTTAAGAAATTGTATTTTGGTGTCGTTGAGTATAAGCATTTCCGCGATAACTCTTCGCAATACAGAAACAACTACAAAACGATGTGAACTGACTTGACCATTTTTGTAGAACACTATGGGTGGGGATTCCAAAAACGGATTTCGATTTTGTTAAAAAAAAAAGTAGTTGGCGATTAGCTCGAAGAGAATCAACTGCTTGCTCCGATAGAGTCATCATGTACAGTAAGTTCTAGATGTAGTAAAGTTAATATTAGGTATTATGTTTAACGTTGTATGTACGACAACAGCGTCGGTTGTCACTTCTGAATGACTAAAAGTCAGGTTAGCCACTCGTTGGTAACTAAATATCCCTCTTGCAGAGAAAAATGGAAATCTCCTCGTTACCATTCCCCACCAGCCAACTAGCCTTGGGGCGTTGATGTTAAATCTTAAGTATAAGTCCAGATAACGACGAGTGTGAGGTAGCATGGACAAATGTCCTCGTCAATAATTTTCCTATTCACGTAATTCGTCCAAATTCATGTAGAAATCGTTTAAAATAAGCAACAGCGTAAATTGAAAGATGTTTTAAATAATATTTCATCAATTAAATCTTTATCTGAAAGGTTTAAGTAAATTGTTGGAGAATTTTTATGTTTAAAGCTTGTCAGTAACATTTTGTATCATAGAATCCTCGAAATACAACCTCCTAGTTGAGTTACTGCATTCAGTTTCGTATGCTATTTGCAGAAATAATCTCATTTGATCGAAATTCATCGCAAAAGTTTCTATTTGGGTTAAATTATCAAAATTGGCTGTGGAATAAAACAATCGCCGATCTTTCGCGATTTAAAATAAGCCTTGGTTGAATCTAAGTGTTTCTTAACTCCGATCCCCATTTAAAGTCCTTGATTGTGAAATTAAAGTCTTTATTTGAAGAGAAAAGGGTTAAATTTCCAGAACAGTAGAGGTTATATAAACAGAGAGTTTATATAACATTGGCACCGTTCAGATTTCAAGGTTAGTTACATGTATAATTTTAAAATTCGATAATTTCGTTTTATTAATTTGGAAATTCGTTATAAAATTGCCGAAAGGTTATCCAGGGATACTCCCGAACCCACTAGGAATCGTTAATGTAGTTTAAAATTAGAAATTTTAACAATTTTCGCGACTACCCCTGAGAAAGATATTTCAGTATTGAAATAAATATATCAATAGAGCTAGAAATTTTATTATAACGCAAAAAATCCCACTAAGTTTTGTGAATTTGGGCATAAGCAGTAGAAAGGTCCGTTTAAAGTTGATATTGGTAACTCAGCTCTAACGTTAAAGATACGAGGCGACGAGTAACATTAATATCAAAGGTGTACAACGTTAACATTAGTGTGGGCGTTTACAAATGTATAGGAGAAGATCTTCATTTCATAACGACAATTAAACAGGATTAAGGCACCAATTTGTTTCAAAAATATTAAATTAATTTACGTTTCAAACTAGTTACGCTCGTCTAGCTTGAGCTTGTTCTTGTTATCATAGAAAATGCTATTGATTTTACCTTTTTTTTACCCTTCGACCGATTTGCCATAACTAAAAAACAAAATAAATGTTTTGACATAGAACTACAAACTACCTACACATTATCGAACCATATAAGATTTTAAAACTAAAAAACAACTAAACCCTGCAGCTTCTGAAATTTCAAGATTGGTATGTTTGCTCTCCCTGTCCTTAACTAGCTGACCGCCACTGTATAACAAGCTTGTATGCGTACGTACATAACAAGTATGTGTACTCTTCACTAATATGCACATTGGAACACGCCACTTAATGTTTTAAAATAGTTATTTTATAAACATATCTGCTTAAGTACATATACTTGAGAGAAGTGCTTACCTCACATGTGGTTATTATAATTCATACTCGCGTAGTTTACTTTATTATGTTGGTAGCCCGTAGGTGCACCCGTATTACCGCTATAGAGATGTAAAGGCTACCGAGCCGTATACCGGATCACCTCGGCGAAAGATGTACATAAGCGCCGAATTTTGATAAATATTTGAGGTAAAATCGGCGTTACGTAAGTGTTATATGGGTATTTTTGCGCGTATACCTACGCAACAACCCCGTTCCGAACGATACGCGAGATGCCTTACGTCTTTTCCTAGGTAACGTCAAGTCTGCTGTTTGTTTCCTTTCAGCGGAATCTGAAGAATTTTGTGTATGGATTTTCACAACAACGCGTTATTATGTCTTGTATCTCTTGTATCAACAAGGATCTTACGCGATATTCGATGAATACAATAAGCCACGTGATCGTAAAAGTGTAATAGGCAAAAAATGCCTGATTGTTTTTGGATTTTGTTGGAAAGTTTCTAATTTGTTTGATCCTTTGTGTATTTATTATTAAATTGTTCTCCTAAACATTCATTCTTATTATCACAACGAGTTCCGCATACCTCTTGCAACTAATTTCAACGCGTGTCTAGATCAGGAGATCGTTTTAGGCCTGCTGAAAGCAGGGAAGGTGTTGCCAGTACTTAAAAAATATGCCAAAAATAATTACGCAAATCATCGCTCTACGAGGGTAGCGTCTTAAGTGTTTACAATGATCACTAAATGGCGCTATTGAGATTTGACATTACTATTTTCGTAAAATTGACATTTGCTATTGTCGAAGTAGTGACAGCACAGAAATTGGCCGAGTAATTTGTTTACAGAGGGCGTTTAGGAAAAAGGAATTTTGTGAAAAAATGAAAATTCCACGTGAAGGTTTTCATTTGATGATTTTTACGATTTGACTAGGTCTAACGCAACAAAAATACCTCGAATTGCTTCGTTCAACTTTTAGCAATGAAACACAATCAGAATAGAGTGTTTACAACTGGTTTGCAGAATTTCGTTGTGGTCCTGCTTCCGTCAGGAATGAATTTCATGTAGGTCGACTTGTTATTCCAAAAAACATCGATGCTGTGCGCAATATGATTGAAGAGGATCGGCATCCTTAGGTACATAGATGTAGAAAAGATCTGATCTCGATGATTTCCGCAAAATTTGAATCGAGCACAAAAAAGGCTAGTGTCAATTGATGTGAGGAAATGCTCAAAAAAATCGACAGAGACATTTCAAAATCCGTATACAAATTCCGCAACGGGCGACACAAAAGTTGGATGTATTCGTACAAGCCGGAAACTAAGCAGCAATCAACTGTTTGGGTGTTCCCAGATGAACCGAATCCAACAAAAGTTGTTGGAAGCACTTCCAAGAAAATGACTGCTTGTTTCTTTCGTTGTACTTGACATGTCGTCTCAAGCATTGCTTTGCAGGACTCTTCGATTACCAGTTAATCCTGAATGGTATACCACAATTTGTTTGCCAAGTCATGCGTGGACAGCGATTTTTATTAACTCACCACGTCAGAGTGGAAACAATGTTTCGAAAATTGGTTCCAACGCATGTAAACGTGTGACTTGACATTTTAGTAACAAAGAACTACGAAATTTATTTCAGCGAAGTTGGCTCAACTAAGGAAAATATGTTTTTTTGAAGAAGTTTACCACTTTATCCAAAAATTTATTAAAATTTATACATTTTTCTGATTACATGGGAAACTTGTATTCACTTTTGGTATATTAAATTGTATTTTAAATAAGAAAGAAAGAGAATTTCAAGAAATTCCTGATGTTAGTAAACAGAAAATTAACAAAAATTAAAACGAGAGAAGACTACCACTGCGTTGCATCTTCTTTTCGACTTATTACTGACGCGATGCGTCTCGACATAGTGTCCACCAATGTTTGACACCTATCTGAAAGCAAACATCTCACTTATTGTACATGTAAATTATCGTACAAAACAGTCAACTTGAAGTTGAATATATCTGAAGATGCTTTTAAAAATACACTAAAGCATGACAAGTTGCACACTTACCACCCTTGAACCGTCTTAATGTTATACTTCATTGCTCTGTACAGTAAATTTAATATCACTAAATCCTATTGAAATCTGCTCACATTACTGCAACTTTCCTACACAAAGTACTAATTGCTACGGGCTAAGCAGGGATTCTATAAAATTGAACTCATAATTATTATTTCCTTAGATTTTTGTAGATAACAATTTCAAATTATATGTATTTAGTTACGTTGTATGAATTGCTCTCGAAATAGTATTTCAAAGCGAAATGTAACAGTATTTTCCTACTACCGGCTACGTAAGACAATGATTACTAGAGTAACCTAAACTTGCGGACTCACATAGGCGTCGGTATTACGGGTTAATATAAGAATACGAAAAATTCATAAATAAACTAAACCAGTAGAGAAGCAGGCATGTAGTGTCGACCTTGAATATAAATCATGTTAAACCGCGCCGAGAGAGATTTCGTTTTAGTACCGGTTGAGCTGTTGCAGAGATTAGTCGAACGGTCAAGGTTATGTACTTATGTGTCGCTTTTGAAAATATAGCTGGTACTTTTTGTGTGTTGTAGTATTATACCAAGTACATAATTAGTGTATCGTTTCATATAGAACTAATATTTACATACCTAAGAAAACAATGCCTCGTAATAGATTTGCTACTAATGTACATAAGTATGTGTCACTTTTTCCCCATTTAAAATATGACGGTAGTGCAGTTTTTTGCTTAATATGCAATGTTCGTTTGGCTGCATTGGACAGAACTGATTGCCAGAGGCTTGTCAATGGCATTAAGCATATGAGAAATGCAAGAACTCAAATACCTTATACACTATTCCTCATACATTTATTAATTATGTTTACCCCTTGTAATCTTCCGTTGTCGTTGGTGAGAAAAGCAGCTTTTAAAACGTTTTGGCGACAATACGTTCCAAAGTACCCATTACCCTCACAAACACAATTACAAAATCATTTGCCGCGAATTAAAGAGATGCTAGAAAATGGGTGTAAACGTGATTTGTGTTCCAAAAAAATATGGATTACCGTGGATGAGACGACCGATATAAAGAAAAACAGTATTATGAATGTAATAGCTCGCGTTTTATCTAGCGAGAACACAGCATCTCGATATTTGTTAGCTTGCAAACGTGTTCAACAATGTACCGCGGAAAATATTCAAAAAGTGATAATGAACGCTTTGAAAAAATTTAAAATTGCCCAAGATCAAGTTGTGATGATTGTGACAGATAGTGCAGCAACGATGTTAAGTGTTGGGCGATCCTTAAAACATATATTTCCTAACTTAATACATATAACCTGCGTGCTGCATGCTTTGCATTTAGTTGGTGAAGTTGTTCTACAACATTACGGAAACGTTGATCGGATGATTGGAAGTACTAAAGCAGTGTTTCGTAAATCTCCTAAACGTTTAAAAGAATTTCGTAAATTTTGTCCAGGTATTCCAGAACCTCCTGAACCAATTTTAACGCGATGGGGTACTTGGCTAACAGCAGCTTCTTACTATTTGATCCATTTTCAACAAATTCAATCAGTTATAAGGCGATTTAATCGGAATGAGTCCAAAGCAATTAGAGAAAGTCAAAGAGAATTTCAAATTCCTCAACTTTTAGAAGATTTAACAACAATATGTACCAATTATACAGTATTACTAGATGCCATCAGAAAACTACAATGTGCGGAATTGTCATTGCAGGAATCATTAGACATAGTGGAGAGTGTAAAAAATAAATTACACACATTAAATGATACGCCAGGATTATGCGCTAGTCAAAAGTTGGCAGATGTTTTAAGGAAAAATCCCGATTTTAATACTTTAGAGGCCGTTTATAATAAGTGTAAGAATAGTGAACTTTTAAGTGATTTTGAAAAACAGTTTCTACGTGCAAATGTAACTTCCTTAGATGTGGAGAGATCGTTTTCTATGTATAAGAATATTTTTTTCTTGTCGACGCACAAGGTTTAAAGCAGTAACTGTGGAAACATATGCAATGATGCAAGTTTACAGTAGTTCACATCCTGATGCCTCTAATTTGTTGAATAATTAGCAAGTAAGTTTATTTATGAATTTTTCGTATTCTTATATTAACCCGTAATACCGACGCCTATGCGAGTCCGCAAGTTTTGGTTACTCTAATGATCACTGCCCTGATTTGATGAACGCAAGTGGGATTTACGGGTTATCTACCCTTTATATAGGATGAATGAAATTTTACGTCCCTAGGGACGTAAAATAATAATCGATTAATATAGCAAGACATTGGCAACTTTAACAATTACAGAATGATTAAACAAATGTCAAATATTTTTGTCAGAGAGGGGAAGGGACGTAGGTGCGATTTACGGGTTATGTATCTTGATTGCCCTTTATGTAGGTTGTAAAGGAATTTTACGGCCCTAGGAACTGAAAGTAATAATACAACAATATAGGAATAGGTATCAACACATAACCGAAATTGACAATTATATAACTATAAGCAAACGTCAAATATTTTCTTAAATTGCTGGTTTTTTCGAAATTTTGGGCCGTTACATCCTCGACCGCAAAACTGTATTTACGTCCCTTATGAGATAAATAACTATTTTTTGACGTAGAATTCTTATAAAATGTTCACATTTCTACTGACTACGAGGGTGGTCTAAAAAGTTTCCAGCCTAACACAGAAACAAGTATTTCTTTTGTTAAATTTAGTTTTGTTTCTCAGCATAGTTTTCTTATAAGTTTATACACTTTCGCAGCTATGCTCCCATCTGTTTAATCCGACCAAATAGTAGTTGGCATCTCATTCTGCAAAATAGATGTTTACGAACGTGATGGCCTTCTCATTCGATGAGTTTCTGTCCACCGAACGAAACTTAGAGCCTAGGAAAGAGAAAGAAGTCGCTAGAAGCCAGATGTGGTGATTAGGGTGAATGATCTATCACTTCGAACCCCAGTGCGTGAATTTTTACCACCGCGACCACTGAAGTGTGAGACGGTGCGTTGTCTTGGTGGAACAAAATCTTCTTTGTCTTTAAATGCGGCGATTTTTCCGCGGATCGTACTTTCAGCTTTTCAAGCAATCATGCAGAGTATGCCGCCATTAATGTTCTTCCTCTTTGGAGACAGTCAGCTAACACAACTCCATGAGTATCCCAAAAAGCAGTCGCCATCGCTTTCCCGGGTGGTGGAATGGCTTTTTGGTTTAGTAAATGCGCTACTAGTTTTCTAAAGGTTTATTAATCCAGCATTTGTCGACTTACGTTACGATCAAGTATTAGTGCATGTTGATGATATCCTAATTCCTTCCTTGATTGCTGAAGAAAGCATATAACTGTTAGATAAAGTATTCAGTTTATTAAATTCCGCAGGACTAAAATTAAATTTAGCGAAATGTCTATTTCTCAAAACAAAGATAAAATATTTAGGCCATGTCGTTCAATTCAGTTCAAAGGGCATTTCGCCGGGTTTAAGAAAAACAAAAGCAGTAGAGAAATTTACAACCGAAAACGTACCTGAAGTGCGACAATTTTTAGATTTGATAAGTTTTTCAAAAATTGATTAAAAAATTTGCAATTATGCTATTATAGCTCTACTGTTAGCAGGAAATTAAATTTAAAATACAGCGAATCTTATATTGTTGAGAATTACTTGGGCAACAATGGATATAAAATTAGAGGTATTAAAGGAATGAGAGGATGCAAAACCTTTAAGGCTGTTATTGCGGTAGATTCATTGACACCATATAGAAGTGTTGCACTATGGTCGAAATACCTTTAAAAGTGTACTTCATTCAATTCTACTGATAGTCTTCATGTTTGGTACAGTACCACTATCCTGATCAAGTAGCTCTGAAACATTTTTCAATCTTTGAGTATGTAGCGACATGAAAGAACTTAAAACTTGTGGTTTTTGTTTTATTACATCTTCGTCTTTTTCAGAGTCGATTCACCCTTCGCAGTCTACTATTTCGATTGCGTCTTGGCACCAGGAGTGTACTGGTACATCCAGGTTTCATCTACAGTTATTAGTCGATGCCAAAGCTCCGACTTACTTCGCTTAAACTGCTTCAACAGGGCTTTGGAAATGTTCATTTGAATGCGTTTTTGGTCCTGAATGAGGAAGCACCCAACGCGCGATTAGTTTTTACATGGCCAAATCTTCAATCAATATACAGTGCATTTCAGATAACACTGTCCGTAGGAATTTACATGGCAAAACCTTTACGTGATGTTAATGGTTTGCCTACGAGAAGTGTTTGATTTATTTTTTATCCACACGTAGTTGCAATTTCATGAGATTTTGAGACATTTTATGTCTTGGAGCAGAAGTGCAAATTCGAAATTAAAGAAAAAAAGTAGCAGCTTTAGGAACAATTTTAGGATTTTTTAGCACGGATAATGAAACACAATTTCCACCATTCTCTTCCATAAAACCCTCCTTGCAGTGTAACCCCACACAAAAAAGTCCAATTAGAATCAGGGCTTCTTGCCGCCCATTTCAGCGGTCCATGACGACCTGTCCACCCATCTGGAAATTCATTATTCAAAAATTCCGTAATTCCTCTGTTGCTGTGGTGGTGGTGCCCCAACGTGCTGGTAAATGATCCTTCCGTTTACAGTAATATTACCAATAGCTGGAAGAATTGTGTTTCAGCAATTCCAAATACTTTTAGGCATTCAGTGAACCGGCGATAAGAAACGGACCAACGACGTGATTACATAGGATGCCAGCCCACACGTTGATCTTCTGAGGAGTTTGAGTATGGGTTTCTAGAGAAAAATATGAGTTTTCTCGTTTTTTATCTTTATTTTCAACGGCATTATATTCCAAGGCATGAAATGTCTCAAAACCTCGTAGAAATCCTTCCAACTAGGTATGGACAAAAAATAAATCAAACATTCCCAGTAGGAAGTCCATTATCATCACGTAAAAGTTTTCCTATGTAAATACCTATGGCCAGTGTTATCTGACATGCACCGTATGAGAAAGTAGTTCTTTCAAGATACCCACAGCCTCTGCTATCTCTCTAACCTTAATTCGACAGTCATCTAACACCATTTAGTGAAGTTTTCCGATATTATCGGTAGTAATTGCAGTTTTTGCCGTCCCGAATCATCATCGTCAACCAAGCTGGTACGACCACGTTTAGATTCAGCTGTATAAAATTTCACAGTGGCAAATGATGGTATAGTGTCCCCGTAAACAGCGTTCATTTCAGCTTTAATTTATGTAAGCGTATTACCTTTCTAATGTAAGGATTTAATGACGGTTCGATATTCGATTTCTCAATTTTTACAGAAACACTGTGTGACATAGTGACAATTAAGCATCCAACATGGCTGAAATTTTCAAAAGTATCTTTCAATGCATGCGCAATTATATTACCAGAATACTTTTGACGAATAAAGCCATCTTCATGTTGATGCTTGAAATTACTTTAAAAATATAGTACTTCTGTTTCTTACAGTGCTTAAGTTTCAACCGATTTTTTATAATGTCTTTTCAGGAAAGCTCTACTTAATCACCGTAAAAATTAAAAGAAAACAAATACAAATGAATTCATATAAAACTGACTACATAATAACTGTTGCGTGCATTTTACAAAAATGTAGTTTTAGTTAATTAATCATATCACGCATAAGATAAAACTGTAAAACTGTCTCTTTAAATTGGAAATACACAAAAGATTAGAAAGATGAACTCATGCTATTAAACTTTTTGTGTTAATTATAGCATAAATTGCGTTAGAGTAAGATGTTGAGTAAATAACTCAAATAACAAGATCATCTAAATTATAAAGGAAAAGATTTCAAAATTGGCAAAGGCAATTAGGCACAAACATTAAATGAATCAGTTTTCATACTGTTTGACATCATCGTCACCTTTAACATTAAATAACTCTTAAAGTGACGATGACAAAGCCTTCCAAAAAACCTACACATCCTTTTCGTTACAGTTTACATTTCTGGCTAGATATATACGAATTTTTGATCTACTCTCGCCAATGAAAGAAAATGAACAGTTTGAACTCTAAGTAATTACTCAATACTCTTCCTTTGAGTACGTTTAGGTAATTTATTTCGAAAAGAAGGTAAACAATCAAAGTCGCATTAAAAGAAAACGTATACAAAGTCCTACTCTAAAGCATTAAAGGATTATTACTCATTGTAAGACGTTTTTCCGACGCGCATCTTACAATAACAACCTCTGAAAATCCCATCGTCGGACGATGAAACGCCAACAAAAAAAAAAAAGAAGTTAAAACTTGAAGAATTCAAGCCAACAATATAATTGCACACTATTTCGTGTAAACGCGCAACGTCCAACAACAAAGAAAATTAGTTCGTCTAATTTTCTTTTGAAACCGGGGGGGCCTTTTAGCTTTGATTACGCGGTCGCCCGGATAGATGGGCACGTGGCGGCGTAGCCTTATGTACTGTTTTTGCCATCATCAAAGTCGTCACTTAACGGGAAAGTTTTAGTTACAAATGTCAATGTAAATCAACTGAATGAACAAATTTCCGGTTTCGTAAACAATTTACATAATGAAATGTACCTATTACGTCGAGCCAAAAGGCGCACTTTGATGAAACTAATTTAGATATAATTTACTTCGATATTGATTATTTTCTATACCCAGAGAACTACGTAGCAATATTACAGTATATCTTAATGTATGTACATAAGCTGTTCGCATTAAAAAAGAAGTCTTGAATGATAGACACTACGTCCACACTGACACAAATACCTATTCGTGCAAAATTGCAATATTTTTACCCATATGTTGTAATTTAGCATTTGTTTGTAAAGTTACACAGTAAAAAATCGCGTATTAATATTAGAAAGTTATCAGTAAGCCGGGGGCACAATCGGTCTTCGCAACAGAATCGGATCAGTCGCATGGGTCGCGGATTATAAATAGTGTATGTGTGACAACCGACAGAAGTGATATTTGGAGTCAATATCCCAGTGTACAAAATAAAAGCTGACGCTATAAAAATGTTTAGTAAATAAAGCGAATATATGCACACGTTGAGGTGTTTTTATCGCCATTATTAGTTTTTTTTTGTTTGAAAACGGCATTTGTTGTATATGTAACGTAATAACCGTAAAGAGTAAACAAAGTAGTTTCTTCAAAAATCTGTTGCACTTAATACCATAACAATAAGTAATAATATAATAAATAAACGTAGATTCTTAACAGTGCGGATAGGATTGTTGAAAAACTTGTACCACCTGGTATGTTTCCACATTTGTCTCGGTGAAGCTTGTTTGCTGTGATGAAAAAATGTTCTTATATTTCGAGAAAGACCGTTCAATATCTACGGAAGTAACACAGGCATAATTGAAATAATCCTTAGAGTTAGTTAATGAATCTGCGGATGCACCCCCACACATTTGTCTTAATCTCGTAGAATCGGAATCTTTTTTTTTTAAACACTGTCGAACGTTGCTATAACGCGACCGTTTTTTGCGTCGTTTACACCGTGTAGCAATATATTAACTTCATCCACGATTTACACTGATTCTACTAACGACAACCCAGTATTTTGCAATTTTTCTATTGCGTCTAGTAATCGTTTATAATTGTTGCTAATACTTTTTAAATCTGTTTCAACAGAAGGATCTAGAAATCCTTTCTGTCTCTCCTTAATAGCTGTAGCTTCGTCAGGGTCGAATTGTAAAATCACAGATTTTACTTCTTGGAAATATGTTCAGAATAATAAAAAGCCGCTTGCAACCATGTTCCCCAGTTAATGAAACACGGAAAAGAGGAACTACAGAAAAGACTCTACAAGACAATAGTGAGAATATGGGAAAAAGAGAAAATGCCAACAGAATGGAACATAGGCTTGTTAGTACCAGTATTGTTATAGTAGCACGAGATAAAGGAGGTATGACGGAAGCTCTACTTATGCTAGACAAAGGAGCACAAATCAGGCGACTTAAAATAAATGAGAAAAAAAACGAAATATGTGCTAAGCTCTAGACAATAAAATAATGTACTAGATATTACAATTGGACAGTGTACATTCGAAAAGGTCAAAAGTTTTACGCGCGCCCAATGTGACAATAAGAAAAACCAGCGAGTGGAAACCGAGAGTAAATAGGCCAAAAGAAAGATCAAGGTCAAGGTGGGAGGACCAAGTAAAACACGAGTTACGGATAGTGGAAGGCGAGGACTGGAAAAGCGAAATTGGAGATAGAAATTAATGGACGAGACTAGCAAACAAGGCCAAAACAGAAGAGATTGTAACAAACAGAGGATGAATGTGGAAACAGAGGATGAATGTGGAAACAGAGGAATCAGGGAATATGATTAATTCAATAAAGATTAGGTTTTTAGTATGTTTCCATTTTGGGAACGTTCGTCAATAAAAGGTTAAGACAGTGAGATGCAATTTGCACGCTACCAATCCTGCTTACACTGAAAGATTAACAGCCCGGCCTTCACAAACTTGCAAGAGTGTAAAATTTTAAAATTGACAGTGATTGATACTTCTTCGGCTTTAGGGTTTACTATTAACTTCAGTAAGTTGTCATAGTGTTTGGCCGATCTGGGGCTCGTACCAAAATTTTTAGTAAAATTAAGTTAACTTTTAAAGTATGTTATCAGGGTACTTAAGAACTTGGATCTCATGGCAGGGGTGGTCAGAGCTTCCTTCGGGAAACTTGTGATTTGGTAGTAGAAACGCCTTGCCAGTAGATCTGAGCAAAACCCCTTTGTGATTCACTTGATTAATCAAGATTTAATTACTGTGACGTAATTTATGGTCCTTATTTAGATTCCGAAAATATACTTAGAATACAAAGAGTTCAATATGCTTGTTTACGGTTTATCTATGGTATCAGGAAAAGGTGGCATATTTCCCATACGTTGGCATGGGCAGGTTGGTTGAACACCAAATCTGAGAATATTTGATTTCGCCTGATTTTGCTTTAACTTAATAATATTTAAGATACCTTTAGAACTGATATACGTAACCTTAATATCAGAAGCAGATACGCGATCTTTTATATCGTTACTACTGTCTACAAATCTATTCCCCGGAGCTTTAAATCCCTAACTTTTACTGGTTTTAAAAGCAGATATAAAGAGTATTTATTACCTAAACAATTGTGACCTTGTCCTCCTTCATTTTCTTTTGTTTTTTTTTTCTTTTTCCGTCTTATGTTAATTTTTGGTTCAGCATTATGAGTATATGCATTATTTTTCTGTTCAGCATTAACAATCGTTCCACCTTCTGAGTTATAAAGCTTACCTTTTATAACATTCTTACCGTCAATTTACATCCCAGAAGGAAGAACATCACTTAGATGATTCTGGTCCTTTTAAGTGGAACATAATTTTGGCAATGTAATGTGTGTAGTTATATATAATTGTATCTTGTTTTCTGTTTAATAAATATTTACTATTATTATTATTGCTATTATTATTATTATTATTATTATTATATTATTATTATTATTATTATTATTATTATTATTATTATTATTATTATTATTATTATTATTATTATTATTATTATTATTATTAATATTAATATTCATTTATTTGCAATTTAAAAGAGCTGAGGTATATATGTACTCGAGACAAGCGTCGTTAAAAGAAAGAGAAATATAGATTACGATAAAGTTCGGACTATCACAATCGGGAAAATCACCTAAAAACTCTGACAACATAATGCATTTCCTCAGAGCGACAAAAAAATTCATCCAAACATTTAAACACTAATAAAACCCTTAACATAGTTTTGAAGCTGTGAATTCTCTGTACGAACTTTAATTCGTTCAAAAGTGCATTAAATAATCTGCACCCTACACCCAAAGCTTCTTTGATACTTCGAAACTGTGTGCACATTAGTTTGTAAAATATCTTTATTTCGAGTGGGATAATTATGTGTCAATTCACACTGCTTAGAGAAATCGTTTTGCTTGTAGATGTACGTGCATAATCCTAAAATATAAATTGAGGGAAGGGTCAGCATTCCTACATGAACCGCGTTTTAGATAAAATTCGCACAGCATATTTCTATTGCACAAAAACACGATGCAAATCACTATTGCCCCAGATAAAGATGGTATACCGCATCTCGGAAAAGAAGTTCTCATAAAACAAATTCAGGAAAACCTCTTGACTATAATAGTTTAACATAAATTTGAAACCGTAAAGATGTAAACGCTAACATAGTAAGTGAATGTGCGTTCTAAATGTCAAAGTCGTGGCGAAAACCATTCCCAAAAGTTTAATGTCAGTAACAAAGCTGATGTTCGTGGACCAGATTTCAATGTTGTTATAATGTTTTGTTTTTTTATTCAAATTAAATATGTCATTATCCGTAATAAATACTCTTGCATCGTCAGCAAAGACGAGTGGCATATACAGTTACATATATATATCGTTTGAAATATGTATATTACAAGAAAGGTCCTAGAACAGAGCCCCGGGGAACACTTCTTTTCAACTTTACATCTTTGGTCTCATTTACTCAAACAAATCTGCAAGTTACTTTCAGAGGGTGTTTATTCATGGAGGTGTACGCAGGCCCACTTATTTTTAACTAAACTTTACCATATTATCATCTTTAAGTGCAAATGCATTCTGCAACTTGAATACTTACATACGTAATTCATCTATATATAGAACTAAATGAGAATAAACGATAAAATCAACATTAACGTTGCTGTTTTCATGCAACTAAACTAAAAGGAACTAAAAGTGTATGTTGTCGGTAAATTAGTTAAAATTTTCTCACCTGTAATATAACATTTTATTACTAATTTGGCTTAGTTTATGTTTCAAATACACCTATTCGAAATCATTATTGTTTCCGATATCATAACCTACAATAATGGTTAAATGTTTCACTTTTGTTTTGGTATAAATGTTTTTTGTTGCAGCCAGTTTGGTTTTAGAGTGGGAAAGAGTACTATATCTGTTGTTCTTGATTTCGTACATTCTACAGTTTCTTGTTTTGAAATAGGCGAGTATTGCGCGGCTACCTTCTGCGATGTAAGTAAAGCTTTTGTCTGTATCGACCACAGCATCTTGCTAAAAAAACCAAAGTTTTATTATTTTAACGACTTAACATTAGCACATATTATTTAGCAAATAGGCAACAAGTAGTTCGAATAAATGGCATTACCTCAGAGAGAATTACGGTTCAGTGCGGGGTGCCGCAAGGCTCTATATTGGGTCCTTTGTTGTTTCTAGTATACATGAATGATTTGTGCCGGTTAATAAATGCATTCCTTTCGCGGATGATACTACTTTATTAGTTAAATCAAGGGATAGCAAGAGTGTTGTGGAAAGGAGCAGCTTGGCGTATGATGCGGTGGACTCCTGACTTTCCACAAACAAGCTGATTCTGAACGGCAATAAAACCAAAATGGTAGTACTTTCTAAAACAGACACTGGTTCGTTAAATAACCCAGATTCAATCAAATACCTGGGGCCTTTCTTAGAACCAAAACTGGGCTGGGAAGCGCATACCGAATACGTATCTAGTAAACTTGTAAAAACAATATTTCTCCTAAGAAGTTTGTTACCTTCGATATCTGAAAATGTCTTAAAGGCAGCTTATTTTTCCCTTTTTCACACTGTTATGTCCTATATTATGGGGACATAGCTACTCAAGTTTGAGAATTTTTGGAGTGCAAAGAAAACCGTGCGCTGAGTAATCTGCCATTTAGCTCCGACTGTCCTGAAGCATTCATAAAATTAAAGATTTTAATTTTCCCATGTCAATATATTTTTGAAAAAAATATAAGTAGTTATCTTACAAATGCCATATTCCATTACTATAATACCAGAAATTAAAATGATTTAAGCATTAAACATACTTGTCTTAGTACCACACAGAAGATGTCTTATCATCAGGGCATAAAATTTTACAATACTCTTCCACAAGATATCAAAGACTTAAGTACGAAATCATTTGAATATTCTATAAAAAAGAACTTGTTACACCAAGCTTTTTACACAAAGGACGACTACTTTCAGTACTTTGTCTAGGGCCACCTCCGCACTCTTTGTCCCAGTTAAATAATTTTGCTGGATATGTATATTTTTTTATACTTATTTTGTTATTTTACACTTGATTTGTTACTGTTATTTGATGTTCTTCTTTTGACATGTGTAAATACATTTTGTATGGAAACACCAATAAAGTATTATAATAAAAAAAAAAAAAATGGCCCCTAACGCCGAAGGATAGACGGCCAAATACAGTTTTATGTTGGATAATACACAGAGTTTTATGTGCAGGAAAATGCCAATGGAGGAAAAGCTCGAATCGTTGAAATTATAAAAAATAAAACATAAACAGTGTATTTCCTTTGTCTTCAAATTCTAACGTGAATTATAATAAACAGCACTATATTCATATTCCGTTCATTGTGCAAATGTAGAATTACAGCGTGCTGTTCTGAAGAAGAAGAAATTCCTACTAAATCCTAGTTTTAATTCTGTATTCCTACATACATCTTTTTGCATTTGTCTTTATTATATTTTTCTATTAAAATAATTTAATCTATTCTATACGCTAAAAGTTTCTTTTCATATGTTTTCTTTTAGGTTTATAGTGTGAACTCTGTATAGAATCGAAAAATACATTTTTCATTTATTCCAAGGACGAAACACCGAAGTTAAATGGCCAATTTGACGTTCCCAAGTCTCTCTTGTGCAAAGTATAGACAGAATGGCATTTGATTGGCCGACAAAAAGTCCGGTAAAGTTGTCAAAGATTTCTACCGCGACAGGTGAAGATCGTACCAATTCGTTTATATTCGCCATTACGTTTTTTATAGAAGAAAAGCATTTTTAATTTGATCACGAAATTTCAAAACGTATACGCATTTCCATTAAAAATAATTTATTACATATTTTTACACGATTTCTTGCATATTTTTATTACTAAGCGAAATTAACTCTTAAAGTGATATAAAGACGAAATTTATCAGCTTATCCTGTCAGATAACCGAAGCTAAGTTGCGGGTGAGTCTAGGGTTTCTTGATTGAGACGTTTTCAAATAAAATCGTTCGTACCGAACGTGAGCCATTTTATCTGGTTAGAAGCTGTGGTTAGCTTAAATTGCTCCTGATTCCGTAGCGCGAAAAAAGGAAGAACGGGATAGAGTCCTTTTTATAACGCGACTTCGGAAAAACGTTTTTAAGGACGAAGGTACTGGGACGATGATAGAAGGCGGGGTAACTTGGAAAGTTGAATTAGAGGCGGAAATCTAATTTTATCAATTAGACGATTGTTCACGATGCTTAATTTCGATGTCCTTCTTTGCGATTTTCTTTATTGAGAAATGGAGGGGAATTTGTTAGGTTTGCATGCATTGTTCTTTATTCTTTTAAACATGAATAAGAGTAATCAACTAAAATCGACACTAATGTGGTAGGTAATATTATACACGTGTTGTAAAAACCTCCTGCAACTTTTAAAGTTGGTTGCTATTCATGCACCTCATAAAAAGCCTCAATGAAAAATTTTAGAAATTCCCTTTCATCTAATTTTCCAAAATCTCTGCACTAGATGCATCGTCATTTACACATTAACCAAGTCAGTTATTTAAAATATTATGATTACGTTAAAAAGTTATTAAACGCCCTTTTGAACCACATGTCACCTTCAATGTTTTTGGAACTTACTATCTGCAAATTCGTATATATTGTAACGATATATGTGTGAAATTAAAATTTGATATGAATTAAATGAACCTCAGGGCTAACGTTCTGAAAATGTTTCCGTTATTTGTGGGATCTGACTTAATAACTTTTTACAAATCAAAAAAGATATGAAAAATGAAACGATTTAGTTTCATTGTGTTTAAAGAAAAATTTGGAAAGATTATATTTCTTTTAAAACAAAATATGAACAAAAACCTATTTCAATCCCTATTCGGCAGCTACTTATGCACTCGGGAAGGCCTTTTCGAAGACACATGGGTCATCATCATCGAGCCACAACATGATGAAAACATAGCTTTTCTAAGAGAATTCTTTGAAGATCGTATAATTAGTTTAAATACAGAGATGATATGGCCACCATGGTCTTGCGATTTCTTTTTATGGCCATACCTAAAAAATTCAATTTTTAAAATCCCCGTTGTTGACCTTCACGGCTTACAACAAAGGATTATAAACAGGATCGAAGAGATTAATAACACACCTTAGATTCTTCGAAATGCTATTGATTTCGTTAATAGGAGAATTGCGCTCTGTAGAGAAATAGGTGGTAGACACATCAAACATATTTAATAAATATTTTTCTCCAGCAATATTTTTCTCCAGCAAAGATCTTTTTTTTATTATTATTATTGATATAGATATAGTTTTAAAGCATTTAATATATATCCTAACCTACATTCCGCCATGGAATGACATTAGTTCAAATCAGCTATTGATTTAAAATTAATGTAATTAAGTTAAGACAAGAGTGATTTTCTCATGGCCAACTGAGGAGAACTATTTTTTGGCTCACACGTTATCTAAATTCAACAATAACTACCTTCACGATAATAAAAATAATGGAACATGTAAATTTCATGACTGTCTAAGTGGTGGAATCACCGATCCACTTCCTTTCCCTTAGGAAGCAGAAGCCATAATTTTTTCTTGAAGTATCACTTGGAATTCCACAAAGATTGTCACAAGTCTTCAATGAAGCTAATAAAAGGCCATTAATACCAAAATGCTTAAATGTACGAGATATATTCTCTAACCTAAGGCCTTTTCCAATAAATCTAAAGCCAATTTAAAATTTCGTAACGACATTTACGCCAATCAATCACGTTCTACTAGATTGCTTTGCTTCAAAACAAAGAGAATATCGTCCACTAAAATCTTTCATCGTTATTAATAACTTCAGCTTCCTTCATCTCCTTACAAAATAAATCTATCAGCGGCTTCAAACAAGTCTTCGCGAATGTCAAAACAAAAAAAAGAAGGTGAGTTACATATGTTTATCCCAAATGTTAACCAAACATCGTGACCATTTACAAATCTACATCTCCGCCGTACGGTAGCGCATGCTTACCGAACTTATTGCTTACTTACAGTTATACGGGATAGATTTTTATTTTAAAAATACCAGATGCGCATCAACAAGACGACGACTACGACATTTTACTGCCATCATTATTATAAATACGACACACGCACGACTAGCAAGATCCATCCAGATATATGGACGTATATTATGCCATCAATGCATTTTATGCTGTACATATTTCATATCATTTTAATCTGGGAATTTGGGGTATACGGCCTGTCGTCAGAGCGTTGCGGTTTCGTGTTAATAAGGAAGAACGGCATCGAGAAAAAGGAGAGCTGGCGAAGAAGAAAGAGGAGGATTGCTCGCGGGCGATCTAACTCTTCGCTAGATGGTAGCGTTGCCGAGAACGAGCCCGGAAAAAATAAGATCTTGGCCACAGCTCAGCGCACATAAATTCGCCGTGTGTTTACATAATTCGGAACTGAAGCTCGCCCAGTGAGTGAGTCTGTTCTCGTCCGTGAAACATCCGAACTCTGAATATACTCTTTCCTCCCGCCCGTTTAGAGCTTTTAATGTTACTTAAATACATAAACAACGACGACGGGTCGGGTCTTCTTTTACCTACACTGTAAAAGTGCAGGATCGTAATTAACAAATTTAAATGCGAATATTGAGTTTTGAACATGGTTTCTTTGAAGAACCCCTTCGGCGATTTTTATGTCAATCAACATTTAACAGTACCAATGAGCTAAGTTTAAGTTAGAGAAGTATTTTTTGCAAATTATACGTCGTCGCTCGGAAACATACGAGGGGTATTTTTTAAATAAGCTCCGTTTTTTAATAAGAGGAAAAACACTGTAAAAATCATAAATATTCCATATTCTACATACATTTATCTACTTTTCTACATAATTGTGGCATGAAATCGCATCCCTGGTTATCATAAAATAAAGGATATATTTCAACTTATTATACTACTTCAACAAATGAAGTCATCAACAAAAATCAATAGAAAGTATATCTCGTCAATCATAGTATTTCTTGTGCACAAGACTGTTTATCAATTAGGCCTCCATTTTGGTGGTATAAAAGCACCAACCTTTCCTCCAAGTTATACACAGCATTTCGAGTTGAATTGCAGCAATTTTACTCCCTACTTCTGTCTTTTAATTCTTCTAGCGTTTTTGGTCGTATTCTAAACACAAAATGTTTTAAGTAACCCCAAAGTCAAGAACTTGCTGAGTTCAAATCAGGCAATCTAGGTGGCCATGAATTTTTAAAATGTTTGCTTATAACACGATCTTGAAAAACAGTGGTTAACACGTCTTTAACTGGTTAGTAAATGTGCGAGGGTGCTCAATCCTGCATAAAAATTATGTTTTCCATTGCGTCTTCGTTTTTCAATTGTAGAATTGCATAATCTCTTAACACTTGCAGGTATCGCTCATCAGTAACAGTAACAATTATGACCTCGTCATTCTGTATTTCCTCGAAAAAATACGAACCAATGATGAAATTAGCTGCGAAAGCGCACCGAACAGTGACTTTCTTGTCATGAGGACCTTCCTGAATAATTGCCTGTGGATTTTCTGTTGACTATATTCGACAGACACCACTAAGAAAAAAATGGGTCTCATCTGTTTATAAAATACGGGATAACCATTCGAGTTTATGTTCAATCTGAGCCATTATTCGCAAAGAAAAATCGTACCTGATTGCCAAATCTGGCTCCATTCAATCAAACAGTCGTTGCAGTTTATAAGAATACATTTTTAGGATTTGAAAGTTTTCTAAACCGTGGTAAATGGCGTTTATAGTCGTTTAGATATTGCATTAATATTGGCTAAGTTTTGATTTTCCTGGAGAACTTCTACAACTTGGACATTTCTAATCCTTGGTTTTCTGGGAGATCAATTACAAACCCTGTTGTTTCAAATTTGCTACTCAAATTACGGTACGCCTTCATTCTACAGGGTCCTGCTCTCAAACCCATTCCGGTACGAAATCTTCATAAACCAACAATGCAGTTTCTACCATATTCATAATAAGATAGAATAGTTCAACTCGTTTAAATTTATAAGTTTAGTTTTATTTTGAGAATAAATCACTAAATTGCAGTCGCTTTGTTTTGACATTTGTGATAGTAGGTGTCACAATGAAACTTTTGTTTTACATAGATACACCAAAATCCCATTATTGTAGCAACTAGGATCCAATTCCTACTAGCAATAATTTCAATTTCCAAAAACTGTATAAGAACTTAAAGTACATCCCTTACTTTGTGGCAACCCCATATAGGGCACCTTATTCAAGTATATCTGATTTAAAGTGAAATAGCTACGCATAGTATATTTCCTATTTAAAGATAATAATAATAAAATTAATCCATACCGCTCATCAAGTTTTGTAATTACGACATCAAAGAAATCTGCTGCCTGTGAAGAAGCCCAATCCATGACTGCATTTTTCACATGTTCATCCTCGTTGAACAGTCGACCACCAAGAAACCCCTTTAAGTACAGTAACAAGTGAAAATCACTGGGTGCAAAGTCTGGATGTTCCCACTGTGCCCAGTGATTTTCACTTGTTTCGGTATTTAAAGGAGTTCCTTGGTGATCAACGATTCAACGACGACGAAGATGTGAAAACTGCAGTCTAGATTGGTCTTCTTCACAGGCGGTAGATTTGTTTGACGTTGGAATTAAAAAACTTGTTGAATGATATGATAAATGTTTGAACAAAAATGGAAATTATGCAGAAAAGTAAATAAAAGTATGTAGAAAATGAAAAAAAAAAATGTATTTTATGATTTACAGTATTTTTCTTCTTATTAGAAAACGGACCTTATTTAAAAAACACCCCTCGTATCAGCAACAACTCTTAGCCATCGCTAACCAACACTCCACATCCATTGGTGGGGGTTTAAACATGATAATACCATAACCTAGGACGAAATTATAAGATATATTTGGTTGATGATCAAGGAAGATTAAACTACTCAACACTATACGTATTTACATAGTAATCAATTTAATGGTTTTCCTACGGTGAGTGTTTGTTTTATTTTGTTGTCTACACGTAGTTGGAATGATTTTCATGAGGTTTCGAGGCTTTGGAACAAAAGATCAAAGTCAAAATTAAAGAAAAAAGGTAGCAGCTTTAGCGGCAAATTTAGGAACTTTTTAGCAGAGATAATGAGACACAATTTTACAGTTGGAAAGCTCAGCCCGTGTTGTATCGATCAAAATAGCAGCTAGTGTTATTCAAGCTATTCATTACAAGCAGACATGGAATTTAAAATGGCTGTTATTTATTTAAACAAAAAATACACCCTTAACGTAAAAAGGACACAAACAACTATAACATTTTATCGAAAATTAATTACCTATCTAAATTAAAAACAACAAAAAGTACACTCTTAGTACAAAAACGTAACAAACAATGAATTATGAAGAAAATTGTATCATGAAGTAAGTTACCTAAGCAAGTGGTCTATGTCGAATATTGTCAAACACCTTCGATGCAATGTAACCCCAAACAAAGAAGTCTAACAGGCTTAAATCAGGGCTTCTTGTCTGCCACTTCAGCGATCCATGACGACCTATCCATCCATCTGGAAGTTCATTGCTCAAAAATTCTGTAATTTCCCTGGTGCTATGTGGTGGTATCCCATCGTGGTGGTAAACGATCCTTCCGTTTACAGGAATATTGCCAATAGTTGGAAGAATTGTGTCTCTCGGCAATTCCAAATACTTTCGGGCATTCAGTGAACCGTTGATAAAAAATAGACCAACAATGTGATTACCTAGAATGCCGATCCACACGTTGACCTTCTGAGTTTGAATATGGGTTTTTAGAGCAAAATATGGCTTTTATCGGTTTTTTTCTTTATTTTCAACGTAATTTTTTTCGTTCCAAGGCATAAAATGTCCCGAAACCTCATGAAAATCGTTCCAACTAGGTATGGGCAAAAGATAAGTCAAGCAATCACCATAGGAAAACTATTAACATCACAAAAGGGTTTTACTATGTAAATACATATGGCCAGTGTTATCTAAAATGCACTGTATGTGAATGTGAACTAATGTTTCTAGAAATAGAATTGCCGTTTTAATCCAATTTTCCAAGACTAACTTTAGTGGTTTGGAATTGTAAAGTGAATTCATCCAAAGAAACATTGAAATTATATACCGGTTGCCAATTCAAATCGATTTAATAGCTAATCTACCTAATAGAGAAAAGAATATTGTGATGGGGATATAAGGTAGTACCGCCTACAGTATTTCTTCTCTGTTAGATGCAGCCATTAAATTATAATGGGTTAACAACCGATATATAAAACAAACGTCAAACATAGCAAAAATATTGTCTACGATTCACATATTACGCAAGCACTTGGCATTGGCCTCCATTTGTTGGTAATTTCAAAGTGAAATAAGAAAAAAATGCTAGATACTTTCCTAGAGTGCGTGGGTTAAATATTAAGACGATATTTAAGAAGGTAAATTCCATCCAGCTTTTAGTAAATTCCTTTAAATAGTGGTTTGTTGAGCTAACATTTTAATACATCGATATGGACCGTTTCCAAGATCTGGCAATTTCGCTAAGCACAACAACGACACACTGTTGCGTAAAGGCATAGTGCACAAGGAAACTTTAAGAGAAGCGTTTGCTTGTATCAAGACTGTCCGCCTCAATTCAAGACAATTACTGTTAAATTATCCACAACACAATTACTTTTTTAAATCAAAAGAAATATTTTCTTAGCGCTTTTTTCTCCGCTTAAGACAAATGTATACTTGTAATAAAATAATTATATTTCTTTGTTTAAGACATTTGTTAACTTGATTCAAGAAAATCTTGCAGAAAATTTGAAGAAAGGGATCCTTATAAGTAAATGGCCGTTATAACACAAAACAATATTTTCTTAAGCATAGTAAATAGTTTTCTTCATTCAAGAAAGCGTTTAGGTATTGTTCATAAATCAATAATTTCATTTTCTTAAAATAAAGCATTTATTTACTTAGAATTCTTGAAATGCATATTATTTATATCCACATTATTAATTGCACTTACCTTTTTTTTAAAACTGTACGACATATCCGTACATAATGCAGTAAAATATTCTCATTGCCTGTGATTTTAAAAAGGTTAAGGTAGAGGTTATCTACAGGATAATGTTCAAACAAGTGTGAGTTTTAATGTAGAAGTACAAATGAAAAAAGTGCATAGAAACAATAACCAGGATAATCCTGACAAATAGCTCATGGTATTGATGGAATCACTCGCGGCAAAAACAACGTGAAAAGAGAAAAGCGCTAACGTTTTCTGCTACTGCCCACATTGCTGTTCATCTCTCAGTTTATGCCACTAATCTTCAAAAACAGCACTGAAATATTGTCACGGACCACCGTGATTGGGGTAGCTCGAGGTAGATACTCGCACAAATACTTCGCACAGAAATTCACCTACCTGTTAGAAAGAGGTACTGGAGAGGTACGTATATTCCAAAAGAAAACAGGCACTCCACTTTACACTCTTTATTTACAAAAAAAAACAAGAAGTCACTGCAGGTCTCTTTTCAGAGACTCTGCCCCCAATCCCTTATCCTTACAAATTAACTATATACCTATAATTTTATAACCTACTTCATCTATATAAGGGGTTTCGATTGACAGCATAGCGTCTTCAGTCAGCTCGACGACACCGGTCACCGATCGAAAAATGATTACAATGCAGAAAACATAGACGATGAACGCAAAGCAGCGGAAGTCCAGTTAGCGTCTTTTCTAAAAGTGAAAGCAAAGCGTTTATTCGCGACAATATTTTCTAGCGCCACCTGCTGCCAAGAGATATAGCCACGCCGTCCTAACTAGTGACAGAAACCGGAATACAGATACCATACTTACCAATACAATGATATAATCTTTTACGTATAATGTTTCATAAGTATTTTCAAAAGATACCAATTATATTCTTATGTTATACATTTCTATAGTCTTGAAATAAAAACATTTTCTTGAATAGAGATTAATTTTTGCAAGAAACCATTTCTCCGCGTGTACATGGACAAAAGTATAATGAATAAAAGATGAGGAAACTTATTTATTTAAACTAATTTGCGAATATATTTGGAAAAGAAATCCATTCCATTTACAGACGAAACAGAATGCAGCCTTAGGTAGTGACATACGTACTACTAGAGTATCGCTTCTTGAGATGATATCTACACAAAATGGCGGTCTTTAAAGGCGCCCTCAAATGCAAGAAGAAAGAAATATTTGGTTGTGGATTGGTTACTGCTTCGAGCATAAAATATCAAGAACGGACACCAAAATACTTCAATTCTCTAAAGAACGTCAGTGTGCTGGCACCAAATTTTACTATTTGGCCAAATAAATGAGAAAATTCAGTTCAATTAGATTTTCTTTCAATTAAAAAACTCAAATAAATACATTAAAATTTGAATATAACTGTTGCGCTAGGTATTTTGCCTAAAAAATTCGATACTTTGTCAAAAGAAATACAATCTTTTTAAATTCAAAATAAAATACTGCATCATTTGAACACTAAAAATTGTTTCATTTCCTATTCACTTCGATTAGAACGTTAACCCTAAGTTATTATTTTTTTTATTTAGTCTCATTACAATTTTTGGCGCCCAACGTGTGTCCAGTGTTTGTTTAGAGTGTCATTACAATGCAGTTTTAATAGGGTCTTATAGATATAACTTTTCTGACTTTTGTGTTATTGTATTATTATTTAATACATTTATCTTTGTTATTAATGGAGATTAACAAGCCGTGTTTTCTTTAAATCACAAGTTTCACAAAGCTGTTAATATCTTGTAACCTTTTTATTTTAAGTATTATGTAAACTACGGAAGTGCTCATGCTTTTCGTTAATTGGTCTAACGTTTGTTATTGCCCTCTCGGTGCCGCTTACTTTATTGGTTCTTCAAGAAAAAATCTCAGGTTTTCTAGTTGAAAGTTAGCTAATACTTCTTCCATCTCTACGAATACCATCATTTTGGACATGATAAAGTTATTATCTGATCAAATCTCAACTCATAAGCACGGGTAGCTTCAAAAAATAAAAACAAAGAATAAAACTTAATAAAGTTAAAACTATTTGCAAAATGTGTTTGACGAATAAAATTAGTGAAAGAGGTCATTTTCTTAATATGTTATCATCTATTAATATAGGCTCAACATACACTATTTATAAAATCAAAAATGAAATGCTAACCATCTACTTATTGCCGTCCTAAACCTAACCGAACGAAAGAAAAAACAAATTCTATTCCGTTCATTACACATTTCAGATGTAAATATTAATAAATCAAAATTTTGACGTCGCATATATTTTTCCTTTACATTCACATATAGATAGACACACACACACCAATACACGCGCAACCCCATGTTTACGCATAGCTCCTCGCGAAAAGTACCTACTCGCATCATTCAAGCGAGAGCAGCCCCGCAGGTCTCTGAACATCGTACATTAACAGTGTACAGTGGAAAAGACAGATGACTGACGGATTGTTTTTATTACATTATAAACAAACGATTGAATTACTTTAACTCTTTTTAAATGATCTAATGCTCTTGTTCTAGCTTCGTATTAGCTCGATGGAAAAAAGCGAGTCTACACCACCGCTCATAAGTTTAGAAGAAACTAAACTTAATGGGAAACAAAAGCTTTATTATTTATTATTTATGTTTTTTAACAAATTAGAGGTAATAACTAATATCTACTCATATCTAATATCAAACTAAAGAAACAACTGTTATTTCCAACAATTTTTAATCAAATTAAGAGGACTATATGCAGCCTTCTCTGCTAAAGCCTCTTTTACACACCACGATTTACTGCTCAATTAATTGAATGAGTTCTTGACGAAGAAATCTGTAGAAATACGCTACTTTACAAGCTACAATAAATTGAACATTTTTTAAAGGATCGTGAATGCTCGTTTAGTTTTGTTAATAGTTGAACGGGAGAATTATTAAGTAGGAAATTTTCATCTGCATATAAAAGTATTAAACTTGATTTAATAATAATAGTAATAATTAGTCTGGGCAAACAGCAGTAACAGTCAGTGTAGTAGATATGTGGTGCGGAGTCGGCGATTATTTATTTCACGCGTTCACAGCGTCAGTACTAAATCTGTGTATATGTAGGCTGTCGTAACTTATTTCGTAATTGTACGCTTATGTTTGTTTTAAAAATGTCGCAGTTAGGTACGTCGCGAACACGACCAATAGTAGACACAGTTAAAAACTTTATAGTGGACATGCCGGACTTAATTTTTGATGGCGCTAAAATTCAATGTCTAGTTTGTAAAATCCCTTTAATGTGTTGGTCCAGAAGCCATTGTCAACGTCACATCGAAAGCAAACAGCATTCTTCTGCAAAAAGTGGCATACGAGATCAGGAAAAATTTACATTTGATTTATGTGTTACTCTTATTTTATGTAATCTATCGCTTCGTTTACTAGACAAAGAAGCATTTGTATCCTTCTGGAATAAATATGCGGATTGTAAATTACCTAGTCGGACATCGATACGAAATGTAGTGCCATTTGCTCGTGAACATATAGAAAAAAGAATGAAAACGGAATTGAAAGATAAAAACCTGGGGTTGTGTGTGGACGAAACAACAGATCGTCAAAAACATTCTGTGGTTAATGTAATGGTACGTACAATAGAACCACATCGACCGTCATCTTCCTTCTTACTTCCTTCCAAAAGAGTTATAAATTGTACTGCCGATGAGATTTTAAAGGTGGTGTTGAACTCATTGAACAAATTTGTTTCAACTAAGCAACTTTTAATGTTTGTGAGTGATGGTGCCGCAAACATGCGTTCTTTGGGCCGATCTCTTAAAGAACACAGTGGTAACTTCTTACATGTAACGTGTAAAATCCATACTCTAACTCTAAATCTTGCGGCACAAACGATTCCTACATTAATTTCTTATCGTCTATATTATGTGTAAACTTTTATGCGCTCGCCACGCCTCTGGCTGTTACCGTATATTTGCCCAGGTTAATAATAATAATATGGTTTTTATTGATTCTATATATGAAAATAATAATTTGACTACAGAGTTACAAAGTTTCGAATCAAATAGTCACTTATCAGTGAAAGTTGCTCTTCCTAGCTGGCTAAACTTAATCTAAACTATATATTAAATTAAAGCTAAAGTAAGCCTAGTAAGAGGAAGAAGAAAAGTGGTGATAATAAGAAAGAAGTGAGAAAAGAAAGAAGAAAACAGAAAGAAGTGTGTATACATAAGGCAGTCAACATACAACCCCTACATCACTTTACGTTTAGAAATCTACACACCAGTCCGCGAGATCACTCTAGCAACCACAACTTGTCCAGAAAACAACATCCCCCTAATAATTTTCTTAAACCTGAGAAGAGAAAGGGAGAGCTGCCTACACTCAGCCGGCACAGAATTATAGTAAATTGCCACGTTATAGGAAAAGGAACGCTTAAAGAACGACGTCTTATGGCGATGTATGTGTATTGTATCTTTTCGTCTAATATTGATATTATGAATATCTGTGCGAAATTTTATTTTAGCTGTCAAATAAGCAGGAGTGCCAGAAGTTATAAGCCTGCGACAAAATGTATAAAAATGCAAGTCCCTACTTCCCTCCATAATGTGCTGCCCACGTGGAATGCCATATATAAATCTGAGACACATGTTCTGAGTTACCTGAATACCTTAGTTAAAGGAAAGGATATGCAAAAATTATGCAGAAAATTAGCAAAGGCAACGCAAAGTGCTCAAGACTGGTTTGCCAGAAATAGTTTAAAACAAAACAATAGTAAGACTGAAGGTATTGTGTTTAGTACCAGAAGAGATTATGTCACATCGAAAGTAAAATTTTTAGGGTTACGCATCGATAGTAAACTTACCTGGGAAGAACATACTGCTGCTGTATGTAAACGTTTGACGTCCGTAGTTTACACTATAAGAAGACTCAAGATGGTGGCAACGCACGAAGCAGCAAAGATATCTTATTTTCTCTGCTTCCACTCTATCATATCGTATGACATCATTTTCTGGGCTCATTCTCCGGGTTTTGGAAGAGTCCTCTGTTCACAAAAAAAGCTATTCGGGTTCTGTGTCACCTGAAGCAGAGAGACAGCTGTAAAGAATTTGCCTGACATATACATACTTACTGTTTTATTACACGTGTACGATAATGTTGATCAATTCCAAACCAATGGTCAACATCACAGATATTCTACATGTAAACGAGTGGAGCTACAAGTGCCATACCATCGTCTTGCCAGGACACAACACTATGTGGACTTTTGGGGTCCTAAATTATTCAACAAGTTGCCTATGGAATATCAATATAAATGTTGTGTCTGCCTAAAATGTTCTTGTCAACTGTTATATACACATATATTTGCTTTTTTATTTATTTATCTATATATTATGACGTTTTGGTGAATATGTTTTAATACTCCAAATAAATATATATTATTATTATTATTAATATCGAAGGTAGCTGTCATTACCTCCATGTGGAGTGACATTCACATTTGGCCCATTTTCAATTTTTTAGCGGCTTATATAACCTCGGGCCCCGTTTTCCTTGTCGCTTGCGTTTTATTAGGTAAAGCAGCCAGCGAAAATCCCAGGCGAAAGGCTAAATAACTCGTCTTCGCTCCATTTTCTTCACGTCGTAAATGTTCTTTTGCGTCTTTACAATAATTTTGAAAATTAAATTGAAATATCCACATTGTACAGTTGCCGTCGTTTTCGTCGTCAGTCATTAGAATATAGATCACGAACTCACATGGCATATTACAATCTGTAATATTGTATTTTTCAAGAGAGGACATTTTAGTTGTTTAAAAATTTCATTTGTAAGAATATAAAATATCGTCTATATGAAACGTGTATCGCAATTCGTCGTGATTTTTGACAAATGCTGTCGGTAACAAAGAAGTGAAGGGACAAGACGAGAATCTCTTTTTAGTTTAAATCATCACTGAGCGAAAACGTATTTGGCTAGGTGTTTAATTTTAAAAGCAAAATCAAGCATGCACCAAATTTTTGAACTACCATTGTACATTCATCTTCCTAGCAAAGGTTGCATGTGTGTTCCTACCGTGCACATCAACCTATTTAATTCCCATCCGCGGCAATAAGGAGACCCGCTAGAGCGAAAAGCATCAGCATTAACAGCGCAGCATCTTCTTCCTCTTCTTCTTGCTGCTGCAGCTTCTGTTTCTGGCGGAGCTGGTGTTCCCCCCTGTTTCGGATTGGAGCCCGCTACGCGGCGCTGCAGTAGCCCGTTGACGAGCCATTCAGTAAATAAAATGTATTATTAGGTTAACATAGTGTTTAATGGTCCTACGTGCGGATTGTTTGGTCGGTTTAAGAAAGACCGCGTATTATTGAAGCTGTATAAACAAAGCCTACACTCAATATTTACACAATCTACTCGGTGTGCGTTGTGTGTGCGTGCGAGCTTGTATTCTTGGGCTCGCCGTGTGTGTGCGTGTGTCGAACGATTTAAATTGAGTTTTATTGCACATATCTGTTTTTTACCAAGTGTATACAGTGTATCGAGATGTACGGGTGGTATAAGAGTAGTTCGTTCGATTTATTTTTGGTCGTAGATGAAATAAGGTGACTTGAATTGAGTCAGAAAGGATCCCATTTAAAGGACTTGTTTCTGTATTCTTATTGTAGTGGGGCGTACTTAGAAGAAATGTTGTATGCCATTTCAGTTCTTAACCTTGCCTTGCATTTTCAATTGTTTAAGTACATTTGAAGCAAACCAAAATTCCATTCTCATAGCATTCAGCAGATCAGTAGCAATTCTTCCTGTTTTATTCTAAAAGTATTCACTACTCTTAACTGTGGAGGTGAACAAAGCTGTTTTCCGTCATCACGATCAGAGACAAACCAGTATTGAAACTATTTCCTCCTACATCTTGCAAGGGTAGCCTGAAGTTTCCAACTTTGATTTCATGAGAGTGACAAACAAGGATAGTCATATATACTACTGCACTGTTCAAATAATGATTTGTTTACCTTGCAATGTTTGTTGTCAGTTGTCAAATGTAGGTTGGCATTGTTTTTGTGTATTTGGTTTATTATTAACTATTTGTCGCCCATTTTTTACTTTGTTTGTTTATTTCGCAAGAAAAAAAATGTTCTTTTTAGAATACAAAGAGTGGGACTGCAAAGTCACCGGCAAATCATTTTGAATAAAGGCAATTTATCAAACAGGTTAATGGGTTTTTACCATTATTACAGATAATACCTGGAAAGTTGTTGAATTTCAAAGCATAGGAGATTGTACTTAATGCTCTGACATACTTTGAGAGAAAAAAAAACAAGAGCCTTTTATTACCATTGAGTGGTGTGTACGAGATAGATATTCTAATACACTCATAATGGCATTTATAAAGTGTGTATTGTTGCAGAGAGTAAGCAAAGTATTTGATGTGACTCAACAGACTACTTGGGCTATCAAAAAAATTGCGAAATCCTGTCTTCCATCTCCTGGCAAAAAGACCTCGTACTAAGCCGAAAACAAGGCATCTGCGAGAGATGCCACACATGGAAGTACGAAATGCTATTTATGACATGTATTAACAAAGTACTTACTTACTTATTCGCATCCTCATATACCGTAGGTGTAGGGGTGACTATCCTCTTCCACTTGCTTCTGTTGGTTTTCGTTTCTTCAGTGCCCCTGCTACTTCTGCATTCCACTTTCCCCTTGATCTGCCACCTCCATCTCCCATATCACCCTTACCACTCTCTTCTCATCCATTCGCACCATATGTCCGAACCATCTTAGCTGTTGTCTTTCAATTTTTTGCACTACACTTGTTATATTTAGTTCCTTTTTTATCTAATCTTGTCACTCCCGCAAGTGTTTGTTTGAGTTTCTTTGTTAGGGCCCAGGACTCACATCCGTACATGAGTATAGGCGCTAACACAGATGCAAATATTCGCACTTTTGTTTTTTTGTTATTTCTTTTTTGTTGAAAAATGATCTGTACAAAGTTCTGTATAGCGTCATGGTTTTTTGTATTATGTCCCCTATCTCTTCCTCGAGCCTTCCATCTGGTCGTGTATATGTTCCTAGGTATTTTTCTATTAGTCTCCTTTATTTCTTCTCATAATCTCTGTCCTCTCTGTGTTTATTCTTAGTCCATATTTATCCATATTACATTCCATTTCTTTATTCTTTCTAGTAGGACTAAATCATACGCGTATAACAGTTCGTTTAGGAATACAGGCCGGTGTTTTCTTTAGGCCTTGGTTTACCTCTTTGGATATTTCGTCCATTATTGTGATAAAGAGTAGTGGACTCAACACGCCTCCTCGTCTCACCCCTCGTCTTATTATGAAGCTATCGGATGTTTTCCCAATTACTCGCACTACATTTTCGGTTCGTAATATCCAATCTTGTGCCGATCTATTTGTTCTAAAAGCTACCTGTGTACCGTTTAGTGTTTCCTCTATTTTCTCTTTCAGTCTTCCTTGTATGATACGTTCATATAGTTTATAAGCTACGCATAACAAGGATATGTCCCTGAAATTCTTACACTCGTTCATACTTCCATTTTTATGTATTCTCGTTATAATTGCTATTCTCCACTCGTTGGGAATTTCTTGTGTTGTCCATGCCAAGTTTATTATCCTATGTAACAGGTCCTTCGTCTCCTATGTATTTCTGGTTTTAATCCATCCTTTGTTGGTGCTTTTCCACTTTTAATCTTTTGCATCGCTCTTATTATTTCTATTCTATTAATTGCTTTTTCTCCTTTTTCGTTTTCTCGTATTATGTATTCCTCTGTGTTTTGTTCTTGTTCTGTCACTTGTTCGACAATCAATTCATTCTCCATCCCTAGCAATTCTTTATAACACTCTCTCCATCACTAACAAAGTAATAATAGTTATATAATTGGTTTATGATTTTGTCGAATTATGCAAACAATCTTTGAATATTTTGTTCAACGAAATTGGCTTTCAAATTCGAAAAAGATCAACAGACGAGCAATCGAGAAACATGAAATTGCATTGTTGCGAAGTGTTTTTCTTAAAAAATATATGGCTAACCTCATGTTGAATGCTGCAACATTAGCTCATAATAATTATAGGAACAAATACCAATGAATCCTCAAGTTCCGTAGAAGAAACAGATGGTTGATTTCTTCTATTCCACCTTATATATTAGAGATTCATAAGTGAATGTTTATTTAATGTTTAATTGTTTACTATGTACATTATGTAAAATTTATTATATTTACACCTTCAAATATCATTAAATAATGAAGATGATGTGTGTTGTCTTATTAATAAAAATAGCTGTTTATAATAATATCTATGTTATATACATATCAGTTGCAATTGAAGACACAGAAGCAGTGGTTAGCTTGAATATGAACATACACATTGTGTTTCATTTATTAAAAATATAAATTTTATCAAAATCTGCTTTAATATCACTTCACACATTTTCCATTTAAAATTCCTAACCTATTTCGGGTTATACGAGGTGTGGCAATTAAATAACCGGACTGGTGCTACTATCGGCAAACAGCGAGCACGTCACGGCAGGTTTGAACATATCTGTACTTGTGGATGCTTCCCCCACCCTGAGCTCGATGGGTACGGTTGTACGTCAGTCAGTCTCGCTGTAGCAATCGTCCATTTAAGTCCTTACACTAGCGTCTCGTCGGAAAAATGCAGTGTTCAGATCGAGCAACGAGTTAACCTCAATTTTCTTGTGAAACTGAGAAGAACTGCTACAGAAGCTCATGCCATGATAAAGGACGTGTACGGAAGTGAGTGGTTATCGCGCACACAAGTTTTTGAGTGATGTAAAAGGTTTAAGGAGGGACGTGTAACGACCAAAGACGATCCGCGGGCTGGATGACTCTCGACATAAAAAAACTCTGGAGTTAACAAAGAAACTGTTCGTCAGATTTTGCGTGCAAGATTGGATCCTCAGCTGTTAAGACACTCATACATGATAACCTAACTTTCAAAAATCAGAGCGTGTGAGAATTCGTGATGAAACTTTCTCTTTTGAAGAATGACGTACACCAATTTTTTTCTAAAAGTACGACAGGTAACGAAACCTATAATCCGTTTTTGACCAATCTAGCCGTCAAGAGAGTCGTGTATGAATCGATAAAGACCAAGAAACACCAACGATGACAAAGAAACAGAGAGCTATGGAAAAAGTTATGTGCGCGGTGTTCGTTAGAAGTACGGGCCTGATATGCGCAATTAAATTGGATGAACAAAAAACAGTTACCGCTAAATGGTACACCGAAAAATGTTTGCCTGAGGTGTTCAGTGGAGTTCCTGATAAGGGTATTACCACGATAATGCATTTTCCCGTAATGTACCTCTCACGATCCAATATTTGGCCGAAAAAAATATAAAAGTAATAGAATATCCACCGTACTCACCTGACTAGGCAATGTGTGACTTTTAGCTCATTTATAGGGTTAGAAACGTTTGGGAGGTACGAGATTTTCATTGGAAGAAAAAATTGATAAAGCCATTCATCAGCATTTTGCAAGTATACTAAAAGAAGATTAATTGGTGGCCTTTGATGTGGAAGGAGAGAATGGTTTGATGTGGAAGGAGAAATGTGCTATTGCTGAACGGAATTACTTTAAACACATTAAGATAAAATTCTAAAATACTGGCGAGCAAAAAATTCGAGCCACTTTAATATTTTTTTAATTTTCCCTCAGAAAAATAACTGTTTGTCAACAACAAACTGAGTAATGTTTAAAACAATTGAGAATTAACTTATCTGTCATTTGGGTAAAACGTTATTTGATGTTATTTCGTGCATAATGCATTCGTTCTCTCCAAATGTGTTCAGTATTTCAATTAGTGGAGTGACTTTGTGTGTTTGTTCAATTTGTTTCTAATTTTTCGCCATAGAAAAATTCTGTTCCGAATTTTAAATTACTTGATTACCCTTAAGATGTATGTGAATGAAACTCAAGCAGCTCAAATTGTTGCTTTAATTGAAGATGGACGAAGCCAACGATATGTTGCAACAAGACTTGGAAATAGTCGTTCCAAAGTTCAACGGGTGTATAAACGTTATCAAAAGACTGGTTTATTTAAGCGAAGACCCGGATCAGAACGGAAAAGATCCACTTCTCAACGGGACGATCATTTTATTGTAACTACTGCGTTACGAAACAGGCATATCACTGGGGTAAGAATCCGTAACTGCTTCCATGAGGTACGTGAAACCAATGTAAGTGAGTGGACAGTAAGAAGGTTGAAGGAAGTCAACTTGAAAGCTTAGGTAGCAGTAGGTACGCCGACTTGAATTTGCTTAAATTCATCGAAACTGGTCTTTAGGACAATGGAGTCGCATTTCATTTACAGACGAGTCAAGAATTTGCTTATTTGGTGCTGATGATTGGGATCGAATATGGAGGAAACCAGGAGAGCGTTATGCTGAATGTAACTTTTCCCATACCACCCGATCGGCGCCGGGTGTGAAGTGTGTCTGTGTTTTTGATACCTGTGTTCATTCGGGTTGTTAGGTGTCTGGGGTAACTGGCCAATGGCGTCCGCCAAAGCCATATAATAATAATAATAATAATGGGCTGGTATTTCTTTTGAAGCCCGTACAGAACTAATTTTTATTGATAAAGGCTCTATTACAGCAGACCAATACGTAGAAGACATCCTAGAACAACATGTTGTACCTTTTGTCCCATTCATTGGCGATAGATTTATTTTAATGCACGATAATGCTCGCCCCCACGTGGCAAGAACAGTTACTGACATCTTCAGGAGGTGCAAATAGTTCCGATCTGAATCCGATCGAGCACGTATGGGATGATCTTAAATAACACCTTCGAGCACGAAATCCCCCTCCATCCAATGTCCGAGAACTTAAAATTGCACTAACAGGAGTGTGGGAAGCTATGCCTCAAGAATCCATCCAAAAAGTTAGGTTTACATACATGGAAGAATATAGGCAGTAATAAGAGCATGAGGAGGAAACACGTCTTATTAAAATACCCGAATAATGTGCTTTAATTTGTTAATATTCAATTGTTTTGCTCCTTTTTTTTTAATCACTGTAATTTAACTAATGCGTTTGTTAATAATCTTACATTTTTATGTTTTTTACCAATTCTAATTATATGAGCTTTCCAGCGTTACATTTCTTAACAGATTAATTAATTACAAAGTGATTCTATTAAAATGTTCAATATTAAATAAAGTTAAATTATTAATGCTCGTCAATATATTATTAACCATTTTTTTATTCTCAATAATATCAACTTGATCCTCGTATAACTAAGCTAGAAGAAATTATTATTTGCAGTAACGATCAGCTTCCCTACAAGTTTAATTTCTGGACAATTTCTGAACGAATTAGAACTCCTTTCAAATCCCCGACCTAAATAAAAGGTATTTAGAGGAAGCTTAACGGACCCTCTATTTATATACACGTATACATATATATCTGTTTCCCTCATCTTATATAAAAATCTTTTAATTGGCTTTTAAACTACTACCATAACAACCCACATAGCCTTACTTTTATAACGCATATCTGTTTTTTGACCCAAGCGAGCGCACATATAAACGCCATTCGGAATACGCATATGATATATACGGAAAGGAGGAGGAACGCGATGTTTATGAGCGAGCACTAAATAATTTTTACTTATGAATCGAAATATTCTGATGAATGGTTTTCAACATATGTACAAATACATATACACGCATCCTTGTTTACCTTTTCCAACACGCAGGATCGGACGCTGTACGGGTTTTATATTTATGGCGTGCAGCATCGGCGTCTGCCAATGGCATTCCACTCGGCTAGATAATATAACGGTCTCTCCTTTCTTCTAACGTTTCCACGCGTACGCTTAGCTACAATACAAAAATTTACACAAAAAACGCAGAATCGCAGCGAGGATCTGTCAATTTTATAGTTGGTCCGGAATAACTTTCCTTAGATTTTATGTCCCTTCGTTTTTTTCGTGGCTTGGTTCGATGCAGGGATGCTGCAGCGTGTACAGCTTTGGAAGTATGTTTTGGGCATATTGTCAGGAGTTTCACAAATGACCAGTTAATACAGAAATACCTTTTCTTTGTTTTTGATGGAGAAAGCTTTCGTGAACCTCACACGTCGATCGTAAAGTTACGAAAGGAAAATTTTATATTATCCATCTAGCCATAAAGAAAAAGATTTAGGAAACAAAAAAAAATATTTTTCAACGTATATTCCACTAACGGTAACACACTTATTCCAACGTTTTTTCTAATAAATCTATACCTTAAAAAAATCTTTCGATAGGTCTGAAAAAAACTCTTTCACCCCCACTTTCGGTGCCAGGTTCGGACTCTAAGATAGATGTCTCATCTCTATAAAACCTCAGTCGCTGATTACTTTTTGGACTAGGTGAGATTTGTGGATTCTCGCATTCTCATGAAGCAGCATAGTCTTTCGTTCACAATTTTGAGGTCTTTTTTGTTGAATGGCAGTTTTCAATTCTTTAAACGTTTCCTTATTTCGTGCTTTTCTGCATATATTCAATCAACAATATGCCTTCTGCACCCCATAACACCATAGCCATCAGTTTTCCTAATGAAGACTGCATTCTTGTTTTTCTTGATGGTGGAGATCCCTTATGAAGCCATTGCACGGTTTCTCGTTTTGTTGATGGCTGATACACCCGCGTCTCATCACCTATTGGAACTTTTGAGAAAAGGTCTTTGTCGTCAGCCAATACCGCCAAATTTTCCTCACAAATTTCGTTCAGGAGTAAGCAGTTTCGGAATCCAACGAGCTGACCGTTGTTCATTCCTAAATTTTCATGTAGGGTTTTTAAAACTGTAGCTGGTATCCTTACTCCAGCAGCAATCATTGAAAGCCTTATTCTTCGATCTACTGAAACCAGTTCTTCAACTTTCTTGATGTGTTCATTGGTTCTAGCTTCAACTAACCTTCAGCATCTTGGGCTGTCTTGAACTGATTCTCTGCCCAATTGAAATAAACTTTACTGTAAGATATGGCGGCACATCTTTCTCATAGACACTAATCATCCTGTCATAAATATTATTGTGTCCACTTCCCTCCTTCGAACTTAGCACTTCTCTGTTCTAGCTGAATCTCACTAATGTTTTGTTGATTAAACCATTATAAAAACAACACAACCTTTTGCATGTGTACGAAACTTGGCCAGCTTGTATCAAAATATCAGCTACTTGACAGCAAAAAGATGCCATCACTTATTTTTTTCATGGCTAGGTAGATAATATAAAGGTTTTACCTCGTAGTAAAGCTAATTTTGCATTTGGGCGGGGCGGCAAGATGCTGGGAAGAACCTGGGGTATCTCTCCTAAAGGAACGACGTAGATGTGCACTTCACTTATCAAATCAATGCTAACATATGGACGTATCACAAAAATATCAAAAGAGTTGACTATTATGATCCAACTGCTATTCAATACCGCCTCAGGTTCATCTTAGTTCGGCTACACATTAGCTACCTATTAAGCGTATCCATGCAGTCCCGCACCAGTTTCGACTTCGCTTATGTGGAGTCTGTGCGTTTAATAACTGCTTGACTGTCTGAATAGATAGCAATAGATCGGTAATTAACTTCTTGGTGGTGTAAGGTAAGTAATTTATGAAAATCTGCAATATGGACATAAACTAAGTGACAAGTTCTCTATAAGCAGATTTTTTACTAGCGTTCAACTTGATTCAACTCATTTCTTTCCTTATCTTACATTGTAAAACAGAAGCACCGTACTTACTAACGAACTTTGCACAGATTTTGTTAAAACTGTCTGTAGTCCTTAAATAGCAGATTCACTTCACTCATCGCAAAATTCATATATTTAGCTAACATAACCGCCCTTAACTTTAATTACCAACAACTCACAATAACGAAAAGAGTAATTTTTCTTTATTATATAGAAAAATTGTCCTCACACCATCTATTAAACTTATAAAAAAGAGCATGTACCTAAGTAAAATGCCATAAAATAGACAGAAACATATGACTATTCTGGAATAGTGGCTAGATAGAGCGTAAGAACGCTGATCAAACGTGTGCTACCAATATTATATGGAAGTAATGAAGAGTAGAATTCAATTGCAGCAGTTCTTTAGCAATGTCTGTACAAAATAGAAGACAAATGAGGTTTGAAGACTTAAAACTTACACGCTCACAGAAAAAGCTTTTGTTGTTTTTTTTTTTTAATTTCGTTGGTATAGTGCCATACATCTTCAATATGTTGTAATTCTACCTTTGTAATTATGTTTCGTGTACTTACGATGTTTTTCAAGACATTCCACACATTTTCAATTGGGTTTATGTCTGGTGAATTGCCTGGCCAAGGTAGTACACGCAGATTTTTAGATTCAAGGTATCGCATTACACTTTTTGCCTTATAACACGGTGCATTGTCTTGCATGTAAGTATATGGTCCTTGAGTCAGATCCAATGAACGAATATAAGGTATTAAATAGTCCTGTAATACTCTATATTGTTTTTGTTCCATTGTTCCGTTAACGAAATATAGTGGTCCCGGTCCTTCTGTTGTTATACACGACCAAACCATTATAGGTGGGGAGTGCTTAATAGATTTGACCGTACATACTTCTTTATAACGCTCTGAAGGACGTCGACGAACAAATTGGCTTCTCTCCATTAGCACATCTAGCCGTGATTCGTTGGTATAAATAATCTACGAAAAAGTAAAAAATGTAGAGAACCATTAAGCGAAACATGAGGATGAATTTTACCAAAAATACAGATGATAAATGAAACTTACCTTTCCCCAATCTTCAACTGTATATTTTTTATACTCTTTAGCCCATTGAAATCGTGTCACTTTCATTTTAGATGTTAATCTTGGCTTCTTTCCGGACGTCTGCATTTCAAACCTGCTTTATGAAGACGTCTACGGACTGTTCGGGCTGATATTTATATACCTTCTCCACTAAGAATTTATGAACACATTTAGTGGATAAAAAACGATGTTCTGTAGCCACTTTTACTATACGACGATCATCTCTTACGGTTGTTTTGCGTTTGCCGACACAATATGTTCCGCCACTACTTGTATTAGGAATATTCTCCCTAATTAATTTCGCGATTCTCAAAACTGTTTGATGTGATACACCCTCTTTTTGTGCAACTTCATGTTGAGAGAACTCTCCCATCTCTAGAAGAGCGGAAATTCGCGCTTTTTTTTCTGTGGTAATATCCTTCTTCTTTCCCATTATGATAATTATTGACACCGCGAAAATAGACGCACACAAATAAAATTAAAACTCTCAAATATAATTGAAAATGTGTGGGATGTCTTGAAAGACATCGTAAGTACACAAAATTCAACTACAAAGGAAGAATTACAGCATCATATTGAAGATGTATGGCACAAACAACGAAATTAAAAAAAAAAAAAACAATAAAAAACTGCATGGGCAGGATGCCAAAAAGGATTGAGGAAATAATAAAACACAGTGGAGGAACACGCAAATATTGGTAAATATATGTACAAATTATACTTACTTGCATGCTATATGTAATTAAATAATAATATTGCCAACATTACCAGCTGTTTTTTTTTCAATTTTACGTCAAAATCATAATATTTTTAAGTAAGTGGACCTAATTCGATGGCCAGGTGCAGTAGGTGTTAAATCCTGCATGTGTCTATGCGCTTGCAATCTGCAAGGCATTGAATGAATTTCACAAAAATTATCACTATAAGACATACTTAATCAGATTAAAAGAGATTTACAAAGTATTCACAACAGTTACTTCGGACTAGCGGAGGGAATAGAAAAATTACAAAATGTTTCGATGTCGCTAGTGGATTCTGTTCAAATTGTGAATGATGTTCACGCACAGTTATGCGCTGTAGAAGGCGAAACAAATTGGTGTGTAATAAGAAAATTTGAAAGTGTTTTGAGAGAAAGATTCCGATTTCCTTGTATTAAGACAAATTTGTGAAGGTGCGTGTGAAGATGCATTAAGTTGTTTCAAAGATCATTTTAAATATGCAAATATAACATCGCTAGATGTCGAACGGTTGTTTTCGGCATTAAAAGACATTTATTCCGCACGTCGTACACACTTAACTGAAACAGTTGTGGAAACATATCTAATGATTCAAATATTTAACAGATGTTACCTAGTTTGTAATTTCACGGAAGACTTTTAAAACGGTAAGTGTTTCAGCACGTTTTATAATTTATTTCTTACCTTCTATTTTATGTGTAAACTTTTATGCGCTCGCCACGCCTCTGGCTGTTACCGCATATTTGCCCAGGTTAGTAATTATTAACGAATTATATTTGGAAACATGTGAATACAGGTTGCATATAGACGCTACGAAGTATTTTGACAATTAATTATTAGTGAGATAATATTATTTACGGATAAATTCCGGTTGCCCCTGTAAACGTCACTGTATGGATTCTTATCTACACGGAAAAAAATAGATAGTAAATAGGATATTGTTAAGAAAATATAATCACAAATAATAGAAATTTCAGTACCTATAACTTAAAAACAGCAAACTTTCTATACACGCAGAGAAATGATTTCTTTTTAAGAAAATATTTTTATTTCAAGACTATAAAAATATGTAATATAAGAAAATAATTTTCTTGAAATTTTATTTGGACTAAATAAATATGTTCTTAGTGTCAGAAAATCAAGAAAATCCAAGACAGAAAAATGTTTCTTCCAAGTAAATTATCTAGTTTTAAGACAATATTCATATTAAAGGTAGGAAAGAGAAAATGGTCCAGATCTCACAAAGTTCTATTGAGAAATTAGACGACTGGTTTTATGTTCAAACAACACATCATCAGACCAGCTACAAGGGTATCCAATAAAAGAACAATTACAATAATGGAAAAAACCTAAAGTTAGGAGCAAGTGAATGAATTAATGAAAAAGTTTTTTTTATAGGTTACAGTATAATTAAATTATTTCTTTAATAATGCAATTAAATAGGAATTATTTTTATGTAGTTTAATAATTAATGAGTTAACATTTAAGTTTATTTATCCCTTCTTTTATAATTATTTATTATATACACGTGGTAAATACTAAAAAAAAAGAAAAAAAGCATTACATTAACCAGTATCTTTTGAAAATGTTTATGAACCGTTGTACGTTAAAGGTTATATCAATGTATGAGTAAGTATGGCATCTCTATTTCGGTTTCTATCCCTACTATCAAAGACGGCATGACTGTATTTCTTGGGAGTAGGTGGCGTCAGGAAACATGCCAGTGCTCTTTTTGAAAATTCGTGGCATAAATTGAAAGATAAACAGCAATGTGGCCAGGAGCAAAAAACGTTTGTGCTTTTCTCTTCTTACATTGTTTTTTCAGGGAGAGATTCCGTCAATACCATGAGCTACCTATTAGCATTATCTTGGTTATTATTTCTAGGCACTTTTTCATATGTTCCACACTTAAGTTCGCTTTTGTTTGAACATTATTCTGTAGATAACCTTCACCTTAGCCTTTTTAAGATCACAAGCAATGAGAATAATTTACTTCATTATGTACGTGTATGTCGTACTGTTTTAAACAAGGTAGGTGCAATTAATAATGTGGATATAATTAATATCCATTTCAAGAATTCTAAGTAAATAAATGCTTTATTTTAAGAAAATGAAACTATTGATTTATGAATAATACCTAAACGCTTTCTGAAATTAAGAAAATTATTTACTATTCTTAAGGAAATATTGCTTTGTATTATAACGGCCATTTACTTATAATAAGAATCCCTTTCTTCAAATTCCCTGCAAGATTTCCTTGAATCAAGCTAATAAATGTCTTAAACAAAGAAATACAATTATTTCATTACAAGTATGTATTTCTCCTAAGCGGAGAAAAAAAACGCTAAGAAAATATTTCTTTTGATTTAAAACAGTAATTGTATTGTCGATAATTGAAACAGTAATTATCTTGAATTGGGGCGGACAGTCCTGATACAAGTAAACGTTTCTCTGCATGTAGCAAAGAAATATACAAGAAATAGTGCTGTTTATTGCATATACATAACTATAACATGAAATTTGAAGATGACGTAAATAAAGAAATTTTACTGTTTACACCTATCTCCCAATTTGAAGCGACATTAAATTGAACCTCTTTTGCATTAAGTTGTAGCAACAGCATAAGGAACTTTAAAAACTTTCATTGAACTCCTTCAACACTAGAGCAATGGACGGTGTAAATAGTGTACCATATGGTTGAACCTTGCCTACTCTAAGTCAGATCTGATTAGAAGTCAAGTAAAGCAGTCATCATAGGAGATAATCCCCAAGAAATATTTATAACAGCGTAATTCTACAATAAAAAAGAATGTATTTGTTGGTGTTATCAATTTTGCTGCAAAACTGTCTACTTTACTCCCTTAAATTGAATTAGCATTCAAAAAGATCATTTCGTACAGCTTATTTTGGGAGACCGGATTCTCCAAGAGCTATTACTGCTTCACCTCTACGTTATTAACTTAATCAACAAACGAACTACGTATATCTACTACATCCACATCCCGAATATAATCATTTAAAAAGGGGCATCCAGACGGCGACCGAATCTTCCGGTATCCCAACTTCAAAACTACTACTACTACACGCATCTTTCGTTCCTATGCGCGCCGTAGATGCGGTCGCACGTGTGTTAGTGCGGTAGGAGAAGAAGAGACGACGATAGCTAGCTGTCGAACAATACAGGAAACTCGTCACTATCTGTTTACGCCCATATAACCGTTTAAAGAGCAGTTAAAAATAATACAGCCTCCGTGTTTGATTATTTTCATAAGGATATTACCGAATCGTATTGGTTCATAAAATGGGCAATTACAAGCGGACTTTTAAACATTTTTAATGCTCTCGTACATCGTCGCATCAGTATTTGTATGTTGAAGCAACAACGCACTGTAGTGTGTAGCTTTATCGGATTACGTGCATTTAGAACGCGCGTTTACGTTTCGAATATAATTCGTGGGATTTATGCACAGGACCAGGCTTAGGACGAAAAAGCATATTCGTCAAACAAGTTTTTGACTTCCCAAGTATTTAAGAACTGATATAAAAGTGGATCTACATGTAAAATACTAATTTTCTTTTTATTTAAGTTTTCTTAGTACCTCTGAAGAATGTAGCGCAATAGAAATAGTGGGGGAAAAAACAAGGAGCAATCAAAGAAATTGCAGACCTACCTGAACATAGTTCTCCTACTGTGCCCGCTATCATGAACAGGGGTGAGTTCACGACTAACTAAAAAAATATGCTCCACCCGTTTGAATTAGAGAAACCTACCCGCGAAAAAACGGGAATGCGGGGTGGAGGAGGGGTAAGGAAAATAATATTATTACTATAACTTCATGAATGTAAATAAATGAGAATAGCAATCAATAGAGACGAAAATATTACCATTAAACTGCTAATGAACAAAATTTAGCTAAGGGATCGACGTTGGTGGCCACTACGTTCAATTCAACATCGATTATACATAGAAACACAACTCATTAGAATTGCACGCATAAAATGTACAACAGAAAAGAAAATAATATTGGTTAGAATAACTTGCGGTAAAATGTTCGTTAAGAAGAAAATAAAATATGAATTGGAAAACATTCGAAAAAGGCAAATTACCAAAAATTTAGTGAATTTCTAAGAAGGATTATAGTAACAATAAAAGATTTCTAGAGTATATCTATACGTTAATGAGAATTACTTAAATAACATAAAGAACATAAAGAAGTTAAAAAAATAATTGTTGTTAACAGAAACCAAAAGAAAACGATAAGGCCACTTATCTGAGCTATACTCAATTGGAGTTTTCGGGTAACCTTGTGCTGTCGTGGTCGAGCGGCGGTAAATCGGAGCTAGTCCTGTCCCCGGGTTGAATAGGACGCTATCTCATATGTGGACATATACACGCAGCAAAACTCTACCCTTCAATGGATTTCGGCCAAAGGTGCTTTAACGAAAACCCAACAAAAAAGAACCTGAAATGTGGAAAGTAACGATCTATAAACGTAAATCTAATGAAATATGATTAGAATAGTTGATTACCTCGGATGGATGGAGGTTTACGTGCCAATGATTGATCATTATTCAATGAAAGACTGGCATGCCGTCGTGGAAATTATTACACCCAACAATGTCGATAATGATTATATAAAGAAGCCGAATACAGAACCATTTACAGTACTTAATACTGTAATGCAGGGTGGAGCAGAATTGAGTCCCTAGTTTAAAAAATTCATTCAAGGGGCGCTGGAGCAGGTAGAGGGGTGGGGCAGGTAATATTTTAATTTAAGTAAATTCAAGTAAAATAAAACCCTTTAAAATTTTATCTACATTTATTAATTTGTTGGCAATTTGACGTAATTGTTAGTGGAGATCCTACCTGATCCATTTTAATAATTTTTTCATTCTGTTTACATACGTATGTTTTGTGGTTTACAAGGAATAAAATACATGTAACATTTACAAAGTACAAATCTATAAGTATACACTATGAACCCCAAACAATTGTATCTTGATCATAGTTTGTGCCATTCTTAAATTATTCCTAACACAAATTCCTCTAAACCATAATAATACGAGGTGTGGCAATTAAATAACCGGACTAGTACTCCAAAACATTTGATTGATCACCAATCACATTGCCGATCCCTACAACGCTCCATACGAATTTTCCACTGTCAAAAGCAGTGCTGGTAGTCCGTTTCTGTCAGTTTGTTGAGAACCTCCATCGCTTTCTCTTTCACCGCTTCCACACTGTCAAATCTTGTCCCCTTAAGTTCCGATTTTACCTTCGGAAATAAAAAAAAGTCACAGGGGGCCAGGTTGGGCGAGTATGGTGGGTGGTCCAACACGGTGATGCCGGATTTCGCAAAGAACGCTTTCGCAGAGAAAGCGGAATGGGCTGACGCATTGTCTTGGTGGAGCATCCAGGATTTGCTCTTCCACAAATCGGGTCTTCGTCTTCTCACTCGTTCACGAAGGGTAGTTAGAACCTCGTGTTTCACCAGAAACTTGAGATTAACTCGTTGCTCGATCTGAAGACTCAGCACTTTTCCGACGCGACGTTAGCGTGAGGACTTGAACGGACGATCAGCGACACTGAGCGACGTACAACCGTGACCATCGAGCTCAGGGTGGGGGTAGCATCTACAAGCACAGACATGTTCAAACCTGCCGTGGCGTGCTCGCTGTTTACCGATAGTAACACCAATCTGGTTATTTAATTGCCACACCTCGTATACTACCAGATACTTTTTACTGAGAGAGAATTGCCATTTTACTTGATTTTGGAATTGTTCCGCTAAGAATTTGGGATTATTGATTCAATCAGCTGTTAGTGGTTTATGTAGCGCTTTGGAATATTTTCTTTGACGGGTCCTAAAAAGATAAAATTCAATTACAGTTCCTTGCATCCAACAAGAGGAGAACCAGTTGTTTTACTTATCACTTATCTTTGAAAGTTAGTGAATGTATATCTAAATTGACATTTTAAGCAAAGCAGCAATGCTTCTTGTTATCGCATATAATCTTTTTAGGCCACTATCTGATGAAATTTTCCAAAGATCAATAAATCAATATACATTTTTAGAATATATTATTCCTCTAACTAAAGTTTTGGGTAATATTTTCGAAGTTAATATAGTTTTTTCATACAATGATTTACTGCTCATAAATAATATACATAAATTACTTATGCTTCCATATACATATGAAATATGCTTGTTTATTTTTCCGAATGTTGTGTGTGAATACTACGAATATATGCCTATATTTTCAGGGAATTACAGTATCACCTTCAAAAATACTCGGAGAATTTAACAATTACGTAGCCAAAATAAGTTTGTTCAGTAAAGAAGCACAGAAAAAAATGTTAAAACAACTTCTACAATTGTAGCAAGGATTGTGTAGTTAGGATCCGTAACGCGGACAATTTGTAGCAATTAGTGAAATAATATTGTACGTAACAACAGTGGCTCAAATAACGTTTGCTATAAGGAAACATTCGCGGACCATAAGAATATTACACACCTGCGCTCGTAGATGTGTGCTCACCCCTCCAAGCAGTCGGCAAATTGGAGGAGTAGGGTAAACTACGGAGACCCTACTCTCAAAGAGCTGCGAGCTCCGGGATCGATTCCGAGAGCGATAGCTTGGCGAACTAAATATTACGCTATATGTGCCACTAATGATGACGTGGCAGACTTCGTGCGATGCACGGATCCTCAGGCCAGAATATAGTAAATTAGTAAAACATTTGTCAATGAATGAAATTAAACGTCGTTTGAAAATGTCTCCACTGGTCATGATCCAACCACCAGTGGAGAAATTTCCCAAACCAGTCGCATTAATTAAATTTAAATAGAATTTTGTGAGTGAAGACCATCTTTTATTTTAACACCTTAAAGGTAATATAGTTCACTTAACTTGTTTGGCTCTCCTATAATTGTTTGAATTGCAATAATACTGAATAGCAAAATTCTTAATTTTTGTCAGATAAATGTACTTAATGTTATAATTTATTTTGCTCAACTTGTAGCGTAAGAGAAAATAAAATATAGGGGAAAAGGGGAAAGAATAACTACAATCAAAGACCTACCTGGGCGTAGTTCTCGTACTGCGCCCGCTAACATGAACAGGGATGAGTTCACGACTAACTAACCACCAGTTTGAATTAAGGAGAGCTACCCGCGAAAAACAGGAACGCGAGGTGGAGGAGGGGTAGGGAAAATAATTTTATTACTATCTTCTTTAATGTAAATAAAAGAAAATAGTACAAAAAAAAACGAAATATTTGCACGAAACTGTTAATGAACAAAGTTTAAGAAAGGAATCGACGTTGGTGACCACTAGGCTCGATTTAACATTGATCATAATCAATTTCTTAAAATTACTCGCATAAAATATACAAATAAAAAAAATGAAATAATACCCGTTAGAATAACTCGCGGTAAAATGTTGGTTAACAAAAAAAAAATAAAATATGATCTGGAAAATATTCGAAAAACGTAAATTACCAACATTTTGTAAATTTTTAATTAGGATTACAGTAGTAATAACAGATTTCTAGAGTACTATATATCCATACGTTAGAATACGTTAGAATTGCTTAAATAAAATAGGTTAAAGGGAAAAAACCTAAACAAGTTAGAATTTAGACAAAATTTAAAAAGAAAACAAATGGTTGTGAACCAAAACAAACAAACAAAAAAACGGCGGTAAATCGGCGCTAGTCCTGTCCCCGGGTTGAGTAGGACATGTGGACACACCCACGTAGTAGAAACTCTACCCTTCAGTGGATTTCGACAAATGGACTTAACGATAAATCAACAAAAACTGCCTAAATGTGGAAAGTAACGATCTATAAGCATAAACCTAATGAAATATGATTAAAATAATTAATTACATCGGTTGGATGGAGGGTTTGCTAGCCGATGATCGAAGATTACTAACACTGACGTGCCGTCGTAAAAAATAATTAAATATATCTGACAATGGTGATAGTTATTAAAAAAACGAATTAGAACCAATCACAGTACTTAATTATGGTAACTGTGAAAATCTTTTAAATCCTACTTGCGTAGAGGCTAACCGCCACAGCAGATTTTCGCAAACGTATCTTCTTAGTTCACGGTCGACACCAGAAAAAGCGGTGTTAATTACTATTTAACGAAAATCGTATTGCAATGAGGTAAATTTAGTTACAAAAAAAAAGAACCAAAACAAAAAATAAAGAGAAAGAAAGACGTGATGAAAATTGATCAATAACCAACCTTTATAATTGAAATTACCAAAAATAAATTAACCAAACATTAAATATGTCATTAATAGAAATTATAAATTTTGAAACATAGAAAAATAACGTAGCGACATCTATTGTAAACACAAAACAACCCTTGACAGTAAGAAATTCTATTATGTTAACTAAGTAGAATTTGACACGTTACAAACTATTAGGAACTAGACTACCTTCTGTTTATATTAAAGCATATTCTACTATAATAAAATTACTCCAGTATTTTCATGAAAATTACTCCTTAATGACGGCGTAGCTTCCTACAACTACGTGAATTTTCAATACAAAATAATTCCTACAACGTTGTTGCAACTATCTTCACAGCATTTTTCTCTGTGCGAATAATTTTTTTTTCAGAACTTATCTCATATTTTTAATACTTTTATATCACTCAGAATACAGTAAAAATGTACCAACTACAATTTGCTAGACTGATTTCTTAATCTAAGTACATACATGTGTGTCTTGCTAAGGCGTAAATATGTAATTGACATTCAAGTAAAGTAAGTCTCTAAGACCGTCGGCTCCGTTAACATAACAAAACCCCTTTAAAGAGTGGTATTGTTGTTAAACGGTGATAACCAACTGGAAGTCAGTGGTGCGAGAATGTCAGCCATCGAGGGTAATTTTCCCCGGACATCGTCATCAAGCGCCACGCCGTAAGGAGGGTAAAAGTTATTTGCTTACATTGCAGGTTTTTTCGTTTCCTTCTATAGTTGACAATTTAAGAGGAAATTACCAGCGGAGGAAGTCGAATAATACAGCGATGTCTATTTTTTAACTTTACCAACTTTATATCTTCTGGAATTTTTTTTAATTGTAATAATTACTGCTTTGGCTTAACTAGTGAATCATTTCCATTAAACTAATAATAATAAAAATGTACGTACTAGCAAAATTATAAACGATTAGTCAAATTCATTATACACTAAACATTTTTTTTTATAACGAAGTCCCGGACCAATAATATCGCACTGTTAAGGTTTACTTTACAGAATGTTTTATGTCTTTTTCTAGAAGCGAGTATAATTACCAACTTATCGTCTTTTAAACATCCTGCAGGATAAGTACGTAGCTTTTAAAATAATCGATTAAAAACTTTGAATTCTTCCAGCTATCATCATTTAAGAGCTCATGCCAAACCAAGAAACTTTACTTACACAAAACAAATCGATTCGAAAAAACGAAATTCTCAAATACGACCATGCGTTTTTGATGGCCATTTCTTATTATTCGACAGTCGAAAGCTATAAAAATCGCAGGATTTATACTACTTTGTCGCTTAAGAAAGATGCTATAGCTTCGGCTAAATTTACGGAACCAAATTTGACGAATAAAGATTAATCCTGCATACTTACCTTGAAATATTTCCTGGCTTTTTGATCGCTGCAGCTTCTGTCGGATTAAATTTTAAAACTACCTTCTCTACTTGATCAAAATATTTGTTGTAGTAAAACGCAGCCTGCAACCATGTTCCCCAACGTATAGCAATCGGCTGTGGTGGTTCAGGTAAACCAGGACACAGTTTGTGAAATAGTCGGGTACGTTTCGGGGACTTTAGAAACACTGCCTTTGTACTAGCAATCAGGATGAAGACTCAAGAAGGCAGACGACCGAAGAATTCGTGTTTTTCGTTTTAAGATTTCATTTTTATTTTTATTAATAACCACGCAGAGGATTTTTTTGTATTTTGTATAAGTATTAAAATATACAATGATATATGCACATTTTGTTTTTTTTTTATATTAGTTACTTAAAAGTTGTGTGCAGGAATAATTAAAGTAGAGCGGTGTCTACTTTGACTCCTAATATAAAATAACGCCATGTAGTCCCACAGACTTTGACACCAATTTATCCTTTTTTTTTTCAAGGAAGGGGACAATTTATAAAGTTGCCTTTAGGTGGATTTAGAGCTAAAGGACCAATTGTTCAGATAAGGTAAATACAATGCCATTTTAACAAATATTAAGAAAATTACATTAAAAGGACCTCTAAAATCATGTCAAAGTAGGAAAAGCCTGCCTGTGATGGCATACCCACAAATTTTTTGAACCATTTGAATTTCGCGGTCAAATCACCTGTTCAAGAAACTGCCATTACCGGTACATGAATGCCTACAAACCAGTGTGTGTATCTGGCTGTTTCTTGAAAGTCAGAAAAAGAAGTGAAATATCGGGCACTCTTGAAGTATGTTTTACACATTAATAAAGTTGAAATCATGCTCTTAATATGCTAAACCCAGGGGCACCCATTTAATTAATGTTTTCTACACATGTACTGCATTTAACGCAGTGCTGTTTGTAGTGTATTAGGAGTTATTTGTTCTATGTAATTGTCTTGACAAAAATAGCAGGGGACTGGTTTCATTAAAAACCTCATAAATTTTCCTATGATGTCAACTCAGTTGTCTTTGATGGCATAGTATGCATCAGAGACATAGGACTTGATTTCTATAAAAACTAGAGTCTTGTTTTACGATAGAGAAATTCATTGCAGCTCAAGTACCAATGTTCAAACTAAGGCTAAGAGGACAGAAATGCAGGAGAAACATGTCGGAGGCTTTGAGAAATGTTTGAGAAAAAAGGATAGGATGGCGATTAGCGTCGAAAACCTTCAACGTCCCTTCGGTTTGACATTAAAAGATTTAAAGAAGTTAATTTTTGCAACTAAAAATAATATAAAAAATCCTTTCAACAAAGAAAAAGAAACAGCTGGTGAGAAATGGATACAGGGATTTTTTAAACGGAATCCACTTATATCTCTCAGAAGGCCTGAAAACACTTCGGCTGCTCGGGCACAAGCCTTCAATAAAGACAATATCGCTCTTCCACCAGAAAATATCTACAACGTCGACGAATCTGGTCTCAGTACCGTACAAAAACGACCACATAACATTCTCGCTACAAAGGGACGAAAGCAAGTTGGAGCGATGTCTAGTGCTGAACGAGGAAAGCATTTAACTGTGGTACGCTGTATGAATGCCATGGGCACGTTTGTGCCACCAGCCTTTATATTCCCATGAAAAAAAATGAAAAATGAGCTGATGGACAACGCTCCAATAGGTAGGAAAGCTTGTTGTCAACAAAACGGTCGGATGTGTTCGGAGATTTTTGTACAGCTTCGCATGAAAACAAAGTTCTCCTCTTTTTGGACGGCCACGGTAGCCACAAAAGCCTAGAAGTGCTACAATACGCTAAAGATAATGGTGTGACACTGTACTGTTTCCCCGCCATTGTACCCACCGTCTACAGACCCTGGATGTAGTTTTTTTTCGCCTCTTCAAACATATTACGGCCAAGAAATTCAGAACTGGCTTAAGCAAAATCCTGGCAGAATTGCCACACATTTCCAAGTAGCTGGTCTTTTCAATAAAGCTTATTTGAAAGCTGCTACACCCGCAAATGCAATAGTAATTGCCAAAATAGGAATATGTCCCTTCGACGACATCTTTCCAGAGTGAATGTTCCAACCCTCTTCCACAACTGATAGACCGTTAACCGAACAAGACCAATGCCAGAATGATCAAGAACAACCACAACAAGGAGGCGTAAACGTTGAACTGCCTAAATCAGGCTCTGAAACACCAGAACCTACTGAAATTGAACCTTCAATATCAGGATTTCCCAAAGTCAAATTCACGACAGAAAGATTTCCTTCACCCAGGAAACGGAGGTATAGTAGTATTCAAGAACTATCTCCATTGTCACAAGCTTCACCTGGAGCTTCAAAGGAAGGATTAAGCAAACCTAGCAAAAAAGGACGTATAAATTCCACGCCAGATATTGATGAATTGAAAAGGTAAGTAGAAGAAAAGGCAAGAAAGGAAAGGGAAAAATTATCAAGGGAAGCAAAAAATAAGAATTTTGGTTGAAGAAGAAAAGGACGATGTCAGTGACGATGAAGAGGTTGAAGACATTGATGACGATGAAGCCGATGCTGCATGTTTATATTGCAATGATATGTTCTCTAAATCGAAAACAAGAGAAATGTGGATTTCATGTCAGAAGTGTCGTTCCTGGTGCCACAGTGAGTGCGCGGATGAAAAAAGAATCAAGCAATTCATCTGCGAACTGTGTAGATAACTCTTTTTATTAAGTTTTGCCTTGATGTTTCGTTATTTGATGATTTCCATTTTGTTTATTCGTTTATTGATTTGTTTTGCTACAAGTTGTAGTCCTTTGTCTTAAATATATTTTATTACCTTCATAATAACCCGCCAATACTTAATAAAAATTAAAATTACTTCAAAAAAACTTTAATTTAGGGTGTGCCATCATAAGAAGAGTACAGCCTATGATGCTACATTTCATGGTTTTTGGTTCCAAATTTTTTTCAAAAAAAGTAAACATTTTATAATTAACTATTCTTCTAAATTACATCACATATATTTTTTTGAATGAATAAAATCTATACATATTCTAACATATTAATTTACATCCGCGCACATATTCATGGATAAATATATATTTTAAATGTCGTATTATTATTACTATATATACAGTAACATAAATATTTTTTAATCGATGTTTTCTTGATAGCCGTCATTAAAGGCCCTAAGATTTGTGGGCATTAAATCCGAAGCCGCAAATATCTACTCAACTACGCAACATCCAACACAAAAATCGATGGATATATATTTATATGTTTTCGCTATAATTTCGTCATTCTCTAATTTATACGGCGACGAATTTTGATATCCATTTCAAATTAACGACACGAAATACGCATATGAAATATGGAAATTTATTTATCATAAAATTTTAATATACGTTTTCGTGAAAACAAATATTTACGTTATAATTCTGAAATGGGCTGGTTTGATTTTGGAAATTATGTGGTAAGATATTTAATAGGAATTAAATTTATGTTTGGCGAATTGATCGGCAGTAACGTTGCGCCATCTTTTAACGGATAGTAGAAAAGTTTACCTTAAGAGTGAATTGCAGTATTAACGAAAGGTTGCTTCTATGAAAATTAGAATCAGTTATTTTCTTTAATTTTACTGTGATGCTTAATGATATTAATAGCAACGTCCATATTTAACAATCCTAATTAAATCTTAACAATAAAACAGTTGTACACAGAAAATTTTATATAGAAAACATTAGCTCTAGAATGGGATTGAAAGATATTCAGGTTTCTATTCATAGATGGCGCGTAGTGGACTAAACTATACTATTAATTGTATAATGCAAATCAACTTTACAGGTAATAAGTTTATAATAATGGAAAAATCAAAAACGTTATTTTTATCGAACCATAAGTCTTAAAAATAAATTTACCATTTACTGGAATTAAATAATAAGCTCATGCTACATGAACAAGTGTTTTTATACATCTTACATCCTTACGCAATAAATGTTATTGATCCTCAAAAGACCCTGTTGTGCAACAATAATTTCAAAACCAAATGTAAGGATTTTGAATATCTAATTATTAAAATTATGTCAAAATAGGCATTTGGAGTGTATGTTTCTCCCATGGTTCAAATTTAACACATATACATAGTTTGGAAGATTAATAAAGATTGTTGCTATAGGTATATCTTATTTGTGACACTTGTTTTAAATTAATCAAAATGAAGCTGACATGTTGCTGCTCATGTCTTGTTATTTCCTCTTCTGTAAATTATGTTCCTTCCTTTCCTATAAAAAGCTGATTTCTCTACTTAAAATATTGTATGAATTGAAAATATTTTATTTGTATATGTATGTACGTATGTATGTATAAATACAATGTTTGTGTACTTATATAAAGTATCTGACAAGTTTGATTGCTGAAATGATGCCAATATACAGAATTCAATTAGAATAATACTGGTATTGCAAAATTAAGTGTACTAAGGTCATTCACAATTAATTCTATATTCTTAATAGCAGATTTGGCAATAATTACGTGACATCCACTTGATCACCGGTGTGTGGTGTGTTAGAAGCCATGGTGTTAAATAGAAAATTTCACCAAAGGAATACACAATTTTGGAAAGAACCAGGTGACATGGTACTTGAAAAACTTGTTAGCTGTAAAAACAAATAATGTATCAACTCGAAGTTTTCAAGATTAAGTATGCACCCAATGAAATTTATCCTGGGCAAATATGCGGTAACAGCCAGAGGCGTGGCGAGCGCATAAAAGTTTACACATAAAATAGAAGGTAAGAAATAAATTATAAAACGTGCTGAAACACTTACCGTTTTAAAAGTCTTCCGTGAAATTACAAACTGGGTAACATCTGTTAAATATTTGAATCGTTAGATATGTTTCCACAGCTGTTTCAGACAAGTGAGTACGACGTGCGGAATAAACGTTTTTTAATGCCGAAAACGACCGTTCGACATCTAGCGATGTTAAATTTGCATATTTAAAATAATCTTTGAAACAACTTAATGCATCTTCACACGCATTTTCACAAATTTGTCTTAATATAAGAAAATCGGAGTCTTTCTCTAAAACACTTTCAAATGTTCGTATTACACACCAATTTGTTTCGCCTTCTACAGCGCATAACTGTGCGTGAACATCATTCACAATTTGAACAGAATGCACTAGCGACATCAAAACATTTTGCAATTTTTCTATTTCCTCCGCTAGTCCGAAGTAATTGTGAATAGTTTGTAAATCTCTTTTAACCTGACAATCTTGAAATATTTCCTGGCTTTTCTTGATTGCTGCAGCTTCTGTCGGATTGAATTTTAAAACTACCTTCTTTACTTGATCAAAATATTTGTTGTAGTAAAAAGCAGCATGTTCCCCAACGTGCAACAATCGGCTGTGGTGGTTCAGGTAAATCAGGATACAGTTTGTGAAATAGTCGGGTACGTTTTGGGGACTTTAGAAACACTGTCTTTGTACTAGCAGTCAATGCATTTACTAGTGGAAAACATGCCGCAAAATGTAGAGTATGGATTTTACACGTTACATCTAAGAAGTTACCACTGTGTTCTTTAAGAGATAGGCCCAAAGAACGCATGTTTGCGGCATCATCACTCATAAACATTAAAAGTTGCTTAGTTGAAACTTCAAATTTGTTCAATGAGTTCAACACCACCTTTAAAATCTCATCGGCTGTACAGTTTATAATCCTTTTGGAAGCAAGTAAGAAGGAGGATGACGGTCGATGTGGTTCGATTGTACGCACCATTACATTAACTACAGAATGTTTTTGACGATCTGTTGTTTCGTCCACACACAACCACGGTTTTTTTATATTTCAATTCCGTTTTCATTCTTTTTTCTATATGTTCACGAGCAAATGGCATTGCATTTCGTATCGATGTCCGACTAGGTAATTTACAGTCCGCATATTTATTCCAGAAGAAGACAAATGCTTCTTTGTCTAGTAAACGAAGCGATAGATTACATAAAATAAGAGTAACACATAAATCAAATGTAAATTTTTCTTGGTCTCGTATGCCACTTTTTGCAGAAGAATGCTGTTTGCTTTCGATGTGACGTTGACAATGACTTCTGGACCAACACATTAAAGGGATTTTACAAACTAGACATTGAATTTTAGCGGCATCAAAAATTAACTCCGGCATGTCCACTATAAAGCTTTTAACTGTGTCTGCCATTGGTCGTTTTCGCGACGTACCTAACTGCGACATTTTTAAAGCAAACATAAGCGTACAATTACGAAATAAGTTACGACAGCCTACATATACACAGAACTTCTCTCATACAGCATCGATTTAGTACTGACGCTGTGAACGCGAACAATAAATAATCGCCAACTCCGCACCACATATCTACTACGCTGTCTATTACCGCTATTTGCCCAGACTAGTTATCATATTGGTTGGTAACCTCTTGAGAGAGAGTTCGATTTTTCAAGTTATATAGTGTTTGCATTTTTTTTTTGCATCTTTTGCAAGTTTGTGAAGTGAAGCAATCCCCCCTATCGATATGTCAGGATATTCAAAAACGTACTACTTCAAAATTTAAAAATGCTAAGAGCATGGAGCAAAAGTGGAGGTGGTAGGACTAGAATATTTTATGCAAAAGTTCATTTCGTTTCATAGCCGTTTTTGTTTAATAATTTAAAAATCCTTTTTTTTCTTGATTTTAGCGGCTTTATTACTAAATATATTACTGTTTGAGTTAATTGAAGCTTAACATTTTACGTTTCGACAAATTTTATTGTCTTTTTTTCTTCAGAATGTATATGTCCATAAAATAGAACATTGTTATCTAACACATTAAAAAAATATCTTTTTTTGATTTTGTTTTATCAAATAAAGCATTAAAAACTATTCTACGTTACAATCGTTTAGTTATTTTAACTTATTTTAAAAAAAATATTCTAGCCATCTTTGTTGGCTGACGGAAAGGCGAATTATTTTCTGTGAATGTTCAAAATTCAAAAATTGTAAAGCCATTTAAAAAGGTCACATTAAATTATCGGGGTAAGAAGACAAAGAATGTTTTTTTTAAAGAGATTATGAGCAACTAAAACTTTTTAATTTAGCAATATTTTATTATTTTGAAAATAAGTAAAAATGTAATATAATTTTAACCATCGGTAGGAATTATTTTCGGTGAATGTTGAAAACTTAAAAATTGTAAGGACGTTAAATAAGGTCACATAAAATTCTCTGGGTAAGAGGACAAAAAATGTTTTTTTTTTAAGGAAAGATTATCAGCAGCTAAACTTGCTTATTTTGAAATTTACTAAAAATGTAAAATAATTTCAGCTACCGGTAGGAATTATTTTTGGTGAATGCTTAAAACTTCATAATTGTAAGGGCATTGAACAAAGTCACATAACATTCTCGGGGTAAGAGGATGAGAAAGTTTTTTTTTAAGGAAAGATTATGAACAACGAAAATTGTTTATTTTGGTAATATCTTATTCATTTGAAAATTAGAAGAAATGTAAAATAATGTTAGTTAAAGGTAGGAATTATTTTCGGTGAATGTTGAAAACTTAAAAATTGTAAGGGCATTGAACACGGTCATGTAAAATACAGGGGTGTGAGAAGACAAAAAAATAGTTTTTTTAGAACTGATTGCGAGTTGCCAATATTGCTTATTTGGCAATATTTTATTATTTTGAAAGTTAGAGCCATCTGATACGTTAAAATTTTTTTTTATCAAATTTGATACAAAATGACAAGGACTGACTGGGATCCTAAGTGTTTATTGGTTTTCTTGGTGATTCTCTTTCATGTAATAATTAAAGCGTGACAAACGGTTGCACCCGCAGAGACGCCTGTACGAGGGGGTGTATGTACGTATGTGGATGCAGAGTTCGGTAATGCGGTAGATATTGAAAAGTTCGCCCGTTCGATTGTTTATCGGATTCTCATTGTGTGTTTTCGAAAACATGGGACGTAAGCCTGGTGAACCTCTTACATCGCGTGTGAAGAAATATATTTGGCGTTTCCCTGGTTTGGAATTTACAGGTTCGCACATTCGTTGCAAATTTTGCAGTATAGGGTTACTAGGTCGCATGACATTTGAATGTGGAAGTCATATTAAAAGTAAACGTCATGTATTGAATTTAAGAAACAATATTCCGTACTGGCAATTGTTGTATGACTTTATTTTCGTGTTGACCACGTGCAACATCCCACAACACCTAGTAGATAATGAAAACTTTCGTCTTTTTTGAGATAAATATGTTCCATCATGGAAGCTACCAACGAAAAGACAATTGCGGTACAATTTACAACATGTGCAAAGTACAGTAAAAGATTGTATAAAAAACGAGTTGAAATCAAGAAATCTGGCTCACTGTGGACGAAACTACTGATCCTCAGAAACACAGCGTGATTCATATTGTGGCGCGTCCTTTAAAACGTAGTAGTCCAGCAGCTTCCTTATTGTTAGCCAGCAAAGGGTTTGAAAGAACTAATGCCGAAACCGTTGTAAACATAATAAAAAATATGTTAAGAGAATTTTGTATCGTACGAGCCCAAATCACCATGTTAGTTTCTGACGGAGCCGTAACAATGCTGTAAGCTGGTAGGATGTTAAAAGTATGCTTTCCGACTCTTCTTCACATAACATCTCGTAGCAGAAACAATTCGAAGCAAGTATCCTAGGATGAATGATTTAATATCATCTACCAAAAAAGTGTTTGTGAAATCTCCCAAACATATCCGCGCATTCAAGCAATTGTATCCGCAAATTCCGCTACCACCTTAATCTGTATTGACACGATGGCGAACAAATAACAAATATTATTCCCAAGTGAAAGATGTAATTTTCAAACTTAATTCTTCTAATTCTCAAGCGGTTCGCGAGAGTCAACAACTTTTTTCCGATTAGGACGTTCAAAAAGAAATAGGTAACATTTCCTTAAACTACTCTGTAGTGACAAACTATTTCTCAGTTAGGAAATACTCACTTATTTATACAAGACTCGTTAAATAACATCAACAATTTAGCAGCCCCTCTAGAAAAGAAAAAAAGATTAATTAAAATCCGGATTTAGAAAGGGTTCGATCCATATCTGGAGTTCAAGATTGCACAGAAGAGATACAAGAGTATTTGAATTTCGCAAATCTTACTTCGTTAGATGCTGAACGATCATTTGTAAAGTATACGAGAACGTTTTCAGACCGTCGTCGGGGCCTGATCAAATCGACAATGCAATCATTGCTTATGTTGCAGTACTACGCGGCGTACCATGGCAGTCGCACATTACCGCGGTAGTCATCGATACGTCAATAAAATTATTTATTTTTTTATTAATACTGAGTCTACTTTTGCGCGGTACGCCCCGGACGGTTCCACTAGTTTCTCGAACATTATAAATAGTACACGCACACCGATCAACCAATAATAATCGAACATCCACTCGATTCTTTGTATGTACATAGTAAACACAGCTCCTTTCACGGCGCTTCTGCGGGTGCAACCGTTTGTCACGCTTTAGTAATAATAAATTTGCCATAAAAAATGTTGCTGTGTCAAAATTTAAAACAGTTTTAGCTATTAGTAGGAATTATTTTCAGTAAATGTTCGAAATTTAAAAATTGTAAGGGCAAGGAGTAGTCATATAAAATTCTCGGGGTAGGAGAACAAGAAAGTTATTTTTTGAAGAAAAGATTGTGAGTTTTTGACCATATCTTATAATTTGAAAATAAGCAAAAATTTGAAATAATTTTAGCTATCGATAGAAACTACTTTCGGTGAATGTTCAAAATTTAAAAATTGTGCAATCATTTTGGTTTCAATCAATTCCATTTAGCATTTAATTTCTGTTTCCCTCGATTTCAATTTTTGCAAAATTATTTTTTTTCCATTTCTACCCGGAGAGAGCAACTATCTACTTTCCTCATCCACAAAATATATTTTGGGATATCTTCGTAAAAATTAAGCTTTTCCTTAAATTTTAGATTTAAAACAGTTTTATTGCAATATTTAATCTATTGATAATTAACGTTCTTCTTTTCAAATTTGTATATACTACATTTGAAAATTACTTTTTTGATATTCCCTTACGTTGATATCATCTTAACATTACAAATTATCTTTTTCTCGTACATACATATGTAGGTTCGAGACCATGTAAAGAAAAATACAAAATAACATCGCTAAACATCCGCCTGTCTATCTGTCACTTTATTAGCGAAACGACGTGTCCGTAAACAGCAGAAAAGCGCTTATAAAAGTCGAAATGGTCCGCGCCGCGGGCAACATTTCAAAGTCTAAAACACTCTATCAAATTCTCAATTATATATGTCAAACACCCACAATAACAGCGCGTCTCTCTCGCGTACGTTCACCCTCCACATATATCCGTCTCTATTTACCACCCAGAAACAAAAGAATCACACCTAACATGGCTTCCTACATAGCAACGCCATTCAGGTGTTCTAGATGGTGTTTTTTTTATCGACGACTGCTCGCTGCCCACCCAATAAGTGACTCGTATGAAACAAATGCCGACACCTTGTAGAAATTCAGAGCCTTTCACGTTTAACTCGGCCTGGCTAACTTTATCGCGCGAAGATTGGAAATTTTCGTATATGTTGAATTGTTGGAATATTTGTCGAATGGTAGATGGAGTTAGAAATAAAAGTATCTATATAGTATAAATTTTCCTGTGTTTTTAATTAATACTATTTATTCAGACGTTAACTGAAATTATAGATATTTTTCAATACGTACAATGTATGGAGGATGCCTCCGTGCGAAATATGTTATATCTTTTAATTACCACAGATCAATTATAGTTATTTTAATGACGTACACAATTACCGACAAATATGCTTACTCTGACTTAATCATAGATAATTTGGTTAACTAATGCGTACATTCGAAAAGTACGTATGATACGCTTGCTGGCTACCCATATTTACGGGAATATCATTGCCAACTGCGTGGTTTATAAATATTGCAATAAAATATTTAATTTCCGTGCTAAATTTGCTCAATTTTAGTAGTCTGTTTGGCTTAATAATAATAATTATAAAAATTATTAATTGTAAAACTTATTTCACGATTTCAATCAATTAGGCATATGTTTTTAATTTAATATAATTATCTTTTAATTTTAGAAATATCAATTTAAATATGCAAAATGAGGAATATAGAAGTGCGTAATAAAAAGTAAGCAGTTCCATTCACAGGTATTTGTTTCAAAACTGTGAATTGAGGCCCAACAGTATAAATCTGAAATACGCATGTGTAGTGTCATTACAATATTAAATAATCAGCAATTCACCATTTAATATAATTCTTTTGTTGTTTAGTGCTTATATTACAATCCCATCTGTTGTTAGAATAAAGATATATACATGAAAGGGTTTATTGTTTTAAGTCGATCTTACACCTGTCAATTTATAGATCAATTTCAAGATCTTTAAATTGATCAAATTGCAGCTCTTAATTAGAACTTGTTTTTGCTCTACATCTATCAATAATTCCTAGAATATACATTCAATTAATTTCTAAAAAAAACAACTTAATCTTGTATTGCACCTGGCAATAAGTTGACATAAATTGATATGTCATAGGTTGTGTCTAGTGACGTCTGGTGTTCAACAGTTCGCTATTCCCTAAAGCCGATTTTACACCTGTCAATTTATTGATCAATTTCTAGAATTAGATGGTGTGACTTGAAGTTATACCTTTACATTTGTCAATTTCTAGTTCAATTTTAAGTTCTAGTTTACTTCAATTTCAAGTTATTGTTGTTGTAATACTTTACAACTGTCAATAAATTGATCAATTTTAAGAACTTGGCCAAGTCATTGTATTAAGGAGTGCCTGTACATAGGTTATGTTTTTGTACATACAATGACGAGGGCAAAATGAATAAGGCAAAGATGGTGAATAAGAAATTTGAGAAAAGTTGTGTTTTCTCTACTGTTGATCAAGTTAGCCTGATTTTATATCAAAATCAAAGCAATCAAGAAGATGGTGAGTTAGACCGTTTTTGAAACCAAAAAAAGGTAATTTATCATTAGTTGCATCAGAATTTGCAACAGATCCAAAACAGTTTAAAAAATACTGAAGATGAAGATTCTTTTAATAAACTATTGAATGCAGTCAATTGTACAACAGTAATCTAAAAATTTTCTTTCAAAAGAAAATATGTTTTTTGGAATTGCTGTATCTGCGAAAGAAAAGTTTACTTTACAAATAAAATGTAATAATTCAAAAATTCAAGTACTGTTAAGGAACACCTATCGAACACCAGACGTCACCAGACACAACTTATGACTTATGTCAATTTATTGACAGGTGTAGTACACTACTAATGCGAACCATACACGATAAAGGATATTGACAATATCAGTATGTATTGACAATACAACCATCAATCCTCGTGCTACCTAGTCTCAATATTGCCCCACCTTACACGATCAATATTACTGACAATATTGTTGTCAGTAAATTTGTTCAGTACCTCTTTTTCTGCCTAACGAGAAAGGTGAATCTATGTGGTTTTGTGGTTTTATTCGCTTATTTGTGGGTTTTTGCTTCCAAAAATGAATAATCGTAGAAAAGCTTGCATAGCTATTATTTCGGCGCTTGAAACTACTCGCCCCGTAAAACGCAAGCGCTGGATGAAGGAATGGTTGAAAAAGGGAGACAAATATTCTCATCTAATACTGTTGAAAGAAGTTAGCCTCAACGATCTTGAAGATTTCAAAAACTTCTTTCGAATGGAGGAAAATACCTTTAAGAAACTGTTGCAGATGATTGAACCGTTTTTGAAATATGTGAGAAAGTATAACTCTTAAGGAGAGATTAGCCTTAACTCTAAGGTACTTTGCGCTCGTCTCCGACCTCTTCAATATGACAATCCTCTGCAATTCTTTCCTATAATTTGTTCGTAAACTGTTTATCTTTTTTTTACATCATCCCTCTTGTTGGTCGCCGGCTTTATTTTCACTAGAAAGGGTATGAATCGGTCAAGAACTAACTTTCTTGCTGTCTTTTCCAAATTGGGTTGGTTGGATTCCACAGTTCTGGGGATAATTCATATTGCTCGATAAAGTATCGAAGGCCATCCTGTTCCTTCTCAGGGGGACAGCATGAACCAACGTCGTCATCGCGTACGTCAACATCGTCAGTGAAAGGAATCGTTCACTGTCGTGCCCCCTAGAGCGCGATATGAACTAAGTATTGATAGAAATATTGATCACTCTCCCCTACACGGTCAATAATATTGACAATATCCCCTCTAATTTCCGGTATTGATGCCCGAATAACAGAAAACTCGGATTTTCTTCAATACTCTGTCAATATCGACCGCCAACCTGCTTTTTTCACTTTACATGGTCAATATTATTGCCAATGGGATGAGGTATTGTCAATATCATTTCTCTTCTTATTTAAGATCTAGAAATTGATCAAATTTAAGATCTCGGAATTATTGACAGATGTAAAACAAAGACAAGTTCTAATTAAAAGCTAGAATTTAACCAACTTCAAGATCTTGAAATTGATCAATAAATTAATTATTAACTTTTCTTTCGCGATTACAGCAATTCTAAAAAGCATATTCTCTTTTGAAATCGCATCTTTAATTCGCATTTAATAGTTTATTAAAAGAATCTTCAATTATCCGATGGTATTTCTTATGATGCAACTAATAATAAATTGCATTTACTTTGGTTTCAGCCACGGTTTAACCCATTATCTTCTCGATCGTTTTGATTTTGTTATAAGGTTAGTTATCTTAGCCAACAGCGGAGAAAATAACTTTTGTCAAATCGGTTATTCGCTTTCTTTACGTCATCAACATTATCCTCGTCATTGAACGCACAAAATCACAACCTACATACAGGCATTCCTCATATGATACAATGACAGCAATGCCAATGACAACTAGAAAATTAAAGAAAAATTGAAGCATAAATAGAACATGTTCTAATTCGTCAATTTCTACAACTTGGCTAAGTTCTTATAATTGATCAATTTATTGACAGATGTCAAGTATTACGTCAATGACTTGAAATTGAAGCAAACTAAAACTTGAAATTGAACTGGAAATTGACAAATGTAAAGACATAACTTGAAGTCACACTATCCAGTTCTAGAAATTGATCAATAAATTGACAGGTGTAAAATGTGCTTGATATAACTCGTGCATATTGTTAGAATTCTCCATTTTGGTGTAATGAACTGGATATTATAAAGTGAATTAATGTTACTGAATGATATAATATACCGACGGCTGAATTATCTGAGAGCAAAGTTTCAATAAAATGTTTGTTTGAAAATTTATTTTTGCTACAAAACATCGTTTTAGTTTTAACAATGTTGTAGAGATTTAAGTTTCGCAAAAAAAAAAACTTATTCTTCTTAAATTCATTTAATACCATAAACTAAAATCACATGTGTACAATACACTGAAGAAGCTTCTAGGCTTCGGATTTTATAAAAAATGCATATGTTGCATTTTTGGCATTTATGCCTACCTTTTTTATTTCAATATATTTACTATTAAAATATGGCTAAAAAAAGAATTTTTTTTTGCATAAGTTGCATATTTCTCGTACTTGTTCCATATTTTGTTAAAAATTGCATATTCATTCATAAATTTTAATTTTTAGGAAAATAATTCAATTTTTAAAAATTTTGCATTTACTTTCATATCGTACGATATTTATTACAACGTACGGCATTAATGTCAGATAATTTGGAAAAACCATCGCATTAGGTTCCTATATTATAGGTTTACCTATAATACAATTATCAGATTATCAGGAAATACGTAATATTATTGGAAATAATTATTTCTATCTTGTAGTTGATGAAACAACTCTTCTGGTCGTTACATTGCAAATTTGCTTACAGAGGTTTTACACGAAGAATGCGGAAATAAATCATATCTAATTGCGTCAAAGGAGTTATCGAAAACAATTTCGTACAAGGGGGAGTATTCTAAGTGAAAGATTTTTGTTAACATTAACCGACAATGTTATATAGTTAAGGCTGTAGACAATCTGAAAATTTTTTATGCAAACTTAATTCATGTGACTTACTTAGCTCCCAGTCTAAATTTAATAGCGGAAGAAATCAGAAAACAATTTCCACTTCACTGGACAACAAATTTTAGTTTATTTGTTGTATCTTGTTTGAAAAGTGCATTTTTTGTTAATTTTGGGGCACTGAATACAAAAATGACAATGAAATTAAAAACTAAGTTGCAGTTTTCAAGAGCAAGTTTTTTTATTTTATTTTTAACAAAACAATAAAAAATAGATACTTTTACACTTTTAGAGTCACTAAATGCGCTGTCTTTTTGCTATTCTTTTGTGAATTGTTTCTGGAGCATCTCTAACAAGAGTCGGCAAGCATGGAAGCATTCCAATTTCACTGGTACCTTCTCTCCATTGTTGATATATCCTGATGGAAGCGTTCGCCGTGCTCATCACTTACAGCTCCGCAGTTTCCAGGAGAAAAGTCCAGGTGTGAGTGTAGGAAATGGATCTTTAGAGACATATTGGAACCCATTTTTTGATACGATGACAGCATATTTTCAATAAGAGTAACGTAATTGCCAGCTTTTTTATTTCCCAAGAAATAAGTGACCACGAGGCGAAAGTCATTCCACGCATTTTTTTCAATATATGTTAGAGTGCTGTCAAAATATTCGTCTTTCAGAATATTTCGAATCTGTGGCCCAACAAAAATACCTTCTTTAATTTTTATTTTACTTAGCCTTGGAAATTTCTGACGCAAGTACTGAAAAGCTGGCCCATCTCCCATTTATGTGCAGGGCACATTACACCAAGGTGTTTATTCTTGACGGCTCTAATTGATGTCGCAGGTGAGCACAAAATCCTTTTGGACGCTTACACTAAGCAATTTGTAAGCCTACTGCCAACCATAAAATTGCAACAACGTTGCCCCAAGATCTGTCATTATGTAATGAGTCGTATTTTATGCTTGTCAATAAATACTTCATATTGTCGTATGATTCTCTCATGCGAACGGCATATTCAACAGGAATAGACGGTAGAATATTTCCAATATGCAACAGTACTGCCTTTAAACTGAATGTTGAACTGTCTATAAACGATCTCCGTTCCTCTGGCTTGTAGTTTATGTTTAGAGCCGCCAATAAACCGCTAATGTTATTGCAGAAAACCAAGTTATTTTCCATGTAAAAAAATGGTGCTAGGCCTTTATGGCAATTACGAAAAGCACATACCGAAACATCGTCTTCTAATAGGTTCCACTGCCGCAGTCTTGATCCTAGTAATTCTGCCTTACTTTTTGGAAGTTGTAAATCTCTCACGAGATCGTTTAATTCTGACTGGGTTATTTTGTGCGGTTGGGGGTTTGACGTGCTTGGTGTGAAATCAGGATCTCTTGATGTTGATGGCATATCTTCTTCATGACAAATCGCTGTATCGCTATTATCTGACAATTGTAATTCCATAATTTTACCCATCAACTTTTCGAAATCACCTGAGAATGAGAACAAACAATTCTCGATCACGACAGGACTAGACACCAAATACTGCCATAGTTCTTAAAAAAACCTTGGCATGTCACTCATTCATGCATTCATAATCTAAACCTATTTTACCATCCAATGAAGGTGTATAGCTGGTGTTTTTGCAGCTCTATTCTTGAATTAGTTTCCTCCAACCTCTCCTACCTCGTGTTAGCTCTTCACCTCATTTTCGGTCCAGCCCCATCTTTGCTAAGAAGTCGTTAACTTAATCGTTCCATTTCCTGAGTGGCCTTCCTCTCGACGTCTTCTTTTGTACACCCATTTTCCATATTCTCTTTACCAATCTTATGTTGGGCATCCTGCAAAGATGACCATACCATCTCAGCGTGTCTTCTAGTGGTGCCTAGATATTTAAATTGTTTTACTTGCTCCATTTCCTTGTTTTCTAGTTTTAGTTGTATCTTCTGTGGGTACTTCGATATCGTCATTATTTTGGTTTTTTCCATATTTATGTGAAGGTTGTAGTTTTTCAGCTCGCTGTCCCATATTTACAAATTAAATTGCAGGTCTTCAACCTTTTTAGACAATAAGACCAGGTTATCAGCAAACGCAATTGACATGTATTTCTCCTAAATACATTATTATTTTATATCAATATTTTGATTCACTTATCATGTTCGTGAATAATTTTTTAATTTTAAGATAGTCTATCTGAGAAATGCTAGTACAAAGATATGAAAGGTTTGAGACCTTGTTTCTAGATGATTTCTAAAATAATAAAGGACATATTACGATCTATTACGGCCTAAACTTGAAAGTGGACGAAATGAAACGCATGTTCCCAGCCTTGTCACTTCCAGATTTTGAAATTTTCCATACGCTACTCTGTTTTGTGCTCGTTTTATGCCGTTCTGTGCCGCAAAAAGGAAATTTTGTGTTTTTAATATTAATGGAGTTACAATGTTTTTATCTTGGCGTGATTGGGGGCATGTCAAGCCCCGAACTCAAAGCGCTGTAACTCGCTTAATATTGAAAAAAAAAATTTCTGTTTGTGGCACAAAATGAAAAAAAGACTGAGATGCTTGGTGAATTCCCAGAAACATGTCTCCAGCGTCGCTTAGAAATATTATTAAAGCTTGCTTAAAGTTGATGGATCTTAAAAGCCTGTGTAATGTTTTACGATCCACTTTCGGTATGTCATTCCCTACATTTATTTTTGCAATAATTTTGTTTAAATTTTTCACATTTTCATCAAAGGATTCCAATTTGGAATGACGACCAGGACTATCTTTAGGTGCAATAATATGACATTTTTCTTTGTATTTCTCCACGACTCTGTACACCATTGATTTTGCTATGCCTACAATAATAAAGGAAATAGACACTTATTGGAAACATCAGATACAATTGCGAATGTGTTCTTATCGTCCCAAGGAAACGCAAGGAACTTCGAATAGACGCTGAAATTGTATGACTAACTTAATTCTCACAGATTATCGATATCTTTAGAAAAACAAATGTTTATAGCATTTTGTCACAGCATTTTATACATTTTAGTAAAAAACTCACCTGCATAGCTTTGTATTTAATCTACTAGAAAGTAACACATTTTAGATATAGGAAAATGTTTATAAAATGAATTATAGAATAGTTTCTCTATCAGGTTCTCGAAAAATACTCAGGATATTCCATAAAAAAAAAATAAATAGCATGAATCAAACATGGTAACGATTTTGATTGCCATTTTGTGGATTCCAGTTGATGCAAAAAAAAATTCAATGTGTTGCTAAAAACTGCAAGAAATTCTCAATCGAATAGGGATTGAATCACCGTTCTAGTGTGTAAGGTGCTTAAGATATCGGCTGTTAGAAAAACAGCAGAATTTCGTAAAGATTCCCAAATTATATCAATTATCTCAAAAACTAAGATAGATGGGTATAGGGAATACTGAAGAAAATTGATATGAAGTGAAGAGGGGCACCGAAAGGTGTAATAATATAAAGGTTGTTCCATTTAAGAAACCAAGCTTGTGCCATGCACTACGAAGACTGAACACCTTGTATGTTTGAATATATCTTCATATTGTGCAAAATTTGTTTCCAAATATCTTTTATTTGAAATTTTTTTCTCTAAATTGCTCTGGAAGAGAATTATCTTCCGTCCACGTGCTAGGTAGACACTCTGTAGATCTGAAGTGTTCTCCGTTATATGCATATGTTGCTATTAGGTCAGATTTGGTTGGCAACTGATATGTATATCAAAATCTAGCAAGCAAGACCTTTGATCATTGTTTTAATTTAATTTTGGGATTTTCATTTGTATTCTCTATGAATACTATGAATTTTCTTCTTCTTAGTAATATACCTAAACATCAGATCCAAATTAATTAAATTAGTAGAAAAGAGAGCTTGAGTAAATTTATCCCAATAAAAGAGTTGCCTTAAACGAAAAAAGTACTTAATATAACACAATTTAATTCGTTTTATTTTGGCGGTATATCTTAGACTTATCATCGTCCATTTTCAACATGCACAAAATCAGATTTATCCGTACCTAGGGGAAAAGATTCAGGAGAGTCGACGCGCATCGCGCTAAGTCTTTCAGCTCGATACGGTGCGGTGAACCAGCCACAAGACGTTCGCTTCTCTCATTGTGCCGGTCGACGGTAATTAGTTACCTTATATGGTGGCACAAAGAGACCGCCGCGCGAGCCGCAGCCCCTTACGCCGCCTCACCGTAACCGGCTAACATTCGCCGTTCCACCTCCTTCTCTTTGCTCCTCTCCCCCAAAAAACCGCACCGTTTTTCTCCTTCCCTCTTCTCGGCCCGGCATCGACGCGCACACAGCATCAAAAGCGCCGCCGCGAATCGAGCGAGCAGGAGATGCTGCCGCCTTTATTGACGATTATCAAAACTAATTTAGGCTTTGATCTTTGATATAACAATTAGTTTATTATATTGGTGCTACGCCAAACACACCACAATGTATAAGAGACGAGACGAGAATAAGCATGACCGAAGGAAGGAATGAGTTGGGACGATGTGTCTTCTCTGTTCTCCGGTTGCTTCTTTCATCTTCTCTTTTCCTTGGTGTTCGACTTTGGCCTTTCTGTTACCCGATGGTATTGATGATTGTATGAGTAGACACAGCAATAGTTACAGTGTCGGACGAAAATGAAGCAATAAACTATTTTTTAACATATATATTTGAAAATTACGGCAAACACCAAAAAGTTGCGCCTTCGTATTTACGCAATTGACACGTTGTGTTACAACATATCAAAAATAGTAAAAAACTATAATGTTGGGGGACGCATAGAAACTATTTCCAAACCTGGGTGTCTCAGGAAAACGTCTGCTATTACCAATAGATTTATAGTGAAACGAAAAATATATCAACACAACTAAAATTATAGTAGATAGTAAAAGAATTTCTAGTGAAATATGCGACAATTCCGCAAGTTAGTAGTTGCTATAACATATTTATTATAGCAGCATTATTGCCGATTTTACTAACAAGGAAGCATTATAGACCGATTTAGTGTTAACTATCTTAGCTACCCAATTACTCACTGGCTGGGTGTAAAACACCACAAGTTCAACACTACCCTCCGCTACTTAAAAGATATAAAAAAAAAGTTCAGACAAGATTTAAACTGTTTTATATGCTCTTAACAATGACGTAAATATTTTCCCTATAACAAATATTTGCTTAGGGAAACAACCTGCACTCTTTTATTTTTTTGCAAATTTCAGAATTTTTACATACTACAAAAATATAGAAGTTTGTAATGTCTAATATTTACAACAACAACATCGGCTGTCAATCTCAGGACAAATAGGGTGCTCAGGTTAGCCCGTTGATGATGAAAAGTCCCTCTCGCGAGTAACTGTCCTTGGAGCGAGGACATTATATTAAATATATAAGTCCAGATAACGACGATCTTATGGTAACAGAGACAAAACTCCATCTTCTGTGCAATTTCTCCATCTGCAAATCGTCAAAATTAATGTAAAATTCATCTAAAACAGACAATAGGGTATATTCAAAGGTATCTCAAACATCATTTCATCAGTTCAAATTTGGACTCATCGGCCTACAAAACATTTTTCCACTCATCAACTGTCCAATGTTTATGCTCTCTAGCCTACTATAGCTGTTTTGTTTCATTTTGCTTGCGTATGAGTGGTTTACGCAATGCTATTCGACCAAATCTAACCTGCTTTTCACGGTGATTATACTAACTCGTCTTTCACGCTCAATACTTTTTTCAGCAGTTATTTCAGGTGCAGTTTTTCGACTATTCCGTTTACTCGTCATAATTATTCGACGATCTTCCGCTGGTGCTATCACTTTCCATCGTCCTTTTCTATTTAATAATGTGCCAGCCTTTTGATATTTTTTAACGTTATAGACAACAGTTTGACGACTAATTTCATTTTTTTTTGAGATATCTCTGTTGCTTCGGCCAAGATTATGTAAAGCAACAATCATTGTGCGGATTTCTAAAGGCAACTCTCTTGTTTTCGCCATTCTAGTACTAATTTTAGATAATTTTATTAGGGATATTCACTATTTAAAAGAACAGTAACCACTAAATCTAAATTCATAATTCTTGTTCGGGTAAATACGGAATTGTCATCTTTACCTGCACTACATTAAATATTTATTAGTGAAGGATAATTGCATTACATTTTGAGGTCTTTTTACAGCTCCACCTGGACCCATAATTATCGGAGTAAGGAAATTCAATCGATAACTAAGTACCAGAGGAGTCTTCTGCGGAATTGTTTTATGCGATATTTTTCTTTTACTTGTAGGAAAATAATTATACCTCATAAATAACAATAAATAAATAATTTTCTAAAATCGAAGCAAAAATGTAGGTGAGCAAATAATTATAGCCGGTAGAGAAGTTTCGTATTTCTTTGAAACTTTGTTTTAATTTATCGAAGAATTTTGGAAGGTCTTTCTTCGAAACCTGTATATCCTATCTCTTTTGTTTCCTAATCCAGATCCAAAGTTGACTATGTGAATTAAATCAAATGATAACCTTTTTCTCATTGCAATATCCACCAAAACGTTTTTCGCTTCCATGGAGATGGCTACCATGTTTACCATTGTAAAGCGGTTTTTTTTTTGCTTAGATAGAACTTACGAAAAAGTTAACTGTCAAACGAGCTGCCATACTGCGTTCACTTTTTGACATTTATGTAGTATATTCTGGCAAGTCATCATGAATAAACTCACGCTTGAGTAACGCTACCAGATTATTCAAATTTATTTTGAAAATCAGTCATGGATTCGCGCAATCTTCAGACGACTTCGTGATTTTTATGGTCCACATAATCGTTCTTCTGAGCAAGACAGAAGGACATTGATCCGGACGAGATGTGGTTTCAACAGGATGGCGCTAATCAAAATTTGACCATAAGTTAATTCCGAGAGATGGAGCTGTCAATTGGCCTCCAAGGTGTTGCGATCTGACACTTCTCGATTATTTCCTGGGGGCTACGTAAAGTCACTGGCTTGTGTCAATAAATCAGCAACAATTGACGCCTTGGAAGTCAACATTGTTCGTCTTATTCGTGACATACAGCCCGCATTACTCGAAAAAGCGACTCAAAACTGGACGTTCAGAATACCCTTCCTCAAGAGAACAGCCGTGGTGGTAATATGACCGAAATCATTTTCGAATGTTAATGCCATGAATGAATCTTTCGAAGCATACCGAAAATTTGATTAGAATTTAATTTTTCGTATTACTTATTAATTTTAAGGTCTATCGTTCTTAAAGGAACACTCATTGCATGTGAGTTGCCATGTGTTCATTGATGCACAATGCAATTACATAATTTTGAAAAGAAGAAATATAATTGAACCTTCCGTTAGTGAATTTTGTTTCTCAACAATAGACGTTTTTTTACTCGTTTTTTTGTAAATACGTCTTCCTTACGTGTATAAGACAAAGAAAGAAAACTCATCTGGGGGAAAATAGAGGGAAAAGATCACCAGTACTGCTTGGCCTAATAACATATGCAACTAAATGCAACATAAATGTCAACAAATCTACTTTCAGATGTAGGTAAATAAAAATAAAAACCTTTTTTAATAATAATCACAATATATTAGGATTAAACACTTGCAAGATGTTTCATACCTTTCACAATTTAATTTCTCAATAACTTTTAAGAAATAACATTTATAATATCTCAAGATCTCTTAAATTAAATAATATAATTTTCTTTCCGCTTACTTTAATTTTCTATAATATTCCACCGCATTACATATTAATCTCGGACTTCCCGTCGATCATCTTGTTTGAATTAGCCGCTAAAGAATATTAAAGAGTCTGCGCCGGAAAAAAGGCGGACCACCAGGAACCGAAAAATTCCCACAGCTATAAAAACCAATTCACGATGATTCTCTAATTCGATCTATATACAGTAGAAGATATACAGCGAGCTGGTAGATGCTGTAACTGCCTTACTAATAGATCAAGTTTTATTTAAAGGATTTTTTCACTTTAGAGGACGCTATTTACTTATTCAATGGTTTCTATATTTTATATAAATTGCTTAGTGAGTAATGTGCATACCAGTATTTAGATGGCAAAACAAAACAAGCATCTTATAGGTGAATTTCATTTTGGAAGAAAAATGTTTGTAAACTGCAAAAATAAAATGGAGCCTAGAAAGATCATCAAATGTTGGTCACACGATAACTGCTTCCTTTACAAGGTTTCCACTCCACTTTCCTTAGAATAATAATTTTAATCAGGCATGTTAAAATTTAAATAATATTAAATAGTTAAAGCTATCACAATAAAATACACCTACGTGCATATTTATAAACAAATTGTAAAATTCTACATACCGACTTCGGTAAAATTTTCGGTAAAATTTTCCTTCAAGTTTTTTTATTTTACTACAACATTTGACACTTTTATAAAATTATTCCATTCTTTTCGCCATATTTGCCGCTTCCTGCCATATTCTTCCCCTTTCTTGTAGAATTTTTTCCACTGTGTTATTTCAGGTTTGTCTTGGTCGTCCTCGTATCTTTGTTATCGTTGTTTTAGCTTCCCATACCTGCTTAACTGGTATCTTGTCTCCCATTCTTTGTAAATGCCCTCACCATCCCAACTGACGTTGTTCCATATACTTCTCCAGGCTTTCTATGTTTAAGTCTTCTCTTATTTTTTCGTTCCTGATTTTTTCAATCCTCGTAATTCCCCGAACTCTTCTGAGGTATTTCATTTCCATTGCCTGTATCTTTAGTTTTTCATGTTTAGAGAGAACCCATGTTTCACATCCGGATGTTAGAATTGGTCTGTATACGGCTTTGAATACATTCATTTTTGTTTGTTCTGTTATTTCTTTTCTGTTTAAGAATCCTTTATTTATAGCATAGTATAATAATAATAACCATTAGAATAATTGTTTCGGCAACTTGAAGCTTATTCAAAGCTTCTGATCGGAAAAATAGGTCAAATACAACAACCTATTACAGAAAATGTTGGTTGGGATGGGACTTACTTATAAGTTCAATCTTTTCCTATATGAACCCCTATGTACCAAGCCTTGCTAAAAAGTCATCTTTATTGGGAAACCACAGGCAGAGAAATGGTTTTCTGCATCAAGAAATTAAATTTTTTTGCAAAAATCAGTCTCTATTCAAGAAAATATTTTCATTTCAAAACTATAGAAATGTATATATAATATAAGAAAATAATTTTCATGAAATTTTATCTGTATTAAATAGATATTTTCTTGGAGAAAACAAAAAAAAAATTCAAGACAGAAAAATGTTTCTTCCAAGTAAATCATTTGGTTTCAAGTTAAGAAAATGTTCATATTAAATTAATTGATATCTTTTGAAAACGTTTATGAAACGTTGTACGTTAAGGGTTATATCATTGTATGGATAAGTATGGTATCTGTATTCCGGTTTTTGTCGTTACTTTATAGGACGGCATAACTATATCTGTTGATACTAGGTGGCGTCAGGAAATATTTCAGTGGTGTTTTTGAAGATTAGTGGCATAAGCTGAAAGATGAACAGCAATGTGGTCAGGAGCAAAAGCCTTAGTGCTTTTCTCTTCTCACGTTGTTTTCGCCGGGAGTGAATCCATCAATACCATGAGCTATATACCAGCACTGTCTTGGTTATTGTTTTTAGGCACTTTTTTCATGTATACTTCTACATTAAAATTCACTTTTGTTTGAACATTATTCTATAGATAACCTACCTAAGCCTTTTAAAAATCACAAGCAATAAGAACAATTTGTTGCTTTAAGTACGGATATGTCGTACTGTTTTAAATAAGATAAGTGCAATTAATAAAGTGGATATAAATAATATGTATTTGAAGAATTCTAAGAAATAGATGCTTTATTAAGAAAATGAAACAATTGATTCATGAACAATACCTAAACGCTTTCTTGAATTAAGAAAACTATTTACTATCCCTAAGAAAATATTGTTTTGTGTTATAACTAAAGCGTGACAAACGGTTGCACCCGCAAAGACGCCTGTACGAGGGGGGTGCATGTACGTATGTGGATGCAGAGTTCAGTAATGCGGTAGACATTAAGGAGTTGGGTCGTTGGGTTATTTATCGGATTCTCATTGTGTGTTTTTGAAAACATGGGACGTAAGCCTGGTGTACCTCTTGCATCGCATGTGAAGAAATATATTTGGCGTTTCCCTGGTTTGGAATTTACAGGTTCGCGCATTCGTTGCAAGTTTTGCGGTATAGAGTTGCTAGGTCGCACGACATTTGAATGTAGAAGTCATATTAAAAGTAAACGTAATGTATTGAATTTAAGAAGCAATATCCCGTACTAGCAATTTTTGTATAACTTTATTTTCATGTTGAGCACGTGCAACATCCCACAACACCTAGTAGATAATGAAAACTTTCGTTTTTTTAGGGATAAATATGTTCCATCATGGAAGCTACCAACAAAAAGACAATTGCGGTACAGTTTACCACATGTGCAAAGTATAGTAAAAGACTGTATAAAAGACGAGTTGAGAAATCAAAAAATGTAGCCCACTGTGAACGAAACTACCGATGCTCAGGAACACAGCGTGAAGTAAAAGGATTGAAATTACTGATGCCAAAACCGTTGTAAACATAATAAAAAATATGTTAAGAGAATTTTGTATTGTAATTTTTGTTAGTTTTTAACGGAGCCGCAACAATGCTGAAAGCTGGTAGGATGTTAAAAGTATGCTTTCCGACTCTTCTTCACATAACATTCCTCATACACGCATGTCATCTCGTAGCAGAAACAATTCGAAGCAAGTATCCTAGGGTGAATGATTTAATATCATCTACAAAAAAGTGTTTGTGAAATCTCCCAAACATATCCGCGTATTCAAGCAATTGTATCGGCAAATTCCGGATCGAGGCAGTATCTTACAATCGCAAATATTATTCCCAAGTGAAAGATGTCATTTTCAATCTTAATTCTTCTAATTCTCAAGCGGTTCGCGAGAGTCAGCAAATTTTTTTCCGATTCGGGCGTTCAAAAAGAAATAGATGACATTTCCATAAACTATTCTGTAGTGACACAAACTATTTCGCAGATAGAAAATACTCACTTATCTATACAAGACTCGTTAAATAACATCAACAATTTAGCAGCCGCTCTAGAAAGCTTGACGGATCCTATAGGACTAGATGTCGCTCAAAAATTTCGTGCAGTTTTAAATAAAAATATATTGCGGGTAATTGTCTTGAATTGAGGTGGACAGTTTTGATACAAATAAACGTTTCTCTGCGTATGTTAGCGATAAGTATATTAAAAATAATATCCCTGCAACTTTCCATTTAACTTCAACTAAACATTCTGAATTTCGATTTGCAGATGTAAGCGGATGGATTCCAATCGAAATAACTTCCTTCAATGTAACGATAAATTTTTGACGAATTGAAATAAGCAAGTTATTACCTATTATTCCTGACAATAAATACACAAACAAATTAATGTGGAATTAGATATAGCTTATATCACGACGCATACGATAAATTCAGGCACGACATGGAACGGCATATGTTTTGCATCGAAAAAGGAAAACGAAATTTTAATGGCGCTGTCTGCATTTACTTGCAAAGTGTTTAATTTGAATTCCTATTTAATGTTCGAACAATCGACTATAAAAGATAATAACAGCAGAATCCAGATGGCACACGTAGCATTAAACATATTATATACCAAACGTTCATATTTTATTCATGTACGTAATAAACAATGATAGGATCTTTGGGGAATCTTATAACTATGTTGTCGTGGCAAATAGTCTGGGGAAACACTTTTACAAAACATGTGGAAGAGTCTATAGTTTGTCTTCCACTCTTTTGGAAATATGGAAGAACTTTGCTGAAGACGTTGATTAGACCTACTTCGGATAGTTGCTCCATGGCGTCAGTGCAGACGAACTACTCTGAATAAACTCATTGATTGCTGACGAGTGGCAGTAGCTCTCTTAAACAATAGGGAAAAAGAAGCCTTAAGATTGGTGAAAAGACCCCTGGTCAAAACTTTGTCAGACAATTCCTAAACGAATACAAGCATAAACTTGCAACTGATCTACTAGTTTGTCTGAGAGTTTTCCAAAAGCATAATAGACTTGCTGACAGAACGTTGTATGCTTAAGAAATATGGGTAACATGGGTATGGCAGAGGAAACCACAGGTACACTCTGTACATTGGAAGAAGATACTGCTGTTTATGTATTGGGCTATTGCAACGCACTAGATCTGAAAATGTGAAAGTGGCAAAAGTTAAGGGCCACTCTTAAGCTTGAGTTGCTCCAGAAAGATCCCTTTGAAAATCCATCTTTTAAATTTCATACTAAATTTTTATCAGTAATCAATGGTTGTTATAACGTTAGTTACAGTCTTTCTGGAAATTTTAACTTTTGAAAATTTGATTGAGTCCAGACAACACTTACGTTTTTGGATTACAGAATACCTCCAAATTGAGGTTTCAATGTAACTACATACAGTTGTAGATTTTGAAGTCCCTGTGACCTTTTCCTATTTTTCTTCTTTGTTTCACATCCTTTATCCATGCTTTCCATGTCTTGTGTAGTAGTCTTGTCATTTCTACAACATCCTTTCCTCTTTTTCTTCTACTTCCGCTATTCCTTCCTCCCATGTGTGTCTTGGTATGCCTCTTTTCAGTTTGCCTTTGCATTCACAATCGTTTTTGGTAGCTCATTTTCTTGTAACCTTTGTATGTGACCGTACCATTCTAATTATCTGTTTTCAGTTTGTGTTATCGGTTTTAATTTTAATTTTTTTCTGATTACTTCGTTCCTTATGTGGTCTAGTTTTGTCTTTCCTCCAATTTTTCTTAGGTATCTCATCTTTGCAGCTACTAATTTCGGCTAATATTTTTGTTGTAGTCTCCACATTCCGCACCCATACAGTATTGTTGGTGCTACTATTGAATTATCAAGTTCTACTCTTTTATCAATTTTTCTCTGACCGAATATGATTTTGTTCAGTAGGTAATACACAGCGTGTCCACCTAGTGCGTGGACGAAAGATAATTCCTTTCTTGAGCAATTTAGAGAAGAATTTTTCAAGTAAAAACGGCCGATATCTTAAACGCCATACACGCCTAGGGTGGTGATTCAAATTTTATTCGATTCAGTATTTCTTAGAGTTTTTGGCAAGACATCGAAGATTCTTTTATGTCAGTCAGATTCTACAAGATGGCCATCGATATCGTTGCCAAGTTTGAATCATATTGTTTCAATTTGTTTAAACGGAAGACTTTGTATATGTTTACAAAATATAATAGAGGAGCTCTTCTAGAATCTTTTTGGTAAACATTTCCCTATACCTAGATTAAATATGAAGCTGAAATACAGACTGTAAATAAGGAAGAGTAGTCTGCTCCAAATGCTCCAAACCAAAGTGGTGGTAAAGAATCTATTGTCTAAACTACACCAGCTGGGAAAATTTAAGGAATCAGTAATTTTGAGTTAATAATCGGCAGTTTTCGTAATGCTACTTGTAGGATAATGAACTGCTTGCCGTAATTCACTTTTTCTTGGATGTAGTATTGCTACTTGTCAAATTAGAACTGCATTCTCGTGGATACCTTAACCCTTAACTGGCGAGGTGCTTAACCTTTAACATAATTGGTGACGAGGAATATACCCCAGTAAATGTTATTAACAAAAAACTTTAACAAATTTAATTAAAATAATGACATTATCAGTGGCGAAGTGTGTAATTTATGTTGGGGAGACCGAAGTTTGCAATGCGAGATAAAACTTACGAGGTAGGCGCCATAAATTCTCGGCCGCGTATGTGTGAGGCCTACACCAATTACGGTTCGAAGAGTAGTAGTTTTTAGTATCCAGCCAGACAACGTGACTAGTGCATGAAAATGTCTCAGGTAACGAAAATTGAGTACCACAAGGTCATTAAATTCTTAACAAAAGAAGGGCATACGCTTAATCACATTAAACAATGTTTAGATGGCGTTTATGGTGATTTATCTTCTTCATGTTCCACTGTAAAAAAGTGGGCAAAATGTTTCCGTTTGCGGCAAGAATCCCTTGATGATTTCAATTATTGAAGAAATGGTATTAGCAGAATGCCGTTTGAAAGTGAAGGAATTTGCTGCGTAAATTGAGGGACAATGTTCGTGCAAAACGACGAGAGAGGTTGACAAAAGGTGTTCAATTGTTGCACGACAATGCACCCATCGATACTGCCGCTATTTCACAAGCTGCCATCTGCGAATATGGTTTTCAAGAATTGAAACATCCACCGTATAGTCCGAATATGGTTCCAAGTGATTATTGTTTACTTTTTCATTTAAAGAAAGGACGTCTAACGACATGGTACATATAACTGATCTAGAGTTAGCTGCGATATTATTTCTGGAGATGAGATAAAGTAAGATGCCAGAACTTTTACTTGTATTTCCTTAAAAAGCTGATGATTAGTAATAATTAGAGTAACTTAAACTTGCCGACTTGCATAGGCGTCGGTATTACGGGTTTATGTAAGAATACGAAAAATTCATAAATAAACTAAACCGGTAGAGAAGCAGGCATGTAGTGTCGACCTTGAATATAAATCATGTTAAACCGCGCTGAGAGAGATTTCGTTTTAGTACCGGTTGAGCTGTTGCAGAGATTAGTCGAACGGTCAAGGTTATGTACTTACGTGTCGCTTTTGATGATAGCTGGTGTTTTTTGTGTGTTGTAGTATTATACCAAGTACATAATTAGTGTATCGTTTCATATAGAACTAATATTTACATACCTAAGAAAACAATGCCTCGTAATAGATTTGCTACTAATGTACATAAGTATGTGTCACTTTTTCCCCATTTAAAATATGACGGTAGTGCAGTTTTTTGCTTAATATGCAATGTTCGTTTGGCTGCATTGGACAGAACTGATTGCCAGAGGCATGTCAATGGTATTAAGCATATGAGAAATGCAAGAACTGAAATATTGCTCATACATTTATTAATTATGTTTACCTCTTGTAATCTTCCGTTGTCGTTGGTGAGAAAAGCAGCTTTTAAAACGTTTTGGCGACAATACGTAATACAAGTACCCATTACCCACACAAACACAATTACAGAATCATTTGCGGCGAATGAAAGAGATGCTAGAAAATGTGTGTAAACGTGATTTGTGTTCCAAAAAAATATGGATTACCGTGGATGAGACGACCGATATAAAGAAAAACAGTATTGTGAATGTAATAGCTCGCGTTTTATCTAGCGAGAACACAGCATCTCGATATTTGTTAGCTTGCAAACGTGTTCAACAATGTACCGCGGAAAATATTCAAAAAGTGATGAACGCTTTGAAAAAATTTAAAATTGCCCAAGATCAAGTTGTGATGATTGTGACAGATAGTGCAGCAACGATGTTAAGTGTTGGGCGATCCTTAAAACATATATTTCCTAACTTAATGCATATAACCTGCGTACTGCATGCTTTGCATTTAGTTGGTAAAGTTGTTCGACAACATTACGGAAACGTTGATCGGATGATTGGAAGTACTAAAGCAGTGTTTCGTAAATCTCCTAAACGTTTAAAAGAATTTCGTAAATTTTGTCCAGGTATTCCAGAATCTCCTGAACCAATTTTAACGCGATGGGGTACTTGGCTAACAGCAGCTTCTTACTATTTGATCCATTTTCAATAAATTCAATCAGTTATAATGCGATTAAATCGCATTATAGAGAGAAAGTCAAAGAGAATTTCAAATTCCTCAACTTTTAGAAGATTTAACAATAATATGTACCAATTATACAGTATTACTAGATGCCATCAGAAAACTACAATGTACTGAATTGTCATTGCAGGAATCATTAGACATAGTGGAGAGTGTAAAAAATAAATTACACACATTAAATGATACGCCAGGATTATGCGCTAGTCACAAGTTGGCAGATGTTTTAAGGAAAAATCCCGATTTTAATACTTTAGAGGCCGTTTATAATAAGTGTAAGAATGGTGAACTTTTAAGTGATTTTGAAAAACAGTTTCTACATGCAAATGTAACTTCCTTAGATGTGGAGAGATCGTTTTCTATGTATAAGAATATTTTTCTTGTCGACGCACAAGGTTTAAAGAAGTAACTGTGGAAACATATGCAATGATGCAAGTTTACAGTAGTTCACGTCCTGATGCCTCTAATTTGTTGAATAATTAGCAAGTAAGTTTATTTATGAATTTTTCGTATTCTTATATTAACCCGTAATACCGACGCCTATGCGAGTCCGCAAGTTTCGGTTACTCTAGTAATAATGATAATGCAATTTATGCAACAATAGCAAAACACAATGGCCTGCCTTACAAGAACAAGTATTCACCAGGTTGAAATCTACACCAACAGCAGTTACATTTGATACTGGATGGGACTCAAATTTAACATGATAAGAATTTTGAAAATGTCGACCTCCTGAAACGATTTGATTACAATTGCTTTTAGAATCATAAAAATACTTCTGCATTTTTCTAATTGGTCTGTACTACTCTGAGAAAGCTTCAATTTTGCGTATCTGTAGTTCCTTTAAGAATGGTTGGTGCGCTTTTTTTCAAGAAAAAAAGATACATTTGAGTCAATGCATTTTGACTTTCTCATTGCCTTCATATAAATAGATTCATAAAATCATCAGTGTTATTATTTTCCTGCTCCATTACAATATTTGTCCTAATATTAAAGAAGCAGAAAAACTGTTCCTTTTAAGACAAGCATATTATACTTCAAGCCCCTTTAGCCGCAAGTCAATTATTATGATTTTCTAGAGAATATCTTAAAAAATATTACTTAACCCTTTCGTGGGCGGCGGTAAGTAGATTTCCCACTCAATTCAAACGTCTTTCAAGACGTTCAAATTTGAAACTAACCTAACTGATTGGTAGCGCCCTCTACTACTATATATTACTAATGTAAAACCATATAACATCATAGAAAACTTCTACAATTCAAGTGCAAGATGCATTTTCCTTACGATACACCGAAAATTACAAGTTGTTGAGTCGTCAGTTAGAGTGTTTTTAGTTTTTTTGTTGATAGTTTCCAAAAAGGTGAGTATATAAGCTTTTTATTGCAGTATTTTATTTTGATAGTATGTAATGGATGTAATTATATCAGTAATACCTTAAATTTTTATTGTTGATGTACTGAAAATCAACTTTGAATTGGTGGTAAACGTTATTCCCACAGCCCAAGTTCATAGTCTATATCGAAGAGCTTGAATATATACTTTTTTGCAGTTTCACTTATATTTCTGTTTTCAAAATGTCAAAACGTCTCAAATGGAATCTCGATGACCCAATTCAGGCCGAAGAGGCTCTTAATTACTTATATTCTTTGCCCGATAATGAGTGCGATTCAGAAGCGGAAGTTGATGCTGATGCTGAAGAAGAGCTGAATGCTTTAGATGCTGAAGTAAATAACAGCAGTAGAAACAGAAGCATTTCTTTTTCACCTGCTTTATCAAATACTAGCAGTGTTTGTTCAAGTTTACCTGTTAGCGCAGATTACCCTTCAACGGGAAGATCGAAACATTTGTAAACTAATATTGACACTGGAGTATACATGACCCCCGACGTATACCAGTTAGATACTAAATCCGAAGAGATAGGTATTTACTGTATTTATTGCAGTACTTATAAATTTTCAGATGTTTTTCATTTTAATTTTTCTAACCGTAGGTCCTCAGAATAAACCTGATGATGTCGAATCAGAAGAGGAAGAGGAAGAATTTGAAAGCTCCGAATGGTCGGACGATTCCAAATATTTCAAACATATTTCAGTTGTCTTCGATCAGCGACCTGTTCTTCAAATAACTGCAGGAATCACCAAAGAAATCTCATATTTCCAGAAAATTTTTGATGATGAGCTATGTTCCAAGATAATTAAACAAAGTAATTTGGATGCACAGCAAAAGTCGATAAAAACTGGAGTCCACTTAGTATCCTTGAATTAAAAGCATACTTTGGGTGTCTTATACTGATGGGTATACATCAGTTACCTAGACTTGAGCATTATTGGAGCAGCGATCCCCTTTTGGGAGTGAAGAGCATTTCTGAAATTATGAATTCAAAAAGATTCAAAAAAATTACAGAATCTCTTCGTTGCAACAATAATGAAACACGTCCCACCAGAGCACCTGTGCATTATGACAAACTTCATAAACAGAGACCAGTTATTGATTATCTAAATCAGAAATGCTGTTCAGTTTATGAATGTTCAGCAGAACTATCCGTCGATGAGTCCATGATCCCTTTCAAAGGACGATGTAACTTCAAGCAATACATACCCTTGAAACCAATAAAACGGGAGTATAAAGTATGGTGCATCGCAGATTCGCAAACTGTGTATGCTTCAAAATTTGATATATACACCGGTAAGTCTGCTGCGGAATCAAATGAAAAGGTGGTGGGCTAGGAGAGAACGTAGTTCTCAAACTCACTGAACATTTAGTAAATAAAGATCGCATTGTAGCTTTCGATAATTTTTTTACATCTATTTCTTTAAACGGATACTCTAAAACTGTGGCACTGGAACACTGAAACAGTTCACTAAAACCCTTACCACAACACTTAATTCGTACTGGACGCACGTTTCGATAGCCAAGCTATCATCATCATTGTGGTAAGGGTTTTAGTGAACTGTTTCATCTATTTCTTTATTGAAGAAGCTTCATAAGAAAAGAATCTATTCAGTTGGGACAGTGAGGAGCCGTAGAAAGGGTTTGCCAGAAATAATGAAGAAAAATAAAATGAAGCGCGGCGAATTTCAATTCAAAAGCCAAGGTGTAGTTTCCGCTGTCAAATGGCAGGACAATAAGCCAGTTACTTTACTTACCACTGCCGTGTCTCCAAGAGAAGTGACTACCGTGAAGAGAACAAATAAAGATGGTTCTAGAAGTGATATATACTGTCCAAAAGTCGTGGATATATACAATAAAATTATGGGAGGCGTTGATAGTTTTGACTAAAAATGAGAAGTATATGCAATCGGTAGAAAGTCGGTGAAATGATGGCATCGAATATTTTATTAATTAGTTGATTTGGCAATTGTTAACAGTTTTATTTTGTATCAAACGTCTCGATGCAGTAACGTTGATCAACTGTCTTACCGCCTCGCTTTAGCTCGTCAACTTATAGTTGGATACAGCAGTCGAAAAAGAAGAGGTAAACCTGTTTATTTCTTAGCACATAAAAGAAGTGTTCCTGATGAAGTTAGATCATCAGGTGTCGGAACACATTTTCCCGAAAAAGGCTCTTATAGAAGGTGTAGAGTCTGTAGTACCAAGGTGAACGAAAAGCGCACTACCTATACATGCTCTCAATGTAAAGTTCCAATTTGTGTGCTTGTTTGTTTCAAAAAACTTCACCAAAAATCACAATAACTTTGTTTGATTTTTTAAAATGGAAATAGTATTTGCATAATAAAATTTATTTTTGAAATACTTATACACTTTATTTATAAATCCTATTATCTCATACCAGTTGGGCGGTGGGAAATATGATTCCCACCCAAATTATTTATTACAAAAATAATAATTAAATTTTGGAAACACAAAAAAGGCATTCTTAATATTGTAATAAAACTATTATGAAACTAAAAAAAGTCAAAAAATCATCCACAACTTATTCGCTCGTGAAAGGGTTAATCATCAAATTAAATTACTTAAATCGCTTGATATAAGAGCACAAATTAACTATACTCTCTTTTTCCAAAAATCTAAAACAATTTCTCCTAATAACATCGATTTTCAAAAATTTCTAAGAATGCTTGAAATACCATCGACTAAATTATAGAAGCAATCGTAATGAAGAAGGAAAGGGTTAAATTAATGATTTAGTTACACCTGCTGCTCTGGCTACCTCTCACTATTCCCAACCAGGATACAAATTATACAAATACTGAAAACGCGTGATGGTAGTGGTAGAACTAGTAGTAATAGTGCCATGTAGGAGTGAAATGTATATTTTACAAACCCTCTTCCTACCCTATACTCGTTCATTCGAACATATAGCGGATCTTCGGTACTAAAATTACAGGGCATCAATATCAGACCGTAATTTACCCCACACGAGGCCCCACTCCGATCATTTAGGCTCGATACGTCAGAACGGGATTTCGGACCCGTGCGGCCCGGCATTGTGATAAAGCTAATTTTAATTCTACCCCTCTCATTATTAATTTCATAATTACGCGGATTATTCTAACGACCAGCATGCATCGAGAGATATTGCCAACGTGCAATTACATACGTACTTACATACGTATCCGTCTCGAGGTATTAAGCGAAAGCTCTGATTCGCGGAAAGGTGGAGATTTCGCACTGATGGCATGCCTCCGAGCTGTTAATACGTATGCTTTAGACGGCAATGAGCGACTCAAGGGGATAAATCTTCATTTGTCTTAAGTACGATGGAGTTTATGTAAATTAATTGAGGTTTATTAATAATGGGGCCGACGCCGTAGGCTCTCTCTGATGGATTTTGGTGGTAATAATTTTTAGCACGTGAAGAGTTGGATTTGATTTAATGTTTCCGGTCTTGTGTATCCTTATGCTCATTTTGAGAATGGTAACGTACAATTTAAGAGAAATCAGGAAAGGTAATTATTTTTGTTTTTTGTTGCTTGTAATTATACTGGCAACCCTCTTTTGCGCTGACAAAAAAGAAATGTTTAGTCAGGCAATATCTAATTGGTCCAACAGTTTTAATTACCTCGCAATGTTACAGTAATGTTGTAATTGTGGTATCAATGTAATCCTGTTCTAAACGCAACATTGGCCTTGGAGTTACGAGGTAGGTGCCATAAATTTTCGGCCTGACAGGCTTACAATCCCTGGCCAAATTACTTGAAACACTCAATATTTTGTAGTTTCTTCGTAATAAAATATAAACTATACATGTATTATATTTTTTATTTATAAAATATATTGTAAAAATATGTAACATATGTAAATATTAAATAAGTAAAAGTCCATAACCCATGATTTTTAATAACACCCTTAATTTTTCGGGGCATACTTTCAATGCAAGATATGATTGTCTCTTTTATATCTTCATCGTTCTCCCATACGTCCTTTATATTCTTCATTACTATTTCCTTTGTAGGGTTTTCTCTTTCACATACCTTACTTTTTAGTCGATTCCATACGTTCTCGATGGGATTGAGGTCCGGTGAATTTCCGGGCCAACGTAAAAGAGGTATGTGATTGTCTTCAAAGAATTTCTTAACCTTTTTTGCCACATGGCAAGGAACATTATCTTGCATAAATATACGCCCTGTCGGTATGCGACGTCCTGGCTTAAAATACGGTAATAACGTGTTTTTTAACACATTTATGTACTGCTCTTGACGCATTGTACTTTCTACAAAATACAAAGGGGCGGGTCCGTCTCCACTAATCACTCTCCAAATCATTACCTGCGGGGGGTGTTTTACAGTTCGAAGAACCGTGGACTCTGTGAGACGTTTGTCAGGTCGTCTACGAACAAATTGTGCTCGCTGCATTCACACACAGAGCGAGCACTCGTTACTAATGAAAACCTATTAAATAATGCAAACATTAATTCAGTAAAAATCATGTTGTTAAGTTATTCAATTTTTTCCAATTCTCGTATGTGAAATGTCGATATTCTCTTGCAAAGTTGAGACCAGCAGATTTCATTTTTTCTGTTAAACGGCGAGTCTACCATTGCCGGTCTTGCGACTTACTGCACTAGCTTCACGATATTTAGCAACGCAGCGAATAACTTGTTGCTACAAATCGAGGTATGTATGATACTGCAAAGTGTGTACGTAGAATGAGATCATTCCTTATTCTGTTGCTTTGGTCCATTCAGCTTTCAATGATGAACGTTTGGCTATCTGTAGTAAACATGCTTTAAGATTTATAAGATACATACAATTGTAATTTGGCTTATCAATAAATATCAGACGTAATTTAAAGTTTCAATCTTGGATTTAACTGTCAGATGTGGTAGTTGTCACCAAAATAAAAAATAATTCAAAAAAAGAATGGCTCTCTCGATTGCGCTTTTCTTATGATCATACTGTATTTTAAATTATTGATGATGATAATTAATCATCATCAATAATTCTTTTGGAATAGGAATAAGATCTTAAATTCCAAGATCAAATAAAGATTACACACGCTAACTCACATTGAAACAAGCAAATTTAATTACACTTGGCTATTCACTTAAAAGAAGGTTTGATACTACTTAGATTTATGACGTATGACACACTCCTTATAGTTGTAAGCCGCTTTATAAGACTCTCCATACATTCACATATAAGAACCATACATAGTACAGCAATTACACCTCTTTACCTTTACCATCATCATTACATTTATTCTTGTCACGGACGGTATCTCCCGGGTACCGTCAATATCTCGGCGAAGAGTATATGGTGTGGTCTGACCCAAGGCGGCGCGTTATATTGCAATTAGAGCTGGAAGTCCGTCATTAAGAACATAACTAGACAAATGGGTACGTTCTAAATTACCGCCCCCGGCTGCGCCTAGTAATTTTGGTGTGCCGCGGACACCTACTGACATCCGAAGAGGGGACCGGAGAGGCCCCACTTTAATACCCTCAAATTTGCAATCGAAACCGACAAGCCCAGGGTTTATACCGTGTTAGGATGACGAGGATACGGATCCTTTTAGAATGTACGGTAGGTAGGCGCTATGGTTGGCCTTTTTTATGTGTTTAATGGGGTAAGTAGAATGTTTTAATTTAACCTTTTCATGTTGTAGTTATTTCCTTTTTACATAATTCTGTTTCAGTTGTATTAAGTGCTAGATTTTATCTAAGATTTCTTTTCAACAATTCAATCAAGAGATCGTTCTTTTTAATGGAAAGTATCGACATTCGAAGTGCAACATTTTTTATGCATTTCCACACAATTTACTATAGCTTTCATAAATTTTGACGTAAAATACACCAGCATGCATTTTTAGAGCTACATTTTAATCTGGTGTATTCTGAAGAAAAAACAACATAAAAGTAATCAAACACAACCACGCTTGAATAGATATGATGGGGGTAACTTATGTAGCTATGGGATTAGATGGGATCCGTGTGTCTCTAACTTCCGGGGAGGAAACTATTCTCTATCATATGCGTTAGTAATTTACAACAATCATTTTATTGGTTTGAATGTGGTTACTTTAATTAATGTAACATCCCGAAAACAGGCAAGTTGTCAGCTGTTAAGAGAAGTCAAATAATCTTGTTGAAATCACTTAGTTTATCTCAAATGGCAATAGCAAAAAAATTAAAATGTTCACGTTGTGCTATACAAAATATGTTAAAACGTTTTTACGAGACTAGTTCGTACAAAAGTGGACGCAAATGCTTTACTACAGCAAGAGATGGTAGGCGTTTGAAAAGAACGCCATTGCGAGACTGAAGAAAGTCAGCAAGATATTTATCTAGTGAGATTTGGGTGCATCATAAAATTACAATTTTACTGAGAAGAAGACGCTTTAAAGGAGCGAATTTAAGTGGCCGTATAGCTCGTCGGAAGCCTTTATACGTCTTCAATGGGCAAAAAGGTATGTACATTGGCCTATTGAAGATTCATCAAAAGTTATATGATCTGACGAATCTTGACAACATTTTTCGATATCTGTGAAAAGAAATAGCAAGACATGTGATCTTTGTCGTATCGTACTTATAGTTAAGCCGTTGCTGAAACTAGAAGGCCAAATGGCTTTGACGTCAGCAGGTTGTGACGTATTCTGCAGTAGGTCGTCGAACAGCCATAAACGCGCCTCTGCGTTTTAAATTGGTTTATCCAAATTATATTGGTTTTATTAAAAAAAAAAACTGTGTAGTAATATTTCTGTACTTTGTTGGTGGTACCTGTAATGTTTTTCTTGTGTTGTATAAGCGATATATTTTCTGAAACGATAAAAACGGAATACCCTAAAAGCTGTGATGTCGGCTGTTTTGTATGTTTTGTTTGTAAAAGAAGATATTATTTATTTTTCAACAGCTACAGATTCAAGGACCGGTGAAACTATAAGTAAGTTTAAAAAATCCTAGGCTTAAAAAAATGCTACTCCAACTCAATTCTCTAACTGCCCGCTGTACTTGACAAAAACCGTGAAGATTTTATTGTTCAAATAGTTTTATATTCTTATGTTATATTTAACAAAATTATTTTTGAACACGAAGAGATTTTAAATGTGTGTAATAAACGTTCTGTTTTAATACAATATATTTTAAATTATATCACCGAACGTAACCATTGCAACAATTATAATAACTTGTTCTACAAATACCCTACTTAAAAATGATTGTGGGAAAAGTAATGATAGATTAGATAAAACACCACATAATAGGAAAGATAGATTAAGTAAAACACCACATAATAGGAAATTAAAGACCCTGGTTAAATACCATGTCTATAAATTCTGTCTCGTGAAATTGAACAAAATTGCAATTACTGTATCATTTCAACCCTAGTTTCGTCCAAATACATGTACAATTACAAATAATAATAATTAGTCGATTAAATATCAACGACAAATACATCTTTCACGAAAATGGTGCTCGGCTACGTGTTTGGTTTTCGCTTTGAAACTTCGTTTTTCCAAAATAAAATCGAATAGGATGCGAAGAAGGGTTCACTTGACGACTGGCATTCTCTTTAAACCGGAAGTCCTTCAAAACTTAAAAAAGGAAAGCAAAAAACGATTCCTTTACCGCTTAGGCTAATATCGTGCATGGCGATATATCACCAACCCAGCGTGACGTCATCGAAGAGCGCTCAGGTCTTGTTATATCGCAGGTAACGGTTAAGTACAGCGATGGAAATATGTGTGATGATTTGGGGGTGTATGTCAGTGTCCAAGGTCGGAGGAGTTTATTTAAACGAAGGCCGTTTGAATACCGTTTACTATACAACCATGCTAAATGAAATCTTGAAGCCGTCCATATTAAAATTATTTGAAAATAAATATCCCAATTCCTACTTTTAACATAGTTACCACACATTGCGTTAGTTTCGCAAAAATTGTATACACCTTTTAGAGTAGCCCGCACGGTCCTCAGATCTGTCGCTCATTGAACTGTGGTCCATTGTAAAGGGCAACATCGCCAAACACAAATGAATGTCATTAGAAGTATGAAAAAAGAAAATTGTGGAAGAATGGAGAGCTGTAGCTCCTGATATCTACCAAAAAAATTTTTTAACAATGCCCAATCGTAGTAAATCTGTTATTAAAGCGTTTTTTCCAATTTTCCAAAACAACTATCAGACGAGATGTGTGATACGTCGCACCGTTCTGTTGAAAGAAAACATTGTTTATGTCAGTATTATTCAGTTCAGGCAAAAGATATTGCTATATCGTTCACCATTAACAGTAACACGATTTCCATCATCGTCTTCAAAAAAATAAGGTCCAATCACACCTTGAGCCTAAAAACCGCACCACACAATGATCTTCTTAGGATAAAGAGGTGCTTCCTGAATCACAGAGGTTTTTAATCACCCCCAATCCTACAGTTATGCTTGTTTATAACCCTATTGAGCCAGAAATGGGCTTCGTCGGAAAACAGTATCTTTTCTGCAAAACGTGGATAGGCTTCCAACTGTTCAAGAGTCCAGTTCGTGAAACTTCGCAAACAATGACCATTTGCCTTCAGATCTTCAGTGATTTGAATTTTATAAGCCTTCAGATGGTGATCTGCATGCAAAATTCTCCACGCAGTCGTCTGAGAACGACGTGGGGTAGAGAGATTCGAATCATCTCTTACACTTTGACATACAGTAGCAATATTGACCTCCAATCGGGCAACTGAGTCAGTTTGTCCAAACCTTTGCATTAAACGATAAAGAGATCGTTCGATTGATCGATTATGTTGACCATAAACTTCTCGCAACGCTCGAAATGTTCGGCGAACCGAACATGCATTTTGATGGTAAATACGAATTATTTCTAAGCGCTGTTAAATCGTTAATATGTCCATGTTATTATTGACATAATGTACTGAACTCATTTGTTTATCAATTTTTGACATTTACACTCCAAAGCAATCTTGTTTTTAGCATTAAAATTTTGACGCCCTAATTTGGAAACCCGATATTAATAAATTGTTATTTAGAATAAGTATGTGCCAGCAGTTTTATTTAAACTATGGTACTTTTACACGTACCTACTAATAATAGATGGACGCCGAAGACATATGGCCAAGGCTATACGTATGTATTAATGCCTCACCAGAAGCAAATTAGGTAAGATATAAAAAAGGTTTGGTTTAAAAATACATTTATGTTCTTCAATGCAAGTATTACTGCTGTCTGTTTCCTAAATAGAATATAAGAGAAGCTGATTCTCTAAAATTCCAAATTGCTAACGACAAATGTTACAATATTACACAGCAAACTATAGAATAATAGTCTTAAAATTATGAATGTTACAAATACAATTCCAGTTTGCATACCGACATGGCCTATTAAATTTAGAACAGCCTATATCTAGGCTAGAACCTTTAAAATAAGAATTTGATTAAAATTACTATATTTTGGTTTTATAAACACAAAAAAATCTCAAAACGATAAATTCATTGGATAAATTATCTTTTAATAAAGACTTTATAACAAATTTATATAATTTAATTTCAAAATTAGAAAGCACTGTATGAGATTTATTTTGAAAATTGACACTATTTTTTTTTACTAATTGCAACTTATTGCTTTTTCTTCAATAGCCTTCAGATGAGGTAGACGCCATAAATTCTCAGTATGATATAGAAAAAATAAACTTGGTAAAATATAACAATTTTTATTTTTCAATATACGAGGTGTCGCAATTAAATAACCGGACTGACGCTACTATCGGCAAACGGCGAGCTCGCCACGGCACCTTTGAACATGTCTGTGCTTGTAGATGCTTCCCCACCCTGAGCTCGATGGGCACGATTGTACGTCGCTCAGTCCCGCTGTAGTAATCATCCGTTCAAATCCTTACGCTAGCGTCGCGTCGGAAAAATGCAGAGTGTTCAAATCGAGGAACGAGTTAACCTCGGTTTCTTGTGAAACACGAGGTTCTAACTACCCTTTGTGAACGAGTGAGAAGACGAAGACCCGATTTATGGAAGAGCAAGTCCTGGATGCTCCACCAAGACAATGCGCCAGCCCATTCTGCCTTGTCTGTGAAGGCGTTCTTTGCGAAATCCGGCATCACTCGCCCGAGCTGGCCCCCTGTGACTTTTTTTATTTCCTAAGGTAAAATTGGAGCTTAAGGAGACAAGATTTAACAGTGTGGAAGCGGTGAAAGCGAAAGCGACGAAGGTTCTCAACAAGCTGACAGAAACGGACTTGCAGCACTGCCTTCGACAGTGGAAAATTCGTATGGAGCGTTGTAGGGATCGGCAAGGAAAGTACATTGAAGGGGATAAACTTTGTAATGTAATTGGTAATCAATAAAATGTTTTGTAGCACCAGTCCGGTTATTTAATTGGCATACCTCGTAATCTCCCCTAACTTCAATACATTCTTCATACTTCAATACAAGATAATATTTCATCAATTAAATCTTTATCTGAGAGGTTTCTGTAAATGAGTAGTGGATTTTCTCGTTTAAATCTTGTTGGTGACATTTCGGACCACAGAATCATCAACAAACAACCTCCTGGTTAAGTCACTGCATTCGTTCTCGTATGCTAATATCATTTGATTGAAAGTTATCGAAAAGTTAGTTTCTATTTGGGTAAATTATCAAAATTGGCTGTGAAATAAAACAATCGCCGGTCTTTCGCGATTTAAAATAAAAGAAAGATGAACGACGCCATAAATTTTCATCAATCTTTATTCGGTCTTGGTTGAATCAAAGTTTGTCTTAAATCCAACCCCAAGATAAGTGTTCGTTTGTGCATTTAAAGTCTTTATTAGAAGTAAAAAGGGTTAAATATCCGGAGCAGGCAGTTCCTGTGTTGGGTATATAAACAGAGGGTTTATATACAGTGGCATCGTTCGAAAGTTTCAAGGTTAGTTAATTTTCAAATCTTAAAATTCGTTAATTTCATTTTACTGAGTTGGAAATTCATTCAAAAATTGCCGTAAGGGTATCTAGGGATACCCCCGAACCTACAAGAATCATTTATTCGAATTAAATTAGAAAATTTGAGAAAAACCCCCGAGAAAAATATTACAATAGATTCTGGAAGGCTAGGCTGGCCCATTAAAGGAACTTGAAACAACATGAATCAAATTTGAAAACGATTTCGACGGCTACTTTGTGGAATACTTATGTATAATATAAACAAATTATTAATATCCAATATGTTTTATTTAAAAATCATGTTTTATTTAAAAAATCAAACTTGTATTGTGTATAGCGGAAATTGAACACTTTGTGTGTTTGAACATAGTTTTATGTTATATAGAACTTGTCTCCCAATATTTTCTATTTGAAACCTTTTTTATAAATTCCTCAGGAATAATCTTCCGCTCACGCACTAGCTGGGCATGCCGTATTTAACACATGAAATTATTGAAAAAAATAAATTTAGGCATGGTATCTTTTTATGTCTTTATATTACATACTACAAATATTGAAAAGAATTCTCACAGCAAGCTTTATTAATTTTACAAAGGTTGTATTATTTTAAATAACTTCATTGTTGCATACTTAGTCACACATATCACATTCATTGATTTTTGCCGTTTATTCGAAATGAGATAAATGAAATAATGATACGACATAGGTCACATGATAAAATCAATTTACCGAATCGATATCCTAGGATTACTATCTTTATATAATCGTTAATGTCACGTATATAGACGCAATAATAATAGTTATGTATCTACATTCTATTACATCAGCTCAAACCTACCATTAATAGTATTAATTTCACAATGGCCAGCTCCCATAAAATAATAATTTACCTATTATGCCTTATCTAAGCGTAAAGATCAGATAATTCTATATAGGAGTACTAATTCATAAGGAGGCGAACAATATTACTGATAATTCTAATATAAATCTAAGCTTTTGTTTCTCAATTTGCGACTGCATGTTTGGAATTTTAACAAATTTTTCGCTGTTAATAAATTTGTAGAGAAACGAATCTAGTAAACCTATTATTCCTCTGGGCGTTCTTTGCAGAACTCGATTCTATTATGGTAACCTTTTATCTCAGTAGCAATTTTTTCTTCTTCCTATTGAGCACATTTTCATACATTGAACTGCGGTTGATATGCGGCGGTTGTTTTCTTAATGATTGAAAATTGATGAAAAATCCATAATATAGAAATTAAAATAAGAGAAGTATTTTCAGTTCTCTCGTGGATATTTAATTGCAGGTAGAAAGTTATATGTTTAAGGAAACTGTAAATGTTGCTTCTGAAAACGTGAATTTGAAACTAGATTTTTCAACATAAATTTAATACAGTATATACGTAGTGTAGGCGAAAATATCCAAAAATATTGGAAAGTTATAGTGATTATTTAGAATCGATCATTGCCTAATTTCTTTGTAAAAGACAATTAAGATCTTACACTTTCTACCTCATTAAATTCTACTTGATTGGCATTTCTGATAACCCCCGTATATATTGTAGTGATATTTTGGAATGAATATCAATTAATAATTGTATTTTAATAAATTAAATTAATCAAATTATGTTAAATTATGTCAGGGTTTACTTTCAGTTGTAAAAGGTGGGAAATCTCACTTATTATCTTTTTGCAATCAAACTATTTGATAGAAAAATGAAACGATTCAATAATTTTAAAGATAGACAGTGATTTATTAATAATAATTTTGATATAAATTTAAAACAAGGTAAATTATATTTCTTTCAGACAATAGTAGTTAAACAAAAACCCTAACCGATAGCTATTTATAGGTTAAATTGTTAAGTTGAAATTTGTATATTTATGAAATCGGATTTTATAATTAAATGAATGGATTTAGTTTCAAATTTTTATTTATTTGGCCAAATTTTTAATAATGTTCGGTACCTGTGCACTGATGTATTACTTCGGCATCTATTTTTTTTTGGATCGTAACCGGTCTTCAATAGATGGACTGGAAGCTTGGTCTTCGAGTCTACACGGTCTTACAAATTACAATTGGGGAAGGCTTTTGACATGTCCTACTGCAGCTTATTTGAAGTAAAATTTCATTCATATTTAAGTATTTGTAGAAATTATCCAGGAATTTGAAAATTAGTTGTGTGTCGAAACTTGTTTATTTTCTGTCTGATCACTTTTTCTTTTCTGAAGCCTCAGTTGACTATATTTTCATAAATAAGCTTGCCTCTTGTATGTTCATTTGAAATAGTTTCATGTTGTAGGTACGGTAGCGCAATATAAATGTGGTTACCATGAAAACGATGATTTTAAATCCATTAACTGTAGTGTTTAGCAAATTGCCTATCCAATTTCGACACATCTTCAATTAATTATTTTTAAAGAAATATAATTTATATTTTGTTAGTAAAAATTTGTATCTCATTATACACGTTGTTATCTGGTCTCTTTTTTTTTAACGAAAAACTCTTTTGCGCATCTTATTGCGTAAGACAAAGATAAAATTATACCGCACTAGGGGAAAATTGAGGGTAGAAGTCTACAACACTGCTTCACCTTATCAAAATAAGAAACTGCAATGATACAAACTTCACCTTGACAAAACGTCTAAATATATCACAACAATATATTGTGTAGTGGTGTATACTTACATCGTTCAACGCAGCTGTCATTCGAGCACATATACTCGGTCAATGTGAAATTTCCTCTGGCGGATATTAGTTCTTTTTCAGAAGCCTCTATTCCTCCCCGAGCCTCCGATCTTCGGAGTGGGAATATTAAATAATTAATTAATTCCAGACAACGACAAATGTGGGGTAATGGGGACGAAACTCCTCTTCTGTACAATTTCTCTACTTCGTAAATCTTGAAAATCAATGAAAAACGTTCCTACAACAAACAACAGGGTAAATTCAGAGGCATTTCGAGCATGATTTCATAAATAAAATACCTTTCGCAACGTTTTTGTCAAGTACGTCGGAGAAATTTATTATTGGACAGCTGCCATTGAAATTCTGAATCACAGAATGTCATATTTGGGTCACCCAGTCCGCGTCACTACATTCATTACATTATGCCAGATTAACAAATAGGTTTATTTATCGGAAATTCAGCATCAAATTATGTTTGGAAAAGAATTATCAAAATTTGCTGTGGACAAAACAATCGTCTTCGCGAGATAACTCGTATTTTGTGTCTGTTCCAAGTTTCAAAGTGTGCAATACTCAAATCATAGTAAAAAATTCATGGTAGAAGTGAAGGTTGGTGTTTGAAAATTGGAAGTGCCCCGTGAATCCCATACAAACATAAAATTTATAGGACATCGTCTTAGAAATCCAGGTTAGTTTTGCATTTTTCCGAACCCCCAGTTCATCTAATTATTTAAATAATTTACAAAAATTCAAAAAGTTCCCTGTTCTAAAACATTACAATTGCTTACGCATTGTCTGCAGCTCTTCATTTGGGAGTGACAATTCTGAATTTTACTTTTAGTAAACGGACCTGGAATGTGACCAGAGGCAAGTCATCGCAATTAAACCTGTTTACAACTAATGTAAGGATCTCCTTTCCAATCTACTGAATCGCAAGCAGTGATAAAAGTTCGTAGAAAATATACCTTAACTACCTTTTATTATATAACAACATTATATAACATTTTGCCAAGGATGTTTCTTGATCTTTGTAGTTAATATCAAAAGATCAACATCTACTTTTCCCAAGAGACAATAAAACACGATTCTAACCTCCGGTTTACAGAAAGTGAATGAAATATCTAATCAGGAATTAGCAGGTCAACCTCTAATTAACTTAATTTTGTGACGTCACTAATCACGATTAGACACTTTAATCATAGATTAAGTCAATTCCTGAAATACCACTTTGACATCTGTCAATATTGAGGCGAAAAAAGTAAAACATCAGGGAAGTAGCTGTTACAAGAATTTCTTGAAAATAGAACAGACGATCATATAAATTTAGCCGTTAACATACGCTAAAATAGCTTCTTGCTGCGGATTTTCCCAAACGTAATTTTAATTCTAATCAGTTAATCACGAATTAAACCAACTCAAAATCTATACGTGAACAGTAATTAATTTAATTACGAATTAAATGTTAATTCAAGATTAACTTAATTCAGAATTAAAAAGTATTTTGTAAACCGAGGGTTAATGTTTTGTTTTAAATAGGAATTACTAATAGCCCATGTCATCAATTTTTATCGATTACAGAATTGATCCTTTATTCCTTTACAATATTAACATCAAATCTCATTAACGGACAACACATTCCATCGAAACGCGAGCATTGACGACCATTAAAATCATCGATTAAGCACATCCTTCACAAACACACGTAGATGTGCTAAGAAATGCCGGAGAGGTATGGGAGAACGGTATCACATCGTCCTCCTAATGGTAACAAAGAAGAATTCCCATAACATTTTCCCTCTCGACATTAATGGCTAATCATTTGCTAAATCGATAAATCAGCGATCAGTTACCAAGTTGGCGGTCAGATGCCGCTCGCTGACGTCATCTTTACGACAGCATTAGCCGGTCCGCGGAGCCCGAACGCAGAGTGTCGGAGCTAAAGCTCGTTGCTGTTGCACCTTCATTAGGCAAGTGGTTAGATTTATGTGTCGGCGAGATCAAAGCGGTCGCTAGGTGTGAGACCAATTGTTCCCGTGACAAAACACTGCTAGGCAATTTACAGGCTCTCTTTTGACCGTCTCTTTTCTGCGTTTCGTTCCTTTCTCTGAAGCGCTCGAGACGTAACGTATATTCTCGGTTGGTAAGTTAGAAATGCTTCTAAGTGCGCACGAAGATGGTATGCGATGGATAAGTTATTGGCTCTCTTGTGGTAATCCGCTTCAATTTGTTCTTTTACTGCGCTTAGGGAAATTATGCATGCATTAGCAGTATAAGGTAACAAGTTATTCCTAGAACGCAGTTAATAACATATGTCAGGAAAATTTGCTAAAAAGCTTTCAAGCGATAATAATTTGGTAAATAGAAAATACAGAGGCATATGAGGAGTCAAAAAGTTCTGGTATTATAACTTATATCATTATTCATATAAGAACATCCAACAGATCTAATTAAATTTAATATTATACATGGTAAACCATTTATTTTTGAACAGCTCGAAAACTCTTCATTTTAGAAAAAAAGTGTACCAAATGAAAATTATTTGGTGTCAATCAAGAAACAAAATTGTCACATTTTACAGGTTAATCTTGACCAAGGATAGTAAATAATAATGATGGTGTGTGGAATAGTGTGGCAAACACTAAATTATCGGCACATTCCGCACCACACAAGTTGTTTGATTAATTCGAAACAATTGGTTTGGGGAATTCGAGGAATCCCATTGTCAACCGTACGACCAAATGATGTGAGAAAAAGATTTTAATTAAAAGATATTTGCAAGTACCTACTTTTACCGTCTATATACCCTAAAACATGCCATATATACGAAACTAAAGTAAAGGTTCCTGGCTATAGCATAAAACGTAAACGTGCAAAGTAACGTTCTTAATTAATTTGAGATTTTCTAATTTAATATTATGCCTGGTTTCGTTTGTATGTTATGCTACACTCGATTCGATCCTTCCGTAGGTGTAATGGGTTATATGTTCTTTAAACCTGGTGTCTATCGCTCATTTCGTTCATCCAATATATGCTTTATCACAGTTACCGCATGCGATTTTGTTAATTCCCGAGCTTTCCTTCGTATTCGGTTTATCTCTTGGATTATCTAGAAGGTTTTCAAGTATATTTTGCAAAGTGCAATGCTTACTGGATCGCTTCAACGCGGAAGGCGACGCATTTTTAAGCAGAATAGTGACTGATGTTTAAAGAAAATGCAACCTCACCTATGGTAACTCGCCTATTTGCTGTAACCATCTCTCGAGCTTGCTGAATGTTGTCGTCGGTGGTCGAGGTCGACGGCCGTTTAGTTCCCTCTTTTTGTGTTACGCTCGTGCGGTCCCTTTGAAACATTTCGATCCACAAGAAAACGCTCTTACGAGATAAAGCACCGTCCCCGTATTGTGACAAAAGTCTCCGGTTAATTTCAGTACTTTTCACATCCTCTGACCACAAAAATCGGATCACTGCTCGTTGTTCCTCTTTGTTGCAAACTAATAGCAGAACTGACATGCTTATGCCGTTGTAGCTAGCAGACAAATGACGCGATTGTGATTAAATTCCGCACACATGACCACAGAGGGGCTAACTCAACGCATCCGCAAGCGGCCGCCACAACGATAACCTTCAAAGCTTGTTATGGCGAAAGTGTAGATAATATTTGACTTACCCTCGTACTTACATACATATGTATCATTATAATTATGTGTAACGCTGCGAAAGGTTGATGTATACAGACCGTATTTATTCTCAGACCTCGGTATAAGTCGAACGTGTGTAAACGTCAACAAAAGTTAAAATGAGGAGAAACTGTTGCAATAAATCAATAATTTCATTCGTTGAGGTAGCTAATGCCGATTCCTCTGTATATGTAGGTACATACGTTGTGTTGTGGGCCGCGCAACCTTATTCCCAACCTGACGCGAAGCGCTCTATGCCAGGCCTAATTATAAAGCCTAATTGTACGTCTATCTTTGGATTTTGTAGTCAATTTATAAATATGTTATTCTCTAATTCAAACTTAAGCTCCACATTCTATTTACATTTGTTAATAAAATATTTAAGGATCTTAGCATTCTCATTCAACGTTAATTCATATACCGAAAAACTTCATTTGCATGTTAAATTGATTTATCACATAATTAATCGATTTTGTATTAATAGCACCTTTTTATATAACCATACGTATATTCCGCGTATTTAAATCTTTTAGAACTCCTTCTCCCGATCCTTTGATCTATACCGCCTGTATATTATTCTTGATTCTCTCTTTTAACGTTCCCCCATCATCTCTCTAACTTTTATTGCTGTTTATCTACACTCAGGCGAATAAATCATAATTTCCTCACAACAAATTATCAATTTTCCGTCTGTGATCTTTGAATTTTATTGCCGAGGACACAGAACCTTCAAGGATCACCAAAATAAGAACATGTTGAGGATACCACGATGCATGCATGTATTTATATAGATTGGTATGGATGTATATACTATATAAATGTCACAGACGGAATTAATATTTCGCAGAGGGCTATTTTTTTTGTTTCGGGTCTCCGTACGTTCTGATTTGCGCCATATCCTTGTCCCTCTTGTATGGTGGTTACGTACAGCCTACATGAACACTGCCACATTACACTACGTGCGTGTTATATTGACGACTTATCTGGTTTGTATTACGTCGTGTACAACGCATGTTAAGTGTATATTATTATTAGCGTGTTCGACTTGAAAGTTAGGCCTGCCCTGTTTCCGGTTGTCATTTCGAATTAGTCTTTTGATAAATACAACCCCGCTAATATCTTGTCCTTTGTAGATTGACTACAAAAGCAATCTGGAAACTGTTGTACAATTTAAAGTAACAAGGACTGAATCTCCTACAGTTTATGTCCAATTTGTATGATTCAATCCAATCTAATCTCTAGCAAAGCCTAAACTTGACAAATGGCAATATACGAAACGTTTCCTCCGGGGAGCGTCAGATATTTATTAGCATTTAAATTGTGCTTACAAAGTAGGATTCAAAAAATTGTCAATAATACTTTCTTTCAAAGAGTAAAGTAACGTTCACATGTCGATTTTTCATAATTTTTTTGTAAAAAAAATTGTATTTCTTATTTTTCATTCTCTGATTAGCCTGATTCTTCTAGATCGTCATCTTCTTTTTGTAACTTCCAACAAATGTCATCCAAAAGAGCATATAACTTTTTGCCGCTGTATCAATGTTCGAGCCTCGCCGTCACTTGATGAAAACTCTCGCCACGCTCATTGGATTCGTTTGGTGATTGCTTCGCGAATTTTTCTACATGGGAATGCAAAAAATAAATTTTTAATGACATTCGAACATTTAAATGGTGAAAAACAGTGAGCATGTTTTCAATTAGAATGTGCCAATTTTCGGATCGATGAATTCCGAGAACATTGTCAATAACCGCTTTCACACAATCCCATGCCGCAAGCTCCATGTCAATGAGTGCATTTCCAAATCGTTTGTTCCTTATCAAACGACGACATTTCAATAGATCAACATTCAGATTCAGACATCTACCTTCTTTTGTTTTCATTCCACTTAACCCTGGAAAAATACGACGCAATTCGTTGAACGCTGGGTTCAATGCTTTTATAAATTTTTTAACATTTCCTAGTTTGATGTGAGCGGTGGTAACAAAACCTTTTCGATCGGCACAAGCGGAATCTCAATAATGTTGTTTTGTTGCAACCTAAATTCCTCACGCCAGTTCCGTTCGTTATATTGGTCGCCGGCAAAACGGGCATCCCACAAGCACATATTTTTGGTATAAACCGTTTGCACACCTCTTAAAAGAGGCACCACTTTTATGTCGGCACAAATTTTCCAATTTTGGTCATTATATTGCACTAGATCGATGATTTTTTTAGCGATACATATGTCTCTCTTGTATTGCTGCTCAGTGCAATCGGAATGGAATTTTTTGAATTGGTGTTGTGTAGCAGAACCGCTTTCAAACTGCTTTTTGACGACTCGACAAGCGTTCGCCAATGCTCGGGATTATATTCATTTTGCATCGTTAAAATCAAACCACGGATATCATTGCAATAAGCGAGTAGTCTTAATTACACATTTTCCACACACGTAACAAAAGGTATTCAATTTAGAACATTTATCCATTTTTGATATCTCAAATTAATTGATTTTACAAGCCAATACAATGAACAATCTCGAACTTTTCACTATTCACTTCGGTTTGGGTTATTTGCTTTAATATTTAGATATTAACACTTTGACTTCTGAAAACAGACTGAGCTCTCAGCGGTTAACAGCGCCCCTTATATACCCATTTGATCAAGTGGCAGTAGCGGGGTTGGAAGTTTCTAGAATGTTCACGAATGGTCCATGAACGTTCCATGGAAGGTTCTCTCCTCGGCCGTTGATCAGATTTTCCAGACAATCCCAGATTGTGCCAGAAGGTTCTTTGGGCCTAACATCTTTAAATTGAAATTGCTCGAAAACGCGAGCTATCTTTTAAAAACGGTTGGCATCATTGGATTCGGCGCACTTGAATTTGATTTACTGTCCGGGTGTCTAGTTTGTTGCATTTTGCAGCTAGCACAGTGATAATTGCTGTACGGCCTAACTATACATACGTCAAATTACGGCAGTACCAAGGCGTTGTATCAATACATTCTACCATTCACAGTGCAGGTGCCGGTAAGCGTTTGCTAAATTCATGTCAGTTAACACGTTCGTGTAGATTTCTATGCATCTCTTGAGGTTATGATAATCCTATTGATTAATTTCGAATTTTTTATTTTCCTGTAATAAAACAGCACCTATTTCAGCTACAGGTGGATTCCTAAACTAGAATGGTCACAGAACCTCATCAAGAAGATTTTAAAATATTTGATGTAATTATGTATTGATGTAGCAATAATCCAGCTACAAGTAACATGGGATTGTAAATCAGCAAAACCGTGGGCTTAAATACAGGAAATGTAAACTCAAAATAGCGCTCAAAGCCAAGCTTGAGAAGGCACCAACAAGTGTTCCTTGTGATTTAAACATTTCATTCAACTCTGTAACGTTGTTATCGCCTGAATTGGCATTGATTGTAAAACACATAAAGATGCAAAGTTAGGTATTTGCTTTAAATCTGTATTTCGTGGGACCAAAAATATATGAATACCTAGGCAAATCACTACATTTACCAAGTATAAGGACATAAAGACGTATAACACTAAATTGGTTGTTTCAAATGGCCTATACAACTTTATATATTCAGGGAAGCTCGAGCATGCATATTGCGTAGTCGAAATGAAGTTATTTTGTTTTGCATCAGTAAAGTTGGAATCGTAGTGTTTCATAAGATAGGAGTATATGACATTAACCTTAAAAATTTGCTGTGATGCTTTTCGCAAAAAGCATCCGTATAAATTGAAAACAACCTAAATGGGATATGTTTCGAGACATAACACTTGCTCTAGAAGAAGATTTAGAGATGTTATACAACATAATTGGTGCTTTATATGGTTTTAACCTATACGTTAGAGTTTTGGTGACTGTTATCCACCACGTATTTCTAGCGGAATGTTTATTAAGATTTTTCATAGGTTTTAGAATTTTGTATCCATTAAAATGTACTAATAGAGTTAACATTCTAAAAGAGAAGGATGCAAAAATTGCTACTTTAGGATATTTGTAATTTTTGATTTGTTTCAAATATATAGTTTATAGAATTATTTTCTTCTTTTTCAAAACAAATAGAATACATATTTCGTTATCTGATACAAAATAATTCCATCATATTCGTATTATGCATTCTATAAAGGAACTGTATCAAAGCATACAGAGATGTAAAGTAACAATTAAATTTATAAGCAATGTAATAGGTGTGTTTAAAGAAAGAATAAAATGTTATAATTCCTTGATATCTCCTTGATTTGACTTTCTAATTATGGACATGGTATTATTCTTTTTTGTTAGAATAGAATAAAATTTAAATAAATTAGGTTTTGCGTTTACGTGTTCATTTCTATTCCTTTTTTTGGGATAATTTGCTATAAAACAAATATCATATTTACAATGCTTTCTTTATGTAGCTTGGTTTAAATTTCTTCACTCCATCACTTAAAGATTCATAGGCTCCCGTATCCATACATGCAAATTTATAATTTGCATCACATACAGCAACTAAAGTACTAAAAGCGTTCTTATAATTGCAATATAAAGTGCCAGAATTTTTAGGTTTCTTATATGAATGTGCATGCCTTCTATTGCATTTATGCAAGTAGGAGACTACCTCGGGTGGTAAGTAGTATACAGGCTGTCCACAGTTCACACAATCCACAATCCATAGCGCTTCAAATGTTTTTCGAAATATATGACATTCATTTTGCATATAAGAAAAAATGATCAGGATCATGGTTCAAGATTTCCTGAATCAAATTTTAGGTAGCCCCCTTGTTGTTTCTTTTGAGTATTGATGGGCCAATGTCTTCTTTTTCTACAATGTGATCGTCATGATTATTGCAGAAACTGCAGAAACTTTTTTTGTTTTATATATGCTGAGATGTTCTTTCAAACTTTAAACGAGGGACCGTTTCAAGTTTAATACGTTATACGTTATAATTACTTGTGAATTAATAAAATAGCATTCTTATTTATGATTATACAATTTTCTAGAAATATGAATATAATTAATGAGGACTTGTTTTGTTTACTTCTCGTACAAGTTCGTCAATTATACGAGGGAAAGTCAGTAAGTAGGTCACAAAAAGCTGTTATATATTTCAACATAGTCTCCATCTACATTGATACACTTATCCCATCGCTTTATTAATGCCTCAATGCCTGGTGCATAAAAGTGTTTGGGCTGCCGTCTGAACCACGTGCGTAGCTCTTGTTGAACATTATTATCACTCTGGAAATGTGTTCCGCCAAGATGCTTTTTTAGTGGACCAAACAGATGGTAGTCGCTTGGGGCTAGGTCGGGACTGTAAGCCGGATGTTGAAGAAGTTCCCACCCTAATTCTTCAATTCTCGCCTGGGTCAACTGGGCCGAATGCGGCCTGGCGTTATCGTGATGCAGCAATATTCCTCTCGTCAGTAGACCTGGACGTTTTCGTCGAATTGCATCCAGAAGCAACAACAAAACTCTACAGTATGATTCAGCAGTCACGCTCTCATTTCTATTCTGGAAATGGGTTAGGAGCATTCCTTGAGAATCCCAGAACACGGTAAGCATAACCTTACCAGCTGAGGGTACAACCTTGAATTTCTTTGTTGACGGTGAAGAAGGACGTTTCCATTGCATTGAAGCACTCTTTGTTTCGGGTTGGTAGTGGTACACCCATGATTCATCACCAGTAACAATCATGTTAAGCATGTCCTCCCCTTCCTCTGCGTACCTAGAGAGCTGTTGCGAGGACAAGCCCATTCGAATCCTTCTGTGTTCCTCGGTCAGTTGTCTAGGAACCCACCGTGAGCAAACTTTTCGGAAATTCAAACGATCGTGCATCAGTTCGTAGGCTAAACCATGAGAACACCCTATTGCAGTTGCTATGCTGTCTATTGTTACCCGCCTGTCAGTTCGAATCATCTCTTCCACCCTTCGAAGTATTACATCTGTCGCAATCTGAACGGGGCGGCCACTTCGCTGACCGTCAACAACTTTTGAGCGCCCTTGTGAGAATTTCTCGACCCAGTTATACACGGCTTTACGCGACAAACACTTTTCACCGTAAACAGGAGACATTTCCTTATGGATATCTTTTGCAGGGAGTCCTTTTGCCCAGAAGAAAACGCACAATAGCACGCTGCTCTTTCACAGTACACTCTTCGAGCACGGTTGCCATTTTAACACTGCTTGCGTACGCGCACGTCAACTGTCACTTGATTATCATTAAGCTGGATAGTGCTGCCCCCCAATGACAGATACGGAAAATACCTCTCTGCTATTTTCAGCTTTCCCACAACAGTTTGGGACCTATTTAATGACTTCCCCTCGTATGTATAGTAACAACATGAAAGTACGAAGGCATAGAACTACTTCTTCTTTCATTGATTATTAAAATTAGGTATTATGAAACAACGTAAACGACATGAACATATTTACGATTACAAAGTTACAACAACGAAATAGCGGGCCTCTCCAAAATGATATCAATTTGCAATGTTTGATCACAATTTGGACTTCAGCTTGACAAGAAAGTTACATATCTTCCTTCTCCAAAGCAAATCTTATTGTTTTCATTGATAGCCAAATTGTGGCCATTTAAACAAACATAGCTAACTAACATCCAACTTTTGTCATCCGTATCTCGAGTTTGCAATTTGTAATAAACCCACCTATATCCGTTCATTATAACATGAATTTACGTAAAATTTTAGGTTATGTTTACATGTTCTATTCTTATGCACTACCTCGCTACTTGGTGCACGAAATAATTGATCGAGCTACTGTTCGAACTATGTTAGTCAATTTTAAAACACAGCGCAGTACTCGAGTCACTGTTCGTGCAATTATACGATAAAGTAAACCGAAATGTCAGTTGTCAATATGTCACGAAATTATTTTAAGAATTATGGTGGAATATTTGTAAATAATTTCGGGTTACCCTATGCGAATGCTACTCAAGCATCGGAATTTTAATTTTCGTACCTTCCGTTAAAGTTTTTGTTAAAACTGAGTCAGTTATTGAAGTTAAATGCCATTTTCAACGACACATTACTGTTTGAAGCAGCCCTTTGCGCTGTACTTCTTAGGATTGCAAAGTGACGTACAAGATCACTGCAAGATCCAATTAGTTAACACAACCAAATTATAGTTACCCCAACTAAAATCTACGTTTGAATATGGGCAAACATCTATCATGTTGTTTGAAATAAATAATTTTGTTGATTTAGTTTGATTGTCCCCAAAATGTACTTTAACTTAAATATTCTACATTTCCTAAGCGCTGGAAGATTGCACGCATATGTCCCGTTTTTACGTGTGATCTGGCGGATGTTAAAAATTATAGACTTACTACTTAGAATTACTTTACGGAAGATAAACATGGCTTCTTTCCGGGGTGTTCCACTGTAACCAACCTCGCCTGTATTTCCCAAGACTTCGCAAAAAAACTTGTTCGTGGAAGTCAGTTAGATGTCATATATACTGATTTTTCAACAGCGTTTGATGCAATTGACCACGAAACTTTGCTTCGATAGCTGAGTTACTGGATTATCCGCTCCTTCTAGAGCCTAGGTACCAGATTGTAAACTGTTTTCTTTATCAGAACCAAATAATTATTGTGCTATTTTCCAGGTGATCTACACAGTGGTCCTAAAGTGTACCCCCCCCCCCCATGCTAACCTTTGAACGACAGAAGTTAGCGTTTAAAAAAAAAGGTAGATTTCTATTTTTCGTGAACTTACTTTTACCGTTATCAGCTGTTAAATTGTATCTCCGGTGTCATCGGAAGTGACGTCGATTTTCTCATTTCAAATAGAATAGCCTGTATATTTGTACGTTTCTAGAAACGTAATTGAAAGGCGGATCCAACGATATCACATGTGTTATACTTTAACTTAAGAAACGTTACAATAAACAGCAATAACAGTTTTGGTAATCTGTGTTTGTTGTTACACAAAGTTGGCTAGGAAAGAGCGCCAAATTATTTCTTGTGACACCAGATTGATCTAAAGAGCTAGTTGCTAAGCAAAGTAATAATAACAATTGCCAAACTGTCAAATCTCAATTCCGAAGGCGTAAATTATTCTTGTTATTTATTGTTATTATAACCTGCGTTTGTCATACTTTCGTTCTTTATGCTCGTTATTATTTGACGTCATTTTAACTTGTTTTGTTAATTGTTGTTTCTTCTTTACTTTATTAAACTTTATTGTAATTAATTAATTGTTGTAGGTTTGTTTAAATTTGTTAGTTTTTGATGGACAATGTGTTTAAGTGTCAGTTTTTTATTTTGTTGATTTTACAATGGCCTCCGCACGGGTCACGTAAGATAAACAACAAGTTCCTAATTTTAATGTTCGCTGAACTTGGCAGCAACTACCAGGAAGTGGAACATAATGAACACTGCCCTTGTACAGCCGGAAATATTTGAACTTTGCGCTAACAATAAGTAAGGATGGATCATGTAAAATTTACAGGGCGAACTGCTTTAAGGAAGATAATATGATTTAAATTATTGTACAATTTCTTGCGCAACCATGGCAAATAAGGTGATAATTATTGCCAGATTTACACAACGTTAAAATTGACCCAGTAATTTTGCATGGTTCGTACCGAAGCCAATTGTTACAATTTGCTTAGCAACGAGCTCTCTAGATCAGTCTGGCGTCACAAGAAACAATTTGGCACTCTTTTCTAGCCAACTTTGCGTAACAACAAAAACAGGTTACCAAATCCTTTATTGTTACATATCGTCAGAAAGTTGACGGTACTTCCGGTGACAGCGGAAATACAATTGAACTGCCGATAACGGCAACAGTAAGTTCACGAAAAATAGAAATAGGCATATTTTTCCTAAAAACGCAGATTTCAAGAGTTAGCATGAGGGGACACTTTAGAACCTCACTGCATATTATATTTAGCTAGTAAATTGTCACGCCAGTCAAGAGATTCCACTAACTGTATTTTATAAAAATCCAAGAATAATATGTTGGTCTGAGGTTGTTCAAGAATTTCCAAATTTTAATACATTTCATGTACTTCATTGGATTTTCAATACGACTATTTAGAAGATTTTCACATATTTCACTGTGATGAAGAGTGGTAACTCATTCGAAAAATATCGGTGTTAGAAAATGGAAAGGCATCAAATTCTCTGCAACGATTCCTGGTTCATCCAAAGAGCTCGTTCTGGGGAAACGAGTCGCAGAAATTGTTAATCTACCAATAGCATTCAAATCTCTATTTTGGAAGCGTAATTCAGACTAATGCACATATCTTAATTACGCGTATTTTTATTGTTCATTCTCGTTATGATTTCCTCTTACTTGTTTTTGTTTTAATGGATATTATTTGTTTGTTTTATGTTGTTTTCACGCAATATATTTTCCATCGTCATGTAAAGTATGAATGATGTGCCTTAACTTCCTCAATTATTCTTACCATTTACAATCGTCCCCAGACAGAGACGCAATAAAAATTCATCCTTATCTACGCTTAACAACGAAAATATATTAAAGGGTATACATTTTTTACGCACCCCATCCTAACTTTTATTGTTTTAGTGTGGTTTCCGTCAGTAATTCTCATATAAAACTACCTAATTTACTTCTTTTGTCCGAAATCTCTTTCACCGTACCCCGTACATAAGAAAACTCGTAAATACCGACCACCTAACCACGTTGTACAGCTAAAAAACCTGAATTTTATTTCCCCTAAATGTTTATTCCTTAAACTCTTAGTTATACCTCCTATGTATTTAGAATGGGTTGCTCAGTGTTTGTAGTTTCTGAACAGTGAGTCAGTTACCATTTTTATTGTTCTACAAATATTGAAACTACTCGCTGTTAGTTGGGTGTTTACTGTAGGTATTCTGAACTACCTAAAACTAAAAACGTTAACTAATTGGGAGTGTAAATATATAAAATGTATATTTTGTTTGTGTAACTCGTACAGGTAATATTTTCGGTAAACAAGATCTAAGAAGTATCGGTCAGATGAAAAAAATCTGGAAGGAAGAAATTGTTTCTTTTTTCTTCTTTTATCTTGGAATTGTTCAAGGTAATAGCCCAGGTTGGAACAAAGGAACCTCATTCGACGTCACCCGAAGGGGATAATACTTTTTTGAGCAAACATCAATCAATTAAGGTTTAATTACTTTTTCTTAAAATTGGCAATACTAAATAATTATAGTGTATGGGGTTGATGTAAGTAGTTTTTTTGAAGGTAAATCCATAGTAAAGATAATTATTGCTATGAAATTAAATCATTTAAAGATTTAAAGATTAATGGGTGTTTCTGCTTGTTTATGAAGAACGAAATGTAAGAAAGATTTAGAGGAATAATTATTGTATCTTATAGGGTGTGTATGTGGCAATGTTCTTCGTAACAGTTGAAAAGGACGTTTCACACGGTAGCAATTTTAGTATTAGGTTTTTTCTAAACTATCGAGCAACAATTTTTGCGCAGATCCATCTTCGTATGCAATTGTTATCGTGCCAATAGCCTTTATACTTGTACTATACTTTCCAGAAATACATTTGGCAGCAATGAATCACGTAGTAGATCATTATAGAAATGCGTTGTAATTCCAGATATAACCGACAAGTAAAAAATTTTGACCTTAGTAGTATGGCTGTACTATGTTGTGACTAAAGCGTGACAAACCGTGTTTACTATTTTACATACAAGGAATCGAGTGTACGTTCGGTTATTATCGGTCGATCGATGTGCGTGTACTATTTATAATGTTCGAGAAACTTGTGGAACCGTTCTGGGCGTACCGTGCAAAAGTAGACACAGTATTAATAAAAAAATAATAGATTCTTACCTTTTATTGACGTATCAATGACCACTGCGGTAATGTGCGACTGTCATGGTACGCCGCGTAGTACTGCAACATAAGCAATACTTCCACTGCCGATTCGGTCGTTCTCGTATACTTTGCAAATGATCGTTTAGCATCTAATGAACCAAGATTTGCGAAATTCAAATACTCCTGTATCTCTTCTGTGCAGTGTTGAATTCAATATATTTCTTCACATGCAATGCAAGAGGTACACCAGGCTTACGTCTAATGTTTTCGAAAACACACAATGAGAATCCGATAAGTAACCGCACATTCGAACTCCTCAATGTCTACCGCATTACTGAACTCTGCATCCACATAGGTACATACCCCCCCCCCGTACAGGCGTCTGTGCGGGTGCAACCGTTTATCACGCTTTAGTTGTGAGGAATTTTTAATATCTTCTTTGTTATAAAATTTAACTTTTTGTGTGAACAAATATCAGGTGATAATTATGATATTATTATTAAACAAACCTGTTGCTCAAACTTTTGAGACCTCGTGCAGTAAGAGATATAGTTAAAGGTGCTCTGAATGTCGGAAACAATGTTATAGAATCATTGAAAATATAATTAGTCTACGAGGGTAGACCGAAAAGCTTCAAGCCTCAACGTATCGATGACGTTATTCGTTAAAAATATTCCGGTAAGCGTTGAAAGATATTTTTGAAAATTTCTGCCATGTTGGATGCTCAATTGTTGTTTAGCAGTTGTTTATGTCAGTCGATGTTAGTGTTTCTGTAAAAATTAAACAAGTGGAATCTCGAGCCGAGTTGAACGTCGTTTACGACGACCCTATATAATCATTCGCCATAGTGAAATTTTAGGCAGATGAATTTAAATGTGGCCATAACAGTTTGATCAACGACAAACGTTTTGGTCAGCCAAAAACTGCAACCACTACTAGAACCACTGCTAGAACGTGTCTGTCATATACTGACTGAAGATTTGGGCATGGAAAAACTAACCGTCCGTCGGATGCCACGCATGCTCATTCAGGACCAAAAACGCATTCAAATGACCATTTCCAATGCACTGTTGAAGGAGTTTAAGCGAAAGAAGTCGGAGTTTTGGCGTCGATTAATTACTGTAGATTAAGCTAAGTACACCAGTGCACTCTTGAAGCCAAGGCACGGTTGAAACAGTGGGCTGCGAAGGGTGAATCGGCTCCGAAAGTGGCTAAAGCTGCCATGGCGACGGTTTTTTGGGATAGCTATGGAGTTGTGTTAATCGACTATCTTGAAAAATTAAAAACAATAACGGAGGTCATTACAATCGTAATGCCTATTTTGCAGAACAAGATGCTAAGTACCATCGCTGGGAAAAGTGTATAGACTTACAAGGAGACTATGTTGAGAAATAAAAATTAATTTGACAAAAAATGCTTCTTGGGCTGGAAACTTTTCAGATTGCCCTCGTGTGCTGCAGTAGTTAGTCGTTTCATTGCAATACCAAATGGGATTTTTATCAATTTTTAGTTGAAACATAAGTTTTGTCTATATGTATTTTATCCAGTGGCCAAACTTTATTACCGAAAAATTTCTGGACGGCTTCCTTTGTAATTGTAAAAAAATTAAAGCTTAATAAGACGTAATTATGGGTTAAGATGTTTGCTGCTATGGAGAAGCATTTTTTGTTCAATTTTTCTCTTATAGCCAGTTTAGCTTTATTACTTCTTTTATTTTCAAGTGAGCCAGCTGTGTATTTTCAAAGCAGCAAGTAAGTTTTGTTATTGTTGTTCTTTGTTTGAGCTTATAATCATTAAATTGGGATATTCAGCTCAACGCATGATACTAAAACTCTGTAGGGGTATGATCACGCGCATGTTATCTTCTGTCCTTCTTCCTCTGACTACGTCAGTCGATGACAACTTTTTCAGTTGCAGCTTGCGTTTTTAGGTAGTCTTATTGTTTTGTTTATTATGTTTGTTTCTTCAAAGAATGAAGGCTCTAAATGTACCTAACTATTGTTAGTTTCTTTGTAGTTTTATATCTCTATATTTCTAGTAAATAAGGTAACACAAACTCGTACAGTATACCTTTCCGTTTCTAGAATAAAATGGCACGAACAGTCGCTATAAAATGTTGCTGTCGCCGAGTTCTCATACTTTGTTAGGATTCCGTTTCATAGAGGTTCGCAAGCATTTACTTCCTAAGTTTCATGGAATATGTCGTCATTCACATCTTCCCTTCAGCTTGTGATTGCACTTTTGTTTCTGAAATACTAAGGCTTTCTTTAAACATTGCTCATAGGCTTAGTACAGACTGATTAACTGTCAAAGGTAGAATAGAGTAAAGTAACATTTATCTTAGTAATGGTGGTTGCAAGCGAAGTCCACTCTTTTACAATAACTCGTTTAATAAAATATCATCAGGCCCGAGTTATTCTAAAAGTAGGAAGTATTGTCAAATTAATAAATAAATACTAATAATAATTTGACAATACTCCCTACTTTAAGATTAACTCGGGCCTGATGATGGGATAATTGTCCCAATACCGGTCGCTTATATTTTACTAAACGAGTTATTGTGAGAGAATGGACTTTGCTTTCAACTACCATTACTATGTATTCCTCATACAGAGTCCCATTAGATCAATATCATTTATTGAATTGGTTGTGATATTAAACGTTTGAAATCAAGTGTTAGGTGTTTAACGGCAAAAAGTAAAATACGGTACCAAATTATTTTCACATACAATTTCAAGAGCAGTTTCTAGATTGGGTATACTTGGTTTATACAATACAGAAAACAAATGGACTGATGTATTTAACTCCAACATTCCGCATCCTAACAATGACAAATACCGATAATTATTTTATGGTTATGGTTTGGCTTTATCAGAACAAAATGAAATTTTGGACAAAATGAAGAATATGGTGAAAGATATGAGAAAACTAGATATTACTGGATTACGAGTATTGCCATTTCAAAAGGGGATCTTGTCTGTATAGCATCTTTAAAAAAACTTTTTATTGACCTACAACGTCGAATATTTATTAACCTACCACCTCAATCAGGATCCTTTGGAAGGGTTGTTTTCAATTATGAGAGTAATTGGGAATTTGCACAACCTCCCAAGTGCACTTCAATTTAAATATCTACTACGAAGTTATTTAATAGGCCGAAATGGTGAAATAATTTCGGATTGCGCTAACATACAGGAACAAACAAACAATACACCTGATCAAGCAAGCACTAGTGCAAGTATTCTGGATGGGTGTAAACATGTAGAATTACAGGTTATATCCTGGAAAATATTTGTTTATGTAATTTATGTGCGGACCTAAAGTGTCCTTTCAGAAAAAATAAATCGATTTCTATTTTTTATGAGCTAACTTCTGTCGTTATTGGCAATTCAATTGTATTTCCGGTGTCACCAGAAATTACGTCAACTTTTTCATTTTAAATAGAACGTCCTATATATGTTTACGTTCCTAGAAAGCTAATCGAAAGACGAATCCAGCGGTACCACATATGTTATACTTTAACTTAAGAAGTATGACAATATGCAGCAATAAAGGTTTTGGTAATCTGTTTTTGTTGTGATGCAAAATTGGCTTGGAAAAAGCGCCAAATTGTTTCTGGTGACGCCAGACTGATCTAAAGTGCTCGTTGCTAACCAAAGTAATTATAACAATTGAAAAACTGTCAAATCTCAATTCCAAAAGCGTAAATTATTTTAGTTATTTATTGTTATTATAACCTACATTTGTCATACTTTCGTTCTTTCTGCTCGTTATTATTTTATGCCATTTCAACCTATTTTGTTAATTGTTATTTCTCCTTTACTTTATCGAACCTTATTGTAATTAATTAATTGTGGTAGGTTTGTTTACATTTGTTAGTTTTTGATAGGCAATGTGCTAAAGTTTCAGTTTTTTATGTTGTTGATTTTACAATGACATCCACATGGACCACATAGGATAAACATCAAGTACCTAGTTTTAATATTCCATGAATTTACCAGGAAGTGGAACATACTGAACGCTGCCCTTGTACAGCTGGAAATATTTAAACTTTGCGCTAAGTAAAGATAGATAACAAGGCGAACTGCTTTAACAGAAGATAATATGATTAAAATTATTGCACAATTTGTTACGCAACCGTGGCAAATAAGGTGACAATTGTTGCTAGATTTATGTAATATTAAAATTGAGCCAGCAATTCTGCATGGTTCTTGCCGAAGTCATCATAAAAACCTAAAAAACAGATATATTATCTATCAAATACTAACACATATAAACAAAATTACCATAATTAATTAATTGCAATAAAGTTCGATAAATTAAAGAAATGACAACAATTAGCAAAACAAGTTAGAATGAGAGATAATAATAACGAGAACAAAGAAAGAACGTATGACAAATGCAGGATATAATAACAATAAACAACAAGAATAATTTACACCTTTGGAATAGAGATTTGACAGCTTGGCAATTGTTATGATTACTTTGCTTAGTAACGAGCTCTTCAGATCAGTCTGGCGTCACAAAAGCAATCTGGCTCTCTTTCCTAGCCAACTTTGCGTAACAACAAAAACAGATTACTAAAACCTTTATTGCTGCATATTGTCATACTTCTTAAGTTAAAGTATAAAATATGTTGTACCGTTGTATTCGCCTTTCGATTACCTTTCCAGAAATGTAAAACATACAGGGTGTTCTATTTAAAATAAGAAAGTTGACGTCACTTCCGGTGACACCGGAAATACAATTGAACTGCCGATAACGGCAAAAGTTAGTTCGCAAAAAATAGAAATCGACTTATTTTTTCTAAAAACAATCGTTATTCAAAAGTTAGCGTGGGGGGGGGGGCAGACACTTTAGATCCATTTTGTATGATTCTCATTTTTAGGTTGTTGCTAGAGAAATGTTTATTGCATTAGATTTGCCTAGTGACTAGTGATGGGAAAATCGTTATTTTAAAATAACAGTTTCAACCGTTATCGTTATTTTGAAATAACGGTTGCAAAATAACAGATTTAGCGTTATTTCGTAGTCTACAGTTCTATGCGATAACGCATCTTGATTCCACATAGCACATATGCAACTGCTGATCTTGCAACATGCTAAAATTTAAATTCAGAAGTTTTTTGTAATATAAATGTTTTATTGCATTTTTTTGCAGATAAATTATAAACTGGTTAATAGATAAAAATACATTAAGTGATAAACAGATTCAATGCAGCGTTAAATTTCCACAATTTTGACTGATCCTACTGTTATTTTTCTTATATTTATATAACGGTTTTATTTTTAGTTTTTATAAGTAAATTTTTTGTATAACATCGGTCTTTCATTTTACATTTGATAATTCCAATACATACAATTATTTAGAAAATATGTCCTTAATAAACGTCCGACGCCCGACTCGCTGTCGACTACCGCCGTAATAACCGTTCGAGAGGATATTTATGTGGTAGATACGTGATAAGTTATTTTTATAGGGGAGTTGTAACTATTATCTGTAATAAACAGCGGCTTCGATCAGACAGTTGTAGCGCCACGCAGTTGAGTACGCCGCAACGGCGATCGATGATAAGTTCACAACAGTCCGAAAGCAACCGTGCTATACCTGTTATTTTTCCTGCGAAATAACAGTTGCAACCGTTATCGGAACCATAACGGTTATAAAATAACAGATAGTTAAATAACGACCCATTCCTACTAGTAACAAAGATAGTGAGAAAAAAATATGTGATGGAGATGAATTGGTCAACAAGAATTTGGAAGATATGCTGGGACGGATTAGAAAATTTTGCCGGTTTCAGTGCATTTAAATTAAGAGGTAAGGAGAAGCTTGGCTACATTCCAGATTGTAAGGAGGCTTGTTTTTCCTATATAATAATAATTTTAATTGTTAAAGCTGTATTATATTTGTGTATACATAAATACCAAATACATATTTTAATATTTCTATTTAAATATTTAATGATTTACCAAATTTGAGGTGCCCAAATACTTATGAGCGGTAGTGTATACTATTACTTGAATTTTGAAGCTATTTTTTATTATCCCCCCATAAATTGAGATTATATTATCTTGTAAAACATTGTTATTTACATTTGTAAAAAACTGGGATGACCAAACTTTATATAAAAGCCATCGCGGTTTGTGCTTGAATTTTATTTGAAATGCATACTTATACCATGGCATTTTCTATCTTTATTCCTTCCCCATATACTTATAATGGTCCTACGGCTGCGGTTTTAAATTGGCTTTTATTACACAATCAAATAAACTTTCTCATTATCTCGAGATGTTTGATACTGCAATTATGAGTTAATTTAATTATTATTATTTCCGAGAAGGATGTGTGCTCGTGGTTTTAGTATGTCGGAGATCTTCCTTTTGTGGGCTTTTCATCTCGGACGATGTGTGAGTTTTCATCGTTTGTTTGATTTTGTTATTTCTAGGTGTGAACGAGGCTTAATGCTTCTTTGTTTTCCCTTTTATATGGGTTTCTACTTGTAAAACGACGATCAAATAGAAATGGTGGGTAAATGAATAAGAAGGGATAAGTATCTACTGGAGGACAATGGAAGGCAAGTTCTGGAGGCAATAATGCTATTGTATTTCGAATGAATTTTATATTTGACGTGATATTGATGGAAGAAAGTTTAATTTAATAAAGTTTTTTAATCACGTGGTAATAATCTTCCTGTGAAATACATTATTCTTTGGTACATTTACAGATTTTATCGGCGCTTTGAATATCAAACACAAAAGAACAAAAGTATAAATTCTTATCAAATAGCATTTTGTATCTTAAAATAGCCAAAAATACTGTCTGTAAACCTGTTATATCGAATAAATTTACATATGGATTTATACACTGGGTGACCCAGATCGAGTGGGATTGCATGGGTAACCTGCTTAACATTGAAGAAGGAGATTTGGTTAAATGGGCAATGTTTTGCAGTTTTATGTGTCAATTTAAAATCTGTTTAAAAAAGTTCAAAATTTCGAACTCGTCAGATATCTTGTCAAATATCTTCGTAAGTATAAGTATAAGAAAAAAAGTTTCCTGTGAAAGTCACTGTTTTTGGTAACACCCATTTAAAATTTATGTTGAAGAAAAATTCAAGATGACGGCTTTTGAGGTACTCGTATCAGCTTCCTTAAGTTAAATGGACACCATATTGGATATTGGATTTTTAGGTTACTGAATAGAAAGTTTTATTCTCGTTTCAAAGATAACGTATGATTGAATAAAAAATATCACTAAAATTAATTGTTTTTACATTTTAATCAAGTAGGCCTACATGCATCCAAACAAAAACAAACAAAATTTTTACAAGTGAAGGTTTCTCTGTGTTTCTACTGCTTTCAGTGTATTACAGTCCCTGGCCAAATTACTCGAAACACTCAATATTTTGTAGTTTCTTCATAATGAAATATAAACTATACTTGTATTATATTTTTTATTTATAAAATATATTGTAAAAATATGTAACATATGTAAATATGAAATAAGTAATTAATATTTAGTCCATGACCCATGATTTTTAATAACACCCTTAATTCTCCGGGGCATACTTTCAATGCAAGATATGATTGTCTCTTTTATATCTTCATCGTTCTCCCATACATCCTTTATATTCTTCATTAATATTTCCTTTGTAGGGTTTTCTCTCTCATATACCTTACTTTTTAGTCGATTCCATACGTTCTCGATGGGATTGAGGTCCGGTGAATTTCCGGGCCAACGTAAAAGAGGTATGTGATTGTCTTTAAAGAATTTCTTAACCTTTTTTGCCACATGGCAAGGAGCATTATCTGCATAAATGCACGCCCTGTGGGTATGTGACGTCCTGGCTTAAAATACGGTAATAACGTGTTTTTTAACATATTTATGTACTGCTCTTGACGCATTGTACCTTCTACAAAATACAAAGGGCCGGGTCCGTCTCCACTAATCACTCCCCAAATAATTACCTCGAGGAACCGTGGATTCTGTGAGACATTCGCTAGGTCGTCTACGAACAAATTGTGCTCGCTGCACTAACACACAGAGCGAGCACTCGTCACTAAAGAAAACCTATTAAATAATGCAAACATTGATTCAGTAAAAATCATGTTGTTGAGTTATTCACCTTTTTCCAATTCTCGTCTCTAAAATGTCGATATTCTCTTGCAAAGTTGAAACGAGCAGATTTCATTTTTTCTGTTAAACGCGACTTTGTTACAGGTCTTGGGCCAATTAGGCGATTTTCGCACAATCGGCGCCTGACAGTTCTGCTCGAAATCTCTATTCCTCACTTTTGTAAATTTTTTTGAATCATTTTAATTCTAGCAAATCTATTGCTCAAAGCCTGATGAACAATTTCACAGTCAGATCTCTTCGAAGTTTTTCTTTCCCGACCGCACTTTGCCCGTCTTTGTGTCGATGTGCTAGCTCCTTCGTTTAAGTTTCTAGCTAAACGCGATACAGAAGAAGGAGATACTTTTTGTAATTTCGCAATTTCTCGTTGTGAATGTTTGTTTGATTGGAGAAGAGCTTGTATAGCGGCTTTTTGTTCACTTGTTAAATCTTTCCCGGACATTTTCTACAAAAAACCCCAAATATTTAAATTTTTTTCAAATTCCAAATAATTAATTATTAAGAGAGAGGTAGAATAACAATTTTACCTTTGCAATAACGATATATCAACACAAAACACTTAACGATACTCCACAATTTAGCTTCTATACGGTTATGACGAAATATTTTAAAAAATATCGATGCATTCTCTAAACTATGAACTGGCTAAATGTAAGTTGATAACTGAAATATTTATATATACGTACTTTACTCTTCTAAATATCATTTCTCTGGTATTTTTATTTATTGATACAATAATCTAGTCCCCCTATAAACGATCGGATTCAAAGCAAAAGAATATCACTATAATAGGATGGGAATTTCCAGGTAAAAAGGTTGATTTATGACATGTTTCAAGTAATATGGCCAGTGACTGTACATTGACGCAGGCATTCGTTTCCTTCCACTTCCATCGTCAAAGTGATACTCTCATCTTGCCTGAACTCGAAAGATACAACCGGAACGCAGCCGCAAAAGCCTACCCTCAGTCATTTATTAAAAGTAAAAGCTTCTGTAATAAGATAGTGGATGTAACCTACAATGTTTAATTAGACTTTAAGTAGTTACTTATTTTATCTCAATTTTTTCACCATTTTTTGCATATTTGGGTTAATCAAAAACACGAAGTAGTTAGCGTGCTGTTCTAGAAACACACTGAACCGTACTCGCTTAATGTAAAGATAAATTCCTTATTATTACTATTAATACTCGTTACCACAATAAATTAACATTTAAATGAGCGGCAGAGTGGGGCGACCAGGCGTACCTACACACACGAGAGAGTGGACATGCAACGGCGCACTTAATATTATCTAAATGTATTTATGTGACTTCTTATTACGAAACCGGTGCAGACGCTGACCGTAAAGCATAAATTAGATGTTAAGCCGGTCGTTTTCGAATGGAAATTAATTGGACGCGAATACGGGAGCCGATCATATTTTAACTTTTATTCGTAATTTTAGTGAGAGAGAGTATTTTGGCCGACGATAAGGTTTTTAAACGCTTTTCGGTATAGAAATGTCGGCTCGTGTGTTTTAGGTTTTATATCTCTTCGTCCTGTTCGTTTTGGTAATCTGCAAGAGTTTTTATTAGGAATTAACTTTACGGTTGTTGAAATTGGTTTCGTATAGTTCTTATTGGAATTTTACCTGTCCTTTAAATTTTGCCTTAAAGAGGTTCAGGCAAAAAGTTCCGAATGTTTGCGGATAAATTACGAGAGTAATACTATAAAAACTCGTTTAAAAATTGTTGTAATATTAATGTCGTCCTCAGTCGTTTACTGCAACAGAATGTCCACCAACACATGGTTAGTTCTTTTGGTAATTTTGGTGGTCCTCATTTAAAAGAAAATCATTTTGTAAAAAATCAAATGGAATGCTTAGTGATTTTGGGATGCATCCTATTCACATATTCAAATTTCTTTTACCTATTAAGCAACAGGGTAAAGTCGATAGGAGCGTACCACTTATGAAATTGTGGCTGCTACTGTTCATAAAATCTTTTTAAATCAAGAACTGAAAATTCAGTAGAGAACTTAAGCACTTATAAAGGCAAAATAAAATATTTAACAATATATATATTGTTATGTTCAACATTGTATCTACGACAACAACAACGTCTCTCAGTTGTCACTTCGGTACTGACTAAATGTCAGGCTGGCCACTCGTTGGTAACTAAATATCCCTCTTGCGGGGAAAATTGGAAATTTCTTCGTTACCATCCCCCCCTTCACATCGGATGTTGAATAATATGACAGTAGACTGCGCTTGCTTATGTTTTTTTTGTTTTGTTTGAGAGACCGTATTTCCAGAATTTGTGCGTAACCATTTCTCAATAGTTTGATTAAAGTGCAGTCCCTGGTCTTCGAATTGGGACCACTTAAAAATATTACGATTCTGGGGTAAAATTTAAAAAAATAGTCGGTAATGTTGGCAATATTATTATTTAGTTACATATAACAAGCAAGTAAGTATAATTCGAACATATATTTATTAATATTTGTTTGTTCCTTCTCTGTGTTTTATTATTTCGTCAGTCCCTTTTGGCATACTGCCAATGCAGCTTTTTAGAATTTTTTTTAATTCCGTCGTTATTATGCTATACGTCTTCAATATGTTATTGTAATTCTTCCTTTGTAGTTGAGTTTCGTGTACTTACGATGTTTTTCAAGACATGCCACACATTTTCAATTATATTCAAAGAGTTTTAATTTTGTTTGTGTGCGTCTATTTTCGCGATCGAAAAAAGCACGAATTTCTGCTCTTCTAGAAACGGGAGAATTCTCTCAACGTGAGGTTACCCAAAATGAGGGTGTATCACATCAAACTATTCTGAGAATCGCGAAATTAATTAAGGAGAATATTCCTAATACAAGTAGTGGCAGAGCATACTGTGCCGGCAAACGCAAAACAACTGTGAGATGATCGTCGTAAGTAAAAGTGGCTACAGAACACCGCTTTTTATCCACTAAAGGTGTTCGTAAAATTCTTAGTGGAGAAGGTATACAAATATTAACCCGAACAATTCGTAGACATCTTCATGAGGCAGACTTTCGGTTGTGACGAACCCTTATGTATGTACTCTTATGTCGGCACTCAAGCTTCTATGGATGTCAATGGGCGCTACGGCCTCCGCAGTAAGAAATTCGATGACAGCTCGTTGCTTTAACCGCATGTCCATGCCGGTCAACATTTCGTGCGCAAATGCGATGTTGCTGATAATTTCCACTAGGAAAACTTATGTATCAAGAGTTAAGGTAAATGGCAAACCACTTTTGTCACTGTCTGGCCCATCATTATAAAAGTTATGGCCATGGAGACATTAGTTATCAATACGCCCCCATACTTTTTCCTAGATTATTTATAGCGACGAATTACGGCTGGAAGTGCTAACGAAGAGAAGCCATATGATCATTAGCCGATCCCATTAGAATTTTGCCGAATCCAGAAGTGTTCTAACCTTTGGTAGGGATTTTTAAAGTGCGAAACATCGTATTGGAACGGGGCCTATGATTTTACTTCCTTAGCCGAGAAGAAGGCGTACTTCGATTTTTATCCGTCAAAATTATTTTGTTAAATTTAAAGTTTGTTAGTTTCAATTTCTTGAAACGATACGTGGGTAATGTGAAAAGTTTCCAACCTAATACAGCAAAAAGTATTTTTTTTGTTAAATTCAGTTTTATTCCTCAACATTCCTCATAAGTCTATACGCTTTTCCCAGCGATGCTCCCATCTCTTTAATCCGTCCAAATAGGAATGCAAAATAGGAATTTGCAAATGTGATTGCTTCCTCATTCGATCAAAATGTCTGTTCTCCAAGAGAAACTTTGAGTCTAGGACAAAAAAAAAACGTCGCCAGGGTCCAAATCTGATGAATATGGTGGGTGTTCTATCAATTCGAACCTCAATTCGTCAATTTTTGCCATGGCGACCACTGTAATCTGAGACGGTACTTTGTCTTGATACGCCCCCGTTATTGTTTTTCCTTTTTCAATATTGTCAATTAACACAACTCCTTCACTACCCAAAAAAACGGTCGCCATCACTTTCCTGGTCTATGAAACAGTTTTCGCCTTTTTCGGAGCCGATTAGCCCTTCGCAGTTTACTGTTTCGACTGTGCCTTGGCTTCAGGAGTGTATCCAAGTTTCATCTACAGTTATTAATCGACCATATCTAATAGTAAACGAGGCTTTTAAACGAGTAAGTTCAAACTCAATGTTTACCTTATTCTAACAATATTATAAAGAACGTTAAAACTGTTGTAGATATGTATTTGAATGAGGATACACAATGTACTATATAACCAACTGTAAAATTGTTTTGCAAATTAACTTCAATTTTATCAATGACCATTTTGGAGATTTGCCTAAAAAAGCTACTACCAATGAGCTCCTAACTATGAGAAAGGAAACTGTTAATTATACTAACTACTAAGAACTTCCAACGTAAATGGGGTTTACAGCATTGAATGATAATTAGATTTTCAATGTAATACTCTTAGTACTAACCGGTGTTCTTTCCTCTCTTATTATTGTGGTTAATTATTGTAATTGCTGATTAACTTCTGAAAGTATCCAATTATCGTTCAACCTAGAAAACCACCAGTATCTTAAGCATCAATCCAGATGTTCTAAAGTAAAACATTGTAATCCGATCTACTGTATATTCTCAAAAACTCACTTGTCGACAGCATTCTGTCGAAACAATGATGCTAGAGCCACGCTTGGCTTGCCACTAATCCATCAGCGATCCGCACGGTTTACCTTTCATATGGATCCGATAAAACGTGAGGTGTGAATTGAAACTGCGTAAGTAAAAATAATCGCGGCGATTTCACGTTACGATTACGTCTAACAATGACAACCTACCGTAATAGCGAGGCCACCGAAAACTCGAACGTTTGAACAAAGGCGATGAGGTGTTGAAAATGAAGTTGGCTCGTTTAGGCTTCTAGAATTGTGATTGGTTGTTATTGTATTTTGTAAATTAATTTTCGTACTTCTTTTCTTAATATTAAGTTTAACATCTTTACTATTTTGTTTACGATTATCGCAGAATTTAGGTTAAAAATTATCTAAATATATTAGAAGTAATATATTGCCTCTGAATAAAATTAAATTAATAACTCAGGGTTCACGTTTTAAATTATTTAATGTGTGGGATCTATTTATTTCTTTTGCTAGTAGAAAATGGAGTGAAATGAAAGAGCTATTTTATTTTAATTAAAAATGGTATATTTGTTATACAGTTACTGTTTTAAATCAAAAGAAATATTTTCTTAGCATTTTTTTCGCTTAAGAGAAGTATACACTTATAATGAAATAACTGTATTTCTTTGTTTAGGACATTCGTTAACTTGATTCAAGGAAATCTTGCAGAAAATTTGGAGAAAGGGATTCTTGGTACAAGTAAATGGTCGATTATGATACGACACGACAAATCATCACTCAGTTCAGTTTAGCATTGGATAGTGGATAGGGCGTGTTGATTTTATTGATATAGACGTAGTTATTAATTGTAGTTATTATTTAGTGTAATGCGTTTTGATTTTATTGATACAGACGTAGTTATTAATTGTAGTTTTTAGTGAACATGTCGAAGGCTAAAAGACGATGCTTTCAAGACGTAGTAAATAAGTTTATTTCTGACTTTCCCGATTTGTTTTACAACGGAAGTAAGATAGTTTGTAAAGTGTTCAAAATACATTTGATGTCAAATAAGAAGTGGAACTGTAGAAAACACGTAAATTCCTCACAGCATAGAAAACGAAAATTGGGCATGCCACCGAGAAGTACATTTTTTTTTTCATTTAATTCTTATGTTGATAAACTGTAATTTGCCACTAGGCTTACTCGATAAACAATCGTTTAAGGACTTTTGGGACAAATACAATCCCGAGTTGCGGTTGCCAACGGAGAAAACGGCACGTAAGCATGTTGCATTTGTACGCGATGACGTGGAAAAGGAAATGAAACGCATATTGAAAAAACAGTTTCTTTAGTTATGTGTTGATGAGACAACAGACTGTAAAAAAAATTCAATTGTAAATATTATGGTACGCATACTAGACCTTAGTAAATCTACATTACCACTGTTACTAGCTAGCCGAAGACTACAAGAGCGTACTGCTGCAGCAATTACGAAGATTGTACTTAGTACGTTGGAAAAATTTCAAATTTAAAAAAATAAAGTGTTGATATTTATGAGCGATGGCGCAGCGATAATGCGTTCGGTAGGCTGTTCTTTTCTTGTACATGGTTGCAAGTGTTTACATGTTACATGTAAAGTGCATGCTTTAGATCTTGTGGCAGAAACCATTCGACAATGCTCTCCCGAGGTAGATGCATTAATAGTCATTTCACACAGAGTGTCCTGGTATTCGTCAACCACCGGAGCCAATTCTTACACGTTGGGGAACATGGTTGTAGACAGCTTTTTATTATGTTGAACATTTCAAAATAGTAAAAGTTGTTGTTGCACAGTTCAATCCTACCGAAACTGCAGCTATTAAGGAGAGCCAGTCAAAATTTCAAGATATTTCCGCTGAAACAGATTTAAAAAATATTCGTAGCTACTATAATGGATTAGCTGACGCAATAGACCAATTACAAAATAGATCGTTATCATTACTGGAGTCTCTGCAAGTTATGGACGGAGTGCATACACAGCTACTGACTATACATGACGCAAAATATAATCGCGTTTTAGAAAAGTTCGAGAGTGTGCTACAGAAAGATCCCGATTTTAGCACACTAAAACAAGTTTGTGATGGTGTATCGAATAATCCGCTGACTAAGTACAAAGAGTCATTTAATCATGCATGTATAACATCGGTAGATGTTGAACGCTCATTTTAAAAATACAAACTCATTTTCTCATTACGGCGAACATCGCTCATCGATGCAACTGCGGAAACACATCTAATGGTGTCAAGTTTTTGCCACTCTTATCCATATGATGTTAATACTGATAATGGTGCTCCTAGTTTTACTGTTCCGTAGCCAAGGCTGCTTAAAAGGGTGAGTGTATCACTACTTTTCACATATTATAATTATATATTAGTTCTGTTATTTTTTTTTCTATTTTCTTACTATTGTTTTTGTATACTAGGCAGGTACGGCTATGGCACGGCTCCCTGTTACCGGGCTCTAGCTATTAGTTATTAGTAGGATACATGCAAAGAATAGAAATCAATGAAACTAAGGTTTATTACAAAATTCACTTATATTTATGGTACCTTGCAGCAATCTCTGTTTAAGTTTCACCATATTGTTATAGCTGCTTTTATATTTCGGCCTCAGGAAAAGGTTAACATGTGAATTACAACTTCCTCAACGCTTTATACTTTACGGGAAACTTCACGTGTCATTTAATTATAACAATTCGCTAACATGTCTACTTAAAAAGGAAAACACGACAACTCCGACTCGTAACAACCGAAAAAACTGTCACCTCAATCAAGAACTAACTATTTTTATTGTAATTCAGCGAAGATTTACATCGACTTTCCACGAAATAGCTCGCGACATGCGAACCTTCCGCCTTTATGGCGTTGGCGTGTCAACCCCTAATTGAAAAGCGAAAATAAGAGGAAAGTGAAATAAAAGAAAAAGAAAATATAGGATCGGCTGGATAATTTCAAGAATTATAGGTTATAAGATAGTGCATATATACATACCTACCATATATTTTTGTAATTTTATCTGCGAGGAGTATAATACTGACAATAAATGAAATAACTAGAGATTATAACTATAAAAATATGGAATAATAGAAAGTTTGAGGAATTTATTTGTTGATAGATTTTTTTGGGGTAGTAATGAGTAGAGAGCGGAATTTATGCAATTTGCATATCCCATATTATTTATATGACATGCAAATGCTTCAGTGTATATGCGAATAACAACTTTTCGAATTGTTTGACGTAGATTAATTATTGCATATTTCGCATATTTTAGTGATTTTTTCATATTTCAGCGATTATTGCATATTTTTGCACACTAGAGCGTATTCGTGCATTTTTTAGCGAATTTAGAACAAAAATAATTTTTTGTTTGAACTTTATTAGTGTTTTCCTGTAATACAACAAAATTTTTACCAACGAACATTTTATCGGACACGTGTCTATTAGATGCGGAGTCGGCTCTTCTGTCGCTGGACCTCCCCACCGACAAAGAGCCTACTTCTCAAAAAAGTCGCCATCCTTCAGGTGGTGAGCTGTCGCAAATTCACTAGATAAAATTATCATATAATTTTCAACAACCCCCATACCGGCAACTGTCTGATTCGTAGGAAGTCTAAGTATTTACCAAAATGTTTCTTATTCATTGTCTAACCAGACGTTGAAGTTGATTGGTGCAGTAGTGAAAAATGCCAAAAGTGAGTACAAGTTTAATTATTTCGTGGATCAAAAATGTTCCTGAACTTATTCTAACAGATGAAAGAGTTTCCTGCAAAGCATGTGGGAAAACGGTAAGTTTTGTTTTGTGTATAATACGCTAGTATCTAAAATTGTACAGCCATATACGATTTTCTTGTAAGTTTTTGGTGATATTTTTTTTCTTTACAGGTGCCATGTGAACGCAAATTTAAAGTCACCCAACATGTTGCAACTGAAATGCATAAAAAAAACTGTCGGAACTTCAAGTTTCAAAACTTAGCCAAATGCCTTTGACATAATCTTTTGCCGGAACCTCAAAACAAAGTGAGCAACAAATATTTAACACAGATTTGTGCAAAGCGTTAGTTACTGCCAATATACCGCTCAAAAAGCTGCAAAATCCGTGTTTTCGACATTTTTTAGAAAAGCACTGCCAAAAGAGTATTCCGGATGAAAGTTTGCTCAGAAAATGTTACGTAACCGATATTTATTCTGAAACGATCAATAGCATTAGGGAAATTGTTAAAAACGAGTATATATATTTTACCGTTGATGAAACGATAGATTTCTGTGACCGCTATATAGCAAATTTATTAATTGGTCATCTAAATAATAAACAGCCTGGTAGATCGTATTCAATTACTTGTAAACAATTAGGAAAAACAAACCATTTCACAATATTAAGATTTATTAATGAAAGTTTCATGAATTTTTTTCTCCCCGATGTTGTTCCCACAGGAAAAATTTTAGTCATGTTGTCCGATGCAGCGGCATATATGATTAAAGCGGGTCAACAGCTTAAACTTTTGTACCCTAATTTAATACATGTTGCTTGTTTGGCTCATGGATTAAATAGGGTGGCCGAGGAAATTCGGCAGCAATTTCCAACAGTAAATACATTAGTCAGTAACGTTAAACAAATTTTCTTAAAGTCACCATTGAGAGTTCAGATTTATAGAGAAAAGCTGCCGGATACTCCTTTACCACCTGAACCCGTCATTACCCGATGGGGTACTTGGTTAAATGCCGCAATATTTTATGCAAACCATTATCTACAGATCAAAAACATTATTTCAGAATTCTCTACTGACACCTGCAATTCTATTACAAAATGTCAAGAAATTTTGAAAAACTCTTCTTTGCCAAATAAATTGATATTTATTAAAGCCAATTATGAATATATTTCTTTGACAATAACAAAACTTGAAAAAGAATCGCTGCCACTAACTGAATCAGTTAAATTAATCAATGATTTAGAAAATAGTGTTTCAAATATTCCGGGTAGAATAGGAAACTCAATAAGTCAAAAGTTTAAAGAAATAGTTAATAAAAATGTAGGATACAAAAGTTTAGCAAAAATCAGTTTGATTTTAACTGGTAAATTAAAAATGGATGAAACAGAAACAAGTATAAAATTAAGTCCTGAGATTATGAATGCATTAAGGTACGCACCAATAACTTCCGTTGATGTTGTAAGAAGTATTTCGATATATAAAGGCATTCTCACAGATAGGCGACATAATTTTTCATTAGAAAATTTAGAAAAGCATTTAATTGCAAATTATTTTAATAATAAAAATATGTAGTGTCTAAGTAAGTATTTTAGCAAATTTTAAGTACGTATGTGTTTATATTATTGTGATTTTAAAATGTAAGTGGGAATAATGTAAGAACAATAAACGTTTGTAAAATGCTTCATTGTGATTATTCTTGTTTTATAACATTTAACAAGAAGTTAATCGGTACCAGAAGCATATGTGCATAAAACTGCATATTTAGCAAAAATTGTGCATATTTCGTAGAATTTTTCTGCATATATATGCGCATATTTTGTCGATTTCCGATGCATATAATTCCACTCTCTAGTAATAATAGTTTTATACGTTTATATAATTCCATATGCAAATGGAATACTTTAACGTTTTTTTTTAATTAAAAGGGTTTCAAAGAATATATTATTGGTCTATGTAACTCATCATTCCTTTGCCTTCTCCAGGCTCATTAATACGTAAACAAAATAGCGAAAATGATAACACTGCAATAAGTTAAAAATTACTTTTTGGAATGTAAAACCTTTCTATTTAAAAAACCAAAGAAAGGCTATTTTCCCGCTTTCTTGTTATCATTTTATAACAACATTGGCCCGTATAGCAAATCATTGATACTTACTTTTCTACTTGAGGCTTCTGTAATCTTTAAACAAAACAACACACTTTGGTTCAGAATTTAATGGAGAAAGAAACGTCAGGAAATTTGCTTCGTTTCCTCGTAAGTAAAAGTGAATCCAGAAAAATTATGGCAAGTGTCAGAAATTGTATCTTGGTACCTGAAAGTGACTTTAAAACAATGCGTAAAACGATCTACAAAATGCACACGATTAAAATTTGAACCTCCAGGCTAGTATGATTTCCTTGTAAGTAAGAATTATGCACAAAATGTTTACTGTTATGGAGATGTTAATTAAATTGGTTCCATGGAGATAAAACGTAAAAAAAATTGAAATAAAAACACAAAAGCTCGATCAACATCAATATTTATTGTACATTAATAACATTTTGTTCCTTTTTATTTACGTTTGACTTATTTATTCCATTTATTTTCGTATTATATTATCTTCCGCTAATATGGACACGTCATAATGATAAAATATCACTTTACTGTCTCCTTCCTTCGTTTATTTCGATTCATTAAATAATACTTAATAATACATAGAATTATTTACAATTTGTACACTTCCATACATCGTAAGCAGTTCATACTTTGAGATAGACCTTTTAATTATTTCTTTTATATATAACATTATACATAAAGTTTATTTTTTATACACATTCAATATTTATATAAAAAAAGGTTAAAGATGATAGGAAAAAACACAATGACTCTCGTTAACTTCAAATATGCCTCGTTTACTAAATCATACCAAATATTGGTGAGTAAATGTTCGCAGGCGAAACTCGAAACTATTTCTCGGACGATATCACTAAATTTTTCGGGCAATCGTCGTCGTTTACCATCGCTTTCTTCTTCAGCAGCCCTAAATCTTGCACGTTTTCCAAAAAACTCTTGTGTGCTGTTAGTATTTTGGAACTTTCCACGTCCTTCTTTAGCTCTTCCATGTCACGCTTCAGTTTGGCCCTTCGATTTTGAAACCACGTGATGACTTGTGCGTTCGTGAGTCCTAGATTCGAGGCGATTTCGTCTCTATCCGCTGGACTTAGATACTTCTGGTAGAGGAATCGTTTTTCCAACTCGAAGATTTGGTGGTTGGTGAAGGCGGTTCGCGATTTTCGTTTCTTCTTGGGTTGCTGCCTGTTGTTGAAGAGGTTCAGATGGTTTTGGCCGTCTGAAATAGGAAGGAAACATTATTAGAAAAATGACACCAGAAAGAGCTTTAATGATGTTCAATTAGTAGAGCGAAATATATGTTGTAAATAACTGGATTTAATATAAAAATTTTCCAGACCTATCAGTAGAATTTTGAAATTAATTAATACCTTGCCAAATGTTACTTTCAAGGAATTCTAAAGGGTTTCATGTACTACTTAAATATTAATGTTGAATATTGTTTAATTTAAGTTTTATTAAATGAAGAAAATAAAATCTTATTCCGTTGGAGATCTGGTGAAGGACATATTTTCAAAAATCTTGAGTATTTAGAAATACTTTTACCTACACGCAGAGAAATGTTTTTTTGCATCAAGAAAATATATTTTCTTGCAAAAATCAGTCTCGATACAAGAAAATATTTTTATTTCAAATGTTTTTTTGTTATGCTAGATTGTTTGCCATCATTTCTGGCTCATTTCTACATCTGCTGATACCTTTTAGAGCCACTCATAAGGGAGACTTTTCAATTCGAAATAGCCAACTTTACCAAAACTGTGTATGATGCTACATTCTGTTTCGGCGGACATTGCTTTTAAGGTGTTGTAATCAACCAACAAAATTGTTGTTTGTTGAAGATTATAATTAGAGGAAAAACAAAAGAAATGTATTCGGATGTAACCATGGGGATGAGGGATGATTTATTTTGAAAACGCACGATAGTTGCTTGACAACATTTTGTCAACATGCTAAATGCTAAATGCTCCACATACCATTTTTTTATAATTTTTCATTTTTTTAATACAATTTAAGAAAAGGAAAAATCTTTAAAATTGTTAAAGGTAGGAGATTCTTTAAAATCTACTATTTTGGAATGAAATGGTTTCTGAGAATAACTGGGAATAATCCAACTGAGAGAGAGCATGGAACACTGGAAGGTCAGGGACCAAACAAGCAACATTTTCTCTTACCGTTGTTCTAAAATACGCAATACAATGAGTAAAGTCTCTTAGAATTCTGATGAATATACATACAGCCTTGGCCAATAAAACGAAGCACCTGTAAATTTTCGCAAATATATATAAACTATTCATTAAATTAATATTAGCGAAAAAATATGCATCGAATGGGCTAAAAATATACAAGGTGTTCCATTTGAAAAAAACGAATTTCAATGTTTAAAGGTACTCCAGTTAATGTTACCTTCTTGATCACCCTATATGATAAAGTAAAGACATTTAGTATTGATTAGTTAACTTGGACTATTGCCACAAAGACAGTTAAAAATTTTTGTAAGATAAATAAAAAAGATACCGAACTTTTGAGAGAATACTGAAAATGCAATTTTTTTCCTTGAAAGGTGAATATCTCAAAAATTGTTCATTTTAAATATATCTATATCGTGTATCACACAAGCTTGCTTTATTTTTTGTCAAGGAATCTAAGAATGTAACAATATACAGGCTGTTCAATTTAAAATAATCTTATACAACGTACCAGAGAAATTAAACATCCTGTATACTTCAAAATAATTTTCGGTCATAGATTGCTTGATTTTAAGTATTTTTTATTCGAAATATTTTCCCATTAAATGAATAGATAAGCTATAATTCACCGTGTACAGATAGTTGCCCCACCCGGTATATAAATTCCCTCTATTGGGCCGTTAATTAATTTAAAATAAAGCAGTAATTTTCTGACATAATCGAAGTCGTAATAGGAAAATTGAATCGAATATGTTCATATTAAGTATTTAAACTAGTGCAGTTCATTTCCTTTTTGTAACATTATTGATATTCTCTTCATTTCGAATTGAAGTTAATAGGCCTACTTCCGGCATAGAGCGTCATAATTATTTCCTTTACTTCGTTTTTGATAACTCGATTTTTCCTATTTGCTGATTTTATGGCATTCATTTCAGATTCTTTAACCTTACATTACAGCTAATTACTAATTTCACTCAACACGTAACCAGCGGCGAGTGTATTAATCGAAACGTAAATGACTTTAGCGTAAACGATAGGAATATAGGAGGCCACTAAAATTCCTCAACTTTATCGCGACGTCTCCCTTATTTACGCTCGCATAGAGGGCGCTTACGGTCCTCTCTTCTCCGGCAAGTGGCCTTTGGAAACGATAACAATAATAAAACAGCTGAAGTGTGAAAGTGGATTTTTGTTATTGGCGATACAAAATGGCCCCCGACGACACAAAAGAAGAACGCCTTCATGGACGATTTGTTAAATAGGGTTGACAAAAGATAGCGCGAAAACGGTCGGAAAAACGCTACGGCGAGGAACGATATTAATCAACGGTTTATTGCGTTTCACCACTATTCCGTGCTGCAACCCCCGCCCCGTATTGCTACGGCGAGCCGCAAGAACCTGTCGGTTGTCTATGCATATACAGTCCCTGCTCATACTATTGGACTCACCCCAATGATTTCTGTTTTTTTGGACTTTCCGCTGTATCAAAAGCCTTGAAGGTATTCCCATGTTGGCACAGAGCTGCTCTAAGGATTGCACAACAATAATTTTGGTACATAGATAAGTCGGTAATGTAGAATTTTGATTGAATTGTCAGAAAGTATGCATTAACCTGTCTTTTCCCAACTTCAGTTATTATGGTTTTTTAATTAAAATAATTTTTCCAGGTGGGTAAACGTAAAGACCTTTCAATTGAGGAAATCTTCTCTGTAGCTGCTCTGTTACAAAACACTACTTACAGCCAAAGAGATATAGCTACGAAATGTGGTGTATCTCATCAGTTCGACGGTTGAGCCAAAAGCTTCAAGCGAAGCGTACCGTTACATCGGTTCAGAAGGGACGGTGTGGCAGAAAACTTTCAGTCACCCCTAGGGGGCTACGAATTTTAAAGAATTTGACTGTAGAACACAGAAGGGCAACCCATGCTGATATAAAAAATAAATTTGAAGAGGCAGGGTGCTCAATATCGGTGGCCACTGTACGCCGAAATTTGTACAACCTCGGCTTCAAATGTCACAGGCCAGTTAAGAGGCCAAAACTAACACCAGCAATGATCCAGAAACGCTTGACTTGTGCCAATTTACATAAAGACTTGTCTGCTGATGACTGGCAGTTGGTAAATTCATAAAATTAATTTTGTTTTCGTACTTTATTATTTTTATTCACATTTACAGGTTTGCTTTAACGATGAAGCAACATTTCAGATCATGGATGATAAGGCCCAGTTTGTCCGAAGACGTCCAAGGGAAAATATGATAAGGGCTGTGTTATAAAAACAATTAAACATCCCACCTCAGTCCGTAATTAGTGGCAAAGGAATGGGGCGGGACGGTTATATATCATGGAAAGAACCATGCGACAGAACCAGTATAGAAGAGTCTTGCAGATAAAATTGTTTCCACAGATGGATGAATGAGTTGGTAATGGCCGTAAGGTCTTCATGCAGGGTGGAGCACCTTGCCATACGGCCAAAAGCATTAAAAGTGTCTTGCTAGAACAAAAAATTCCTCTATTACCATGGCCCGGCAACTCACCGGACATGAACCCCATCGACAATGTCTGGGAGTGCCTAAAAAGGGGATTGGTTAAGGAGATCATAACAAACAAGCTTCGGTTGAGAGAGGGAATCATCCACCATTGAAACCATAATGACAATTTAAAAGAAATACCAGAAAGCTGCATAAATAGCATGCCCAGGAGTGTGGCTGCACTTATTAAAGCCAAGGGCGGCTTAACAAAATATTAATATTTTTGTAATCTTTTTTATATTTTTGTATTAATTTCATTTTCTTTTATTCAATAAATATGCAAAAAGATTAAAGCCATCATTTAATATTATTTACCTATGGTTAATATAGCTATAATTGATTCTAAAACTGAAAAAAAACAGAATTTACCAAGTGAGTCTAATAATATGAACAGGGACTGTACATACATCGTCGCTCAGAACTTTTGCGACACATGTACAAAATTTGAATTCATTGAAATATTAAATATGAATCCATAAACAAGTATAATGTTAAACACTTATTTAAAAGTCAGCAAACATTTTATTTAGTATGCAATCTAAGCTGTGCTCCTGGATAAATTATTACATCCTAAGCGTTAAGCATCTCGTTTAGACCAATCACAGAAAAAGTGGATGATATTCTGGCAAAAGTCGAACAAAGCCAACATATAAGTAGTCATGATATCGCCAATGGCCTAAACATCCATTACCAAACAGTGTGAAACCATTAGAAGCAAGCTGGCTACAAAGAAAAACTCGATCTTTGGGTGCTACATGATCCGACTCAAAAAAATTAACTCGATCGAATTTCTACTAAAACGTAACGAAACTGAGTCATTTCTGAATCGGTTTGTCACGAGTGGTGAAAAGTGGATAACCTGACAATATGCAAAAAGGATCATGTTCGAAGCAAGGAGAAGCTCCACAGTCTATGACAAAGCCCACATTGACGTCCGGGAAGGTTATGCTATGTGTTTGGTGGGGTTGGAAGGGCATCGTGCATCACAAACCGCTGCCGTCAGGTAGAACAATAGATTTGGACCTGTACTGTCGATTCAAAAGAAACGACCGGAACTGGTCAACAGAAAGGGTGTCGTATACCATGCTTACAGCACCAGACCACATACATCTTTAACGATCCGTCAGGAATTGAAAGAACTTGACTGGGAGGTTTTAATGCATCCACCGTATAGCCTGGATCATTCGTTTCGGCCTCTACAGAACTCCCTGAATGGTATTAAGTTAATGTCGCAAGAAGCCTGTGAAGACCATGTATCACAATTTCCTGACCAGAAACCACAGAAGTTCCTGGAAAAATGGCAGAAGGTCATTGAACAAAATGGTGCATATGTGATTTCATAATGTTGTTTTCAGATAACAATAAATGTATTTTGAATTTTGACCTCCAAAGCTTAATACTTTTTAGACAATTTATCACCATCACGTATCACAAAATATGTAAGCCAAGCATGCTGCTGGAGTACATATATTACTTTAAATGCGTGACGTAAGTTTGAAAGTCCATAGATGCAAGTTAACATTTTGCAACGATCTATTAACATGTTCTTCTTTTAGACTTATTACCAACAAACCACTACATTGACAACAAAGAGACCAATTTTTGTTTGTATCCAGACAGGCGTACCTTCTATCTCTATCTGTTCCACTCACTTTATGTAATTGGCAGGCGTCGATGTGCTCCTTTTTTCGAATAAAACGTTGAAGAAGATTTCTTACACTCCTAGGTGGTATATATCTTCTACACCTCTTGCCAAATTGATTTTCGTAACAATGTGTAACTTTGACGAAATTTTGTGTTGGTTTTACAAGCAAATTTTTTAGCACTTACGTTTTTAGCTTTACACAAAGAAATTTTAAGTCGTTCAAGGACGATCTTAATGTTGTATTTCTTAATTATGATACTTGCCTTCTCTCTCTAGACTTTAATATGCTCTTTCTACAATCTTGGTCCAAGTTTTTATTATGCCGTACCAGTAAGGTATGATTAGATTTACAACTTCTAACTAATTCTAAAAGAAAATTTCAGCCTTACTTGACAACCGCCAGCTTCAAAATCTTCAGTCTTTCTGCTCTGTTCAACATTATTCAGGGAGAAACTAAATTCAAATAGTATTTATCTTAAAACTCTTGAAGCTATCTGATTTGATTCTTTAATCTAAAAGACAAATCACATATTGTTCTAAGTTGTTTTTCATATCGATCTTTTCAAATCTACAAAGGTATAGTTCTCATATCTCACTTCAGTATTTTAGTCTTTTCCGTTTTTTTTCCAATTTGTAATATATAAACTTTACGAAAGCTCAGATACATTTAAGGAAAATAACTGGAACGTTGAGATTTCCACCAGGATTTCCAGGAAATTAATTTTTTCCGGTGCCTAACGCAATGTATTAAATGTACACAGTTATCGGATTGTAACCGCGGTGCTGCTTCCGTCACCATATTCATGAGTTCATAAGTACAATTATGATCGACATACAAGCCAGCCGCGACTAGTTAGTGGTACCGATTGTATCGCTATGTTTTATTCTACTTCGAGATTCAAGAAAATATTTATTCTTATAATTCACATAGTAGCAAAAATCTTAATTAATAAAGGATTCAAATAAAAATATCTACCTATAAACTAGAATTAAATGTCTTACAGAATTATAAAATAAATAACTGTATTGTGATAAAGAATCCTACTGCCTAAAATAAAAAAACCTAAGTGTTTGAAGTGAAAACACAGAGCGAGGAAGGAAACAACTGTTTGGTACTACTTAAATCTTACTATCTAAAATAGGAAACTAAACATTTCATGGATTCTAAAATAAAACAAAAATTAAATTGAACTGTATCGTTCATCCAATAAAAACAATAGCTGGAGCTATTATTATGAACAACCAATAAATAACTGCTATAATAATTTGCTTCATATATAAAACTAGAATCAATAAATATTGAATCAAACTTGCGGGGCCCCGTTACGAACGAAAATACGCCTATTTTATAGGAAAAGTAGCCCCCTTTCTATCTATGTCGATCGCGCGCGTTCATCTCGTTCGCCCTTTTTCGCAAGTCCCGTACAATTTGCTGCTTTTTGACCCTCTTTCCCGTCTCTTTCGTGTTTACGGACGACCGATCTTTAACTGACGACGCAAGAGAGGTAACGTGATTTTCACAATAACATATTATAGATATAATGCTTAAGAAATCCACCGTTTTTGTTGACATTGCGTTAGGCACCGAAAAAATTTGGTTTCTTAGTCGGTATATCTTCTCACATTTTTTACTACGGCCGATTGTGTAAAATTCGCACGCCGTTTACTGCCAATTGAATTGTGCGACCTAATAGTTCCTTTTCACGGCGGCTAGAGGGCGCTCAGTTAAAGCGATTTTGCCGCTCGAGAGCATTTTAATAAGTTAAGTCTTTTGTACGGTTACAAGCAAGAAATTGATAAGGTTAATGTAGCGAGCTGTTCGGGTGAGTAATGAAAAGTTTCTTTGGGGTAATACGATACGACAACACTAAGCATTTCACAGAGTTCGCAAGGTTTACTAACAAGAAACTCTTTACAAGTCGCGGCTGACTTATTTCGTGAGTTTTAATGAGATTCTATACTTATTGAGCGCTACAACACGAAGGAAGGCAGTAGTTAATAGGTTGTATTGACCCTTTATAAATGGCAATGTTTAAATGCATTAATGAGTCAATATAGCCGCGATCGTTAAATTTGGAAGTATCCGTACTGAGTTTTTGTGTGGTGAACGACCCATCGGGGTTATTGCGTATATTTACGTAATAGAGAACATTGTACTCTTGTCATTGCCAGCTTGCTGTACTCATTGAATACGAATATACAAGGTTGTGATAATGAAACCGATCAGCCTTTTGTACGGAATACCATCAACTTGATAAAGAATCGATTAGACCTACCAATGTTACTTTCTTGAAATGCATTCTTTTTAAGAAGAAATATATAGGGTTGATCAGAAAAGTACTACATGTATTAACTTAATTTTTTTAATTAAACACTTAGTATATTTTCACATTTTTATCTTAACACATCTAAATTTATGAAAACAAAGTAGGCAAACAACAAAGTAATGATAAAAGCTAATTTGCAACTGTCTTGCAATAGACCAATCGGTTTAAAAATTCCTGCCGTACATTTTGTACTAATTGATGAGAAATTTCTCGTATTACTCGTCGAATTAAGCGTATCTACCGAGTTGGGTTTATAAACTAAACTTTTAACGTAGTCCCACAAAAAAAGTCTACGGGGTTGAGATAGGGCGATCTGGGTGACCATTCTATTTTCCCTCTTCTAGCTACCCATCGCCGCGTGCTTAAGTACTTCCTTACATAATACGGAGGAGCACCATCCTGTTGAAACCATAAGGTTGAACTTGGTAAATCAGGATCGTTATCATCTGGAAATAGAGTGGCTAAAGTTGGAACTAAATCATTTTGAAGGAAATTTAGATATCTTTCTCCAGTAAGACTGTCATCAAAGAATAATGGTACGATTATCCTATTTTCAACAATGCCAGACATTAACTTTTTCATTTTATTGAGTGTGATTTTCTTCCAGCCAGTGTGGAGGATCTTCTTGTACCGCCAACTACTAGAAAAAACAAATTCCAAATTTTGGAAACGTTTCAATAGTCTGTAAAAGCCAAACTAGATTAACATACAGATTTCCAGTATTGGTAATACATAGAATTATTGTACTCTTTCGAGCTGGGAGCCCAGATGACATTTGAACGAATAATTCAAACAGAAAGTTGTCGTCACGTTCCCTGCTTTACTTCGAACTGTCAATTACGAGATTAGTATCATAGAAATTTCGAGACTTCTCTAGGACATGATATATCTTCATCCTCTCAACCCAAATAATCAAATTTTAAGCAGTTATCTCAGGCAGGTGCTATTTGTGGTTCTTTAACGGTTGGTAGCTAATTAAAACAGTTGTAGTTGTAGTTGTTGACCGCTGTAGTACGCCCAGGCTGCGAAATAATTTTTTACTTTCGAACTATACAACTACAAATCCAATTTGGGTTTTGACAAACCCCACCTGGCTATCTACGTTACTGTTTTTCTTCGATTTGTGTTATGGCTTCCACGTCTTTAAGACGTGTAATGAAATCGGATGACCCCGGTTTTGAGGAGTGGGCAACAAATATTTGTAATGAGTTAGAGAGTGATTATAGTAGTGACGAAACAGACATTGTTGACCCGGGTTTCGTTAGTGACCATGAGAGTGATTCCGAAGAGGAGCTCGTCGAATCTGAACCTGAGCGGTTATCTTCAAATGATGTTGATCAGCCAACTACAGAAACAAAGCAGAAGACAAATTCCAAAGCATATTATGGAAAGAACAGTTTCAAATAGTCTGCAGAACCTCCAAAATCAAACGTCAGAACAAGAAAGCATAACATAATTACACATCTTCCAGGCATCATTGGTCTAGCAAAGCAGAGAAGAAATTATTGTACTCAGCTTTCTGCCTGGGAGCTATTGTCCACAGATGAAATATTGAACGAAATAATTCAACGGACAAACGAAAAGTTGTCGCAGGTTAGACTGCGGCTTTCTTCAGAAGATAGATACGATTACAGAGATGTAGATATCCTAGAATTTCGAGCTTTCCTAGGGATTTTGATATATTCTTCAGTCTTCAAATCAAATCATAAAGATCTTGAAGCATTGTTTGTTACAGATGGCACCGGTCGCGATATATTCCGCTGCGTCATCTCTTTGAAGCGAACACTGGTCATTCTAGCATGCGTTCGCTTTGATAATGCTTCTGATAGAGTAGAGAGAAAAAAATTATGCAACAGCTGCAATATCTTAGGTATTTGAGACGTTTGTAAAAAAATGTCAACAATGTTACTCTATTGGAGAATACGCTTGCGTAGACGAAATGCTTTTTGAATTCAGAGGGCGATGCAAATTTCGCATGTATATACCAAATAAACCTCGAAAGTACGGTTTAAAAATTATGGTATTGAACGATGCGAAGACCCACTACTTTTTGAATCCCTGTATTTATTCTGACAAGGACAGCGATGGACTAACCCTTTCTGAAGAAGAAAAAAAATAGGAAAACCGGCTTAGTCAATTTTACGTTTGGCTTCTCCTATCAATGGAACAAACCGAAACATTACTGCTGATAACTGGTTCTCATCCATTACCCTTGCACTGGAACTAAAGAAGAAACAACTGACATTCGTTGGGACCCTGAAAAAGCACAAAAGGGAAGTACCGCATGACTTTCTTCCTGCAAAAGGAAAAGAAGAAATGTCCGCCCATTTCGGTTTTACTAAAAACCTCACTTTAGTGTCCTTTCTGCCAAAGAAGAATAAAGTTGTTCTCCTAATTTCGTCAATGCACCACGATAGCCGTATTCGTCCGGTATCTAGAAAACCAGAAATTATCGAATGTTACAATGAAACCAAAGGAGGCGTGGACGCTTTGGACGAAAAATGCCGTTTACTCTAGTCGATGAACCAACCGATGGCCTCAAGTTATTCTCTTTACTCTTCTAAACATTAGCTTCGTCAATGCTTACGTGTTAATTTATAGTTTTCCTGGAAATCCTAAGCAAAAGAGAATTGAATATATCAAAAGTCTTGCTAAACAACTGCCTCAATTAAACAAAAGACTGCTGAACAGTGGTCTACCTCGTGAATTGCGACTAAACATCTCACAAATCCTCAAAAAACCCATAAACAGCCATCGTCCACAACTTCTGGAAAGACAAGTTAGGTATGGCAAATGTCCAAGAGGCAAAGACAGAAAGACAAGATTTATTTATGTTGAATGTAGCACTCCAATCTGCGGCAGCTGTACTGTTAGTCGTTCTGTGGATTGTACTCAATAAACTTTTGCCAGATAGTTATTCTTTAAATATACTATGTTGTTTTATAGTTAGGTTATTTCATTAGAATCGTTGTTACTTACACAGCTTTTGCCTATTATGTTTCAGTTTGTTCTATTATTGAAATAACACACATAGTGTCAATTTTGTATGCATTCTATATAATATTAAAAATTTACATCTATAAACATTTCTTGTATTTTAATTTTTTATGTATGCCTGCCTGCCATTTGTCTCAAAAAAAAATAATTATATTGGGGTTTATCAAACCCCACGTCACCAGTTACGTTACAAAAAATTCACCTCACCAGTTGCAGGTTAAATGTAAAACTATAATTTCTTTTTCAGTTAACACTTCTTCTATTTTTGCGTATTTCTTTAGGTGGGCAAATAATTATGGCCGGATATACCTAAAGCTAGATGTTTATGGAACAGAAATAGAATAATAATTTCTATATTTCCACCTTTCAATTTAAATTCAACAAGCCCAAACAAATTTTTCCTCCACGTTTAACACCGCAATAAAAGTAATAGCGAACAACGCGAAACATATGTTCGCGCAGCCCGGTATTAATAGCGTAACAGTTAAGAAACAGATGGGTGTGTGTGCGCACATACATATAATCAGTTTATACGTGTAGGCCGCAAGGTATACGCTGTTATTTTTAATCGAGCGACGCCACCTCGATTTAATGTTTCAAATTGGCATGAAGAGATGACAGCCGCCTTAAAACAACGTACGAACGAACGGAGGAGCGTTTGATGTTATTATTGAAGGCGCTGCGATGCTAGCCTCACGATCGCTCCGGCATCTAGCAGAAGCAGTTAAAGCGTCACTTTTCGAGAGTAAGTAATTCTCTAATCGCATTAATTAAAACACTCCGAGTTGTATATTAGTGTAAACAACTTGTATCGAGGAATGAGCCGAGGCATGTTTAACCATGCGCGTAGTTGAACATGAGAATACACCAACGTCAATTAGTTTGCTCCAAATAAGTAAGAAAAAAATGATTCCTGAAAGATTCTTGGATTGTAATGTTAATCCTTCGGCAGTTTAAAAATGTGAATTATAAAATTATGTCATTTATGAAAGATAAATTGGTGAAATAAAAAACTAACCTCAAAATTTGACGTTTGCACGGCCTCTCTACAGTAGCGCGTCAAACAACAAATCCCCGCGTTCTTTCAAATGACGGAACTTGAATTAACTTTGATATTGAAATAAAATTTACAGCACTTGAAATTTCTTTTTAATTAAACTACTTAGCGATTCGAACTAAAAAGGGCAGATTGTTCTGATATGTTCCCCACAGCTTTTATTAAATATAGAATACTGAGAATACTTTATATTCTTATAATTTAATTCGCTTTAATAATACCATATTACAACCTGTAATATACCATACGAGTTTGCGATCTTAGGACCTGAAGATGATAGACGAAGAAATGTGATTTATTAATTAAAATTAATTAAAACGCCGGGGACAAAGATAGAGAATCCGAGGTTATATAAGCCGCTGCAGAAACCGAGAAAGATTAACATAATCGTATATCTAAACGCTAAGGTATCGGTATACTCCACACCACATAAGTTATTTGATTAATTCAGAACAATAGTATAGAGGACAGAAAAACAAGTGAACAATCAACTTCTATTCCCAGCTAATTTAGCAATTAAAAACAACAAACAACTGGAAACAGACATCTATAGAAAGGAAACCAACACTAATAGATGCATTGTGACAGATTCTAACCACTATGGACAACACAAAATGGCCGCGATTAATCTCTTCATTAATAGATTTGTAGATTCATTAATTAAGAACATAACTTCGCCGCGCGAAATAGAGGCTTATAAAATCATTTATATGAAAAAAATTCAAATCTGTTAAACAGTGAAAAGGATCCATTTAGCCATTTAATTTTGATGGATTTATTGGTATAAGACGAACATGTGAACCATTTTAGTGTTGCTCTAATGCTCTTTCTTTGCCTAGCAATAATTCATGGCTTAACTATTGAATTCGTTGGCCCTTTATATATAGTACGACGTCTTCGCCATTGATTATTTCCATAAATTTATAGTTCGTCCTTTAACTAGGTATGCTATGCCGTTTTCTATTTTCACAGCCTCATTACTTTTCTTTCAAATATTCGCAGCCTTTCTTCATTTTGCTTCGAGGGTACATTGTTTCAGTATCTCTACTGGTCTTCTTTTGTTACAGTATTCTCATATTTGTAGAACAAACTTGATGTCCCTACTGTATTCGCCTTCCTACTACCTTGGTCCTATCTATTTCATTGTTTATTTGCATTTCTAGGTAACTAAATGCGTTAACTTTTTTGAATTCGTGTTTTGGTTTTTGACGCATTAGCTTTGGCCGAATGTCAGTAAATAATAACCAACAATTATGAGTACGAAGTCTCTGTCAGTACAACAAACTTGATATTTGTCGTAAATTGTCATAATTTCAGAAAAAAAAGCATGCAGATGATCGAAATAGTTGAATTATTGTCTAAAAGATATTAATATAAAATTTAACAATTATAAAAGGAGTTAATTTAGCAAAAACTAACAAAGCAGCACATGCACTTATCTCGGGTTTATTGAAAGTGAATTAAATATTTAATGATGGATTAGCACGTTAACATCTAATTAACTTCATTTTGTGACGTCACTAATCAGGATTAAATTAATTTATGACTATCACCAAATATCAGTTTAAAATCTGTCAACGTGAAAAAAGTAAAGCCCAAAGTAAATGGCTGTTATTTACATAAACTCAACAAGGATTTATTCAAAATAGAACACATAATCATCTAAATATCATCATTAACACACGTTAAGATATTTTTGTGCTGCCAATTACTTCAAATGTAATTTTAATTCTAGTATTTCATCACGAATTAAACTAGCTCAAAATGTAACGTAAATAGTAACTAATTTAATCACGAATTAAATTTTAATTAGAGATTCACTTAATTCAGGTTTAAAATGCGCTCTAACTAAGGCAAGCAAATAGTGCTCGGAAGTCATCCTTAAATGATTCAAGAAAATAAAACAAAGAAGATGCTTCTATTCTCAAAAAACTTAATTGATGCCAGAATGAACATGTACTTTAAATGGTGCCAATAATGTTTGTTTCTGTAAAGCAAAGCTTTCTAGCTCCTAGACATGCTCTCTTGATGAAGGTCTTTACCTAGTTACGCATTGGTTTAAATAGTCAGCTTTTAATTTTCTTTTTAATGCCGTATCTTTTTTTATAACACTCTACGACGTCTTCCGATTCCCAGTCTCCATTCCAGTCTGTCGTGGCACATTTCGTCGCTTAGTCCTCTATTCTCCATTTCCTTGTCGATCCCTTCTCTCCAGCTTCTTCGTGGTCTGCCCCTTTTACGTCTTCCATACGGCGCCCAATTCAGTATTTGTTTTGGGAGACGAGCTTCTGTCATACGTTGAACATATCCATACCATTTCAACTGCTTGTTTTATATACCGTCTATTATTGTATGTGGAACTTCCATTATTCTGCGTATTTCTTAGTTTGTGACTCTTTCTAAGCGTGATTTCCTGCTGGCCTCCTCTAGATATCCATCTCCGTTGCTTTCAATGCTTTCTCCGTTCTTATTTTCAAAGGCCATACTTCACTGCTATACGTGACTTTGCTTTTTAAAACCGTATCATATATCAGTCTTTTATATCTTTTCGAGATGTTTTTGTCCCACAATTTCTATAGTGGCATATCAAAGAAAAGAAGAATTCAACAAGGAGTGTGAAAATTTATAACAATCTGGGAACCTATCAATGAACGAATGATAAAAATGAATATATCACTACATGGATATAAAATAGCTATCATAGGAGTTTATGGAATAAACGTCGATGCTACAGTCAGCAGTAAGGATGAATTCTTTGAGCAACTAAATTGGGAAATTACAAAGGTACGTAAATCAAGAGAAATTGTGATTATGGGAGATTTAAATGGCGGGACTGGTTGTAAACAAAAAGACAAAGTAATCGGACAATATGGAGAGGACATCATGAATAATAATGGCGAGAGACTAATTACACTATGCCAAGAGAATGACCTAAAGATACTAAGCTGGTTCTTTCAACATAGGTGAATACATAAATTCATATGGATTCAAGAAACCTGAGAACAATCATAGATTATGCAATAGTTAGACAAAACACCAAACTGAAAATAGAGGATGTACGAGTGCAAAGAGGAGCAACGTGTGGCAGCGACCATAAACTTCTAAAAACAAACATTGCTTTCCCAGGAAGAAAGTCAAGACAGGAAAATTCTTTGGAAAAAACTATACTAGAGAAAACAACAGACAAGAAGTATAGCCTGAGGAGTTTATATCAAGGAAGTGTGAAGGAACTCTATCAAAGAAGACTGGATCTTAAACTAGAAAAAGAGGTCTTCAGTAACATTGAGGAACAGTATGCCTATATAAAAAAATGTCCAACTGGCAGCGAAAGAAACTTCAAGATACTATAACAAAAAAAAGAGCCAAAAACCCTGTTGGTGGGATATAGAGGCAAATATTCAAGAAAAAAGGTCTAAATATATCCAGTACCTGAATACTAAAACAACCGATGACAAATTGAAGTACAAGGAAGAACAAGCAAAAGTCAGAAGGATGACCACAAAGAAGAAGAACGAAGCATGGGAAGAAAATTGCAATAGGATAAATATATACCTCAATGGAAGACAAAGCAGTGAAAGCTGGAGATTGATAAAGTCATTGTGACAAAACAGGAAAAGGTATCTTCTATTTTCAAACTAAATAAAACGTCATTCAGTACCAAACTTTTCATTGTAGAAGCATAACGTAAAATCGGGTTTAAACGGTAAACTCGAAACTTATGAACGGTATTGTATGCTATATTTGTAGCCAGATCAAGAGGAATTCTAATTTACCGACTTATCGACGGCGTACGGTGTACCTATCCTCGCTAGTTTTCATTGGGCGGAATTAATAAATTTTCAAGAATACCATTTTCTGCTCTCTCTCCTCCTAACAGCAATTAGCCGATACTATAATTACACGCGTTACGACGGCAAGTACCGTGTGTGCCTGGAATGCTTACGCGATTTCTTCTACGAAACGTTCGTTCTACGCGAGCCGTATCAATGATGAAGTTGTCTCGAACTGGTCTTATTGGATTCCTGCATAACTGTACGACACTCTAGTTGCGAGAACGGAATTTTGCGGTATAGGCCGCTGACATCGATCATAATTGTCACAACCCTAGAATAATTGGTAGACAAGTATTCGCAGAACAAACGCGAGGAAGTGAGTTATTTGTACCAATACTAATAATAAGAAACAAGTAGTTACCGTTTCTCTCAAATACTTGACTGTTTTCGAGTTAATAATTATAGAATTTTTATTGTAGCAGTATATTTTTACCAACATGTACAATGCATTGTTAGATTAGTTCATTTGAAATATGAAAGATACATAATAAAACAGACAACAAAATACTTAAAACTGTGCCATGTCTTTCATGTAGCATATCAACTAATACATTTTCATGTCAGAACCCGAAGGTATAATTGGACAATAGCAATAAATAATTCATGATAATTGCTTTTAAACTGCAAATCGTTTTTGGAAATGAAGGCAAGATCAAAAAGAGATCGATTTGTTAGTAGTAAATAAAATATTGACAGTAAATTGTTAATTTAGACACCAATACTATATAGAGAAAGGTAATCAGTAGGCCGGGCACAGAAAGCTTCGTGCCAGGTTAGAAGCGTGGTTGTCGCGCCTACGATGCAACGTATGTATGCGGATGAATCGGCACGGGCTACCTCCGCGAATGAAATTATTGATTTATTGCGACAGTTTCTCATCAACCCCTCGCAGCGTTAGTCGTAATTACAGAAATAAATATATGTATGTAAGTATGTTTAACGTGCGCAAGGAAAATAAACGACCGTGGTTAATAAAGTCACTAAATTTATCAGTGAATTTCCAGATTTGAACTATAATGGAACTAAAGTATTGTGTAGAGTTTGAAAAATACCTTTAATGTGCTGGAACAAAGGCGACTGTAAAATACATGTAAATAATGTACAGCACAAAAATGGGAAAAATGGCGCGCCACCTCAAACCCAATTTAAGTTGGATTTACTTTTTATGTTTATTGTTTGTGGTCTATTGCTTCGCTTACTCAATAAAGAACCGTTTCGACAGTTTTGGGGTACATACAATCCCGAGTGGAACTTACCATCACGGACAGCGTTATGGAAAGAGCTGCCAAGTATACGTAAAGATATCGAAAATAGGATTAAAGCAGAATTAAAAGATAAACAGCTATGGCTATGTCTTTATGAGGCGACAGATTGTAAAAAATATTCTATTTTGAATGTTATAGTGCGTGTACTACGTCCTGTTAAACCAAAATTTGCAATCTTATTAGCTAGCAAAGGACTAAAAATGTGTACTACCGAAGCAATTACGGGCATAGTGCTCGATACGTTACAAAATTTGCTTACAATTGCAGAATTTCTTATGTGCCCGGAGAAAACATAACAATAGACGAACAACTTTTTCCTACAAAAGCAAGATGTCGATTTACGCAATATATATCCAATAAACCGGATAAGTTTGGCATTAAATTTTGACTTGCTGTTGACACTGAAGCTAAATATGTGTTGAATGCCTTCCCATATTTAGGAAAAGATGATTCGAGACCAATAGGACAACCAGTTGGTGAATACGTCGTTCTAGAATTATTAGAGCCTTATACCAAGAAAGGAAGATGTGACAACGGATTTTTACCAGTTTGGAATACCGCAATTGTTGGAACTGTGAACAGGTCGAGAAAAGAAATTCCCGAAGTAATCAAAAAAAAGCAAAGGTTCTTTATATGAAACTGTTTTATTCACAAGTAAAGAAAATGTTTGCACTTTGACAGTGTATCAAGCTTAAATAAACAAAAATGTTCTCCTTCTAAGTGCGCAACGTCAGAACAGTTTTATACTATAATAGCACAAAATATGGCGTTGACGTAGTAGATCAAATGACCCGAAAATACAGCGTGAAGATACCCTCAAGAACATGGCCAGTACATGTTTTTTATAATATATTGGATCTTGCTGCAATCAATGCGTTTGCTGTATACAAAGACATCACTGGCAAAAAAATAAAACGTCGCGACTTCATTCTGCAATTGGCAGAAGAACACTCGCAACAATCCAATAACAACGAAGAAGACCCTCAGGACATATGTGGAAAATGTGGATTTAAAGTAACTTATTGCAAAAATTGTAACGATATTTAAAATACCAAAGTTAAGTTAGAAGTTATTTTTATACTTTGTGAATAAATATACACTTTATGTAAAAAAATTATGTTAATTAAGAAAAACAGTCGATACAAAATTGAGTTTTAATTACAGGACAATTTGACCGGGGCGGCGGTTCGAGGTATGAGGAATTCTCGGCGGTTCTAGTGTTAAAGGTGCTTCTGTGGCAGATTCTCAATTACACTGACAGGCCTGCTATTCCTAAGCGGTTTATATTACTTACTGCTCAAAAAAACTTAGTGTGTGGGCTTTAAATAAATCTATTCCTTTTATGTTGAACTCTGATTAACATTTGCTTACTTATTTTCGCTATTTATTATTTATACATGCTGGTTAACATGCAACTAGACAATGTGTGTAGGAAAATTGTGGTTACCTCGAGTACATGATAAAATTGTAATAAAAAAAGGTAACGTTTACACATTTGCTTGAATAAATTTCTTTAGCGAAACAAAAGTTTATAGTATTTTGTCACAACACCCTACGTTTTTAAATGGATAGCTTATGTGCACAGCTTCATATTTAATTTACTAAAGAATGACTCATTTTACAATGTAGAAAATAATGTTTACAACAAAGATTCTAGAAGAGCTTCTCTATCATATTTTGTAAAAATATAATCATATTTTGTAAAAATATACAGGGTTCTCCATTTAGAAGAACTGAAACAGCATAAATCAAACCTGGCACCGATGCCAATGGCCATCTTGTAGAATCTGATTGATATAAAAAATCTTCGATGTCTTGCCAAGAACTCCAAGAAATTCTCAATCGAGTAAAATTTTAATCACCACCCTAAAGTGCTTAATATATCGGCCGATCTCGATGTTTCTTTAGAAACATCCAGATTTCGCAAAAATCTCAAATTATGTCAGTTATCTCAAAAACTAAGATAGATAGGTATAGGAAATGTTGATGAAAGTTGCCATGAATTGAAGAGGGGCATCTAAAATCATAATAATATGTAGGGTGTTCCATTAAAAAAAAAAACTTGTATCATACGCGGCGGAAACTGAACATTTTGTATACTTGAATATAATTTTATGTTGTGCAGCATTTACCCCCGAATATTTTGTATTTGAAAACATTTTCTCTAAATTGCTCAGGAAAGAAATAGTATTCCGTCCACGCACTAGGAGAAATCGCTGTTTACAAAACCTATACTTATTTTAACCGCTCAGATCTTGGACAAAGGAATAGAATTACATACATTAATTCGCTGTAAACACGATTTTATTACTTTCCCTGTCTTACATTTCTCGTAAGTTCAAATTTATACTCAAGAAGGATATAAAATCATTAAAGGCATAAACGAAATTACACGAGGATTGGTAGCGCCGTGTCATCATGAAACAGAGCGAAAAGCAGAGGCAAGGCGGGGTTGACATCAGTTAGTGCGATGCTGGGTTTTACGCCGAGGAATTAGAGGGAGTAGAACGGGGAGAAAGAGGTGGCAGCATTACAAGGGGTTGGCAACGACAACGGCGGCGGTTGTTGGGCCGCTAACAATAACTCTGCGGGGTTGACACCGTCGTAATAAATACGGTCGCACCCGCTCTCTCGCTATTTTCCACCCGATTTAGCACTGATGAGAAAATGAGCATTCCGGCCGGTCACGGGCGCGCGAAAAGCGTCGTGCGACGTTATAAATCCGACGGAGTACACATACAGTCGGAGAGACAGACGCCACTACCGCCGCCAACCTCTACTTCTGCAAAATACCGAGAGGGTAGGTACCTAGAGGATGCTTGGATGGATGTTAAAAGGGGAAGGAAGCATGGGAATAAAACGTTGAACGAAGAGATTTCTGGTCGCCGACGGTGTAAACCACAAAACAATTAACGGGGATCCCGAGGATAGACAAATAAACCAGAGGATTGTACGCAATCTGCATATTTGGGTGGTATTTATACGGAAATAAGGACTTGGAAGGTACAGTTATTACAATAAGGGAAGACTTACGCTTTGTAAAATGGTTTGGAATCGTTTATGAATGTCCTTGAAGAATTATTTTACAAATTGGAAAAATGAGATGCATTAAGATTCGCCAGTAAAATGGTTATCACGTATTAAACTGTCATGCCAAATTAGCAATCATTAATAAACAATTTGATATAAAATTGAAATAAAAATTTTGTGCAGCCCTTAAATCAATTCTTCTATGCACTCGTCTTAGGATTTAGTATCAAGTTTCATTCATTTCTTTTAACACAAGTAATTTCTATTTAGAACAATAAACGTACGGTATATTGTATAAAATTAGAGGGCGATCAAAAAAACCATATCATAAAGAGAAAGAAAATTTGTGACAGCATAGCCTTATATTTTTAAAACACCAGTTTATACTAAAAACTGCAATACGTTTGTTTAATCTAACAAAATATGTAGTTGCCCCAACAAAAATTATAAAGTGTTGCTGAGTTTAATTCAAATAAATAAAGGTTTTACAAAAAATCAGAAGTTTTTAGAAGAAAAAATTTGTTCTTTTAAATTTATACGATCGATTGTCATTTGATGTGATTTTCTAACAAAAGTAAACGTTTCAGCAAAATGTCGCAAATTCCAAATCTATAGTTAGGGGAATGCGTCACAGCTTCAAATAGCTTAAAAAATATCTTCCGTTCAAAAGAAATAAAGAAAGTTTTGAAATGTTTATTAAAGAGTCTGAAACTTACAAAAATTGAAGTACGGCCACATATTCCTGAAGTTCGAATTCATGAAAAGCCTCGAAACTTTCAATATGAGTCAACGGATTGCCAATTTTGAGAGTCTAAAACAAGGTTTCAGCTAAGCTTTTACCTAGCGTTGCTTAATGTTGCTACAAACTCTGTTGATGCTACTCAGGAGAGTATTACCCTTTGTTCAATTTTCTAGTAATGTTTTAGTCCATGAGCACAAAAATCTGACATGGTTTTAAACATAAAATTGTAACAATGGCAACAAAAAAAATATATTGACGGAAACGAACTTTTTAATGAAATATCATCACATTTTCAGATCTTTTTGCTTCGCAGTCTGAGATAAGAGATTTAAATATTTCACATGAAAATTGGATTTCGGTGGAATTGATCACAGCTAGCTAAGTTTTGCAATTTTTTCGTGCTATTTAAAAGTCATAATAGAAACAAGCTTTAAAATAAAATCCATAGCTTTAGTCTATTTCATCGAAATATAATTTCCATATGGAATGTAGAAGTCCTGTTAATGATTGATACCTGATCACTCAAGTAGCGATATTCCGTATCAACATTATCATTGTTAGCTGAAACAACAGGTCAAAATGTCACGTATAATGAGAACTCTTTTAAAAAAAATTATTGAAAGCTTTTTTGATACTATGTGTCATTTTTTCAATAAAGCAAAGAATTTTTTTTTCAATTTGTTTTTGATGTAATCTAAAGTTACAGGGTAGTTGGGTACTCAAACAAAAAACAAGACGCCAAGCCGACTTCTTATCGACGTGTTTATTGAACTCTTCTAACATAAGTACATCCTTTGCGAACATGGGAAACATGGTGCAATTTTCAGCTTAAATTAGGGGGTTGTTACTGCAATTGCAAACAGCTTCCATAATTGGTTTCTTACAGCAATAAGATTAACTAAAACTACTCCACTAACCACCTTCTTTAGCTGTACTTCCACACATTTTTAATCGAATTAATAACATATGTGTATTTTAAAACGTTTTCATTGACCATTTGATGCAATAACTGTGGGTAATTTGTTTTACTTTACAAGGCAACGCTGTTCCAGCAGAAGAACGCCTTTATAGACTTTTCTCCTACATGTAATTCTTCTTCTGATAAATGTTAACATTTCAACATCATATTTTACAGAAGTCATATTTATTTGGTGACTTGCATTTTACCAATGACGAAATTTTGGACTCTGTCTTTTTAACAAATACTAATTCAAACAATTCTTCTTTTGAAGTCCATCTGTATTTTTATTTTGATATATTAGCACCCCCACGCGCTTAACAATGGTATCTGTCCATACCAAAAAGGAACTCAAGGAACCAAACATTCTGACCATGTCCAGTCAAGATGGCATCCGTTTAAAAGAAAACATTTTGTTGAAAAGGCTAATGCATCGATTTAATGGAAAATGTCAGTTGAGGAGATGATCTTTAAATAGAATTACCATCACCTCCTGCTTCCTAATTCCAACTTTGAGAAAATCTCTAACCTCTTCAGATGAAATGTTCTATTGATGTCATGTAATAACTGAACTAGTTTTGAAAGTATTTAATGCACCTATTATAATAAAACGAGAAGATATGGTAAAAACAAGAAAGAAACACATACTTTCCCATAAGAGACGTATTCGTTACTGATTGTTTGTATAATGTTGTTTCTTCCGAATCCTATTAAACTATCTAAAGACTAACAAGGATAGATACCCAATCCGCACTTTCAGAATTTAGTGTTTTTTGAACATGAAACCTCTCGCCTAATTTCTCAATAGAACTTTGTGAGATCTGGACCATTTTTTCATTCCTACCTTTAATATGAATATTTACTTAATTTAAAACTAAATGATTTACTTGGAAGAAACATTTTTCTGTCTTGGATTTTCTTGATTTTCTAACCTTAAGAAAATATTTATTTAATCCAAATAAAATTTCAAGGAAATTATTTTCTTATGTTATACATTTTTACGAGGATTGTTCGGAAACTACGTGGCCTAATACAGAGATGGCGCGAATTCGGAGGAATTTTCATTATCCTTCCGTAGAATCATCTTTTAATAGATTAAATATGACAGCACAGAACGATCTGTCAATTAGTATGTTTTTGACAGTACGCCAAAGTGTACGTCTCGTGTGATTTTGTAAACAATGGAAAAAACTGAGTTGAGAGCAGTGATAAAGTACGTTCATTTGAAAGGCTTAACACCAACCGAAATTAAAGCAGAGTTGGATTCAACACTATTGGAATCCGCTCCTTTGTTTTCAATGGTTAAAAACTGGGTTGCCGAATTCAAGCGTGGTCGTACAAGCACAAATGACGAATCCCGTAGTGGACGCTCTAAAACTGCAACTGCCTCGGATATGATTGAAAAAGTCCACTGTATCGTATTGGATGACCGTCGAGTAAAAGTGCGCGAGATAGCAGACATAGTGGATATCTCAAATGACAGTGTGCACAGAATTTTAACTGAAGAATTGGTAATGAAAAAATACTCGGCGCGTTGGGTGCCGCGGTTGCTCACGCCGGAGCAGAAACTGAATCGTTTGAGTGTTTCTCGTGACCTTTTGGCACGTGTTCGCGACAATCCGAAGGACCTTTTACGCCGCTTCATAACCGTCGATGAAACCTGGGTCCACCATTATACTCCCGAAACCAAAGAACAGTCCAAACAATAGACACACAAAGATTCTCCGCCACCAAAGAAGGCAAAAAGAGTTTTGTCAGCAAGAAAGGTTATGGCAACTGTTTTTGCGATTCTCATGTAATTATCTTGGTCGATTACTTAGAAAAGGGGAAAACAATAAGTGGCGAGTATTATGCCACTTTGTTGCAACAACTTAGCGAGAAAATCAAAGAGAAACGGCCTCATTTGGTAAAGAAGAAAGTGCTTTTCCATCAGGATAATGCACCTGCCCATAAGTCTGCGATTGCAATGGACAAAATTCATGAATTGGGATTTGAATTAGTGCCTCATTCAGCTTATTCCCCAGATTTGGCTCCCAGCGATTTTCGTCTAATTCCGAGGTAATCGCTGCTGTAAATTGCTATTTCGAGGACTTAGATTCATCGACCTACAATGAAGGTATTGCTAATTTGGAATATCGCTGGAATAAGTGTGTTGAGCGAGCAGGAGACTATATTGAAAAATAAAATGTTTTTTGTCGAAAAACAATTGTTTTTCTTGAATGAAGATTGATTTTTGCAAGAAAATCATTTTTTTTTATGCAAGAGACCATTTCTCTGCGAGCAGCTGCAAGCTTTCGAGCAACCTTTAGTAAATTATAATTTGGCCAATTCAAAGAAATATATTTTATTAAACATACAACAAAAAACTTCGAAATTACTGTTATTTGATTGTCTTTAATATGTGTAAAGATGCTTCGATTTACGTAATTTCTTCTCAAACTTTATTCACGGTAGTGATAGCTATATTCGTAGAAGTTTGTCTCCCTCTAACTTCAATATAAGTACTAAGATAGAATAGTAAGCATAATAGTTATTAATTGGTGGGCTTTCCTTAGGAGTAGGTTATTCTAACTTAACCTAAATTATCTTCTATTGCTGAAAAGTGATTTTTTTTTAAATTATATCGAATACACACACACATATATACATTTGTATGTATTCACAATTGATTTTAATAACTCCGCTCCTTTATATACCCATGTATATATATGGCACAACACATACTTCGAAAGAAGAAAGAAACCACCAACAAAATAAGACGGACGATCATTACTTCACAAAGGCACAATATCTTCCATTTCGGAATGCCCGAAATTAACGTATTAAATACACGAAAATTACAACTTAAAACATTAACTTACGCCGTACCGACGCTATGCTGTAGGTGAGCGCGGCGTAGACCCGCCGTCCGCCGGACCACCACGACTAATCGACGGCCGTATCATCGCCGAAATTGGTCAGGTATTTGGCTGGTCCGGTGTCGGCATCGGCACCGTCAAAGGAGCGCGTTAGTCACACCTGCCACTAAGCAACTAGCGACCTCACATCATCCAAACACAATGATTTGGCGGAATCATTAATAACAACACACACACACACATACAGCACGACGACCACGGCGAGTCGTGTCCGTCCACGATAAACGAAGATGGCGCGAATGTCGAAGCTGTATGAGATATGGGAGTAAAAAAAGGAAGGCAAAAGGGAATATAAGAGTGCAGCTTGTCCGCGAATTCAGTTTGGAGGATTACTACCATGTACCATGTATGGACAATAAGTTGTGTTACTTAACAAGTTGTGTGTAAGACTAGTTTGTAAAATAAGATCTTCAGTTCTTCAGATCAATTTGTTATACTACTTCCAAAAGTCATATGGAATTTTAGTGAGAGGAGCATGCACATGAAAGTGCTGAAACACCAACGGCCGTATGCGGAGTCGTTCGTTCGCGATACGCTAGCGAACGACTCTGCATACGGCCCCAAGACTTTTACAAAATGAAGTGCTGCAGAGTCCTTGGTTTAGGACGCCAGCAAAAAAGTAGCAATTTTTGAATACTAAAGTATCAAACTTGTATCTGAAAAGCAGCGACATCCTCGGTATCTTCGACGTAATTAAATGCTTGAAAAATCTCACTCTGCTAAGGAATCGAACCTGACATCTTCCGTTTGCCAGACAAGCGTGGTAACCACTACACCAAGAGGTTTATGCCAGAAACAAAATCACTTTTTAATACCTAAGTTGTTATACAACTGGCAGCAATCCTTTCTTTTCCATTTGTGCTTAGATCAGTACTTTAGCGCAGTGGCGCACCCAACATTTCTTTTTGCGGAGAGTAGGGGGGTTGAAACATGATAGGCATTATTATTTTCCTAACAAATAAGCTTCTTTTTATATGTACTAGCAAAAAAGACATCCGAAAGAGATGGCAGTCTGGAATTAATATAAACATGAAGAAGATTCCTTTGAGTACTGAAGGTTCAAAGATTAAGAAAGCTTATTTTGAGTGGTTTGTAAAAGCCAGAAGTCAAAATAATCCTACATCAAGACCGTTGGTAAAGGCCAAAGTAAAGGACATAGCAGAAAAATTGGGTATTAATACATTTGAAGCTTCTGATGGATGGTTGCAAAAGTGGCTCGTGAATGCCAGTTTCAAGTGTTTGCAGAGAAACGTTTACTTGTATCAAAGCTGTCTGCCTTAATTCAAGACAATTACTGTTTCAATTATCCGCAATACAATAACTGTTTTAAATCAAAAGAAATATTTTCTTAGCATTTGTTTCTCCGCCTAAGAGAAATATGAAATAATTGTATATCTTTGTTTAAGACATATGTTCATTTAACGCAAGAGAATCTTGCAGAAACTTTGAAGAAAGCGATTCTTAGTATAAGTAAATGGCCACTACAACACAAAACAATATTTTCTTAAGGATAGTAAATGGTTTTCTTAATTCCAGAAAGCGTTTAAGTATTGTTCACAAATCAATAGTTTGATTTTCTTGAAATAAAGCATTTTTTACTTAGAATTCTTGAAATGAATATTATTTATATGCACATTATTAATTGCACTTAACTTGTTTAAAACAGTACGACATATCCGTACATAAAGCAGTAAGTTATTCACAATTGTGAATAATAATACATAATACACAACAAAATCCATGCTCGACTATTGGAAAAACGTTGTTTCGCGATTCCCTCCTATTGTACTCCCTTATCAATAACTTTTTACTGTCCCTTCCCCAGAACCAACGTTTTGTTAAGATCGCCTATTTATAGAATGTGCTCTTACTTTAATAACATTTCTGATTTTCATGTTAACATTAATTGTTCTGATCTTTGTGCCGTTTTAAATAATGTTTAGTGGTTTCTTGCATGTATAGTATTGTAATTTAGTTTTATTTTCATTTTTATTATGGCTTATTAGTATATATTATTCTTAGTTTGTGGTGGTTACCAAAACCTTTATTGCTGAATATCGTAATATTTCTTAAGTTAAAGTATAATATGTGTGGTATCGTTGGATTAGCTTTTTGATTGCCTTTCCAGAAACATAACAATATACTAGGTGTTCAATTTAAAATAAGAAAGTTGACATCACGTCCGGTAAAACCGGAAATACGATTGAAATGCTGATAACGGCAAAAGTTAGCCCACAAAAAATAAAAATCGACATATTTTTTTCTAAATACGCTAGCTACTGTCGTTCAAAAGTTAGCATGGGTGGGGAAACTCTTTAGGACCTCACTGTATAATCATTTACGTTTTCTGAATATTACATGTAAGCTTTGAAAACATTCCCGAAAATACAAAGATTATTATGTATTAGTTGAATCTAATATAGATAATCTATTAAAGACGACAGTATAAAGTAGTATAATTATTTTGGAATATTATATCCCTTTCGGTTACGTCGTATTCTTTTATCATGCAATCATGAGAATATCCTACATCTATGATATTGTACTTCGTTGAACTTGTATTCGGAAGATCTATCTGGAGGATCCATCCACAGGGATTACAATTTGAAATAAGAAAGTGGATAACCTTTTCCGGATTAATCAAGAGTGCCATACAATTAAAAATATTTTTTAGGAAATTCATAATTGTCTATAATTCGCCCACAGAAAATTCAAAAAGTTACTTTAATATTTCAAGAGATACTCCTACTAGGCCATTACCATCGTCGTGAATAAGCCTGTATACTGTCTGTAATACCTTTTTGAACTGAGGATCACCAAGGAAAACAGCACAAAAGTACATGGCTGAATAAGTATGAAAAAAAGTATCAATTATTATTATCCATCCATTCTATTATATCGCGACGAATACGTATACAAAAATAACAGACCAAACAAAAACACAACCTAAAAGCTACGTGCAGAAATCTAGTTAACTGTGCGCGCATGTGATTAGCGCTTGTTTTTGTACAACCTATTGAAACAAGTGACAACGCGAACAATAGCGGAGAAGCACTACTACCGCCGCGCCGTGAATCCCATGATCCACGCCTGTATACGACTGGCACAATGATGACGAGCAGGAAAAAATTAATGACATTTCTGGAGGAGGTGTGTTTTTCGAAACTCTTTCGCTTCGACTGTAAGACGCGGTCTTCGGTTTTCCGTTGATGATGCGGTGGTCGATGATCGCTCTTCGGAATTCATAAACAATAGAATTCTCGACACTGCTTTATTTCTTTTTCTTTCATGTTTTTTATCTTTTCTACCGATGCTCGGCATGTTTTGTATCAGGTGTGTTGGATTAGACTGTAGATTTAATTAGATCTTGTGACGATTTTCGGAGAAAACTAGAAAAATCGATCTTAGGGTTCTTTGTCGGTGACTAATTATCGTTTCGGGGAAGGAGAAGAAAAAGTTTAATTAATTCATTAATTAGTTGACGACATTTTGTTTATTTGTGTTGTTGATAGCGCTCTGTTGATTTAGTGAAGCATTATTTTAATGAATATGTTGAGAAAGAAAGTCGGAAGATTGAAACTTATAAGCTTATAAGACGGCAAAATGGTAAAAGTACAATTTCGTTAAGAATTTTAATGTTTACTTCATTTCCACAGTATTCTATTACCATTTTCATAAATTTTCACAAGTATTTCCGTGATCTTGTGAATTAGGCCTTTGTTTCCATATGTTCCAATAACACCATGGAATTGTCCATTTGAGGCATTTTTATTATAAATGTAAGCTTCTCAATCTGATTAATTTTGTAAAAGTATTTGATTTGTAGACAAACAAAGATCAATAAGTAGTAAAATCCGTATCTGTCGATGAATTATGAAAATCTGTAATTTCCTTGGAATTTACCGGGACGAGATTTTTTCAAGTAATTAATTACGTCGGAAATTCCAAAGAAATTACAGATTTTCATAATCCACCGACGGCAGCCAAAATATATTAATTAATTAGAGTACTTGGCATGTAAGAAATAAAAATTGTCTGCCGAAATATTATATGTTTGCAGATATATTACGATATATTTGCATAAAAATAATAACTAGGTATTAAAAAGTGAACGTTCCTGGCATCAAGGTCCACGTAGTGTAGTGATTAGCACGCCCGTCCGACAAGCAGGAGGTGTCAGGTTTGATTCCTTACCGAAACGAGATTTTTTCATGTATTTAATTACAATCCACTTTGTCTACTTTTTACGGTTATTACATTACACAAAGAAATGGCAATAAAAACACTTGAACGCGTGCATATATTCGTTATATTTGTCAAACATTTGTATTGCGTCAGTTTTTATTTTTTAGCGTAAGGTATTGATTTCTAAATTTCACTTCTGTCGGCTGAGAGTCATACATGCACTCTTTATTTATAACATGCGGCCCAAGCGACTGATCCGATTCTGTCGGGAAGACCGATTATGCAAGGATTATTAGTACAGCCCGGTAACTGGAGAGCAATCGCAGCGGCGGTGTGCGATTTGTTTTACGAAGGGAGCAAGATAGTTTGTAAAGTGTGCAAAATACATTTGATGTCAAATAAGAAGTGGAACTGTACAAGACACATAAATTCCGCACAGCATAGAAAACGAAAATTGGGCATGCTACCGAGAAGTGCATTTCTTTAATGTAATTCTTATGTTGATAAACTGTAATTTGCCACTAGGCTAACTCGATAAACAACCGTTTAAGGACTTTTGGGACAAATACAATCCCGAGTTGCGGTTGCCAACGGGGAAAACGGCACCTAAGCATGTTGCATCTGTACGCAATGACGTAGAAAAGAAAATGAAACGCATATTGAAAAAACAGTTTCTTTGGTTATTTGTTGACGAGACAACAGACTGTAAAAAAAATTCAATTGTAAATATTATGGAACGCATACTAGATCCTAGTAAACCTACATTACCACTGTTACTAGCTAGCCGAAGACAAGAGTGTACTGCTGCAGCAATTACGAAGGTTGTACTTCGTACGTTGGGAAAATTTCAAATTTCAAATTTCAAAGTGTTGATGTTTATGAGCGATGGAGCAGCGATAATGCGTTCGATAGGCCGTTCTCTTCTTGAACATGGTTGCAAGTGTTTACATGTTACGTGTAAAGTGCATGCTTTACATCTTGTGGCAGAAACCATTCGACACTGCTCTCCCGAGGTAGATGCATTAATAGCAAGCACAAAAAAAGTATTTTTGAAATCTCCCAAACGCCTACGATCATTTCACACAGAGTGTCCCGATATTCGTCAACCACCGGAGCCAATTTTAACACGTTGGGGAACATGGTTGCAGGCAGCTTTTTATTATGCTGAACAATTCAATCCTGCAGAAGCTGCAGCTATTAAGGAGAGCCAGTCAAAATTTCAAGATATTTCCGTTGAAACAGATTTAAAAAATATGCTTAGCTACTATAAAGGATTAGCTGACGCAATAGACCAATTACAAAATAGATCGTTATCATTATTGGAGTCTCTGCAAATTATGGACGGAGTGCATACACAGCTACTGACTATACATGACGCAAAATATAATCGCGTTTTAGAAAAGCTCGAGAGTGTGCTACAGAAAGATCCCGATTTTAGCACACTAAAATAAATTTGTGATGGTGTATCGAATAATCCACCGATTAACTACAAAGAGTATTTTAATCATGCATGTACAACATCGGTAGATGTTGTACATGCATGTATAAACTCATTTTCTCATCACGGCGAACATCGCTCACCGAGACAACTGTGGAAACACATCTAATGGTGTCAACTTTTTGCCACTCTTATCCATATGATGTTAATACTGACAATGGTGCTTCTAGTTTTACTGTTCCGTAGACACGGCTACTTAAAAGGGTGAGTGTTTCACTACTTTTCACATATTATAATTATCTATTAGTTTTGTTATTTTTTTTTTTCTATTTTCTTACTATTGTTTTTGTATACTAGGGAGGTATAACTATGGCACGGCTCCCTGTAACCGGGCTCTACTGATAGTTAATTAAAAATAATCATCCTTAAACAATAAAACACCTTTTCACTCATATAACAACTTTGTTAATTTGAGGTAACTTTACAAATATTTACATCACTTACAAATTTCAAATAAAATTTAAAATTAACTTCTACTTTTCAATATGTTATGCATATAACACTTTAATATAAGCTTACAAATCTAGTACTTAAGTCTAACAATTTTATGTACACATTTAGCAATTTATACATTGTAATACACCCATGATGTCCTTTTAGTTTGGCCTGAAGATGCGCAAGTGCCCGAAACCGGTCGCAAGTTAGTTTTTTCTTATTAAAGAATTTTTGTGAGTACAGGACCATTCATTCACCCTTCCCGATATAATTTACTCACAACAAGTCACCATTGAATATCTACATAAAAAATTATTAAGAGAATAGGAATTACGATCTCAATATTAAAACAAAATTTCCCGCCATACTCTTCGTAAAAATATGCCCGCACGATAAAAGAAACAAGACAGTCAATCGCCGATGCTACATCGAATTGGTGGGCATAAATCAACTTGATACCCCTAATAAAATCACGGTCGACAAGGGTGTCGACTACAAACAATTCAAATATTGTATTTAGGGGGTGTTAGGGAGCACTTAATGTGACAATATGTTGACTTAATACGTATTAATGGTTTTATGTGCGTTGAGGGGAAGCCTGGCTCTATATATATCAATAGCCCCTAAACTGTTTCGTCTCCTCAACCGAAATTTAATGTAGTGAGTTATTATTTGGGTATGAATACAATAGGCTGGTGTCCGTAAATGATCATTATTACTTTTGCTATACGGGAAAATATTTCATTATTATGTTTAATGTGTTAGAAAATTGATAGTATTAAATAATAAAGTTGGTAAATTAAAACCAGACATTTTTTCATTATCGTTGATGCTTTTAAAGAATGTTTACTTGCTGGAAATATTTAGAACGTTGGTTTTGGAATGACCCGCTTAGGTGTAGCACAGTACACCATGCCTGTATTGCGAAATGGTAGTAACAAAAGCGAAAAGGTTTTTATTGCGGATTTATGAAAAAAATGCTGTTCATTTAGCATCGCATTTGAAATTTATTAAAAATTGTTTTTTTTTGTTTTCATTGCACTTACACGGTAAAAATTAGTTATATTGGTGACAGTGCTAAAATACCTTTTTTGTAAAATTTTGATTCTCGTTTCGTAATTTTAAGGTCGCTCCAATGTAAGACACTGAGCGTTCTGGTTCACTGAACTTTTGATGTGGATGGTGGCTTCCATTCTTGCAACAATTTTTAAAGAAACACATGGCGGGTATAAAAATTTAAACGAAAAAGATATATAATCTTAAGGAATAATAATACATCTGAACATAAAACGAAAAAATACAAAATATAGGTACATTATAACAAAAAAGGAATGAATTATTAACTATTTTTACGGAAGGGCACCCCAAACGGCGCTACTTTGCATTCAGCACAAATTATTTTCGACCTCTTGACTTTGGTTTTCACAGAACAAAGGGCGTATCTTTCATATTTTCCTTTGATATTGGTTTTTCTAGTTTCCGGTGGTATGTCAGAAGGAAAGTTGTTTTATGGATGGTCAAGTTCAGGACCAAAGGATTGATCACAGACAGAGTTTTTATATTTTTGTGGTGTACCGCCCATTTCATGCCGAGGTTGGAGACATCAGTATCGCTAATACCATCTGCGTCACTCTCTGCATCATCTACGCCAGATTCCTCGTCAATTATACATCGTCCTTAAATTCCGCTTCAGGGAGAGCCTCGTTGTGTAAATAATCACTCCAGTCAAAAGGATCCACTTTTCTTATAGGGCAGGATTTTAAAGAGTCCTTGTAACCATTTGATCTCATTTTTATTAGAGGAGTTCTGCATCGGTAAATTATATATATGTATAATGATATAAAATTCTCTAAAAATCACTATAATGGTAAAAGTGTTGAAAAACTTCACATAAGTAAATTTGACCAAAGTTGCTGTTTTTTTTTGTCTTGCTTAATAGATAACATGGATAATAGCAATTTCAATGGTACATATTACTACACACATCAATGAATCAAATCTCACTTAAGAATATAGCGGTACAAATCTAGGTGAGAGAATTGTAATTAAAAACAGATACTCTAGAGCAGGGATCTCCAAACTTTCCAGCTTTAGGGCCATACTGATTACTCCAGTAAGTTCCAAGGGCCAAAACCGTTTTAATTTTCCTGCCATTATCTATAATTTCTAGAATAGTCGTCGAGTACGCGCCCTGAGCGAGCATACGCTTGCTAAATTTGCTAGTTCAGTTACTACTACTTGTATATTTTATAAGAGTCTTCCACTGCAACAATTTGCTAATTTGCATAAATTTGCTCGTGGGCTGTTTTCTGTTTTTGGTACTACTTACTCGTGTGAGAAAACATTCTCCAAGATTAAGTACACAAAAAATGTTTACAGATCTCAGTTAACCGATGAGCATCTTAAATCTCTTTTAATAATTGGTACAAGTAAAATTGGTCCACAACTACAAACTATTGTCAGTGGAAAATCACAATTACATAAATTTCATTAGTATTTTTTATAAGTGGACATTATAAACTGTTAGTGGGATTCATTTCAATTATTTGTTTTTTTTATTTATTATCTGTCGCGGGCCGGATTTATTACACTGGCGGGCCGGATTTGGCTCGCTGGCCGTAGTTTGGAGACCACTGCTCTAGAGAAACTGGTACTAAAAGAATAAAGACAGATCATTTCATAAATTATACTACTTTACACTTTATCTTCCATCATAAAGCTCTCGATTTTCTTAGCGTCCCTCCGCTTATTTGTTAATGATAGGATTTGTTAATTTTGGACCAATGATAAACTACGATAGGGTTTTCATTAAAAAGTATGTTAAAAAACTTAATTTACATAAATGATTTCAAATTATAATTTTCTTCTCAGACTGTAATATTATGCTAAAGTTCGCCGGCTGTCGTCTCAATGAAGTATTAATGCTACGTATCTGCAACCTTGATACGTGAATGTTCTCGTTCCCCGGCACTATCGTTAATGGGTGGAAATATGCCTATTGAAAAAAGAGGAACCTGATAGAGAGGACTGGGCTACATAAATCACTGCAATGTCATGTTCTGTGTTGGCAGAGTATTACCGTTATGTGAACATACCTCAACACATGCGGCTGAACAACGCTAACCACTTGACATTGCAAGTGAGAAAATAAAGTAAGAAAACCCGGAGATGTTAAAGAAACATTGCATTTATGGAAATAAAGGAAATATTTAACTCTTTCAAATCGCTGAAAAATAAATTTCAAATGAAGGGAAATATTCCTATTTTCATATTAAAAAAAAATAAACTGGAAACATTTTTAAAAAATGTTTCAATGTTATAACACACATTTATATGTTTACAGAGAAATAAAAAGCGAGTTATCACATTTTGCTTGTGTTACATTTGTACCTTTAGTGTATTGTAATTGTGGCTATGAAGATTGCTTTTCAGCATATTGGATCTAATTCTGTATTACTGCATTAGAATGTTGTCTTTGCAGTTCATAGTTCACACTAGTAATGTTTATTGACAATCTTACCGGGTATAATTTAGTTTTCAAATGCCACGAAAAAATAATTAAAAATTGTTACTCGTTCAGACACATTTATTAACATTTAGAACATTCTCATTAGCTAGTCGGTTAATCAAGTATACAATGATGAGGACCTAAAGTATCCCCCCTCCCCTACTTACCTTTGAACAACTGAGGCTAGCGTTTTCGAAAAAAATAGGTCGATTTTTATTTTTTCTAAACTAACTTTTGGTATTATCAAGAGTTTAACTTCATTTCCGGTTTCACCGGAAGTGACGTCAATCTTTTTATTTTAAATAGAACACCCTATATATTTTTACATTTTTGGAAAGGCAGTAGAAAGACGAATTCAACCATGCCACATTTATTATACTTTAGCTTAAGAAATATTACGATATGGAGCAATAAAGTTGGTAGTAATCTATTTTTGTAATTATGAATGTCTCCTGTGACACCAACTGTCGGTCTGTCAAATCTCAGCTCTATAAGCGCAAATTATTCTAATTGCCTAGTAACAAGATTTTTACATGAATGAATTTGCAGTTTTTCTTTTAGCCTACATTGCTCACGCAAGTACAATTTATCGATGTATATCGGCATATTTTTTAATGAAAAGTATAGCGAATGTGGTATCGTTGAAAAATGTTCCAAAAACGTAAAAACATACAGGATGTTCTATTTATAATAAAAAAGTTGACGCCACTTCCGGTGAAATCGGAAATGCAGTTGAACTCCCGATAATACCAAAAGTTAGCCCAGAAAAAATTAAAATCGACCTATTTTTTCCGAAAACGCTAGCCTCAGTTGTGAAAAAGTTATTACAAGGGGGAGGGGGAGGGGGGGACACGTTAGGTCTTCGCTGTATAATGCAAAAGATCTTTAATAACGTTTGCAGATAAACAAGTTTTTGTCAAAGTATATTATCGCTAATATTCTTTGAAAAAAACTTTATTCTTTCAAACTATTGCCAAATTTCACCTTCTAGAGCAAGAGTAATTGAGTTTCAAATATAAAACCTACACGCTTCGCCAAAGGGGACACACGATATTGGAAACTGATACTACAGCCAAAAAAATAGATCACCGCGCATAATTCAATTTAATTTTAAATTGAATCCTTTGTAAAAATTCAATTTGGTCGGCCGGAACGTTAAAAGACAGGCTCGTTGCACCATTAAAACTAGACGGACGCAACCGAAAACGATTTGACGTCGCTGTCATCTGTTCTTTTCGCGGACCGTCCGATAATAAATTGCACCATATTTATTAGAAAGTTAAAGTCGTGCTATCCGCATTGATCTTCACTACGAAATGGTCGACGCTAATAAAAACGGTTTTACGAGCTATTGCAAAAACGCCTAAATAATCTTCGATTCCAATAGATACGAAGAGGAAGAGATTGCACGGCCAGCATCACTTAGATTCGTTCCAGTGTTTGAAGACACTCGAAGAGACGACTAATGGGATTTTTCACTTGGTAAATTAGACTTGCGTAGTAAATTTTGTCGTGACGAATGCGATATAAAAACACGTGCGAAAGTAACGGCTTTGTAATGTTTCAGACGGGAATGTCACAGCATTTGATTGGATCCGATGAAAACGATTGGGATTTTATCAGGTGTTGACTATTAGTAAGAAAACAAAATCGACCGCTTCCTGAATATGTTTACGAGGTAAGGTTTCCTGTTGGCGATAATTACCTGTGGAAATAATACGTAGGTAAATGTTATTAAGGATTATATGAGCCTAAAAGGCGATAAACAGTTGAACATTATAACGATTATAATCATGAAATAAAAACCTTACGGATTTTATATAAACATAAAATTTATGAATTGAAATCGCCGATCACTGCTTCCAATGGTACATCACCATTCTGGTAGAATGTTGATTTTGCCACTGAAAGAATATTTGACGTCAATGAAAATCATAAAAATTAAGAAATTAGTAACAGCAATTTCGGTTCGGTGGCTCAGTAGTAAAAGAGCATTTGACTGTAGCAAAGTTAAACGTTGTCCATTCCAGCCCTACCAGAGCTGGTGAAATCGTGGTAAAATCGCGAGTCCGCATCCACGTATTGAGGAAAACTTCTGAAAACTGAACAGTTACGGTTGGCATTTCAGCAGAAATTACTGTCATATGGATCATCTCCAATCAAGATAGTTTCGGACGAGTTTTATGTTGGCAACCGAGATCATGGCAACATTTTCCAGATTTGCCGTTCTTTTCGATATTTGTCTTACTCAATGACCTAAAACAACTACAAGCAAGTTATAGTCTTTTAGTTTAGAAGTTTAGATAATGAAAAAATGGGGCCAAGTTGACAGATATGTCCATAAATTTCTTATTGTGATTACCCAAATTTAAAATCCGGTTATACTTAGTTAAATAAATGTTACAGTCAATTAAATAAACGATTTTTCTTCACTTGGTTACTTACGTAACCTTTGTTTATACCACAAAATACTATTTAAAATATTAAAAAAGGGGTTATGATAACCGTCACGTTTATGATGACTTGACAGTCGCGATAGTCATATCACATTGTCATGTTCAGGTACTAGGTATTCAGATTAGTGGGTTGTATCCTCATAAAGACCAACGATTCCACCTGTTTATGGTAAAGAGTTATTTTTACTTTATTCAATTGTTTCTGCTGATTCTTGCTACGATTTTCATTACCTAGTTATTTTTCCAATCCTGTAGGACTGTAGTTCATTAACCATTATAAACAATAATAATGGATGCTAAAACAAGGTATCAATTCGAAGTCATCCATGTCAGAAACTTATCTCTTCTATTAACTTGCCACAACAGATACACAAAATCAAAGGCAGAAAAATGTTTCTTCAAGTTAAGAAAATATTTATATTACATTAACCGGTATCCTTTAAAAATGTTTATGGAACGTTAATGGTTATATCTTTGTATGGGTAAGTATGGCATCTGTATTCAGGTTTCTGTCGCTATTTTCCAGGTTGCTACTTTTTAGGTGGCGCCAGGAAATGTTTCAGTGCTATTAAAAGATTAGTGGCGTAAACTGAGAGATGAATAGCAATGTGGACAGGAGCAAAAAGCGTTAGTGCTTTCCTCTTCTCACATTGTTTTTGCCGGGAGTGATTCCATCAATACTATGAGCTATATATCAGCATTATCTTGGTTATTGTTTCTACGCAGTTTTGTTTGAACATAATTCTGTAGATAACCTACCTTAGCATTTTTAAAATGACAAGCAAAGAGAATAATTTACTGCATTATGTACGGATATGCGTGAAATTTATAGCTTTTTTTAAAAAACAATTTCTCCTTTATGAGTAAAATATCACATAAAACTGCTAATTTGTATGATTTGGGACATACATTTTTAACGAGGAACAGAAACCAACCAAGTTCCCTTTTTAAACAAGAAGACAAACATTGCAGGTATAATAGCAATACATCATAACAATAATTTACGCTTTTGGAATTGAGATTTGACAGTTTGGCAATTGTTATGATTACTTTGCTTAGCAGCGAGCTCTCTAGATCAGCCTGGCGTCACAAGAAATAATTTGGCGCTCTTTCCTAGCCAACTTTGAGTAAGAACAAAAACAGATAACCAAAACATTTATTGCTGCATATCGTCATATTTCTTAAGTTAAAGTATAACATATCGTTGGATTCGCCGTTCGATTGCCTCTCTAAAATCGTAAAAATATACAGAGTGTTTTATTTAAAATAGGAAAGTTGATGTCACTTCCAGTGATACCGGAAGTACAATTGATAACGGCGAAAGTACATACTTAAAAAATAAACGCTAGCTTCTGTCATTCAAAAGTTAGCATGGGTGGGGGCCCTTTAGGACCTAACTGTATAATTTGTTTAACGATATTTTTCATTTTTACGGCTTCTACATTAGGTTCCTGGTGTTTTCCTTTTACTATATTTTGTTGAGGTATTTTAATTACTTTTATAGTATCTTGAATTGTTTTTTTAAATGAAGTTATGATCTTCCTTGATCTGTTCATCTTTCTCATTTCCATTTTTGTCTTTTTCTTCTCTAAATCACACATCTTCTTCAACCTTTTCGCTTTCGTTTGGTGTTTTTTTTTTTAATTTACGCGCATCCACAGTTCTACCATGTTTGATTATTCATATATCTTTGAAAAATGATTCCCAAAATTACTTTTGCCCGCATTGTATTATTGCATCAATACCCATGGTAGTCATAAAGGTACTCATTTCAATAGAGCCTAAACCGGTCAAGCGATCTGTATCATTTTCCAAAGGTTTCGTTTCTAGTTTGAGGAAACCATGAAATTTGATCAAGTTTACTTCATTTCCAATATGAATTAGAACTCCTGTTTGTTTTTTTTTTTGGTTTTCCAACTAAATCTTTGTTGTTGCTTACTGAAAGAGAAATAGAGTAGTTACCAGCATATTAGAGGAGTTTTCTCTCGGTTTTCTTCGGATAGTTTACCCATCTCGTGTCGAAATATGTGTGTCTCGTCTCGTATCATTAAGGTTCTCTAACGTTTAACGAATTTTGATCTTGTCTTTTTGGCTTTCCTGCAGAATGGCTATTTGTCGCATCGAAATTACATGTTTCCATCTCTTCGAAATTTTGAATTCAAGTTAGTTAGTCAACAGATTCGTCATATACTTGCATAATTTCGGGCTGATTTAAACAACCAAGAAACGGTGCGAATCTTTTGACCCAGTTCGATAGAAACGTATAACTATTTAAAGGTAATAATTGATCAAAACTTCAAAGAGAAAGAAAACAAAAGATTAACATAATTTAACTTTATTCTTATTAATGTGTTGCCCTCCTCCCCATATTAGTTTCACACTCCCCCATTCTTCGTAGCTTTGATTCTAGTAGGTGGTCGATGTCCTCTTGGTGTGCCAAGCAACCTGCAATTCATGCCGGATAGCGTCCAGTGTTTGCGGAGGATTCCCAGTTTTCTTCCCATCATATCCCACACGTGTTCGATTGGCGAGAGGTCGGGAAATTTGGGTGGCCAAGACAAGACAAGAAGACAAACATTTTCATAATCGAGTCATAAACACCATGTAATAGATCTCTGAGATTTTTCTAACTTTTTTTTTGATTTCCGTAAAATTTGCTAAACTGGAACTGTCTGGTTCTTGCAAAATAACCTAATTTCTGACAGTAAGTTGCATCTTTATAGATTTCAATCTGTCAGAACCAAAAGACAGGACTCTTTAAAACAATCCGATTTACAAAAGAAGAATGAGGTTAGGGTAAGTAGCAATATATATACAAGCACTACAGGCCTTTTAGGCCTCGGGCATTAATTTACATTTCATTCAAATTTCCACAACAATTCACAAAATTATTCACAACAGCTATCCATCGTCTTCTATTTCTTGCCTCTCTTTTCCAGTCGTCAACATTCGCTCGCTTCAGGTCCCTCTCCACCAATTCCATTCACCTCGCCCTCGGTCTTCCTCTCGTCTTCTTCCAGTTGGTTTCCAACATATCATCTTGTCATCCGTTCTATATGTTCTAGTCATCCCAATCGTTGCGCCTTTACATATGTTGTAATTTTGGGTTCTTTATACTGTCCGCAAACTTCGTGGTTTGTTCTTCTTCTCCAGCCTTCTTCAGTATTTATTCCTCCAAGAACGCTTCTTAATATTTTCCGTTCCCATCTTTCTAATTATTTTTATTTTTTATTGAGCATCTAGGTTTCACAAATATACGTTGCCGCTGATCTTATTATAGTTTGATATATTCGTAGATTTCATCAGCGTTCTCAGGCTCCCATATTTGTGGTTTCCTTTCACTATTCCCATTGAATCTCTTGACTTTCGTATCCACTCTTCTCCAGTACCGCTCCCAGATATCTAAATTCTTCCAACTCACAATTTTCGCCACACCCAGTGATTATGTTCAAGCTTCCCTCTTGTTCCTCTTTGTTCATCCCTTTTATCTTCTTCTCATTTATTACTAGTCCGTACTTTCTTCCTTCGCTTTCTAATTTTGTCACAATTATCTTCAGTTGTTTTTTTTTTGTTTTGGCCAGTAATGTTAAGGCAGCAAGGCATTGATGGTTATTTTTGTTTCTCTCTTTTCAATTCCAATATTTCATTGATATTCTATTCTTCCATAACTAAATTAAGCAAGGTTGTAGATAATGAGTCGCCTTGAATTACACCATTTTTTTAATTGAAAAGCCTCCGATCGTTGTCCGTTCCACACCAATTCATTTTTCGTTCCTTTCATTTTCGTCTTATCAGCTTTTAGGGGATGCTTAGCTAGGTACATTTTTCTTCTATTTATTTTATCATAGGCCTGCTTAAAGTCTATGAATAGAGCGTACAACGTCATTCTGTACTCGTAACAGCTAGTCTGAATCTCTTTGAGCGTGAAAATTTTAACTGTTGTTGACTTATTACTGCGAAAGGTAAGTAGCAATAGTAAGCGCTTTTGAAGAAGTTCCAAGTCCCACTTCTTCTACAGTTGCAAGCCGTCATCTTCAATAATATATATACTTCCATTTCCATTTTTCTATATGCAACCTCGGTATATACCTACGAATACCATCAATTTACCATAACGACAGCAACATTAGCGTCGAACACCTTCCAAACGCACTCCAATGCGGACAGATGCAGCAGCACCCGTCCACGATGAGAATAAATTAACGTACATTTCCCCGACGGGTATATACACTGAAGCAAATTAATATAAATCCTGACTGTCTTAGCGCCCGTACAACCGGATAATTTTTATTTAAGACTCGTATAGCGGCCCAGGACATCGCGCGGGTCTTGATAAATCGACACTTTTCGAGTGGCGAAGAATGAAAAGCGAATCGACGACGAGACCTCGCTGCCGTCTTCGATGTGGGAGCGAATGGTCTCGTATATCCTGTAGGTTTAATGGGCAACGCCACCCAATATGTCACTATTACTGTAGACACGGTCCTTTAATCTGGATTACTCGGGTTATTTGTTTGTTTGGCGACCGTTTATTGCCTTTTGGCTCATGATCTTCGCGTTCGCTGTTCATCTGAATTAGTGTCTGTTATGGTTTAGCGCGGCCGTATATCTCGTAGGTAGATGGCGCTTCCATCTTCGATAAATTGATAGGTCTAAATTGTTTCCTCAATTAGGATTTTCGCGCTGTATAGGGTTGACTTTGATGTATGTGGTGGTGAAGATACTAGAAGGCGATGCATATACAGTGTGTTTCAGTTTACATGAAGACGCTTAAATATGTTCTTTATTAGTCCTTGTTATGATTTCAAAATTTCACCAGTCAAACTACCTTCAAATACAAGTTTATTTCTAATTTCAAACTAGCAACGAAAATTATAATTATACTGCAATCAAAGGAAAATGCAATTATTCAGAAACTCATTGTGGAGATGAAGGTAAAGGAAAATCTAAGCAAAAGTTGTTCAGAATTTTTATTTTTAGACATTTTTATATCATAAGTAAGGTTCGACAAACGAGTGCATAATATGTTGTTATCTTTTATTGATGTCCTGATGTCCACTGCGACAAAATACTACTGCCCTGATAAGCTCGGTTGTCGCAGTGGACGTCAGGACATCAATATAAGGTAAGAATATATTATGTTTTAATAATACTGTATCTCACGTACCTACTTTTGCGCGATACGCCTCTGACGTTGCGCTCGTATATCGAACCTTATTAATCAACGAACGATATAGTGATGCGCTTAATGTTACCTTCAGTAGTGGTGATCCTTACTAATCTCCACGTGGCGAAACTTTGGAAACTAACGATTAAGGTTCGACAAACGCGTGCTACGGCAGAAGCACCGAGAGGGGATTTAGGTCAATGCGAAACCAGTGGAGAGTTTAGTCATTCGACAGGCGTGGAAGTGAATGGTCGTTCAATAATTATCGGTTTATCGGTGTACATCTTTTAAAACATGAATCGTCGTAAGCGAGGTTTACCTTTAGCATCTTTATTGTGAAAAGCTATATTAGCCGTTCCCTGGGTTGGAAATACAATGCTATAAATCGGTACAAAATTTACAATATACAGTTGATAGGTCGCGATACATTTCACTGTAGAAGACATATTAAAGTAAACGTCATGTACTGAATTTAAGCAACAATCCATACTGATTTCTGTATGATTTATGTTATGCTAAGTGTGTGCAACATCCCACAACAGCTAGTAGACAATGAACACTTTCGTCTTTTTTTGTTCGCACGTAGCGAGAACTTTTCTAAACCGGCTCGGAGAGGTCTTTGTCGATATCTTGCCATGGCTACCCAAATCTCCCGACCCCTCATCAATCGACCACGTATGGGACATTATGGGAAGAAAACAGGAAGTTAGCGAATAGTCCGCAAACACTGAAAGCTCTTCGGCATGAATTGCTGGAATCAATGCAATGAAGAGTGAGGGAGTGTGAAAGTAGGTAATAGGGGGGCCCAACACATTATTAATAAAAATAAAATTAAATTATGTTAATTTGTTGTTCTTTTTTTATATAATAAATTATTACCTTTCAATAGTTTCTGCCAAATTTGGTCAAAAAATTCGCACCCCTTCTTAGTGTTGCATTATCCATGTCATGTAATTTTTCCCTAAAAGGTTAAACATGTTATAATCCCCAGTCTTAATTCAATTTATTGATTTTAAAATTAAATTGTAAACAATTCTTAAATATAATAATAACAGGGAAGTAAATGTAGAATGAATTTTAATGCAACAAAATTAGAACTTTGAACGAATTGCCGAACAAATTTGTTTTGATGGCGACATTTCAAATAAACAAATTAACACGAATAGTTTGAATAAGCTTATATTTCAACTTAACTGTGACATTGTGTTAAACAACGTATTATTTTACGTATAATACGACACATATATTATTAGACGGCTTGTGTGTCAGTATAAAATAAATTCATCTGTCGTATAAATCGAAGCGACACGGGCAAAAAAAAACAGATGCCAGAGAAAAACGTTTTTTTGTATGTATACGCGGGGACAATTTATCGAAACAATTTGGAGTGTTCTCTCATCTAGAAGACGATGAGGAGGACTCAAGACGAAGAAGCAATTATACCCGTGAGCTCGAAAAACAGTAGCGTTGATTTCTCTTATAGCGTATTTATTAAAACGTCCCAAAAGACTAATTAGTATTTAAATTTAGACGGTGATTTATACGTCGGTCGACTCTAAGCTTGGCAACCTTAGTATACTACTCATATTCAAGAGGAACCGAGAGGAGTGTGTTTGAAAATATTCCTCTTCTCCACCGCCTACTTCTCCGCTTAAACGCTACCGGTATTTAAGGACAAATAATTCTGTCAGCGGCCCTTTCAAGATGCTCAGCGTGTCAGAGGCATAGTTCTAGCACGCTATTAAATTAGTAAAATACGAAATTATTACAAGAAACGTATATCGGGGACGTTGCACACATATTAAAGACAATTTATTAGGATCAATGGTTTTTTTGTCTTCGCCTTGTCGTCATTTTTTCAAGAGTTTTGTCTCGTAATTTAACTTTTGTATCTTTATTATTTGTTCCGGAGAATTTTTCAGATTGCCGTGGCTGCACGGGGATCGTATGGTATTTTTGAATTATAATTCTTGCTGGGATTTCTTACGCTATCATTCTGCATTTTGAGAATTCTTATGTTTCTATTTATTAAGCGATTAAGATCCAGCAAATTGCTTGTCGGAATAAATAATCTTGTCTTTTAGTCAAATAGCTTTCCGCTTTTAGAATGTGATTTATGAAGCATTGTAAATTAGTATACATTGTAGGCCAAAAGTTTGAACTTATGTTGAAGATGATGAAAATGATAATTAACTTTTGATTTTTTAAAAATAATCAACATTAATAATTTGTCAAAATTACTTTACACTGAGTGATTCCAAATATATGCGACAAATTTTAATGGTTGATTCCTTGGGTTATATTGGCCATAAAAGTGCATATGTCCAAAACGCCTTAGTTATACGAGGGACACACTATATATTTTGAGACGCCACAAAAGTAGAGAAGTTAGAGCTGGCAACACTGCATTTCTAAATACCACCATCCTTAAGTAGTAAACTCTGACTGTCAGTTGAGTCGCTGCTGTCATAAAGTAAACGTGGTAGGAACGATTTGTCAATCAAAAACATGAGCTTGTTCAGATTAGGAGAACAAGTTGAACGTCGCAGATGAAAGTTTACTACTATTTTAAAGGGTCTGGTTTAGGAAGTGAAACAACAAAGTCTTGATACGTAAATTCAATTTTACAATGATCATCTTTCATTGATGAAAAAAAATTGTTATCTCGTTGGGTGCCACACACGCTTACCGATTTCCAAAAAGCAGAGCGAGTAAGAATCGCTCGGAAAACATTGGAAATGTTAAATAATGGTGGACATTGTATTCTATCAAAAATAGTAACAGGTGATGAAACTTGCATCCCATTTTACGATATTCCTACCCGCCAGGAGAGCCGCGTGTGGATCCACGAAGATGCACCAACACCAACAATGGCAAAGGGCTGTCAAGAAAGTTATGTACGCAGTTTTCTTCCGTAGTACCGGATTAGTAAAAGCAATGAAGCTGGAAAATCAACGTACAGTCACAGCAAACTGGCACACCACAAAATGTTTACCTGCCGTTCTTGAGTCAGCCAACATTCGCGGGTTAATGTTGCATCACGACAATGCATCGTCACACAGTGCACAGCAGACAGTTGAATTTTTACGTGAGAATAAGGTAAAAGTCATTGAACATCCACCCTATTCGCCTGATATGGCCATGTGTGATTTCTGGTTGTTCTTCAACCTAAAGAAACATTTACGTGGTCAACGTTTCACGACGGAGGATGAGATAGATGAAGCAATTCGTCAATTTTTTGAGAGCATTCCAAGAGATGACTGGCTTCACGCTTTTACGTTGTGGAAACTTCGGTTACAAAAGTGCATTGATGCAGGAGGAGATTATTTTGAACATAAATAAAATCATTTTCGTAAAAAGACTTGTAGTTTTCTTGTATCTCAAAATATATAGCGTGACCCTCGTAATAAGAAAGAAGGCTCTAATGTGCTTAGTGACTTTATTAGCCGACGGTCGTTTATTTTCCCTGTGTACGTTAGACATACTTACATACATATATTTATGTATCTCTATAATTATGACTAACGCTGCGAAAGGTTGATGAGGAACTGTTGCAATAAATCAATAATTTCATTGGCTGAGGTAGCGCGTGCCGATTCATCTGCATACTTACGTCGCATCGAGGGCGCGGCAACCCCACTTCTAACCTGGTACGAAGTTCTCTGTGCCCGGCCTACATGTCATCTTAAGATGTAGCAAAACCAGTAGGCTTAGCGACGATCTGTACAACGATATGATAGGACCTTTTAGCATTAATCATATGATGTCCATGGAGAACGTTGATGTATTTATGCGGTTATATAATTTCCTGTTAAAAATTAGGCCTACAAGTTTAGAGGTTGTTCCTTTTGTTTCCTTACCCTGTGTGGATTTATCGGGTGACCTCTTACCTGTTGGTCCTTTCGGGTTGTTAAGTGATAAAACTTGAATAAATGACTAATGGTTTGTGCCACTACCACTAACCAACAATAATAATACTTAATCCTGAGCACCTTCTTGCCTTTCAGCGTAAGGTTGCATGGAGTTAAGTTCATGTTTTCTTCCATATTTTTCTCCATTCTTGCCTATTTTCTGTCTTCTTTCGAATATTTTCCCATTTAACATAACTTTTCTGTTGCTTTTCTCGCTTCTTGGTTCTATGTTTTTGTCGGGCTTTCTCTCTTTGTGTCCCTAATGTTTACGGTCTTGCCAGTGGAAATTCGCATGCAACTAGACGTCTTTATGAAGACCGTTACCCGAACCATGTATGGTACCAAATGAAATCAAGGAACATCGTAGCATCCAAGCACCAGAGAAATTGATTCGGATGTAACATAAATCACACTCAACAAGTACAGGCACTTTTGCCAAACGACTTCCCGCCAAAATTGGATTTGTGTTGAATGGAAGATAAAATAGTACAAAATCCTCAGTTTTTGGCACAAGTATTCTACATCGGCGAGGCTTTGTTCTCCAGAAATACTATTATTAATTACCACAAACCCCCATGACACTTTGAATGCCCGTCATCAACACTAGTTCTCTGTTAATGTGTGGACAGGAATTGTTGGAAATCACTTGGTAGGTCCACATTTATTTGAAGATGAGGTTCAATGCAGCAGTATACCGTCATTTTCTTGAAGAGGAGCTGCCGCAACTATTGAAATAAGTTCCGCGTCAATTAAGATGCCAAATGAATTTTATGCACGATGGTGCTTCTGCACATTTTAGTTTAGTTACTCAAGAGTTCTTGGATGATGCGTATCCAAATCGGTGAATAGGCCGAGGAGGTCCACAATCGCAGCCTCATCGGTCTCTGCATTTAAAGTCTTTAGATTTTTTTTCTCTGGGATCACCTATCGCTAGTTTATACGACTCCAATTGAAAACGTTGATGAACTTAACAGTCGCATCACTGCAGCATTTTCAACAATTACTATAAGTTCATTTTGTTTATTACCTACGTTGTATTATTTTGTATCAACTGTTAATTTCTTATTAAACATCCTTTGTTCTTATGACTAAATCATTTTGGAGATATGGATGTTCTCATGAACTTTTTTAACCAAAATAACCCAGGGAATCAACTCTTAAAGTATGTCGCATATATTTAGAATCAGCCTGTATATGGTTTCTCTCTTACACTTACTACAGCTATCGCTATCTTTCGTTCATTAGAATTGTATCATGCAAATGTATAAAATATAATCTATAAACTATTAATTCCGATGATGGAGGACCATCTTCTCATTCAGTTCTTGACAAGTATTTTGCTTCAAATCTTGATTTAACGTGTTAGTTTCCGTTTGCTTCAATAGCACAGGCATTATTTTCGTAATTCTGTTATTCGATGTCAACCTAAGTTTTCTCCTACTTCTTTCACATATTTTTATTACACTTTCATGGAAAAAAATGTTATAAAGGATCAAACAATTGTAGAACAATTTACTACAGTTTGTTTGACAATATACGACTGGCTATAACTTGCGCAATTCGCAACTACTCGATTGTTGTTAACGGATTATATTTCTAATAAATGTAAAAATTTTGTCAATGATCTGTTACAAAGCTATTGTTATTTGTGATTATTGTTACGTATCCAATTTCTCTAAAGTACTTATTTCGTTTCAACCACTGACAGCTTTTCCTTTAGATTTTCGCTATATTGTATTCAAATTTGCTAGTTTGGTGTCATTACTTATTTCTGTCATTATAGAATATAGTATAAATAATTAAGCAATGAACGCACATCATCAATGACGTTTATATGACGTTTTATTGCAATTATAAGAACATAAACTTACTAAAAATTACGGTGCCTGATTTGTAACACGAAAATCTGTAATTTTCGAAAATAAACGCCGTACATTGAAAATTTGTAGTTTCTTTCTAATATTGATATATTTTGCACTAAAGAAACCCATATATTATAAATGGAAAATATATATGAATAGGGAATGTTATTTTTACCATGGTGGTCATCCTGGGTTAACAAACATCGATGTTGCCGGCTTCAATTGGACGTAAACTGTAATGTAATCCTAACCTGATCAGCTGATCACTGTTTACTTATTTTACTTGCAGTTTTATTAATCGATTTTATTGTAGAGTTTTGTTAGTTCTTTTTAGAATTATAATTCAAGATGCCTAGAGCGTTTTGTAAGCAAAGTAAAGCACTGATTGCAGCAGCTCTGAAGTATTTTAAAGAGGAGAAAGAAAGAGACCATCCATTGTTACCAGCTGATGCCGTTATTGAGCGTGTAGCTGTTGCCCTAAACATCAGTGTTCATTCTGCGAGCAACATTAATCAAGAAATAGAAAAGGAAGGACAGGCCCGTAGCCCAAAGAAATGTAAATCCAGACGCAAGCCAATAACTGACATTAGCAGAGCCGATGAAGCGCACATACGAAATACAATTTATACAATGGTTCAAGCTAAACGGCATATAACGTTAAAGTCAATCTCAACAAATCTTAGGGATAATAATATTTATAGCGGCAGTTTATCTTCTCTAAGCGTTATATTAAAGAGAATCGGTTTTCGCTGGAACTTCAGTTAGTTGCATGTAATAAACCTCCGAAAACATATGTTGCTGACAAACTTGCAGCTAAATATGGACATGTGGTGCTCCGTTTGCCACCATATCACTGTATATTCAATCCCATCGAAAACATTTGGGGATTGACAAAGACATTAAAATAGACATATAGGACGAGATGGATATGGAACGGTAAAATGTATTGCGATGTGGCAAGAAGTGCTTGCAACAATAACCTCTGAAATCTGGAACAATACCATCGAAAAAACTGAAAAGATAATACAAGACTGGTGGCAGAGGGAAGTTGGCTTCGAGCAAAATGATATTCCAAAGATCGTCATCAACGTTGGTGCAACATCCGATGAAGACAGTTCGGATTGTCAGAGCGATTGACCCACTTTTATTTATAAAATTTTATAAATATTTTAATATTACTTTATATATTTGCATGTTTCTACAGATTGAATGTATTTAATATTTAATAACACACTATCTGCTCCTATATACGTATCAATAAAATTTAAATACATGTCTTTTTAAATTCGAAATAAAGCAATAAACATGAATTTTTTCAAGAAATGCTTTTAGATAAATGCATTACAACTATAGAAATAATATTTAAATTGTTTCACTTCCTTCAGATACTTTAAAAATATCTGTCTTTTGTTACTAACAGTATTTTATGTACAATTTTGCACTTAATGCTCATGGTATTCTAACCTAATATTAATCCACCTAAGGTAAACAACAGCTGTCATAAACAATGCGACAAGACATCTAAACGTCTGACGTCATTCGTTGTTGATGACGTGCATTCATTGCTTACTTATTTATACTATAGTATAATAGTTGTTGTCATTGATATTCTACATTTCTTTCAGTGTTTTTTTCTTGATTTATCTATTACTGTTCCAACGCAGTTAACGCTATTCACTTCTTTACTATCTTATTATTTATCTGAATGTTAAATACAATTTACAAACTTTTCGCCTGCGACGTATTCCAACCCAGGTACAAATTGTAGTTAATTAAGTTCCAGCTGAACTAGTCAAATTAGCTAATATACAGTTTGTGCGTTATAGGATGGCGAAGGCTTCAGATGCGCGGTGGAAATACAAGACTTTATTTTAAAGTCGTTTTTTATTATGCTAAAATAATTTAAAAAATAAGTCGAGCTACATCATTGCATGTTGCATTCAAATTTGAATTCTCCCGAACGATGTCCGACAGTACCTTCGGACAGCGCCGGAACTCGCCATCCTACAACGCGCGACCTGTACGTAAAAAACTATCTCTCATGGCTTTCTCAAATAGTTCTAACTTTAACAAATTAATTTACGAGTGTTAGATTTACAATAAGCTAACGCCATTTGGCAAAATTTTTATAAATTTTTTTTTTTATATGATATATATTCTGTATTTCTATTCTTATTCCTTTTTGATTAAGCTTTGCTATTAAAAATAGCCAGGAAAATGATGAAATGATTAGTCGCTTTATTTCTGGCGAAAAAATGCTGATTCTTTCCTCGAAGAAAAATATATAATTCATAGAGTTGATATCTCTTGGTTCACTTTATCACGCATTTGTAAGTTAGTCACACCATTCAAAATTTTTCAAAACATCTTTAGTATACGGCGCTTTTACCAGATGCAACATCTCATTAATTCATTTTCCAACTCTCACACTAAATTCAGTATAAGTCTTCCAAATTTCTTGAAAATTCCCTTTAATTATTTATTCTTTTAAACTAAAAACAGATTTTTTTCCAAAATGAAATATATTGCAACCAATTTCAATTTTAGAAAGCCGGTTATACTTTCCTTGGTAATACCGCTTAGGAAATCAAACTTTTTCGGTGCCTAACGCAATGTCAACAAAAAACGGGAGTATTTTTCACCATTTGATTCAATTTATTGATATTAATCATTCCTTTATAGAAATTCTGGTTTTGTGTATTGAGCAAATATTTCTTTGTTATTTTTGGTTGTTCATAATATTAATTTCGGCTATTATTTTTATTGAGTTAACGATACAGTTCGATTCAAATTTTATTTTTTTATTTTAGAATCCAGCTTTTATTTGAAAGCAACAAACGATTATTTACTTTCTGGCCCCGTGTTTTTACTTCAAACATTTAAGTTTTTTATGTTAGGCGGTAGGATTCTATAGCAGAATACACATATGATTATTTATTTTATGATTTTGTAATACATTACTTTTAGTTTATAGGTCGTAGGTATTTTAAAGTTAATTTCCTTATCAATTAAACTTAGATTTTTGCTATTATGTGAATTATAAGAATAAATATCTTCTTGGATCTCGAACTGGAATAAAGCATGTCGATAAACTCGATACCACTAAACTAGTCGCGACTGACTTGCATGCCGATCAATGCAATTGAACTTATGAACTGACGAATATGGTGACGAAAGGGGTGCAGCATCTCGGTTACAATCCTATGGTTGTGTACGTTTAATACATTGCGTTGTGCACTGAGAAAATTTAGTTTTCTGGGAGGTATACGGATGCATTTAAACATAAAACTAGAGATAAATAATTTGTTTAGAAGAGTTAGGAATAAAATTAAAATAAATTAGTAGTAATGGAAATGGTAGATTGTGATGGCGATAAAACAAATTCCTCGATGTGCATCAATCAACACAGACACAAGATTTTGTATTCAACATTCGAATTTTTAAGCTTTTTTTACTGGCACTTGTACAAACTGGTATCTTTTGAGTAAATAATTATAGCACTTGCAATTTCTTACTTCTTATCAGCAAATTACGTGTGGTACAACCGCATACCTTCTTAGCAATGCAATAAAGCGAGTGCATACGTATTTATATTTGAAAATATTTTGGCAAATCTAAATCCCACAATTCCTTTTCTTCTGTTTTCAAAAGACATTTTTTTTCTTTTTCTTTAATAACTATAAGTAAAATTTAAATATCCGTCTAAATGCAATTTCGGATTTAATTTTGTCAGATGTTAGCTGACATAAACTGACGTAATGTTCTTATATAATAGCAGTAATACAAAAAAACAGACAATTTTATTACAATTATTGCTCCCCTGGTAGTTAAATGTGATGCAAATTAGAAACCCGCAAGTATTACACAGTAACTACCGGAATTTCCTTTGCTTTTATGGAAAAAAAATGCACTTAAATAATTATCTACGGGTATACAACACATACAATCATGACAAAACTCAATTATACCTACAACTATTACATTGTGTACGCAGACCATACGTACAACATCATGCTCTAGCTATTATTAGACACATCTTAAAGCGGGAAACGCCGGCATCACAACAGACGACTGCAATTAACCTCTCGCTGAAGGAAAACGTTGCTGCAGTAGTCTACCTATCGTCATAATAAATTGTTTCTTAACGTTCGATAAATGTGCTTATTTCTGGATCGATTTGTTCCAGCGTCTAATTAACACAATTTTTGATTAAAGCGATGGATGAAACGAAGTAAGGAAACATATATAGGTATTGAAGTTTGTATGCAACTCGACACCAAGGCTAACGTGATACATACGATGCAACATACGGATATAAGCAGTGATGTGTGATATGTATCGAACAACATTTTTTGAGGCAATTAGCTATTGCTGGTTGAATATTCAGGACGAAATGAGACCGTTTAGCGAAAATCATTATACATTATGGACAGGTATTTAATACTTCCTATACTCTGTTATCCGTGAAGTTATACTACATATACTATACTAATAAAATATAAACTATACATGTATTATATTTTTTATTTATAAAATATATGGTAAAAATATGTAACATATGTAAATATGAAATAAGTAATTAATATTTAGTCCATAACCCATGATTTTTAATAACACCCTTAATTCTTCGGGGCATATTTTCAATGCAAGATATGATTGTCTCTTTTATATCTTCATCGTTCTCCCATACATCCTTCATATTCTTCATTAATATTTCCTTTGTAGGGCTTTCTCTTTCATGTACCTTACTTTTTAGTCGATTCGATACATTCTCGATGGGATTGAGGTCCGGTGAATTTCCGGGCCAACATAAAAGAGGTATGTGATTGTCTTCAAAGAATTTCTTAACCTTTTTGGCCACATGGCAAGGAGCATTATCTTGCATAAATATACGCCCTGTCGGTATGCGACGTCGTGGCTTAAAATACGGTAATAACGTATTTTTTAACACATTTATGTACTGCTCTTGACGCATTGTACCTTCTACAAAATACAAAGGGCCGGGTCCGTCTCCACTAATCACTTCCCAAATCATTACCTGCGGAGGGTATTTTACAGTTCGAAGAACCGTGGACTCTGTGAGACGTTCGCCAGGTCGTCTACGAACAAATTGTGCTCGCTGCACTAACACACAGAGCAAGCACTCGTCACTAAAGAAAACCTATTAAATGCAAACATTAATTCAGTCAAAATCATGTTGTTAATTTATTCACCTTTTTCCAATTCTCGTCTGTGAAATGTTGATATTCTCTTGCAAAGTTAAGGCGAGCAGATTTCATTTTTTCTGTTAAACACAGCTTTTTTACAGATCTTCGGCCCATTAGGCGATTTTCGCGCAATCGGCGCCTGACAGTTCTGCTCGAAATCTCTATTCCTCTCTCTTGTAAATCATTTTAATTGTAGCAAATCTATTGCTCAAAGCTTGATGAACAATTTCACGGTCAGATCTCTTCGAAGTTTTTCTTTTCCGACCGCACTTTGCCCGTCTTCCTTTAAGTTTCTAGCTAAACGCGATACAGAAGAAGGAGATACTTTCTGTAACTTTGCAATTTCTTGTTGTGAATGTTTGTTTGATTGTAGAAGATCTTGTATAGCGGCTTTTTGTTCACTTGTTAAATCTTTCCCGGGCATTTTCTACAAAAAACCCCAAATATTTAAATTTTTTTCAAATTCCAAATAATTAATTATTAAGAGAGAGATAGAATAACAATTTTACCTTCGCAATAACGATATATCAACACAAAACACTTAACGATACTCCACAACTTAGCTTCTATACGGTTATGACGAAATATTTTAAAAAATATCGATGCATTCTCTAAACTGTGAACTCGCTAAATGTAAGTTGATAACTGAAATATTTATATATACATACGTACTTTACTCTTCTAAATATCATTTCTCTGGTATTTTTATTTATTGATACAATAATCTAGTCCCCCTATAAACGTTCGGATTCAAAGCAAAAGAATATCACTATAATAGGATGGGAATTTCCAGGTAAAAGGGTTGATTTATGACATGTTCCAAGTAATATGGCCAGGAACTGTAGTTTCAGTACGCTATGTTGGAAGAAATAGAGCATGTGTAATTGGGGTGTTACATATTTATGGACGTTAAAAACAAATCTCAATGTCTGCGTAATGCCGAGCAGAATTTTGTTTTCAAAATAATGTATTAGTAATTGTTTTTAAAATTTTCCGTAACTTTTATAACATCGGGAACCAAAATACAAGATATTTGATGATACGAGGTAATCGCTATAAATTCTCGGCCTGACAGGCTTATACAGGTTCGAGCGTGTTCAAACAGCGTTATGTCATAGTTGCACATGTGCGAGGCCTACGCTATAAATATTACGGCTCAAAGAGTAGTAGTTTTTAGTGACCAGCCAGACAACGTGACTGGTCGATGAAAATGTCTGAGGTAACGAAAATTGAATATTGCGCAGTCTTTAAATTTGTAACTAAAGAAGGGCACGCACCTAATCACATTAAACAACGTTTAGACGGCGTTTATGGTGATTTATCTCCTTTATATTCCATCAAAAGTGGGCAAAATGTTTCCGTTTGGGCCAAGTATCCCTTGAAGATAATGAGCTCCGATCGGCCAATTGAACTGATAACGCCCCAAATATTTCAATTATTGAAGAAATTGAAGCAGATCGCCGTTTGAAAGTGAAGGAATTAGCAGTGATGTCTAACATTTCTGAAGCAAGTATTCGCCCTGCTCTCCAACGTGAACGTCGGGTCGAATGTGCGTCCTCGTTTTTAAAGATGTGTGGAGACGGTCCGAAAACGATTTTGGAGTCCATTGTCGCAGGAGATGAAACAATGGTTCTGTATTATAATCCTCTATCCAAAAAGGAATCAATGGAATGGTGGTGACCCGATGAACCTAGTCCCAGAAAACTGTAATACAACATTTTGAGGGAGAAACTAAATTATTTTTACAAGAGTATAGAATTATTAGTTGATCATTGTAGTAAATGTATTGAGGTTTGGGGAGATTATATTGAAAAATAAAAATTGTTACATTTTACCAAGTTTATTTTTCTACATCATAATAATAATAATTTATGGCGCCCACTACGTATGTACCTTCATGCAAAGATATAGTTGTCAATTCTATAAGAACGTGGTTGGTGAAAAATAACCCACACACGACATAATAAATAATTTTTTAGAGCTCAATTAACAATATCTAATGCAAGAGTATGGCGAGCACATCTACACTTATACATACCCATGTATATTTATCAAGCACATATAAATTCGTCCCAATAAATTAATGAAGAATAATGGCAACTACTTGCCAACCTGCCTAAAATAACGAGCATCCAGAGTGTTGGCATCCATCGCACATAACTTACCTAATTTATTCTGAATTACAGGTTGAATTATGTTAAATTTAATACATAGAACATATAATTTTAAGTTAGAGTAAGTGTAGTTTATTTTGATGACGTTATTTTAAGATTTTTTTGAAATAGAATATTGTCAAGACTTTCAACAAATTTCCTATTTTAATATTAAATTTAGTACTTTTGCTTTAAGCTTAACGAAACCAATTTTTGCTTTATTTAGATTTATGAGTTCCTTAATAAGATACGAGTTGAGTAATCGCAAGACACACAGTATTTACATTGGCACTAATAAACTGTGATTACCAGGAAGTAACTCTCTTCCTACGCTCTTGGTTTCTGGGTTAGAACCGCGTCGTTGTCGTAGCTTCTGCCGACGTTTCGTCCACACTCTAATGAGACACCATCAGGGCTATTACTGCATACTGACTGAGGACTATTTATTCCAGAGGGATTTATATAGGGCTTGTTGCGGGTCAATGGAGCGAAAAAGTTATGGATCAATGAAGCGTGGCGGTTGCTAGAAGGTTTAGTCAGGTGGGATTTCCACGTGTGATGTAAGGGGTAACCATCTTCGCGACTTAAATTATAGGGATGTTTGAAGATCTCCATAGATTCACTGATTTTTTCTACTATTACAGTGAGGGTTGCGAGACAAGATGCGGGTAGAGTTGAATTGGATTTGTTGGCAAGTTTCCAGTCTATGCTCAGCCAGCGCGGACTCGGTTACATGTAACAACCGCGTACAACGCTCGTGCTTAGTAACACGAGAGCTAAGCGATAACTTTGTTTCACCGATCTACAGACTACCGCACGAACATAGAATCTGGTAGACACCAGGGGCTTCCATATAATTACGGTCTTTAATGGGAAAGTTGTCTGACAGTTTGAAATTGTGTTTGAAGATGGTATTTATGTTGTTCCCGAAGAGAATTTTTGCTGACGCTCGGGGACACCTTGAACGTAGGGTAGATATGCATGCTTGAGGGAAGTTGCTGGACAAGTGTTGGTGTAGCGCTTAGTGGTAGGGTGAACATCTTTCCTAGAATAATTATTGCGGATCAGAGTTTCGGTGATGTGGTTCAGTTCTTGAGAAAGCGGACTGGGTTGGACCAATTATGAAAATGGTGCTTTGGATAATAGAATTGATAACACCGCGTTTTTGGGTTGGATGATGCTGTGAGAGGAAATTGAGGTATCTACCCGTGTGCGTAGGTTTTCGGTAAAGAGAATGTCACAGTGCACCGTCGGAACGCCGGTGTACAAGAACATCCAGGAAAGGAAAGCAACCGTCCGATTCGACTTCCATACTGAAGCGTATGGAACCATGTTGGGAATTCAGATAGAAACGATAGGAAATTATTTAAAGATTCGTGTCCATAAGGACAGATGTCAAAGGTGTCATCAACGTGCCTGTACCAACACTTTGGCTTAAGGTTGTCAGATAGTAGGGCTTGTTGTTCGAATGTTTCCATAAAGATGTTGGAGACGACAGGAGACAGAGGAGATCCCATAATTGCGCCTGAGACTTGCTCGTAGTATTTACCATGATACTGGGAAGAAAGACAAGCTTCAACCAAGTCAACCAGATCATCTGGTTGGCCATTGGAGATGAGGAACTCTCTAATAATGGATATTGTTCCGGTATGGGAACTTTGGTGAGTAAGGATTCGACAAAGCTAATAAGTGAATCACCAAGATCTACCGTCAACTCTTCCAGTCGTTTGAGGAAATGTTGGAAATTTTGGATGAAAGAGTCGCTGTGTCCAGCGTAAGGTTTTAGAAGGTTAGAATGGTACTTTGATCATTTGTAGGCAGGGCAATTCATATTGCTGGCAATATGACGTAAGGGGATATTGGATTTGTGAATTCTAGGGAGACCATATCACCGTATAAGGGCTGAAGAATCAGTAGGGAAAAGTGGTCTCTGGGTATCCGTAGGAGTAGATGACGTCGGCAGAAGCTACAACAACAACACGGTTCCAACCCGGAAACCAAGAATATAGTGTTATTGACGACCGTGGAAGCTAACATACCAGAAGTAACTCTTCATTCGAAATAAATAATTTTACAAATACAAGAACTAACAATGCCTTTTAGAAATTAGTAAAGTTCCAATTTAATAAATCATTCATTAGTTCGAATAATCCTTCTTTTTGATGACTCCCACGTCTTCTTTTTCACGTCTCTGTAAAAATATAGTATCCCTAGCAGAAAATTAAATTTCATATGATTTTTCGCACACTTTGAAACTCGGGAGCCTATACCCAATGTCATTTACTTAGTTCTTGTTTCTACACATTATTTATATTTATTACGTCCATATATAACGCTTGATAGGTAATCACTACAAAATAAAGTCGTTTATTGTCGGGATTCTTTACTAGTCAGATACAATTTTAATAAATCCATTGTGGGGAAACAATCTTTTCAAATGGTCAATCTTCTACTAGGGGTAAGATTAATGCCGTTGCCCGCCAATAAATCATTACGGGATTCAAAGGTGCCGATACCGTTTTAGTGCTCTTTTAGTGTATGCTGTTTTATTTTTGTATGTACTTATACGTGAAACTAACAGACATTTATATAACGTAATATAACATTGTTGCAAATATTTTGTTGTATAAGGTTAATGAAATTAATGAAAGCATATAATTGTTTGTAAAACTTTCTAAAACACTTTTTAATGGTATCTGAATGGGATTACATGCAAATAGTATCCAGATGCATAAATTTTGATACGGAGTGCCTCCGCTATGTCGACAAGGCGGGAAAGAAAGGGAAGACGTTAGAAAAACGAAGAGAAAAAGAACGACGCAAAGCGAAGATTTATAATAGCCAGCGTGTCTGCTAACGCCACACCGTTAAAAGACAAATGTGCTTGTCAGGGCAAATTGACAAAATGACTGTTCCCAAATCTCCGGGTACCACAAATTGTGACACCCCTACGAAAACAAAATAAATCTAAACGGAGAAGACGGTAGCGCGGCGCGTTAGATAGATGGCGCTTGCGAAGAAAAATTATGCAAGTCGTGAGTCGGAATGCTTATCGTCCGCTGGCCTACTACTATTTCTACCGAAAGGAAACGGGAGGAACTGCGGTAATTTGATAGGGAGTTTAAACGATTTGAACGTAAGTGAAGGTTATTGGGATTTATTCTTCCTTCTTCGGCTATTTTTATTTAAACGATTCAAGGCGACTCTGTGTGAGCGATTCGTAATTAGGAAAAGGTGATAATGATGGTCTTAATCTCACAAAAACTCTTTAACCATATTTTGCTACCGATTTCGAGCCAATTTCAGCTCATCTTCAGGCAAGAATTAATATAGTACAGATAAAATTTTTGTCAAATTTTTTCATCAAAGTCGACAAAAAATTAACTGTATTAATTCTTGCCTGAAGATGAGCTAAAATTGGCTTGAAACCGGTGGCAGAGTATTATTAAAGAGGTTTTGTGAGATTACGACCATCATTACCACCTTTTCCTAGTGTTTTTATTTATTTCTAAGACAAAGAAAGGACAATACGCAAGTTTTGATTACTAAAATCATCAATCTCACAATCTTTCCAATTAAAAATTGGTGTATTGTGTTTTGGGGAATGTTGGGATATAAGTAGGGGAGACTGGTGTCAATTGTAACAGGTGTCAAATGTAACAAGGGTAGTTCCAGCGTGACTTATGAAAAAAGTACGATTAGGTATACATAGTAACGTTCAGAAAAGCGCCTTGCTTTACCGACGACCAGTTCATTTGTGTATGTCGGATCTTGCCCGCGTTATTCTATAAAAAGTGAATTGTGCAACAAAGCGTAAGTATCTACTACCTTATACTTTTTAGTTTGCAGCCTAAGTCATTGCTTTTACTCAAGATCTAATGAAAGTGAGCTATAACATGTACGAGGCGTGTTTTCAAAGTAAGTACTGTTTTGAAATTCTGCTACCGTGAGCGCTGTGGCGGCTTTCCACGCTTGCACGCTGTGTACCTACATCTATTGACAAGCCACAGACGCCATTACAGAAAGATTCGCCCATGTTTACGTTTGTTTGTCACTATTTAAAATGTCTCCGCCGATCTTGAATCCCGCCGACTGTGAAATACGCGCTGTGATTCGTTTTCTTGGAACGAAGTGGGCGACCTTCTGTCATTACTGAAGATTTGGTTCAGAAAGTTGACGAAAAAGTGAAACAAACGCTTTACGATTTCATCGTTATTTGATGAGTTTCCTCAAGTTTCCAGAAGTGTTCTGTATGAAGTTGTGGCCAGTGGTTGTTAAATCAGGCGACAGAGTTTCATGACGATGGGATTGTAAAGCTGATTGTACGATACGATAAATGCCTCAATATTGGTGGAAATTATGTAGAAAAGTATAATAAGGTACAGCCTTTCATGTAAAAATATGATTGTTAAGAAAAGTTTACTTGTTTCTGTTTTATTTGAAAACAATACTTACTTTAAAAACACGCCTCGTACATTTCGCTATCTATTTCGGGGCTAAATTTTTTGAGGTTATAAATGCAGTAGTGCACAAACCACGTTAAGCTGAAAATGTCTCCTTGGTGTCGATTGTAACACAACCAACGGTGTCAATTGTAACATGTTACAATTGATATCCATTGTTATTTTATTCGTACATTTAACTTTCACTTATCGGTTTAGTAAACCTCAGTATGTAAAACTCATCCGGGAAAACGTCTCACGATATATAACCTCCCGTCCGTAGTCAAGCAGGTACTGCCTCTAGCATCTACACCTCGAAGTATACTTGCTGGATTTCAATCCACTGGTATCTGGCCATTCAACAAAAAAATATTCAGCGACGCTGACTTCGCACCATCGACTGTCACCGATAAACCATTGAATGCAAGTGAGAGAGAAGACTTGGCTGACGCCGGTGGCGTGGCGGACCAAAACACTAGCACAACAGATGAAACGTTCCAAGTACCATCAACTTTAACTTCGCAAAATTTAACACCAGTAGTTATAAGACCATTCTGTTCAAGGCAGAAATGCTAAAATCTACGAGAGGACGAAGAATTCGAGGGAAAACAGCTATTATAACAGACACACCTGAGCAACTGGAGATCTCAGCGACGCAGAATGAAAAGAAAATCGATTTAAATCTAAAATAGGGAAGCATAGCAAAGAAGCAGAATGCGGTTAGAAATAAGAAGGCCGTGCCTAGCAGCAGTTCTAAAGAGGAAGAAGAAACTAGTTGTTTAGTATGTCCTTATTCTAGCAGCGAGAAGGACTGGCTTCAATGCAGGAGCTGTAGGCAATGGGCTCATATTAGTTGCACTGACAAAAGTCCTTTCTTTTTATGTTTGAACTGTCTGTCCGATGTTAAGTTTTGTTTATTGTTTGGCTTTTCTTCAAAATATTTTGTTTCGTTTAATTTGTATTTAGAATTTTATTCTTCATTGTCTAATGTTTTGGATTTTATGTGTTGCCTTGCATATTACGTTGATAATAAAGTTGTAGGTATACTTATCTAATATATTTATGCGCTTATTATGTCTGTTAAAATCGACACCAAGGAGGTGTCGGTAGTAACATGTATCACGACATTGTTTATATACATGTTGAAGTGCCTATATTATAAAATTAGAACTTTGAGGTATCTGAAGCGTTTAATTAATACAGCAGAGAAGTCGTTTAGGCCGGCGGTTTTTTTTTTTAATCTGTTGTTACTGCTACCAACTTCCAAAAAGTTCCTACATTTGCGACAAGTTTCCGCCAATTGTCATTACTAGGCCGGGCACAGAGAGCTTCGCGCCAGGTTAGAAGTGAAGTTGCCGCGCCCGACGTGACGTATGTATGCAAATGAATCGGCACGGGCTATCTCAGCGAATGAAATTATTGATTTATTGCAACAGTTTCTCATCAACCCTCCGTAGCGTTAGTCACAATTATAGAGATAAATATACCGATTGGGAAGAGCGCACCTAATCATTTAAAGTCATGATCGCCTGGAAATGAGAGTATCGCACATTTATTTTGTTGTTGCTACGAAGCTTATACGAAACTAATAAGAAATTCCAACGATGAAAATAAAAACAGATTCTGATGAAATGAAAGAAAAGAAAAATACTCTAGAAAATATGTACAAAATAAATAAAAATTCTAAGGTGTAATATCAAGATGTTCATATGAAGGGTTCGAAAGTGCCCCCCTCCTTCGCTGAACAATAGCCCTTCATATGAACATATTGCACCTTAGAATTTTTATTTATTTTTCTTTTCTTTCATTTCATCAGAATCTGTTTATATTTTCTTCGTTAGATATTCTTATTAGTTTCGTAGCAGCAACAAAATAAATATGCGATACTCTCATTTCCAGGCGACCATGACTTCAAACTATTACGTGCGCTCTTGCAAATAGTAGGTCTACACTACACCATTGCTGGTAGCATACTAGCGCGCCCAGCGCGTCTCGCACCGAATTGATCGGATTCCAGTCAACCCCCTCCTCGCTCATGTACGGCGAGAGTGCAAGGAGGGGATAGCGATATAGCTAATTTCACATTTTCCCAATCGGTGCATACGTAAGTATATTAAACGTACACAAAGAAAATAAACTACCGTTAGCTAATAAAGTCACTAAATTTATCAGTGAATTTCTGGATTTGAACTATAATGGAAATAAAGTATTGTGGAGAGTTTGCAAAATACCTGTAATGCGCTGGAACAAAGGCGACTGTAAAAGACATATATAAATAGTGTACAGCACAAAAATTAGAAAAATGGCGCACCACCTCAAACCCAATTTACTTTTGATGAAATATAGAAACATACCTGATGATGCAAGCTTTTCAACAATCCCATCTACACTGTTAAGCAATTACGTTTATTTATTATATTATTATTTATCGTTACGGTATTAAGTGCAACAGATTTTTGAAGGAACTACTTTGTTTATTTTTTACGGTTATTACATTACATATACAACAAATCCCGTCTTCAAACAAAAAAAAACTAATAATGGCAATGGAAACACTTCATCATGTGTAGAGCGGGCCAAGAGCGCCACGCGCCAGGTTCGCAATCAGGCTGCCGGGCGCATATATGTATGTAAACATAGGTAATTTAAATATGTAATTATTAGGACGAGGACCAAAACCACTGTCTATTACGTCGTGAAGACGCGCAAATATACACCTGCAGTTTGGGTGTTCGTTGATAAATAGGGCGTTGTTCACAGTGGGCCACTACAAAAAAAAAGTTCATTCATCGACGGCTACGAACTAACAGCGCGCTTATTCATTTACGGATGACGCGCTCTATTCATCAACAAATGACGAGTCTGCAGATGTTACGTTTGCACCACTTCGTGGCATACTAGAAACAAGCGTCGGTGTGCTCGCTTTAGTGATTATGTCTAACGTAACTATTAAAAATAAACGGCCATTACCTACGAAAGTTAATAAATTTCTTAGTGAATTTGTGAATTTACACTACAATGGGAGTACAATTTTCTGTAAAGCGCACACCACAGAAATAAAAGAAATGGTGTGTCACAACAACGTCAATTTCAATTAGAATTGCTTTTAACGTTTATGGTATGTGGTCTACCACTTCGTATACTTGATAAAAAAAGCATTTCGAAAATTCTGGGGTACATACAATACCGAGTGGATACTACCATCTCGGACAGCGTTACGGAGAGATATTCCCCGAATACGTGAGGACATTGAAAATCGAATTAAAGCCGAATTAAAAGATAAACAGCTGTGGCTATGTCTTGATGAGACGACAGATTGCAAAAAAAATTCTATTTTGAATATAATAGTGCGCGTATTAGATCCTATTAAACCAAATTTTGCAATTCTATTAGCCAGCAGAAGATTAAAACAGTGTACTAGTAAAGCAATTACGGCCGTAGTTCTCGAAACGTTACAAAAATTTCAAGTGTCAACCAGTCAACTGTTGTTGTTCATGAGCGATGGTGCAGCAACAATGTGTAGTGTAGGCCGTTCCCTTAAAGAAAAGTGTGAAGGACTTTTACATGTTACGTGTAAAGTCCATGCTTTACATCTTGTGGCACAAACTATTCGAGAGTGTTACCCGGAGGTGGATGCATTAATAGCAAACACAAAAAAAGTGTTTCTCAAAAGTCCTAAGAGGACTAGGGCATTCCACAGGTTATGCGCTGGTATTCGAGAACCACCACAGCCCATTCTTACGCGTTGGGGAACGTGGTTAAAAGCCGCTTTTTATTATAATGAACATTTTCAAGAAGTCAAATCCGTTATTTGCAATTCGTCCCTGCCGAAGCTAGAGCTATTAGGATGAGCCAGAAGGATTTCTCGATATTTCTGTTGAAACACATCTAAAGAATATTAGCAACAATTACAAAGGGTTAGTAGACGCGATAGAAAATTTGCAAAATTCTGGATTGTCGTTGGTAGAATCAGTGCAAGTCGTGGACGAAGTTAGTACATTGTTACACAGTATAAACGATGCAACAAGTGGACGAGTTTTAGCTAAGTTCGATAGTGTTTTAAAAAAGAATCCGGACTACACGAGATTAAGACAAATGTGCGATGGGGCATCTGCAGATTCCTTGACTAAGTCTAAAGATTATTTTAATTACGCCTGTCTTACTTCGGTAGACGTGGAACGGTCGTTTTCGAAATATAAGAAACATTTTTTCGTCTCGGCGAACATCCTTCACCGAGGCAAATGTGGAAACTTATCTGATGGTGCAACTTTTAAACAAGCCTATCCGCATTATTAAGAAGGATAGAATTTATTTATTATATCTTTATTTACAGTTACATTATTAAGTACAACAGAATAAAAAAAGCGTTCAGTTTCTCAGTTATTTCCTTATTACATCCCATTTACAACGCATACCGTTTTCAATCAAATAAAAAATCATAATGAAAATAAAAACACCTCAGCGTGTACATATATATATGCTCTAATTACTAAACATTATTATTGCGTCAGCTTTTATTTTTTTACTCTTGTGTATTAATTTCGAAATATCACATATCTGCTGTGACTCACATCTACGCTATTTACAATAAGCGGCCGTTGCGCCTGATTCCGATTCTGTTGGATGGCGCAATTTGGCCCGCTCTAATCATGTGCATATATTTTTCGCTTTATTTACCAAACATTCTTATTACGTCAGCTTTTATTTTTTACACTGGGCTATCGATTTCAAAATGTCATTTCTGTCGGCTGTGAGTCACACATACACTATTTATAATCCGCGGCCCATGCGACAGATCCAATTCTGTTGCGAAGACCGATTGCGCCCAGCTTAGTCATTACAGATGGCATACCCAATAACTTTGAACCATCAGCATTCTCCTTCAAAGTTGATATATGGACCAGGGAAGTTTAATGAAGGTTTTCATCTATTTTATAAAACATTTTGTATAGAACCCGACACATCACCAATTGCAACGAACTAAACTAAATCTACACCACTGTTTTATGAGAAGTTGTTTAAAGACCATTCAAACATATATGATACAAGATATTTACATTACATTTATCAAATCTGTTTCTCCTAATGTTTTCTTCTCTAATTAATTTATTTAACTAAAAGCGAATTATAAAAATTAGTACCGTGAAAAATTAATACAGAAAATCTGGAAACGAAAATGCTAAACGTTACATAAATCGTTGCGTATGTTTGCCTATGTGTTTCGATTATCTTTTACAAAAGAAAAACTTCATTTCATGGCGATCCATCATAATAAATCACTATTATTATTTTGACGTTTCATATCATTAACCGTTGTGACACACCTTGCCGGTTAGTTTACTTAGCGGCATCGCATGAAATACGAAAAGAGTAAATTAAAGACAGCCCTAATACACGTTTTGCAGCTGGGCTAATCCAATTAATTGCATTTTTATTATCTGAAAAAAAAATATTGTCATTGCTATATTTGTGTTACATATAGAGGATATGTTAAAATTAAAACAGGGTAGTCAGACCAGCAGCTAACGTTTTTAATATTCTTTTCAATTTTGTCCTAATTCTCCTTCAATTTTTAAAATATCTTGTTACGTATATAAATTTCTTCCTGTCTTTTTACCTCCCAAATCTCTTACTAGCGCATGAAAATGTGTTTGTGTTTGTTTCTCATTTATTGGTTTAATTCTCACATAAATACTTTTGCTGTCATTACTTTATTACTTATCTATATGCATAAATCAATCACTAATACAATATCAAGTTGAATCAGAATCATATACAGGTTTCATTCACACATTTCATGTAATTATTTAAAAAATCACACGTGTATGAAACGAGGAAATTTAATTATAGAAATACTATTTTCCATTGGGTGCATTGTGTCCTCAAAACTATAGGGGATTCAACCCCATACCGCATAGATATAACCTTAATATAGACATTGATATAATATATCAATTATGGTCGACAGTTGGTTTTACAATTCATTCTTTCGTTTCCATTTTGAAGGTGTGTGGCGAGGCAATAACCACCGGAAGTCATTTATATTTCAACTTTTATTAATTATGATATCGGACACCTTTTTGAACATAGGACGTATTAGATAAATACATACATACATACATACGTAGCTTATAAGAGGGTTTCTAAAAGACCCTAGAGTATTGATTTCCGCTAGAAAAGTAAAGTAATTTAAAAATCCAAAAAAAAACTAATCTCAATTATATATGCGAGTAAATAAAATAAAAATGGAAAATAATGAACTGGCTGCTTTTCAAATATACTAAAATAAATCAACAATAACATTGTAATAACAAATTCTGTAATTTGGCAAAGTTACTATGAATTGGAAAAAAAAAATAAGCGGAATGTTACAAAATTCAGAGCGATGTCATTGTAGTACGAGGGTAGTCTGAATAGTTTCAAACCTCAACATGAAGATAGTGTTACTCATCAAAACATGTTGGTAGTGTAATCGCGTTGCAAATTTTAAAAGACGAAGTATTTCTGCAAAAATAGAAAAAATCGAATATCGAGCCGTCACTAAATTCTTGAATTTGAAAGACAAAACGCCTACGCAAATGAAAGCCAAGATGGACGCTGTTTACGAGGACTCTGCACCATCATTAGTCACAGTGAAATTTTAGGCAGTTGAATTTAAACGTGATCATACCAGCCTAGTTGACGATGAACGTTCGGGACGGCCAAAAACTGCTACCAAACCGATAACATCGGAAAAAGTCACCAAATGGTGGTAAATGATCGTCGGATTGAGGTTAGAGAGATAGTAAAGGCTGTGGACATCTAGAAAGAATGTGTTTGCCATATATTGACTAATGATTTGGGCATGAAAACGTTAACCGCGCATTGGGTGCCATGCTTGCTCATTCAGGAGCAAAAACGCATTCGCATGAACATTTCCGAAGCCCTGTTGAAGCAGTTGAAGCGAAATAAGTCGAGTTTTGGCGTCGATTAATAACTGTAGATGAAACTTGGAGACACCAGTACACTTCTGAAACCAAGGCTGAGTCGGAATAGTGGACTGCAAAGGGTGAATCGGCTCCGAAAGAGGTGAAGACTGTTCTATCGGCCTGGAATATGATGGCCACTGCTTTTTGAAATAGTCATGGAGTCAATCGACTATCCTGAAAAAGGAAAAACAATAACATGGGCATATTACGCATCATTACTTGACAAATTGAAGGCAGCAATTGTAGAAGAGCGGCCGCATTTGAAGAAAAAGGAAGTTTTGTTCCACCAGGCACGTCTGCCCCATGGCAGATTTCTTTCTGTTTCCTAGGCTCAAAGTCTCGCTTAAAAGGCAGAGATTTTCATCGAAAGAGGAGGCCACCACATTCTTAAAAGCCTATTTTGCAGAATAAGATGCCAACTACTATTTGGACGGATTAAAGGGATGGGAGCATCGCTGGGAAGAGTGTAGACTTACAAAGAGACTATGTTGAGAAATAAAACTAAATTTAACGAAGACATACTTTTTATTTTGATTTTTCATTTCTTCTTTATGTAAGATCAAATGGAGTCTAAATACTCGTTACTTTTACCTACTCTTTGATGTTATCCATTTAAATAAATGCGTATTCAATAGTTTTAGAACATACATAAAAAAGGTCCATATAAGCTTACGTTAGAGCTTTTCGTAGCGTGCTACTTTGGAAAATTTTCAATATTGAAAACACGTCAGATTCGTCTTCATAAAACTTTGAGAACCATTTACAAGAATTGCCAAATGTGACAATAATGCATAAAAATAATTTGTTGCTTGAAAATCTTCTTTAATAACTGTTTAGTAATTGTCAATAGGCAAACAACTTACATAATGTATCATTGCCAAATGATGCACTATTCCAAAAGAAATATTAATTTAAATTTAGAAAGTATTCTTGTTGATAAGAAGGAATTATTTGATGCTACAATTTTCGTATAAAACGCAAATTTATTAGATGGAATATGTGGAACTGTAGTAACTTTGGGTAATCAAGCAAAGACTTAGTGGATATTTTTGCTCACCTTACATATGAGTTACCATTCCTTTTAACATTTCTGAATAGTCAGCACATTTCCAAATACAACATGTGTGAGAGTTATCTATTATGTGATCGCCTACTTTACAATGATCGTAATAGTTGCTGTACGTATTCGCAAAAACCTCTTATATCAAACGTAGGCAGATTTGTCTTCTAAATAGGAAGTCATGAAATCTGTAATTCTTGAAGTTAAGCCAAATGACGCAATTTTAGAGGGAAGTATAGAATGATCGAGAAGAGCGTCTTAAGTATTTAGAAACGACCACTAGATGGCGCTAGTGAGATTTGACATTACTATTTTTGTAAAATTTGGCATTTGTTATTGTTGAAGCAATAATAGCACAAAAATCGGCCAAGCAGCTTGTCTACAGTGGGCGTTAGAATAAAGCAATTTTGTGAAAAAATGTAAATTTCACGTGGAGTTTTCCGCTGGATGATTTTTTACGATTTTAGTAAAGACCCAACACAATAACAATGCCTCAAATCGCTTTGTTCAACTTTTGTCAACGAAGCACCATCAAAAAAGGCTGTTTAAAACTGGTTTGCAGAACTTCGGCGTGGTCCTGCTTCTGTCAGTGATGAATTTTGTGAAGGTCAACCAAAATCGGTTGTTATTCCAAAAGACATCGATGCTGTTCCAGTACATTCTATTTTGCATGAACATTTAGGTGTGAAAAAGATTTATTCCCGATGCACAAAAAAGGCTCATGTCAATTGGTGTAAGGAAATGCTCAAAAAATTCGACAGAGGAATTTCAAAATCCGCTTACAATATCGTAACAGGCGACGAAACTTGGATATATTCGTACGAGTCGGAAATTAAGCAACAATCAACTGTTTGGATGTTCCCAGATGAACTGAATCCAACAAAAGTTGTTCGTTCACACTTCTTTCGTTGTATTGGACTACATGTCCAGGCACTGCTTTGGAAGAGCGAAGAACAATTTGTTTGCCAGAAGTCATGATGATCCTGCTCTCACACAGCACGTCAAACAATTAATTATTTGAAGGTGAAAAACATCGAGTTAATGTCTCATTGCTCGTATTCACCTGATTTATCGCCTAACGACTTCTTTTTGTTTCCGAATGTCAAACAAAAAATGCGTGGACCGCGATTTTTATCACCTCAAGGAGCTGTTGAAGCTTTCAAAAACCATATTTTGGAGATATCACCTTCAGAATGGAAGAAATGTTTCCAGAGTTGGTTCGAATACATGCAAAAGTGTATAAACCTCAATGACGAAGATTTTGAAAAACAGTAAAACGATCTGTACTAACCATTCTTTTCTTTCATTGTTTTCGTAAAAGCTTAGAAGGTACACAAAACTTTCCAGAAGTATTTATGTATTAGCAAGCATCCTAGTAGTATTTATTGGCTGGCTAAATTGTAGCAACTCATAAAATATGAAACATAGCACGTTAGAATTGTCCCTATATCTTCATTTTATTTGTACATAGATTCCTTGCTTTGAAGCCTACTTGGTTAGATTTTCTCGGAGAAATTATTACAGGCTATGAAATATCGCTTATACAATGAATACCCATTCCAAATAAGAACAATAACAATGAAGAAAACAATCAAACATAATTCACAGATTATTGTTTATCCGGCTCAATATCTACAGCTCCGATTTTTTTCACTTGCAGATTTCCAGAGTATGATTTCTCTTCTTTACCATTCCGCGCTTTACATAACGACAACATGTTCGCCGCAACGGCAATAGACAATGAAGACATTCATCATGATTATTTACAACGGGTACACTTTTTTCGGAGGATAAACTTCTTATCCAATCCCCGCCGTGGAGAAACCATAATTGCTTTCGAATAGTCGCTTACTCCACCATGGAAATCATTGTGGACGAAAATTAATGCCGTCTCGTCTAACAATAAATCTTGATTTGATTCGGAACATGTGTCGCCGTTGTTTCATCGATTGGAGTGAATTGTTGCCGCTGTGCATGTGTAGTATTGGTTACGAGAGTAGTTGTTGTTGTTATTAATATTATTGTGATTAACAGAATATAAATTATGAGTAATGAATGTGAATAGGGTCCCGTTAATTAGAATGTAAGTTACGGTAAGGTTGTTGTGGGAAGATTAGTATAAGTTGGATGATAAAAGTTTTGGTTATATTTGACCGTGAGTGGTCATATTGTTTAATACTGGAACGTATTCTTTTTAGTATTTTCTCTTTAGTTCCTACAGCACACTTCTTATACCTAAAGTTTATATTTTTTGAGTTATATTGTGCTTAGTGTGACCGTAGCTAATGTCGAAATAAATGTAATAAGCCATGACGAACAAAAGAGTGATAATCTAGTTAAATATTAAATTCTAACTTACTGTCATATCCAAAAAATAAAGCTAATAAGCTCTATTGGTGGATTTCTCCGGAAAATTATTACAGAGAAATACGCTATACAATGACATTTTCATGCCTAATCGGCGTCATCAGCATGTTCAGCATATTTCTTTCCGCTATCATTATCCTCTCAGTTTATATTGCTATTCCAAGAGCATGATATTCTCTTCCGTACACTATCGCGACAAACACAGTCAGCGTCAAGGTACTAGACAATACGATGTAGATGTACACTATCGGGCACTTTGGGTAAACCAATGCTTGTGCCTAGGACAGACATCATCGTGAAAGTTCTCAGATGTAAGAAATCAGTGGAAATAATGCCTAATACAATAACAAAAAAATGCTTATCTCATGATTGATGGACATGTTCCGTTGCAAAAACAAGTAGCAGAGAAAATAGCGTAACAATTGACAATGATTTAATGCTATGGTATCAGATGTTGAGATATTATGCGTATATTGAGTATTGCTTCAGTTTAATTGCTAATTCTCCAAGCAGCACTGAATAGTCTTGGGACCCTATGCCAACAAGATACAGTAACGCGTTGATTTGAAAATTACAATATATGAGAGACAAACTAATGATAGCGGCAGTAATAGTAAATAGGAACATGCTGATAGAGGAGTAGCATGAACTTGTCCATGTTTATATTTCTCTAGTATTATTAGTTTATTGAACGGAATTGATTCGTTTAGAAAATTGTTAAAGTGACGATGTATATTGTTTGACATAATATTTTTTCGTGTTATTCAAGTAAGTACTACATATTTCATTACACGTGTTTGTTATTTATTACTGTTTTTAATCATCTATTTAAGAAAATTTATTCAAATGAGTTTAAGAACAGTTGTATGATATTATGATGGCAGAAAATTCAATAAAAAATTCAATCTAAGAATAAGTATTCATAGACAAAAATTTTTTCAAAGTAGATAAAATATTATTAAATGAATAACGATTATAAATAATGAGATATATTAATTATTTTTTTATATTATTATTTAATATTTAAAAGAAACATTTAAATTAGTATGTAATAAATAAAAAAAAAAAAAATATTAATTTGTAAAATGTATGAAACGTTGTACGTTAAAGGTTATATCATTGTATGAGCAAATATGGTACCTGTATTCCAGTTCCGTCGCTACTATCTACTAGGTGGCGCTAGAAAATATTTCATTTGCTGTTTTTCAAGATAGTGGCATAAACCGAGAGATGTAAGGGCAATGTGGGTGGGAGCAAAAAGCGTTAGTGCTTCCCTCTTCTCACATTGTCTTTGCCTGAAGTGATTCCATCAATACCATGAGCTATTTATTAGTATTATCTTGGTTATTGTTTCTAGACACTTTTTTCATGTGTACTTCTACATTTCACTTTTGCTTGAACACTATTCTGTAGATAACATCTACTTCAGCCTTTTTAAAATCACAAGCAATGTGAATAATTTATTGCATTATGTACGGATAATGTACTGTTTTAAACAAGGTAGGTGCAATTAATAAATAATATGCATTTCAAGAATTCTAAGTAAAGAAATGCTTTACTTCAAGAAAATGAAACTATCGGCTTTCTGGAATTAAGAAAACTATTTACTATCCTTAAGAAAATATTGTTTTGTGTTATAATGGTCATTTACTTATACTAAGAATCGCTTTCTTCAAATTTTCTGCAAGATTTTCTTGAATCAACTTAACAAATGTCTTAAACAAAGAAATACAATTATTTCATTACAAGTATATACTTTTCTTAAGTGGAGAAAGAAACGCTAAGAAAATATGTCTACTGATTTAAAACAGTTGTTGTATTGCGAATAATTGAAACAGTAATTGTCTTGAGTTAAGGCGGACAGCGTTGATACAAGTAAACGTTTCTCCGAGTGTAAATAATTTGCTTCCCTCAAACTATAGTTAGAAATACTACTAACATCTTAAGCATCAATCTCTCGATGTCTTGGTGATTTACAAATTCAAAAATTACCGGGACTCGTCCTCGAAAAACGTAAAACTTCTAATTCCGGCTCGAGTTACGCTAGAAAACACATGCGCGTCTTAAAAGCGTGCTGACAGCTGAATGCATCCGAACGTCAACGGTTGACTCTCACTGCTCGCGACATAGGAGGCGGGGCATTTCCTTAATTTAAGCGGTTTTTAAAGGTCACTTGAGAATTTTCAGGAAGATCCCTCCTGATGGAACGCAAAATATTTGTCGCGGTTCATTATGGGAATTGTAGCCCACTTTTCGTAATTAACGGCAGCAAAAACGATGAAAATATAACATAGGCGAGTTGATGGTTGGTTAATCATAATAATTATCGTTCGGAAAAGGTTAATCATTCTAAAAGCCGTACCGCCGGTTTTTCTATTTGGATTATGAGTAATAACGGAAAGAAATTATTGTTTACAAACAGTTAGGTGTCAGAATTTTTGATGAATGTGGACGATAAATTGTATTCGAGGCATTTATTATAGAAAGGTACAGTGTCAATTAGCGTCTACGTGTCTGGTCTCAATGGAATAATAGAAGAAATTAATTATTTTAACATTAATTAAGAGGGTATAGATTACATAGATAGATATGATAATGGCGATTAAACACCCTAGCGGCATAATATGCATCTTATTCCATTTTTATTATGCTGATGTATTGTGTCTAGTATGTAGATTCTAAAAGATATGTAGTATTAGATTACAATATGTATATTTAATTAAAAGCAATTGACAAGTGCCTTGGAACTGAAAAATTAAAAAAAGGTGGAAATATTACAAATTGTTTTTCTCTTCAAATTTACAAACATTTTTGCAAAAACTGAGATTACAGCCACCTGAAGCTATCAACATAAGTTCGAAAGAATTGAAGTAATTGAAAAAAAAGGAGAAATAGTCCAGAATTCATGACCTGAATCGACCAGAAATGAAATGGTCTGTCTTACCATAACCATGTCATTAACTAACCTTTCTGCATGATTTGTTATATTTTATAAATTGTAATAATTACTACAATTATGTAAAAAGATCCTTTTGCAATATCGTACCGTCTATTATCCTTATTGTGTTTACCCTTATGTAGTATATTTTAAAGTATAGCAATATTAATGTTCAATACTTTATGCACAAATCAATTTTGCATTAAACACTACAATTTCATATCAAATTTTAGCACCATATCTAGGTAATTCTTAGAGAAACAACATGTTCCTCCTAACAATACTTTCTACATCAAAAATTTCGATTGCTTGGAAACAGACCGATTTTCATTGTTTTCCAAGTTACAGCGCAATTAAACAATTTTAACTGACGTTCTTACAAAAGGTCCAAATTTTCACTTATTTTCGTGTTAATATGTCTTAAATAAAATAAAAATATCCTTGCATTGGCTACCACCCATGTTACACAAAAAGTCAGGTACGTTCGACATTAAAAGTTTCTTTCGCTTCTTATCACATATGACGTACCAGCTATCTGAATCAATCCTTTCGAGGCTCAAAATCATTTCAATAATTTTGTCGTTCTGATAACAAGAATTGCTCAATTTGCGCCAACAACCAGTGGCGGGCGCATAAAAGTTTACACAAAATAAATGGTCAGAAAAAAATATAATACGTGTTCAAACACTTACCGTCTTAAGAGTCTTCCATGAAATCACAAAGTGAATAATGTCTGTTAAATACCTGCAACATTAAATACGTTTCCACAGTTGTTTCGGCAAACCGAGTGCGGCGTGAGGAAAAAGTGTACTTATATGTAGAGAACGAAACGTTCTACATTTAGTGACGTTATATTTGCGTAATTAAAATAATCTTTGGAACAACTTAACGGTTGTGTTGACGCACCTTCACAAATTTGTCTTAATGTGCCAATGTGCCTCTAAAACACTTTCAAACCTTTCTACAACACAAACATTTTTTGCGTCTTCTACCGCGCATAGCTGTGTGTGAACATGTTGCACTATTTGCAGAGATTCCACTAAGGACACCGAGATTTTGTAATTCTTCTATTACCTCCACTAGTCCGAAGTAATTGTTCTGAATAGTTTTAAAATCCGTTTTAAACTGACTATCTTGAAATATCGACTGGCTTTCCTTGATAGCCGCTACTTCCTTTGGATCGAATTGTAAAATCACGTTCTTAATATTCTCAAAATATTTATGATGATAAAACGCGGCCTGTAACCATGTTCCTCAATGTGTAAGAATAAGTTCTAGTGGCTCAGGCATACGGGGACACAGTCTGTGAAATTTTCGAATACGTTTTGGGGATTTGACAAACACTGCTTTTGTATGCAGTATTGTAGTAGTATGCGCTATTAAAGCGTCTACCTCAGGATAACATTTTCTAATACTATCTGCCACATAACTAAAAGCATGAATTTTACACGTGACATGTAACAAGTTAGCACAATGTTTTTTAAGAGACCGGCCCACAGAAAGCATGTTTGCGGCACCATCACTCATAAACATCAACAATTGGTTTGTTGAAAGTTCACACTTTTCCAATGTATTTAACACTAACTTTGAAATTACTTCGGCAGTACATTGTTGTATTCGTCTGTTAAGTTAATAGAATTGAAGATGACGATTGATGTGGTTCCATTGTACGTACCGTTACATTTACCACAGAATGTTTTTACGATCTGTCGTTTCGTCCACACATAACCACAGTTTTTTATCTTTCAACTCCGATTTAATTCTTTTTTCAACATGTTCACGAGCAGATGGCACAATTCTTTGTAACGATGCCCGACTTGGTAATTTGCAGTCCGAACATTTATTCCAAAAGAAGACATATACTTCCTTGTCTAGTAAATTAAACGGTAGATTGTATGCAATAAAGGTAACACATAAATTAAATTTAAATTTATCATAGTGTCGTGTGTAATTTTTTTTTTTTTTGGGAATGCCATGACGTAGACAATCCCTTTTGGACCAACACATTAAAGGGATATTACAAACTACATATTGAATTTTAACGCCATCATAATTTAGGTCAGGCATTTCTGCTATAAATTTTGCAACTTTGTCCAACATTGGTCGTTTTCGAGACGTAGGCAACATTTTTAAAACAAACGTAGAACTACGAAATAGTATTCACGGCAGCGGACATGTATACACAACAGATCTGGTTGAGACTCGCAGTTATACTGAGGGTTGTATCGAACCTCCGCCACTACCCGCTGGCGCTAGTGAGTAACTCTACAGTGATAACTGTCATTGTCAGTTCATTGTGACAGTGATTTAACTTGTATTTTCGACTTTGTCACTACTTTGTTAGAAAATGTCACACTTATTGAAATTTAGAATGTGCAAGGATGGTGTTTGTTTATGGTTTTTGCAGTGAGAATACTACAGCTGTTGGAAAATATCGTCAACAGTTTCCACCAGAGAACTCCTGGTAATTTATCAAACTGTGCGAGACCGGAATGCTTCCCAATGTTAATATAATATCCCAACGAGCTACTCGACAAGGTTTAGAAGAAGTAGAAAATATTCTGGATTTAGTAGAAGAAGATGCAACGACCAGCTCACGAAGACTTGATACTCAATTGGGTATTCCACAAAAAATAGTAATAAAAACACTCCAAGAGCAAGGCTTATATCCATACCATATTCAGCGTATACAGCAGCTGCAGTCGGAAGATTATGCTAAGCGTATGGAATTTTGTCGGTGGATAAATAGTAATCGTCGCATAATTTTTACGGCATTAGTGATACCCGGAACTGTCATGTATGGTCAGACGCAAATTCCCGCGCAACAATCGAAAGTAATTTTCACCACAAATTTGTTTACAGAATGAATTACAAGGATATTCCTCTAAACGTCAGAATGCAAATGTATTATCAGTATAATGGAGCTCCTGCACATTTTACCCGTCAAATCAAGCAACATTTGGCTAAGAGGTAATGGTTAGAATGCTACATATTAACCTGTAAAAAATGGGGAGTGTTTGTCCTTTTTTACAGTAATTAAAAAATAACAAAGCCACCTAGTCACATGATCATCGTATCGTTTTAGTGTTTCTGCACTTAACGTGCAGGAACTAATATTCAAATTTAATAAGTAAAATCCATTCTAAAATATATTATATCAATCTATTTGGATTTATTATACTAAGAAAATACATTATTATGTCACAGTTATACCATATTTAGTAACAATAAACGATTAACTTCCAACGAATAACTTCCAACTTTAATTAATTTTATCTAGTTTGTAGCTTTTAACTCTGACTTATTCTACTTCTTATTCTCCTTACTTATACCACATTTTATACGTGTTCACGTCGGCGAGCAATGATAAAATCTATTACCTGTCAGTATTAATTAAAATTTAATTACGAGAAACGTATTAGCAAGCGAAAAAACGTTGAACACACCATACTACGTTTTTAACATAATACAACATGTAAATAATGCGTAAACATATTGTATTCGTTGTAATAGTTTTATATTTTATGTTATTTTACATGCTACACCAGCTTCGCAACGCCACAGAACTAAAATGCATTATATGTAGAATGAGAAAGAGCTGGTTTATACAGAATGTTTATGACTATACCTTATGGCTATTAATCGACATTAGAAACACTTTAAAGTCCTTTGTCGGCGTACCTCATGCCGCCAGAGAGCGCTTCGCTACAGAACCACTAGAGAGCTTCTATAAAAAGTTTCCTCTCGTACGGATCGGAGATACCAAAATATGACGGCTATGTTATTTTATAGTAGCTGTAAAATTCTTACCTTCTTCGGTCGGTTTCGCTTTTTTTTCTCTCCCTCGTTGTTTTTGGGATCTCGTCCCAAAATTAGGTAGCATTGTTTTTTCGGTTTACGCGACTGTATGGTTCTAATTTTTAGGGTAATTTTTTACCTCCGAGGAACCTTTCGTCTTTCAGGATGTCGACGTGGTTTTGTTATTCTCTGTTTTGGTTTTATGCGGCGTTTATACGTTCCGAAATTTCTTAATTACTCTGTTTACGGTAGGACATTTAAGCGGGTAAATTATGGCTTCCTAAAATTAGATAATTGTTTATTGCTTTGGCTCTCGTGTACCATCCGTTGGTGATGTGATTTGCTTAGATTTTGAATCCGTTGTTTGGTTTCTAGTAAGTGGATGTGAGTATTAAAGATTTTTCTATCTAAAAACTCATATATTTAATAATTAAACTTGTTTGCTACCACACGGTCTGTTCAGTCCCTGCGTGAAGACCTCTAAGGATGGCTTCAACTACATCTTGGGGATAATGACTAGGCAATGTGTTATGATGCAGGAGAAAAAGATGATTACAATAACAATGATAAATCCAATACAATCTAGTAACTGAGATAAATGCAAAGACAATTAAACAACACAAAGGAAAAAAATTATTGCCGAAAAGCTGGATCGGATATCATTCCACCTCCTTTCGTCTTCGACAAACTCTACAAATGCTTGAAACCTATGGACTATTAGCTTATACCTCTTTCTAGACGGATCAAAAACCAACAAAATGACTGGAGCAGAAGTATACTCAGAGTAGCTTCACCTACAGTGATAATGGCGACTTCGGAAAGAGAACACTATTTTCCAACTTCGCCCTGCTTAACTGATATCAATATTGCATGCAGAAACATTAACCTGTTTACTGACAGCAATCAAATAGTATCAGCATTAGACTAACCAATAACCACAGAACTCCCTGATCTCTGAAGCAAACGACATCAACGAAATATGCTTGAAAGGCTAACAATGAAGGACGAATGAGGAATAGCTAGAATTGGTTCGAACATAATGGTTCACAGTCTAGTATCCTCCAATCAATTGTCTCTGCCTGCGCTTTGTGAAAGCATCAGAACTATCCCCTATGAAAAGACTTCTTGAAAAGGTATTATGAAACCAATTCACTTGGATTTATCCTGGCAAGGAGACAGCTTTAAAATACCTAAGGCTGTTCAAAGAGTTCTTTCCCATAGTTACTGGAAATCTGACTGGATATTGCCGGCTACCACTACCTCGAAATGGGATTAACAGGAAACATGTCAAGTATGAGGTGTTAAGCTGAAGACGCGTTGCTGCCATTAGGTTGACTCCTCTGGACAACATCCTAACCTATGTCAAGGCAGGGCGTTGGTTGATGGCCTAAAAAGCTCTCCAGTATAGAGAGGATCTAATTGCAGCTTAAACAGCATGAGATCCACCTCACCCTCTCGTTTTCCCAAAACCATAACCAAGGGTAGACAATTGTTAGTTGGGCATTTCTGCACATATAACGCAGCTAATACAAGGTATTAGTGTGTCAACGGTATTAGTAGATCTGTAGTTATATTGTGGAACTAAAACAATAAAGGCTGAACAGTTTATGAGACTGACACCCATAACTTTCCGAACGATTCATCAGAAAACGGACTCAAGCAGGAGACCGCTTGAAAAAAGATTCTAGAATTCTGATTCTTCCTGCACTGAGCATGAGAACGAGCATAAGTTTGAGATTAGAAGCGAGATGAGAAAGAGAATGAGGACCACCCAAACGATTCTTCTAGGAATGTTTTTGAAAGAATGTTATAGATCAGCAACTTGGGGATCAATATTGTGAGTTGCAAGCGCAAAATCTGAATCCGTGTGAAATACAAAGTGCCGTTGATAGTATTTTATAAAACAAAAACAAAGAACAAAACAAGGAAGAATAAAATAAATAGGGAATAATGCACAACCTTTAATGCATTATCGTCGGAAAAATTTCTGCATGCTGAAGAACAGAAAGCATCTATACGTGGCGAAAACAGCAATTTACTGTTGAACAACACATCAAGACCATTAAACAAATAGTATAAGGCCATCGTTGTAATGAAATATTCGTGAGTCAAGAAAAGAAATAAATTCTATGTATTAATCGTCTACATAAGGAAGATTGTTGCAATCCAGATGTACCAAAAATGCAAATATGCTACATGACATGGAAATTGCAACACCAAGAAGAGCTGCGAATTTGTTGACCAAACTTGGCAGAAACGTATAATTATTCAAAGGTAACAATTGATTATAATTTTGTTGCGATGCATCAAGTGGTCATGCCATATCTGATACTTCATGCAGTCTCTTCTGACATTGATGTCACATACATTTCTTGCGAGTTTTGACTCAATTTTCACCGTTTTTCCTTGTCATATTTTTGTTTAACGTATTTTGAGGGTTTGATTATGCCTAAAATGCAGCAACGTGGAAATTACCGCCAGTTGAGCGAATTCGACAGAGATCGAATTGTAGGCTTGCGTGGAGGTGGTTTTTCGTTCAGAGAAATTGCAAATCGCCTTAATCGGAACCACTTCACCATCATGCACTATTATAGGTCATGGATTAGGGAAGACCAGGGAAGTCGTCGAAGTGGAACCGGGTGCCGAAGAAGAACTAATGAGGTGTAGGACCGTCACCTTCGACTAATGGCACTAAGAGACTAATTCTCCAGTACCAGGTCAACTGCTGATCTATGGTTAGGAATCAGGGCTTTCGGCTTGTAATCCCATCCTGTGTTACCACTTACAGTTCAACACCGACGGCAATGTTTGGAGTGGTGTACGTTGCGAATGCATTGGAACGTGAAGTGCCATAGAGTGGTGTTCAGGGATAAATCTCGATTTATATACGGGTGCATGATGGGCGCGTGTGGGTCAACAAAGACGTGGGGAACGTCGCGATATTCAATCTTATGTTGAAAGGCGTGTGCATCGAGCTGTAGGAGTTATAGTATTAAGTGCTACAGCATATGGGAGTAGGCCTAAGTGCGCGTTCGTCCGAGGCACTATAAACGCCCAGCGTTATGTTGATGAGGTGGTGGAACCCCATATTCTTCCATGTCTTCAGCAGCTTGAAGATCCACTTTTCCAGCAGGATAGTGTCCCTACGTAGCGAGAACTTCTCTAAACTGGTTCAAAGAGGTCCATGTCACCTTCCCATGGTCACCAATATCTCCCGACCTTTCGCCAATCGAATATGAGTGGGACAATATGGGAAGAAAACTGAGGAGGTTAGCGAATCCTCCGCAAACACTGGAAGCTCTCCAGCATGAATTGCAGATTACTTGGGACACCATACCCCAAGAGGTCATCGACCACCTATTGAAAATCAGTACCACGAAGAGTGAGGGAGTGTGAAATTAATGGACGAGGGGGGAGGGGGACAACACATTATTAATAAAAATAAAATTAAGTTGTGTTAATCTTTTGTTCTTTTTCTTTGAAATTGTTACCAAGTGAAAAAATTCGCATCCCTTCTTGGTGTTGTAATTTCCATGTCATGTAGTATATTTACAAAAATTAAAATTATTATACAAAAATGACAGATTCTCCTTTTGTGGAGCTTCATGGTGAACATCCTTATAGTTAATCATTGGTATTATTTCATCAAACCATATTGCGTTTAATTATCGGCTGTGTACAATTACAGTTAGCAATTATTAACGGTGAAGATAATTTCATAAAACTTTTCACATTATTATAGTAATTATCTGTGTCATCGGGTACCACCGTTTCATCTCATTGACCCCACATAGCTCGCCTGTTGTTTTTAGCCTTCACTATATTCAATCACATCCTCTAATTAAATGCGGAATTTATTGCTTACATATGTGTATTAAATAACAATCGCTTACTTTCTACCGTATTTATACGTAAAATTCCTTTTCCTTTGTTAGCATCCATTGGGAAACTTCTAGAACAACAAAATTACTATTTAATTTGGTTAATAGTTAGATATTTAATGGGTACGTTTCCGTAACGTACGTATCCGTATCCAGATAACCTTTCGATCTGTATTCACCTTAAACTTCTTTAATTGTAACGCGATATTTACCAGACATAGTTAACCAGTCGTTAGTATCAGTTACTAATTGAACTGGAGATGTGGAACCGAACGTACTTACCTTCGGAGTATCCTATAATATCCAAATAACTTCTAAGCAGGTATGGTAGGATATCATCTGTACACCATTTAATAATCGACAAGAATTCCATGTGGAAATACATATATGTAGTTGTGAAGGGTTTCTTTTACGCAGTCAATCTATTTCATCGGGATAAAATACAAAATAATTGTCTTATATAGCATATTTGTGCAAATATCGTCTTGACAAATATTGTAATTCTAAGGAACATTGGGGAATTTTAACACTACTGACAAGCAAATATAGCCTCCTCCGATTTTGATAACATTTTGCAGGAATGTATGTATAGTGGCTAAACACCCCTTGTGGGGTTGCGCCTCCTTTTTAGAGGATTTCTAGATCCATTTCACGGAATGGATCAGTCCCCATTGTCATTTATACTTCGCTGCATATCTTTTTCCATGCTATTCTGTTCTTCGCCTTCTCTTCCGCATTTCTTACTCCTGCCCTCTTTAAGTCCTCTTTCACCTCTATCCATTTTGATCGAGGTCTGCCTCTTCTTCTTCTTCCCGCCATCCCCCATTTCGTTATTACTTTGATCGGGTGTTCCTCTTTTGCTCTACACACATGCCCTATCCATCTCATTCTTTGTTGCTTTATCTTTCTAACAATATCCTTCCCTTTCATCTCCTCTAGTAGTTCTTTATTCCTACGTATTCTGTATTTATTCTCTGTTAACTTCATCGGTCCCAATATAGTTCTTAATATCTTCCGTTCTGCTTTTCTTCATCTACTTTGATCATCGACATAACTTCCGCTCCATACATCATTACTGGCTTTATTATATTTTCGTATATTTTCATTTTTGTTCCTTTTGTCAGTATCCTGCTTTTCATTAATTTTTTATTTGCTTGGTATGCTCTATTCGTCGCCATTATCTTCTCTTTAATTTCCTCCTCCCTTCCTCCGTCATTGGTTATCATCACACCTAAATATTTAAATTTATTTACTTCTTCGAAGGAGTGACATCCTAATTTAATTTCTCTTTTACACATTTCCACTCCTACCCTCATAATCTTCGTTTTGCTTTCGTTTCTGTGCAATCCTATGTTACCTCCTTCTCGTATTATTTTTTCTAAAGTGTTTACCATTATGTCTCTTCTCTTAGTTATAATTACGACGTCGTCAGCATAACCTACTACTTGACTTCCTCCGGTTCAACTACTACTTGACTTCCTCAAGTGCCATATTGAATAAATTCATTGATAAGGCGTCTCCCTGTCGTACCCCTTTGTCTATCTCCCCGAAACCTATTTTTCTCCATATTTTTAGAATTAAATTTTATATCACATGGTATTTTAAGTAAAAACGCTTTGTTAGAGCTTTTGTGATATTGATTATGTTGCGATATACACAAATTGATATGAAATATACACATATATCAATTTCCTATTCCTTCAGTTTAACATTGAGATATAGATCAAACAAATTTTATTAAAAAATTATAACTGCATTTTATGCATACCACATTGGAACATTATCATATTATTTATCTTTATATAATTTAGACAAAAATATTTAAAAAATGCCGCCTCAAAATATGTGCCACTCGGGGTGGACCGCTCCACCGCATCCCTCTAGGTACGCTACTGTGGAAATCCTGCTGGGAATAACGCCCCTTCATATCCACATTCAGAAGCAGGCTATGTCGAGTGGCCTCACTTTTAGTAGAATAAAGGGATTAAAGGCTGGGGATCTTAGAGGGCATCTCAAAATCCTTGAAGATCCCAACATAAACAATCTCATGCACATTGCAAAGGACATAATCTCTATGCAATACAATTTTGATCAGCCTTATAAGGTGATCTTTGAGAGCCGTACTGAGTGGGCATCGGGTGAGTCTCAATACAAAAGAGGTACCCTAGCTTGGTACACGGATGGCTCGAGTCGGAACAGGCATAGGCATTGGTGGCCCTAACTCCCACCTAAAAATGCCTACAGGATTCCACATTAACATATTTCAAGCTATCACTTTTGGATGAGAAAGCGAGTCAAACTTGTGTCTATAAAGCAAATTGTCACAATTAGTGTCACGCAAAAGGGTGAATACCATTGGATTTGAACTACAGGTATGTATTTCAGAAATCTCTTCTGAACATATTCAAGTTCTAACTGGGGATAATGAGGGTACTGAATCAACAATACATGCTCCTTTAACAACCTTTAAAGTATTATTGTTGGAAAAATTTCTGCAGGTTTAAAACAGATAGCTAAGCGATTTAGAAAATGCTGAAGAACAGAATGCATCTAAAAATGCTTACATGACTCCACACCAACATATTTCAAACAAAGATTTGTTTTAAACCTGTGCGCCATAAAGAACCTCGAAAACGGGATACGAGGCGAAACTATAAATATGTTCAGCGACAGTCAGGCAGTTCTAAAGGCTATTAAGGCCTACACATACGAATCTGGTCTGATACACGAATGTGTTCACAATCTAAGGCAATTGGGACGCAATAACCACGTTACTTTGCTGTGGGTCTCAAGCCGCCAAGGGATCGAAGAAAATGAACAGGCAGATAAGCTTGTCAAAGAAGCGGCAAACATGCCTTCCATAATGGTTTCGTGGTCTCTAAAAGAGCCACATAAAACAAGCAATTTCGACATGGGAGGATAATCAAAAGGCCTCGTACTGGGAAAGTGTTCCATAATAAAAACAGGCGAAAGCACTCATATCAGGCTCGCGAAAGACAGCAAAAAATAGTGCTATCGTTCAGTAAAGGGGACCTTAGATTACTAGCAAAATTTTTGACAGGTCATGTAACCCTAAAATATCACTTATTTAAACTAGGAAAAGATTAAGATCAAATCTATGCCAAGAAGACCTGGAGACGGCAGAACACATTCTGTGCAAATGTGTTACCATCAGTTGCGCACGATACCAACATTTCAGTAGGCCATTTCTTGCATCTACTGGATTGAAGGAAGAAGATCCCGGAGTAGTACTAAGGTTTATTAGATGCCTCCAACTATTCTAACACACATAAGGTCATTTTGTTACAACAGACCTACTAAGATCGCAGTGACTAAAGGCATCTGTGCCATGGCCCGACTATAATAATAATAATGCTCTCATGTTATTTTGGTTGACTAATTTCGGTTTCTGTGAACAATTTTCCTTTATGGACCTTATGTTTTCTTTGCCATTAATCTGATTTATTTATTACTTACTCTAAAAATGGTAAGGATATGTTTCTTACGAAGAAAATTAAATCAATAGCAAGTCAAAATACCATTTCGAGATGACGGATAGAAGAAAGAACGTTATTTTGTTTTGGACTCACCGCGTTCGCAACGCCCCCTATATGTTTCCTTTCGTTTTACATTGGACAGATTACGTAGTAGATAGTGGGGAATGTAATTACTATTGAATGTAATTTTTACTATCGTCAACAGAATAAAATCGATGGATTATTTCAGCTACTGAACTTTTTAAGTATCTTAGAAGAAACAAAATGTTATTAATATTCTCTCTATTTTAATCCCTTCATTGCAGAATATTATAACCATTCTTTTTCTCAAATTACAGAACTACAATTGCCGATCCAGTAACATCGTTACAGCCGCTACATTAAAATACCAGTACGAACTGCAAGATCGAGGTCCATAACGCCATATACACAAGCAACTAGATTAATTCGATATAAATTGGTAACTAGACACCGTGCGTGCGGGATCGAAAGCAGGACGGATGATGATGATGTGGGCAAAGATTGAAATCCGTTCGAGAGCCCGGAGATTCTAAGATGATACGCTGAATTACGGATTAATGGGAAACATGATGTATTAATTTAAATTTTTTTTATAAGTACGCGTATAATTACCAGATTCTACGTGTGGATACAAACGTGCATGCTGTTTCTAGTAGATTATTTTAGTGATGTGTTCGTTAGCGAACGAATTTATAATCCCGCTTAATTACTTGTGGTTTATGTAGACGACAATTTCGACTTGAAGGGAATTAGGAAGATTAAGTGAATTAGAAAGATAAAGCCAGTGTTGCATAATTTTTCAAAACGAGCGAATGATTCGTGCCGATTGAAGTTTAATGACATAATTGCATTTAGAGTGTTCAAAGTAATCAATAAGTCAAAGTAGTAAATGATATTCTTTGGTATTCTTGATGCTTTATTACTATTTACTATTGCGTTATTCCTCAGTGAATTTAACTAAAGTTTAAAGTCAAAAATATACATGCTGTTAGCTATTTATATTTCTACAAGAACGGGACAATCCCAAAAACCTTGTAGTTAGCATAATTAACTATCAAATTAAGAACACACACGTATGATTATAAAAAAGCATATAAGTAACATAGTAGTAAAGCTGGCGATGACAATTAATTATGAGTGGAAGATTGTAGCTGAAGAAGTTTCCGGAAAGATTATATAGAAATACTAAACGTAGACCGCAAACAACACATTAATTATAAGGTTACTGGAATTTTAAGTTATATATTTATTATCTTTCAACATTTTAAAAAGGGAAACTATTTCGGTTTGTTATTTAGGAAAGTAAAGTAATAATTTCCGTTAATAATATTAATAGTAAGTATTCTTATACAAGATACTTTTTCAAAATTTAAAGTTAAATGTGCATTTGTCACTGAGGATACGTTTTTATTTCAGTATTTCAGTATAATAAAACCAGGCATGATTTTGATTTATCTTCTATTTCTTTAAAGTTAGAAATTTTGATACGCTTCAATGTCCGGAAAACTAACTTCTCGGCATTTTAAAGATTGGTTTACATATGTGTATTTACCAAATACTTAAATATTGGAGCAGAAAGTATTTGGTTATTGGTTTCTTGGAGTGGGCATTGTCCGAGTGATGTGCAAAATTTAGTACCAACGAAAAAGAAAGTAAATATTTTTATAATTCCAAAGAAAACAACTTCAATGGTACAACTTATAGACGTTCATAGTTTTAGAATATGGAAAAATTCTGTGAGAACGTTTTCAGATGAAGTACTCCTTATGGATTACGATATAATTCTACACCAAAGAAACAGTAATATTCAGTTACAATTTTTAACTCATAATTAATTGTCATCGCCAATGTTCTTCAATCTATTTAAATACGCATAGTATAAAAGTGGATACATCGCCGAACGGTTACCACATTTTAAAGATCCTATAGGATTCGGCTTCCCGAAGGATGCATAAAACACATAACAATGAGGTATTTGCGGCAAGCCTGCGTTTATTCGTTGCGCATGGTATAAGCAATTCCTTCGTTTTCAACATTTCTACATGGATTACCTATCATTCTTACCATGTATACGCAATATGCATCGCAATGTATTTCTTAACTTATTTTCTAAACAGTTGTCAGTAAACTCTATACTCACATCTACTTTTCATTAATAAAATCATTTGATAACCACCTGTGCGTTTTCTTCATTACTGAAAATATAGCACATCAGTTATGATTTTTTTTTACACAAATAAGAATACTTCGTGGCAGATGTAATATATATGTATAAGTATGTTCAATATTTACAACGACAACATCAACTGTCAATCTCAGAACGTATAGGGTGTTCAGGTTAGAGCCACCCGTTGGCAATGAAAAGTCCCTCTTGCGGGTAAAAATGTAATTTTCCAAGTCACCATTTCCCACCACGCCAACTGGCCTGGGAGCGGGAGTGTTACAAATTTTATTTACATTGTCAAAATTAATGTACAATTCATCTAAAACGGACAATAGAGTATATTCAGAGGTATTTCAAACATCATTTCATAAATTAAATCTTTGATCGAACGTTATTAAGTAAATCGTTGGTAAAATTTCACGTTTAAACCTTGTCAGTCAGAATTTAGGTCATAAATTCGCCTAATTTCTAGCAGCTGGTAGCGTTACCGCATGCATTCTTCTATGCTATTTTTACAAATAACTTCAGAAAATTTATATTTGGACTTAAATCATCAAAATTAGCTGTAGAAGTAAACAATTGCTATCTCGCGATTAAAACAAAGGAATATAGGAACGCCAGAAAATTCATAAATTCTGGTTTGATTTTCGTTAACTAGTGTTTTTAACTACAGTCTCCATTGAAAGTCTTCGATAGCGAAATTAAAGTATAATTTTAAAGAAGGAAAGGTTCGAGGTTAGAGCTGGCAGATTCCTGTAAAGGTTACCATAAACAGAGTGTTTATGTGACAGCATCGTACGTAAGGTTAGTTTATAATTTTAATTCTAAAGTTCGTTAATTTCAATTTATTTAAATTTAAGAGTATCCAGGAATACTCCCGACTCCACAAAGAATTTAGAAATTTAGATTAATTTAGAAAATTTAAAATTTTCCCCAAAATTCCCCTGAGAAATACATTTCAGTATATATCGTTATGTTCAACGTTGTATGTACGACAACAGCCTCGGTTGTCACTTCTGAACGACTAAATGTCAGGTTAGTCACTCGTTGGTAACTAAATATTCCTCCTGCGGGGAAAATGTAAATTTCCCAGTCACCATCTCCCCTCCAGCAAACTGGCTGTGGAGCGAGGACATTATATTAAATATATAAGTCCAGATAACGACGAGTGTGGGGTAGCATGGACAAATCTACTCGTCAGTTAATTTTCCTATTCACGTAATTCGTAATTTCGGCATTGGCATCGTTCAAATTTCAAGGTTAGTTACATGTATAATTTTAAAATTCGTTAATTTCGTTTTATTAATTTGGAAATTCGTTATAAAATTGCCGAAAGGGTATCCAGTGATATTTCCGAACCCACTAAGAATCGTTAACTTAGTTTAAAGTTAGAAAATTTTCCCAAAATCCCCTGAGAAAGAATATTTCAATATATATATCTATATATATATATATATATATTTAACTCTAATAAATGATTTTTGTAGGTTCGGGGGTGTCCCTAGATACCCTTGCGGCAATTTTGAATGAAATTTGCAACTTAATAAAATCAAATTAACGAATTTTAAGATCTTAAAAATTAACTAACCTTTAAACTTTCGAACGACGCTAATGTATATAAACACTCTGTTTATATACACACCACAGGAACTGCCTGCTCTGGATATTTAACCCTATTTACTTCTCTGGTAATGACTTTGAATACCCAACGAACACTTATCTTTGGATTGGATTCACGACAAACTTTGATTCAACCAAGGCCGAATAAAGATTGATGAAAATTTAGGGCGTCGTTCCTCTTTCATTTATTTTAAATCGCGAAAGACCGGCGATTGTTTTCTTTCACAGCCAATTTTAGTAATTTGCCCAAATAGGAACTAACTTTTCGATGACTTTCTATCAAATGATATTAGCATCGAGAACGAATGCAGTGACTTAAGCAGGAGGTTGTTTGTTGATGATTCTGTGGTACGAATTGTCACCAACAAGCTTTAAAATAGAAAATCCACTGCTAATTTATAGAAACCTTTCAGATAAAGATTTAATTGATGAAATATTATGTTGTGCTTTGCAATTTACGCTGTGGCTTATTCCAGACGATTTTTACATTAATTTGGAAGAAATAATTGAATAGAAAACTTAATAAACGAGTAGATTTGTCCATGATACCCCACACTCGTCATTATCTGGACTTATAATTAAATTCTACCGTCCTCGCCTCAAGGACGGTTGGCTGAGGGGGGATGGTACCGAAGAAATTTCCCATTATCCCCGCAAGAGGGATATTTGGTTGCCAACGAGTGGCCAGCCTGACATTTGGTCAGTACCGAAGTGACAACCGAGAGAAGTTGTCGTCGTAAATACAACGTTGAACACAACATCACAATATGTATATGTAAATTCTACATAGCTTCTATATTTTTGTAGTATATAAAAATTCTGAAATTTGCAAAAAAATAAGGGGTGGAGGATTGTTTCCCTAAATAAGTATTCCTTATAGAGAACGCCATCGTTAAGAGCATGAAAAACAGTTTAAATCTTGTCTTAACACTTTTTTTTATATCTCTCATAGTTTCTGAGCTATTGAGTCAAACAGCGAAGGGAAGTATTGAGCTTGGGGTGCTTTGCACCCCGCCAGTGGGCGATTGGGCAGCTAAGATAGTTACTGTTGTTCTTACACTAGAACGGTCTGTAAACCCGCAAAGTTTCATTTAAATCGGTGAGATGAACTTACCTGTGTTTCCTTATAATTTTCCAAGAGAATTCAAGCGTTGTAGTATACAAACTTTACTTCAATTACAAGTTTAATTGAGGTTTGATGGTTAATGTCAAATTTTGAGGTTAGATTTTTTATTCTATTAATTTAACTTTTGTAAAATGCTTCTTTACAATTTAAATGTTACTAGATATTTATGTAGAGCTTATATTTTGAAACCTGAACAATATCCAGGTTAGTTAATTTACAGAAACTGAATTACATAAACAGCTACAACGAATAACTTACAACATAAAAGATCTATTCGCTTTGAACTAACTTTATTATATTTTATAACAACCAAAATACAATACTTGTATACTTGAGTATTACAAATGATTATTACGTGGGGTGTAATAGGTAGAAAGGATACATTTAATCATTTCTTTTGGGGCATAAATAAGATATTTGTTTTTTGAATGTTTTATTGCTTAAATCAATATGTAAAAAGTTAAGTTGGCTTGTCAATGTAACATGCTTAACTATAACATATTACAACTTCATTCTCTAGCAGGAATTATCAAAATCAAGTAAACCTCGAACATAAATGTAATTGTAGGTATATTCCTATTTGGTTCCTAGAGGAACTTTATGGAAATTTATGAAATATAGAGACATCGATACGAACACTTTTTGTTAACGAAAATATCGGGTGTCAGTGTAATAGGTATCAGTCTTAATAACTGTTAGGCATTCGTTTTCCTCGTAAACGATATATTGTGACAAGGTGAATTGTAAGACATGGCAAGAGGGTCGGACAGGTCCTCAGAAACACTTGTTCACGGGAAATGCTGACAAATTTATTGCGTCTTGATAATTTCTGACCTGCCATTCATAAACTAGAATGGTATCTTTACGTTGCACATGAATGAATGAAACTCAGGACTGTACTTGAAAAGCTAAAACTCACCTAAAATAAAGTAGATCACCCGCTGGTGTTATTTATTAAAGTATAGAGCGTACAAATTTAGTTAAAAACTCTCACACAATGCACAAAACGAATTTTCTCGCGTCGCACAAAAAGTACTCTATTATTGAATAATATTCTTCGGGTAAGCGACTGTCAAATTTTCTGATAGACGTAGCTAAATATTCGATTATCTAGTCGATATTTGATTTCTTTATACGCCTTTCTTGAAGGCGAATTTCACCTATCCAAGCTGAATGGTAAACCGCAAAATTTCTAGTTTCGGATAAGGTTTATTCAGAACTAAGATGAGGACAAAAGTGACAAAAATGTCACCGAATTTCTTGCGCAACAATGCGGTCGAGTTGTCGAGAACGAGATAGGTTTAGCGCTGATGAAAAAAAGAACGTGTAATTGTCATACGTATCTTGTTAAAATTTTTACTAAATAATCGCATTACGACAAAGTGTGAAATTAAACTTTCTCCGGTATACGAAATGTCGCCTACGAGTGCCGATTAAATTCGATATAGTGCCAGATGCATGCAATGTCATAAATGGAATCGAAAACGTATGCATGAACGTGTACATTTTAAAAGTTTTTACGTTTTATTGAAAAGACATTCTGTGTAGATGTGGTACTACTTACTAATCCTACAATTTATGAGTTGAAAACATTGGCTTTACAAGGAAACGTAGACCGTGTGTAATAATTAGAGTTGGCCACGCGCGCCAACAGGCAGCTGCGTCGTATCTATACGGTTACATACAAGCCTCAGTGTAGCTTCGGCTTTCCATTAGCGCGGTACGTGTTGTTTAGAAATGTTGCGTACGTCGGGCAAACGACCCAAGGCGAACCAAGTTAGAGAATTTTTAGCCGAAATTCCTGACTTAGCGTATGATGGCGCTGAAATTGAATATGAAGTATGTAATGTCCCGTTGATGAGTTGGTCCAAAAGGGACTGTCTACGGCACGTAAACAGTGAACGGCATTCTGCAAAAAAAACTTGCACACGAGACTATAACAAATTTATATTTAATTTATGTGTTACTTTTATTGTATGTAATATACCGTTTAATTTACTAGACAAGGAAGCGTCTGTCTTGTTTTGGAATAACTATTCGGAGTACAAATTACCAAGTCGGACATCGTTACGAAGGATAGTGCCATCTGCTCGTGAATATGTTGAAAAATGAATTAAATCGGAGTTGAAAGAAAAAAAAATGTGGTTATGTGTGGACGAAACGACAGATCGTAAAAGACATTCGGTCGTTAATATAATGGCACGTAAAATGGAACCACATCAATCGTCACTTTCAATTCTATTAGCTTCCAGACGAATACAACAATGTACTGCCGAAGTAATTGTAAAGTTAGTGTTAAATACATTGGAAAAGTTTGAACTTTCAACAAACCAACTGTTGATGTTTATGAGTGGTGGTGCCGCAAACATGGTTTCTGTAGGCCGGTCTCTTAAAAAGCATTCTATTAACTTGTTACACATTACGTGTAAAATTCATGCTCTCAAACTTGTGGCAGAGGTAGACGCTTTAATAGCGCATACAAAAGCAGTGTTTGTCAAATCCCCGAAACGTATTCGCGAATTGTAATTGTGCCCCCGTATACCTGAGCCACCAGAACCTATTCTTACACGTTGGGGAACTTGGTTAAATGCTGCGTTTTATTATCATAAATATTATGAGAATATTAAGAACGTGGTTTTACAATTCGATCCAAAGGAAGCTGCGGCTATCGAGGAAAGCCAGTCAAAATTTCAAGATAGTCGGGTTAAAACGGATTTAAAAATTATTCACAATTACTTCGGACTAGCGGAGGCAATAGAAAAGCTACAAGATCCTTCGGTGTCGTTAGTAGAATCTGTGCAAATAGTGCAACATGTTCACGCACAGCTATGTGCAATAGAAGACGCAAAAAATGTTTGTGTTCTAGAAAAATTTGAAAGTGTTTTAGAGAAAGATTCTGATTTTAACACATTAAGTGTGAAGGTGCGTCAACAGAACCGATAAGTTGTTTCAAAGAATAATCACGCAAATATATATTTTAATTACGCAAATATAACGTCACTAGATGTAGAACGTTCGTTCTCTGCATATAAACACGTTTTTTCCTCGCGCCGCACTCGGTCTGTCGAAACAACTGTTGAAACATATCTAATGTTGCAGATATTTAACAGACATTATTCACTTTGCGATTTCACGGAGGACTCTTAAAATGGTAAGTGTTTGAGCACGTATTATATTTTATTTCTGACCATTTATTTTGTGTAAACTTTTATGCGCCCGCCACTGGCTGTTGGCGCAAATTGAGCAACTCTAGTTATTAATAATGAATAGAAAAATTATTCTATTGGTTGACAATTGCTCTGCACATCCTCCAGTGAAAGGTTTGCGTAATATTCAATTACTGTTTATGCCACTAAACACTAAGTCCATGCTTCAGCCTATGGACCAGGGAACAATACACGCATTTAAAAGCTACTATCGAAAGTTTTTGTTTATAAACTTAATCAACTCAATTGACGGGGGTAAATCTGGGTCTATAAATTTACTGGATGCAATAAATTTTAATCATAAAGCATGGCAAAAGGTTACGGAGAAAACTATCAGTAATTGTTTCAAGCATGCTGGTTTCTGCACTTCTTTTGATGGGCTTGACTCTGATGACGACTTTTACAATGGTAGAAAAAGCAAAAATCATCTTTAACAACTATCGATTTATCTGTCGTTGATAATGAAGTCCTAAAAGGTGTTATGCAAAATATCAATTTTAACGAATTTGTTTATATAGATGTCCAAGTTGCAATCCCCGAATTCTTAACTGCCGATGTCTTAATCAATAGCGTACTCAATGAATCTGTAGACGATTCCAGTAGTGATGAAAATAACACATGCGAAGATATGCCAATCCTCACTAATCAAGAAGCGCTGCAATGTGTTTGGAAGCTTCGCTCCTTTTTAGAATCTCATAATACCCCTAAAGATGCTATGGATATATTCGCCAACATTGAGGATAATATTGAACAAATTTGCGCTGGCGCAGAATTGAAACAGTCAAAAATTACAGACTTTAATCAGTAACTAATACGTGTGATATTAAAATGTATGTATGCAGTATTTCTCAAAATTTGTACTCTTATGTAAATAAATATCGTTTGATGTAATCACTAATTTTGTAATTTGTCATATGTATTTCATTCGTTTTGTTTATTACGCACTCCGCATATAACAAACTGAATTTGTGGGTCCCTTGCGGTTCCTTGTAACCGGACACTACTGTATTTTGTCGATCAAATGAAATTAAAATCAAAGTAGGAAGTAACACCAACGGAATAATTCAAAAATGACTACAGCAACTTATCTTTACTTTGTGTTCTAATTTATTTTATTATTGTGTTTAAGATAAAGAACCAGAGAAAACAACATAATTAGTACAAGATAGCATGACTTCAAAGCTTGCTCATAAGTTACTTTTCGTTACTTCAGGTATACACTTAGTTATGTATCTAGATGATCAATTCTTATATAAATACACATGTTCATGCTGACGGTAAGTAGTAAACTAGAAGTCGGTAGGTAGGTGTTTATGTCACTTCCGGTACGCGGCCAGGAAGCAAAAAATTAACACGGACGCACACACACCGCTGGAGACAATGAGAGCCGAGCAACTCGAGAATATTCGTTTCCAAATTGGTCGTAAAGTTATTTCCATTATCCGGGAAAGAAGGATGCTGATCGCGATGCTTGATAATGATAAAATTGGTAGCGCGCTCTGATCAGCGAAGCGAATGCTGTTAAGAGAATGGTGTTGTTAATGGACTTAACGTGAATGGTGTAGTTTAGCTTTGTTTGAAGTAGGTAAATATTGTTTTGTGAATTCGGTTGGCGTTGATTAAATTAGTGGTAATTTGAAATGCTTTTTTTCAACATGGAAGCTAATTAAAAGGTGTAATGCTAATTCACTACGTACGCAAAGCTGTGTGTGGTAGAGATGAATTATCTCCGTAGGGGAGTTTGCATAACGCTTCAATGATTGTTTAAACAACATACATATTTAATGAAGTATATTTTGGACAATAAAATGTTTACTCTTATTAAACACACTCGTGTGGTACTCTAAAGTTCTTGTACGCTATAAAAAGTAACCTTGATTTTCGATATGAATCTTGAAATTTCAAAGTTTGTTTCTTAAAGCATTTAGTGATAGTAATTCATTAAAAAATAAAACACTAAACAAAAACGAGAAAATTTTTAATAGCTCAAATCAGAGAATAATTTTGTTGAATTTAATGGGATCAAATCAATTCAGAAGTCAATGTCAAATATAAATATTACCATCAGACGGTCACTGAACCTTTCTCCAAAGTATTACGCCACACCATGTTTTTAAAATTAAGAAGAGCTATACAAAGCTTATAATAATAAAAGCAAATGCTATGTAAGGAAAGGCAATTTAAAGTCGGAAATTTTCGAAATAAACGATGGCCTAAAACAGGGGGGAACCTTGAGTCCTACACTATTCATTCTAATCATAGATGATAAAAGCCTTAGAAAAGAAGATACGGAAACTACAAGTAGGATACTACAAACTTCAACTAATAAGAGTATCTGAGTCTGCATTTGCGGGCGATTTGGTTACATTGACGGACAAGGAAAACGAACTACAAAGACACTTAACAATTTGGGAGGAAGAATTGACAAAGCGAAAAATGAAAATAAATGCAAGTAAAACAAAAGTCATGAGTATCGGTGATGAAAATACAAAATAGAAAATTAAACATGGAAATAAACAAACAAAAACTTGAAGAAGTGGAAGTATACAAATACCTGGGAGTAAATATACAAAGAGAGCGGTATATGGAAGAAGAGGTGAACGAAACAATAAGGAATGCATCAAAAGTGTACCACAGCCTAAGTAAAGGGTTCATAAGCAAAAAGGAGGTCGGCAAGAAAACGAAGATGTGTGCCAAAAAAATTTTCAGAAATTTAAAGATAGAAGTGAGAGCTGGGTACTAACACAAACATTGAAAAGCAAAATCAACGCCATCGATATGAAATATCTAAGAAAAGTTAAAGGAATCACGAAGCGAGATAAAATTAGGAACGATACAGTAAGAGCGGAACTCCAAATACAACCAATCAACAAAGTGATAGAAAGGAACCAACTTAAATGGTTTGATCACATATGCAGAATGAACGACCATAGACAGGTGAAGAGAATTTGAGAAGCTAAAGTACAAAATAAAAGAGGAAGAGGAATACCAAGGAAAACGTAGAATGACGAGGTAGCGGCTCAACGAAAGGACTATAACCTGGGATGAAGCAAAGAAGCTGGCCAAGAATAAAACAGAATGGACAAAATTTGTGTACACTATATAAATGAAATCAAATGTATTATATACCTTACACTAAATGGTAGAAAGGTTGATGATAATTAGAGCAACGCAAACTGCGCTGAAAGCCAGTAGCTGACGCATTAAAGTTTACACAAAATAAACACGGCCGGGACAATTCGGTATAAGCGTCAGTATAACTGCTACTCGAAAGCCGATCTGTTGTGTATGCATCTACGCTGTCGTATACTATATCGTAGTTCTACGTTTGTTTTGAAAATGTTTCCTACGTCGCGAAAACGACCAAAGTTGAACACAATAAGAGAATTTATTGCAGAAATGCCTGATTTAAAGTGTGATGGCGCTAAAATTCAATGTGTAGTGTGTAAAATAGATTTAATGTGTTGGTCGAAAAGTGATTGTCTCCGGCACGTAAATAGTGCAGGACATGTTTCAAAAACCACATCGACCGTCACCCTCAATTTTACTATTTTCCAGACGAATACAACGATGCACTGCCGAAGTAATTTCAATGTTGGTGTTAAATACATTGGAAAAGTTTGAACTTTCAACAAATCAACTGTTGATATTTATGAGTGATGGTGCCGCAAACATGCTTGCTGTAGGCCGATCTCTTAAAAAACATTGTGCTAACTTGTTGCATATTACATGTAAAATTCATACTCTCAGTCTCGTAGCAGGTAGTATCAGAAAATGTTATCCCGAGGTAGACATTCTAATAGCACATACAAAAGCTGTGTTTGTAAAATCCTCAAAACGTATTCGAGAATTTTATAGACTATGCCCCGGTATTCCTGAACCACCACAACCTATTCTTACTCGTTGGGGAACATGGTTAGAGGCCACATTTTATTATCTTAAATATTTTGAGAATATAAAGAACGTGATTTTAGAATTCGACCCAAAGGAAGCTGCGGCTGTCAAGGTAAGCCGCTTGAAATTTCAGGATAGTCAAGTTAAAACAGATTTGGAAATTATTCAGAACAATTACGTGAGACTAGCGGATGCGATAGAAAAACTACAAAATTCTTCAGTGTCGTTAGTGGAATCTTTGCAAATAGTACAACATGTTCACGCACAGCTATGCGCGATAGAAGTCGCAAGAAATGTTTTAGAAAGGTTTGAAAGTGTTTTAGATAAAGACTCTGATTTTGGCACATTAAGACAAATTTCTAAAGGTGCGTCTACAGAACCGTTAAGTTATTTGAAAGATTATTTTACTTACGCAAATATAACGTCACTAGATGTAGAACGTTCGTTTTCGGCATACAAAAACACTTTTTTTTCACGCCGCACTCACTTTGCCGAAACAACTTTGGAAACATATCTAATGTTACAAATATTAAATAGACATTATCCACTTTGTGATTTCACGGAGGACTCTTAAAACGGTAAGTGTTTGAGCACGTATCACATTTAATTTATTTTGTGTAAACTTTTATGCGGCCACCACTGGCTTTCAGCGCAGTTGCGTTGCTCTAATGATAATATATACACATATATCAAAGGCAAAGCCATGCATGCATAAGTCCGAGGTATCCGCTGTTCTATCTCCTACCCTTTTTGTCATAATACCCTTCTAGCAATTAACCATACAGTTATCCCTGTCACTCGTTCGCGATTCTCAGGATTCCTACGAGATTACCGAGGTAGTAAGTTTTGTAATATTCTTTACAAACAAAAGTAGTACAAGTATCACTTTAATCTTTACATACATATCTGTACACACAACACACAAGTTATTTTGTGGTTATGTCATCTTCATCGAAATAATTTTGTACGTATACAATTACAAAACTACCTATACATGTATAATTATTGTTCTTATGGATACCTATATAAAAGTGCATACTTTTTAGCAATTTTTTTGTCGAGGTATTTTTGTAGCTATATAGTAACGGAGCAAGTTAATGGTATTTTAGGGAGCTGGGGTATATTTACAAAAATAAAAGCATCACATCACTACAAAATGGAGACTAATTTCTCGGCATTGTTCTTATTCTTTATGCACTTTTGTTAGTTTATCTACAATATTAATAGTTTTTCAAAGGATTGTGTATTTTTAGCACATTGTTACCCTATGTGCTCATAAATGGATACTTCTTTTCTAAAAAGAAGAAAACATCTATCGTACTAACCATTTCAGTGGAGTAATAATGCCAACAGAATAATATATTTGTCAAAGTGACAGCATACTTTAATGCACAGGAATATTTTGTTAAGCAAATACATATTTATCTTACCTTTTAATGGCGAGCGTTCCCAAAATGGGAACATACAAAAAAATCGATTTTTTTATTAAATTAATGTTATTATTTGCATAAAATTTTTAAAACTAACAATCAATCAGCTTACATTTATGGATATTTTAAAACACATGCAAATAATATGACTAATTCAATTAAAAATTAAATTGTTTAGTATGTCCCCATTTTGGAAACGTTCGCCATTAAAAGATGAAGTCAAATAAACGGCAAAGAAAAATATATTTGTTTCAAACTGACGAAGCTCTTTAAAAGAAAGCACTGTATTGTCGAATCAAACATATTACGAATATTGAATCAAACAGATATATTTTCAAATAAAACTTGAGGTTATTTGTTTCAAGAGATCATGCGTTTGAATCAAATTGCGATGACAAAAAAATTATTTCTTTAAATTAAAAAAATATACCATTGCCGCCATTTAAAATTACGATTTGGTTGATTGAATGCATATTTGTTTGGCTCAAGAACATTTTTTCTATATGTAGATGTAAGCTAGAATAAATGTGGAACACAAAATATACCTCAAACAGTTGCAAGAACAAATTTTCTTTAATGACTTCCGACAATGTCTCATACTTGGGGTGCTGACGTGGCGTAAAATACACTCGTTTCCACTAATTATCTTTGTTAATTAAACGAAGCAAAGGAGCCAATCAAAGCACACCCTCTAGCCGATCAATCCACCCCATTATCATCAAACCCGTGTGCCACGTCGCTTGATTGATCACTTGGTTCTCTCAAACTTCTGTAAGTATTCTTTTCGGGTCTGTCCCTTGTTACTTCGATAAATAAAAACAAAAAGAAAACATCAACTAAACGACAACGGGTCTTGTTTTAGATAATTTTATCAGCGAAGAGAAACGTATTGAATACACCATCAGATGGATGTTATTGATTTTCCTCTTCCCCATACTTTAATAATTAGATAGTATATTTCGCCGTAATAAAGAAATGAAGGTAACTACGCCTTATTATCAAGAAAATAAGCAGTTGCCTAATTAGTTGGTCGTGTTTCTTTCAATGGTGAAATGCTACAATTACCACGACTTCGCTTTTTCTTCGTTTTCGAATATATACTTAAGCATTAAATTATATAATCGCGTCTGTTTTCGTCGGTACTAATTTGAGAAATTAATACATATTTTACAATAACAAGTACACGACCTACATCGCTAATGTGTATCATACTACGTACGCATTTTCTGAGTCAAGTGAAAAAAATTACCATTTTGCTGCAACGTACAAGGCGAAGGCTGTGCGGATGAGAGTGTGTGATATTAATTTAACGTGAATGTTAACACCATCTGCTTCGATAATACGAAACAAGAATGAAATTACGCCGTCAGCCCAAAGCGGTTCGTGGTTAATAGTTCAGAGAGATAATATACGCTTTAACATGATTATTTTGTTGCATCAGTTGCTTGCAATACACATTAGTTATTTTGTTGCAACTATTCAATTGGTTTGAGTATCTTTTGTTGCTCGTTTCCTTCAGTAAATTCATGTAATTTACGTCGAATGTGTGTCAGTGCTTTGTTAATTAATGTCCTTCAGCGAAATTGCTTGTGTTGCTTACAAATGGTAGTGATATAAGTATTGATTCCGTTTCACCATTTTGAAAAAAATATCAAGAGAAATACGAGGATAATGTGAAAAGTTTCAAGCCTCAGTATGAAGATGGCGTTACTGTGAGTCGATGCTAGTGTTTCTGTAAAAATTTAAAAAATGAAATATCGAACAGTCAGTACATTCTTCAATTTGAAAAGCAATACGCCTAGAAGAGCAATTGGAACAAGGTATCATGTAGACTGTATTTATTGATTGATCATTTTCAGTATTTTTAAATACAGTCTACGTGATACCTTGTTCCAATTGCTCTTCAGTTTATATAGACCAGAGCTTCCAGTATTTAAAAAAACGAATTAGTCAACACCGCTATGATTGCGACTCTAGATCTAGTAAGACTGCCCTTAACTGTCATCGAGTAGATAATAATCATCTCTTAAACTTTGACAATGTTAAAATACTATATATGTATGTACTGAGCGGAATTATTTCAAGAGATTGTTTTTGGAAATGTATTACATTCAAAAAAATCCGTACACCATTAATTTTCGAACAGATGTTAACAACCTCGAACAGACATTAATAACCTTAGTTCAATTTATTCATTACTTTTGCATTTAGACAATAGCGCAAGAAATAACAATGTGTCAGATTCCCTGACGATATCTCACTTACAATTATAATTTCGTCTTTTAAAAAATTGAATTTTTAACCGAGAATGTATATTCAATCTTTCGGCTGTAGTTCTTTCATATATAAGAAATATTAATCTATAAAAAGAATTATATTTATAATCTGGGCAAATATGCGGTAACAGCCAGAGGCGTGGCGAGCGCATAAAAGTTTACACATAAAATAGAAGGTAAGAAATAAATTATAAAACGTGCTGAAACACTTACCGTTTTAAAAGTCTTCCGTGAAATCACAAACTGGGTAACATCTGTTAAATATTTGAATCATTAGATATGTTTCCCCAGCTGTTTCAGTCAAGTGAATACGACGTGCGGAATACATTTTTTTTATGCCGAAAACGACCATTCGACATCTAGCGATGTTATATTTGCATATTTAAAATAATCTTTGAAACAACCTAATGCGTCTTCACACGCACCTTCACAAATTTGTCTTAATATAAGAAAATCGGAGTCTTTATCTAAAACACTTTCAAATTTTCGTATTACACACCAATTTGTTTCGCCTTCTACAGCGCATAACTGTGCGTGAACATGATTCACAATTTAAACAGAACCCATTAGCGACATCGAAACATTTTGTAATTTTTCTATTCCCTCCGCTAGTCCAAAGTAATTGTTGTGAATAGTTTGTAAATCTCTTTTAACCTGACTATCTTGAAATATTTCCTGGCTTTTCTTGATTGCTGCAGCTTCTGTCGATTGAATTTTAAAACTATCTTCTTTACTTGATCAAAATATTTGTTGTAGTAAAACGCAGCCTGCGACCATGTTCTCCAACGTGTAACAATCGGCTGCGGTAGTTCAGGTAAATCAGGACACAGTTTGTGAAATAGTCAGGTACGTTTCGGGGACTTTAGAAACACTGCCTTTGTACTAGCAATCAATGCATTTACTAGTGGAAAACATGTAGGAATCGTTTGTGCCGCAAGATTTAGGGTATGGATTTTACACGTTACATGTAAGAAGTTACCACTGACAGTTTGGCAATTGTTATGATTGCTTTGCAATGAGGTTTGGATCGGTCTGGCGTCCTAAAAACAATTTGGCACTCTTTCCTAGCCAACTTTGCCTAACAACAGAAGCAGATTACCAAAACTTTTATTGCTACATACCGTAATATTTCCTACGTTAAAGTATAACACATGTGATATCGTTAGATTCACCTTTCGATTACCTTTCCAAAAACGTCAAAATATACAGGGTATTCCATTCAAAATAAGGAAGTTGACGTCACTTCCCGTAACACCGGAAATGCAATCGAACTTCCGATAACTGCAAAAGTTAGTTCACCAAAAATAGTATTCGACTTATTTTTTCTGAAAACGTTAGCTTCTGGCGTTCAAAAGTTGGATAAACTTTAAGAGCTCACTGTATATTGGCTGAAAATTTGGGCATAAAAAGGCTAACCGCACGTTAGGTACCGCCTACTCAGGATCAAAAGCGCATTCGAATGAATATTTCCAAATCCCCATCGAAGCAGTTTAAGCGAAATAGGTCAGCAGTACACTCCTGAAGCCAATGCAATATCGAGACTATGGACTGCGAAGGGTGAATTGATTCAGAAAAAGGCGAAAACTATTCCATCGGCAGAGAAAGTGATTGCATAGTCTGTAGAGGACTTTCCTATTGAAGTTGTTGACGTTCTTCAGTATTTCCAATGATTTCTTCGCAATTCGCTGGTAGTAGTGGTTGCATTTAGCAAGTATTTTGATGTTTTCTTTGAATCTAAAATGTAGACTGCATCCAGTTCATCCAATATATGATTCGCCACATTGGCAGTGTAAATCAATTTTTTGCTTGCTGTGTTATATTTAACCTTTAGGGTTTCCTTCTCCAGTTTTAGAGAAGAAAAAGATACACTCAACCAAGTAGCGTAAGAGCTTACGTTATACATACACACGAATACTTTATTCACAACGTAACATTTCGTCTTGTTCCTGTTTATCATAACTTTTTCTTCTTCCTTCAATAACATCTGCATTGTTTGTTTATCAAACAGTAGAAAAATGTCGTTATTAGATTCGCTATAATCTGTAATCTGTTATGTCATTAAAAACACTTACTTAATCAACAATACTTACTTCATTCGAAAGCAAATCTCATATAACCATTGTAGTATTTTTAGCATTTTATAGGCGACGGTATTCAATAGCATTATTAGACATAAAAATAGTTGCGGTTATAATAGAACTTCCTAGCTCTTACGCCATTAAACAAGAAGTAATGAAGTAGTTATTAGCTTTTATAACAAGAAAAAGAGTGACACATTAAAGTACTGGTACTTAATTAATTTGAAATATGCCATTTACAATAATGATAGTAGTTATACGCTTGCCACCTAAGTTTAATAATGCTAAGAAAATAAAATAAATTTTCCTTTTATTTTAATAATAATTATTTTCAAACATAAAGTTGGCTGACATAAAACAATCCTCATATATACCGCTGGAACGAATTTACGTATCCCTCGGTTAATGGCAATTGGTTGATGTCGTTTATTATGAGTTTTCCCATGTGTCTCTCGGTGAGATGTCTTGGTAATTACATCCAGGATTTTCTATTTTACCGTCAAGTAATTTATTAATTCTTTGATTACTAATAGATCCTTATATTACTAAGATAACCTTGACAGGAGTTTGACAAATACGCACATAGTTCTAAACCTTACTATAGAGGTGCTATTTTAATTACGATTAAATTTCCTATGATTTCAATTCAAGATAACTTGGGTAACTGCGACGTTGCGAGGTAAGTGTGATCTTGCGTTAAGTGCACTCCCACACCCAATAAAAGAAAAATTACAATAATGGAAAGAAAACTAAAGTTAATAATTAAAATTAGAAGCAAGTGAATGAGCTAATGAAAAGGTATTTTTTTATATGTTACAATATAATTAAATTATTTCTTTAATAATGTAATTAAATAGGGATTATTTTTATGTAGTTTAATAATTAATTTATTGAATTATAGTTAAATTAAAACACGTGGTAAATAGTAACAAAAAAAAAAACATTAACCGGTACCTTTTGAATATGTTTGAAAACGTTATATCTTGAAGTTTATATCATTGTATGGGTTAGTACGGTATCTGTATTCCAGTTGCGTCGCTACTATCTAGGACGGCATGACTATAATCACCGTCACTAGATGGCGCTAGAAAATATTTCGGTTGCTGTTTTTGAAGATTTGTAGCATAAACTGAGGGATGTAAGAGCAGTGTAGCCAGGAACGACAAGCTTTAATGCTTTTCTCTTCTCATATTGTTTTTGCCGATAGTGATCCATCATTACCAGGAACTATTTAATTAACATTATCTTGGTTACTGTTTCTAGACACTTCTTTCATGTGTACTTCTACATTAAGTTCACTTTTGTTTGAACATTATTCTGTAGGTAACCTCTACTTTAGCCTTTTTAAAATCACAAGCAATGCGAATAGTTTACTGCATTATGTACGGATATGTTGCGCTGTTTTAAACAAGCTAAGCGCAATTAATAATGTGCATATAAATAATATGCATTTCAAGAATTCTTAGTAAAAAGTGCTTCATTTTAAGAAAATGAAACTACTGATCTATGAACAAAACCTAAACGCTTTCTGGAATTAAGAAAACTATTTACTATCCTTAAGAAAATATTGTTTTGTGTTATAATGGCTACTTACTTATACTAAGAATCGCTTTCTTTAAATTTTCCGCAAGATTTTCTTAAATCAAGTTAACAAATGTCTTAAACAAAAAAATACAATTATTTCGTTACAAGTATATACTTCTTTTAAGCAGAGAAAGAAACGATAAGAAAATGTTTCTTTTGATTTAAAACAGTTACTGTATTACGGATAATTGAAACACTAATTATCTTGAATTAAGGCAGACAGCTTTGATACAAGTAAACGTTTCTCTGCGTGCAGTCACTAACTTCATGCATAATCGGTAAAGCGGTCGTTCTAACGCATAGAAGTGTTACCAAAGGTACCTATTAAACCCACCTGAAGTATGCGCATAACATACCTTGTCGTCTGTTAAATTGTGTACATACGCTGCCACGTTTAACTCGTTGTATGAGTTGGTAAGTATCTATAAAACATTAATGATAACAAGTACTGTGGGATAGTACGGCAAACAACACTAAGTACCGATACACTGGGCACCACACAAATTATTAATTCATTCGGAACAGTTGTTTCGAGGACTCGTGGGTCCCCATCGTCAGCCGCATGTGAGAAAAAAATATTTGCAAGTACCTACTTTTGCCGCTTAACACTAAAACATGCGAAATATACGAAACAATACGGCGAAAGGGTCTTTTGTTATTGCAGCACCAAACGACATGTGGCCGTCCCATAAAAATAAAGCAAAACAACGGTACGTTCCTTCTATTCGTCAGATTTGTATTTCTTTCGCCTACACCCTAAATCTAAAACATCCGAAATATACGAAAAAAGACGATAGGGTTTCTTGTCATTGTAGCATGTTACTTAAACCATGTGGCCGTTTACCTTGATAAATCAAAAAGGCAAGAGTACTATAATGGTGCATTCTCTCCATTCAACAAATTTGAGTTGCTTTTTATGCACAACAGTTTCGTACGCAAATAATTCCCGCGGCGAAGTTACGTTCTTAATCAATTTCAGGTTTTCTAATTTAATCCCTTTCCTACCTTTTCTTCAGAATGAATAATATAATGTGTACATAATTTTCTGTCCCTCACTAACCGCCGTGAGCATTACAGTGTGAGTTTCGTTACAAAATCTCTACCTACTATTCATAGTCGATTCTTTAATGTTTTTCAAATACTTAGAGCTAATACCAACATCTTGCTTAAAGCACCTATTAACCACATGATGAAGAACACGAATAAACAGGACCTTGAGCCATTTTTGTGAGTCTGCACATGTGTCTACTTACTTGCATTTGCTTCCCCTTTTTTCCGTGTCTCTTTGCAATATAGTGTTCTTGTTATGTTGTATACCTTCAGCATACTTTCTATTTTTTCTTTTCTTGTAAGGATTATTATAGGCATCATGTATTTTTTTATTGTTTACTATGCCTGTAAATTTGGGCAATAAACGCTTATTATTATTATTATCCCATCGCGTAATATGTTTTCATTGCTTTTTCATTGCTTTTTCTACTGTTTATCTTCAATTATTGAATTCCATTGCTTTGTATGTCCACTTCGAGGTATTTATTGGTCGTTACTTGTTCGATCTTTCCATTGTCCATTGTAATTTCAATTAGGTGTTGCTCCGTTTTATTTTATTTCCCAATTTCTTTCTGGGGATTTAATCAAAAACTTTTTCGACATCAATAAATCCCGCACACTCTTTTACGTTGACATTTCTTTTCTATAATTTGCTAAAATCTATTAAAATATTTGTTATTTATGTTCTGATCCTTTTGTCTATTATGCGTTCGTATTACCATTGTTAGTGCCATTCCTCGGCAATTACTACATTCATGTTTATCTCCCCCTTTATAAATGTTTACTTTCAAAGTTGTTTTCCAGTGCCTTATTTTGTATTTGTAATAGTATCTCCATTGCTCCATATCCCATCTATTTTAGCATCTTTACTGTCACACTGTCATAACCAGGACTTTTCCCATTTCTATCGGAGCTTATTCGTTCTCTTCTTCTCTTCTACTGTTGTTTGTATCTATTTTTTTGTTTTTTTCGTTCCGTCCTTAAGTGTTCTTGAAAATATTTTTTCCATCTACCCATAATATCGTTCTCTTCAGTTAGCAGTTTCCCGTTTTTGTTTTCACTCCTTTAGGGTATCGGGGTCTTCCCGTTCTGAGTGTTTTTCATTTCCAAATTCTTTGCATTGTTTTCTTTTGGCTGTGGTTGGTGATTTCTATAACTCGCTTTCTCCCTTCTTTCTACTTTTCGTAGTTTCCTGTTGTTTTATTCCCTATACAATGTTTCAATTTCTTCCTTTTTATTCGTATTTGGTTTTTATTTCTTCGGACCACCAGTTGGTTTGCTTCTTTTTGTTGTTTTTCCTATTGCTTCCACATATTATTTTTGCTGTCTCTCATACTGTTATTTTGAAGTGTTTCCATGTTCTGTCTATATGTTCTTGTGTTAACCATTCACGTACGACCCTTGTCGTTAGCTCTTCTTCATACTTTTTGGCTATTTCTTCATTTGTTTTTTGGCAACTTTTGACAAAATAATATCTATTATTTCTTAAAACCATTTAAAATTGAATTTTTATAATAATATCAGTCTCACCTTTACATTTTAAGATGAATTGAATACGGAGTTCCGCATGCCAAAACATACCTACCCCACCTACGCGGTTTAGTGACAAGATACTGTGCTAAACTAATGAGAAATTTTATTAAAAAAGATTAACATGATTACTCTCACTTCTGATTTATATTACTGGAAATCAACTAAATCAATTTGTGGGTTCATTTACCCCAACTTATCTTAGTAGAAGTAGAGGACTACAAAGAGCAGATATGTAAAGTAGATCTAGGCAACTTCAAACCATGCAACGCCCTCAACCACTATATAAGTTGTTTGTCGAGGAAATGCTTTCTAAAAATAACGAAATATTTGTTTGTTTTTTAAATATAAACGTAAAGACTATGTGAATAAGCAACAACAGGTATAACAAATTGAATGTAGTTAGTAGTTAGTAAAATCAAATTAGTAAGCAAGTATGAAAGTATAAATACTTGATTTGTATAATGGAAAACAAAATTTACCATACTTTATTAAAGAAATATTATATCACTAAGGAATTATACCTACAAGTCCATGTATTTGGCAGTGTTACCATTTGGAGGGTGAATACTGAGTACTCCCAGAAAGGCAACAACAGAGAATAGGAATAGCGCAAGCGAAAGTACAAGAAATTATAAGAATAAATGAAAAGGACAACAAGACTAATATCATAGAAGAAATTAAAAAGACAATCGTCAATTTGGAACAATGTGGTTGAAGTGCTATATTCTTGGTTTCCGGGTTAGAACCGCGTCGTCGTTGAGCTTCTGCTTGGCTGAAGCGATTCCAACTCGGAAACCAAGAATATATCATAGTGTAATTGATGACCGCGGAAGCCTACGTACCCGACAACATGATTAAAAATTTATTAGATTCGGCCAGAAAAATTGACACAGGAAAAAAAAATTGCAAAAAACTACGAGAGAAACAATTCTTGAAGAACAGGCCCAACCAAAAAAAATTGAGCAATTGAGTTTACATTTAAGAGTAACGTCAACATAAAACCAAAAGATTTACGACCAACTTTCAAAAAATGAGGAGAAAAGCTATACACTCCTAAGTTGTGGGGAACAAGTCATTTTTATGTACAAAATATAACGTTGTGTTGGCTTCACCGCCGCATATAACGACTAATGCGCGATGCTGTTGTGCTGAAGTTCTTTGGACATAACCAAGTTAGTCAGATATTTTAATTCGCTAACTTGAGTTGAACAATCAACTCAAAAACCCGAATGATGTCTAATTTCGATTCGAGGTGGACCGTTACTACCGCTAATACATAAACGCAGCATAAACGCGTTTACACACTCAGACCGTCTCTGCGTTTTGAAATGATTTATTCAAATTATGTTGGTTTTATTAAAAAAATACTGTAGTGATATTTCCGTACTTTGTTGGTGATACCTGCAATGTCTTTCTAGTGTTGTATAAGCGATAAAACCTTTTCTAAAAACGAGGTAACCTAACCTAAGATGGCGTCGGTTGTTTTGTATGCTTTGTTTGTAAGTTACACTTTTTAAATACAAAAATATATTACTTATTTTTCAACAGCTACAGATTCAAGGAACTGGGAAACTATAACTGTAAGTTTAAAATATCCTAGGCTTAAAGAAGATGCTATTCCAACTCAAATCCCTAACTGTCCGTTGTATTTGAGAAAAAACGTGAAGATGTTATTGTTCAAATGGTTTTATATTCTTACGTTATAATTAACAAAATTATTTTTGAACACGAAGAGATGTTTTTAAATGTGTGTCATAAACGTTCTGTTTTAATACAATATATTTTAACTTATATCACCGAACGTAGCCATTTTGGATAGTGATGTATGTAAATGTCATATTCACGGCAATGAACGTATTGCAACAATTATAATAACTTGTTCTACAAATACCCTACTTAAAAATGATTGTGGGGAAAGTAATGATAGATTAGGTAAAACACCACATAGTAGGAAATTAAAGACCCTGGTTAAATAGCATGTCTGTAAATTTTCTCGTGAAATTGAACAAAATTTCGAATAAAATTGCAATTACTGTATCATTTCAACCTTAGTTTCGTCCAAATACATGTACAATTACAAATAATAATAATTAGTCGATTAAATATCCACCGCAAATGCATCTTCCACGAAAACAATGCTCGGTTACGTGCTTGGTTTTTGTTTTGAAAGTTTGTTTTTTCACAATAAAATCGAATGGGTCGCGAAGAAGGGTTGAGTTGACGACTGGCATCCTCTTTAAACCGGAAGCCCTTCGAAACTTAAAGAAGAAATGCAAAAAACGGTTCTTTTACCGCTTAGGCTAATATCGTGCATGGCGATACATCCCCTAAACAGCGTGACGTCATCGAAGAGCGGTGAGGCCTTCTAGTATCGGTAGTAGTGGTTGGACTCGATTGAATTTATGCCGGGGTTTAATCAGACCTCTAGTCGTGGCGAGCCCAGGCTCATTCGTTACGACAGAAAGAGCCAATTCGTAACCAATGAATATAAATGTAACATTACTAAACCAAGTCAAATAAATCTAGACATCCTGAGCTTTTCAAGAGAATAAGTCATAATGATACTAGATTTTCTCCTCTCTTTTTTCTATAATTTAAATTCAATCAATTTTCTGTCCTTTACATTATAGCACAAGCTTCCTCTACCTCACACAGAATTAATTAATTTCGAGCTCTGCGCTTACATTTTCCATTATCTAAATATACGATCTAGAGTGCCGAGCTCCGGTCTGTACAGAAACAATCTACATATGTATAGGCGAATCCGGGGTTAGAGAGAGAGAGGGAACACCTTTATCTTTCTACGCGGGTAAATATTCGACGAAAATAAATTAGAAAACGATGAAGCTATGGTACTGTATTCAACTAAATGCGTAAGCAAGACGAAGATGGCGACAATATGTTTCAAGTGTGCGTTGTGCGTGTGTACATTTGAGACACACGTCCCACGTATTCGGTGCGTTCCGACAAGGCGGACCCTAATTCCGACCGCGGTGATAAGATCCGCCAAACATAAAGCAGGCCCTTAATGCGGTAGCCATGTTTATTCAAGTCTTTACGACGACACCCTTTTGTTTTTATTGACGCTCCCGATGCCACTTCGGCCGTTTAATTATTTGACAGTTTATTGATGTCGCTCACGCAAAAATGGATGGTTCGGAAATGCTCTCGACAAAGCTGACTTGATACTATAATGGAAATTTACGTAATGGTATGGTTATCCCAAGATTAAATATTATTATTTTTGTTGGTTTATTTAATGTACATAATTTGAAATTGAAGAATTTCTTATACACTGCTGTTTTGCATTCCTAAGGACGCTGGAGAAACTCAAAATCTCTTAATAAATACTAAATTAAGTAACATAGTAATTGCAAAGGTCAATGCAAAAAGGGGACATGTCCCAATTTGTCCAATTTTAACGGAAGTTAGTTTTTTGAATAGAAATATTTATTAAATTGTGCATTATCTTCTGAAAAAATGAAACGTTTATGCCTACCACGTACCACAACACATCTCCACCTTCTGAAACTTTGGAAGAAGTAGTTGTATCCTGGATATGTTTCATTTTTGCATTGCATCAAGAAATTGTAATAAGTATGTTTGTTGAAGTTTGGACGTATCCTAATAATAATCGCAGATTATGTGCAACTGGCGTAATCTTATAACATTTGAATGTTTTTTATCCAATTAGAAGATAATTTTTAGTTATAAATTCAGGAGTATCACCTAGATACTAAAATTACAAAATAATATCGTTTACAAAAGATAAATTGATGGAAAGAAACTTACCTCACAACTTGACGTTTGCACGCCCTCTCTATGCTAGCGCGTCACATACAAAACCTCGCGTTCTTTCAAGTGATAGAACTTGAATTAACCTTGATCTTCAAATAAAGTTTTAGCACAACCACACTTGAAATTACGTTTAATGTCTAATGATCTGATCTTAGTGAGTATCGGTAACCGTAAAATGTCCTCTCTGACTTGATGACTTATTACAAGGGGATATTTAATTTACGAAATTTTGATAAAGACAAAATGGAATCTATTTTCTAGGCATTTCTAGGAAAAAGATACATTAAAACGGATATTTAGGATCTGAAAGAAATGGGACGAGGAGGAACTGTTTAGCCGTGCCCCAGAATTATCGTTTATTGGAGCTACATTTACCTAATAAAACCTTGAAAACAGACGAGTATAAACGCCGTTGAAGGATTGAAAACGAGTCGGAAAAAGGGTCACCCTGATATAAGTTGCCGGACCGCAATCGGCTGAACGTCACTGCTCATGGCGCTTTACGTGTCGTACTGTTAACACTATAGTAAAGATAAAACAGCATCACTTAGATTTTGTTAACCCAGACGCTGCCTTATGCTCCGAATGCGGAGACAATGATAACCAACAATGTGAATTGCAAATTGCGTCAAAGGTGATCCTTAAAAATAAATAAACTTTAATATTGAGAATAAAAGCTAATATTCTTTTAGTAACTTCAAGAACATACATCTGCATGTCTTGCATTAACGTCTTCAATTGATACTTAGAATTGCAGATTAGAATTGAACCTTAACCATAAGGTAATGAAAATTATTATATTCGAAAGATGGAAAATACCAATCCAATGTGAGGAAAACAGGCTCTTCTCTCTGCGGGATTGATTAATAATAATATGATTTATAGAATTTGATACTCAGAAGCAGTCAATTCATTTCATAACACAAAATTTCATCATAGCTACATCTCAAGGCATTGATACATATTTTCTGCATGGTCTTCTAGTTTCATTCTAGGTCCAAATTGTTATATCGAAAAATTTCTTGCTAGAATTGATTTCGAAGTGTTAGTTCCTGTTCTGACGAACATTTTCTGTGAAAATGGACTCCAAAATCGGTTTATTTAAAAACGAGTGCGCACATTCGATCCGACGTTCCTTTACTTTCAAACGGCGGTCTGTTAATACCATTTCTTCAATAATTGAAATGTTTTGAGGCGTTATCAGTTCAATTGGCCGATCGGGGCGATCATCATCTTCAGGGGAGGCTTACGGCAAACGGAAACATTTCGCCTACTTTTTTACAGTAGAATATAAAGGAAATAAACCACCATAAACTCCCTTCTTGACCACGCGGTACTCAATTTTCGTTACCGGAAACATTTTCATGCACTAGTCACGTTGTCTGGCTGGGTAATAAAAACTACTACTTGTCGAGCCGTAATATATATAGTGTAGGTCTCGCACATATACAAACTATGACGCAACGGGGTTTGAACGCGCTAAAACCTGTATAAGCCTGCCAGGCCGAGAATTTATGGCGCCTAACTTGTATATTGTTGTATTCCTTATAACACATGAGTTGTTTTAAAAAAAAGACAGTTTCTGACACCAGGGCAGCTTTTATTAGTGTGCTCCGTAACACGGTTTAAGTACAATATAATATTATACTAATAGAATACTTATAGAATTTAATATATAATTAAATTATAATTCGATAGTAATTTGGGCAGAGTAACACTTTACGCGCGAGAGTCTGAGTTCTTATTGTTCTAAAGAGTACGAACGCGTACCCCTTTTATATCATTTAAATATGCTGACTAAGATCTCTGTCTTACTTATATACCTTAGATATGGTCAAGGGCTACAACAATATACTGTGTGAAATAACGGCCGACATCTTACATTTCCTCCGCATTAATATGCATTACAAAATTCTTTACAATGGACTACTTTTGTATTAAGACATCATATATTATTAAACACATTTTTATGCAGATTTTCGTAACATACTTTTCAACGCCTTATAGCAATAAATTCTAAGAGCCATATTTTCACATTGCAATCGAAATGAGGACTCTAATTAACAGATTATTGAACATCTCGTATATTACCACTCGTAATTGTGATATGAGCCATCGGTAAAACCCGAAACTTTCTCATCAAACGCGGATAACCTCCCAATAACTTCTTCTAATAAGACGACACGATGACGGTGATAATTAAGCATCTTTAATTAAGAGAGAAGAGAGGTAATCATTAGAAAATAAAGGAAACCACAACTCATCTATTAATAAGCCTCCTCTCCTACTGCCGCTCTTGGTTTTCCTTTCGCGTATCTATCCGGCTGGTGATGACCGGAGTCTTCCGATCGAGAGTAAAGTTGGGCGCGTTGGCGACCCCAAAAAAAGAAGGACAACACTATCACGTCGGCGCCCATCTCTAATCGACAGATGTAAGAGAGCCGCCTTGTAATCTACTCTAATAGGTTAGCATTAACTGCATTAGTATTGCTTGTCATTTTTAAGCTGAATTGTCTCCGGTAATGACGAAGAATCCTTCAAGGATGGTCGTGAATAAGTTGATGGTGTTTTTGTTTCTTTTATCGCGGTTTCTTTTTGCTATTTTCGGGGTGGTTACGTGATTGGTTCTTTGTAAAAAATTTCATTTGGGTTCGCAAAGGTTTCGGTTATACATGTTTTAAAATATTTTTTAATGACTACCTACAATATTTACTTGATTTTCTTTTTTTATAAATATAGAGATGTCTTTTTGGATGAAATAAATAAATTTTTAGTAAGTAATAATAAATCATAGTAACTTTAAATATATTAGTTCTCTGGTGACCTTGTAAAGGGTATATTTTCCATGTTTTTTACCTTATTAGTTAGTCTAAAATAGTAGGCCTATTTTTCTTTTTGATATTCTGTGAATGTATATATTTTATTTTTTGTGTATTGCTACAAATTCTTATATTGAAGTTATTGTAAACCGTTTAAAATAAAATATTATGCATAAAAAATTGTATACCATTTTTCAAATTTACTATAATATACATTTCTTCCTATATTTATAGCATTTTCTTCAATTGGTATCATTTTAATTCACAAGAAGGGTATTTTTTGAAAACTATATCCATTTACTCGATTATTTCTCTCCTAGTAAATATTACATTATTGGCAACTTTTGATCATCATCAACGATGACTTGCTATAATACCGGTTTTAAAACTAGACAATTTGCCTTCCGTGATTAATTTTATCTATGTATTTTATTTAATTTAAGTTTAACTCATTAAGTAACAGTTTCCTTCTGCCTATGAGGCCACTAGATGCAAAACTGTGTAGGGGAAAGTTGCCTATATTGAACCAATTTTAGTTTTCTGTGTGTATCTTTTTATTGGGCAGCTACAATATTACAAAAAACGTATGTATATCTCCATACTACAGCAACGCAAACTGCGCTGAAAGCCAGTGGCGGACGCATAAAAGTTTACACTAAATAAACACGGCAGGGACAATTCGGTATAAGCGTCAGTACAACTGCGCCTCGAAAGCCGATCTCTTGTGTATGCATCTACGCTGTCGTATACTATATCGTAGTTCTACGTTTGTTTTGAAAATATTTCCTACATCGCGAAAACGATCAAAGTTGGACACAATAAGAGAATTTATTGCAGAAATGCCTGATTTAAAGTGTGATGGCGCTAAAATTCAATGTGTAGTGTGTAAAATAGATTTAATCTGTTGGTCGAAAAGTGATTGTCTACGGCACGTAAATAATGCAGGGCATGTTTCAAAAAAAAATTCCACACTAGATTATGACAAATTTAAATTTAATTTATGTGGTTATTTCATGTAATTTACCATTTCATTTACTAAGGAAGAAAGCATACGTCTCGTTTTGGAATGAATATTCGGACTTTAAGTTACCAAGTGAGAGAACATTACAGAGAGTTGTGCCGTTGTGCCGTCTGCTCGTGAGCATGTCGAGAAAAGAATTAAATCGGAGTTGCAAGATAGAAAACTGTGGTTATGTGTGGACGAAACAACAAATCGTAAAAAACATTCTGTGGTTAATGTAATGGTACGCACAATGGAACCACATCGACCGTCACCCTCAATTTTACTAGCTTCCAGACGAATACAACAATGCACTGCCGAAGTAATTTAAATGTTGGTGTTAAATACATTGGAAAAGTTTGAACTTTCAACAAATCAACTGTTGATGTTTATGAGTGATGGTGCCGCAAACATGCTTGCTGTAGGTCGATCTCTTAAAAAACATTGTGCTAACTTGTTGCATATTACATGTAAAATTCATACTCTCAGTCTCGTAGCAGATAGTATCAGAAAATATCCCGAGGTAGACGCTCTAATAGCACATACAAAAGCTGTGTTTGTAAAATCCCCAAAACGTATTCGGGAATTTCATAGACTATGCCCCGTATTCCTGAACCACCACAACCTATTCTTACTCGTTGGAGAACACGGTTAGAGGCTGCATTTTATTATCTTCAATATTTTGAGAATATAAAGAACGTGATTTTAGAATTCGACCCAAAGGAAGCTGCGGCTGGCAAGGTAAGCCGCTTGAAATTTCAGGATAGTCAAGTTAAAACAGATTTGGCAATTATTCAGAACAATTACGTGGGACTAGCGGAGAATGTTGTAGTAGAAAAACTACAACATTCTTCGGCGTCGTTAGTGGAATCTTTGCAAATAGTGCAACATGTTCACGCACAGCTATGCGCGATAGAAGACGCAAGAAATGTTTGTGTTTTAGAAAGGTTTGAAAGTGTTTTAGTTAAGACTCTGATTTTGGCACATTAAGACAAATTTGTGAAGTGCGTCAACAGAACCGTTAAGTTATTTGAAAGATTATTTTACTTACGCAAATATAACGTCACTAGATGTAGAACGTTCGTTTTCGGCATACAAAAACACTTTTTCTTCACGCCGCACTCACTTTGCCGAAACACCTTGGAAACATATCTAATGTTACAAATATTAAATAGACATTATCCACTTTGTGATTTCACGGAGGACTCTTAAAACGGTAAGTGTTTGAGCACGTATCACATTTAATTTATTTTGTGTAAACTTTTATGCGTCCGCCACTGGCTTTCAGCGCAGTTGCGTTGCTCTACTCCATACACTTACCTAACAGGTTTATGAATATAAAAGGCGTTAGCATAAAAATTAAGGAAAAAAAAAATTCTTTTCTACTTGACAAAAGTTCAATTTAGGAAACTAGTGTTCTAAGTTGAACTCCCGGTTTCCTAAATTGAACCGTTGCACTTCTAACGCACGTAATGATATTAAACCATCTTACAGTCAATACATAAGAATTTCTTCACTCTAGTTCCAACGCCAACACTGAATCATGTCTTTTATCGTATCTTCTTCACATTCTGTGCATAACCAACTGATTAATTTTGCTGGTTTACCGGTAAATCCTTTGTGCAACTTGGCCGACTTGGCTTTAACGCTTTCAACCTTCAATTTTCGTTTTTCATTTGAGGAACACTTCTTGTCTCTTCTCTGAACTGATTCTTCTAGCTCATCTTTATAGGGCGTGCTAGTAATGACAATGACTTTTTGGCCGCCCTTGGTATTTCTCCTATTTGTTTGGCTTGATCCAGGCACTGGAAGGGGCTGAATTTTATCCAAACTAACGGATAACGTAGAACAAGTAGGCTTATTTGTTGGTTTTTTAGTCTTGATTAATTTTGCTCAGAGAATGTCGTCTTCATCATCAATAAGATCAACTAATGAAAAATTATCGTCATCATAATTCTCTTTCCCTTCAGTTTATTATTATCATTATTATTAACTGGAATGTTTACAATATCTGAGGAGTTTAGAGCTTCACTTGCCACAAAGTCACATTCCTGTTCACTGGCCATACACCAGTTGCTTTAAAGCCACTTACAGCATTAGCAACCGTGGCAGCTCGGCCATATGCTTCTCGAAATATCCCTGCTACTTGATATTGTGTTATGCAACGACCAACGTTAGTTCGTAACCACCTCTCAGCGGCTTACCCGTAATAAGTTTGAAGAGGTTTGAAAATTGACACATCTAGGGGTTGTAAACGGTGTGTTGTGTGGCCTGGCAGTTGCAACATGATAATGCCAATTTCACTGGCCAACAGCAGGGCGTCAAGGTTCCTACTGCGGGTGGTATGCCCATCTAATAATAACAATAGCGGTTTTTCTTTGGTTGGGTGCACATAATTGCGTGTGCCTCAACCACAATAAGTTCCGAATTTATACAACCGCTGTCCGAAATTTCAATTATGCTACCAGGAGGAGCTCCCGTGCTTAGTTCTGCTGCATATCCCTTTCTCTTAAAAATTAGCATTGGTGGGACATAATGTCCAGCGGCACTAACGCAACAAACCGCAGTTGTGTTGATACCACGTTCGCCACTGGTAATGGCACTTACTTGGTGTTCCTCTTTCTCAGCAAGAACCTTTTGGCATTTTTTTTGAACAGTGGAAAACCCCGATTCGTCCACATTGTATATTACAGTGGAGTCAAATTTATGTTCATCACATAGGAGTGCGAGAATATTAAAAAATTCTATTACACGTTCTCCCCTAAGGCCCTTGCCTCTGTTAAGTGATGTTGATTCAGGCTGTCGTAGAGAGAGCCATCGTCTTCTTTTTGTTGAAACGATGAAGGATTCCGCTTCTTTCGGCAAGGTTGAAAGCTAATTTCCGAACTGCATTTATTGTTAACCCAAACAGTCGATTAGAAAAATTCAAGATATGTTCCACTAATAATTTTTCCAAATTGTTTGAAAATGTAGGAGCTCTTCGCATGGATTTTGTAGAGCCGTTTGCAATTTTATTACTGTTTCGAAAATGTCTTAACAACGTGGACTTTGGAATATTAAATACTCGACTGCATTCTTTTAAACCCATTTCTCCTTTCTTATAGACGAATATGGCATTTTCTAACTCCTGGATAGACCATTTGCCGTATTTTCCTCGTTTGAACATCTATGAAAAACCAATTCCGTGTTAGCTTTCTAAATTGGACTAATTTTTACGGAAATTTCTTAAATTGAACAAAGTTCAATTTTACATAACCTAACATTATCGCAACACCACGTTACTAAATAAACTTTTTATTATCCTATATAATACGTAATATGTACACTTCACACCAGTAGACACAAAAGTTGAATAAAACTTACTTTATTTCCACAATTGCCTTAGGAAGCAAACCAAAAATTAACACTTGCTGAGTGGAAAACCTCGTTATTGGTTGTATCGGCATATACTTCACGCAACCAACAATACGTTCTCAGAATACGTTTAGTTGTTGATATGCTTCAGTTTACTGACGCTAGATAGTGCCACTTTATTATATATTTGAAGATTTTGTTGTGGTTCAATTTAGGCAACTTTCACCTATATGCCGAAAATTTAAAAATTGAGTTTCATATACCATTAGATTCGTCACAGTATGGGATAATGGAAAGGCAAAATTATGAATTCAAAATGTTTTAATTTGTATCCACAATTGCAACACTATAAAAAAAGGATTTTGAAGTTTTGTTATTTCTTCTTGTGGAATATGTTTTGTTAGTTTATTTGTGAAATAATTTTTATTACACTAGTTGGTAATTTTTGCAAAAGTTTACAACATAAAACACATTTGATTGAAGTAGCACAAGTGTTATTTTAATTAAGGGCATTGTTCATGTTTTTTACTGTCTTCACAGTTCGCAATATTCGCGTTACATAAAGAATTTTGATTGCCCATTCAATTATAATGCACAGCATTTAAATACAATATTAAGAATTTCAAAGAAATGTATCTATTTCTCAAATTCACAGAAGAACAGGGAAAAAACATAATAATAATAATATCAACAACTGTATGTTTCAGCATTTCTCTCTTATTGTGGAATACTTCCTGATATTATTTAAACAAACAAATGTGGCAATTAAAACATCTAACCATACCAGTACATATTCAAAAAATATTTTTTCAATCTCGTCTTAGTAAACAAATACTTCGAATTTTCTAATTAAATTAAGTCTAATCAACCGCATTAACACCTGACATTGCAGTAAATTATCCTTGCTACAATCCAGTAAACAGATTAAGCAACGACAGGATTCTAACAAGACCAAATAAGATCGAATAAAAGAAACATCTAACACCTAATAGAAGAAAAGACGACCGTCAATCGGCATCTAAGATCCACGCCCGATTCGCTCACGAAACTAACGAAGAAATCTAATTTCCTGTGCTAGGCAGGCAGCCGAATGCTACCTCCATGGTGTCCAATTGTTCACTTGACATGACCGAGACTTGTCTGAGTGTGTGTGTGTGTATTCGTACATATACATACGTGCATCTTATATACGCTCGGTATATACTTAGTTCAGATGAAACGATCGACTAAAACTACTGCTTCTATGTTGCTCTAATGGATATGATACTTTCAATCGTTTACAGCATCTGATTATAGAGCTAGGATTTCATTCATACGCGAGTATTATCAAAGAAGTATGAATTAGATTGGTTATTACTGGATATTATAAATTTCTCTTTTTGGTGGGATGTTATAATTTGCAATCTATCCTCTGGTGATTGAAGAAGTTATTTCTGTGATATGAAATTTGCCTTACAAATGATTGGCTTGCCAAATATAATAATACTGATGCATGATGCTGATCGCTGGTTTAGTTCAGGGTATACATACATGGATTAGATGTTAAAGCCAAAACGAGACATTTGACCAATGACGAAAAAGGGAATGGCCATAATAGGTTCTAGATGTTATCATCTCAACGAATAGAACCTTACCACTTAAAAGGTTCTCTCAAACAACCCAGAGTGGAAATTTATGGCTCTAACGATGTTGCAGTACATAGAATGCATTTTTATTCGCATGTATTTAGCCCACATCTGGCTTCATTTCTCTCTCGTTTAGGGGTTAAAATTAATGGTAGTCTCTGACAGTCTTCTCTACATTTTGAAAATAAAATAATTATATTTTTTCTACATCGAATCAAAACTTTTTAAAGCGTAATCCCTATCCAAAACAAAATTGAAAATTCACATATCTTGAACAAGTTTAGACTCGGTTTGATCAACATTAACTTCAAAATTTTATTGAACTCGAAAACTGTTTCCAACAACATACGCTTCAAAATTCAACAAATTGATTTGCCATGTTTACACTTTAGTTATTTACATGTTTTCATATTACTAACAATAATCTACTACAACTCAATAAATAAGTAACACATTCGTTTATTGTATTATACTATGCAACAAATAATGTTTAGTTACGAGAAAACAAAAAGAAAACTTCTGGGCTTCTTCTATTCTTCATAGATTTTTCTGAAAATAATAGCGAGGATAAGTAACCCACATACCAATACAAATGTTACCCTTTTACTGTTTAAACATTTCATTCAGTAGGGAGTCCATTCTAGACAGGACACCCTAAAACAAGTTAATATGAGACGCAGATCGTGAAACTTTATGAACGTTTTCTTTTGTTGATAAAATATTTTTTACATGCATTCATCGTCAATCATTTTTATTAATTTACTATAAACATAAACATATATCACAAAAAGCAAGATAAGTTTATTACTGGAATTTCGATAGCTTTGGACGAAAAGTGTCTTTCTCAATTGCTATACTGAAATTTAATTTAAGTATTACATTTAACCTTACCCATATATAGCAACCCAAAACACCATACCATCCGAAAGTAAATCTCCATCTTCCAAAATTGATTATATCTTGACACTAACGAGCTTTTTCTAGTTCAAACATAACCTAAATATCACAAAACTATCGCCTAATGAGAAACGAGATCATTTATTATAGTCCCATTAATGGAAAAAAGGGAATGTTCGAAATAAATTCACTACAAAAAATCCAATTAGGATAAATAAGAGAATTTTGATAAATAATGTCTTATTACGAAGTACCTGGTAACCGTAACGATTAATAGTTTTCCTGCCATCCCAAATGTATCTATGTATTTCTTAAGTGTGTATGTAGCCCATTTTTTACGATGCGTTGCAAGACCAAGATAGCCGTGTAGATAACTAAACTACTGGATGTTCATTTATTATCAAAGCTGGACGTACAAAATTATATTTAAATCAATCTTAATTATATCGTCAATGTTTTTCTTTTCCATTTTGGTTTCCTTCCTTTTATTTTTAATCTTGTTGTTACCCTAACTGCATGGTGAAGAGGTTCTTTCTTAATTCCTCGTTAAAGCTCGTATATAAGTAGTTAAGGGTATACCTATATAACAAGATATTTTGTATAAAAATGAGTCGGTACGAGACCAAGTTTGAAAGCGGAGAAACTCGTTATACGCGGGAACATGAAGGAGGAGAGGAAGGGTTATTGGAGGCGAAATAAAACGTACCCGATAATTATAAAGTACTTACGGACGTTAGAAAATGTTCTTGACGTATTTCGTGCTCGTATAGATGGCCAGATTAGTTAAGTCGAGAGAGTGGTTTATGCCTTCTTTAAGTCGTTCGAAAACCGTTTGGTGCGTTTAATATCCCACCGACATGGTCACAAATTAATTGTTAATCATTTTTTATTGGATATTTACGTTCTGAGTATGTATTTTTTGAGTCGTTGCGTTATCTAACCGGCTCTTTAATAGAGTCGATGATAGAAGTATACAGGGCCTTGCAAAATTGTTGGAAACACGTGGGAATTTTAGATTATTCACATTTATGTCTTTATACATACGATATGTTTCTTGATATAAAGTATAAACTAGAACTAGTGTCATCACTAGAGCCCGGTAACGGGGAGCCGTGCCATAGCCGTACCTGCCTAGTATACAAAAACAATAGTAAGAAAAAAGATAACAGAACTAATACATAATTCTAATATGTGAAAAGTAGTGAAACGCTCACCCTTTTAAGCAGCATTGGCTACGGAACAGTAAAACTAGAAGCACCATTATCAGTATTAACATCATATGGATAAGAGTGGCAAAAAGCTGACACCATTAGATGAGTTTCCACAGTTGTCTCGGTGAGCGATGTTCGCCGTGGTGAGAAAATGACTTTATGTTATACATGCATGATTAAAATGCTCTTTGTACTTAGTCAGTGGATTATTCGATATACCATCACAAATTTGTTTTAGTGTGCTAAAATCGGGATCTTTCTGTAGCACACTCTCGAACTTTTCTAAAACGCGATTATATTTTGCGCCATGTATAGTCAGTAGCTGTGTACGCACTCCTTCAATAATTTGCAAAAACTCCAATAATGATAACGATCTATTTTGTAATTGGTCTATTGCGTCAGCTAAACCTTTATAGTAGCTACGAATAATTTTTAAATCTGCTTCAACGGAAATATCTTGAAATTTCGACTGGCTCTCATTAATAGCGCCAGCTTCATTTTCTTTTCCACGTCATCGCGTACAAATGCAACATGCTTACGTGCCGTTTTCTCCGTTGGCAACCGCAACTCGGGATTGTATTTGTCTCAAAAGTTCTTAAACGGTTGTTTATCGAGTAAATCTAGTGGCAAATTACAGTTTATCAACATAAGAATTACATGAAAAAAAATGCACTTCTCGGTGGCATGCCCAATTTTCGTTTTCCATGCTGTGCGGAATTTACGTGTCTTGTACAGTTCCACTTCTTATTTGACATCAAATGTATTTTGCAAACTATCTTACTCCTGTTGTAAAACAAATCGGGAAAATCAGAAATAAACTTATTTACTATGTCTTGAAAGGGTCGTTTTTTTTAGCCTTCAACATGTTCACTAAAAACTACAATTAATAACTATGTCTATATCAATAAAATTAACAGGCCCTATCCGCTATCCAATGCTAAACCGAACTGAGTGATGATGATTTGTCGTATCGTATCATAATCGACCAGCCGTCCCCGCCCACCTAAACACGGTCACACCGCCGCTGCGATTGCTTTCCAGTTACCGGGCTCTAGTCATCACTAAGCCTGGCATAATCGGTCTTACCGATAGAGTCGGATCAGTCGCATGGGCCGCGTATTATAAATAAATTATGTTATGTATGTAATGTAATAATCGTAAAAAGTAAACAAAGTAAATTGTGATTAAATACTTGAAACACCTCGTCTCGATAAGAAATCGAACCAGATACCCCTACTTGCCGGACATGCGTGCTAACCACTACACCACGAGGACCTTGATGCCAGAAATGTTCACTTTTTAATACCTAGTTATTATTTTTATCTGCAAATATTTCATATTTCGACAAACAATTTTTAATTCTTACATGCCAAGTACTCTAATTAATTAATATATTCTGGCTGCCGTCGGTGAATTATGAGAATCTGTAATTTCCTTGGAATTTCCGACGTAATTAAATAGGTGAAGAAATCCCGTTCCGGTAAATTCCAAGGAAATTATTGATTTTCATAATTCACCGACAGATATGGATTTTTCTCATTTCTTCCTTACATCGTACAATCTTGCAATATCATCGAATTTCTGTCCAAAATAACTATACTGACTGGCTTCATTATACTTTCCATATCGAGACAATTATCAATGAGATTTCCAGTACTGGTGCAAATCCTAGCAGGCCATGGAAGAATATTAACTCTGAACAGTAAGATATTTCTACTTTTTAATTCTCACAAACTCGTCTTCGTTCTATTTATTTCAGGTCCTAATTGTTCTCTTTTAATTTTTAATAAACTAAATATTATTTAGTAATAACACCTAAGTCCGGTAGTAGTGTCCATATTTTGCGGTTGCCTCGTGTATTTCCGTTGCATACTGCAATCAATGTACACGACATGCAACGGAAATACACGAGGGAATCGAAGCTTTATAATTGAGCTCCCATTTACGTCACCATCAGCCGCTATTGCATGGAAGTGAAAATCGGAATTTAATGGAGAAACGGGAAAGAAGAATACAAGTTGCTGAAATGAAGTACTACAGGAGCAAGAAGTAGTAGGAGCAAGAAGAACAGATAAGAGGCGAAATGAAGCCTAAAGCCTAAGGCGAAGTGAAAGCTAAACCTGCGGGAAAAAATAAAAGGGGAAAACCTAAGAGAGAACAGAATAGCACAGTATAGAATATTTTAAGAGGAAAAGGCGAAAACTGGAACTCAACGGAAGAAATGACGATGGAAGAGAAGAAACGGATAAAGTGAAACATGGTTTGAACTAATTGAATCCTCGGGGAGGTTAGTTTTCAAAGCATATTCAAGTGAGTGTAGTAGTGTTCAAATTTTACTTCAAGCACAAGGTTTATTCAAATTTAATCGTTGAAAAGAACGCAGAGTTTTCTACATGACGCACTAACAGAGAGAGGGCCCGTAAACGTCAAATTTTGAGGTTAACTTTTTTAACTTATTAATTTAACTTTGAAAAACGTTATTATTTGTAATTTATAATTTTTAAACTGCCGGAAGAGTATCTTGGTGATACTCGAATTACTTTTAATTATTATTTGAATTCTGGCATTTTGACCTATGAATCTAGCAATGAAAATCTTTAATGTCATCCGTAACATCGCATACGATCATCGATAGACCAGCCATAAAAATATCGAAGTCGTTAGATTAGTATTCCTGGGATAACGAAGTAAGCAAGGAGACAGAAGTAGAAATTTCTGACAAGTTTTGGAAAAAAATATTTTGAAAATAAAATCAAATTTTTAAATAATTTTGACCATCAAAAAGAGTCAAAAGAAGTAAAACTATTTTGAAGAAAAGGAGAAGAAAAGTTGAACCCAAGGAGAGAGGAAAAGTAGTCGAAAAGGACCTGACGTCAGAGGATTAGTCAGAAAGGACCTTGAAAGCAAGGAATTAGCAAGGATTTTCTTGTGGATTACGAATAGGGGTATAAACAATGTGAATATGTTTAATATACTCGAAAGTATTATAGGGCCCCTTTGGCAGAATATTGACATTTTCCGGCCAGTTTTTGTAGCAAACATACATATTTGATAAGTGAATTTTGTGGTAACATACATCCATTTAATTATTATAACCAATCTGCGATTTCGTTTCTAGATATTTAATCACATATCACTTATCCCTTGATGATATTGCCGATCAGATCGGAGGAATAGAACGCCCAAAAATCAATTACCTTCACTACGTATCCACATCGAAAATCTAAGCCGGTTTGGTCTTCGAGTCTCAGTCACGTACGTCTGTCCCGTTTTCTTGTTTTATTTTCGTCAATGCCAGAAGGATGGTAATAACTAATAAGACATCCATTGCCCGGTAGCTATCGACGGTGACCACAACAAGGATACCGCGGTAGCCTCAAAATTGTGAGAAAGTATTCTCTTTCGAGACGTTAATTTACTAAATAATGTCATTTGGAGGTCATCTGCGAATGGGTTCGTAGAATCTTATGGAACTGCTTGATAACCGCTTGAAGTCTTAAGTTGGAGAAGCGAATTTACGGCTTAATTATTAATTGTTCCTTATATTGGATGTTTTAAACACACCAAATCATCTTTTTATTATCTGATTTATTTCTAGAGCCAATCAAATCATGCAAGGGACAAATAAATATAGTTTTTTTTAGAATCTCTAATGATAATAGTGACATGCAGAATAAATAACAGGACGTAGTGAGATCGATTAAAACGACCAGGTTGTAAGTAAAATGAGATTAATTAAATTTTCATTTAAATTAATAAACTTTAATTTTTTTCTTCCATAAAAATTGTGATTTAAATTTTGCTTACCATTAAATTAATTCACCTCCTGGTTTGGTGTGGTATAATCATTCCATCATTATACTGTATCAATTATATATAATTAGAAAAGCAAAGAAATATTAACTGTCAAACTGTCAATTATATTATTAAGTAATTAATAATTGAGCTAATTGCAGACTACAATGGTATGCATATCCTAAGGTTTGAGAGATTCTTTTTTTAAATTTCACGTTGCAGATGTTCAAAAACATAAAAAATTACAAAAATAAAATATTATTTCATATTCCAATATAAGAATTAGGTATAAAAAATGGAAGGTTTATATACAGGTGTCTAAAATTATCTGCATACTATTGGCAACGTATTTACAGGAAAAATGGAAAAATAAATTCGAATTTTATCTTACAAACAGAGCTATTAATGCCACCTTCAAAATTATTTTCTTCTCATTTGAGTAATACATTTAAATGAAATATATGAAAAAGATAACTAAGATATTTATTTTTGTACCATCAATTTGGTTTCCCCAAAGCCCCTCACATGTTTTTGTATAATCTTTACATGTTTTTTTAAATATGTACACAAATCTCCAAATTTTTGGAACAGTACTTCTCCATGTTGGATGTACGTACTACATTTTAGGATCAGTTTATTTGGATCACCATTTCCAACAATTGTAGTTCATGCACGGAGAAAAAATGTTTTTGAATCAAACAAATATATATCTTTGAAATAATTTATTTAATTCAACAAAGGTTTATTTGAGTGGAAACACATTTTTTAAGAACAACAGATTGAATTTGTTTGAATGTACAAATGTTTTTATTTGACATAGCTTTGTTGAGTCAAATATATGCCTGAATCGTGCGCTTGGCGCGTCGTCGGCACTTTCCGTAGCATGAACGCAGGGCAATCTCAATCGCAGTCCTAGGTTAGGTTATGCGAGATGGTGGTTCGTAAACGGTGAGATGTAAATGAAGAAAATAATAGGTAAGTAAGATAATGGATTTTTACCACTGAATAACATTTCTGTATAAAAAAAAATAAAATAGTTGCCACAGATAGGTGAATATAAATTCCTGTTTGTATTAGGGATTAATGAAAATTACAAAAATCTCGCCGATATCGTTTCCAAGGCCATTAACACCAATGTTAGCAGTTTAAATAAAGTGTGATTCAATTCACAACACATTTAATAATGCTTTGATTTTTCCGTTTTCATATTTTGTAACTAATTATTAGTATATCTCCTTCTTTTTTGATATGACAGGTATTTAAGCACAGGCAAGTGATAAGACATCCTTGCACGCATAAGTTCCGTTGAGGTATCTGCTGTTTTATCTCCTACCCTTTTAGTGATAATACCTAGCACCCTACTAGCATCTAACCATCTAGTCATCCCTGTCACTCGTTCGCGATTCTCAGGATTCCTATGAGGTTACCCAGGTAGCAAGTATTGTAATATTCTTTGCAAACAAAAATAGTAGAAGTGTCACTTTAATCTTTAAGTATCTGTACACAACGCATAAGTTATTTTGTGGTTATGTCATCTTCATCGAAATAATGTAGTACGTATACCATTACAAAATTACGTATATATGGATAATATGTTTTATAGAATACCTAATAACAAACCAATTCCTTTGCGGGCGAAATTTTTTGAAGAACGTAAATTTAGTACTATTTTTATACGAATTAATAAAGCTTAAATTAGGTTACAACTTAGAGACATCGAGACCTAACCTAACATAACCAGATTCACTTTGCAGGTTGCTGGGAAATGTGAGTAATTTCGAAGAAATCTGTAAGATTTAAGATTCACCGTTTTTGTTTGCGACCATGTAGATCTTTAGGAAGGCCTTGATATTAGCGTCATAGAGGAAGTTAATGGTATTTGGGGAGCTGGGTTTTATTTTCAAGAATAAAAATACCACGTCACTACCAAATTGAGATTAATTCTCGACATTATGCTTATTCTTTATGTACTTTTGTTAGTTTACCCACAATGTTAATAAAGTTTTTCAAAAGATTGTGTATTTTTAACACATTGTTACCCTATGTGCTCATAAATTGATGCTTCTTTTTCTAAAAAGCAGAAAGCATCTATTGTATTATCGATTTCGGTGGGGTAATAGTACCAACAGAATAACATTTTTCAAAGTAGCAGCATACTTTAAACGTACATATTAAACCAAACAAATATATTTTCAAATCAAACTTGAGGTTATTTGTTTCAAGGGATCATATGTTTGAATCAAATAATAACGTCAAAAAATTATTTCTTTGAATGAAACAAATATATCTTTGCCGTCATTCAAAATTACGATTTGGTTGACTGAATGCATATTTGTTAGAGGCAAGAACTTTTTTTCTCTGTGTACATATGACCATGGCCAAGTTTTAGCCTGCTAGTGAATCGATAAAAATCTAAGGAAGCTACGTGATCTATAAACTATGCTCTATGATCTATATCGAGATGGATTAAGGCGTACCATGTAAGTCTTTCAGCATTGTGCTATTGCCAACGATTCTACCATTCTGACTTTAGATCTTTCTTCATTAAGCTTGGAATCTTTTGCTAACGAGTCCACTACTTCGTTGAATGGTATGTTCGAATGCCCTTACGCATTTCGTTCCAATATTCAATATACTGAGATGTTTTTAAAAATGAGATCAAATTAAGTGATAATCACGTCGTGTTTTATTATTTTCAGTGCTCCACTTACAAAATAATTTTGACTTACCTACAGTAAAGCATGATGTTAGTGTATCGTTTTAAGTTCTTCTTTCAAATCCTGTTTTTTTCCTTTAAAATTAATGCTGTAAATCCTTTTGTAATAAATCCCCTCCAGTGGTTATCTTAGCTTATTTAGCTTATTTTTCTTGGTTATTTTCTTAAAGGTGTTTTTGTTTATTTTTAACAATTGTTAATACTTTTAATACTGTTTTAAATTGAATTTCTAGATGAGTTTGCTAAAAAATGTCAGGAAAAATAATTTCTTTCTGTCCACTTGTTTACTCGTTGTCACAGGAGTCTTTTTTTAAGAAGTAAGGAACTTATGATGTATTTGACAAATATTGAAATTAAAATAATAAAAATTAATAAAGTGATGTGTAACTTCACCGCTATGTCCCACTACAATACCTAGTTCTTATTATCAAAACAGTGCAGTGAATTTGAGGACGTTTCCTATTAAGAACTTGCCGTAGATCTGAAAGTTACCACATAAAACAATATATTGAGATGTTACAAAACGATTAAAAGTATAAAATTGGGTGACAATCTGTTCCGTTTATTAGTTTTTAGTATTTCACTTGCAAAGATGATTTTTTTTAAATTACTTACAGTTATTCGTGTATGTGTAGTGTAATTCTATGTTCCTCTTCTGAATCCTGGTTTCCTCTTTCAAATAAAACTTGATATCCTCTTGGAACAGACCTCTCTAGTCGTTTTCTTTGATTAAATTGTCTTGATTATTTCTTTATACTGTTTCTGTTTAGTTTTAACAATTTTTTTCAATACCTCAAAGTTTACAATTTCAACCACATTTGAATTTTAAAAATAATTTCTAAATGATTAAATGATATGCTTGTTTTCTGTTAGATTTTCTGTTTCTAACTTCTTGTTTATCCGTTGTCTGGATGCTGCCAATCGAACGACTTGATACTTTTAATTTAGATGTTGTGATGATCGATTTCGGTACTGCAGATGACGTAAAGGATTTTGTTGCTTGGATTCCAAATATACTCTGCTTCGTATGTGTGTTTGTATCATTTTTACAAATTACATTTCAAAATGTAAATTACTCAAAATAATTCGGAACGTTGATTATACCCTGTAAGATAACGTTAATGGAGTCTTTTTTTTTTAATAAAAGATTAATAATATAAATGACCAAGATACCAGAATTCGAATACTAACCCAAAATAATTCAAATTCTGCAGATGCTACTTTAAATTCCAATATTTTACGAATATTGATATAAAATTGATTGAAACGAATGTAATAACCCACTTCAGGTGAGATGTCCCACTACAATATATCTGACTGTAAACTGCCATGGTTTGAAGGTCACGCTACGAATAATTTCCCGTTTATGGATTCCTGTCTATAGGGTAGAAGTAACTTCTGCTATCAAAGTGGGTTCAATCAACAGCATTTCTCTCATCTTCGGGAATGAATCAAGGATCCAATCTTTGTTCGCTTTTATTTGACATCTTTATTAATGATCTAATTACTTGCATCAATTGCTCTGTTTTTGCGTATGATGATGGTGTAAGGATATAACACACCCAAGATATTAATGTATTGCAAGAAAATCTAGACGTTATTACTGACTGGTGTAAGGTGAATGAACTAAAGCTCTACATTAACAAAATGCTGTTTTGTTTCGTTTACCCGAAGATCAGATCGAATTAATTTCCCATATCATATTAACAAGGCCCAAATAAATCATATTATCTTCTGTTAAAGCAGTGCGCCCTGTTATCTCACCTTACTTAGCGCAAAGTTCAAATATTTCCGGCTGTACAAGGGCAGTGTTCATTATGTTCCACTTCGTGGTAATTGTTACCAAATCTACCGGATATTAAAATTAGATACCTGATAATTATCTTGTGGTATGAGAAGGCCATGGGGGCGGGGGATTGCAGAAAACCTATGCAGCTTATGCCAATGCAATAATAAAACATTTTTCTAAAGACTCTGGCAACTAGTTTACTTTATCTAATTGTTATATATGCACAAAATACATAAACGATATTCTTATTACTTGTGCTATATAAGGCTATTTGACTACTGTTCAGAGTACCGTAAAAAGGTCTGGTTTCCGTGCATTTTCTCTCCTCCGAACACGCAATACCAACGAGAGCCCCTTGCAACGATTACGTTCGAAGTTGTTTCAACTGCAGCGAAACGTTGCCGCAATTATGGTTGTTTTCTTCGTCGGAATTAGAAAAAAAGCTGGCTCGTAATGACACCGCGCCTGTCATTTAGTGGTTTTAATAAATTTCGCATTTCGATTGATTTTTCTGGCGATAATCCAAGCAGTAGCATCGCTACCGATATGAAAAGGTACCCAAGGAATATATACGTGGGTTAATCACAACTTAAGATTAACCCATCATATCGACGCAAAAAGCGAATTGTTCATTTGTTCTAATGACTTTCGTTTCTACGATTGTGTACTCAGTATCTAAAATATGTATATCATCCCATGTAATTGTATGCAGCTTACAAAAGTATTTCATTTTCGTCAGAGATACTTACATGTGTATGTACAATTATAGTACATACAGGATAGTCGTTTTTCCAACCATAACCATGTTAATTTATGAAGACTTAACTACAAATCTTCGGAATTAACAAACACCAAACTCACGTAAGAAGTTATTATATTCTATAAGTTGAAATAGAGTAAAACTTCGTAAGCCAATATTATTATTGTGGAAACCACATGAAAGTAAATATAATTCTTTGAAAATGTACTTAAAAATTGAGGATTCCTCTTCACAGTTGTTGGAAGCTATTTGACGTAGAAAACGAGTACATCAAATGTATATTATGTACCTATAAAAACTATTTATGTAGATTTACTATAATATTTCTATCTCAAACGTTTGGATTAATTGATAAAAGAATGGTATGCATATGTATTACGTAATGTGGGCCGATCTTTGACTGAAGTAAACAAGATACTAATATAAAATAAGTGATAATATTTCGACCAGGAAAATACCTAGTTTATTTTCTTGATTCGAATAAGATTTATTTGGTTCATCAAATTCTTCAAATAATTTGAATTATCTACTACAAAAAAGTAAAGCAAACAGTAGAGTATACGCACCATCCTAGATATTTGATTAATTCGGAACACTTGTTTCTGCAATTCATGGATTCCCATTTTCACAATCAAATTACATGAAAAAAAGATTTTAATTCTGACATGCCTTGTACTACCCTACACTAAAAGATATCTACAAATACCTACATTTATCGCCTATACAAGGTGGTCCAGATTTTATCTCCGAAATTGGCGATTTTTTAAGTAATTTTAGACAAAATAGTTTCTATGAACATATGCCTTCGGCGCGTTTCTTAAATATCTGATTGTACCAGTGGTAAGTTATTTAATCTAGTGGCGGAGATCTGGGTCTTCATGCAAAGAAATGGTTTCTTGCATCAAGTAGATAAAAAATTCTTTCAAAAATCAGTTTCTATTCAAGAAAATATTTTTATTTCAAGACTATAAAATTAAAGGTTATACCATAGTACGGGTAAGTATGGCATCTGTACTTCGATTTCCGTCGCTACTTTCTAGGACGGCATGACTATATCTCTTAGCACTAGGTGGCGCCAGGAAATATTTCAGTGAATGTTTTTGAAGATTAGTGGCATAAACTGAGAGATGGAGAACATGTGGGCACTTACATTCTTTTTGGCGGGAATTATTCCATCAATACCATAAGCTTATTTATTAGCATTATCTTGGTTATTGTTTCTAGGCACTCTTTTTCGCATGTACTTCTTACATTATTTTGTAGATAACCTCTACCTTAGCCTTTTTAAAATCACAAGCAATGAGAATAATTTACTGCATTATGTAAGGATATGTCGTACTGTTTTAAACAAGGTAAGTGAAATCAATAATGTGGATAGAAATAATATGCATTTCAAGAATTCTAAGTAAATAAATGCTTTATTTAAAGAAAATGAAACTATTGATTTATGAAAAATACCTAAACGGTTTCTTAAATTAAGGAAATTATTTACTATCCTTAAGAAAACATTGTTTCGTGTTATAACGACCATTTACTTTACTAAGAATCGCTTTCTTCAAATTTTCTCCAGATTTTTTTGAATCAAGTTAATAAATGTCTTAAACAAAGAAATACAATTATTTCATTACAAGCACCTTTTTAAGTGGAGAAAAAGCGCTAAGGAAATGTTTCTTTTGATTTTAAAACAATAATTGTATTGTGGATAATTGAAAAGTAATTTTTTTGAATTGTGGCGGACAATCTTGATACAAGCAAACGCTTCTCCGCGTGTAGGGTCCTTCTTTTGAAAAAAATATTTTCTACGCCGCTGACTAAAATAGAATTTTGGCTATTTTGCTAGAAATAACCAAAATAGTTCCGCGCAAGCAACTATTCAATTCAACTCATCAATAAAAAAAATTACAGATTACAAGGCGCCACCTGTTTGAAATAACCCTGTCAGGTGATTGGGGTAAACAGAAACCCACGAAGACGGGGAACAAAATTTTATAAGGGGAAAAAGTAGCGTTGCGAGAAAATTAAAAAAAAAATGGTCAGAAATTAACGTATGAGAAAATTCATTTAATGGCAAAAAAATATATATAGATATAGAGATATGTATCCAAAACGTGTATTAGCCAAATAAAGTTCATAATAATACTTAACAAATTAAAGTGGTAAGGTATTACCGAAAGCAATGGCCAACGCTTCGTTCTTACAGTGAACCTCATAACTGTAAAATAGTAAGCTAAAACGCTAAGATGAAATTGTCCAAAAAGTGAATTAAAAATAAACACTGTATAGCTACAAAGCAAAACTGGTTCAAAAGACCAGAGTGAAATTAAGAAGCACAAATAGCTATAAAATTACTTTAAATTATTCAATTTAGAGTAATGTTCACAACAAATTCACGTTTGTTTTACGTAAAATTTCAAAGTTAGTATGTATGACAAATGAAAGATTGAATTCAAATAACTTGTCTAGAGTTGAAAAGTGAATACGTTAAAAAGAACTTGCAATAAATAGGTTACTAAATTATGAAATGTGAGAACGATATAAAGAAACTGGAATTAAACAATCTCCTAAATTATGATTCACCAAGGCGAATAATAAAAGGAAAACTTGGCAAGTAACACTTAGCTGGTCCACAAAAGGTGCTGACTAAACAAGGAAACGGTGCCTACTTCAAGATTCTCTACAGCTTGATGGAATTATTAATTCCAGAAAGGTAAAGCCACATGTAAATCTAAAGTACATAGATAGATCCAAAAAGGTAATTTCCAAAAACGTTAAGCCAAAAACAGAATAACCAAAAACCCAACAGGAGGCATTTCCAAAAACGATATACCCGAAAGGCAGATCTAAAAACGTTAAGGCAAAATCAGGTATATCCAAAAAGGTTATGATCCAAAAATGTGGTACCAACAAAAAGTCCCTAAAAATAATAAACGGAACCCCAAAATTACAATGTGAAATATAAACAAATCAAAAGCTTACCATTTTAACGGGGAAAACGATTTATGAGATAGGGATGAATAAAGATCTTAGCCCCACGTGACAAATCAAAATGGTTCATAGAGGCGCCGCATTGAAATGCTACCTGGCAACAAACCGAAGCCATCCTCATCAATACTTCCAAATCAAAAACCAAAACCAACTAACGGCAACGGAAATTATAGGAAGGTTTCCATCAATATCCACTCAACGTGATAAATTCCAAAATTAACATACTAGGAAACACTATCGTGACACTAACGTCTCAACCACTTCAACAATCGGGCCACACGTGATAAAATTCAACGACAAAAGTGCAACTCTCCCCACACGGAAACACGTCACAGAACTACGTGGACCAAACACTTAAGTTATGAAAACGGAAGATGCTAAACTGAAAATTTTATCGTTTATACAACACTAGAAAAACATTACAGTTATCACCAACAAAATACGAAAATATCACTACACAATATTTTTTTAAACAAAACCAACATAATTTAGAAAAACCAATTCAAAACGCAGAGACGGTCTGAATGTGTAAACGCGTTTATGGCCGAAACATAGCCAAAAAGATTTAACAAATTAGGGTAAGCGAAACTATACTGTGTGACTAACAAACTTCCAAAATATAACAAATTGTACGATCTTTGAAATAAAGGTATGCACATACATTGTGCTCTAAGAAAACGTAACAAGCACAAAACATTGTATTTGTTTCACGCGTCCAGGGTTAGTGATGTGATTTAGTACAAGGGTTTTAAAAACCAATCAAGTCAGACAATACAGATCCTATTCCTAAGTACTGAAGTGTACACTAAATGCGTTTAGTTTTGATCCTCAATATAATCTAAGAAAAATATTAACGGCATTCAAAAAGTAAAACCAATCTATATTACTAGTACAACTTGCACCCCCCAACCATTTCATTCACACTTCAACACTTCCACCAACATTTATCCTTTAAATTAGAAACACCAGCATTCATGCAAAATAATCCACATTACAAAATCCCCACGCTGTGATAATCTCCCCCAAATTTTCTCGTATCAAATAATAGCCTACTACCACCACAAAACCATCAAAACAACGCGAACAAAAATTGTTTTTCTTTCGTCCGAATTATCCGACAAAATCAAAACAACCTCACAACTAGAAAGGTAACACCTTTATTCCGTAACGGTCCTTTTCGTGAACGTAACTCCCGTCCGCCGTCGTTCATTAGCCTATTTGATCGATCTATGGTGCGACCCGTTTTGTGCGCGGAGGCGAAAACGAAAGCAGCAGAACAAAAATCACGGTGGCATAATTAGGTTCATTGTTGCGACGACTGATGGGTGTTGAAAAAAGGGGTTTGTTACGTTATTTCGAGCTGAGCATCGATTACCGTGTGGTAGACGATCTCGTTTCTAAAACGCAAAGCTTATAGAACGTTATATAGGCGTATTAGGGCTAGAGGAGAAGTCGGAATCTCTAGTAAAAAGGAACCGAATAGAAAAGGAAGAAGAAAAACACGAAGATACATAAAAGAGGTGAATTAGGGTACCGGGAATATCATCTACTTAATCCGTTTAGGATGGCGGTAGAGCGGAACAAAGTTTTCACACGAGGTTCTGGCTTCGTACAATGATGTGTTGAAGGTTATTAAATTAGAGACGGTTAATTTTTTTAATTATTTCCTGGGGAGAATTGGGCGTTGATACGATTTGCTAAACAGGCACATTTGTGTAGTAGGTAAGTATATATTTTTTAGATTTTTTTTAAAAGCGCTCTCTGTATATGCACAAGCTAACTTACAAGTTCTACAGGTAATTTTGATACACTTCCTTATTAACACGTTGACCATTATCTGGAAGCTCTAGGATGGTGTGGCTTCAATGAATAGGGTGAATATAATACACGCAGTGAATATAATACAAACAATTTGTAATTTTTACATTACTTTAATAACAGGTACTTGAAACAAAATATTTAAATAAAACTACAAAAAGGCGTGCTACATTGGAAATAAATAAAGATAAGAATAGATAGTTCTGAAACGCGCCATCTTACCCTATATGTGCGGGTAAGATGGCATACCAAAAATATTCTTAATTAAAGTAATTAAAACAAACGTACACCGTCAAAACGCAAGCACATATTTGGAAAGTTTGTGCAGGTTTCGTGTAACCACTTCCGACAGATTACACATTCAATCCAATCCTCTCTACTTTTTGTCTCCTTGTAAATTTCACCACATCCCACGCACCCAGTTTCTATGTCGTCACTTGCCGTGTCCGACTCAAGAATGAGCTCGTTTACTTCTATAGTGTCGCTTTCTGAAGAGGTGCTAAATTTACTTGTCTTGCTTTTTTTAAATTTTTTCTTGTTCTTCAGTGTGGTAGTATTTTTCGGTGTAATCTTCTTCACGAGTGTATTCTTTTTTTCCGACAGTGTCTTCCTTCTTTGAATGTTTTCCTCGGTCGTTAACGTTTTCTTGTTGTTTCAATCTTGGATGTGGAAGGAATCGGACTAATGGCGTCGTAACATTTTGCGAATGCTGCTTTCAAGAACCGGAACATCCACCCTATAGTCCGGACATGGCCCAAATGATTATTATTTATTTTTTCATTTAAAGAAAGACCTTAGGGGCATCGTTTTAAGGACGACAGTGAGTTACAAGCAGCTGTAATACAATATTTTAAGGAAAAGTCCTTGGATTATTATTACAAGGGCATTATTAATTGATCGTTGTAATAAATGTGTTGAAGCTAGGGGAGATTATAATGAAAAATAAAAATTGTTATATTTTACCAAGCTTATTTTTTCTATATCAAGCCGAGAATTTATGGCGCTTACCTTGTATCAAAGAATATTAATTGCAAAAAGTTTTAAAAGATAAACGACCAGGCACTAACGTAATGCCTCAATCAAAAAGTAGCAAATTCTTCATAAAAATACACAAATACTATTGAAAACAAGCAAAGTGTAGAAATTAGGTAGGTACACTGCGCTTAATAAAAGAGAAAAAATCCCCGTCCTAATGACCAAATTTTTTGAATTTCACATCTACGCTCTACATTCTACATGTTAAAACACGTGGGCTTGACGTCGGGATGACCCAAATTTAAAAACATTTAACTCTTTTAAATTTCAACCAATATTTCACTTTACTTCAACGCTTCATCAGGGTCATACTACAAGCCAAATTAACATCAGATTATTGAAAATGTAGTAATTAAGTTATAACTAGGGCCCGGTAACAGGGAGCCGTGCCATAGCCGTACCTGCCTGGTATACAAAAACAATAGTAAGAAAATAGAAAAAAAATAACAGAACTAATACATAATTATAATATGTGAAAAGTAGTGAAACACTCGCCCTTTTAAGCAGCCTTGGCTACGGAACAGTAAAACTAGAAGCAACATTATCAGTATTAACATCATAGGGATAAGAGTGGCAAAAAGTTGACACCATTAGATGAGTTTCCATAGTTGTCTCGGTTAGCGATGTTCGCCGTGGTGAGAAAATGAGTTTATATTTTGAAAAAGAGCGTTCAACATCTACCGATGTTATACAGGCATGATTAAAATACTCTTCGTACTTAGTCAGTGGATTATTCGATACACCATCACAAATTTGTTTTAGTGTGTTAAAATCGGGATCTTTCTGTAGCACACTCTCCACCTTTTCTAAAACGCGATTATATTTTGCGTCATGTATAGTCAGTAGCTGTGTATGCACTCCATCCATAATTTGCAGAGACTCCAATAATGATAACGATCTATTTTGTAATTGGTCTATTGCGTCAACTAATCCTTTATAATAGCTACGAATATTTTTTAAATCTGTTTCAACGGAAATATCTCTTTAATAAAAAGCTGCCTGCAACTATGTTCCCCAACGTGTAAGAAGTGGCTCCGGTAGTTGACGAAGACCTGGACACTCTGTGTGAAATGATCGTAGGCGTTTGGGAGATTTCAAAGATACTTTTTTTGTGCTTGCTATTAATGCATCTACCTCGGGAGAGCATTATCGAATGGTTTCTGCCACAAGATGTAAAGCATGCACTTTACACGTAACATGTAAACACTTGCAACCATGTTCAAGAAGAGAACGGCCTACCGAAAGCATTATCGCTGCGCTAGCGCTCATAAACATCAACACTTTATCTTTTGAAATTTGAAATTTTTCAAACGTACTAAGTACAACCTTCGTAATTGCTGCAGCAATACACTCTTGTAGTCTTCGGCTAACTAGCAACAGTGGTAATGTAGATTTACTAGGGTCTAGTATGCGTACCGTAATATTTACAATTGAATTTTTTTTACAGTCTGTTGTCTCGTCAACACATAGCCAAAGAAACTGTTTTTTCAATATGCGTTTCATTTTCTTTTCCACGTCATCGCATACAAATGCAACATGCTTACGTGCCGTTTTTTCCGTTGGCAACCGCAGCTCAGGACTGTATTTGTCCCAAAAGCCCTTAAACGGTTATTTATCGAGTAAACCTAGTGGCAAATTACAGTTTATCAACATAAGAATTACATAAAAAAAAATGCACTTCTCGGTGGCATGCCCAATTTTCGTTTTCTATGCTGTGCGGAATTTACGTGTCTTGTACAGCTCCACTTCGTATTTGACTTCAAATGACTTTTACACACTTTACAAACTATCTTACTCCCGTTGTAAAACAAATCGGGAAAGTCAGAAATAAACTTATTTACTATGTCTTGACAGGGTCGTTTTTTAGCCTTCGACATGTTCACTAAAAACTACAATTAATAACTACGTCTGTATCAATAAAATCAAAACGCACTACACTAAATAATAACTACAATTAATAACTACAATTAATAACTACGTCTATATCAATAAAATCAACACGCCCTCTCCGCTATACAATGCTAAACTGAACTGAGTGATGATGATTTGTCGTGTCGTATCATAATCGACCAGCCCTCCCCGCCCACCTAAACACAGTCACACCGCCGCTGGGATTGCTCTCCAGTTACCGGGCTCTAGTTATAACTTACAGTAAGCTAGCGAATCTTCTGAAGTTGAAACAAATGTCTATACAACGTAATATACAGGGTTATTACAAAAGAATCATCGGGTTTTAAAAAATTATATTTTAGAAAATATGACGGATATAATAGTAAATGACATGTTAATAGAAAGGGATAATATTCAAGTTTGTGAGCATATCATTACAAATGTTCGATGTGGGCTTCTCGCGTCACACGACATACGTCCAAATGATAGTCCAGTTCAGTCCATACACGCTGCAATGTGTCTCGATCGATACTGTTTACAGCAGTAGTAATGCGTGCTCGGAGTTCATCCAGTATTGTTGGCAGTGGTGGTACGTAAACCCTATCTTTAATGCACCCCTAAAGAAAAAAAATCGCACGGTGTAAGATCGGGAGGCCTGGGAGGCCAGGTGAACAATGCCAAATTTTGTTCAGCACATCGGCCAATCCAACGGTGACGGAATTCCTCGTTTAGATACCGACACACCTCATGATGCCAGTAAGGCGGAGCTCCATCTTGTTGGAATACAAAGTTGTTAGAATCTTGTGTCAGTTGCGGAAATAACCACAACTGCAACAGATCTAGGTAGGATGTACCGGTCACAGTGTTTCCATGAAAGAAAAAAGGTCCGTACACATTTGTTTTGGATACTGCACAGAACACATTCAAGTGGGATAGGGTATTTTGATTTAATAAATAAATGATTTAACGGGTTTGCATTATCTCTAGCAATATCGTGTCTTTTGCAATGTGCATCAAATATCCCCAAGCTGTAATCCCTTCGTTCTACTAAGAGTAACAGCACCCGATGTAGCCTGCTTCTGGATGTGGATGTGGAGCGGCATTATTCCCAGCAGGACTTCCAGCGCTGCTGTGGGATAAGTACGCGTCGCACCTGTGATGTCGAGACATGCAAGTCCCTATATATTTTGAACCTGCTGATGCACAGTCTTCTGAGTTGTTTTTGGCCATCAAACCAAGGAGGCGTAGGTGATCGTGTGTTTGATTATTGCTGATGACCAGAAGATCATTTGAGGCTTAAGACCTCAGTTCCTACCAAGCAGCCTTCGGCATACTAGTGGTACTGTAATGGCTTTTTCTATATGTTGGAGATGTGGAAGTTCCATGTTAATTTTATTTATTTAACTTAATCGCTGAAACTAATGGTTTTCGATGGAGAGTGATTTTGGACAGATTTTTCTTCTCCTTGTAAAAGGGACTATTGTAATCTTTTGCGGGTTTGTGCCCAGGCTATGATTTTGACACCACGTGTCGTCAAGGGCTCTTTGCATAAGTTGCGGCATGATATTCTAATATTTTCCACGGATCATGATTACCAGGTCGCCTGCGTACGTTTGCACCTCATATCCGTTAGTAATTAGTGAGATATTTTAATTTTTATGTTTTTCTAGAAGCCGACCACATACCTTCTAGAAAAACACAAAAATTAAAACATCTCAAAGACTTTTGTATAATGTATATCTGGCCAAATTAGTTGCAATGGAGGTCTACTCTAAGATATACAAAATCAGGCGGTTGAATTATCCAGAACTGTCATTGTATAGTCCATAAAAAACAAAATACTTTCATAATGATAAAAAATTTAAAAGGAAACACCATCACACATAACTAACAAGAGATTTCTTTTAATCATATTTTTATTAAAGTTTAATCGCATCTTGATTTTCATTAGACAATTAAATAAGATGAAAATTCCTGTCGTGCTTGTAATAATTATACGCAATTAAAATGATAAAAAGGATGTAATAAGAATTAAAAATTTAAATAATTATTGAAAAAATTTACTGTGGAGAAAAAATTGCTATAGAGAAAAATGGCATCAACAAATGTTTTAATTGGCATATAATCAAACACAACTGCGTTTTCAGAAAATTAGGTTAATAAAATTAAAATTAGCATAGCAAACCATGAGACTAATTAGAAATGTCGGGGAGAGTAGCTCAAGACGGAACACTTTTTTTCTCCAAAGTGATCGCAGACAATATACGGGGCAAATAAAAACGCAAAATATGAAAAAGTAATCTTTATTATATTAAAATAAACGTTTGTTAATGGCAACTGCAAAACAAGATAATATGTACTTATTTTTAACGAGAAAACAAAAGATCGCATTTGTCCCATCTTAAGTAACCGGGATCCTAAAACGGGATACAGGGTTGCCTAAAATGGGACGCTAGTTATCACAAGATAGGCAAGTAAAATAAAATCCATCCAGGATGCCACAGGTTTCATGAGCCCGTAAGGAACACTCTTTGCACTGATACCAGTCTTCTTTGCTTTCTGTGTATGCACATTCGCAGGCTGTGCATAATTCCTTATCTTGACTTTTTTGCTTATCGTCTTGCACCAACTTCCTTTTACCTTTACCACTCTGGTTGATGGTAGGGATCGTCCTTTCTGACGTTCTTCATGCGTGGTGTTGACGTTGGATGTAGAAGGCTGTGGATTTTTAAATAAATCATTTGGATCTAAATGTTCATCCATCTTTTCTTCAAGTTGTAGTATCTTTGACGGGACTTGGATAGATCAGTTTCTCACATCAGGCGTTTCACTTGTGTCTTTCTCATTAGGAGAAACATTTCTATTCTCAATGGTTTCTTCTAAAGGGATTTCTGTCGTTTTACTTGCAGCAAATTCGTAGTCTTGGAAGATGTTATGATTAAACGGCTAAATGCCAGTCGTTCTAAATCCGTTGACTGGAGTTTTAACTAACGCGGATTGCCCAAATGCATCAGTAACAGCTGCTGCCACCTGATATATGACAAAAGTGCGACCAGTATGATTCTTCATCCACCTATTTACAGCACTGTCGTAATATGTCATGAACAATTTAAAAAAGGACACATCTAAAGGTTGCATTTTATGTGTGTAATGAAGCGGCAGGCTAAGTAGAATAAGACTACTCTCTCGTGCGAAGTTAATTACACCTAAACTTTTTGTGAGAGACATGCTCATCTAATATCGTTAAAACTGTTTTTTCCGCAGTGAGTCTTACCTGATCCACAAAATATTTTAAATAGTTCACAACGACTTCGCTATCCACCCATCCCTTGTCTTGAGCAAAAGCTGGGCTCCCGTTTGGGGCGTCATCCATAAGCTCTGGTTTTATTCTCTTACGAGCGAAAATAAATGCTGGAGCCAACAAACTTCCCGTTGCACTCATTGCACATACAATTGTGGTATTAGCACCCCCTTCAGCACTGGTTAACCCACTTATCTGTCGCTTGCCTCTTTGAGCTAATACCTTGGACAATTTCTGCACCATTGTTACTCCTGTCTCATCGATAGTCCATATTCGCATTGCAAAGTCAAAGGCTAATCGTCGAAGCTCACAGTAAGAAAGTCCAGAAAATCTTGATTCCATTTCGAGAATGTATTCAACTATTTCTTCTTCCTGTAGCTCGCTAAACACGTTACGAAATCGAACAAAATATTTTTCGTTATCTTCCACTACCTTGTTCTTCTTCCCAGTTCTCCTCCCTAGGATACTTATTGGAACGTTGATACTTTTTCTCACATGCTTATATTTCTCCCAATTAGGCATCTAAAATAAAAAAGTAAAACAGCTGCACATTAAAGCAGTACATCAATGTGACCTCGTCCCATCAACAATTTATGCCAAAATTTAACTTTTCTTATAGGTTGATGCTTTTAAATTTTACGCGAGAAAAAGGAAAAGCTGAAACATATCACTTAAACAAGGTGGACATAATTGTTACCTAAGATGGGACGTGCCATCTTAGCCACTGTAAAGAACTTTCCACATGACATGGTGGATGGCAGCAGCACAACAAATAACTGAATAAATGGCTTGTCTCGACTTAGGTTACCGTCCCGTCTTAAGCTACTCTCCCCTACTTGAATTGAAACTACAAAAATAATATTTAGACCGCTTTTAATGCATAAATGCTCAAAGGTAACTTCTAATGGTGTGAGTATATTTTTACTATACAGATAGGTACTAATTAATTTCTTTATTGGCCATTAACACCAAATTGATCCCGACAATTTCTAGAAGCAGAAAATCTATCAAAAATTCCATCCAATAACCATCGTATCTATATAATATCTACCCTTTGCTGATGACGGTCTAAATTCCATCTTTGCACCTACGGACGTGTCAACCGCACGTCAAAATTAAAGCGAGAGCAGAAATCCTACCTCCGATGGCTTCCCATCAAGGTAGCCGTAAAACGGAGAAGACCGACCGCCGCCACAAGCGTTCAATCATGCGAGAATCGTGGAAGCGAAAGACAGGAGTGTTTTTAACACATTTCTGTAGATGTTAAAACATGTATCATTCACAGGGAATGTGATTAAATGGAATCCGACGAAGAACACGATCTCTCTGGGTATTATATTGTACGTAAGAAGACCGAAGAATATCGGGAAAGGAGAAACGAGGAGAGAGAAAAGGAAAAGAAAAAAAGCAGCGAACGTCGCGAGTAGAAGATAGATTAAAGAGACAGCGCAAGAGTAGAAGAGGATAGAAGAACCTCCACGAGAACTAAAAGTTCGAATCTGGCTTGAACCATACAGATTGTTAATGTGAAACTTAGCTATTAGTAATATTCTTCACAGGGAACTATTGATCTTTAAGTTTATGGATTTGATGGGGTATAGGACCTTTAATTGAGATGCATTAAGGATGTTTGTACGTGTGGTCATCGCCCCACGGGATATACTTACTTACTTACTAATCCGCATCCTCATCTACCGTAGGTGTAGAGGAGACTATGCTTTTCCACTTGCTTCTGTTTGTTACCTCTCTTTTCGCTTGGGTCCATGTTAGTTATCGTTTCTTCAGTGTCTCTGCTACTAATGCATTCCACTTTCTCCTTGGTCTGCCCCTCCTTTTCTTGTCCGCCACCTCCATTTCTCATATCTCTCTTACTATTCTCTTCTCATCCATCCGTACCATATGTTCGAACCATCGTAGTTGTCTTTCAAGTTTTTGCACTACACTTGTTATATTTTGTTCCTTTCTTATTACCTCACTTCTAATTCTATCCAGTCTTGTCACCACCGCGATCTTTCTAAGTACTTTCATCTCACACGCACTGAGTTTCTGTTTGCGTTTCTTTTTTAAGACCCAGGACTCACATCTGTACATGAGTATAGGCGTTAACACAGATTCAAATATTCGCACTCTTGTTTTTGTAGTTACTTCTTTTTATCGAAAAATAGTTTGTACAGCATTCTGTATAGCTTCATGGTTTTTGTATTCTGCACCCTATCTCCTCCCCGAGCCTTCCATCTGGTCGTGTATATGTTCCTAGGTATTTTAGTCTATTAGTCCCCTTTATTTCTTCTCCTCTTACTTGTATATTTACCCCTTCTTTCTTGTTTGCAATTTCAATAATCTCTGTCTTCTCTGTATTGATTTTTAGTTCATATTTACCCATATTTATATTCAATTTCTCTATTCTTTCCTGTAGGACTTCCCTATTTGTTGTAAACAATAGTAAATCATCAGCGTGTAGCAGTTCGTTTAGGAATACAGGCGGGAGTTTTCTGTATCCTATTTGTGTTTTCTTTAGGTCTTGGTTTACCTCTTTGGTTATTTCGTCCATTATTATGATAAAAAGTAGTGCGCTCAACACACCTCCCTGTCTCACCCCTCGTCTTGTTATGAAGCTATCGGATGTTTTCCCAATTACTCGCACTACATTTTCGGTTCTTGAGTATATACTTTTAATCACTTCAAATAGTTTTCTGGTCACACCCCTTTTATTTAATACTTTCCAGATTTCTTCCCTATTTATACTATCGAAAGCTTTCTCTACATCCACTGCTCCCGTGTACACTTTGATATTTGTTGCTAATATCTTCTCTGTAATTTGTCTAAGTACGAATATCCAATCTTGTGCCGATCTATTTGTTCTAAAAGCTGCTTGTGTGTCGTTTAGTGTTTCCTCTACTTTCTCTTTCAATTTTCCTTCGATGATGCGTTCATATAGTTTATAAGCTACGCATAACAAGGATATGCCCCTGAAATTCTTATACTTGTTCATACTTCCTTTTTTTATGTATTGGCGTTATAATTGCTATTCTCCACTCGTTGGAAATTTCTTGTGTTGTCCATGCCAAGTTTATTATTCTATGTAACAGGTCTATTCCTTCGTCTCCTATGTATTTTACCATTTCTGGTTTTAATCGATCCTTCCCTGGTGCTTTTTCACTTTTAATATTTTGCGTTGCTCTTAGTATATCTAATCTATTAATTTCTTATTCTTCTTTTTCGTTTTCTCGTGTTATGTGTTCCTCTGTGTTTTGTTCTTGTTCGACGATTAATTCATTCTCCGTCCCTAATAATTCTTTATAATACTCTCTCCATCTTTCCATTATTTTACTTTCCTCCGTGATAATTTTGCCTTCTTTATCTTTGACGTTTCTTACTGTGTTTTTCTTCTCTTTTCTCAGTCCTCTTAGTATGTAATACAGCATTTTTGCATTTCCAGTAGCATTGTTCTCCATTTTTGTTCCGAACTCCTCCCATGATCCTGCATTTGCTTCAGCTGTTTTGACTTTTCTCTTTGATTTTTGTATAAATTATAGTCTTCCTGTTTTTTGTTATTTCCCAGATATTGTTGGCATAGCCGTTTTTTTTTCTTGATTTCTTGTTTTATTTCCTTGTTCCACCAATGTGTTAATTTCTTTTTGTTAGTTGTCTTACTCACCCCACATACTTCTTTTGCCACTCCTGTGATTATTGTTTTGAAGGTTTCCCACATATTTTCCAGATTCATTTCTGAGATTTGCTCTTTACTTAAGTTAATTTCTTCTGATATTCTCTTTTGGTAGAGTTCCCTCTTTTTTTATGTTTTCCAGTTTATATGTTCTAATGTTTTCATACTCTATTTTCTTTTCTTCCTTCTCTGATTTTTTCTCCTGTTCTTTCTTATTTTCTCTTTTTATAATTATTTTTATCCCACGGAATATATAAGTTTTAAAGTTTGTCATAACCTCAGCGTGTAAATGATGCATGTAAGATATTCCATGGCTTTGTCACTATCACCGCCCCCAACGTAATTATTCCCCACATGCGAATGGTGACTTGATACTGTACCAGACGCTTGGCCATTTGTTTAATTACATATTCATCCTGAAACCTTACGAAATGCAAGATTTTCTAAAAGATGACTATTGCCATTTTAATAAAAATATGGTCACTACCAGAGCCCACAAATTTTAAAGTGATTTAGGCGGAAATATGAGAGTATTATAATTTTTTACGATTAGATAGGAAGCTCTATAACTGCACCTGCAACCGAATCAAACAAGAACATATTGGCACTCTGGTTATTTCAAAATTTTGTTTTAAGTTATAAAACAGTACGCCCTGAAGATTTTGTAGGAAGAAATGGAAGACAACGCAAGCAGTAATCTGCACGAGATTGCAGCTACAAAATTTGAGCATGTGTGGAAGGGTACAGTAAAGGCTAAGGGGTTGGTACATTAGTTAGCATATTTTCAAAGGTTCAAATCTACTTAACAATAAACACATGCTTTAAAAATTAAAATTACAGTTGGTTAGCTTATTGTTTCTGAGAGGAGAGAAGCGACCTCACACAGATACTACAAGAAATGATAGATTCGACCATATACACCACCGGCCATAATTATTTGCTCACCTACATTTTTTACGCTGTATTTCCGACCTTTTGTCGTTAAATTTTATTACTTGTAGCCTGATTGTTGAGACGTTGGTACACGGTAGTGCTTTCTATTTTGTAATATTTGTAATTAATCACATTGAGACGATATTTTGGAAACCTACCTGTATTTTTCGTAGCCGTAATTTGGTCTTGATTATTGGATTGGAAATATTTAAGAGAATGTCTACGGATTGCTGCTAGAGAGGACTTGAATACAACGTCTCTAACATCCACCTTGAATTTGCCACGTGGAGTCAAGATCTTTATTCCTCCCCATCTGATTAATCGTTTTCCCCGTTTTAACGGTAAGCTCTCAATTTGTTTATATTTCACGTTGTAATTTTGGGTTTTTGTTTATTTCTTTCTAGGGGTTCTATTCTCGGGTACATTGCTTTGGTATCTCATTTTGGAGATTTTTGGATTATTGCCTTCTTGAAAATTATCTTTTGGATCTACCTGTGTTTCGGAAACACGATTTTGAAATGACGTTTTGGACCTATCCCTGGACCACCTCGACCATACTACCAGCTAAGTTTAAATCTTAGTATTTAATTACCTTCCCTCCTTTCCCCTTTAAATTTGGCAATTAATTACACTATATTCAATGTTTGTTTACTTTTAAATGTAATGCTATTAACAGTAATCATTTTCTTTTGGTTGTGATTGTATTTTGTTTGACTCTACAATTCATAATCATTTAGATTATCATTTATTACCTTTTTTAATTCTAGATTTGCATAATTTTCAGAATTTTGATTTATATAAAAAATTAATGTGTGTAACTAATTTATTCTTTGGTCGGTTTAAAACCGGTAAGCTTTTACCTATCTTAGGTCAAAATTTCTTATAAGGAATATTTGCATTTTGTAAACCGTAGCGCGTTGGCCATAACGACCGGTAATTTTCTAAACTTTATTATTGTGACCTTTGATAGGTTTTAATCAGGGTAGTAGCCGGTCCAATTTTATTACTCGCATACACTTTTCTTTATGAAATATCCCCTTATAATTTTTAATCACTATCTTACGGGTTCCTGTTTACCTCGATCGTCTGACAGGATTATTTCAAGTAGGTGGCGCCCACATAAAGTAAATTGTCTTGGTGAGTGTATTGACCCACTCCTTCGGCGACGAGCAGGCTGGCACCCTGAATGAAGGATTCACTATTTATTAAATTATTAAATTTACGGGGAAAGTTGTTGTATCCTTTTGTTATTTTGGATTCTTTTATTTTTTATTTAATACTTTTTGCAATTTCAAGGCGCTAGAACGTAGCAGAGTATATACGACGGAGACTAGGAACCTAATTCAGAAAAAATGCACGTGGATGAGGTATTTCGTGCAATAAACAATTAGAAAGGCAGCAAAATGCAATAACATTAAACCAGGAAATTAAAAGCTAAAGAAATTTTGTTAGTTGTATTTATCAAATTATGAAAATCAAGAAGAATAGCAAACAATTGGAAAGCAGGAATGAATAAGAATACCTAAATATAAAAGGACGGCCAAAAAAAAATCTCCTACAGAGGCTTATTCAATAGGATTTTGAAAGGCACCTTCATTAAAATAACCGAAATAGAAATGCTGGAGTCTTAAATGAGACTATGGCTTTAGAGGAGGCTATACAAAATCATGCTTTTTTCTTCATCAATTAAATAGTTTATGTTGGAAATTAATGAGAACAAAATTGAGAAGATTATTCATCTTACTTCATGTATGCATCTTAACAATAGAAGAGAATAAAGAGTTTAAATATCTGGAAACAACGGTAGAATCAAACGGAAGGCCAGAAATGGATATAAGCAGAAACAGAAAAACCATTGCAAGTACAAATATGCGGGACAATACATAGACATTAGCAACTAAGTAATACAAAGCAATTAGAAGTAGAATCTTCAATTGATGTGGTAGAAAGAATTAAGGTAGTTCTACCACGAAAACGGGATGAGAGAATTTAGACAAATGCAAAGAATATCAAACAGAACCAGCATAAAAATTATATTCTCCAGAAAGCAAATAGACTAACGTAATACAGGCAGCGATGGCTAGAATTAAAAGTGCTTAGGTTTCTTTGTAGCATAACTGGTAGAAAGGACTTAGAAGATAATTATTAAGAATTATTATTTGGGTATTTAGTTACTGCTAAAACTGTTCGGGATTAAATTATATTAAAATAATCCAGCATTTAGTTATTTCATTTCATCTAAGGTAATAACCATGCACACACATTGAAAGAGTGTAACTTTAACCATCTATAAGTGAATGATATGGTTGGAGCATTTAGATGAGAACGGCTACATAAACGTATAAGACTTCTAATGGCTAAGCTTTAGATAAACAACCTGCATGCTCCTACAAGAGGTCTTCTAGACTGTGCACAAGTCTAACGAATCCAATATTAATGAAGGACGAACTTTTAGTGATGTTAATCACATTCTAATTTGCCACACACTCTTAGACGGTACCGGCGAGCTGCGCGAGAATCGAAGGTGCGACCACATTCTATACACGATAACAGGTATTTTTTGACTTCAAAGGGGCCGCCTTCGCCTCGAGCGACGGTTCATACTAATTGGAGAGCCGCGGCGGTCAAAGGAGCCGACGGAACCAAATATCGAGCGTTCCTTATCTAATTGAGTGACCAACAACTTTATACCTTCTCGTCGGTGTGTATGCCGGGTGTATATGCGCGGGGATATTATGTACCAAAGATTGTCCACATTATTTAAGGTCATATCAGAGATGAAATGCCCGGGAAATTGCTTTTAACCGACGCGACGCTAGGTAGCACCTTTATTGTTATTTGAGGAGTAACTTGATTTTTGAAGCTGTACAAATTAAAAATGTACAAAAATGTCTTTTGGATTCGTCACATACCTACAACTTTTAACAGATATAGAATATAACTGCATATTGCTTATATAATGTATTGTAGTTGGTAATATTAGCTTACCTGTACCACGGCTTTTATAATTTGTTAAAGAAGTTATGAACACTTAGCATCAATTTACAAAAAAAACCAAAAAGACTAAAATTATTAATAAAATGTGTTTCTATACAGGGTGAGTCATATTTTTGCATATGTCAAATAACTCGTTTAATAATAGAGAGGAAAATAGCATTAGGCAGAATTGAATGGTAGTTATACAGCTACAAATCTGTTTAATAGCTTAAAAATTATAGCCTAAATAAATGGCTCGGTTAAGTCATATTGAGCACATAATTGCCTACAACTTTCTTCTTTACTCTATTTTTTTAAAGTCAATAATAACTAGAATTTGTTAAAAAGGTGGTACCGGCAGTGGCGCACCGCATAAAAGTAGGTACATAATATACAATATTAGTGAAAAATAATGTTGTTACCTTTTCCTGTCGTCTTGATGTCCACTGTGGCAACTGGCAACCGCCTTGGTAAGCTGCGTAGAATTGCAACATCAGCAACGCTTCCATTGTCGATTCATTCAGCCGTCGACGGTGTTGTGAATACGTTGTCGTATACTTCGAAAATGATCGTTCGACATCCACTGAAGTAAGATTTGCAAATGTCAGATATTCCTTTTCCTCATCTGGGCACTCTTGATTTTCAGTTATAGACCCAATCATTTGTAAATCGGGATTTTTCGTTAAATTTGCACCAAATTTTTGAGCAACATCGACTCCTATAATGTTTGTCAAGTTTTCTAGAGCTGCTTGTAAATTGTTTATGCAATTTAATGGGTCTCGTGCAGATAAGTGACTGTTTTCTAATTGCTCAATCGTTTGTGCAACTTCAGAATAGTTTATGGAAATTTCATCTGTTTGTTGTTGAACGTCCGAATTGGAAAAAAGTTGCTGACTATTTAGAATTACTGCAGAATCATTTGAATCAAGTTTCAAGAGTACATTTTTCACTTGTGAAAAATATTTCTGAAGTAAGTAAGATACTGCCTGGAGCAATGTTCCCCATCGCGTTATTACAGGCTGAGGTGGTGGTGGTAATTTCGGACACAATTGTTTGAATACACGGATGTGTTTGGGAGATTTGATGAACACTTTTCTGGTAGATGCTATTAACTTATCCACCATCGGATACTTCTTTCGAATGGTTTCTGCTACGAGGTGACATGCGTGTATGAGGCATGATATGTGAAGAAGAGTCGGAAAGGTTATTTTCAACATCCTACCAACACTCAGCATTGTTGCGGCTCTGTCAGTAAGGAACATTGTAACTTGGGTTCCTGTGATACAAAATTCTCTCAACGAATCTTTTATTATCTTGACAACGGTTTCCGCATTAGTTTTCTGAATTTGTGTTTTTTCTAGATAACAACAATGAAGCTGGTGGACCATCACGTTTTAAAGGACGCTCTACAACATGAATGACGCTGCGTTTCTGAGCATCAGTTGTTTCATCCACACATAGGCAGATTTTCTTATTTCTCAACTCCTCTCTTATACATTCCTTTACTGTACCTTGCACACGTGGCAAATTGTATTGTAATTGCATAGATGTTGGCAGCTTCCATGAGGGAACGTACTTAGCCCAAAGAAGACGAAAGTGTTCATTGGATACTAGATGTTGTGGGATGTTGCACACACTTTACATAAAAATAAAGTCATATAAAAGTTGCCAGTATGGAATACTGTTTCTTAAATTCATTACTTGACGTTTACTTTTACAATGTTTTCTACATTCAAACCTATCGCGACTTAGCAATCCGCTATTGTATATTGTGCAATAAATATGCGGACTTCTATATTCTAATCGAGGGAAATGCCTGAGATATTTATTCACACTCGAAGGGAACGTTATACCCTTTGGGCGCCCCATCTCCGCGTACTTATTTAGCGTGCAGCGTGCAACGTACTGTCGCTTTGAACTCTCTCGTGGTACTGTCGAGATCGACCACGAGTTGAAAATTACCCCTACCCACGCCGCTACCGCTACGCTACTGCCATCCAGTACCACCTTTTTAACAAACTCTAATAATAACTAAAGTTCGACAAACGAGTGCAACATCAGAGGCGTATCGTGCAAAAGTAGGTACGTGAGATACAGTATTATTAAAAAATAATATATTCTTATCTTTTATTGACGTCTTGTTGTCCACTGCGACAAAATACGACTGTCCCAAGACATCAAGACGCCAATAAAAGTTAACAACATATTATTTTTTAATAATATTGTGAGATATCTACTTTTGCGCGATACGCCTCTGACGTTGCACTCATTTGTCGAACCTTAATAATAACAGGGCTATAGGCACCGAGCGAAATAAAAAAAAAAACAGTTTTTTCCGAGATACTTAGTCAGCCGTGCAGAAAGAGAAATAGGAACAGGTTTGGTTAATGAAAATAGTGTACAATGCGAGACCGTGAAATAAACGTCTATATGAGCATAATATCTAGAAGACATCTGCAAAAATAGAGTTATGAAGTCAGGAAGACGGTATAAATGGAAGGAATAAAGGAGTGCGAAATCAAAATCAACCCGCTAAGTTAATTTACACAGTGAAAAAAACGTTGAATTAAATGGCAACGAATTTGAATATTAAATTTATCTAAGATGGCAATATGTCTCAAAACTTCCTGTTGATATCAATACTGGATCTTTTCCAGTTAGATCATCCCGTTCAAAAAATACTAAATTACGTATTTCCGAAAATACTTAAACAAATCATTATCGATAATATCCTAAATTAAATATAATTTTATAAGAGACGATAATTTGATTAAAATTTTAAAATGAAATGCTTCCATTTCCATCTATGCATAATGCATATCATTCATATATTACAAGCCTTATAACTACCAGTAGCTAACTGTTCTCCTTTAATGAGTACAAGAATTATATCACCTGAACATGCCACCACACATCCTGTACAATCTCAGCACGCATATTATTAATTTTAATTCGATAGGAAAATACGACCGCCTAGAACTCGCATTACGGAACGGACACCTCTGTAATAAATAAATTCATACGATTTCCCGATATAGACGAGCCAATTCGACGGAGTATCAACCGTAGCGTTTCTTTCCGGTTGATTCACTCTGATGAAAAAAGGGTTTCCCAAGGAGTATTATTTGCTTTTATTTCGAACGATCTGTTTCGCAAATTAGTAGTCTGCTACCGATATTAGGAGTACTGTGGAACTAGTTAACATTCTAGTTTACACACGGCGTACTCGAAAAGTTCCGACACTAACTGTTTTAAGAAAACGTGTTTGGGAGTAACACAATTTTTCATATTGATTTTTCTTGTAAACTCATTATGGTTACAGGTTAACACAATATAGTGCTAAGACGGATACAATAAGAGCATTCCAATTCTAAGTTTGGTATTTCGTTGCATTAACTACTACTGTACCTATTGCAAATTGGAAGGATAATATTCTATTGGTTGCATTTTTTTACAAACGCTAAAATTATTTACGAGGGGCACACTGTATGTTTTTGAATACAGGATAAGAACAAAAAATATAAAAACGAACAATATTTATTCTTTTTCAAAGTACTCTCCTTTTCATTTAACGCGCTTCGACATCCTCTCAAACCATTCTGTAAAACAGGTAGCCCAGGATTCCTTGGACACTGCACTAACATGCTCTTCAAATGCATTAACAGCTTCCTGTGGTGTTAAAAAATGGATTCCACGTAATTTATTCTTAATAGTCGGAAAGACGAAGAAATCACACGAGGCTAGATCCAGGCTATAATGTGGACGTGACATTAGTTTTATCCTAGCAGAGCGAAGAAGCTCCGTTGTCAACTTGGCAGAGTGTGCAGAAGCGTTGTCATGGTGTAACACAATTTATTTTTTCTGAACTTTTGACAACAATATTGGCAAGGAAATGGTGGTATACCACTCTGCATTAACTGTTTTCCTATTCTCTAGAAGAACAGAGCAAATGTAACCAGTACGGCTGAAGAAAGAGGCAATCATATGTTTAGCACAACTTCCTGATTGTTTTATTTTTGTGGGTGGCATTTCATTTTGAAACATCCATTGGGTAGATTGGTGCTTTGTTAATGGATCACAGCAGTAGATCCATGTTTCATCACCTGTAACGATATCATAAACGGCCTTAGACGTACCTGCATGATAACGTTCAAGGTTTTCTAGGCACCAGTCGATCCTTGCTTTTTTTTCGATCAGCTGTTAAACAATGTGGTATCCAACGACAACACACTCTTTTCACATTTAAATGTGTGTGAAGAATTGTCTGAATTGCAGTCATTCTTCAATCATCCGACTAACGGCATCAATGTGACTTGAGGTTGTTGCTGAAACAAGAGATGATCTTCCTGTTGGAATTCTTTGAATCAGTTAACACGGCCGTCCGACTTGGGGCTTCTCCAGGAAACGCATTTTGCAAACGAGCAAATGATTCATTAAAGGTTAAACCTAAACGAAAATCATACAAAATCATTGCACGAAAATGTTCTCGGGTCACTTCCATTTCACACTGACTGCTTAACTTTTCAAAAAATTCTGTATGCTTTTTGAAAAAAGATATCGATGGTCAAGAGTACGATGCATGTAGTGCATTTTGAATGTTTTCATCACGCCCTGATCGAGTGGTTCAATGAGCGATGTTGTATTAGGCGGTAAAGATGTCACCGTAATGTTTTCATGAGCACGCATCAATTCAGTTGCTGGGTGACCTGGAGTGTTATCGACAATCAGCAAGGCTTTGAAATCAAAATTTCGAAGAAACAATTTCTATACCAATCTGTGAACGTAGCACTGGTTACCCACGCCTTCCTGTTTGTACGCCAGTATACAGGAAAAAACGCTCTGTCTTTACCTCTTAAAGCACGTGAATTTTCAGAGTTGTGCAGAAGCATCGGTTTTAAGAGAAAATCTCCAGAAGCAATAGCGCACATCAACAATGTAAGTCTTTTTTTTTGAAACTTTGAAACCTGGTGCGCCCTTTTCATCCTTTGCGATATACCTTATATAATTCTGCTATGAATAAAATAAAGGCACTTCAACCGGCGAATTCCCAGGGTGCCGAGAATTTACCGGACCACTACTGACTGGCATCATCGATTATAGAAGGTAGAGCATAACTAGCTATCAGAAATGTATTTTAAATCTTGACAAACTGTTTGAGTTTTGGATGCATATACCGCGGATACGTGAGTTTTCCAGTTGCGTATAACGAATTGGTATATAGTAAATTTGTCGCGGATACCCGAAACCGTAGATACTGAGACCGTGGATATCGAGAGATTACTGTAATTGTATTTCTATGTATGAGACATTTGTTAACTTGATTCAAGAAAATCCTGCAGAAAATTTGAAGAAAGAAATTCTTATAAGTAACTGGCCGTTATAACACAAAACAATATTTTCTTAAGTATAATAAATAGTTTTCTTAATTCCAGAAAGCGTTTTAGGTACTGTTAAATCAATAGTTTATTTTTCTTGAAATAAAGCATTTTTACTTAGAATTCTTGAAATGCATGTTCTTTATATGCACATTAATAATTACGTTTAATTTGTTTAAAACAGTACGACATATCCGTACATAATGCAGTAAATTATTCACATTGATTGTGATTTTAAAAAGGCTAAAGTAGAGAGTATCTACAGAATAATGTTCAAACAAAAGTGAACTTAACGTAGAAGTAGATATGAAAAAAGTGCCTAGAGACAATAACCAAGATAATGCTAATAAATAGCTCCTGGTATTGATGGAATCACTACGGGCAAATCAATATGAGAAGCGAAAACTACGAAAGCTTCCTGCTCGTGGCGACGTTGCTCTTACATCTTTCAGTTTATGCCACTAATCTTCAAAAACAGGAACTGAAATATTTCCTGGCGCCACCTAGTTCCAGTAGTTATAGTCATGCCGTCCTAGATAGTAGCGACAGAACCGGAATACAGATACCATACTTACCCATACAATGATATAACTTTTAACGTACGTTTTATAAACATTTTCAAAAGATACCGGTTAACGTTTTTTTTTCTTTTTATTACTTACCACGTGCACTAATTTAATTATAGTTTTTTTTTTAATATATAATAAATAATAATAAGAAGAAAAGGGATAAATAAACTTAAATATTCACTCATTAATTATTAAACTACATAAAAATAACTCCTATTTAATTACATTATTAAAGAAATAATTTAATTATACTGTAATCTACAAAAAAAAAATTATCAGTAGCTGATTCACTTGCTCCTAATTTTAATTATTAACTTTAGGTTTTTTTTCCATTATTGTAATTTTTCTTTTATTGGATATTCTTTTAGCTGACCTAATGATGTGTGTTTTGAACCGGTCGCCTAATTTCCCAGTAGAACTTTGTGAGATCTGGACCATTTTTTTATTAATAATACGAGAGTGCATCAAATATAAATGGGACTCGTTTTTAAAAAAATAACAACTAAGCTTACAAATATATATTATTTTTCTACATACCCTCCCGCCTTAGAAAAATCGGATTAGTAGCTTTTTTATTGCATCATCGTAAAAACTCTTCGGACGTTCGTGCAACCATTGGAGCACAAACGCTTCCACCGCTTCGTTGTCGTCAAAACGCTGGCCTCCAAGCGCTTCTTTGACGGGTCCAAAAAGATGGACTATAGGGTGGATGTTCCAGCGTATCCCATCCCAATGCATCCACTTTTTGCATCGTGGCGTTAGCCACATGAGGCCTGGCGTTGTCATGCAGAAGAATAACACTTCTGGTCGATTACTTCTTTCTTTTCCTTCGAAATGTCAATTTTGTGGCATCAAGTTATTATTATTATTATTATTATTATTAAATGGCTTTGGCGGACGCGTGGCATCAAGTTATTCCCTCTTTGAAATTTTGGACCGCCTAGATGTTGGCCTCGGTCACACTTGTCCTTGGACGGCGATCATGGCTCTCGTTCTTGACCTTTTCACGCCCTCCAGAAATTTTTTGTGCCATGCAAATACACGAGTTCTTGACAGGGTATTGTCCCCGAACTGTGTCGGTAATCCCCGCAAAATTTCGGTTGGGTTCACCCCCTTCTTGGCCAAAAACTTGATGATAATCCGCTGCTCCACGGAGACATGCACTTTTTTCTCGCTCATGGTTTCTTTTGATACTAAAAGGACCCGAGAGGGTTGCGGTCAGTTCTCCCCTCTCCCTAACGGTAGAGGCTACCTGCGTGTCAACCCCTTCCAGGTCTAGAAGAACTCCGGAATTTTTAAGAAAATCAGTCCCGTTTATATTTGATATACCCTCGTATGTATATATTCTTAACTTAAAACTAAATGATTTACTTAGAAGAAATATTTTTCTGTCTTGGATTTTCTAACCGTACGAAAATATTCATTTAATCCAAATAAATTTCAAGAAAATTATTTTCGTATATTACACATTTTTATAATCTTGAAATAAAATATTTTCTTGAATAGAGACTGATTTTTGCGAGAAACTCTCTCTTGATACAAGAAACCATTTCTCTGGGTGGAGGGATTTTATTTTAGCAATATTATTTCTAACACATGGAATTATATCAATTCAGACTATAGGACACAAATTGAAAAGATGCAATAAATGTTGCATAATGTTAGAAAGAATTTTACAATATTTAGATATACAATCATACTCGCATTCAAAATAACAGGTATCTTTTCCTTGCGTAAAGAAATTATTAATTTATCCTGGAAGTAAAATCTCAATTTAAGACGCGAGAATCTTTCTTTGTAAGGACGGTTTTCAAGATGAACTGGACCAGATTAACGATCAATACCAAAAATTTTCGAATGCACTCTGTATATGTACATGTAAATATCATTACGTGATAGTTATCTAGAAATAAATTAGATTTGCTATCTTTAATTTACGGTACGTTTTAATTTGTTTCATTTCATAAGGAAATGGATTTTAATAAGCATAGAGCTAGACTTTGTTATTGCTCTCACTACAACAATTTAGCTATCACTAAGTCTCGTCGCCATTTAACATTTTTATTTATAACAAGTAATAATCAAGGTAATTTCAACTTGTTAAGTGATAACTAGGCTTGGCATACGTAAACGTATGTATGTTCTTACGTTAAAACATGTTTCACTGTTTTTATTAGCTCCCTTCCGTTAAACGCATGAGAAATAATTTTTTATTTAATAAGGAGAGTTTCAAGCACGATCGTCAGACCACTACGTAATATCGATAAGCGTGTTTAGCTTATTTACTAATTAGCGGATCTTAAGTCGTGAGTAATGATCAAGCAGCCGCTTATTCAATTTCCCCCCAACATATGTTTATATCTTGATTGTTTTAAAGAATTGTACAAGTAATTGGTTATTTGCGATTACAGATATTTTTTATTTCTCTTCTCACACGCAGAAAAACGTTTACTTGCATGAAAGCTGTTTTAAATCAATAACTGTTTAAAATCAAAAGAAATATTGTCTTAGCGTTTCTTTCTCCGCTGTTGTTAACTTGATTCAAGAGAATCTTGCAGAAAATTTGAAGAAAGCGATTCTTAGTATAAATAAATGGCAATTATAACACAACAAAACAATATTTTCTTAAGGATAGTAAATAGTTTTCTTAATTTCAGAAAGCGTTTAGGTATTGTTCATAAATCAATAGTTTCATTTTCTCAAAATAAAACATTTTTTACTTCGAATTCTTGAAATGTATATTATTTATATGCACATCATCAATTGCGCTTACCTTGTTTAAAACAGTACGACATATCCTTACATAATGCAATAAACACGCTGCACTAGTGATGATGAATGTGTACGAATTTGAACTGCTTTGCCATCCGGCAGATGTTTACGCATAGCATCAGACAGGCGCGCGCCGAGTTCCGTTGGCTGTTCCAGCTGTTACGGCTATGCTGGGACGACACGATTATCTTTTTTATAATTTATAAGCGCTGGTCCCATACATATAGCGAATAGCGAATAATGTTTCCGCTTGTGCTTGGAACGCCCTCTTCACTCCTCTGTCACTAGACAATCCCCCACACTCGCAAGTCAATCGCCTAGCGTACATGCTTGAGGTTTCTGCTCGACACAGATTTATGGAAACACGTAATACATCTAATTTGATTTTTATCCTATTGATTGACTTTAATCGTTAATTATTTCCAAATAAATACTTAAATGTAACATTGTCGTATATGAAACAAAGAAAGCGTTCTTAATTTAAAAGGAACTCAATATTACCTCTAATTACAAAATAACTAGATTACATTTTTGCATTTCCAAATATCCAATGTATTAAACGTTTAAATGATAGTAAGTGCGTAACAAATACATCAACCTTGAAAGGCAAATTTCAAAACGAAAACATGTGTTCTAAATCTAATTCATGGAATTTTATGTCAAAATGAATCGTATTTGTATGTGTAAAAAATTCAGTTGAACTTATTATTATAATAGATGTTCAGTCATTTCCGGTGTCATTTCCGGTGATATCTCTAATGTGGCACTATTTCATGACTTCTTAGTTTATAAGAACGTAATTAAAAAAAAACTATTTCACAGATTAATTTCGAGACACAAACAAAGCAAATCAAAAATAACCAAGGAGAAAAGATGAAAGGCAGGGACGACCAATTAAAGAAATAAACTACGGGTATAATGCATGGCTAAAGTCTAGCGCGATCATCTTCTGACGGCGATTGGAATCTTACTGATAGATATAGATTGCTCCGCCCGACTCCTCGCCTTATACTTTCATAGCGGGCAAACGTTGCAACACTGTCCATATATTTTAGCGGTTTACTTTACTACGGAACTTACTAACGCGGTATATGTATTTACAACGTTTGGTTTTGTTGTATGAAACGAGTTTCTGTTGCGGAAAGTATGAAATAAAATTATTTGTATTTTTAGTTCAAATCATGCAAGCTACAAAAAAAGGATGGATAGGTAGTTTGCAGATTATTTGCCATAGGTCACTTAATTCGTTTTTAATTATAAGGAAATAAACTAGTTAATCGCGTAATAACGAACTTAATTAATTTTACTGTAAGGCAATAATTTTGCATCATTAAATGTCATCCAATTGAATAAATTTCCGATGACTTGTTTCTGTAATAGCACACTGATAAAATTAGTATTGGCTGTAGTTGAGTTTCAGAAATCGCTATAACGAGAAAATGGTGGATTTTAGACCACTAACATGTTAGTAATTTGTGTCATTTTATGCCTACACCTACATACCAAAAACCTTGTTTATTTAACGCTCACTCCCGCAGAAATATTTTGCAGATATACAAAACAAAGATTTTCTTGCCTGAATGCAGATTGTTTGACAACAAAGTATACACTACCGGCCATAACTATACGAAAAAGAAATTATCAGTCTTTATTCAATGATAAAATTTATTTATCTTCATTTCGTCGAAATGTTTACCTCGACTATTAATAATTGCGGCACAGACTTGCGGCATTCTTTCTGTCAATTTCGTAACAGTAGCAGATTCTATTTTAAGCCAGACTTCTTGTGGTTATTTCCACAACGATTCCTTGGAAGTTGGAGGATTTATTTTCACCTGCCTATCGAGTTCCTCCAACAAAAGCTCCATGGGATTGGCAACTGGGCTTTGAGGAGGCCATTTCATCATTTTAATATTGCTTTCACGTTCCACCGATTCTAAATATTTGCGGCATAATTTAGAGGTGTGTTTCGGGTCATTATCTTGTTGAAATGTAAAATTGTCACCGATTATTTTCATTCCAGATGGTATAGCATTTGTTTCCAAAACGCCCCGGTAGCGCTCTTTTCTTAGAATTTCATCTATTTTAACCAAGTCCCATACAGATGCGGCGCCAAAACAACCGGAAACCATTACCGATCGGCCCCCATGCTTGACTGTAGGTACTATATGTACATGATTCTGCTGCTCGTTCTTCTTTCGACCTTCGAACGTACGTTCTTCTCTTGGAACCGAAGAGTTCAAATTTGGACTCATCGGTCTACAAAACTTTTTTCCACTCATCTGCCTATTGTTGATGCTCTCTAGTCCACTGCAGCCGTTTTATTTTATTTTACTTGCGTAAGGGTGGTTTACACAACGCTATTCGGCCAAATAAACCACCTTACCTCTCAACCTCTTTTTCACGGTGGTTAAACTAACTCGCTCTTCAAGGTCAATATTTATTTCAGTTGTTATTTTAGATGCAGTTTTTCATCTATTCCATCTACTCGTCATAATTATTCAACGATCTTCCGCTGGTGTTGTCACTTTCCTGTTCATTTTCTATTTAATAATATGCTAGCATCTTGATTTTTAACGTTATAGTCAACAGTTTGGCGACTTCATTTGAATTTTCTTGCGATATCTCTGTTACTTCGGTCAAGATTATGTAAAGCAACAATCATTGTGGAGATTTCTTGTTTTCGTCATTTTAATACTAATTTTAGATAATTTTATTAACAATATGCACTATTTAAAAAACAATAACCACTAAATCTAAATTCATAATTCTAGCTGAGGTAAATAGGGAATTGTCACCTTTACCTGCAGTACATTAAACATTTATTGTAGAACCCGGTAACAGAGAGCTGTGCCACAGCCGTACCTGCCTAGTATACAAAAACAATAGTAAGAAAATAGAACAAAAATAACAGAACTAATACATAATTATAATATGTGAAAAGCAGTGAAACACTCACCCTTTTAAGCAGCCTTGGCTACGGAACATTAAAACTCGAAGCACCATTATCAATATTAACGTCATATGGATAAGAGTGGCAAAAAGTTGACACCATTAGATGTTTTTTCACAGTTGTCTCTGTGAGCGATGTTCGCCGTGGTGAGAAAATGACTTTATATTTTGAAAAAGAGCGTTCAACGTCTACTGATGTTATACATGCATGATTAAAATACTCTTTGTACTTAGTCAGTGGATTATTCGATACACCATCATAAATTTGTTTTAGTGTGCTAAAATCGGGATCTTTCTGTAGCACACTCTCGAACTTTTCTAAAACGCGATTATATTTTGCGTCATGTATAGTTAGTAGCTGTGTATGCACTCCGTCCATAATTTGCAGAGACTCCAATAATGATAACGATCTATTTTGTAATTGGTCTATTGCGTCAGCTAATCCTTTATAGCTACGAATATTTTTTAAATCTGTTTCAACGGAAATATCTTGAAACTTTGACTGGCTCTCCTTAATGGCTGCAGCTTCGGCAAGATTGAATTGTGCAACAACATCTTTTACTATTTTGAAATGTTCAGCATAATAAAAAGCTGCCTGCAACCATGTTTCCCAACGTGTAAGAATTGGTTCCGGTGGTTGGCAAATACCAGGACACTCTGTGTGAAATGATCGTAGGCGTTTGGTAGATTTCAAAAATACTTTTTTTGTGCTTGCTATTAATGCATCTACCTCGGGAAAGCATTGTCGAATGGTTTCTGCCACAAGATGTAAAGCATGCACTTTACACGTAACATGTAAACACCATACATAACTAACATAATTATTCATCAATCACCGCTTCTCAAATGTACATCCTAAAAGAAAGAATTTTAGTTCGGTCTATTTACCCAACTCATTTATTGACCCTGATGAAGCTTTAACATAATTAATTCTTGCTTGTTGGAAGGTATTTTCCCTTCTAGATGGAAATATGCTATAGTTAAGCTACTTATCTCTACAATAAGATTAAATTTAGGACAGACTTCCACAATATAACCACCCGCTTCCGTGGTTTGATATCCCCACCGCTGCATAATACGTCTCTGTATGAAAGATCATTTAGTTTTTCTATTTATAGGATGTTCAATCATATTCCGGATGAGCTGAAACAAGTCGCCAGCTCTAAGTTTAAAGCAAGATTGTATACTTATTTGTTTTAATGGAAGTAGATATAGGTATGAATGGAATAAGTATTTTTGTTGGTAATCGGTATTATTATTCTTCTAAATTTAGGCATACATTTTGTTTTGTAATTTTCACTTATTAATAACATTTATACTTGTAAGCAGGCATCTTAATTTGAATTGAATTGCTTATACACTGATTTAGGTTATGGTGGACATGAGCAGGAACAGTAAATCATACTGCAACTGGGTTTCGCCATGGGGTTGGATCTATACACATTCCAGTGTTTAATACATATATACATACTGAAATATTTTTCTCAGGGGATTTTTGGTTAAAATATTAAATTTTCTAACTTAAACTAAATTTTACAATTCTTAGTGGGTTCGGGAGTATCCCTAGATATCCTTTTGGTGATTTTCTAACGAATTTCCATATTAATAAATCGAAATTAACGAATTTTGACATTATAAATGTAACTAACCTTGAAATTCGAACGATGCCAATGTTATATAAACTCTCTGTTCATAATAACCCCTACAGGAAACTGCCTGTTCTAGAATTTAACCCTTTATCTCTTCGAATAAATACTACTGATTTCACTGTCGAATACTTTAAATTGGGATCGGAGTTAAGATACACTTTAATTCAACGAAGGCTGAATCAAGATTGATGAAATTATTGGCGTCGCTCATCTATCTTTTATTTCAAATCGCGAAAGACCGGCGATTGTTTTATTCCACAGCAAATTTTGATAAAACAACCCAAATATAAACTTTAACATTATTTGTAAATGAAAGTAGCATGGAAGAACGCATGCAGGAACGCTACCACCTGACAGTAGGCAAAATCTATGACCTAAAGCTGTCTGACAAGTATTAAATGTGAAATATCTCTAACGATTTTCTTAATAATGTTCGGAGAAATGTTTAATTGATGAAATAATGTTTGAAATACCTTTCAATTTACGCTGTTGCTTGTTTTAGACGACTTCTACATTAATTTTGACGATTTACAAAATTATAAAAGTTAACTGAAGAGTTGATTTGTCCATGTTACTCTACGATCGTCGTTATCTGGACTTGACTTTAGTATTTAACGTCAACGCCCCAAAGCCAGTTGGCTGGGGTGAAATTTCCATTTCTAACCGCAAGAAGGATATTTATTTACCAACGAGTGGCTAACGTGAACCTCCTACTCGTTCAGGTTGACAGCGGATGCTGTAATTGTCGTAAATATTTAACATTACATGTATACTTTTTTGGCCTGAGATTATGTAATGTGCATTTAAGATTCAATAAAGTCGTTTATTATTATTATTATTATTAAGAATAGGAAGGAGACTGAGTTTACTATCTGCTTATTGTTCCTAAAAATTTTCTGTTCCTTTACTTTCCACTACATCATAATCAAGTCTTCATACTTTTTATGGTCTTCAGACATTTTTTGACGATTTCAAGAAAAGTACATTAAACCTACGCGTCCATGTATGGTGGTTGATGGCAGTTAGTTGTAATTTCATTGTTTGTTAAACCTAATTAGTTCCTTATTTCAAACTACTTTAGCAATCATATTGCTCAAAAATTCAATGGTGTGAATCATATCCCACCATCTCATTCATTACTCTATATATATATCCATGATAATAATATGCATGTTTTTCTTCTCTGAAATATTTGATCTGTTTTGATTGACTAGACACTAGACGATTCAAAAAAAGGAAAGGGAGAAGGCATTTACATAAAACATCAAATGTGTTTTCATGCAATATATTTTTACAATCACGATAATGAAACTTATATTACTTATAATGAAACATGTAAGTATATAAACATATTTACCTTCTTAACTTAAACAAAGCCATGGTACACCTGCTAGATTAGGTGAAAGTCGTGTGGCGACTGACTGGCACGAGATTTTTTAATTTATCTCTAATAAAAGCTATCTAAATAAATAATAAGATAATAAAACTACGTAATCAAAAAGAATAATAAAGAACTAAAAGTGTTTATTTATGTATTTAGAAAAAAAAGCGGTTACTCTTGAACCTCCCTACTCCGGTGAAGCGGCAAGCCAAATATTTACTCTGCCTCTTTTACTAAGAGTGGATGTATATGCACTAATTACTAAAACAAAGAAGTACTGCTAACTGACTTTTTCACTGTACACAAAGATACGGTTTGTTGCTTAACAGGTGTTCGTTTTTGGTTTGTTGAGGGGGAAGATGTGTGCATATAAAGTTATATAACAGGTATCCATTTTTTTTTGAAAGGATGAACAAATTTAAAGTAATTTCTTTTTGGTTTATACTTAAGTTTAGTTATATTGTTTTGAATCACTTATAGGAACACAAGTAATACTCGTAAATCGCACGTTTATTCAAACTTTATCTATTTAATCTTCTTCATAACAATTTCGTACCGTACAGACATAAAAACAAGAAATCAAAGTCGATTTTAGTACTATTTGATGCAAATGAAACGGCCAACAATGATTTCATTAACGCATAATTTTGTGTGATATTATATACGCTTACGGTACAACTGTCCATTTGAAAATTTCTAAAAAAATAGTTATTTAGGGTAATTACCTACCTGTAGCAGTAAAAATGTATCCTAACTAACAGTACCTAACTAAAATTATCAATAAGAAAAACTTCACATTTAGCTTATATTAGAAATTGTTAGAAAAGGCACAGGAATTACAAATTTTTGGAGGTAATTAATATATCTTCTTGAAATTTTTGGGGGCGATAGAAATCTATTTCATAAAAATACATTAAATTTTATGGCACACTTGAATACATCGCAAATAGATTTCAACATATTACAGATTCTTTTCATAATTGTCTTAAATACAAGCCAAATAATATAGCACATCGTTGGTTTAGGATGTACCAACTACGAGGATGATATGATGAATATCTGCGTTAAGGACGACAACGCCATTATTTTGCTTTTAGTAGGCCACTGTTTCGGTAATGACCTCTTCATTTGACGTGAACCACTTTCCGCTAAGTAATTTTTTCAAGTTTGGAAAAAGAAAGAAGTCACAGGAAGTCAAATCTGGCGAATGGCGTGGATGGGGCATCAATTCGTATAGTAACTGGATAAGTTTTGTTGCCCCAATTGCCGATGAATGCACCGGGCGTTATCATGGAATTTTTTTCGGTCCAATAAATCAGCATTGTACTATCCCGTGATTGTTCTTTTCCCAAATAATCAATTATGCCTTACGAACCCCAAAAAAAACTTTGGTGCACCTTCGTTGGGAAAAACTCATTTTGCCGACTGACCTTTGGTTTCTGGCGTGTAGTGATGTATCCATGTCTCATCTACAGTCACATAGCGCCGCAAGAACTCACTCGTATTGCATTTAAACATGCCCAAACATTACTTTGAAGTTATCACATTATTCCAATTTTAATCAATCGTCAGCAGACGCGGCACTCATCTCACCGACAGCCTTTTCATACTCAATTTTTCGAGAAGAATGTTTTGCACACGTTCAATTGAGATCTTTACCATATTATCAATCTCTCTGATCTTCACCCGGTGGTCTGCTAACACGATATCATGAACTTGATCGTATCGTCCGTAATCACCTTAATGGGACGAACTGGCCGCTCTTCATCAAAGACGTATGTTCTGCCACGCTTAAATTCACTAAACCAGTGTCTCATAGTAGTCATCGAAGGTGCATGGTCCTTGTAAACTGCATTAAATTTCTCTTTGATTTCTGCACAGGTTTTCCCATTCAGAAGAAGTCGAATCACTGTACCGGTATTATTTTTTCCATGATTCCACAAATACATAAACTTGCTGACTTTCCAAAGCTCCCAAAACAACACTACTCAATGAATCTCCCCGAAATTTTGACAGACATCGACTAAAGAATAGTACTCACAGTCGGTAAAGCAGATTTTAAGACAAAGGGCAATCTGTCTCCAAACACGGATACTTCTCAAACCATCCCCGTATTTTCTTTCTAAAAATGTTGATCGACGCTTTCTTGCCTTCATGTTCTTTAGCATTTGCTACGTATGAGATTCTTATGAATTACATAAATAGCTATTTATAGTTATCAATAAATTTCAAAAGTGTTATGCAGGGTGTCCCAAAAATCTAGTCCAAACCTGGACGTATTCAACTAGGACAATGTCAATCTTTTTAGATAGTGATCCCTATCTTTGATAATTTCTACACATTCTACTCCTAAAAGTAAATCTAAAACATACTTTAGATAAGTTCTACAGTTTCCGAATTATTTAAAGAAATTCGTATAATCAGTCCATGTTCCAATGAGAAGCAAATGAATTAACAAGGTAGGCTTTGAGTTATTTAAGCTAATGATAGATTAGGGTTATGATTGATATGTTGTAGGCTAGCAGCAGATATTTCGAATTTTTTGTACATACATACATGATGAAAACAGGGAGCAGTTGGTGGAACAAGCAGAGATTCTAGTGAATCATATTTCTGTTTGGCAAAATTAATGACGAAAACAATCTTCAAAAGAATAGAAAAGAAATTTAAAAATTTTGAAAGGTGGATATTTCTGCATTTGATTTTCAATTATTGGGTTTAGTCGCTAAAATTTCCATTCAGAAATAAGTAAGGTATGTTTGATCTTTGTTTCTTCAATTAAAATATGCAAAAATTACCAAAAATAGGGTATTTTGCTTAAAAAGTTGACTTTTCCCTAGTTGAATACATTCATATTTGCGCTAGATTTATGAAATATTCCATATAAGACTTTCGATATTTGTATTTACAACAGAAAATAGCTGCTTATGTAATTCATAAGAATCTCAAAACCAATTTGCACAGCTAATGCCTAAGAGGAGATATTGACGTGTAAATTGAAGTTTGCTTCTGTCAATATTCTCAGAAAAGGAAGTTTCTGTGTGCATTCTGGACGTATGGTGTGCTATATCATTTAACTTGCATTTACATACCAGCGCTGTTCAAAGAATTTATACTATATAGGGAGTTATATTTTAAATAGGAAAAGTAACATCCGTTACCGATGTAATTAAGGATGTCGTCAAACAGAAAATATTTTTAGGAAATACGAGGTAGGCGCCATAGATTCTCTGCCTGATAGAAAAAATAAATTTTGTAAAATATAACAATTTTTATTTTTCCATATAATCTTGTAAAAATAATCTAAAGTTTTTCCCTCAAAATGTTGTATTACAGCTGCTTGCAACTCACTATCGTCCTTAAAACGATGGCTCCTAAGGTCTTTCTTTAAATGAGAAAATAAATAATAATCACTTGGAGACATGTCCAGACTATACGGTGGATGTTCCAATTCTTGAAAGCCACATTCGCGGATGGCAGCTTGTGAAATGGCGGCAGTATGGACGGGTGTATTGTCGTGCAATAATCGAATACCTTTTATAAATTTTCCTCGATGTTTTGCACGAATATGGTCCCCCAATTTATGCAGGAAAGACGCATAATATGTGCTGTTGACAGCTATTACCATATCTTCAATAACTGAAATGTTTTGAGGCGTTATTCGTTCAATTTGCCGACCGTGGCGCTCATCATCTTCTAGGGATTCTTGCTCGAAACGGAAACATTTGTCCACTTCTTTACAGTGGAATATGAAGGAGATAGATCACCATAAACACCGTCCAAACGTTGTTTAATATGATTAGGCGTATGCCCTTCTTTTGTTAAGAATTTAATGACAGCACGGTACTCAATTTCCGTTACCTAAGATATTTTCATGCACCAGTCACATTATCTGACTGGCCACTAAAAACTACTGCTCTTCAAGCTGTAATATATATGATATAGGCCTCGCACATATGCAACTTGGACGCAATGGAATTTGAACACGCTCGAACCTGTATAAGCCTATCAGGCCGAGGATCTTTGGAAATTTTCATAGATCCTTTTCCATAATACCGTCCGTCAAAATTTTAAAAAGATACTTTATTATTTTCAGAGACTCTGTATCTTCTACGTGTCAAACAGAAGAACATAATACGATTATCATTGGTTTTTAATGAAAAATCAATCACCTGAACCGAGGTTATCAAGGTTCGAACCCGCATAATCCAAATCGAAGAGCAGGTATTCTATTGTTTGACCACCCAAGTAAGCCTTCATTCGCATCTTAATAAATGGCTTTTAAAAAGCTAAAATATAAATAGCCTATAAAGCCAATTTATTCTTTTATTTTTTCATTCCGCGATTGAAAAATAGAATTTTGCACCTGGATCTGTTAGATAAAAAAGCAGTCACCTTCTTTCATATATCTAGGTAAGGGTTTTTCACTCTATACCGCACTTGTTCTCGTAATTCTTACCGTTAACAAGAGATGGAGATGTTTGAACCATGTCGCATGCTCTTTGCAAGCAATTTTCCTTTTTCCCAGTATCTATTAAGAAGCTTTGAGAAAGCCGACAACGAACGTAATGTCCGCAAATGGAAAATGATTTTAGCGCAGTGCGCAAGAAAAGATAGGAAATAGCGTATATCTACAGTATGTAATTACGCCCAGCAGCTACATAGCAATATAATGTTTCCGTTCTTATTTTTTGCGCAGATACATAAACCAGGCTGGAGTCAAAGCGCGAGAGGAAAAAATCCTTTGAGACGTTTCATGCTTTAATCGTTTCAAATAGCAGACCGTCGTACTCGCGATGTCCTTTGACTCTGTAGGAGTTATTTCGTCGTCAAGGTTTAATGTCTTGTTTTATAAGAAATGATTTGAGATTTTGTTGGTGTTTAACACTTTCTCTTCAATTTACAAAGCTTCTGAATAACTTATTATAAGCTACATGCAGAGAAATGGTTTCTTGCATCCAGAAAATAGATTTTCTTGCAAAAATCAGCCTCTATTCAAGAACATATTTTTATTTATAAGATTATAAAAATGTATAATATAAGAAAATAATTTACATGAAAGTGTATTTGTATTAAATAAATATTTTCTTAGTGTTAGAAAATCAAGAAAATCCAAGACAAAAAAATGTTTCTTCCAAATAAATCATTTAGTTTTAAGTAAAGAAAATATTCATATTAAAGGTAGGAATGAAAAATTGTTCAGATCTCACGAAGTCCTATTGGGAAATTAGGCGACCGGTTTCGTGTTTAAAAGGCACATCATCTGGCCAGCTACAAGCATATCCAATAAAAGAAAAATTACAACAATGGAAAAAAAAACCTAGGGTTAATAGTTAAAATTAGGAGCAAGTGAATGAACTAATGAAAAAGTTTTGTTTTTATATATTGCAGTATAATTAAATTATTTCTTTAATATTGTAATTAAATGAGGATTATTGTTATATAGCTTAATAATTAATGAGTTAATATTTAAATTTATTTATCCCTTTTTTTATTATTATTATTTATTATACATTAAAGAAAACTACAATTAAATTATTACACGTGGTAAATAGTAATGAAAAGAAAAAGAAGCACTAACCGGTTTCTTTTGAAAATGTTTATGAAACGTTGTACGTTAAAGGTTACATCATTGTATGTGTAAACATAGCATCTGTACTCGGGTTTGTATCGCTACTATCTAGGATGGCGTGACTATATCTCTTGAAAGTAGGTGGCGCCTGAAAATATTTCAGTGAATGTTTTTGAAGATTAGTGGCATAAACTGAGAGATGGAGAACAATGTCGATAGGACCAAAGAGTATTACTGCTTTTCTCCTCTAACATTGTTTTTGCCAGTAATGATTCCATCAATACCATAAGCTATTTATTAGCATTATCTTTGGTTATTGTTTCTAGACACTTTCTTTATGTGTACTTCTACATTAAGTTCACTTTTGTTTAAACATTATTCTGTAGATAATCTCTACCTTAGCTTTTTTAAAATCACAAGCAATGAAAACAATTTACTGCATTCTTGGATCTCCATATGCACACTAGAGCTAGGCCAGTTTAGGCCTTTTAGCTCCTCTATCACAATGTTGCAGATTCGGGTGCTCTGCGAGAAGTTAGGGTGATACTATCTCACATACGGGGTTGATATCCATCCTCACATCTCCAATACGTCTCCAAAACTAGTAATCCTCAATCTGGGCGAGGGTCGATCCTGAGGCACGTCCACTGTTCTAGCCAGAAGCGGGTTGGTGGAGTCCTGGGCCCTTCTGAGCGTGTTCCTTGCCAGCTCCCGAAGGTAGTCCTTAACATTTGGTATGCTGAAGTCTTTGCGCAGTCTCACGTTCTTGACATACCACGGTGATCAGCTTTATTTAATTTGGAATGCCTCTAGTTTGGAGATGTGGGATGGTCCCGCCGTTATCCACGCAAGGGACCCATACATGATGATCAGCCGAAGGCAGGACTTGTAAAGAAGCAGTTTGAGTTGTAGGTCCAGTAGGCTCCTGCCGCTCAACAGTGACAGCAGCATATTTCTGGCGCGCGCGTACTTGGTCCGAATTGATTCAATGTGTTTCTTCCAATTGAGTCTTTAATCTACGTGTACTGCATTATGCACGGATATGTCGTACTGTTTAAAACAAGGTAAGTGCAATTAATAATGTGGATATAAATAACATGCATTTCAAGAATTCTAAGTAAATAAATGCTTTATTTTAAGAAAATGAAGCTATCGATTTATGAACAATTCCCAACCGCTTTCTGGAATTAAGAAAACTATTTACTGTCCTTAAGAAAATATTGGGTTTTGTTATAACGGCCACTTGCTTATACCAAGAATCGCTTTCTTCAAATTTTCTACAAGATTTTCTTGAATCACGTTAACAAATGTCTTAAACAAAGAAATACAATTATTTCATTACAAGTACATACTTCTCTTGTAGAGGCTAAAAAATATTTCTTTTAATTTAAAACAGTTATTGTATTGTGGACAATTAAAACAGTAATTGTCTTGAATTGAGGCGGACAGCCTTGATACAAGTAAACGTTTCTCTGCGTGTAGTGAAATTTAGCATGCGAAATCGTTTTTCGTATGGAAGTATTCAGCATCCTAAAATTGTTTTAGCTTCAAAATTCAAATTTCTTCATGGATGATTGATTGGCTGAGTTCGAGAGAGTAATAAAATAGATTTGCAAGACATTTTATTTTCAAATCTTCAAAAACAATTTAGAAAAATTACTTAGATAAATCCCTCTTGCATGTGTATATGGATTGTGTGTATTAGAAATTCCTGTTCGGTTTCCCTGCTCCAAGTTCTTCTGTTTCAAATTTATTTTTGAACTTGATGTTCAAAGGGGTTCAGGCTGATATAGTAGTTGTTTTATGATTTTAAAAGGTTGAAACTTGCTTTTCTATTTAACTTCTAAGCGAATTTATTCTCAAACGCTCATGTGTGGCTTTGATAAAAATTGTGCCATTCGTAATTGAATTTTAATAGACTTTTTCATTAATATAAGCATCATAATGTAAACCATCAAAATGCCAGGTTTTAAATAATGTCCTGAAGTTACTTAAATCTTTAGTTTATTATTTAAATAGATATTGCATAATCTTCTTCTTCCTCTTCTTTCTCAAGACCCTGATAGCTTAAGGGTGTCGGGTGAAGATATTATATAATCAAAAATTCAAAATAGTATGTAATAGCACAAAATACAGAAATCATTGAACGTACATCCAATCTTAACATTAAAATACACTCCAATACAATTACATTTACAATTACTTAATTTTTACTAAAAAATGTTATTCAAATTGCCTGAACACTGTTACTCCAATATGTTTCTGATCATTTCCCTTCTTCTAAATATTTCCTCTACACCGAGAAACATTTTGGGATAACAAACCTTTATATTTTTAAAATAATAGCAAATTATAATAAGAACTACAACACGTTTATTTAATCCAATAAGATATGTAGCAGCTCTAACAAAAATTGTCGTGTTGTCACATATTTTACTATGCTTAAAGTTACACACAGAGAAACGTTTACTTGTATCAAGGTTGTCCGGCTCAAATCAAGACAATTACTGTTTCAATTATCCACAATACAAAAACTGTTTTAAATGAAAAGAAGTATTTTCTCAGCTTTTTTTCTCCACTTGAGAGAAGTATATACCTGTAATGAAATAATTGTATTTCTTTGTTTAAGACAACTTAACTTAACTTTCAAGAAAATCTTGCAGAAAATTTGAAGAAAGGGATTCTTAGTACAGGGTGGGGCAGAATGAAAGGGCGTTTTTTAAATGAGAAAAACTCAGGTATTTTTTAGCTTGAAAAAATTTTTAATTACGAATAATTAAAGTTTAGATGTTACCATTTAACAATGAAAAAATGATATTATGTTCTGAAAATTATGTCAGGCAGATGACGTCCGTTTTCTGCAATGCACTGCTGTAGTCGTTCCTCAAAGTTCCACATCACCCTTTCACACAAGTCGATTTCAATTGTTCTAACTTGTGCCGTGATGGCTTCTTTTAACTCTTGCAGATTTCTAGGTTTCTAGGTCATAGCACATCACCGAAACGGGGGATTACGTGTTCAGGAAAAATGCGGCACACAACGTCCATTGAGGCTCTCGCTGTATGTGCTGTGGCACCATCTTGTTGGAACCAAACATTTCTTGTGTTAATTCTTTGTCGTTGCAATTCTGGGATCAAAAAGTTTTCCAACATGAAAATATATCGCTCGGAGGTTACAGTTACAGTTGCTCCTCTTGCATCCTCGAAAAAATAAGATCCGATCACTCCAAGACAGCGCACCAAACCGTGACTTTCTCACTGTGTGGTGGCCGTTGATGCAGTTCACGGGGACTTTCTACTGCCCAATATCGATAATTCTGTTTGTTAACAGAACCGCTCACATGAAAATGAGCCTCATCGCTCATCATTATTACTGGTTCATATTCATCAGCAAAAATCATTTGCATTCTTTCAGCGAGCTGCTGGCGTTGTGCAAAATCTCCTTCATTCAGTTGCTGGGCAACCACAAGCTTATAGGGGTGAAAGTACAGATCTTGGTCTAAAATTCTGCGAAGTGTTCGACTACTCATTCGGAGTGTTGCAGCCCGTTTCCGCACAGAGCGCTCTGGACTGTGATTTACTGCTTGTCCCACCTCGAGGTTTCGGATTCATTGCCGATGCCGTCAATCTAAAATTTTGTACCCATCTGTTAATTGTGTCGCGTTTTGGAACTAAACCGTTACGACCAATATTGAAATGTTGACGAAAGCGCCGCTGCACTACAATAACGGACTCGCCCGATTTTAGATACTTCTCAACTGCGAACGCACGATACTCTCTCTTCCAGATAACCATTGTAATGAACGGCAAGCTCTCCTGAATCGAACGACGCCAACTGCGATCCTCTAACACCTCCCCTTCGCATGTACTACCCGTTCTAAAAACACCCTTACATTCTGCTCCACCCTGTATAAGTAAATGGCCGTTATAACACAAAACAATATTTTCTTAAAGATAGTAACTAGTTTTCTTAAATCAAGAAACCGTTTAGGTATTGTTCATAAATCAATAGTTTCAGTTTCTTAAAATAAAACATTTATTTACTTAGAATTCTTGAAATGCATGTTATTTATATCCACATTATTAATTGCATTTACCTGGTTTAAAACAGTATGGCATATCCGTACATAGCTGGCCTGATGATGTGCTTTTTGAACACGAAACCGAAACTTTGTGAGATCTGGACCATTTTTTTATTCCTACCCTTTAATGAATACTTTCTTAATTTATAACTAAATGTTTTGCTTGGAAGAAACATTACTTACACGTCAACTCATTACAAATTCATTAAACACCCTGTATTGTCGCTAATTGACGGCCATCATCGTTGGTGGTACGCGTCACTTATCGATTACGTAAGAGCAGAGCCTCATTAAGCAAACTACGTATTTACAACTAAAATTAACCCGAATGAGCAATTTGTAAATTTTACGGGCCCGGAATTATCCCTTGCGGCACGTCGAAACCTTTTTTTCCTCCGACGATATACGACAAAACTCTATACCGCGCGAACGATTTCTTTTTGGACTATCAAATGCGCAAGCTTAAAATTAAATTGACACATTAATCGAAGCTCGCCTGTCTTTTTAATTCCATCTTCATTTTATCCACGCGATGATATATAATACTGCCTTCGCGTTATATCGTATTTTTTTCCTTTCTTGCTTGGAAAAAAAAGCGGGCTGGTAATTACAATTCGGCAATAACAACAGTGGATACATGCGTCTTCTTTGCACCTAAGAGGTATACTAAATGCATTTTTATTCAGTGTGAGTTTTACTCCTTTTTCGGTGCTCGTAAACCAGAGCCTTGGTCGATCTCCTTCTTGGGATTCTCTGCGCTTTTTTTCTGTGAGGTTTCCACGTCCGCTGCATTAATTTCTCTCCCACGTCACGCGGTCTCGAGTGAGAGCGAGTTCTGCGTTAGTTCTTCGTAATCGCGTTTGACTTCACGCCTTTAACGCAATAATTCATATGATAGATGGGTGTATGGCCGAGGACCCGGTATCATTGTGGCCGGGAAGCGTCCCAAGGACCCATTGTCCGACGATTATTCCGTGTAATGCAGTGCACTGGTGCCCTCTCTCGCTCGGGTCTCTCAAACGGACGATGTTGGTCGAAGACCTCACACATTGCCGTTTTGGGAGCCGACGAAATAAAGGTCTTAATTATACGATAACGTGATGCGGAGAAATTAATATAGTTCTTTCCTACCTCTGAATTAGAATGATGGAAGTAGCATTAGACGCGATAACAATTTTTATTCTATCTTCATTATTCAATTAATTGATGAAGAGACTATGGCAATGGATAACAAGGCTCCATATTAATAAGAAACACTTTTGCCGCAATTAGAACAATTAGAACCAAGACCATCTACACGCAGAGAAACGTTTACTTGTATCAAAACGGTCTGCCTTAATTCAAAACAATTACTGTTTATCCGCAATTCAATAATTGTTTTAAATCAAAAGAAATATTTTCTTAGGGTTCCTTTCTCCACTTTAGAGAAATATATACTTGTAATGAAATAATTGTATTTATTTATTTAAGACATTTATTAACTGCATTCAAGAAAATCTTGCAGAAAATTTGAAGAAAACGATTGCTAGTATAAGTATGGCCATTGTAACACAAAACAATGTTTTCTTAAGGATAGCAAATGGTTTTCTTAATTCAAGAAAACGTTTAAGTATTGTTCATTTTAAAATAAAGCATTTTTTACCTTGTTTAAAAGAGTATAACATATCCATACATAATGCAGTAAATTATTCACATTACATGTGATTTTAAAAAGACTAAGGTAGAGGTTATACACAGAATAATGTTCAAACAAGAGTGAAATTAATGTAGAAATACACATGAAAAAAGTACCTAGAAACAAGATAACTGTAACGGTAAAATTTTTATGCTAGTGTCCGTCCGTGGTATTTTTCCATGATTCGTTGTTTTCCCCCTTTACTTCTTCTATTTCCTTTACCTTACGGTGTTACATTGGTTGACGGATTCACTTGCGGTTGTGTAGTCCATATGCAGTCGAAAATTCACGTGCCGAGGTTCCCTAATTTTCAATAATTGGGTTTTATTATACCCATTGCTACTGTTTTTTTTTTTTTTGATGGATTGTGTTTATTGCTAGTTACCGAAGTGCAAGATATATGAGAAGTTCTATTTTGAAGTAAATAATTGTGTATTTTCTCGCTAGTTAGCGGATTCAACACCTGGGATGCTACTTTTTTCCCTTCTTACATTCTTATTGCTCATTACTCTGATTTATTTCAGGCTTTTTTTACATTCTGGCTTTCTTTTAATTCCACTGTAATATACTTCCTTTAGAATACGGACACAGTACTAGAGCACACTAGGCACCCCAGTGCCTCGTGGACCTATTCTCCCAACACCTTTCATCATTAGCAAGCATCCCAGCTTATTAGAAGCTTACCAGGAATAATTTTGGAGTTGAATAATCGCAGCATAGCTCGTTTTCTCCCTGCGAGGCTCTGCGAAACAGTATTTCCACCTGAGACACCCCCGTTAGACCTCGTCTTGGTCGAATACTTCGTTTAAGAAACTAGTAAGGTCAAATAAACAATTTCAGTTGATGCAATTTGTATTTGAAGAGTATTAACGTAAATATTTAAATCTAATTTATTTATATATATCCATTAAGTAATTTTCGCATCATTGTTTTACCGTTGATGCTTTACCAAAGCATATATAACTTGCTAATTGTTACTTGAACCTAGATACTAAATTTCGAAACTTTGCTTGGTAACAATATACCTATACATACGGTGTATCAACTATAAACGGGAAAATTCTAACTTTATTTAGCTAAGCTTACAAATATATATATAACTTTTTTAATCTATCATCGTAAAAACTCTTCGGAAGTTCGTGTAGCCATTGGAGCACAAACGTTTCCACCGCTACGTTGTCGTCGAAACGCTGGCCCCCAAGCGCTTCTTTGAGGGATCCAAGAAGAAGGAAGTCACAAGATGACAAGTGTGGACTATAGGGTGGATATTCCAGCGTTTCCTATCCTTATGCATCCGCTTTTTGCATCGTGGCGTTAGCCACATGAAGCCTGGCGTTGTCATGCCGAAGAATGACACTTCAGGCCGATTACTTCTTAATTTTCCTTCGAAATTACAATTTTGCGGCATTCAGTACTTCACAATAATACTGCGCATTAATTGTGCGTCGATCGTGGAAAAGATCAACGTGAAAAGCACCTCGATGTTGGCCTCGGTTACACTTGTCCTTGGGCGACGATCATGGCTCTCGTTCTCAACCTTTTCACGCCCTCCACAATTTTTTTTGTGCCATGCAAACACACGGGTTCTTGACAGGGTGTTGTCCCCGAACTGTGTCTGTAATCGCCGCAAAATTTCGGTTGGGTTCACCCCCTCCTTGGCCAAACATTTCTATTGATACTAAAGGGACCCGAGAGAGTTGCGGCCGGTTCTCTCCTCTCCCTAACGGTACAGGCTACCTGCACATCAACCTCCTCCAGGTCTAGAAGCCTTCCGGAATTTTTAAGGAAATCAGTCCCGTTTATATTTGATACACCCTCCTATATATTCATTTATCTTTTTTTTAATATTAAATACAGTCTTGATTGTATGTTATATCTGTGTTGCTTGCTTGATTGTAACCCTCCTTGTGAAGACACTGTAACTATTCCTCTCGTATTTATAAATCAGGTTGCGCCTTTATTAGTTCGAACATTAGAGTTTTAACCAATTCCCTCCTGCCTGAATTAGCTGGAGAAGCCTTGCGAGAGACACTTAAGGGGGAATAGTAAGTGAACATCAGATAGGTCGATAGGTAATATGGGAACAGAAAAGCATTAAAGCACAACATACTGTGCTACTGATTGTACTGCCCGTTCCCAAAAGTACGTGTAATTATTGCTAACCTACATAAGTGACTAGAACTGACGAAATGAAATGTGCGCATTTGCTGGACACGCATTTTTTTTACTTTGAAAGCATGAATATCCTAAACGATTATTCAAATGAGCCCTTTCTGGAAATGTATCATCAATAACACCATCAATTTTAATAATAATAATAATATATGATTGCCCAACAGATTTTACAATCCAAGTGTAAGACAAAAATAGATAACAAAAAAGCATACATATGTATATACAAGGCATTAAAGCTTAATATATTGGCCATTTTAAAAGAAATATACATAATTATTAAATCCTTCTTTTTAAAACTATTGGTTATTGTCCAAATTTTTAATTCCTTTCCTTTCAAATACAATTTTTCGTGACAAAATATACTAATTAAGACGGAACAATGAGGCCTTGGCTTTAACATTTTCGTTCTCAGTTTTCTTTTAACCATTGAGCTGGTTCGTTCTAATCAATTTTTTTCAAATGTGCAGTGTATTTGTTATTCAATCACTTCATTTAACTCCATTCTAAGTAACATAATTATACTTCAACTCTTCTTTGTATGATGGTAGTCTGAAAAGTTTCCACCCTAACACACAAACAAATATTTTTTTGTTAAATTCAGTTGTACTTCTCAACATAGCATTCTTTCCCGGCGAGAAAACATAAAAATGTCGCTGGGGGAAAGATCTGATGAATAGAGTGGGTGGTCTACCAGTTGGAACCCCAATTCCGATGGTGACCACTGACGTTGCGTTGTCTTAGCGGATAAAATTTCCTTTTTCTCCAATGCCAATTTCTGTCTCCAGCTTGTCATGCGTAGTATGCTCCCGTTATTGTTTTTCCTTTTCCAAAATAGTTGATTAACACGGCCCCATGGTTATCCCAAAAAATAGTTACCATCACTTTCCCGACCAATGGAACAGTCTTCGCCCTCTTCGGAGACTATTCGCCCTTCACAGTCCACTGTTTCGACTGTGCTTTGGCTTTAGAGGTGTACTGGTGTGTCCAATTTTCAAATACAGTTATTAATGGACTCCAAAACTCTGACTTATTTCGCTTAAACTGCTTCAACAGGGCTTTGGAAATGTTCATTCAAACGCATTTTTGGTCGTGAGTGAGCAAGTGCGGCACCCAACGCGTAGTTAGCTTTTTCGCGCCCAAATCTTCAGTCAGTATATCACAAACACATTCCTTCGAAATGCCCACAGCCTCTGTTATCTCTCTAACTTCGATTCGATGGTCGTTTAACACTTTTTCAATGTTATCGGTTGTGTTTGCAGTTTTTGGCCGTTCCGAACGTTCATCATGAACCAAGCTGGCACGATCGCGTTTAAATTCTGCTGTCCGAAATGTCACTGTGGCAAATGATGCCACACCTCATAAACAGCATCCATCTCAGCATTAATTTGCGTAGGCGTATTGCGTTTCAAATTCAAGAATGTAAAGACGGCTCGGTATTCGATTATTTCCATTTTTACAGAAACACTAAATCTGACACAAATGATTATTAAACAACAACTGAGCGTCCAACATGAGTGAAAATTTCAAAAGTATCTTTCATCGCATGAGAATTGAAACTTTTCAGACTACCCTCATAATCTGGTCTCCATCTTTCATTATGGTATAAATTGAATTTTTCAGTTTTGCATTTGGAAAGTCTGGTCCTTATTTGTTTGATCTTGGATCATTATTACCCACTAATTTGAACTTCTGTTGTTACCAAGGATTTTTTATATTCGAACAAGTCTTCATTTTATCACGTTCTTGATCCGAGAGCTTAATGCTTGCTCCAAGCTTGAAGAATGTATAAATGACATTGACATATCATAGCATGTAAATTTATTTCAATTTACAGTCCCATTACAAGTAATAGGCCTTCACAGTAGTTGCTTATTACAATTTAAAAGCACCCCCAATTAAATTAAAGCTATATATACAATGAAATTTGCACAACTTACTTCGACAACATGACAATGAATGTGTACGACACCCTTAATTTAATGCTTCATCAGTTTTAATAAGAGGAAAAAAACGCATAACATTACAAAGAAAGAAAATATCAGTTAATTCATTTCTTAAGAGAAGCGAATCACTTATCGGCTAAGTATTATTATTATTAATATATTTTACACACCTGCCGCTTATTTCAAGCATTTCTCTTGATCTACACTATAATTAACAATTTGCATCTTATTATAGTTCTGCACTTAGTATTTTCCGTTTCCAATTACCTATTAAAATACCTCTCACAACCGCATCGAATGCAACGACTAAAGGTTATTTTTATGCTTAGATAGAGCCAAATTAACATAGCGTTCATATTTCTATTGTTTGATGTTTATATATATATCGCACACCGTTTCAATGAACGGTTATTTTGAAGCGTTAAAAGTAAAAATAAACCAAAAGCCGAAAAAAAATGGGCCTAATTTGGACCTTCGCCAAATTAGATGAACATTAATAGAAATTTGTTATAGTTGATTACATTTTTCTATTTCACTACACGTAATCTACTTGCCAAATTATTAACCAGCCTGTCCAATTTATTAATAACGTTATAAATCCTCGAGAAGGACGAAGAACTATTAGAAGAGAAGGAGAAGATTAGGAGACCCCTTGTAAATTATTGTTTTCATTATCATTATACAACGTTACTTTAAAATTTAAATGGCCGGACATTAATTTACGTTTTAAACATAATTTAAGTGATTTATTAAGTGATTTGGCACGCTAGTGCCGGGCGGTATGGCAATATATTTCGGCCATGGGATTAAATGAAAATAAACGTTTCAACGGTGATATAAATTAGTCGTACGTAGTTCTACATGGGCACAATTATTTGCTGTAGTTGTATCTGTAATAGAATTGTTATTTGTTATAATTTGAACACATCTGAGCAGATCTGTGGTGTATCTGTTGGTTCACAGCTGATGAAAACGATAATGCTTTTGCGGATGTATTATTTTTATTGGAAACTGCTCAAATTTTCCGAAATTTTGAACATTTTACTAATTTACACAAGAAATTTCGCGAATTCACAACAAACATTGCTGATTGTTTGTTGCCATCAATCAGCGTAGTTTTACTACATCCATATACATGTAGCTTCTAATAATATAGTGAAATATTTTAAACGAGGGAAAAATTAAAAAAAAAAACCTTTTTCAAAATTAATTAATTAATTGTACGGTTTGTAGGTCCGGGAGTGTTCCTAGACACTCTCGCGGCAATTCAAACTAAGCTAGATATCAATTAATGACATTTTAGGAGTATTAAAACTTGAAAAGAGAAAACTAACCAAACTTGACTTTTACTTCGTATTTATGGAGAAATTTAAGCATTTAACACTTAGAAAATAAAATACCTGGACGAATATTTTGACTAAAAGTGGGAAATTGATTAGCGTCCCTTCACTTCTTTATTTCATTCATTGTTTAATCACGGCTAATTTGGGTAACTATACCTTTCGAAATATAGATTAATAATAAATTTCAATCGAATATTCTGAATTTTTTAAATAGCATAATGTATACCATGCAGGGCCGCAACTGGAAGACTGAATCTATGCTGCTCTATGACATTTAACACCACCAACAACTGCACTATATTAAAATTTACTGACAAACAAGACGATTACTTGACAAACGATATTTAATTTTCGAAATTTTGCTAAAGATACAACTGAATCTACGCTGTCAATTGTTGTAGGAAAATATTCCATTAAATTTGAAGATTTAGGATGCGAAGGAAATGAGCAGAAGACAAGTTATTTGCATTTTGAATATTGAACGAGTGGGCACACTGAACTCACTATACGTGCCGCTAATGACAGCTAAATTCGATATTGTAAATTATTTCATTACAATAAGAAATGTACATTATATATTCTTAGTTGTAATATTACACATTAAATGTAAATCTCCACTGCATTTGTACACGTTTCTGCAACACTTGAATGTAATATTTCGGCGTAATTTTACAGACTTTTCACTTTTTATATACGTAAGGTAAGTTGGAATAACAACATCGACTTATGGTTGAATTCAGTAATAAAAATCAAACCTAAGAATGAGACTATTAATTTCAAAATATTTTAGCTAACTCTCTCATATGTTTAGTACAATGTCTTGTCACTAAACGGTCTAAATTGGAAAAGACGCTTCCAGAAAAGAAAAAAAAATAGTGCTATGAGGGCACACTTAGTTATCAACACGGAAGAAACGCGTTCTAACACGCTAGGCCTCGTATCAACTTCATATTAAAAATATAAGGGTAAATGCAATGTTCTAATAAGAATTCTGTTTTAAATGCGTTTAACAAACAAAGCAATATCTTTATTATGCTAAAAGTTCTGTTTTTGTTGTTACGCAAAGTTGGCTAGGAAAGAGCGCCAAATTGTTGAACACAGAGAACGAAAGTATAACAAATGCAGGTTGTAATAACAATAATCATCCACGCTTTTGGAATTGAGATTTAACAGTTTAGCAATTGCTATGGTTACTTTGCTTAGCAACGAGCTCTTTGGATCAGTCTGGTGTCACAAGAAACAATTTGGCACTCTTTCCTAGTCAACTTTGCGTAAGAACAAAAACAGCTTACCAAAACCTATATTACTGCATATCGTCATATTTCTCAAGTTAAAGTATAACATATGTGGTATCGTTGGCTTCGTCTTTCGATTACTTTTCCAAAAAAGTAAAAATATACAAGATGCTATTTAAAAAAAGACAGTTGACGTCACTTCCGGTGAAACCGGAAATACAATTGAAATGCTGATAACAGTTAGTTTACAGAAAATAGAAGTCGACCTATTTTTTCTAAAAACGCTAGCTTCTGTCATCATGAGGGGGACACTTTAGGACCGCACTATATATAGAGTAAAATAATGTTATATAAAAAAAGCAACACATGCAACCGTATGTCATTGAACAAAAAAACCATCAAAAAAAACTGTTTTGTTTGATTTAAATGGACTCTCGAAATCTTGGTATCACATTAAAATAGGCAGCAATTGATTTAAGCGAATAAAAGACTGAAAAGCTGCAGGTAACTCAACAATTCGAAAATCAACAATATGAAATTCAAGAATATTGATTGGCGATTCCACAGAACTAAGAAGTCGTCAAGTCTGGTAGTAAATGTCCACATTGAACGATTACCGCCATTCGCTTACGTCAAATAGTTAGGCGTTAGATCGCGCATTCCTATGACATATTACAGGCTATAATATAGTATTTTTAAAGAAAAGAAATCTTAATTGATTGAAATTTAATTGAAATAATTTGAAATATTGCATATTCCAAATGTGTCCCGTAATTAACCGCGATTTTTGACAAGTGCTATCAGGAACAAAGGAGCGAAAGAACGAGATAACAATCTGCCTCTTTAGTTCAAATCGCCGTTTAGTGAAGACGTATTTGATTAAGTGATCAATTTTAAAAGCAAATTCAAGTGAAATAGTGCACGAATTTTGGTTCAGTTGTAAGATTAATTCAGGTTCGATTATTCAAAAAGGCGCAAAGTTTTTCTTTACGTGACCAGTAACCAGAGAGCGAGTCGTTAAGGTCAAATTCCGAGGTTAGTTATATTCTTAATTTAATTTCTATAAAGCGTTATTTGCTATATATATATTTTTATTTTGTATATTTATTTATTTTGTATAACAAGAATAATTTACGCATTTGGAATTGAGATTTGACAGTTTCGCAATTGTTATGATTACTTTGCTTCGCAACGAGCTCTTTAGATCAGTTCGGCGTCACAAAAAACACTTTGGCGCTTTTTCCTATCCAAGTTTGCGTAACAACAAAAACAGATTAATAACACCTTTATTGCTGCATATCGTCATATTTCTTAAGTTAAAGTATAACATATGTGATATCGTTGGATTCGCCCTTCGATTACCTTTCCAGAAACGTAAAAATATATAGGATGTTCTATTTAAAATAAGGAACTTGACGTCACTTTCGGTGATACCGGAAATACAATTGAACTGCCGATAACGGCAAAAGTTAGTTCACAAAAAACAGAAATCGACCTATTTTTCCTAAAAACGCTAACTTCTGTTGTTCAAAAGTTAACATGAGGGGTCACTTTAGGGCCCTACTGTATATAATTTTGCGTTTTTGTTACTGTTTCATTGTATCAAAAATGCAAATAAGACATATTCATTATATTTATGAACACCTACAAAATGTAATTGTTAGCCAAATATAAATTTTTAGATTTTTTGTTTAAAAAAAGCATAACCTTACAGAACAATCCACAAGTTTTCTTATTATCTCAAATATTTTCTAATTTTTCAAACCACTCACCCCGATACGTTAATATGTCCATATAGGATATTATCGCCAGAAATTACCACCTAAAGAATCAAAAAAAAAACCTTGTGATTATATTCTCTATTGAAACAGAGATTCTAGACTTTGGATGGATGATTAACTTTCGCATTTCCTTCCCATATTTGAGCACTTTAATACAAAATCAAAACGATGAGCCTAGATAAAAGTCTATTTTTTCTAGTTATAATTGCAACCATCTTTCATATGTTAGCTTTTTAAAACTTATGTTGGATCCGAGGGTTATTAAGAACATCTCAACCGATGCAAATTAATAGCTTCTCTCATCAAATTCTAAGAACAATTTTTAGTTGCTTGCCATTATTATTAAAGTGTATGTTTATATCTAATGCTACGCTATATTCTTCATCAAATAACACCTTTCAAAGGCAATGAAGTGATAAATCATCCTAATAATAATGATATAAACAGCATTTCCGTTAAAACTATTACGTTAGGAATTTAAAAGAAAAAACCAGATATAATAAAACATATTCTTTTAGCGTGTTTTAGGCGTTACTAACAATGTTTTAATCAAGCAACGTAGTCAGCTTAAATATTGCCGTGTGGCATTTCAATCTTTCCTAATTGAGCATTCTTTCACCGGATATCAAATACCAATGGTGATGCAAACGATTGAAAAGCTGCTAATAACTTTAATTGGCCGTTTAAACAATGCCAATTTTCCATCACATAAGCGCATGATAAATTAGAAATTCTTAAGTGAGTACGTTAATCACGGACGTTTGGGAAATTATTAGAAAGTACAATCGACGTGCTTCTTACTAGATTGCAAATTTTAATGGTTGATTATCTAATTGTCCGTTTAATAATTTAATAGCTGATTGATCGGCTTCCTGTATAACGTAATGCTGTCACACAACCTCTTTTATTTCTGCGAAGAAAAGAAGAAGTCATTTCATGTTTTAAGACTGCGAAGATAGCGTTAAACATTTTCCTGTTTTACAACCATGCTTTTTTCGTACATGAAGAAATTATGGAATACAATCAAAACAATTCCGAGCAAACAAATGAAGAAAGTTGCAGGTATGATGATTATTTGTCACTTAATACTAAGCAAGAAACCGAACTGAAAGAAAATATAACTAAGTATAGGGTTTTCCAATTAGCGCGTTAGAACTTTCAGATGAGACACAGTAATGACTACAAGCGATAATCCTTTAACTTTTTTTTTATTTTTTTATTTTATTTTGAAGAACAGTCAATGTCATTATGTTTCTAATATATTAATGATATATAAAAATGATAATTGAAACAGTAATTGTCTTGAATTGCGGCGGACAGTCTTGATACAAGTAAACGTTTCTCTGCGTGTGCTCAACATAGAAACAACATGATGAACTTACATGTAAATGGCTCTTTGCTTGAGAACTGTCTTACAATCAAAATTTTAGGAATTAACATCGACAATACCGTACAATAGAAGGAACACAGCAATGACTTGGCAAAGAAAATTCATTCAAAAGTCTTTCAGATGTATTCTAGACTGCAATACGGTATACTTGGGGGACTATGGGGAACGTCGACGGGCGCTCGGCAAGTTTTCTAACACAAAAGTCGGTAGTACGATGCATTAGTGGAGTACACTTTCATATAAACCGTATTTTAAAGAGCATCACATATTTCCACTACCTGGAAGCTTGTTGCTTTGTTTTCAGAATCAAAAGTGACATTCCAGCAAATACTGCCTTCCATAACTGGAACACCCAAAAAAAGGATAAGTTACACACGCCGTAATGTACCATGACATTAACATTTTCTGGAGTTCACAACTTGGGAATTAAAATCATTTGTCATCCCCTATAAAAGAAATTAGCGTATATACAAAATTCAGATAACAATTAAAGGTGTATCTATTAGAAAATGTTTTCTATAGTTTGGGAGAGCTTTTTCAATTATCATTTCTTTATAATAATTTATAGTTATTCCCTTAATTTTCTTTTTTCTTTTGTATCCACTTTGATTACTTCTTTAGTTTAGTTCTTGGCATTATGTAATTACCTTATCTATATATATATTTATATTTGTCTTGTGACGTTTGACGTATTACAAGCACTTTTGTCTCAAATAATACTAAACTACTTATTTATTTAGGATTTTTTTCCTTAACCTTTAAGTACTATCATGGCGCCTACGAGGCGCCAGGTCTTTTACAAATTGTAATATCTTTCACAAAATTTCATTTACGTCAGTTTACCTAATATGTATTCCTCGAATGGTGTTTCTAAAACCTATGTAACATAATATAGTCCGGATATTGCACGCATTGAAATGTAAACAAAAGATAATTTATGACCCTGTACTCAGTGGTGTCTGAAAGGCGTCGTGTCAGTAGTTACGTTTGTTTTTTTTTTTGAGCTTTCATTATACATAACAGGTGTTTTTGTGAGTGATTTACAGTACAGTATTTAAAATTATCTATGCCCATTGAATATTGAGTTAGTAGTTCGTTGAGCCTTTACGTGTACAGTCGACATTATGGGTAGTAAACGTGGATTATGAAAGTGACGATTTTTGGATAGAATTTGATAACGAAAACATCTATCCCGAAAGCGACTTAGGTTCAGATCATGAAAGTGTATCTAGTCATGATAGTGATTCAGTCATTGAAGAAGATGATAGCAATACGGAAGAGTTATCTGATGTTTAGATTTTTACTAGGTATGGAAAAATGAACACTGCTGTAAAATACTTAGCTCTGATGGTTTATAATTTCGTAGGTAAAAATACAACTTCAAAGTGGAATAAAGTACTCCCCCCAACATGACGAACACGAAAAAGTAATATTGTTACCCATCTTCCTGGTTGCAAAAGTCATGCGAAGAATGTAAAAGAAATTTCCGCTATATTCGTTGTATTCCTTGACGATTGGGTAATTGGAATATTGGTGGAAAATACAAATAAATACATTGAGTTGAAAGTAAGACCTAACTTTCAAAGAGCTAGCTGTGCAAATTCCGTGACACACAATGAAACAAGAGCTTTCATAGGATTGCTCATTGTCGCCGGTGTACTGCGATCATCTCATTTGAATTTCAGAGACTTATTCTCTGATAATGATTTAGCCAGTCAATTTTTCTATACAACAATGAGTTATGAAAGATTCTTATTTATACTTCGTTGTATTAGATTTGATGACATTACTACACGTAATGAACGTCTTCAAATAGATAAACTTGCCCCAATACGGGATATATTTGAGAATATTGTTTCTAAATGCAGTGAGTTTTTTTCGCACTCTAAATTCGTTACCATTGATGAACAATTGGTGGCATTTCGTGGTAACTGCAGGTTTCGACAATATATTCCGTCAAAACCAAATCGCTATGGCATAGAGATTTTTGCTCTGTGACGCCAAAAATTTTTATACTGTAAACATGCAAGTGTACACCGGAACTCGGCTAGAAGGACCTTATAAAGTCAGTAACTCTGCAGAGGAAATTGTCGGTCGATTGATCCAACCTATCGATAAGACTGGCAGAAATGTGACAACCGATAACTGGTACACAAGTCTATCCTTATCAGAGCGCTTATTGTTGGACCATAATTTAACAGAAGTAGGAACAATACGCAAAAATAAAAGAGAAATTCCAGTAGTGTTTCTTCCCAACAAGAATAGAACTGTAAAAAGTACACTGTTTGGATTTTCAAAAAATGCAACGTTGATTTCTTATGTACCAAAAAAATCTAAGGCAGTTCTTCTGCTCTCCACAATACACCATGATGCAAACATTGACCAAGATACCGGAGAAGAAAAGAAACCGGAAATTTTTACATTTTATAATGCAACTAAGGGCGGAGTGGACGTAACAGATAAACTCTGTGCTATAGGTACAAAGTAGGACGACGAACAAGGAGATGGCCATTGGTTTTACTTTTCCATTTGATTAATGTCTGCGCCTTAAATTCTTTCATTATTTATAAACATAATAATATTGAATCAGTCACCGCGCGTAGAAATTTCCTCAAAATATTAGGGCAAGAACTTGTATAACCATATCAATTAGATCGCTTGGAGTACCCTCAATTGCCAAGAAAAATTCGAAGAGATCTAAACGAGCGTTCAGAAATTGTGCCTCAATCTGTAGAAATTCCAACTACAAGTTCAAGAAAGCGGTGTTACCTGTGCCCTAGAAAAAATAACCGCCATTCTAAACAAATATGCTCTAAATGTTTTAAAAATATTTGTTCAGAGCATACAAAAAAATTGTGTAATGAATGTTATGAATAAATCGCACATAATACTTATTAAAATTTCTTCTATATGTTATTTTACCGTTTTGTATCATATCAGGTACCTATATTCCTAAAATAAGAAACATTTAAAATTAAAACATTAATTTTATAGCAGCAATTTTACAATAGTGCCTCGTAGGCGGCATGCTAGTACTTATGTATGTCCAATAGGTGCTAGTACTTAAAGGTTAAATAGTTTTAATTCCATTATGAAGTCTAATAAAATGAATCATAAATTCATAAAATTATAATTTCTGCTCGTTCATTTCTTGGTTCCCATTTCAATTTTACAATAATAGGAAAAAGAACTAAAAACATATTGCCTCCCACATGACTTGCAATTAGTTCAGTAGATTAAATTTTGCAGCTAAGGAAACCCAACCATTTATTATTATCAAACAATGAGTTATGAAGGATAGAAGGTTTCACCATTTTAAGCATAAAATATTAAGCGTTTTGAAGACACGGAAGAGAGTGAAAATATTAAAAAGGTAGAGCCCAAGTAATATTGAGATCCAATATTTACATATATCAGAAAATTACTTACCTGAAGCCAAGAACCTTAATAATAATAATAATAATAATAATAATAATAATAATAATAGTAATAACTTTATTTCAATAATATACAAGGTAAATACAATGTACATTATTATCCAGGTATACAATTATAAAATTAAATTAAATTAAATTAGAGCGACAGGTAAGTCCGCTGCATGCGAAAGATATAAAAAGAACTAGAAGTTAAGAAATTCATCGATAGAGTAAAATTTATGCGTCAAGAGAAAAGCTTTTAAACGAAATCTAAAGTTTCTGAAAGTTCCTCTGCTTTCAATTTCAGCAGCGATTTTGTTGTAGATATTAACCCCTGAGCTTGAAGAATTTATTTGAAGTATACAATAATAGAGCGTGGATGAAAAATAATTCCTTCCCTAAACAATTCAGGTGTTGGAATTATACTGAAGTAGTAATGTTTACGCATTACTTTGTGAATATCATTAGAGGAACAAAAGTTTATTCATTTAAACTTATTTATACAATTTCGTATTTAATTTATTAAAAAAGGGAGCATTTTGAGTATAGAGAAATGCTTTGTAAAAGAAATTCTAGAGGAGTTTCTCAACCAGATTCTGGAGAAATATCCAAGGTGTTCCTTCCAAAGAACTTAGAACAAGAAGCATCAAACTTGGCAAGGCCTCCGACTACCATCTTTTAAAACGTCGTTGATATATATTTTTTTAATGTGCTACTGAGACCTCCAAGAAATACCCATTAAAATAAACTACAAAACATCGGTGTACCATGGAGTACTTCTAGAACATAGGGAGTTATAGGAAACACCGGCATTTCGAAAATATTTCAAAGTATCTCGATAATCTCAAAAACAAAGCTAGATAGGCATATGGAATATTGAAGAAAGTTGACATAAATTATAGGGTATTCCATTTAAAAAATCAAACATATCATATGTAGCAGAAACTAAACACCCTGTATACTTATGCATAATTTTATGTTAACTGAATATTTTACTCTGGAACGGAATTGCCTTCCAACCATGCACTAAATGGATTCGCTGTATAAAATTATTTTAAATAAACGGATCGTCAATTCTTACACTTATTTGATTCCGAATGTTTCTAAAAATTATGTTTTTAACCTTCTTTATTCCAAATTCGCTAAATTTAATTCTTCTGTTTTTTTATATTTATTATTTCGCGAAACAATTCTAAAAGTGGTACAGTATTTACATTAATTAACAACCTTGCTAATCAAAAGAAAATGATTGTTTTGCCATCCGCATAAGTGGTGAAACTTGCAATAATCAATAAAAAGTAAAAAACCTCAAATACATAATAATAATGTCAATGGGCCTAAAATTCACCCTTGAGGTATTCCTGTAATCATCAGCTACTGAGATTTTAATTTTAAGAAACAGGGTCTATTTTTATTTCTATCTCTATCCAAATAAGAAATGCTTTACATGCTTAAGGACGAAGAAAATGACTCACCTTATTACACAAAAAGCTGATCAGTTTGGTCTATATTTAACGCGGAATTTCCTCGGAATAAAAATTTAAATACGCGCGACTGGCGTAAGTATAACAGGTGATTAATGGATCGCGAAAAAATATTTCTAATCCGCAACGCAGTTAATGCAAAGCATACATAACAACCAGGTAGCCGGATAAAGTAGACAGCTCTCTAAGAGTGGAAATTATAATCAACGCCATAATTAGAATCGATTTTTGAACCTCAGCTGGTGGTAATTGGTCGATTATACGCGCTTCTTCCGTTAGTTACCATTTCTTCTAAAAAAATGTGTATTCAGTTTTGCAGAAATAAAAGAGAAAGATAAACTGTGTAAGTCTTAGTCTAGAAATATCTATGAATGCAGCTGTGAAATTAAGTTATAACCATGCGGATAATAGTTAATTAAAATATTTTTTCCGCCTTCTTACAATTGATTTTTCAACACTCGCCGACTTAGATTTTGCTTGGTAATTCCGAATACAACAATTGGATTATCGAAGCAGACCGAGGTTAGGAAGGAATTTACGTTAGTCACGCCTATTTACCTTCTTTTTTATTCGAAATTTGAAAATGGTTGGAGGATTTCTATGTCAAAGCACATCTTTAATATGATTTAAAATTTGAACAATTTTTCTTGAATGGAACAAGAAGTATTCACCCGGTTATTGCAAAGAATTTCCTCCCTTTCGAAACGTAGAACCTCAGCAATAGCCTAATAGGTGTAATTTTAAATTAATATTAAAAAGGCATCAGCCTAAAATTACAATTTGATCCATTCGCATTTTATTCAACCAAATGGTCTCTTTTTAGGCAATCTTCTTAACACTGTCTTACCAAAACTTCTCTCACAGTAGTATACATGGAAATCATTTTTTGTCACTATTGTCAATTATATAGCAGTTATTAAATTGAATTGACAAATATCGTAATACTCTTTTGCAATTCTTGTAATAGGTCATCAAACCTCATGAAATACAAATTTATTCATACCCTGTATACACATTACCCTGTGAATTTATACAACATTGCAAAAGGTGACGTAATTTTTATAGTAGCCAATTAAAACGTACGGTCACACATTAATTTTAATGTAAATACAGCTTGCGCTGGTGTTTAAAAGATTTCTTTCAGAATGTAATAAATTATTCTCATTTTATTGCTGTATTTCCTGACGATGTCACAAATAAATGCCATAAGTAGTAATTGATATATTAGCAATGGTATGTTACAAAAGACTTCGTCATTAATGTCATTACAATAACTATCTTCATTTGTGCCATAACTATCTTAAGTTCTAAAACAGTTTTTCCTCTTTTAATCTTTAATTCATATTCAACATGAAAACTGAAACATCCCATTTTGGCATATTCAACAGAATTGCATCGAAAAATGTCCAAGTATCCTGAAGATTTAGGTAACATTGCTTAAAGTGTCACACATCATCTCTGATGGGAATTCTTGTTTTAATAGGTATAGTAACTTTAGATTTTTCTACTTTATTTTTGAGTGAAAACTTATGTCAAATCACATACAGGCAAGCAATCACGAGACTCTTTTAACCACCAAATTTGAAATGCTCTTCTGAGAATTAAAAAAAAATGGCCAAAGAAAGAAGTTGTCTTTTCTAGTTTTTCTTTTTTAATTTGCGAATTTTCAACGCCCACTACACGCAGAGAAACGTTTACTTGTACCAAGACTGTCCGCCTCAATTCAGGACAATTACCGTTTCAATTATCCACAATACAATTGCTGTTTTCAATCAAATGAAATATTTTCTTAGCGTCCTTTTCTCCGCTTAAGAGAAGTATATACTTGTAATGAAATAATTGTATTCCTTTGTTTAAGACATTTGATAACTTGATTCAAGAAAATTTTGTCGAAATTTTGAAGAAAGGACTCTTAGTATCAGTAAATGGCCGTTATAACACAAAACAATATTTTCTTAAGGATAGTAAATAGTTTTCTTAATTCCAGAAAGCGTTTAGGTAGTGTTGATAAATTGCACTTGCCTTTTTTAAAACAGTACGACATATGCGTACATAATGCAGTAAATTATCTTCATTTCTTGTGATTTTAAAAAGGCTAAGGTAGGTTATCTACAGAATAATGTTCAAACAAAAGTGAACTTTAATGTAGAAGTATACATGAAAAACGTACCTAGAAACAAGAACCAAGATAGTGCTGATATATAGCTCATTGTGTTGATGGAATCGCTCCCGGTAAAAACAATATGAGAAGAGAAAAGTACTAATGCTTTTTGTTTCTGTCCACATTGCAGTTCATCTCTTAGTTTATGCCACTAATCTTCAAAAAGGGCACTGAAATATTTCCTGGAACCACCTAGTGCCAAGAGATATAGTCATGCCGTCTTAGAAAGGAAACCGGAATACAGATGCCATACTTACTCATACAATGATGTATAACCCTTAACGTACAACGTTTCATCAACATTTTGAAAAGATATCGGTTAATGTAACATGAATATTTACTTAACTTAAAACTTGATTTTCTAACCCCAAGAAAATATTTATTTAATACAAATAAAATTCCAAGAAAATTATTTTCTTATATTACACATTTTTATAGTCTTGAAATAAAAATATTTTCTTGAATAGAGACTGATTTTTGCAAGAAAATCTATTTTCCTGATGCAAGAAACCAGTTCTCGGCGTGTAAAAGTCTTTTTTTTTTCTTTCCTTTTTTTAACAAGTCAATTTTTTGGTTATTCTGATTTATTTGTTGTTAATATTTCTTTATAATTTCGCGCATGTGCTTAGTAAACTAAATCAACTAAACCTTATTTTAATGCAGTTTCATTAGAGTATTTTTATTTAAGTAGAAAGTGTTCGCTTAAATCAATATTTAGTAGCAAAAATACTTTTAGTTGTGACTTTTGTAGAAATAAATAATTTTATACGGATTTAGCGTAATTTCAATTACGCAAAATGGACCCGTCAAAAAATATGCATGTGTTGAAAATTGGCAAATGGGAAAAAGATTAGAAAATAGGCATCTTTTTTCTTTGATATTTTACAAAAATTATAAAATAAAGTCAGATTTGTAATTTTCTGAATAAAACGTCAAATTTTGTGGTTAAAAAAAGCCACGTGATTGCTCGTATGCATGGTATTTCATCATCATTTTCATTTTTTTCAAGCAAAAGCAAATGGTTTTTAAGCAAAGGAACAAAATTTTACTTGTATCGATTAATGATTTGCAACGTTGACAATTTGGATGCCATGCGTCTTCACCTTAGTAGAGTTATCTGTGTAACCAACACAAATAGCTGGTGTTACTCGGCGTAAGTTTTATTTCACTCTTTTGGATGACTGCAATAGAATTGTGGGCAAGCTTATCTGGATATATTAGGTATATTATAGATAAACATATCAATGTCAGGAAATCTAATCTCATAGGAGTTAAAAAAAAAGAGCTATAGCACGAACGAAGAGCAAGCGATTGGCACCAGATAATTAATTAGAAAAGACCACCGATCAAAAAATATTGAGTCCTTTGAAAATTCTCATATTAGAGACATATTCTAACACCTGAACAAGAACCAATAAAAGTATCCTTAATACTGATAGTGGGGGAAGTGAGAAAAAGATATTTTCTAATCGCCAACAGCAAGGTACTAACTGCGTATTCTCAACTATCAGTACATCTCCAACTTATGGACCATTATACAATGTATGTGCAAGTGTAGACGTAATTTTTCATTGCTAACAAGACCGTTAGAAATGTTTTGCTAGCAATTACACGAAGATGTCTTGTTTTTCGCTATTAACGCTGGCAATCGTAAGTGGAGAAGAAATGCGTTGCTCTTTTGGTATGCTATTGTTACTAAAGTACATACGAATAAACGTTTTATAGCTTTTTGATATAGATATGTGTGGACAAAATCAAATTTTCCGCTTTATAGACATATGGAATCGTAATTGCTTAGTAGTTCCTAAGTCCATATAAATGGAAATTTAATCATTTTAAAAAAAAACATACAGTACTGGTCAATATTAAAGGAACCTACGCATGGTCTAAATTTATTTTCTGAGGAAAATGATCAGTACAATGTGAAAAATGAAACGTATTTACTTTTTTGCATTATGTGAATTGTAAATGTACTGCAAAACATATTTCCAAATTTATAACAACTTTAATTAATTTAGCCCTCTTAATATTTTACACTTTTAAGGCATAGAATCTATTTTTTGTTCTTTGTAGATGCGTCCAGTAACGTTGCACCAACACGTGTGGACAGTTGCAAAACAATTCGTCAGTATCTTTATTTATTTTGTCTCATATTTCTTGAAGTAGTTTGTCTCATAAATGTTCAATACCATTCAAGTTGGAAGATTGGAACGGTGAAGGTCCCAGTATTTAAAATTTTCCTCCTTGCAACTAATTTTGAAATATTACATTTTTATCGTCGTACATATACATACATACATACTTGAAGCATAGTATCATATCCAGACAAACACTGAATCTTTACCATGTTTGAAATAGTTGAAATTCATTTGGGAGTGAAATCTTCTTCAGCAGTTCTACTACACACCCACAAATTTTGATTCGACAGTGACTCTTTTTCAAGAATTTTGATATCCAATAAACATGATTTTGAACAAATTGGTGTCTATAGCTTTGATAGTTGTAATGGGAAAATTGCTTATTCTTACTACATATTGATTGAATGCATGATTTATATTATTGTTTCACTAAAGTAAAGTAGAATTTTTGGAAATCCTAGCAAAGGCGACCTCTTGCAAATGTTAATAATCAGAATGTTGGGATACTTTTCTAGCCTATCAGGCGTTCTTCCAACAAAGATGTCCTTTATTATTCTATATTTATTAAACGAACCGCAAAGTATAGCATGTAATACTGACTCATTGACTTATGTGTATTGTAGAGCAATTCATACTGCCAATTAACTCTTACTCTACCCAAATATGAATTACTTACCAATATAAAAATACAATGGTGTTTTAGTTTAGCTAAATAATATAATCATCATAACATGTATTATATTCAGGTCCACAACCACACGTCTAACGATATCTAAAGATTATATTTTGTCAATAACCATTTAAAACATAGTGCCTATTTTGTTGCTATAATGTTAGCCAATACTGTAGGTGTACTTACATAAGCAAATAAAAATTTGTATCATTACAGCATCAGAAAGGTTAGACATGTAAACAATTTTCATGTAATGTAAATAAAATGAATAAAGATTGTATTATTGATGATAACGTCAGTTTTTTTTTTTTAACAGAACGAACATAAACGTATTTGTTTTCATTCCGTAAAGGTCAGTAGGTTTCTATTTATACTTGTCCAATTGAAATAGATGTTTTGACATTACTAATTGGCCATTTATTATGTACTCACGTCTCAAATAATGTTAGAACTAGTTCTAGACTCGTTTTAATGTAGATTTCAAACTAGTGAAATTCTGAACAGACTCAATAGTCCTATTTCAACATTTTTTTTATTTTTTTTTTTTTTTGAGGATTATCTGTTAGAGTTCAATAAATCATTTTGTAACATTATCTCAACACGTCACCTAATAAATTTTTTAAATAGGGGTGTTTTATTACTAATTTCAAAAGATTTGGGAATAAATATTTTAAAGACCAACCTGAACTAGTTTCCCCGGTAGTTGAATCAAAGGTTTTCGACGTCATCTGAAACAGGGCATCCAACGGCGTACCACCAGGTTGTTTCTGGTTCTGATTTTGTCTCTGATGCCTTTGCACAGTCGAAGGAACAATGTCCGGTGAACAGCAATCGCTCGCCACACTAGAAGATCTATCACTACCCGTTTCGGATGTATAACTAGCGCTAAAATTCGCAAAGTCCGGCCGAAGCAAAGCTAATTGTTGCGCTTTCAGGTGCCTGTGGAACCTTTCCAAGCTCTGTTGGGCTTCGATTTCCGGATCCAAATCCCACGGCCGCACTATTTTAGTGGTTTGTGACTTCGAGGGTCGATGGTTGAGGATGTCTAAGATCGAGAAACTTTTTACACCTAAAGAACGTCCTTCCACTTCAAGCGTTGGACTTATCCGTCGCTCAACGTCAATGTTGACCATTTTAAGTCGCTTTAAGGGACTGAAATAGTCTTCGGAATCAGATTCTGGGCATCGGCAGTTCTCTTGATTCTCGTGGTAATTAGGGCTGTTAGTATGAGGTGAATTTAAAGCCGGGGATGGACATCCAACGCTAATCTCATCGTCTGACATATATTTCGAGTCGTCGTTGATTGAGGTTTGATTTTCCGGCAGACAAGGGCTTGGGGAACGCGACGAACATGGGCTTTCGTATTTCGAAGGTAGATAGGGTGATATATCTCTGGGTTTCGGCGAAACAACCTCAGTGTCTTGCATCTTAAACATAAACACATACACCTTCGCTGGTTTTTGTTATTTCGTTAGAATTTAGTTTCTGGTCCAGTTCAAACACTCATGTTTTGCGGCACACGCGCGTTATTCATGGAAATCAACAGCATCCCAGCGTCGTAGCTCATAGCAAAAACACCGCACTCAACTAGTACGTCAAGACTGTATGAGAAAACTTAGTGAATGACGGGTGCAAGCAGTCAAGCCGGTCGAACCTGTACCGCCAGCCCAAAAGTCCACGCCCAAACCGAGGCGTAACCGTTAATAAGCCCCGCCTGGCGCTCTACCTACAGGAAACGAAAGAAGTTGGGGAAAAATTATCGCTGAACCACGATTGGCGCGGTGCTCTTTTGATGTTCTCCTCTTAATGGCAAGCCGCTCCAATCCGCTGTGTCTAAACGGGTCGGGCCGATTGTGTCATTTGTTTCACTTGAAATTAATGAGGTTTTGTTTTATAAAAGAGATTTAACATGTGTTTATTGTCCTGGAGCGGTTTATTCCGTGTGAATTATGACGTCGAACGATCTTCCACTGTATTTTGCTTTGCCGCACATGTGTATTTCGCTCTTTCTGTTTTTTGGCCTGCTCTTTTTTTCCGAATACCTAAGCATATTATTATTTCGTTGTTTGTGCTGTGATATTTCGTCCTTTTTTCCTCTTTTCTTCCTTCATAGCTAATTTCTTTTCTCACGTGATTTATTTATATCCCCATTCTATTTTAGTGAGATTGTCTTTTTCTCAAGTATACCTATCATTTCTGTAGTAATCTTCTATGGGTAAAAAACATCTCGTGAAAAGGTAATTAGTGCCTATTCCTATTTAGAAGTGATCTGTTTTGTTATACTCCAAACAAGGCTGTCTAAATTAGTCTGTACTGCCATTTATTTTGAAGATCTAGTAGGTGTAGCGCTATACGATAAGCGTTTACTTTAGATCGGCCATATTTAACAGAATTTCTTGATTGGTCGGAAATTCAAATTGGTTCTACCATTAAAAGAAAATCTACATTTGCAAAAGAACTACGACTGAATAATTTAATGCTAATCTGTTGTGGAATGAACACTGCGATTATCTTACGAATCTCTTGCATCAAAAAGCTTATCTTTTCCGTTTCTAAAAATATAGTTTGTCTTTGGAAACCCTTATTTCTGTGTATTATTCTGAAATTCAAGTTCGGCTTCGTTGTGGAGTTCGTCTTCTGCAGCAAGTGTTTTTATAGTTCAAAAACAATTTAAAACCATTAGTGGCATAAAGCTAAGGGATTCATGTAAAGACACAAATTTTTAACTGTACCATTCTTTTATATTTTGAAAGCTCTCTGCTACATAGATACATAAGACTAAAGATCAATACTTAAAAAACAAAAATGTCCACGCATATGAGACTCGTCATTTGAATGATTTCTATACTTACCATTGCACATTTGATACTAAAAGTTGGTCAAAATTCGAATTTCTTGAATACATAACCGAACGGTTCTAATGATTTTGGGGAATAGTATGATAGATGGCGCATCAAATGGCAGACATTTTGACACAGCATTTTACGCGATTGATTGCCAGCGTCAGTCAGAATTTCATCATCATTTAATTTGGGCGTTGCAGTTCTAGGCGCTTTGAAAAACACATAATTTCAATCAAGGTTTAGCGAATGATACATCGGTATTCTATTATTAACTTGTTACAATAACTTAAGAACTATTTTGGGTCTTCCTCGAGCTATAATTTGTAATAATAAAAATAAAATGATCTTTTCGTTTGATTAAGTTTAGAAATTAGTATTTTTGTTATGTTTCCGAGTTTGTTCGAGTGAAATTTTAAATGTAGTCTTAGCATAGCCTATCTTAAGACGTTAAATCAAAAGAAAAGTAGCGGAAGTTTTATTCAGTCTAGCCTTTTCAAAGATCTGGTGTCACGAACTTATGACGATGGATTTCTACATTATATACCAGTACCTTTAACGTTTTTCTAAGTTCGAGGAGGTTTTTACCTAAAAATCTTTGTACGATATCATGCTTCAAAGTCCTATTAAACAAATGGACAAGGAACTCGAATGTTTGGAAGACTATTTGCCACCAAATGTGAACGTCATATTTTGAAGCATTTCAAATGCGATTTTAAAAGTCAATGGAAAGCTACTCACGAGAAAAGAGATGTATTTGAAAAGAAGAATGGCAGTTAATTAGGGGGTGTTGTCGTTTTACCAATGATGACGTCACCTTTAGTGCACCCTGGTGGTCGCCCACTGAAACCTTCCTTGGGATCTTGTGAGCGCGCGAAAAAGAAAAGAACAAAGGATTTACGGGAACGAAGAGATTCAGAGCAATTGACATATGCGCCACAAATGAACTTGAGAACCAGTGGTAATGTAGATGCTTCCAATATTTTAAAAGATATAACAAACTCGCCAACAATGGCAACTAAAAAGTGGCAAACAAGGTCTGAAGAAGATAAAATTGTAGCAAAGACAAAGAAGAGAATTCAAGATAGATCTAAAGAGGAAATAGGTCTCTTAGTAACATAGCTAGGACATTAAGACCCAAAATTGATAAGCGAAATTACTGGAGTTAACACAATTTTAATTCACAAATTGAAGATTATATTGGAGAAATTCGAGAAATATGCTTTCGAAATAGCTCAATTGTATGTAAGTTTTACAGCTGGCATCCGATAACGCCAACAATGCACAAAATTGTATTACATGAAGCGGAGATCATTTCACATTCCTTATTGCCGATTGGTCAACTTCCAAAGGAAGCTGCTAAAGCTCGGAACATGCACTTTCGCACATATCGGCAGGGTTTCGCAAGAACATTTTGGCGAGAAGTGTGTAATAAAGATGTTATAAACCGACTGCCGTTGAGCTCGGACCCTCTATTAACAAGTACACACCCATTATAGACAATATCAGCAAAACCATTTTCCAAAGAAGTGATGCGACTTCTATCAGTAGGATCTAGAACAACCTCAACACAAGAACGTGTCCATGAACACGAACCTTATGAAGATAGCTCGTGTGATGAATTGGAATAATTTTTCAGTATGATAAATTCTTATTTTAATAAAGCTTCCCTTATAATTCTGTTACAATTTTTAGCTTTATATGAGCTTCTGACACCAAAAACGGCTTTATTTATGATTTTATACATATATAATTAAAAAAAAAACAAGTTTTGGCCAACTTTTAGTAACAAATACCCCTATGTGCAACGCAACAATCGTATGTTAATGCTAGGGGTTTTCAATATTTAAGCAGAAAACTTTATAACAAATTGCTATCTCATTTTAAGGAATCCAATAACTTTAAACAAGCGGTTAAGAAATTTCTAACTAGTAAATATTCAATAATGCAAGGACTGTGAGGTAGTATGGCAAACAAATATTCTTGGCACACTCCACACCACACAAATTATTAATTAACTCGAAATAATTCCAATCGGTACGCGGCTGAGGATGATGACCCATGTGTCTTCGAAACGGCCTTTCCGAGTTAATTAATAATTTGCGTGGTGCGGAGTATGCCGAGAATATTTGTTAGTAAATATTATTACACCATCCATATATTTGTCATTCCTACTTCTATTATTTTAATTTGGGCTAGTTTATTATCGGCTAATGCTTTTAATTTTATTGTATATTCTTAGAATTCTAATCTAGTTTCTTTAATTAGGGATTGCTGTTATTTGAAGGAACTTGTTGTTTATTTAAGTTTTTCTTGGCTTTATTGAGACTGTTTATTAATAGATGGCTTCAGTTCATTTTATTGTATTTTATTTTGACTGATTCTATTGACACATTCATTGACACATTCATTTGACACTTTGGATCAATATGGACACTAAGAATTTTTTTAAATCTGACAAAAGTCTTGTATTTTTTTAATAACTTAGAGTCATTCTCAAAACAGCGCAATTCTATACCCAGAGAAATGGTTTCTTGCATCAAAAAAACAGATTTTCTTCCAAAAATCAGCCTCTAGTCAAAATAATATTTTTATTTCAAATTCATTTTTATTTATAATTTTATTAAAATCCAATTTTATTGAAATCCAAGACAGAAAAATGTTTCTGCCAAGTAGATCATTTAGTTTTAAGTTAAGAAAATATTCATATTAAAGGTGGGAATGAAAAAATGATCCAAATCTCACAAACCTCTATTGAGAAATTACGCGACCGGTTTCGTGTTCAAAAAACACATCAGGCCAAATACAAGAATATTCAATAAAAGAAAAATTACAATAATGGAAAAAAAACATTTCAGTTGCTGTTTTTGAAGATTAGTGGCATAAGCTGAGAGATGTAAGGGTAATGTGGCCAAGAGCAAGAAGCTTTAATGCTTTTTCTATTCTCATAATGTTTTTGCCGGTAGTGATTCCATCAATACCAGGAGGGAGCTATTTATTAGCATTATCTGCCTTGGTTATTGTTATTAGACGCAGAGAAACGTTTACTTGTATCAAAGCTGTCCGCCTTAAATCAAGACAATTAGTGTTTCAATTATCAACAATACAATAAGCCAGCTAAGAGGGTATCCAAACAAAAGAAAATGTAATAGAATAAACACAAGGTATCAGACAATATGGAACATTGAAAAGGAAATCAAAGAATTGATGTTCCCTTTTTTTATATAAGTATAAGATGCAATACAAAAATATCTGCGCTATAGAATGTAATTAGATTTTAGTCTAGTTACTAAATTATTAAGTATCAAAATGTCTAAGAAGACTCTTCCTCCTCCTGTTGCTTCCATCACCAAAAATCTTACTATATAGATTTTGCAAATTATGTGGTGCAATTAGTGCACGTGGTCATTGGTAATGAAAGGGAGTAGAAAAACTATCTTCAAATTCTACATTCAATTATATATAAAGCAGTAGAAGATAATGTCAAATATTAAAATTAAAATTTAAAACTATGTAAACTACATTCATGAGACAATAAAATTTTAAGATTCATTTAAATCGAGGTACAAAAGTATAAATAAAATTGTAAAAAGGACACGTACACAACATGTTAAAAACTGATCTATTAGGTATAATAAAACTAGATGTGACAAATTGTAATTTTTTTATATGATATATAATAATCCTTCCCAATGTCAATAACAAATAAGGAGACATCTGTGGTTGGTGGGAAGAACCAACCCAAAAAAATCGTCGAAGTATACCCTAGTCTCAAACCACATACGACCGAATCCAGTAACCTAAGCATTAATTAGGAATTATTGGATAATTAAATTATTGAATAATCCCTAATTATTAATTTAATTATTCAATAATTTAATTATACTGTAACCTTAAAAAAAACTATTTCATTAGCCCATTCACTTGCTCCTAATTTTAATTATTAACTTTAGGTTTTTTTTCCATTTTAATTTTTCTTTTATTGAATATCCTTGTAGCTAACCTGATTATATGTTTTGTGAACACGAAACTGGTCGCCTAATTTCTCAATGGAACTTTGTGAGATCTGCACTATTTTTTCGTTCCTACCTTTAATATGAAAATTGACTTAACTTAAAACTAGATGATTTACTTGGAAGAAACATTTCTCTGTCTTGGATTTTCTAGCCCTAAGGAAATATTTATTTATTCCAAATAACATTTCAAGAAAATTATTTTCTTGCATTATACATTTTTATTGTATAGAGACTGATTTTTGCAAAAAAATCTATTTTCTTGATGTAAGAAACCATTTCTCTGCATGTAGGCACTTTTTTCATGTGGACTTCCACGTTAAGCTTTTGTTTGAACGTTATTCTGTAGATAACCCCTACCTTAGCCTTTTTAAAATCACAAGCAATGTGAATAATTTACTGCATTATGTACGGATATGTCGTACTGTTCTAAACAAGGTAAGCGCAATTAATAATATTCATATAAATAATATGCCTATAAATAATACGCATTTCAAGAATTCTGAGTAAAAAAGGATTTATTTTAAGAAAATAAAACTATAGATTTATGAACAATATCTAAACACTTTCTGGAATTAAGAAAACTATCTACCATCCTTAAGAACATATTTTGTGTTATAATGGCCATTTACTTATACTAAGAATCGCTTTCTGCAAGACTTTCTTGAATCAAGTTAACATACGTCTTAATTGAAATAGTAATTGCCTTGAATTAAAACAGCAGCATTATTTTTAAATTCTATTTGGAGATTTCCTTACTCGAAGAAATGTTTATATGTGCATGAGATTAGATTCTTGGAAATTATGCTGTTTCTTACAGATAGAGGCGATTTCAATCTTTTCTTTTAATTACTGCTATAAATTCATAATTTCGAAATAATAATTTTTTTACGTAACACATCAACAAATTATTCCGTCTTATTCAATCGCTCAAAGCTATAGGAATAGCGTTTATGTATGTATCCAATTAGCGTATTAAACTTTTTAACGTAATCAATTGAGAATTAAATACATGTCGCGTAATAGCTACTTGACATTTTGCAGCCATGACACGTCGTTTACCACCTGTATACATAAATTCCAGGCATGTGTAAGAAACCTCTTCACTTCTGCTTTTTACTTAATTTATTGCCCATGAACGAGAATGCCATTAAAGTAAATGATTTTCTATTTCGAAAAGAATTCGGAATACCTCATGGAAGCTATTCCCTCTCGATTGTTATTGCAGAAAATTATAGCCACTTGCTCGTTTTAATTATCTCATTATTACTAAACACAAAACTGTAGGTGCTCAAAATTAATAGCACCATTCATTATTCCGCAAAACTGTAAAATTTTGTTAAAAGCACCTATACAGTGTGTTAAGCGGAAAATTAAATATCTCAGGAATGAAGATTTTGAAATTTTGAGAAAAGGGAGACCACATACTATCCGTAAATTTGATTAAAAAACCGCTAGGTGGCGCCATTTGCCTTAATTTTTTTTAACCATTTTTTATTCGAGTTTTGAAATATGCGACACAATTCTGATCATTTTCCTTCAACTTATACCTAAATTTAAGACTAAGGTACTTATATCTGGATAACTAAGCAAAATATTTGGAAACAAAAGTGGAATTAAATTAAATTAAGTGCTCAAAAAGTTTTCCGTTACATCTACATATTTCTTATAACGCGTAAGTGTGTGATTATTAGAGTTTATTAAAAAGGTGGTACCGGATGGCAGTAGCGTAGCGGTAGCCACGTGAGAAAAAAAAATTAACCATCTCAACACATTTTGCGGTATTTTGTTTTCACATGTCTTTTATGACATGTCAAAAGCTTTCAAGTCAATTGATGAAAACTTATGTCTTTCTGTTTTGAAAGAAACTGGTAATTACACAGAGACATGTTTACTTGTATCAAGACTGTCCGCTTCGATTCTAGACAATTACCATTTCAATAACCCACAATACAATAAATATTTTAAATCAAAAGAAATATTTTCTCAGCGTTTCTTTCTCGGCTCAAGAGAAGTATATGCTTGCAGTGAAATAATTGTATTTCTTTGTTTAAGACATTTGTTAACTTGATTCACTAAAATTTTCCAGAAAAGTTGAAGAAAGCTATTCTTAGTATAAGTAAATAACCGTTATAACATAAAACGATATTTTCTTAAGGATAATAAATAGTTTTCCTAATTTCAGAAAGCGTTCATTTTCTTAAAAGCATTTATTTAGAATTCCTGAAATGCGTATTATTTATATCCACAGTACAACATATCCGTACATAATGCAGTAAATTATTCTCATTGCTTGTGATTTTTAAAAGGCTAACGTAGAAGTTATCTACAGAACAATGTTCATATAAAAGTGAACTTAATGTAGAAGTACACATGAAAAAAGTACATAGAAACAATGACCAAGGTAATGCTAATAGATAACTCATGGTATTGATGGAATCACTCCCAGTAAAAACAATGTGAGAAGAGAGAAGTACTAACGCCCTAGCACCTGCCCACATTGCTTTCCATCTCTCAGTTCATGCTCTTCAAAAACAGCACTGAAATATTTCCTGGCGCCACCTACTGCCAAGATATATAGTCATGCCGACCTAGATATGTATTAGAGACAGAAACCGGAATGCAGATGCCATACTTACCCATACTGTGATACAATCTTTGACGTACAACGTTTCATAAACATTTTCGAAAGATACCGGTTAATGTAATATTTTTTTTCTTTTTATTACTACTTACCACGTGTGTTAATTTAACTAAAAAGCTTTAGCTAAAAAGCATATATAATTAAACAATGGACTACGTACTTTGTTAGAACGATAAAGACATTTTGTCCCTAGCAATCTTCACCTGTTGCTCACTAGTGGAAAAATTTTCCTGTTCGATTTCTATTTCATTGCTTTCAGTTACATCTTCCACAATTCCATCTTCATCAAAACCACTAAGGCAATCAATATTTTCTGTTTTCAGTATCTTACATGTATTTGTTTCTATATTTTGTTTTATGTAAAGTTTACTAACCCTTCCATCGTATAAACGGTTTCGGAGCTTATTGCGAATGAACGCTCAGTTTGACGAATTGCATTCGGAAGCTGCTGCGCATACTGGCATGCTTAATACCTTTAAAGCTACTTCAAGAGTTTTTGTTTTCACACTAACTCAACATACAGAAAAATCTAGTTGATAATTATAGACCATTCTCGATTTTATCTCATCTTGCAATGGCCTACGAAGGTGTTTTATTTTCCTCTATATATCATCATGCAAAACCCTATATTTCATCGTACCAACATGACTTCGAACGTGGAAGGTCAACAGTTACCAATCTTATGTATATTACCCGATTTATTACTCAACAACTTGATGCACAGGAACAACTGGACGCAATATACAGAAAGCATTCAACACATTAAATCGAAGTGTCTTCCTTCAGTAATGTTCTGCTTTTTGCTTCATTCACTTATTCGACTTTCAGAGCCCTATATGTCCAACAGAGGTAACTATCTTTTCGACAATGGATTTAGTTCCTTTGAGTTTACTTCAGGCGCTCCGCAGAGCTCCAATTTGTGCTCTGCCTAAATGACTTACTTGCTTCTTTCTGTATCCTCCCTTATTCTTGCCTGTGCTAAGGATTTAAAAATCTTTATGCCTAGCAATATTTTGAAAAATGTTATTGCGCTACAACGTAATTTTAATACAGACATCGATTGGTTTACTTGTTCCATATTGCTTCTAGAATGTGGACAACTGCTACTATATATCATTCACAAGCAAATTTAATTTAATTCCTTCGATGTACTCCATCAATAGTTAGGTACTTCTAAGAGGTAATGTAATCTTGGAGTAGAAAACCACGTTTCCATTTCTGCATCGAAAGCTTTAGATTTCGTGACGAATACTTCCAAATCTTTCCAAAACTTTTTTGCCTTAGTCCTTAGACTTCTTAGTTTCTCATACTTCTTCACATTCTCCTCCTACTTTCCTGCTTCCCCATAACTCCAACAAATTTGTTATTCTTTTCGTCCCTTACTTCTATGTGTCGTGTAACATACACCTTATGTCGATATGTTTTTTAGTAAAATTTATGATTTTTGAATTTATTTTTTTTTCCATTTTCGGTTCAATTATTTTTATCATAGTACGTATTTTGTATATTGTGGTCCTATAACTAAAAATTGTTAGGCAATTATTATTATTATTATTATTATTAAACCCGAGGACAATCAAGTATAGAATATTCCTTAATAGATGACGATACCTACCTAAATTTAGCCATAATATTTGACTGTCCAACATTTTTTCTGTAAAATCACAGGTCAGTTGACTGTGGCACAATCCCACTTTTAAGTTTTGAGTACTTAATGCAATTTTTTTTCTTCACTTCGACGTGTTTTTATTTCTCTTTTATGTTTAATCGATTAAAATTGTTGATACATTAATCTTTGCATTATTATCTTCCCAAATAAAATATTTCTGCACTGATTTGATATAAAATTAATTAACTTGCAGTTATTATTTCGAATTTAATTTACTTATCTAGTTAGGTATAGGTTTTAAACTTATTTTCTCGAAAAGCGCAGATAAGTTGGTAACGGTTACAAGAACTATCACTAAATTTCAAAAATCAAAAAAAAAGGAGGAGTATTTGACTTAAAAGAAATAAGTTAGAGAATATGTGTCCCCGAGGGACCTTTATAGTAAAGCTTTCAAAGTTTTAAAATATTCATTCGTTCCTGAGAGACCGCACTATACCATTCGTCACTGAACACACTGTATAACACACACAAAAACATGTTTAGTATATATGTTATAAAATTCAAATATCCATTCAACTATTCATTTGGAAATAAGTACAGGTATTCATTAGAAACATATATAATTAAATTATCATAAATATTCTACATATAATATTCAGAATGTTAGCTAACTACATACTTTCCTTGCAACTTAAGTCACTAATTAACAATGAAGAGATTAGAACTCATAATGAACAGTTGTATTTTTCTCTTAACACAATTCAGTTTGCTAATAATAACTGTAGGCTACTGAATAAATTTTCTGAATGATACTTGAAGCATCGTTATCTGAATGGGTAAATAAGAGGTAAATATGAGCTAGCCCTAGATTTTTATATCTTAATTAAGTAAATGGACTTGTTATTTTTCATACATTGGTAATATTTAAAAATTAAGGATTTATTAAATGGATAGTCATGTTTTATTTTCTGTGCGATACAAACGCAAAAACTGGTAGTGTTGGATGCCATATTCCTTTAAAAAAATCTTGATTTTTATTAATTTAGTAAAACATAACGCCAGTTATAAATAATGTAGTATGTTATGAAATTACAAACCTAAATTTTGTGTTATAAAGAGAAAAAAAAATTCTTGAGTCAAACAAATATATATCTTTGAAATTATTTGTTTAATTCAACAAAGGTTTATTTAAGTGAAAGTACATTTTTTAAGAACAACCGACTGAATTTGTTTGAATATACAAATGTTTTTATTTGACATAATTTTGTTGAGTCTAACAAATATATATTAGAATCGTGCGCTTCGCGCGTCGTCGGCAATCTCCGTCGCGTAAACGCAGGCAATCGCAATCGTAGTCCTAATTTAGGTTATAAGATAATAGCTAAATAGGATAAGAAATTTATATATTTTTACCATTTGCTAACTATCGTTAAAATTTCTGTATAAGGAAAATAATAAAAGTTGCCACAGATTGGTGAATATCAGAATTTCTATTTGTATCAGAGATTAGCAAAAATTACAAAAATCTCGCCGATATAGTTTTCAATACCAGTAACACCAATGTTAGCAGCTTAAACAAATTGCGATTCAATTCACCACATATTAAACAATGCTTTGATTTTTCCGTTTTCATATTTTGTAACTAATTCTTAATATATTTCTTCCTTTTTTTGATATAACAGGTATTTCAGCAAAGGCAAGTGATAAGACATTCTTGCATAAATTCGTTGAGGTATTTGCTGTTCTATCTCCTACCCTTTCTGTCACAATACCTAGCACCCTTCTAGCATCTAACCATAAAGTTATCCCTGTCACTCGTTCACGACTCTCAAAATACCTACAAGATTACCGAGGTAGTAAGTTTTGTAATATCCTTTGCAAACAAAAGTAATACAAGTATCACTTTAACCTTTATGTATCTGTACACACAACGCACAAGTTATTTTATGGCTATGTCGTCTTCATCGAAATAATTTTGTACGTATACAATTACAAAATTACACATAGACAATTATTGTTTTTATAGATACTTATACTACTATAAAAGTGCATACCTTTTAACAATTTTTTTGTCGACGTATTTTTGTAGCTATATATTATAACTTGAACATACTGCCGTCTGTTTAAAGTTATCGGCGCATTTGACCTAGCTTTGATGCTATTAATATTGTTAAAATCAAGTTACAACTTTGAGATATCGGCACCTACCTTAACCTAACCAGATTCACTTTACAAGCTCTTGGAAAATGTGAGTAATCTCGAAGAAACTTGTAAGATTTAAGGTTCACCGTTTTTGTTTGCAACCATGTCGATCTTTAGGAAGGCCTTGATGTCACCTTAACGTAATGAAGGAAGTTAATGGTATTTTAGGTTGTTGGGGTTTATTTACAAGAATAAAAGGACCACGTCACTGGCAAATGGAGATTAATTTTCGGCATTATACTTATTCTTTATATACTTTTGTTAGTTTGCCCACAATGTTAATAAAGCTTTTCAAAAGATTGTGTATTTTTAACACATTGTTACGCAACAATATAACAGTTGTCGAAGTAACAGCATACTTTAAACCACAGAAATACGAGGCGTGTTCTTAAAGTAAGTACCATTTTCAAATAAAACAAAAACAAGTAAGCTTTTCTTAACAATTTTATTTTTACATGAAAGCCTGTACCTTATTCTGCTTTTCTACATAATTCCACCAATATTGAGGCATTTATCATTTCGTACAATCAGCTTTACAATCCCATCGTCATAGAAGTCTGCCGTCTGATTTAACAACCACTGCACAACAGTCGTTTTAACCTCTTCATCATCGTCGTGGCGCTGACCACCCAGATGCTTCTTCAAATGCAGGAACAGGTGGTAGTCACTGGGCGCAAGATCGGGACTGTATGGAGGGTGATCAAGTTGTTCCCAGTGAAAAGATGCGATGAGATCTTGAGTTCAAGAAGTTGCGTGTGGACGGGCATTGTCGTCAAGCAAAACGATCTCCTTACCCAACATGCCTCGCCGTTTGTCTTGGATTGCACGGCGCAGTTTTTTCAAAGTCTCACAATACGTCGTAGCATTTATTGTGTCACCGCGAGGCAAAAAATCAACAAGCAACACCCAATTTATGTCCCAAAACACAGTACACGTGATTTTCCGGGCTGAAATTGTTTGCTTGAATTTTACTTTCTTGGGTGATGTTGAATGCCGCCATTCCATGGATTGCTGCTTCGATTCCGGTGTAACGTGAGCCACCCACGTTTCGTCACCTGTGCCAATTTGGCTTAAAAAATCATCACCCTCTCACTGTACCGCTGAAGAAAAGTCAACGCACTGGCTACACGTTTGGTTTTGTGCACCTCAGTCAACATTTTCGGTACCCAGAGTGAGCACAACTTTCGATACTATAAGCGTTTGGTCACAACTTCATAGAGAACACTTCTGGAAACTTGAGGAAACTCATCAGATAACGATGAAATCGTAAAGCGTCTGTCCTCTTTCACTTTTTCGTCAATTTTCTGAACCACTTCAGTAATGACAGAAGGTAGCCCATTTCGTTCCCCCTCGTGGACATTCGTGCGGCTATCTTTAAAAGCTCTCAACCATTTCCGTACCATTCCATCACTCATAATGTTTTCTCCATACACTTCACAGATGTGACGATGAATGTCGGCCGATTTAATGCCTTTAACACTAAGAAAACGAGTCACAGCGCGTGTTTTACAGTCGGCGAGATTCTCGATCAGCGGAGACATTTTAAATAGTGACAAACAAACGTAAACACGGTCGAATCTTTCTGTAATGGCGTCTGTGGCTTGTCAACAGATGTAGGTACACAGCGCGCAATCGTAGAAAGCCACCGCAGCGCTCACGGAAGCAGAATTTCAAAACGGTACTTACTTTAAAAACACGCCTCGTATTTTGTTTAGCAAATACATATTTATCTAAGCTTTTGATGGCGAACGTTCCCAAAATGAGAATATACTAAAAATCGATTTTTTATTGAATTAATCATATTATTTGCATCAAATTTTTATAATTAACGATCAGAAAAGTCTACATCTATGTATATTTTAAAAAATATAAAAAATAATGTGATTAATTCAATAAAAATTAGATTTTTTAGTATGCTCAAATAACTCAAATAAATGGTAAATAAAAATATATTTATTTCAAACTGACGAAGTTCTTCAAAAGAAGGAACTGCATTGTTGAATCAAACATATTACGTATATTAAGTCAAACAGGTATATTTTCAAATCAAACTTGAGGTTATTTGTTTCAAGAGATCATAATATTTGAATCAAATAACGGTATCAAAAAAATTATTTCTTTAAATTAAAAAAATATATTTTTGCCGCCATTTAAAATTACGATTTTTTTGATTGAATGCATATTTGTTTGAGTCAAGAACTTTTTTTCTCCGTGTAGGAGTAGATTATTTGGCCCTCGTAGCCCCTGTTGATAGAGTCAATGCAGTAAAATCGGATCAATGATAAAAGAGGTGGCCCTTCAGCAATATCTTTCTTGTCATCTTATGTTTGCCATTGTTAAGAATTTTCTATACAAATACCGACATTGTTTCCATCTGGTGTGAAATTTATGAAACAACTATTTGTAAATTCATTTTAGCCTGAAATATGTGTTTGATGTGACAAATTGATTGTTAATCTTGATGTGGCAAATTGATTGTTTATCTTCGACTACTATATTTTAGTTAGTCCAGATATTTCGGAAAATGCCGAATACCTATATTCGTAAAGCAACAACATTACCATTTGTTGGATGACACAATGTGCAAATATGCATCACTTCAGGAAGCAATGTTCGGCTTCACTTCAACCGGAGTAATACCTTTGCAAATGCCATTGGTAATAATTATGCGCCTTTAATAGAAGCACAATTCGAACAAACCAGATACTAAATAACACGGAATAATCGAATAATTTGATAATATTCGAATATTCGAATAATTCCAATATACGAATAAATTTTCAAATTACTATTAGAATAAGTTAAAAAACTCCCAGCTCTAATGTTTTGTATAGGTGCCACATATAGTATAGCGAGACTGTTTACCGCATTTCAAAGTTCAAATCCATTAGACGAACGAGTTTGTTCTTCCTGCAACCTTCCATCCGACACATAAATTAATTTAGTCCCGAAAAGAACGGCATCATGCTATAAGATACGCGTGCAATGGAACGTTAATTCACTTAAAGTGCAGAATTAATATAATTAATAAAGTTAAGCGTCATTTTGCGCGCAAAATACGTACACGTACTCATCTATTAAACGATTAATACGTTTAGACGTAATAGCCAGGTGGTACACGTCTATTTGCGTATTATCACCGCCTACTACGTGCCCTGTAATGATAGTTATTGGCAAGTGGCTTTTAAAATGTTAAGTAATTATTGGATGGTAATAAATATACGTGAGGCGAAATTAAAAATTAAACGCATCCTTTGCAGGATAGGTGCTTATATACAGGATTATTCTGGAAAAACGTCATTAAATATAACGTCAGGTTGAACAAGTAGGGTAATAAGAATTTATAAATTCGTGCTTTAAAATTCCGCCATTTAATATGGGAAAATAAGAATACAGTGACGTACACAGTAAACATTTTTTACAGTAACATTTCAGGTAACTCGCACGTCTGGCATGTTCACACGTATTGTAGATTTACAGTCTTTTGTTACAATAACATACCTGTAAATTTACCTAGTTGTAGTACCTAGTTACAGACACATTAGTTAAAAGGGCACTGGAATAAGCTTGTAAAAACTTATAGTATTTTTTAAATTAGCGTTACCTTATCATTACTATTATCTACTTGTTAAATTCCTGGGAAATTAATAGATTTATTGGAATAACACACCAATTGTTAAAATAATTCTATATTTAACAGGACTCTACAATAATAATATAGCACATTTACTCATGGTATCGCAATATAACTGCGTATTTTAATCTGTTATTATTAACCTGGGCAAATATTCTTTTGGAAGCAAGTAAGGAGGATGACGGTCGATGTGGTTCCATTGTAAGTACCATTGCATTAACCACAGAATGTTTTGACGATCTGTTGTTTCGTCCACACACAACACAGTTTTTTATCTTTCGATTCCGTTTTCAGTCTTTTTTCTATACGTTCACGAGCAAATGGCAGTACATTTCGTATCGATGTCCGACTAGGTAATTTACAGTCCGCATATTTATTCCAGAAGGAACCAAATGCTTCTTTGTCTAGTAAACGAAACGATAGATTACATAAAATAAGAGTAACACATAAATCAAATGTAAATTTTTCTTGGTCTCGTATGCCACTTTTTGAAGAAGAATGCTGTTTGCTTTCGATGTGACGTTGACAATGGCTTCTGGATCAACACATTAAAGGGATTTTACAAACTAGACATTGAATTTTAGCGCCATCAATAATTAAGTCCGGCATGTCCACTATAAAGTTTTTAACTGTGTCTGCCATTGGTCGTTTTCGCAACGTACCTAACTGCGACATTTTTAAAGTAAACATAAGCGTACAATTACGAAATAAGTTACGACAGCCTACATATACACATAACTACTCGCATACAGCATCGATTTAGTACTGACGCTGTGAACGCGTGAAATAAATAATTGCCGACTCCGCACCACATATCTACTACACTGACTGTTACCGCTGTTACCGCTGTTTGCCCAAACTAGTTATTACAATAAGAAAAACCTAAACACCGGAAATGTGTTCGTAAACGTACAATGGTTTCTCTGCACATTGAAAGAAATAGTAAAATATTACATGCAAGTTTTACACTTTTAAAAATAGATGCATTACTTGTACGATATATTATTATACCATACGTTCCCTAAAACCTTTGTAGGTTAAAAATTGTAAATGGCACTCGTTATACATGTGTAGGTTATACTCGGAAAAATTTCACAAATTCTTGAGAACTACATACGAGGTAGGTGCCATACATTCTCAGTCTGTCATATACAGGTTCGAGCGTGTTCAAACTCCGTTGCGTCATAGTTGCACATGTGCAAGGCCTACACTGTATACAGTATGTTCATTTCAAAACTTCCCAGGCGGCCTACATCTGACACTAATAAAATTATTAAAAAATGCAAAGACAGGTCAATTGTTGTTTCGAGGGGAACCATTTTGATTAGTATATGTATCATGATACTAAACTTACCCCCTTAAGCGCCCCCACTCGCATCGTAAAAATCTTAAATGGGATGATACCATTTGTGACACATTGTATCGTTGGGAAGGTATTTTCATCATGAATTCAGTAGTATATCTTACTTTGAAATTTGATCAAGTTCTGGGGATTGTAATAAAAAATATCATGCTAAGCAAGAACTGTAAAATTATACAGTTATTAGACCAAGTGGATTAGAATTGTTCCCCTTTGTTGAAGTTATACCTATAAGGTTAATTAGAATAAGCATTAGTATTTAGTTCCTTTGTATAGCAAAAATGATAATTGTGCAAGGCGAACGACTACTGAATTTAATCAAAAACATCCTGTCACAGATATGTACTAGAACTCCTTAAAAAATTTCTAGAAACTAGTTCTGTACTTAACAAGAAACGCATCGGGAATAAAGCGGTTGATGAAGGTAGACAAATAGAAGTTTTAGGTCATTTCGGCGTAAATCCTCGTGCATCCATCAGGAATATAGCTTTCGAAACGTAACTCGCCATAGGTTCCGCCCACAAAATTCTGAAATTACACATCTTATAAGATACATATTGTTCAGCAGCTCAATGAGGATGATTTTGCTAGGAGAATAGGGTTTTGTGAAATGACAGAGAAAATTAATAATAATTAAATAAGATTGTTCGATATTTGTTTCAGTGATGAATCAACATTCTATCTAAATGGTTTTATAAACCGCCATAGCTGTAGATACTGGGACGATGAAAATCCTCATTTATTCAAAGAAGTTCACATGCAAAAACATGGGCTGGTATACTTGGAAATGAGGTAATCGGTCCTATTTTCATTGGACAAAATTTTACCGGCGAACTATACCTCGAACTATTACAAAATACAATTAATTCCTTAATAATACAAAGTTTGGAAAACCAGCAAGATCAAATGGGGAATTTATTAATTAATGAAAATGAGCTTTTCTTCCAACAATATGACCCGCCCCCGCATTATGTCGCGCCGGTTAGAAATTGGTTGGATAATAATTTTCCAAATAATTGGATAAGGTGGCGAGGACCAATTGAATGGCTAGTCCGCTCTCCAGATTTAACCCCATTTGATTTTTTTTGTGGAGTTACCTGAAAACAGTTGTGCACCAAACACAACCGCGAACTTAGACTTAGAGTGACTGAAGAATGCAGACGTATGTCACCAGAAACATTTGAAAGGGTCAGAAGAGAATTTGAAAATAGGCTATATTATTGTCTTGAACAAAATGGTGCACAATTTGAACATTTAATTAACTAACTTGAATATTTTTTTTGAATAAAAGTTTATACAATTTTTGCTTAGCATATTTTTTCTGTTATAATCCCCAGAACTTAACCACATGTCAAAGTACGGAAATTCGTCTTTCCAACGATGTGTTACAAGGCCGCCTGGGAAGTTTTTAATAATAATAATAATATAATAATAATAATAAGTTTGTTTGCAATTAAGCCATTACAAACTTGTGGATTTCCAAATATAGTGTAAAAGTACACATTGTAAAAATGTTAAAAACTATTATGAATAACTCAGTGTTGGAGTAAAAAAAAAATAAAATAATTGTAAAAATAAAATAAATAAGTGTATAAATATAATTCACATATACACAAAACAGGTGTATAAATAAAAGTACAGAAATAAAACAACTAATTTAACGAAAAACAAACAAAGTTTGCAACACGCACGGAACAGGGACGTATGCGATATCTATTTATAAACCGAGACAAATTCATCGATGCTGTAGCACTCCAATTCTTTCAAAATACGCTTAACCGTTGTTTTGAACCGAACTGGGGATAATACTTTCAGTTAATTTAAATGAACACACTGTATATTACGGCTCCAAGAATAGTAGTTTTTAGTAGCCGATCAGAGTACCGCGCCCACATTGAATTTTTAACAAAAGACGGGCATACGCCAAATCACATTAAATAACATTTAGACGGTATTTATGGTGATTTATCTCCTTCATATTCCCCTGTAAAAAATGTTTCCGTTTGGGACAAGAGTCCATTGAAGACGATGAGTGCCCCGGTCGGCCAATTGAACTGATAATGCCTCAAAACATTTCAATTATTGAATTATAAAATAGATTTTTTTTACAATCTCTCGTCTCATCAAGACGTAACCACAGCTGTTTATCTTTTAATTCTGCTTTGATCCTATTTTCGATACCTTTACGTATACTTGGTAGCTCTTTCCGTAACGCTGTCCGTGATGATAAGTAAAGCTGGCCACGAGCGGTACCGCGCAGTAGCGTAGAGTCGACCAGGCCTCGCGTTCCACTAGAGTTATTCTGCTAATAGAGATGTTTGCTGCCGCAAATAATTTCGCTCATCTTTTAAATAAAAATTAAATAACACGTGCTCAAACACTTACCATTTTAAGTGTCCTCCGTGAAATCACAAAGTGAATAATGTCTCTTAAATATCTGCAACATTAGATATGTTTCAACTGTTGTTTCGGCAAAACTAGTACGGCATGAGCAAAAAATGCGTTTATATGCAGAGAACGAACGTTCTACATCTAGTGACGTAATATTTGCGTAAGTAAAATAATCTTTCAAATAACTTAACGATTCTGTTGACGCACCTTCACAAATGTGTCTTAATGTGCCAAAATCATAATTTTTCTCAAAAACACTTTCAAATTTTTCTAGAACAGAAACATTTTTTGCGTCTTCAATCGCGCATAGCTGTGCGTGAACATGTTGCACTATTTGTAGAGATTCTTCTAACGGCACCGCAGGATTTTGTAATTTTTCTATTGCATCTGCTAGCCCGAAGTAATTGTCGTGAATGATTTTTAAATCCATTTTAACCTGACTATCTTGAAATTTCGACTAGCTTTTCTGGATAGCGGCAGCTTCCTTTGTATCGAATTGTAAAACCACGTTCTTAATATTGTCAAAATATTTATGATAATAAAACGTGTCTTAATATTTGTTCAAACAATATTTTCGGTAATATCTTCAACGTCCAGATATTGCACCAATAATAAAAGAATTGATTTAATCGCGTGACCAAAAGGCTCTAGAAATGATAAATCATCATTTCTAAAGTCTTTTGACCGTCTTTTTATCCGTGTTGCCAAAAAATGATTAAATCATCATTGATTTAATCTTTTTGTTATGGCAACACAGATAATTATTATTATTATTATTGAAAGTTACTTGTTCTCTGAATATTATTACTGCTCAAATCAATATGTAAAGTTAAGAGGTCTTAAAATAGTTATCTGAACACTGTCGTTTTCCTCAGTGTGCCGATCATTAACAAATTATCCCATGTATTAAGAAACCTAAACGCCTATTTTTCTAATGCGCTTATACATAAAAACTTTACGTAAAACCTACTTAAAAAAGTCGAGAACTAAGATCTATGTAGCATGTATTTTGAAACGGTCAGGAAAGGCAAATTGGAGCAAATTAGAACCCCATATGAATTTAAATGAGCGATATCGAGCCGCGGCGGGCGAGATAAAAGAGTTTTTCGCGTTCAATTAATTAAACGGGTAATTGACGCCGCCGCAAAACGATTAAATATTAGCATTTAATTGCGGCGGTATTAAGATATAAAAGAAATCATTCTTAGTCTTCTCCTGGAATAGCATCAATATTACTATTATTATTATTATTATTATAGCAGTGGTCCGTCAGTCGGGGCAATATAGTTACATTTTGCTTAATAAACGTCGAGCAAGAGAGAAGATTACGACTTAATTTCCTCTACGAGCTGAGCGATTAAGCCATGCGATGGGCTGTTATTAATATTAACTGTGCTTTATTGTAATATGCCAGTCTATCCAAGATGGCCGACGAAGCCATGATCTCGGCTTAGTAACGTGTTTATATCGAAAATATACTTAAAATATCTCCGTATCTAAATTTGCATTTTCCAATTATAGCAACAAGGTGAATTTAACAAAATTATTGATAAGGAAAGTTATCCAACCCGGAAATTCAGAATTTCATAAAATTTGGGTAGTTTGTAGATCTTATGGAACTATGTAAAATACCGGTGTCTATTTTTACTAAAAAACGGTTTGGGGTATTTGAAAATCCAGGTTTCCTCAGTTTTTCGTTTCACATGCACTTCACATTGTTTATTGCATGTTTCTTCACACGTCCATCAAACGTTAATTGCATCAAGTTTAATGTTTTTCGGTATTCCTTTAAGAATGGTAAACGCCTATAGGTACCGACAATTTTTATGAATATCTAATAGGAAATAATTAATAAGAAATGGAGAAACTCCCGATTTTCAAAAACCGAGGGTGAAATATTGTTTTCAGCAGAAACAGAAATATTATAAGGTCTACAAACCACTCAAGTTCCATTAAATTCTAAATTTCCGGGTTGGCATTTCCTTGTGAATTCACCATCCTGTTGTCGATTAGTTTACGGTGTTTGTCGATATCTTTAACCGTTTTCAGACTATCAGCAAGAAGGTTCAAAGTTTCAATTTTAAATTCCCATTATTTTCATTCTGTTACATGTCTTAATTAGTTCTTTTTGCATCCACTCATAGCTTTTACTGTTGTCCACCTGCCAGTGATTGGGTTTTTATAGTAGAAAAATTTTCTTTCAGTTTGAAGCGCAGTAACGGTTAAACAACACTGACAAACAAAAATCAACTTCTTTTTTGTGGCATGGATAAAGCATGGCGTATATTATGTAAAATTCCGCCAGAAAGCAGAAAATAACCTTGGATTTTCTCTATCACCCACATTTTGTTTGCTGCGAAGTGTTGTGCCTTATACGGAAATATATCAAAATCGATATGTTCTTAATGTTGCACTTACTTCAAAATGTTGTCGTGGATACTTTAGGGCGACATTTGGTTTCTAGGGCATCACAGATTAATGTCCAGTAATAATCAACAACCAAACTAGGACTACATTTGCCTTGGTATCGCTTTTCCATGGTTGCAACGTCTTGGTCGAACCGTTCTTCATGTTCGTCGCTTACGGCACCCAAATTTTCCGAAAAGAAATCGAGATAAGCATCCAGAAAGTGAATTTTTAATGGCATATTACATCCCATTTCTCTGTAGGCACTAAGTAATTCCGTCGCATGATCTTGTAATTTCCAAGAAAATTGGGCACAACTGCTTTAAAAGTTCTCCATGCTCTCATTCAGCAATTTGTCAAATTCGCAATCTTTCATTTCCTTTCGTATTTGTGGTCCCACAAATATGCCCTCCTCATTTTTGCCTCACTAACTCGGAAATTTCTGTTTCCGATACAAGAGCCCTCTTTCATTCCGATCTATTACTTTAACAAAATTTTCCATTTAGCTCAATTAAATATGTAGTGGTGATAGAAATATATTTTTAGGATGAACCAGTGGTTCGTTAGTGATATTTTTTAGACTCGGAGTTAGTGCTTGACGTAGTGGCCACTCCTTCTGTATATAGTGACGATCTCGTGCACCGCTGCGTCATTCACACAGAAAACAACAGTATTTTGTATACCCCAACTGCAGTCCAAGAAGAAGCGCTATCACTAACCTGGGCAAATATGCGGTAACAGCCAGAGGGGTGGCGAGCGCATAAAAGTTTACACATAAAATAGAAGGAAAGAAATAAATTATAAATGCTGAAACACTTACCGTTTTAAAAGTCTTCCGTAAAATCACAAACTGGGTAACATCTGTTAAATATTTGAATCATTAGATATGTTTCCACAGCTGTTTCAGTCAATTAAGTACGACGTGGGGAATAAATGTTCAACATTTAGCGATGTTATATTTGCACATTTAAAATAATCTTTGAAACAACTTAATGCATTTTCACACGCACCTTCACAAATTTGTCTTAATATAAGAAAATCGGAGTTTTTCTCTAAAACACTTTCAAATTTTCGTATTACACACCAATTTGTTTCGCCTTCTACAGCGTATAACTGTGCGTGAACATCATTCACAATTTGAACAGAATCCACTAGCGATATCGAAACATTTTGTAATTTTTCTATTAATGGTTGTGAATAGTTTGTAAATCTCTTTTAACCTGACTATCTTGAAATATTTCCTGGCTTTTCTTGATTGCCTTTGTACTACCAATCAATGCATTTACTAGTGGAAAACATGTAGGAATCGTTTGTGCCGCAAGATTTAGAGTATGGATTTTACACGTTACCTGTAAGAAGTTACCACTATGTTCTTTAAGAGATCGGCCCAAAAAACGCATGTTTGCGGCACCATCACTCATAAACATTAAAAGTTGCTTAGTTGAAACTTCAAATTTATTCAATGGGTTTAACACCACCTTTAAAATCTCATCGGCGGTACAAATTATAACTCTTTTGGAAACAAGTAGGAAGGAGGATGAGGGTCGATGTGGTTCCATTGTACGTACCATTACATTAACCACAGAATCTTTTTGATGATCTGTTGTTTCGTCCACACACAACCACACTTTTTTATCTTTCAATTCCGTTTTCTTTCTTTTTTCTATATGTTCCCGAACAAATAGCACTACATTTCGTATCGATGTCCGACTTGGTAATTTACAATCCGCATATTTATTCCAGAAGGAGGCAAATGCTTCTTTGTATAGCGAACGAAACGATAGATTACCTAAAATAGGAGTAGCACATAAATCAAATGTAAATTTTTCTTGGTCTTGTATGCCACTTTTTGCAGAAGAATGCTGTTTGCTTTCGATGTGACGTTGACAATAGCTTCTGGACTAACACATTAAAGGGATTTTACAAACTAGACATTGAATTTTAGCACCATAAAAAATTAAGTCCGGCATGTCCACTATAAAGTTTTTAACTGTGTCTGCCGAGGAGATTCCATCCTTTCAATCTCGATGCTAGAAGTTCTGGCTGCGATTTTGGTAGTTTTAAATCTCGAATTAGATCATTCATTTCAGCCTGTGCATTCAGATGTGATTCTGTTGAACATTTTGATGCTTCACATAGTGGATCATTGTCGATTTCCTGTGCGAATTGTATATCATCACTTGGAACACCAGCACTTTCAGGTTCTTCTTAGTCCAAACTCCGAGATTCTCGTGGATTTGGGATAGGAAGATCGTAAAAGCGATGGAAAATAAAATCTGTGGCATGGTCTTTCGGTTCTTTCCATACCATTGATAATGCAAAGCGCATTTTACGCTTTGTATCATTTAACCAAGCAAGAATTCTAGCGTTACGTCGTTATCTACTTCAAAGGTTGTATCGTCTCGAGATCTAATTAATATATTCTTCAATACGTCGCGCATTTCACTTTCTTCATCGTTGAAAAGTATTGGACGATTATCATTTGCGACATTAAATGTCAGTATTAGTAATGGAACTACATTTACTGGATTTACTACCATTGTTGAACCAGTACTCTAATTCTCAGAGTCAGATGCAGTATTAAAAAGTTACAAAAATGACTTTTTCTTATATACTTATTTTCATACAAACAAATCAACAATTTTAAACTATTACATATTAACTATTACTCACATTAAAGATTATTGTACTTATTATAAGTATAAGTCATACTTTATCATTGTTATCATATGTATGTACAGCTGTCGTCGGACAATATCTGCCTTCATAGGTATCATTACCAACTTACAAATTCATATATCGAATTTTAAAGAATTAATAAACGCATTGCATAAATTATTCTATCACATTGATTGCGAGTCGGTAATAGAGATATCCGAAATACGTGTACACATCAAAGATAATACATTATTCACACAATATCTGCGGATTACCTTTAACATATCTTTGTTTTGCACAGGCATTGACAATTACATAAAGCGACGTATCGTGAGGCAAGTTTTATCCTTTTCTAATAATTATTTTACAAAAAGTAAAGTACGTTTTTGAAATTGCTTGATGGGCTGTATAACATCCACAATATGGCATTTGAATAGGTTCATTCGTGAAGGCGTGGGGGAAGGCACCAAAAGGAAGTTTACAAGAGTAGGATATCCCATCCAGGGACACGTTGTATATGCACATCATTGTCATATACAACATTGTTGTATTCTATTTATTACAGCTGTAATAGCAGTATATTAAATCGGATTAATTTGCATTAATAAAAAACGGACAGCATGTTATATTACACCTATACATATAAGCACACATAATTTTTAACATAATGAGGAATATTTCACTAAATAATTAAAGCAAAAAATAATTCATTAAAAAAATCAATTTATCTCCCCTTGCCGCTTCGCTTAATAAATCATTTTCCGACCGCATATGCACCTATGGAGGTTGTACATCATACATTACCTACTTGACATGGAATATTCATACGTACATACATATTTAACACACTTTCCTAGCCCTCGAATACATCGTTTTTAAATGACTCGAGTGCGCCCTCGTATAGGAACATCAACCACAAATACAAACTATACCATCACGCTCTTAGTCTGTATTAAATATGAATGTAGACAGCGCATTTATTAAACGGCACCCTTTTTATGTAAGCAAGTAAGGACGGTCCTCTACGAAAATCCCGAACATTTATAAAATGCCTCCTAAATGACAGATGCAGTTACGGATGTTGTCGACAGTGAATAGAGCAGCGCAAGGGATTTCCATTGTCGGCCGTTGTCACCCCGGTCTCACAATATCTCTATTAGCCATTGTGCCCACTCTATTAACTTACAGTTAAGGACCCATTGTGTTCCCGATTCGATGGGGCCCACTACGTACACATAATCCGTGCATGTATATTTTGAAGTATCGCTTAATAATAAGCGATTTTTAGTTTAGGCGGAAATCAGATGATTTCGATTTGTATCGTGCTCTATTTTTTTGGAGTGAATAGGAAAAGTGACAAGCGATGATTTGTTTTACGGGAAAAAAAATCATTATTCTAAGTTGGTTAATTTAATTACGGTCTGTAGGTCTGGGAATGCCCTAGACACTCTTTCGACAGCTTAAATATAAATTAACCCCGATTATTTACGTTTTTACACGAATTAGATTTAAAAATAGAAAAACTAACCCCAAATTGTGACGTTTCAATATAAACTCTGTAGTTTTTTTTTAGTATTTTTAAGTAATCAACTCTCACTTCGTAATTAACGTTGAATTTAAACACTAGACACATAAAAAAACAGCCAAACACGTGATGATACAACGGTAGTTAGAACTACAGTGATTGATTGAGTTGGCAATTACTATTTAGTTGGTAGGTCACTTAATGTGCTAAATTCAGTACAGTTCATATTCAGTGGCATGCAAATAATTTTTTAAGCATAAATAGTGAAATGTAATGTATAAATAAACATAACCTCGACACAGAGGTGGATTACCCATAAGGCAAATTAGGCACGTGCCTAGGGGCCCCGGGCCTCAAGGGGCCCCCGGCTCATTTAAGGTTATATACCTAATATAGATTTATTTTTACAATAAAATATATTTTACAATAAAATTATTTAGGTAAGTACAAATTTCAAAAGTCTAATAATTTTCTTAGGCTCCCTCCTGGATTTTTTAAAATAAGCGTATTTTATCAGTTAATTTTTGAAACTCTACCGGTCTACCACGCACTGCTCGTACGTGCAATCCTCCGATCTCCACGGACGTCAGCTCGCAAGCATGCTGTTGCACTGAGCATGTCAAGTCACTCAGTACGCCGTATTTCGCACGAACAGCTTCATTTTCACCCATACAAGATGGTGACCGTACAGGAAGTGTAATCGAGGGACTTCGAAAACCGTGTAAACATTTGTCGGCAGCTTCTTAACGACATTCCACCTACCGATAATGTCTTGTTCAGCGACGAGGCTCATTTCCACCTCTGCGGCAGTGTAAATCGTCAAAACTTTTGCTATAGGAGTGATGCAAACCCAAGGGAGTTGCACGAAAGGCCACTACACAGTCCTAGGGTAACCACATGGTGTGCCATAAGCAGTCATGGAATCATTGGTGCCAATTTTCTTGAAGAGGGAGAAATGACGGTCACAGTCACATCTGATCGGTACATTGACATGTTACAGAAGTTTTTGGGACCAAACGTGAATGATCTTCAACTTGCCAATGTTTGGTTCCAACAAGATGGAGCGACAGCTCACACGACCCGGCGATCAATGGAGGTTTTGAGGCAAATGTTTCCTGGGAAGCTCATTTCAATGACGGATGACGTTCAATGGTCGACTCGATCAGCAGATCTAAACCCTCGTGACTTCTTCCTCTGGGGTTATCTCAAGGCTGAAGTCTACAAACACAGACCCCGCACTTTGATGGCATTGAAGGCGGCCATTCGCCAAGAAATCCAGCTCATACGGATAGACGTCTTACAACGGGTGACGGAAAACTATCGGCTTAGACTTCGGAATTGCACTGACAATGGTGGTCGTCATTTATTTGTAACCTTTCTTCGAGTTCTGCGATCAACATTATTAAATGCTTCTATTACCGCATATTGCAATTCTTCAACACTATTATAGTTATTGCACTTGGTACATTTTATTTTTGATAAACCCCCATAGGAAGAAATCACATAGGGTAATATCCGGGGATCTTGTCGGCCATGATATATCACTGTTTGTAGCTATGACTCTATTCTGATGTACCAAATTTAAATAATTTATTATATTGCGCCCGTTGTTGGAACCAAATATTATTTAATAAAGCTAAGGGAATGTCGTCCAGCTTCGCTTCCACCTCTTCAATAAGTAGCTGTAGATATCTTTCTGCAGTGAGAAAGCCATTGTAAATAATCGGTCCAACTAGCAGGTTATCTATTATGCTGAACTACACATTAAAACCGAATCTAACTTGGTTATTTCGCTGTACAACAATATGTGGATTTTCCAGGGACCAATAATGATTGTTTCTGCCATTAAAAATGCCAATATTAGAAGAATTTGTTTCATCAAACCACAAAATCTTTTTATAAAATTCAGGATTCTCATGAATTTCAATTTCCACTTCTCTTGTCGAAATCTCACCGTTCCTTTCGACACACGCAAGAACCATTTCTTCATCAAAACTATTTCTTCGCTGTCTTTGTTCACTTCGAATTTTCTTCTTTGAAAAGGCCCCATACTGCATTAAATTTTTATCAAGATTTCCGAATGTTTTTGAATTTGGTTGCCGTCTTTCGGGGAAGTCGTTCTGATATTCATTTTGAGCCCGAGCAATATTTTTATTAGAACGAATGTACGTGACGAAAATGTCATATTTTTCTCTAGTAGAAAATTCTCGTGCCATTTTATCTAAAAATAAAATATAAATCTTAGTATTACTAAAAGTTAATTTCACTTGACATAAAACAAGATTCTCGCTTGTTTCGTAAAATCAAATGTATTCCACAGCACCCTATCATTTTCTTCGCGCTGCGAAATTCCGTTCCAAAAAAAAAATAAAGTTTTTCTAACATTTGTGATTGCTTGAAATTAACATGTTATACATCAAATTATTCAGAAAAACAGCGCAAATATGTAAAATTTGGTTATAACCGTCATAAGAAAAAATTAAGTTTGATTTATTTTCAATAAATCTATTGCCAAAAAAAAATTAACTTAGCTCAATCGATTGTACATAAAAAGGTGCCTCTACAATATAAAAACAGTTTTTCATTACGATCAAAAAGAAAGAAGTTACGACCATATTTTGAAAATTGTACTTTTCAGTTTTTTTAAGATGGCGGCGTAACCATTTTAAATTCAACTGTATTGTGAATGAATTATTAAACAGCACAGAAATATGTACTACATTGTCCATTTAAACAAAATCCTATCTCCAATAATAACAAAGATTCCCATGCAATCCAACGTCCCCTGAGACACACTGTATATAAGCTTATTGGTGTGAAGGAAGGCAACAACAGCCATTTGTTGTTGTTGAATTTCAGTGTTTGCGGCAGCTGATACTTCGTGACAATTGCGGTGTCTTCTTCTCACTTTTCTTGAAAATGACAACAATTACGTTTTCGTGTTTGAAAATAAAATATACGAAGAAAAGATAAGTAAAAAAGCTATACTTTTTCTTGCTGTAATTTACAAAGACTGGGAGATATGTGTTGATTTCAACAGATAAATAGCAAACTAACTTCAGAGATGAGTTGTTTAAGACTTCAAATTCAATTATTGTATGGTACTTTGTCAATCTTTTAGTGAGCTAACACTGCCTATACTCGGTTTGCCCAACAGATGCAGTAGCAACGCCGAACATACGTCATGATCGAAAAGCCCAACATACATACTATAAATTATGAAAGTTTTGATTTAACATATGATACCTGTCATTAATGAAATTACCTAACCTTTAATATTTCTCAAAGTAAAAATGTTTTTCATTCACAATTGATAAATATGTAGAATTAGAATAAATAGTGACTTCCAAACTGTTTCTAATAGTAAAAAGTCAAGCTGAATTGAACTGATAGTGGTTGCCAATTAAATTCCATCAAAGTTGTTGTATAATTGTTTATTTCTATTATTCGAAAATACGGAATTGATGTAAACAAATAAAGGAAGAAGGACAAAAGATTTAAGTTATATCCTTATGTAATTTCATTTTCAAGCCCATTTTTTCAACTATTATGTATTTTGTATAACTAAAGAGCTCCTGCACTCATTTAAATAAATATAATCTAAAAAGGTTGTACACTTGGCCCGAGCTACTGAAGATAAGAAGCTGCAATTGTGCTTTCAAAAACACAATTCTTGGAATTGAAGGTGTAAACACTTTAACAATCCAAAAGCTCAAGCATCTCTATCATCCACATTTATTTCTCTAGGCTTCAATAGTTTTCTTTTCGCTAAGCTATTTAGAATTATACACAATATTTGATAGAAAATAGAAGAAAAATGTAAAACTATGTGATGGTCAAAAATGCCGAAAGTTATGTATATTGAGAGAAGCGTGGGATATCACTTTAAAATGAGGTTTTTACATCTGCCAACTTAAAAGTTGTATTGTGTCTAGAGACATATCCTTTCACTTGAGCCCATATGAACTCTATCGGGTTTAGCTGGCAGTGGTATGGTGAAAGTTTTAAAACTGTTTTATTGGTTTTCTCTATTATTTCGTCAACTGCATATCTTACAGTGTTAGTTTCATTTTCTTTAATTAACGCTAGCAATTTTGCTTTGACCATGTCTTCACCATACTGAATATTATTTTTTGCCAACCACGCTTGTATTTCAGCTTTACGGTTGCTTGCATTTGGTGGCTTATTTAACCTCCGATTATGGTAAGGAACATTGCTTAACACAATAATTGCATTTTCTTTTAAATTTGGAAGTACATGTTGTAACCATTCCTCAAATTTCTGTGCATCCATATCTCCATGATAATCTCCTGTCTTTTTGGATCCTTCATTTCAGCCGATATGTGCTACAATTAATCTTTTGCTCTTGCCTGAAGGATTCCTGAGTCCGGTTGATAAACCTTCCACAAATGCGTTATTAATTGATTGGTCTGTCCACACTTTGCTTACTGAGTGTCCAGCATTTACCCATGATTCATCCAAATAGTATATTGCTTTTCTATTCTTAAGATATTCCATTATTTGATGAAGGTACTCCCTTCTCCAATTAATAATTTCATCTTTTTCTTTTAGCATACTATTTTGGTTCCTCTTCTGATAACTACAAATATTAAATTTTTATGAGCACACATGTGAATTAAATATTTGCATTTTAGCTTACCGAAAGTTTAATTCCTTCAATAATGATCGTAGAGTTGCAATTTTAAAGTTTGGAAGACCTTGTTCATTTACTACACTTTTTAATAGACGGAGGTTCGTTTAAAAAAAAAATGAATGGACAATTCTTCAGATGCTATTTTTGTTTCCTCATCCACATTATCTAAAACAGACCTTTTTCGCTGGTATTTTTTCGGTGGTTGAAAGTTGTGTTGGGTAATGTATTCTTTTAAAACATTATACGCACTACATTCTCCAATTCCTAAAAAAAGAAACCACTAACCTATGGTTTTTATTAAGAAGTACTTTGGTATACCTGCTGCTATTGCTGTCATTGCAACACTTCTGACTTTGGATGTTCCAGGTTGTTTCTCATACATTTTGAATATATCTAAAACCCTCTCCTTGTCTTCTACCATAAAATGTTTTGCAACCCTCTTCGTAGGAGGCGGATTTTCCATATTTAAGAGTGGAAAGTACCTCAGAAGAAAAATAAATACTTTTCGACGAGATATAACCTATAAAAACAAATATTGTATCGACATATATTAGTTATTAAGCGCGTTTACTTACGTGTTTTATAAAAATGATGTATAAAAGATTTTTAAGAAAATATGATTTATAAAATATAAAAGAAAAGAAGTACAATAAAAGAATAAGAAAACAGCAAGAAAGTAACCAAACAACACAAGAACATAGACCCCAAATGACAATTTTGCCTATTGTAGACGACCGCGCCCATCAACCAACGGGATGCGTTATTGGAGGTATGACGTGACATGACGTTTTCGATGTCCATTGTTGCTACTGCATTTATTGGGCAAACCGAGTATAGGTACTATGTCTAACAATGAGAAAGATGGAAATTTAAACTAAAAGAATTTTGAATTATATTTCCACTTTTTTACCATATTGTAATGCATGAACAGAAATCAAGTTACAACAACGTAATAGAATGTTATATAGAAAGAATACGGTTTTTTATTGATCGCTTTATATCAAGCATATCTATAACTTATCTATAAATGTTTCTTTCGATGCATTACTAACAATTTCCGCTCAAATATCTCATTCACATCTTATTAGATGATTTATCCTTTTAGTCTGTATACATGCAGATGTAATAAATCCTCTGTTCTAGTAGTTTCTAATTGTAACTGTCACTCAATGTAATATACGAGTGCACAAGAGCGGATATACAATGCGCCCAAGGTAGGTATCTCGTATACACCTATGCTGTCGCATTCGTCGAATAAATTTTTCTACGTTAAGACAAGAAAACCAGTCGTTAAAGAGCGCGATGGCAGCTGGATTGTATGGCGAAAGGTGTCCGCAGTAATTATACGAACACAGACTACGACCACGGACCCCACACCATGATCACGCCTCGATCGACCCGGCCTCCCTTTCACGGGGGTAATTTATACCCTCTCAGGGTGGTAAATACCCCCGGTATACGGTCGTAGCACATCGAGAAAGCGGTAGCCGGACAGTTACTGGATCTATTACGGCCGATTTATAAGTTATTGCCGGTAGATGGTGTTAGGTATACGTTGAGTGAGGTAGAAGAGTCGAAATAAGCCCCTTGCTCTGTATAGGTGCCTAATTGTTACAGGAAAAAAATTATTGACAGGAAATAGAGCCAGGAATTGTGTCACTAAATTCGCCATAAACAATTATCCTCTAAATGGGTGCTGTTTTACGTGATTATGTGTTTTGGCGGTTTTCCTGTCACTTTTTTAAAGGAGGAGTTGACTTTTTTTTTGTCCCATAGTTTTGCCTTAAATTTAAAGGTTAATGCGGTTTCTTCACAAAGAAACATATCATCATGCATAATTTAAGCAACTCTTGATTCCCTTTGAAGTATAAACGCTACGTGCATTTCCAGTTGGATTTTTATACAAAGATATAGCATGAATATAATCTTTGGATCAGATTTAAGAAGCCTGTAATATTTGGAGTTATACAAAAGATATAAATAATATGGCAAAAAATGTTACACTTGCTATATAATGCTGAAATGTACCAAGCATCTTGGATGAAGTCTCGAAAGTTTGAAAATGTAATAGTTCATAGAGTTCATAGAAAAGGCTCTGGAAAAAGAGGAATCTTCAAGTAATTTTTCCCTAGTTGCAGTAACTTTTGCCGCATGACACGATTTAATTCTATTTTCTGTTATATAATTACTAATTAAAAATTAATTAATCATAGCTTCATGCTTTAGGCACAAGATTGTTTAGGCAGATTTATTGAAATTAATTTAATTGTTACAAAAAATAAATTGGAATAAAACAAAGAACATTTCTTACAACAGACACCGTATCGGTGTTAATTGTAACACTTCTGGTGTCGATTGTAAGAATTGATAAATTATCATATAACACAAGGAATGATTATATTAATATTACTAAAAGACAAAGCTAAGCCAGAAATAGTTTATATTAACTTGGAAAATAAACTTGACTTAACGTTTAACGCTTAGAAATATTAGAAATACCTTATCAAATTTAAAAAAAATAGAAAATATGAATCGTTAGTCGGAACTACAATTATTACAAATATACAACGGATCGTTATTAGTAACTTGGGCAAATATGCGGTAACAGCCAGAGGCGTGGCGAGCGCATAAAAGTTTACACATAAAATAGAAGGCAAGAAATAAATTATAAAACGTAGTGAAACACTTACCGTTTTAAAAGTCTTCCGTGAAATCACAAACTGGGTAACATCTGTTAAATATTTGAATTATTAAATATGTTTCCACATATGTTTCAGTCAAGTGAGTACGACGTGCGGAATAAATGTTTTTTAATGCCGAAAACGACCGTTCGACATCTAGCGATGTTATATTTCCATATTTAAAATAATCTTTGAAACAACTTAATGCATCTTCACACGCACCTTCACAAATTTGTCTTAATATAAGAAAATCGGAGTCTTTCTTTAAAACATCTTCAAATTTTCGTATCACACACCAATTTGTTCCGCTTTCTACAGCGCACAACTGTGCGTGAACATCATTCACAATTTGAGCAGAATCCTCTAGCGACATCGAAACATTTTGTAATTTTTCTATTCCCTCCGCTAGTCCGAAGTAATTGTTGTGAATAGTTTGTAAATCTCTTTTAACCTGACTATCTTGAAATATTTCCTGGCTTTTCTTGATTGCTGCAGCTTCTGCCGGATTGAATTTTAAAACTACCTTCTTTACTTGATCAAAATATTTGTTGTAGTAAAACGCAGCCTACAACCATGTTCCCCAGCGTGTAACAATCGGCTATGGTGGTTCAGGTAAATCAGGACATAGTTTGTGAAATAGTCGGATACGTTTCGGGGAATTTAGAAACACTGCCTTTGTACTAGCAATCAATGCATTTGCTAGTGGAAAACATGTAGGAATCGTTTGTGCCGCAAGATTTAGAGTATGGATTTTAAGAGATCGGCCCAAAGAACGCATGTTTGCGGCACGAGCGCACACATTCGACCCGACGTTCACGTTGGAGAGCAGAAAGAAGATGCGGTAACCACCTTGCACTAATCTTATTCATACCCAAACGGTTACGGAGAATTCAGCGAATACTTGTTCTAGAAATGTTAGACATCACTGCTAATTCCTTCACTTTCATACGGCGATCTGCCAATATCATTTCTTCAATAATTAAACTGTTTCGAGGCGTTATCAGTTCAATTGGCGAACCGGGGCGCTCATCATCTTCAGGGGATTCTTACCCCAAACGGAAACATTTTGCCCACTTTTTTACAGTGATATATGAAGGAAATAAATCACAATAAACGTCATCTAAACGTTGTTTAATGTGATTAGGCGTATGCCCTTCTTTTGTTAAAAATGTAATGACCGCGCGGTATTCAATTTTTGTTACCTGAGACATTTTCATGCACTAGTCACGTTGTCTGGCAGGTTACTAACAACTACTACTCTTCGAGCCGTAATGTATATAGTGTAGGCCTCGCACATATGCAACTATGAGAATGTATGGCGCCTACCTCGTATATCATATATCACTCAGATAAACTACTACTGTCAATATCCTTCTAATTCCTTTCAGGGAGTAACCCAAGTAAGTATTAAAATGTGTCCAGTGTTAGGTCCGTATGGCCCGTGTAAGTACAACAAAAAAATCACAAACCAACCCAAGCCAATCTTTTTCAAATACATATGTCAAAGGAAAAGTAAACATGCGTGTCTCCAAAATGAATTTGATATAATGCATTTGAAATCTACACCGCTCCAAATCCATAAATACTTCTGTATGGCCCGCATAACATACGATTTATTCAAATAGGTGTCCATTACAACTCCGAGACTCTTGGAGAAAAATTAATAGGGGTCTTTAAGTAAATTATATGTATGCTTAAGACACAATCGTGCCAAAGCGTTTTTATCATGAAATTTTAACGTAAACTAGATTCCACCATGTTTAGCCCCTATAATATTCCTCTTGTTTTCCTCTTTATGGCGCTCTTTTTTGCATCGCTTGCGTGTAATCGATATGCTATGTATTTAGCTTATGTATGTAGTGGATGCCCATAATAATATCGTGCTTCGACAAAAGCATTTTCTTATAGTATCTAAAACTAAAGATTATTCTTGACACATCGAATAACCGATTTCTGTTTAGCTAAATGCATATTTTTCAACTACCAAGCTTATCAATTTTCGTAGCATAAAATTTACGAATTTCTAACAAATGGAGCCAATCCAATCGCCAAGCACTGCACTTTATTTGTACCTTTTTATTAGAGCCGTATTACATAAGCATATAGATTACATAGCTGATCTGGAATAGAATTTATTCGTATCGAACAGCAATGGCGTGACCTAATCCAATATAGGCTATTGGTCGTAAACTATCCCAAATTACACCTTATGAAGTGGTAGTTATACATTCTCTATTTACTTTAAGATTTTCAGATATCGGTAGCCATGCTATAATACCTGTATTACGATTACGATAGTTTGTTCGCTTATATTCATACAACACGATCTAGATATTTTGTATTAGAAAGGGCTTTAGAAAACACAGAATGTTGTATTTTTAATATCCAGTTCAATAAGAATATGAATAATAGGCCTAATGCTGTTTTGTTTAATATTACACCAATTTGAAAGCTATTGTTATCTTCAACATTTACATCGGAAATCAGCTGTCGGTCTTAGACGTTTAGGGTATTCAGTATAGCCACCCGATTGTAATAAAAGTCCCTCTGGCGGGTGGAAGCTATTTTTCAAAAGCCACAATTTCCCCCCAGACCGATCTGCCTTGGAGCGAGGGTACTACAATATTAGTCCAGATAGCGACGACCTTAGTAGATCGAAGACAAAACAACTCTTCTTTTATTTCTCCTAATTTCGTAACTCTTCAAAATTAATATAAAATTGTCCGACAACAAACATCAGGGTAAATTCAAAGGTATTTCTAACATTATTTCGTACATTAAATGTTTCATTAAGGTACGAGGGCGAAACAAATATTAACCGGACTTTTGTTTTAGAACATTTATTGGTACAGTAAATAAAATTTTGAATACACCTTATTTTTCTATATAACCTCCTCTTTTATTCACACATGTTTCCCACCGAATCGGAAGTTTTTTAATTCCGTCATCAAAGAATGAATGTGGTCGCATCTGTAACCAATTGCGCACGAACATTTCTACACCTTCGTCGTCGTCAAAGTGATGACCTCCCAGTTCTTCTTTAAGTGGCCCAAGCATGTGGTAGTCACACGGCGACAGATCGGGACTGTAGGGCGGATGTTCCAGTGTTTCCCAATGAATTTTGTCAAATTTTTCTTGGGTTAATGTAGCTGTGTGTAGCCGAGCGTTGTCATGGAGCAGAATCGCACTTCGAATAGGCATGTCTCGCCTTTTTCGTCGATAGGCCACTTTCACTTCATCAAGCAGTTGACAGTAGTACGCAGCATCTCACGGATCGCAAGAATATTCGTCTCACTGGTGCTTGTCCGCGGTCGGCGTGCATGGGTCTCATTTTGCGCTGACTCTTAGCCAACGGAAAATTTTTTGTGTCAGTCGTAGACTTGGGTCCTTGAAAGCGTTTTTTCAGCGAACTGTGCAGTTAGTCGACGCAAAATTTCGGCAGGTTTTACGCCCTCCTGCAACAAAAATTTAATAATAATGCGTTGCTCAACAAACGTGTGCACCTCTTGCTCAGACATGATGCTACTAACAATCAATCTGCTGTAGCAAGCCGAACCGATTTACTCCCCCCCACTTTACATCTCCATCCAACATATATCAACACGTCACGTTACTCACTTCACCTAGGGAGCGTTAAAAAGAAAAGTCCGGTTAATATTTGATTCGCCCTCGTATCTTCATTTACGTCGGGAAGTTTTTGTATTTTTAGGTTTGTCATCAGGATTTGTCTATCACAGAGTCGTCTAGTTGAGTCATCTAATAGTGTTACATTCATTCTCTTGTGCTACGTCTAAAAATAACTTCATTTATCAAAAATTCCTCCTGAGATTATATTTGGGTAGATATCATCAAAATTTGCTGTGGAAAGAAACAATCGCCATCGCGATTAAAATAAAGCAGAATAGGGAAGTCAATAAATTAATTAATTCTGGTTAGACTTTCTTCGAGTTAACTAATATCGTGACTGCGGTCCCAATTTAAAGTATTCAATATAGAAATTAGAAAGTAAATTGAAGGTAGAAGAAAAGGTTGGAGGTTAAAAGGGCAGATTTCCAGTAAATGTCTTAACGAACATAGTATTTATATGACATTTTCTTAAAATCAAGGTTAGTTTACGTTTTAAATTTTAACATTCGTTAATTTCCATTTATTTATATCAAAAATTCATAATAATTGCCGAAAGAGTATCTAAGAATACTCCTAAACCCCACAAATGAGTTAAAAATTTAATTAACTTGCAAAATTTCAATTTTTTTACAAAAACCCCTGATATAAATATTTCAAATTTGGCGCCAAACGTTGGGCCAAATTTGAATATTAAAATTCGGAAGCATTATGGTACTATACATATATCTAATACGTTCTTATTAGAGATTACCTAGATGTCCTCCCTCTATCAACTATAAGATAGCTTCATAAATTAATCGGACATTACAGCTACTCAATTTCGATTGTATTGTTACCCTTGTTCTTCATTAAAATTTTTGAAGATTTTCTAAGGATTTGCTTAAATGATTATGGACGAAGCTGGCATAGTTTACACTAACTTTTTGCAGTTACTCATCATGACTCATCAATCTCTAAGAAATCTTCAATACAAGTACCAATTAAAAATATTGTGTAGTATAATGCAATATTACTACAGTAAATTATATTAAATACTAATTAAATGAAAAACGTAAGAACAGCACTAAGAAAATTGGATATGGCTTTCTTACAAAGTAAGGATACCTGCCTACACCACATTCTTGCAAGTTTTCGTCGCTGTTTGAGTATATACACTACCGGCCATAATTATTTGCCCACCTACATTTTTGCTTTGATTTTAAAAAATTATTTATTTATTGTTATTTAGGGGGTATAACTATTTACTTACAAGTAAAAGAAAGAGATCACATTAAATAATTCCGCAAAAGACTCCTCTGATACTTAGTTATCGATTGAATCTCCGAATTCCGATAATTAGGGATCCCTGTAGGGCCATAAAAAGACATTACAGGATGACAATTGCCTATTTACCCCTACTAGAATTATGAATTTAGATGTAGTGGTTATTGTTCTTTTAAACAGCGAATGTCCTTAATAAAATTATCTAAATTAGTATTCAAATGCCGAAAACAAGAGAGTTGCCTTTAGAAATCCGCACAATGATTGTTGCTTTACATGATCTAATAGACGCTTGGTAACAGCACTTGGTAGAAAATCTATATCTGTAAGCACATTTGCATCAAATCGGTATATTCCACACTTCTTAAATGCGCTTATAATGTTACTTCGAGTTAACGCCTTTTCATGAGCAATACCGACATACTCCCCTACTTTATATATAGATAGTGGTATACCTGGATGTTGCATCATCCAACTATCGACGAATGCATTATATGCTCTTGAAAACGGTTTATAAACACCCACATCTAATAGTTGTATTTAATTTGTGGAGTGCGTTAGAATAGTCAAAATTGTAGCCCCAATAGTCTTTGCCAAGTTAAGAACGGCAATCCTAAGGTGACTCTCGTGGTTGTCATATATCAGAAGTGATGGATTTTCTTTGGAGCTGTTGGAATATTTTATAAAATGCTTGAGTACTTCTAAGAATAATTTTTATTCACACTGTAATTAGGAGACATTCGGATGTCGACAAATTCAACCTGCTTGGCTTTTTTAACGTACCTAGCCAATGTCTGAAACGAGATACCTTTTGAAGCAACTACTTTTCTTAGACTCCCGCCTTCCATAACAAGATTTACTGATTCCATCATAGTTTCTTCTAAACAATTACCAATCTTCCTTTACTCCGCTTCCATATTTGATTTGAAGAAACAGTACTTCACTTTCAAAATTACAGTAATATATATGTCCAACACCGAGACACTGTCTCCCTGTAGGGCAAGGTGGGTTGTCTCACTGTTGGACAAACATGGTAGATTACCGTTCTGTTGTCAATGTTCGTGGCGTTATTTGCACTGGCACGAAACGACCGTTGATTAGTTATACATATGATAACTAGAGTTTGTTGAATATACAATATTAGTGAAAAATAATATTGTTACATTTTCCTGTCGTCTTGATATCCACTGTAGCAATTGGCAACCGCCCTGGTAAGCTGCGTAGAATTGCAACATCAGCAACGCTTCCATTGTCGATTCATTCAGCCGTCGACGGTGTTGTGAATACGTTGTCGTATACTTCGAAAATGATCGTTCGACATCCAGTGAAGTAAGATTTGCAAATGTCAGATATTCCTTTTCCTCATCTGGGCACTCTTGATTTCCAGCTATAGACCGAACCTTTTGTAAATCGGGATTGGAATGTTAAAATTGCACCAAATTTTTGAACAATATCGACTCCGATAGTGTTAGTTTTCTAGAGCGGCTTGTAAATTGTTTATGCAATTTAATGCATACCGTGCAGATAAGTGACTGCTTTCTAATTGCTCAATAGCTTGTGCAACTTCAGAATAGTTCATGGAAATTTCATCTATTTGTTGTTGAACGTCCGATTTGGAAAAAAGTTGTTGACTATCTCGAACTGCTGCAGAATCATTTGAATCAAGTTTCAAGGTGACATTTTTCACCTGTGAAAAATATTTCTGATAGTAAGATACTGCCTGGAGCCATGTTCCTCGTCGCGTTATTGCAGGCTGAGGTGGTGGTTGTAATTTCGGACACAATTGTTTGAATACACGGATGTGTTTGGGAGATTAGATGAACACTTTTTTGGTAGATGCTATTAACTTATCCACCATCGGATACTTCTTTCGAATGGTTTCTGCTACGAGGTGACATGCGTATATGAGGCATGTTATGTGAAGAAGAGTCGGAAAGCATATTTTCAACATCCTACCAGCATTGTTCAGCATTGTTGCGCCTCCGTCAGTAAGGAGCATTGTAACTTGGGTTTCTGTGATACAAAATTCTCTCAACAAATCTTTTATTATCTTGACAACGGTTTCCGCATTAGTTTTCTGAATCCTTTTACTGGATAACAACAATGAAGCTGGTGGACCATCACGTTTTAAAGGACGCGTTACAACATGAACGACGCTGTGTTTCTGAGCATCAGTTGTTTCATCCACACATAGGCAGATTTTCTTATTTCTCAACTCGTCTTTTATACATTCCTTTACTGTACCTTGCATACGTGGCAAATTGTATTATAATTGCATAGATGTTGGCAGCTTCCATGAGGGAACGTACTTAGCCCAAAAAACACGAAAGTGTTCATTAGATACTAGATGTTGTTGGATGTTGCACACACTTAAATAAAAATAAAATCATATAAAAATTGCCAGTGGAATACTGTTCTTAATTCATACATGACGTACTTTTACAAGTTTTCTACATCAACTATCGCGACTTAGCAATCGCTATGCATATGTGCAATATATGCGGACTTTATATTCTAATCCGCGAATGACTAGATTTATTCACATCGAGGAACGTTACACCTCTGGCGTCCATCTCCGCGTACTATTTGACGTGCAGCGTGCACGTACTGTAGCTTTGAACTCTCTCGCGGTATGTCGGATCGACTACGAGTGAATACCTACCCACGCGTACGCTACGGTACTGCCTCCGTACACCTTTTTAACAAACTCTAGTGATAAATGGCATGTGCCTGGTTACAAATTCAGTTAGTGGTAGGCCACTTACTGCTTTAGATTCCAAGCTCGGAGCAAAACATTTATCAATGGTTTTGGTAACCTATAAATTTGAACTTTCCGTCAAGCTGCGTTTGAAAATCAATGAAGTCCATTTGGCACCTACTGTTCATATCAGAACGTAAAATCGACTTTGAAACTACACATCTCTTTTTTTTTGTTTTCTTTTGTTGACAAACACAGGTTTATTATTTCCTTTGTGACACTTGCATATTTTAATGATGTCTGAGCCAACATTCTATCACGACCTAAATGGCAGACAGCCACATGAGCCACGTTAATCACATCGTACAATTCATCGGCTGGAAGATAGTACATTATCTTTCTTTCACTCTGTGCAATAAGTTTTTTTACGCTTCGTATAAAAAATATGGTGTAAGTTCCATCTTATCTGAAAAAAAACTGTGCGAATGTGGATTCAAACTTCTCTATCACATACGAGGGACACGCTATATATTTTGAGATGCCACAAAAGTAGAGAAGTTAGAGCTGGCAGCACTGCATTTCTAAATACCACCCTCCTTAAGTAATAAACTCTGACTGTCAGTTGAGTCGCTGCTGTCATAGAATAAACGGGGTAGGTACAATTTGTCATCGAAACATGGACTTGTCAAGAGAACATGTACGCGCAATGATTTACTACGATTTTAAGGTCGGTTTAAGTGAACAACAAAGTCTTGAATGATTGCGACTCGCATTTGGTAATGAAAGTCCTTCACGTGCAACTATGTTTCGCTGGTATAGCGAATTTAAAAGAGGATGGATATTGCTTGGTGATGAGGAACGTACCGGTAGGCCCTGTTCTTCAGTTACCGCTGGAAACATTGAGAGTGTGAGACGTATGATCGACGAAGATCCAAGATGCACCTATCAAGTGATTGGGGCAACTCTTGGTGTTGGATCCGCAACAGTAAATTCAATTTTACATGATCATCTTCGGATAAAAAGATTGTTACTCGTTGGGTGCCACACACGCTTACCGATTTCTAAAAAGCAGAGCGAGTAAGAATCGCTCGGGAAACATTGGAAATGTTAAATAATGGTGGACATTGCATTCTATCAAAAATAGTAACAGGTGATGAAACTTACATCCCATTTTACGATACTCCTACCCGCCAGGAGAGCCGCGTGTGGATCCACGAAGATGCACCAACACCAACAATGGCCAAAAGGCAAAGGGCTGTCAAGAAAGTTATGTACGCAGTTTTCTTCCGTAGTACCGGTTTAGTAAAAGCAATGAAGCTGGAAAATCAACGTACAGTCACAGCAAACTGGTACACCACAAAATGTTTACCTGCAGTTCTTGAATCAGCCAACATTCGCGGGTTAATGTTGCATCACGACAATGCATCCTCACACAGTGCATAGCAGACAGTTGAATTTTTACGTGAAAATGAGGTAAAAGTCATTGAACATCCACCCTATTCGCCTGATTTGGCCATGTGTAATTTCTGGTTGTTCTTCAACCTAAAGAAACATTTACGTGGTTGACGTTTCACGACAGAGGATGAGATAGATGAAGCAATTCATCTATTTTTTGAGAGCATTCCAAGAGATGACTGGCTTCACGCTTTTACGTTGTGGAAACTTCGGTTACAAAAGTGCATTGATGCAGGAGGAGATTATTTTGAACATAAATAAAATCATTTTCGTTAAAAGACTTGTAGTTTTCTTGTATCTCAAAATATATAGCGTGACCCTCGTATTTAAAGCTACTTTTTTTATTTTCAAACAAATTAATTAAATATAAGGAAAGCGGATTCTAAGATTCTCATAAGCTACGATGTGTATTTTAAAGATAAGGAATAATGATAATCTAGTAATACATCACAAAGTTCACTCTCTAAGAGCTCGTAAATTAGTCTCAGAGCGATTACGCTAACTCCTAAGCCTCGAACAACGTGCATAAGTCGCGTTAGCGAATGTAATTTATCTTTATACCGCGTCCTAGCTGCACACTATCTAATACACACTAGATTATAATTAACCAATTCCTGTTGCATTAATACGGCAATTAAAACTATTAAAATATATTAACGTGAATTCGTTAATAAATCAACGTTTATTACGTGTAATGATAGGTTGTGTCGGACGCGGCCGGGCGGATATTTGAATATTGCTCGGTGGGTCGTTTTTTCGTGGCGTCCGGTCGTGGCGTTGTTGGCGCGCTGTTCCCTGGAACTTATTGACATGCGTCATTGTGTTCGCGATACGCAACACTCTCGTTCTCGGTGTCTGCGTGGAAAGATGTCTAACCTATGCTTGCGTTATGTACAGTTAATTACAAAAATAGTTGTACGTTCACAAAAACTTGAGTTAACTTTATTAGTGGAATAAGCTAAGCTCCCCGAAATAAGTATATGTATTATCCTAGATGTCTTTCAAATGTTTACAGGGTCCTTTACTTAAACATTTTTTTTTCGGGTAGGTAGCTGAACTTAGAACTCTCTCACTGCTTTCTTCTTTTAATTATTTAGATTTATAAATTTTATTCCTAAAATCAGTTATATTTGATTAATTACTTATATATCAATTTCTAAGACAACATAAGTAGGTACATTTCTGCAATATCTGGACGATAATCTCGGTAACGTAGGAAACGGTAACAAATCCAAATTAATTTGATTATTCCAACCAGATGTAACAAATAAATATGGTTGTAAATAAAAAAAAATCAATTATTCAAATAAATATAAAAAATGTAAACCATTTAATAATAATAATAATAATAATAATAATAATAATAAGCTTTATGCCAACAGAGAAATTCCATTATACAACCAATTAATTAAACAAATTACAAACGAGTACAAAAAACAAGTAAGAGTAACAAGTTACAAAAAATTATTAATGTAAAGAGCAGTGACTATCCTTATTGTATGTAAAGTATCGTGAAAATATCACATTGCGAAGATATGAGATTGAAGTTTGTACAAGTCACATAAATAGGTGATTTTAAAAGAGCATTTGTTCGAGGAAACGGCAGATAAAACGTATTCGAATACCGGACACCAGAGCGTGGGATTATAAATTGTAATCTTTGAAGTAGTGCAGAGCAGTCAATGCAGCTATTACACAATTTCCAGAGAAACACCAAACCGGAGGATATGCGCCGAAAGTGAAGAGAGGGTAAATTAAATCGGAACAACAGTAACGTATGATCAATGCCTCTCGGTGGGTACACTTCGTCTTGCCGGAACTAGAGGAGTTTAGCAAATCTGCGTTGGACCAATTCCAATTGGCGTTTATGCGTTAAATAGTAAGGGCACCATATGATGGACGCGTATTCCAGACGGGATCTAACAAGAGCGTAGTACAAAGATTTCAAGGCTACCTCATTGGTAAACTCTCTGCAATTTCGCATAATAAAGCCAAGAGATCTTCTAGCCGCATGGGACATACTGATAATGTGTTGCGCAAAAGTGAGTTTGCTATCAAACAAAATCCCTAGATCCTTAATTAGTTCGACACGTTCGATGTTAACTTGATTAAGCTCATAGTTGAAAGTAATTGGCGTAGATGCACGTGTGAAGGAAATAACTTTACATTTTCTGATATTCAGAGGTAGATTATTTGATGTACACCATTTAGAAATATTTGCAAGATCGCTCTGCAAGAAGTAACAATCCTCGGAACAGGACACCTTACGATATAGCTTCAAATCGTCAGCGAATAGTAATGCATTAGACGATACACATGTACTTATATCGTTAATGAATAAGTTGAAAATCAAAGGTCCAAGATTAAACCCTTGAGGGACTCCCGAAGAGGCAATGTATTGACGAGAGCAGAAGCCATTATAAAAAACATATTGAAGTCTATTGAACAAATATGATTGAGACAGGTGCACAAACGAATCACTAACCCCAAAAGACATAAGCTTTTCAAGAGTTATTGCTATTAGAAATTATATAATATAACAACTAGAGATGCTCTCTAGTTAGTAGGAATGAGACAATATCTTAGGAACGAATAAATATTATAACATTTTGGGAACCTTACTATAAATGTCTCAAGAGACAAGGAGGCACATGTTCTCTGGTAATTTTTTAAAAAATTATATGATTCACCGTAGGTGGCGTTATCTGACTTACTTTTATAGAAGAGATTTAGTCCGAATGAGGATTTTTGTATTATTCTGCGCCCTTTCAGAAATCAATTCGAACATATCACGCTGACATTATTCGCTGCTAATATGTATGGTATATTGCATTCCATTTGCTCAATATGTGAACAACATTTAATACACACTTTATATATTATTATTTACAATAATAGGTAAGACTTTCGTTGTATCTTAAAGCCAAGTATATAAAAGAAACCTGAACTAGTACCTGAAGTAATAATTGGGCAATTTAACTTATTTTCGTTATACCTCTAATAAATATACAGTGCGGACCTAAAGCGCCCCCATGCTAACTTTTGAACGAGAGAAGCTAGCGTTTCTAGAAAAAATAGGTCGATTTCTATTTTTTCTGACTTTTGCCGCTATCGGCAGTTCAATTGTATTTCCGGTGTCATTGGAAGTGACGTCAAATTTCGTATTTTAAATAGAACTCCCTGTATACTTTTACATTTCTGGAAAGGTAATTGAAGGGCGAATCCAACGATATCACCTATGCTATACTTTAACTTAAGAAATATGACGATATGTAGCAATAAATGTTTTGGTGGTTTTTGTTGTTACGCAAAGTTGTCTAGGAAAGAGCGCTAAATCGTTTCCTATGACACCAGACTGATCTATAGAGCTCGTTGCTAAGCATAGTAATCATAACAATTGCCAAACTGTCAAATCTCAATTCCAAAAGCGTAAATTATTTTTGTTATTTATTGTTATTATGATTTGCATTTATTATACTTTCGTTCTTTATGCTCGTTATTATTTGATGTAATTTTAACTTGCTTTGTAGGTAATATATTTAAGTTTCAGTTTTTTATGTTGTTGATTTTACAATGGCCTCCGCATGGACCACGTAAGATCAAAAAAATATTAGGAAGAAGGGTTGATAAAAAGGTCCTTTTTCTCGCAAAATTCTTTTTTAATATAACTAAATAACGACCGGTTTCCGGTCAAAGCCCATCCTTAGGTTAAGCTAGAAGGATGTCATATAGCTGTATCACATTGTTTGTAAACGGAATAGTAAAAATACATAAGAAGTTGTTAGACTTAAACAAATTATAATTTAGAATTATACAGTAGTTTGTAAAAATAGTTTCAAGTTGTAACAAAGCTGTTATATTAGTAGAGTAACCTAAACTTGCGGACTCGCATAGACGTCGGTATTACGGGTTAATATAAGAATGAAAAATTCATAAATAAACTAAACCTGTAGAGAAGCAGGCACGTAGTGTCGACCTTGAATATAAATCATGTTAAACCGCGCTGAGAGAGATTTCGTTTTAGTACCGGTTGAGCTGTTGTAGAGATTAGTCGAACGGTCAAGGTTATGTACTTACGTGTCGCTTTTGAAAATATAGCTGGTGTTTGTTATGTGTTGTAGTATTATACCAAGTACATAATTAGTGTATCGTTTCATATAGAACTAATATTTACATACCTAAGAAAAAAATGCCTCGTAATAGATTTGCTATTAATGTATATAAGTATGTGTCACTTTTTCCCCATTTAAAATATGACGGTAGTGCAGTTTTTTGCTGAATATGCAATGTTCGTTTGGCTGCATTGGACAGAACTGATTGCCAGAGGCATGTCAATGGTATTAAGCATATGAGAAATGCAAGAACTGAAATACCTTATACACTATTCCTCATACACTTATTAATTATGTTTACCTCTTGTAATCTTCCGTTGTCGTTGGTGAGAAAAGCAACTTTTAAAACGTGTTGGCGACAATACGTTCCAAAATACCCATTACCCCCACAAACACAATTACAGAATCATTTTCCGCGAATGAAAGAGATGCTAGAAAATGTGTGTAAACGTTATTTGTGTTCCAAAAAAATATGGATTACCGTGGATGAGACGACCGATATAAAGAAAAACAGTATTGTGAATGTAATAGCTCGCGTTTTATCTAGCGAGAACACAGCATCTCGATATTTGTTAGCTTGCAAACGTGTTCAACAATGTACCGCGGAAAATATTCAAAAAGTGATAATGAACGCTTTGAAAAAATTTAAAATTGCCCAAGATCAAGTTGTGATGATTGTGACAGATAGTGCAGCAACGATGTTAAGTGTTGGGCGATCCTTAAAACATATATTTCCTAAGTTAATACATATAACCTGCGTGCTGCATGCTTTGTATTTAGTTGGTGAAGTTGTTCGACAACATTACGGAAACGTTGATCGGATGATTGGAAGTACTAAAGCAGTGTTTCGTAAATCTCCTAAACGTTTAAAAGAATTTCGTAAATTTTGTCCGGGTATTCCAAAACCTCCTGAACCAATTTTAACGCGATGGGGTACTTGGCTAACAGCAGCTTCTTAGTATTTGATCCATTTTCAACAAATTCAATCAGTTATAATGCGACTTAATCGGAATGAATCCAAAGCAATTAGAGAAAGTCAAAGAGAATTTCAAATTCCTCAACTTTTAGAAGATTTAACAACAATATGTACCAATTATACAGTATTACTAGATGCCATCAGAAAACTACAATGTACTGAATTGTTATTGCAGTAATCATTAGACATAGTGGAGAGTGTAAAAAATAAATTACACACATTAAATGATACGCCAGTATTATGCGCTAGTCAAAAGTTGGCAGATGTTTTAAGGAAAAATCCCGATTATAATACTTTAGAGGCCGTTTATAATAAGTGTAAGAATAGTGAACTTTTAAGTGATTTTCAAAAACAGTTTCTACTTGCAAATGTAACTTCCTTAGATGTGGAGAGATCGTTTTCTATGTATAAGAATATTTTTTCTTGTCGACGCATAAGGTTTAGAGAAGTAACTGTGGAAACATGCAATGATGCAAGTTTACAGTAGTTCACATCGTGATGCCTCTAATTTGTTGAATAATTAGCAAGTAAGTTTATTTATGAATTTTTCGTATTCTTATATTAACCCGTAATACCGACGCTTATGCGAGTCCGCAAATTTTGGTTACTCTATATATTAGTGACTAATTCCAATTTATAGAGTAACTTTTTTAGTTTATTTATTATTTTAAATTAATGGTTAATTTTTGTTTTTTTTTTTATTTGTTTTTAATATTCTTGTTACAACTTGAGGTATTCCAGGTAATATAAAATATAGGATTAATCCTATATTTACAAATTTACAAATTAAAAAAAAGAAAAAAACAAAAAATTACCATTAATTTAAAATAATAAATTAACTAAAAGAACTTATTCTATAAATTGAAATTGGTCACTAACATAACAGCTTTGTTACAACTTGAGACTATTTTTACAAATGACCATATAATTCTAAATTATAATTTAAGTCTAACAATTTCTTATGTATTTTTACTATTCCATTTACAAACAATGTAATACAGCTATATGATATCCTTCTAGCTTAGCCTGAGGATGGGCTTTAACCCGAAACTGGTCGTTATTTAGTTATACTAAAAAAGAATTTTGCGAGAAAAAGGACATTTTTATCAACCCTTCTTCCTAATATGAACAACTCGCAACGAGTCACCATTGAACATCAAGAAAATAATTTTAATATTCGATGAATTTGTGAGTGTCTACTAGTTTGAAAGAATAGATAGTATTTAATGTGCATTGTTCTACTACCTTGCTGCCAGCAAACCTAAATTATTCTCAAATTGTTTGGCAATAGCTTCTTCACGCTAGAATGTCTGAAAAGGCTTCCTCTGAACAAATTCTTGCACTTTTCCAAAAATATAAGGCAGTCCACACGGCCGAACTGCAATAGGCCTTGCTAGTGCAGTTCTTGCTTAACTGACAGCTGAATTAACGCATTTTAATTTTCACATTACCTGAATATTATAACTTCGAAATCATCGTTTCCTTTTTGACCTTTTGAAAATTGTTCTCATTCTAAAAAATACTAAATTTTTAAACGCAGATGTCAGAAGTTCTATTTTATACACTTTGAATCCTAAAATTAATTTACCTTATTTTCTCAACTATGAACTTCAAACTGGGTACAAGAATAGATACACACAAAATACAAAAAAGGAACACAGACAACTAGGTCTTAATTACTAAACGGTACTACTCCACGTTTTGCATTAATTAACTGTTTTTCTTATCATAAAATATATTTTACACCATTTAATTTTCTTATAATTAATTGATAACCATTAGCGTTTAGGCACTCAGCGAAGAAATTATTTACGAGTAACTTATTAAAACATTTACAGTTACTTACTTCAGACCCCGACAAATTTAATTACTTGTTTATCCGATAAGTCCTAATTTATTATATAAAATAAAGATAATTTCCTTATAGCCTCTTTAGTTGAGATTCTAATAAGGAATCAACAAAATACCACGTCTAAATGTCATAAACCGTGGACTAAACTCTCTAATTTATTAATTTATTTAGGAACTTACCTCGTTTCACATTTAAACATCATCGCCCATAATCTGTACTCAAATTAAAAGCACCGGTTTACAACAAGTTTATTAGAGATATCTGGAAAAAATCGTTTCGTAATGAAGGATAGATACTAGTCTGCCAATTATGAAAAATAATTTTAAATTAGGAAGGTATTTTTAGAAAAATATTGAAAATTTGATATCATTTTTGTTTTTTACTACAATATAGTGTAATGTTATAATTTACAACATCGAACGTAGCTGTCGTTAGGGGTACGTATAGTGAGTTCAATATGTCCACTCGTTCAACGTCAAAATCCCTCTGGCGGCTATGAGCTCTTTCTCAGTAACTCCAACTCCTTTTATGGCCTCATATCGCTGGAATGGGGAAGCTAGGAGATTATTTTAAGTCCAGTCAACGACAATCATGGTAGAACGGATAAATAACTTGTCTTCTGTTAATTTTCTTCACAACCTAAATCTTCAATTTTCGTGGAATATTTTCCTACAAGAATTGAAAACATAAATTCACTTGCACCTTTGAATGAATATCGTTCGTCAAATAATCGTCGTGTTTGTCAGAAGATTTTAATATTACACAGTTGTTGGTGGTGTCAAATGTCATAGAGTTGCGTAGATTTAGTCTTCCAGATGCGTCCCTACATGGAATGTATTATGCTATTTTAAAAAAATAAGAATATTAATATCGGAAGTTTATTATCAAATTATATTGCGAATGGTATAGTTATCCAAATTAGCCGTAATTAAACAATCGCTATCGCGAATGAAATAAAGCAATGAGGGCACGCTAATCAATTTCTCACTTTTAGCCAAAATATTTATCCAGGTAACACGTGTTTGGCTGTGTTCCCATTTTCTAAGTGTTTTTACTATAAAGTAAAAGTCAAGTTTGGTAATTTAAGAATACGTAGGATTCCAGTACGTAACATATAAACATAAAGTTTATATTGGAACGTCATAATTCCAAGTTAGTTTTCTCTTTTCAAGTTTCAATACTCAAAATTTCATTAATTAATATCTAGTTTAATTTATATTGCCGAAAGAGTATCAAGGAACACTCCCGGACCTACAAGCCGTATTAATTAATTTCGAAAAAATGTTTTGCTTAAATTTTTTCCTGGTTTAAAAAACGGTGTTGTAACTATTCGTGGATTCAAGGATTCATGGATCATTCAGCTTGACTTATTATTGGAGATCAATAGAATCAAAACACTTACAATGTCAATTTTTGGAGAATTACAAAAAAGTAATGTTTGAATACTATAAGCGGTACCGTCGTTTTATATTTATGAAAATTTGAGAAAAGGTGTTTATTTATTTATTCATTTATTTATTTACATTCTTACAACAAAGGGACGAAACCAAAAACATTGTAACGTAGTTAACTATGAAAATAAAGAATATATAAATGAATATACGATCATACAAAACATACAAAAGCTTCCTTTATGTGTAGTGAAGGCCCTACGGGATATTCAAGGTTTAGCGGTAATCGCCTAACTTCAAGAGCCTTTTAGTGTGTACACGATGTGTCTAAAGTATTCCACGGTTTTGATACTATCACTTCCTAAAAGTAGGAGCAATCACTCTCACCACCGAGACACCGAGGAGTTACTGCGTATATTCCGAAAATATGAATTTTGGCACAAAGGAAAATGAAAGGAATTAGTGTCAGTCCAAAATACGTTTCCAAAATAGGTTACGCTTCAGTCCAAAATAGGTTATGCTACCACTTCTCAGAGGTTCCTTTTAGTATCGCGGTTTAATATTTTTATCACATGCCAAGACAACCAATTCCACTGTGTTACTATACGACACGGCTGGTTTAAAGTGAACATGTTAATACCTTCGGAAGAATGAATTTTACGAAGAAACGGTCAAGACAAGAGTTCAAGTGTATCATTAGTTGGTGCTATTGTTGTTACTATAGAGAAAGCCGCAAAGGTCCATAGCATGATCAACTATTTTTTCACCACATTCACAAAGAGCAATAAATTGTGAAGAGGGGTGTGCTAACATGGATATAATCTAAAATTAATATTAGGTGAGATATTTTAAAAAATCAAGTAACCAATAATTAGGTATCAATATTTGAGTACTTGCACAAGAATTTACCATTATGAGTGGTCAAGTACCATTTTTGACGTTCCTTAATTTTAAAGGGTTTTCATTTTACTTTTATCTAGAATTTACTCTTATCAAACAGACTGGTACCCCCGAGAATGTGAATGATGCTGTACCCCTTATCTATGAGCAACTTCGAAATACATTAACAATTAATCGTAATTTATTCTACTGCTTGACTTAACATTCAATTTCACTTATGATTTCTGATTTAAAATGATTCATTTTGTAATTCTTTTAGATTAAGAAACTATAGTTATATGTAGAGTTGGCCACGCGCGTCAACGGGCAGCGGCGTGTTTCGATTAGGCCTCGGGTTCCACTAGAGCTATTGTGTGTAGATGTTTGCTGTCGTAAATACTTTCGCCTAGTTGTTAAACAAAAATAAAATAATGCGTGCTCAAACACTTACCATTTTAAGAGTCCTCCGTGAAATCGCAAAGTGAATAGTGTCTGTTAAATATCTGCAACATTAGATATGTTTCAACAGTTGTTTCGACAGACCGAGTGCGGCGCGAGGAAAAAATGTGTTTATATGCAGAGAACGAACGTTCTACATCTAGTGACGTTATATTTGCGTAATTAAAATATTATTTGAAACAACTTAACGGTTCTGTTGACGCACCTTCACAAATATGTCTTAATGTGCCAAAATCAGAATCTTTCTCTAAAACACTTTCATATTTTTCTATAACACAAACATTTTTTGCGTCTTCTATCGCGCATAGCTGTGCGTGAACATGTTGCACTACTTGCACAGATTCCACTAACGACACCGAAGGATCTTGTAACTTTTCTATTGCCTCCGCTAGTCCGAAGTAATTGCTGTGAATAATTTTTAAATCCGTTTTAACCCGACTATCTCGAAATTTCGACTGGCTTTTCTTTCAAGATAGTCGGGTTAAAACGGATTTAAAAATTATTCACGACAATTACTTCGGACTAGCGGAGGCAATAGAAAAGTTACAAGATCCTTCGGTGTCGTTAGTGGAATCTGTGCAAATAGTGCAACATGTTCACGCACAGCTTTGCGCGATAGAAGACGCAAAAAATGTTTGTGTTTTAGAGAAAGATTCTGATTTTGGCACATTAAGACACATTTGTGAAGGTGCGTCAACAGAACCGTTAAGTTGTTGCAAAGAATATTTTACTTACGCAAATATAACGTCACTAGATGTAGAACGTTCGTTCTCTGCATATAAACACAGTTTTTCTTCGCGCCGCACTCGGTCTGTTGAAACAACTGTTGAAACATATCTAATGTTGCAGATATTTAACAGACATTATTCACTTTGCGATTTCACGAAGGACTCTTAAAATGGTAAGTGTTTGAGCACGCATTATTTTATTTTTATTTAACAACTACGCGAAAGCATTTACGACAGCAAACATCTACACACAATAGCTCTAGTGGAACCCGAGTCCTAACCGAAACAACGCCGCTGCCCGTTGGCGCGCGTGGCCAACTCTAGTTATATGTATTTCATTTGAAATTACTTTTTATTTTATTAATGAATCTGCAAACATGAGATAAGGCTTAAAAGCTAAATATGAAGAAACATATCCTTCTAAAATCAAAATTTATAGAAAAGGAGAATTTTCAAAGAATTTTCCTATTACCCTTTCACCTAACAAACAACTATACTGTTAACAATCCTTAAACTAAGAAGAAAATCTAAGAAGTAAACTATAAACTTGTATTTCTCTCCATAAATAAGCACATTATAAAAATTATCAAATTATATTTGCGATTTAAATGACAAAATTATTCGAAAGTTATAAATGGAAAAAATATATTAAAACCTTGAAACCGAAACGATAATATACAGATGCTTCCTCGTTCTCACCTTTATATAAGTATATATTATTTCCTAAACATTCTGCTAATTACCATTAGTCTCCCAGGAATCAGAGAAAAAAATTATTTATGAGACATTTATTGAAACAATATTTACAGCTATTAATTTGTAAAGGTGACAAATTTTATAACTAAACCAACTAATCTGCAGGAATTTATTACTGTATTACATAAGCTGTGTAGAAATAAATCATAGCATAGAATCAAAATGATTGCTTCTAGATCTTAATTAGAATTTATTTCCGTATTAAATTTATTAACAATTTTTTTAATGTGACAAGTTTCTAAATTCTAAACAAGAACTTACAATCGATGTGCAACAGATCAAAGGACAATCATGTTTAAGATTCATTTACATTACCCACATAGAAGCTAATAAAAAGACACTAAGATATGTTTAGGAAAATAAGGCTTTAAAATGTGTTGTGAAAGGGAAAATGCTGCAATAGTAATAAAGACAAAAATCATGGGAATATTTCTACTATCGAGTTACTTACTGATAAATTTATTGATACCAATTTCAATATTCATACAAAAAAAAAATTAGCATCGATTGCAGTTAATAAAGCAATGCTTTGTTGACGTTTGTAATTAAAATATACAGGGTGAATCGGGAAGAACGAACCAAACTCCAAGAGTGTATTGTACACGTGAACAAACTCATATGTTCTTTTCCGATTTTCATTTGTATTTAAGTTATAGCGTATTTACAAATAAACAAAATGTCATACAATAACATTTTTTAATCATGGCATTCCTTTAATAAATGTTCAAAAATACAGCCGTTAACCTCTAAACATTTTATGCTCCGTCGAGGAAGGGCGGGCACCTGTTGCTCTTCTGATTGCTTCATGTCTTTCTTTAATATCGGCTGCAGTATTTGAATTAATACTTCCCTACTGTCGACTTTTACTTTGTAAAGGATCAATGCATGGATATTTTGATTTTATTTAAGATGTATTAACTCGAAAACAAACGATAATTTGGATTATTTACAAAAACGCTAGTTAAGATTTCTTAATTAGGCTGTAACTTGAAAGCAAATGGAAATCGGATAAAAATATATGATTTTTTTGTCGTGTACAAGACATTCTTGGAGTTTAATCGGTTCCTCCCGATTCACCCTGTATTGGGGTTCTAAGCTCTAAGCATAATGCGTTTCCCTTGCTTCACTATTTTACTTTCTTTATTATATCCATCAACATTTTTCGAATATAATTGCACTTTTCAACAACGCCATATGTATAAATACAATGATCTAAATCAGGTATTGCTAAATTGTTAAACAAGCAATATGTTCAGAAGGTGAAATTTTTTTTTGGAGACATAAACAAACAGAATGTTATACAAAGTATAACTATTGTTATGTTAAATATTTACTTCGACTACGAAAATATCAGCTGCCAATCCAAAACGTATAGGGTATTCATTATAGCCACCCGATGGATATGAAATTCCCTCTGGCGGATAAAAGCTATTTTTCGCAAGCCACTATTTCAACTAGCCTTGAAGTGTGGGTATTAAATAATTTATATATAAGTCCAGATAACAATAAACGTGGAGAAACGGTGAAGGTATTCCTCCTTAGTTGATAATCCTATTTTCGTAACTCTTCAAAATTAATGTAAAATTCTCCTAAAACAAACAATAGGGTAAATTCAAAGATATTTCTAACATTATTTCGTACATTAACTATGTTTCGTTAAGGTATCTTCGTTTGTAGCAGTAAAATTTCGTATTTTAGGGTTTGTCTATCATAGAGTCGTCTAGTTTGAATCATCTAGTAGCGTCACTACATTCATTCTCTCATGTTACGTCTAAAAATAACTTTATTTATCAAAAATTCCTCGTTAGATTATATTTGGGTATATATCATCAAAATTTGTTGTGGAAAGAAACAATCACCATCGCGATTAAAATAAAGGAGAAAAGGGATGATAATAAATTGATCAATCCTGGTTAAACTTTCTTCGAGTTAACTAGTATTTTGGCTTCGGTCCCAATTTAAAGTATTTTTAAGTTCAAGGTAGAGGAAGAATTTGGAGGTTAGAACAGGCAGATTTCCTGTGAATGTCATAAGGAACTTAGAGTTTATATGACATCTTCTTGAAATCAGGGACAGTTTACGTTTTCAATGTTAACATTCGTTAATTTCCATCTATTGACCTCAAAATTCATTAAAAATTTTACCGAAAGAGTATCAAAGAATACTCCCGGATCCCACAAAAGAGTTAAAAATCTAATTAATTTACAAAATTCCTATTTTTTTCAACAATTTCCCTGAGATAAAGCATTACACTGTATACTGATACAATTCAAATAAAATGTATACAAGGTTTTTCAAAACGCAACAAAAACAATGTGTTCACATTAATTCATAAAGTAAATCTGCATCAATATAGCTTAAGTTTTCAATGTCCTTTCTGCAATTGATGGAATCAAAACACTTATTAATGATGCACATCTCCAAGAAGCACTAGTTAAAATAGTTTTGTGACTATTCTGTGTGTTTAAGGCGATTGAAAGAGATTCTTTGCGAGCCTCACTTTTATGTCCCGAGATGCGATCTAATGATCTTTGCACTGGTCTCACTTATGATCTCAAGGAAATATTTTCGACTTGAGTCCTTTGCTTAATTGGTGGAGTTTGTTGACTGAAATTACAATTTTGTACTTTCTGCTAAGTTTAAATTTCTTTGATTAGCCACTAACCACGTCATAATCTACCACCTTCTAGTCACTTTTGTTTCTACTCTATTAATCAATTTTATTAACAATAGAGAAAACACAGTTTTTCGTAGAGCTGTGTCGCTGTTTTCGTGAACTGTTATCCTCAGTATAAAAATATATTATTTATTTACGCAACTTGGGAAATGTAGGTATCGTTCTATCAAAATTGCTAACCAAAAAATAAAAACAAATTTCCTAATTCATAAAATTTTAGAATATGTTAATAAGATCTTGATTAGTTCATTGATAAATAGAGACCACCACATGGTTTCCCTAACAGTGGCGTAAGTTCGGTAGCTTCATTCAAATAAAATAAAAATTATAATAGAATTTAGGAAAATCTGGATATAATGCAGTAAACATCGTGCGCAATATGTTTACATGTCTATAAAAAATCCGGATGGGCGTGACTAAACACCTGCAGCATTGCGTACGTCTCTGCAATTGTTTCTTTGAGATTCGTCCGTTGCGGTGTAAATATCTGTTTATACGCAGAAAATTAAGGTTCGTGTAGTTAAACCAGCTTTTGAATTTGTTGAAAGGATCTGTTGGAGCACCATTATTATAATGGTCATAATCTAGTAAAATGTAAATTTTCACGTTATACATTGTTGCAGTCTTTTACAGGCTGGTAAATAAGGCTGCGGTGGTCCATGCGAATTCATTGTACGTACTAGTACGATGTCTTTAGTTTCATCTATATTTAACCACAGTCTTTAACTTTTTACGTTGGTTTTCATATAATTCTCAATTCTTTCACGCACTGACGGTAAATACCTTCGAAGCGTCGACGGATTTGGTAATTTCCACGTAGAATTGTGTTTTTCCAAAACAGATGATACATTTTTAGTTTCAACCGATATATTACATGCACTTAAAACCAAAGTTAAATGAAATGGAAATGCATTATATAGTCTTTCTCCGGTTTTTTTTATTTGTGTGTTGCACTATTTACACATTTGTGTTTTCCAACAGAATAAGCTTTTGTCACAAACTAAACATACTACTTCTTTAACATTATATTTTAAGTCTGGAAATTACCATGAAAATCTTTTTGCACTGTTAGCACACAGGCAAGTTGATGCGTCGTTAGGAATTTCAATGCATTTGGTCCGAATTACGCCTTCGCGTATTCGTAAAAAAGTCAATAAATAACTTCACACAAAAACAGCTGCTTATGTACTAGATCGTTACCTACGATATACACAAGGCCTAAGCGCTTTGACGTCAGCAGGCTGTGACGTATTTTGACATAGGCCATATAAACGTGTTTACACACCGAGACCATCTCTGTGTTTTCAATCATTTTATCCAAATTACATTGGTTTTATTTAAAAAAATACTGTGTAGTGATATTTCCATACTTTGTTGGTGATACCTGCATTGTTTTTCTAATGTTGTATAAGCGATAAAACCTTTGCTGAAACGATAAAAAGGAGGTAACCTAACTTAGCATGGCGTCGGGTGTTTTGTGTGTGAGTTACACTAAAAGAATATATTATTTATTTTTCAACAGCTACAGATTCAAGGATCGGGGAAACTATAACTGTAAGTTAAAAAAATTCTAGGCTTAAAAAATGCTATTCCAAGTCAATTCCCTTACTGTCCGTTGGATTTGATAAAAAACGTGAAGATATTATTGTTCAAACAGTTCTATATTCTTACGTTATATTTAATAAAATTATTTCTGAACACGGAGAGATGTTTTTAAATGTGTGTTTCTGTTTTAATACAATAAATTTTAAATTATATCACCGAACGAAGCCATTTTGGATACTGATGTATGTAAATGTCATATTCACAACAGTGAACGTATTGCAACAATTATAATAACTTGTTCTACAAATACCCTACTTAAAAATGATTGTGGGAAAAGTAATGATAGATTAGGAAAAACACCACATAATAGAAAAGATAGATCAGGTAAAACATCACATAATAGCAAATTAAAGATCCTGGTTAAATAGCATGTCTGTAAATTTTCTCCTGAAATTGAACAAAATTTCGAATAAAATTGCAATTACTGTATCATTTCAACCTTTGTTTCATCCAAATACATGTACAATTACAAATAGCAATAATAATTACTCGATTAAATATCCACCACAAATACATCTTTCACGAAAACGGTGCTCGGTTACTCCTTTGGTTTTTGCTTTGAAAGTTCGTTTTTCCGAAAATAAAATCGGATGGAATGCGAATCCTGCTTAAACTGGAATCCCTTCAAAACTTAAAAAGAAATGCAGAAAAAAAAAACGATTCCTTTACCGCGTAGGCTAATATCGTACATGACAATACATCGCCTAAACAATGTGACGTCATCGAGCTGTGAGGCTGGTGGTAATGACTAGACACAGCGAGAGAAACGGCGGCTAGAGGTCAATGTCTCGAATCTCTCCCTCGTACGCCTAGGGTAGGGAACCCAGATTGGTGATCTTTATTGATTAAAGCTCTCTACTGTTAAAAATGAAGACAATTTGATCGAAAAATTAAAATCGTACCGACAACCGACAGATATAAATATCCAATCGCCTGGAATGTTGTCGTAAATTCTAGATATGTATGTAATAATATAATAATGAGTTGACAAGTGTAGAACCAATTTCAGCGTGTGTAAATGAAAAAAGTACGTATATTAATATATTTAAGTAATTAAAACAGTATTAATCACAAACCGGTAAAATATATTTTTTAACTATTCAGTTTAATTAAACGTTTTCCTACTAATAATTTTTTTTTTTGCATAGTTAATTTATTTTCCAAATAATTAATTACTAACTATTAGCGTTTGAACGATAAGTGAGGGAATTATTTATGAGGAAATTATTAAAACAGCATTTACAGTTACTTAGAAAACGCGACAGGTTTTGATATCTTATTTAGTATAGGCATTCTAAATTTATCGCTTTATTGCATAAAATAAAGAGGCGTTGTTTGGAAATTTTTAAGGTAATAGATTTTGTCACCGAAGCGATCATAAATTCACAATCATCAATCTCCATAATTTATTCAGAACTTCACCTTATTTCGCAACAAAAACATCATCGATTACGCCTAACCAATTTAGAAACACCGTTCTATGAGTAAACTTATTAATTAAGTCCAGTTTCTAACTTCTTTCTCTTTAGTTTTTCTGCTACAAAAATACACGCACATATGTCTATTGAGAAGGTAATAAATGACGTGTTTATTATTTTTTTTCTTCCTAACAAAGACGGATTTTATTTTTATTAAGCATCAGGTGCGTTTTATCACATTATCATTACAACGTCAAGCGTACGGTATAACACAGTTAACGTCAAAGGAGAAATATAAAACTCCCATTCATCTATCCATCTCATGCTTACGTGCAATACAATAATTTATATTAATTGTCGTAAAAATAATTAACGATGCCGGTCGATTTCTATATTTTACGATGTTTTAGGAGTATTAATTTATGACGGTCAAAAACCAGCGCGCTGACGGAAAGAAAATGAATTAATTTTTAGGAACCGTTGTTAAGGTCGTTGGCTGTAGATATAAAAGTCCACAGTTGAGATCATTACAATGAAAAGAAGGATTTTATAAGGCCCGGGTAATAAAATTAGTAAGGTCGTGTTATTTTCTACGACGTACCTGTATAGTTTAAAAAAACTATAAAAAGGATAGATAACATTAAGATGTTTATACAAAGACTAAAGAAAATTGACTTAATTAGTTAAAAATGTTTAAACCTTCTTCCTGGAGAAGTATTTTATGAAAAAAGCAGTCTTGGAGAAGGTTAATGTCTTAGAGTTGAGCTTGAGTTTTTTGCTTAATTTTAGTAATTTTCACAATTTAAAATTACCAGGATTGTCAACCCAATCTAGCACACCACTTCTAGTGACTCATTACTAAAGCTGGCCACGAGCGGTACCGCGCAGTAGCGTAGAGTCGACCAGGCCTCGCGTTCCACTAGAGTTATTCTGCTAATAGAGATGTTTGCTGCCGCAAATAATTTCGCTCATCTTTTAAATAAAAATTAAATAACACGTGCTCAAACACTTACCATTTTAAGAGTCCTCCGTGAAATCACAAAGTGGATAATGTCTGTTAAATATCTGCAACATTAGATATGTTTCAACTGTTGTTTCGGCAAAACTAGTACGGCATGAGGAAAAAATGCGTTTATATGCAGAGAACGAACGTTCTACATCTAGTGACGTAATATTTGCGTAAGTAAAATAATCTTTCAAATAACTTAACGATTCTGTTGACGCACCTTCACAAATGTGTCTTAATGTGCCAAAATCAGAATTTTTCTCAAAAACACTTTCAAATTTTTTTAGAACAGAAACATTTTTTGCGTCTTCAATCGCGCATAGCTGTGCGTGAACATGTTGCACTATTTGTAGAGATTCTTCTAACGGCACCGCAGGATTTTGTAATTTTTCTATTGCATCTGCTAGCCCGAAGTAATTGTCGTGAATGATTTTTAAATCCATTTTAACCTGACTATCTTGAAATTTCAACTGGCTTTTCTGGATAGCGGCAGCTTCCTTTGTATCGAATTGTAAAACCACGTTCTTAATATTGTCAAAATATTTATGATAATAAAACGCGGCCTGCAACCATGTTCCCCAACGAGTTAGAATAGGTTCTGGTGGCTCTGGTATACGGGGACACAGTCTGTGAAATTCGCGAATACGTTTCGGTGATTTGACAAATACTGCTTTGGTATGCGCTATTAAAGCGTCTACCTCAGGATAACATTTTCTGATACTATCCGCCACAAGATTGAGAGCATGAATTTTACACGTAATGTGTAATAAATTAGCAGAATGCTTTTTAAGAGACCGGCCTACAGAAAGCATGTTTGCAGCACCATCACTCACTAACATCAAGAGTTGGTTTGTTGAAAGTTCAAACTTGTCCAATGTATTTAACACTAACTTTGAAATTACTTCGGCAGTGCACTGTTGTATTCGTTTGGAGACTAATAGAATTGAAGGTGCCGATTGATGAGGTTCCAATTTGCGTGCCATTACATTAAGAACAGAATGTTTCTTCCGATCTATTGTTTCGTCGACACATAACCACAATTTTTGATCTTTCAACTCCGATTTTATTTTTTGTTCAATATGTTCGCGCGCAGATGGCACAATTCTTCGTAACGTTGTTCGACTTGGTAATTTGCACTCCGAATAATTATTCCAAAAGCAGATAAATGGTTCCTTGTCTAGTAAATTAAACGGTATATTACATGCGATAAACGTAACGCATAAATTAAATATACATTTTTCATTGTCTCGTGCGCAATTTCTTTTTGAGACATGCTTTTTACTATTTACGTTTCGTAGACAATGTTGTCCGGACCAACACATTAACGGGATTTTACAGATTACACATTTAATTTTAGCACCTTCATATATTAAATCTGGAATTTCTGCAATAAATTTTCGAAGTTTGTCCGACCGCGGTCGTTTTGCTGACGAAATCATAATTTTTCTAGGACAGATAAACAATTGCGCAAATGACCGGCAGCGAAAATGTCCGTACTGCTCCGCAGACGAAGTAATACTACCGTTCCTCTCGGTCCGAACTGATTCTACGCCGATGCGCGGTACCGCTCGTGGCCAGCGTTACTCATTACTAAGGTTCGACAAACGAGTCCAACGTCAGAGGCGTATCGCGCAAAAGTAGGTACGTAAGATACAGTATTATTAAAAAAATAATATACTCTTACCTTTTATTGACGTCTTGACGTTTTGGGGCAGTCGTATTCGGCAGTAGTAGTCGGAGTGGACATCAAGACGTCAATAAAAGGTAAGAATATATTATTTTTTAATAATACTGTATCTCACGTACCTACTTTTGCGCGATACGCCTCTGACGTTGCACTCGTTTGTCGAACCTTACTCATTACTACTCATTAGTAGAGTTGCTTACTCGCGCCAACGGGCAGTGGCGGAGGTTCGATACAACCCTCAATATAACTGCAAGTCTCAACCAGATCTGTTGTGTATACAGGTACGCTGCTGTAAATACTATTTCGTAGTTCTACGTTTGTTTTAAAAATGTTGCCTACGTTGCGAAAACGACCAATGTTGGACAAAATTACAGAATTTACAGCAGAAATGCCTGACCTAAATTATGGTGACGTTAAAATTCAATGTGTAGTTCGTAATATCCCTTTAATGTGTTGGTCCAAAAGAGATTTTCTACGTCACGTAAATAGTAAACAGCATTATTCAAAAAAAAATTGCACACGACACTATGGCAAATTTAAATTTAATTTATGTGTTACCTCTATTGCATGTAATCTACCGTTTAATTTGCTAGACAAGGAAGCATATGTCTTCTTTTGGAATAAATATTCGGACTGCAAATTACTAAGTCGGGCATCGTTACAAAGAATTGTGCGATCTGCTCGTGAACATGTTGAAAAAAGAATTAAATCGGAGTTGAAAGATAAAAAACTGTGGTTCTGTGTGGACGAAACAACAGATCGTAAAATACATTCTGTGGTTAATGTAATGGTACGTACAATGGAATCACATCAATCGTCACCTTCAATTCCATTAGCTTCCAGACGAGTACAACAATGTACTGCCGAAGTAATTTCAAAGTTAATGTCAAATACATTGGAAAAGTTTGAACTTTCAACAAACCAACTGTTGACGTTTATGAGTGATGATGCCGCAAACATGCTTTCTGTAGGCCGGTCTCTTAAAAAACATTGTGCTAACTTGTTGCATATTACGTGTAAAATTCATGCTTTCAGTCATGTGGCAGATAGTATTAGAAAAATGTTATCCTGAGGTAGACGTTTTAATAGCGCATACAAGAGCAGTGTTTGTCAAATCCCCAAAACGTGACCCCGTATGCCTGAGCCACCAGAACCTATTCTTACACGTTGGGGAACATGGTTACAGGCCGCGTTTTATTATCATAAATATTTTGAGAATATTAAGAACGTGGTTTTACAATTCGAACCAAAGGAAGCTGCGGCTATCAAAGAAAGCCAATCGAAATTTCAAGATAGTCAGGTTAAAACGGATTTAAAAACTATTCGGAACAATTACTTCGGACTAGTGGAGGCAATAAAAAAATTACAAAATCCTTCGGTGTCGTTAGTGGAATCTCTGCAAATAGTGCAACATGTTCACGCACAGCTATGCACGGTAAAAGACGCAAAAAATGTTTGTGTTCTAAAAAGGTTTGAAAGTGTTTTAGAGAAAGATTCTGATTTTAGCACATTAAGATAAATTTGTGAAGGTGCGTCAACAGAACTGTTAAGTTGTTTCAAAGATTATTTTAAATACGCAAATATAACGTCACTAGATGTAGAACGTTCGTTTTCTACATATAAACACACTTTTTCCTCACGCCGCACTCGGTTTGCCGAAACAACTGTGGTAAATATTTAACAGACATTATTCACTTTGTGATTTCACGGAAGACTCTTAAGACGGTAAGTGTTTGAGCACGTATTATGTTTTATTTCTAACCATTTATTTTGTGTAAACTTTTATGCGCCCGCCACTGGCTGTTGGCGCAAATTGAGCAACTCTACTCATTAGTCTTGTGAAGATAGCAGTATCCGTTTCCAGATTTCTAATAGAAGGGTTATTTCAAATGGTACTGGTACTTGGTACTACTGTCTTGTCTGTAAAACACTGTAAACAATATCGAAGAAGACGTTGTTTATTCGGTAGAAATTCTGGCAGAGTCTCAACCCTGTTTTTTTTTCCTACTAGTGATGCAATCTTCTTCTCAAGCACTAACGGTATTTAGGTGTATCAGTTATCAGTAGTTCTATTTATATTGTGACTTGGTTTTGTTATGTGTATAACAACATCGTTTCCCAAGTCTTCGCAACAACGCCATCCTTTTTACCGGCATACATTTTTCCCCCCAAAAAATAAAATGTAAAAGCTATATAACACAAAGCGCACTGCAAGCATTTTTAAAACATATTGCTGTGATGGCAAGCAACACAGAGTATCGGCACACTCGTCACCACACAAGATATTAATTAATTCGGAGGATGGAGGTCCATCGAGCCTTTAAAACAGCTGTTCCGAATTAATTAATATCTTGTACGGTGAGGAGTGCGCCGATACTCTGTGTTGTTTGTCATACTACCCCACAGTCGAAGCGAAAGGTATTTTCGATGGATTTAAGTCATCAAGCATGATGTTTTATATAAATCAGATAGTAAACTGGAGTTTTGAATTAAAAAAAAAATTATCAAATTTCGACAACAAAACTTATTTTCAAAATTTTTCGATAAAATATTAGCTTCAAGTTAATATAAAACTATTTCAACGAAATACTGAAAAGCTTATATAAGTAAATCTATTTTGATTCTTTAATGTAAAATTATTATCCACGGAGCAAGATTTGAAGTAAGAAATATTTAAACGATCCAATTTGTTGTGAATCCGGTGCTGCTTGGAGCCCAAAATATCAAGAACGGTCACCGAAACGCTTCACTTCTCTGAAGAACGTTAGTGTGCAGGTACCGAAATTTAGTATTTGGCCAAAAATAAACCAGAAAGCTCAATTCAACTGAATTGAATTTTCTCGTTTATTTACAAGTGCAGTTAAAACTTTTTTATTATGTTATAACTTGAAAACAAAAAGTCGGATAAGAACAAACGAGTTTCTTACATTATTTTCACGTGTACAATACACTCCTGGTGTTTGTTCCGTTCCTTCCGACCTGCCACACACGTTACCTTATACACGTTGACTTAGGCTTCACCGGGATGCGAGGTATATTGTACGTAGCGCGATCTGGCATCCTTGCATTTATCCCCGCCTGCCAGCCTCGCCTCGCGCAACTGTTGTAGCCTATCTGACACACCCTTTGTCTTTCTGTGCGCTTGTAAGGTTCTAACAAGAGGACATATAACAAGAGAATACAACCACAGAGAAAAAAGCACGAATTTTTGTTCTTTTAGAGACGGGAGAGTTCTCACAACGTGAAGTTGCACAAAAAGAGGATGTATGACATCAAACTGTTCTGAGAATCTCGAAATTAATTAAGGAGAATATTCCTAGTACATGTAGTGGTAGAACATTCTGTGTCGGTAAATGCAAAACAACTGTAAGAGATGATCGTCACATAGTAGAAGTGACTAGAGAACATCGTTTTTTATCCACTAAAGGTGCTCATAAAATTCTTAGTATAGAAGGTATACAAATATCAGCTCGAACACTCCGTGGGCGTCTTCATGAAGCTGGCTTACCTGTATAAGCAAATATTTTAGTAAAATGCTGATTTTTCAAAATTTTCAGCCTATGGTAAGAAACATATTGTATGCCAAGTAAGTACTTTTGCGGTCTTAGACACCTTTGACCGCAAAACTGCATTACACGTTCCTTGTGACATAAATAACCATTACTGTAGATTATTTCTTTATATAGAAAATAGAAGCTTAAATGTAAGTAAGGGAACTATACAGAAGTAAAATAAAATAGTTTGGACACTTTCTATTGGTATTTTAAACGGATTGAAGGAAATAAATCAAAGCACAACGTGTTATCCACTTACTTTTCAACGGAAAATAAATGACTTCATGAATTTTCTAAAATTACTCAAACAGTGAATTTAGGAATAAGAAGTACAACATGTTTTGCCTTTGTCTTTTAGAGTGGAATATGTAGAAGTAGTTGTAAATAGTGGTTGCTATTCAAAAAAAAATTAGTTGAATATATTCGTGATTGGACTGAATTTTGGGACCACATCGGTAATCAAAATTCCAAACCTGATTACCTGATTTACATAGCTCATCCCAATTAAAAAAAAGATATTGATATTTAAATTGAAGTGTACGCCTATCCGAATTTTCGGTGTGCGCATGATGATGATATTATCATTGGTCTGATGATCCTCATATATAACCACAGCATCATTTTTGGGCTTAATCCCCACGTTTTTCCATACAGCCTTCTACATCTGTCTAAGGCAGTGGTTCTGTTGTTAGTTTTATTGATGTGAGAGTCCCAGGTAAGTCTTTGATCGAACTATACCCCGAGATATTTCGTTTCTTTGTTAAATGGAATCTCCACTCCTCCTAGCATAATTGGTTTTAAGCCTTGAATTATGCTTTGTAAATACGATAATTTGTGTTTTTTGGTCATTGACTATAACACTTTCCTGTTTACACCAATTATCTACTGTATTTAGGGCATTTTGCATTCTTTCTGAAATTTACCTTGTACTACTATTGCTAAGTCGTCAGCATATCCTAGGCAATGGAGGCCTTCTTTGGACAGTTTTGTTATTAGGTCGCCGACGAGAGACGCCCATTGGAGGGGTGACAATACGCCTCCCCGAGGACAACCCCTCGCTACCCTTACTTCGATATTAGCCTCCTCCAGAGACGCGTTCCTCCAGGGTGGCCCTGACAGAATCGTGAAGGGATTCTCTTTTCCTTGATTGCCTCTACTAGGGAATTTGTGGTGGCGTTATTAAATGCCCCTTCAATATATATATCATCATATATATCATTGCTATCTCCTTATCTTCTATTGACTTAGAGATTAATCTATCTCGTCTAACGCTGTGTCTGTTGATCTTCCTGGTTGGTATGCGTATTGACGAGTGCTGAGTGGTTGGCTTGCCAGCGTTTCATCTATAACATACTTGTCCACCAGCCGCTCCAGTGTCTTTAATAGAAAGGAGGACGAGCTAATGGATCTGTAAGAGTTTGGTGCTAACGAAGTTATTACCAATAAAATAAACCTCTCTATTAAAGTTGATCAACTCCTTATTCTGAACTAGAATTGATTGATATCAAGTACACTGAACCCTATAGACTGTAGGGTTAAACTTAAACGTCGAACTCAAATCAAGGATACTATACACCACACATTTGTAAACATAACTAGTATGCTATTCAATATTTACAGTTACATCTGATCATAGAATATTATATAGATATGTACAACCTACAGCCAAATAAATTGATTTAACAGTAACCGAGCTGTATTCAGGAATATTATTATCGATACGTGGCCCTTATTAAATAATTTTTGCACTGCTAGTAGTGTAGACATGCTCGCTATAACAACATATGATTATCGTAATCATTGCGCAATTCAAGCAGCGGTATTTAATTTGTTTACAGCAGTGTCTATGTAATAAAATTGTGGGTATAATTATATCGATTCGACAGCTTGTTAAGTATAACTGCTACCCGATCTGATTACAATAATTACGGCCATCTCGTAATTAAAAAAGATGTTGTCTATGTATGCGCATATACTTGCCCATCGTTTCAGCACATCTTGGCGATATCCAGGAAGTGCGATAACATGACTAGATTAAATAGAGAGTGAAATATGGTGAATGTAGGGTTAGTAAATTGAATTTTTTCTTGGAAGAAGTATTTTTATTTCTTTTTGAACTTCAAATCTATCTTATTTCTTTAATTTGTACTGTGTTGCGTGTACGAAGATACATGTTTAGAACGGGCCAAATCGGTCCCCGCAACAGAATCGGAGTCAGACGCATGGACCGCTTATTATAAATAGCGTATATGTGACTCACAGCAGACATGTGATATTTTGAAATCAATACAGCAGAGTAAAAAATCGAAGCCGACGCAATAATAATGTTTGGTAAATAGAGCGAATACATGCACACGCTGAGGTGTTTTTATTGTCATTATTTTTTTTTAGTTTGAAAACGGTATGTGTTGTAAACGTGATGTAATGAGGTAATAACTGTAAAAAGTAACCAAAGTAGTTATTCAAAAATCTGTTGTACTTAATAACGTAACAATAAATAATAATATAAAAAATAAACGGAGCTTCTTAATAAAGCGGATAGGCTTGTTGAAAAAGTTGCACCATCAGGTATGTTTCCACATTTGTCTCGGTGAAGGATGTTCGCCGCGATGAAAAAATGTACTTACATATCGTGAAAGACCGTTCCACATCTACCGAAGTAAGACAGGCATAATTAAAATAATCTTTAGAGTTATTTAGGGAACCTGTAGAAGCCCCACCACACATTTGTCTTAATCTCATGTAATCGGAATTCCTTTTTAAAACACTGTCGAACTTAGCTAAAACGCGACCACTTATTGCGTCGTTTATACCCTGTAGCAATGTATTAACTTCGTCCACGATTTGCACTGACTCTACCAACGACAATCCAGTATTTTGGAATTTTTCTATTGCGTCTGCTAACCCTTTATAATTGTAGCTAATACTTTTTAAATCTGTTTCAACAGAAGGATCTAGAAATCCTTCTGGCTCTCCTTAATAGCTGTAGCTTCAGCAGCGTCGAATTACAAAATCACAGATTTGACTTCTTGGAAATGTTGAGAATAATAAAAAGTAGTTCCAACCACGTTCCCTAACGAGTAAGAATAGGCTGTGATAGTTCGCGAATACCAGGACAAAACCTGTGGAATGCTCCAATCCGTTTAAGACTTTTGAGAAACACTTTTTTTTTGTATTTGCTGTTAATGCATCCAGCTCCGGGTAACATTCTCGAATAGTTCGTGCCACAAGATGTAAAGCATGGCTCACACTTCTCTTTAAGAGAACGGCCTACACTACACATTGTCGCTGCACTATCGCTCATGAACAACAACAGTTGACTAGTTGGCACTTGGAATTGTTGTAACGTATCCAGCACTACGGCCATAATTGCTTCACCAGTACACTCTTTTAGTCTTTTGCTAGCTAATAAAATTGCAAATTTCGGTTTAACAGGATCTAGTACTCGTACTATAATATTCAAAATAATTTTTTTTGCAATCTGTCGTCTCATCAAGACATAGCCACAGCTGTTTATCTTTTAATTGTGCTTTGATCCTATTTTCGATATCCTTACGTATATCTATTGTTCTGTCTACTGAGTAGAAAAGAGGTTGCAAACTAAAACTGTATTATTTATTTCTACATTTGTATGTGCATATATTGCATATATATCAAGACCCGCTGTATCACATATGTAAGTGTTTCAAAACTTTTTAGCCGTTAAGATCGTAGTTGCCTGTTTTGCAATTAAATTTGAAAGACGGTTGATTAAATTTTACACACTATATTTGAAATAAAATTATGTTGCTGCTTTATAAAAACAAAATTTAAAAACACGTCGCAATTTTTAAGCCAAAAAGGCTGTATTTGATCAACGACTAATAACAACTATAAGACGAATATCTCAGTTCCTTTAACAAATATTGTTTCCAAGAGTTAAAGTGATATAAAGTCCTATGTGGTATACATCAAATAAAAATCAATGTAAGACTAAAAACATTCTTCAGTCTTTAATGGTGATCCGAAGAAGAAGTTGAAAACCGATGGTGGTCGAATTCCACACCGAGTTCTTCACTAATCCGCTTCCTTTGTCGGCACCCATGACACAATTTGATCCGGTTAGTTGCTAATTATAACAGAAATTCTGAAAACTATTAACGTATTGCTTCATAAATTGGCAGTTATAATAAACAAGTCAATTAATAAATTAATTAAATAACATTATCTACTTACAATTAGTTATTTACTTATTGTATTTCCCAGAAAAAATGAAAAAAAAAGTTTTGTGTATTTACATGGTTTAATATTGCTAACAATGTGCGTAGCAGGTTAAGCATTGTTGAAAAGCAGTGTTAACACACTTTGTTAACGCTTTATAGGAACGATTCTGTGTGCAAATTCACGTAATTGTAGAAAGCGGTCCCGTCGCAGTGTGGCCAATAAGGGAATTTTTTGGAAAAAACCTCGTACTAAATTGTAGACTAATATATTTTTTTTATTATGCTTGGTAATAACTGAACTTTACTGAGCGTATAATTTGTTTATAATTTTTTGAGCACAACAATGCTGTATTTTGAATTAAAGAGAAAAATTACACAACTTAGAAGTTTGTTTATTTTTACTAAAAAAGTAGGTAAAGGAAATAAACTTAAGATACTCATTTTTAATATAAAATAGATATAGAAAACTTAAAATCGTTTTCTATAGCTTTAAAACCTATATACTACAACACAATATGTACTTATAATCTAGTTATTTGCAAAGAGAAGAACTCATAATTATCCGTGCAAGAGAAGAACTTACAATTAGTTAACTACTAATAGTAATTTATTTTAGGTTACTTAATTTTTTAACTTCTTTATTAAAACTCTAATATTGCTGCAGCTTCTCCACTAAGTATATGATAACTTTTCAGACATGGCTTCCTCAAATACGATAAATAAGGATGAGTAAAAAAGCCGGAACTTTTCATAATCTTTATTGCGAGCTTCTTGAGCTGCGACATGGATGAAGATGTTAGTGACAAGCATTTTATGCCATCCATAATTATTAATGAAATACTTCTCTGTTTCTAAAGCATAAAGTCCAACTCGTTTTGCACTAATATTCAATCCTGAAGTTATAACCTCTAAAATGATAGCAAATCTTTGAATTAACTCCACGTCAACACCTGTAGTTTCAGCGGCTATTTCAGGATCTTAGAGGAACCGACGAAATGTATTTCCGCTGTTTGAGCATTAATTTCTTCTTTAATTTTTGACTCGCAAATCCTTTTCACCGTGTGATATAGTAGTGACTGGAAGTCAACCTTTGCACCAGTATCAGTTATTTCCATCAATTCCGAGTAAGAATTTTTTTTTACTTTCAGAAAGCAGACAATAAGGAGGAAAAATATTGAATCCCACATCGTTACATGCTTTTCGTCAACTGCGCATCCAAAAACACACGTAATGCAGTATCCATACTCATATACCTTTTCCCTTCTTCTTGGATATCTTTTCGAGTTTTTTTTTAGCCCCCAATTCTATTTGCTCAGTAGAGCCAAACGACTAACAGAACTATACTGTTAGTCGTTTGGCTTTATATTTCTTCGCTTTAGTGCCGCAACCGCCAAAACTTTTTTCAGGTCGTCCGCCAGATGAAGTTCCTAGTTTACTAAGTGAATGTTCGGCCACTTCGGTCACCTCTAGATTTTTCCTTAACCAAATCTAATTAATCTGTTTAAAAACTTACTTATTTTTTTTGTGTTGTACCTACTCAAGAAAGCGCACGCCTATGCCGCGCAGAGACATTACCTCGCTTTCTTTATTAGCGATCAAGTATTTAGTGCGGTTGGTAATAATTGCGCATACCTCTTTTTAATTCTCATTATCTCCCAAAGCAGCAAAAGCAAGCAACTGAAATTTCTACACATAATAATAGAGATTATAGGGATTATATATGCTAAATATGGGTGCGGAGGCAGCCGGAGGTAGTTATTAAAAGTAGTTCTGGGTCGAAAACTATCCGAATCCACTATTCGTTTCTCGGATCCGGATCTCTTATTATTTTGCAACACAGAAAGTATTTAATAAAGAAAACATCAAATTTATATTATATGAAGAAAAACTGCAATAGTTTTTAAAATCCGTGTATTTAGAGTAATATTCACACACAATTCAAAGTTACTTTGTATTACATAGCTGTTCAATAAATCTGGTGACTATTGCAGCTATATTGTTTGATAATTACTTGACCTATTGCAGGTTTTCAGAATTTACTGCGAAACTTTACGCTACGTTCCATTTTCTCGAAAAAGTCATCGAAGAACGGGACTATATCCCCATTATCGGATAATAGATTCAATCGGATAAAGAATCAGAATTCAAGATTTGAGATAGCGCATCTGTTTCGGATAAAGGGTCCGTATCCGGGGCTTCGAATCACGGATCCGGATTCGAGACTTCAGATAACGGATCCGAACCCGAAGTTTCGGATAAGGGATTTGGATAACACCAAGACCCGGGTATCCGGATAGTAAATTATTATGTTATCGGATCCAGATAACAGCTCTAATTGAAAGCTTTGATGTATTTTTAATTTATGGGCGATTGTAGTAACGACAAATGTATTAACAAAAATTAACATTTTGCTATGTATATCATAATCTTTTGCACAAATCGTAAGCTATAATAATCACTAACCTGGGCAAATATGTGGTAACAGCCAGAGGCGTGGCGAGCGCATAAAAGTTTACACATAAAATAGAAGGTAAGAAATAAATTATAAAACATGCTGAAACACTTACCATTTTAAAAGTCTTCCGTGAAATCACAAACTGGGTAACATCTGTTAAATATTTGAATCATTAGAGATGTTTCCACAGCTGTTTCAGTCAAGTGAGTACGACGTGCGGAATAAATGTTACTTAATGCCAAAAACGACCGTTCGACATCTAGCGATGTTATATTTGCTCATTTAAAATAATCTTTGAAACAACTTAATGCATCTTCACACGCACCTCCACAAATTTGTCTTAATATAAGAATATCGGAATCTTTCTCTAAAACACTTTCAAATTTTCGTATTGCACACCAATTTGTTTCGCCTTCTACAGCGCATAACTGTGCGTGAACATCATTTACAATTTGAACAGAATCCACTAGCGACATCGAAACATTTTGTAATTTTTCTATTCCCTCTGCTAGTCTGTAGTATCGATGCCCGATTAGATAATTTACAGTCCGCATATTTATTCCAGAAGGAGACAAATGCTTAATTGTCTAGTAAACGAAACGATAGATTACATAAAATAAGAGTAACACATAAATCAAATGTAAATTTTTCTTGGTCTCGTATGCCACTTTTTGCAGAAGAATTCTATTTGCTTTCGATGTGATGTTGACAGTAGCTTCTGGACCAACACATTAAAGGGATTTTACAAACTAGACATTGAATTTTAGCGCCATCAAAAATTAAGTCCGGTATGTCCACTATAAAGTTTTTAACTGTGTCTGCCATTGGTCGATTTCTCGACGTACCTAACTGCGACCTTTTTAAAGCAAACATAAGCGTACAATTACGAAATAAGTTACGACAGCCTACATATACACAGAACTACTCGCATACAGCATCGATTTAATACTGACGCTGTGAACGCGTGAAATAAATAATCGCCGACTCCGCACCACATATCTACTACACTGACTGTTACCGCTGTTTGCCCAGACTAATAATCACTAAACAGGGTCATTGTGTTAACCTTCAATTTAAATAACAACAAGAATTAGTGATAATTCCAACAAGAATAAGGGATAATTTCCGGACTTGCATTTCTCCTGAGTTTGGATGGTCATATTTTATATTTAGGCAAGAATAAAGGCCATAAAACCAAAAACCAAAAACAAATAATCAAATTCAACACTTCCCCAAACAGATTTTTTGCCGGCTTTAAGCCACTGTTCGCCGTTTCGTGGATGATGTATATTCGTCGATGTATCTTCCTACCTTAAAATAGATAATAAATAACATTGTAAGTAAATCATCATTTATTTGTACAGACGATTTCATCATAATTTCCCGCCTTAGAACTAGATCTAAATAGCATTGGTTATTCACCAACAGATGTTGCAAAGAAAACTTCGTTCTTTTATAATTAAAGAACAGTTTATATAGTCAAATCATTTTTATCATTAATGGCATTAATTTATTATATTTATTTATTTCATTTATTATTGATATGCTTTTATAATGCTTTCTTAATGAATTAAGATCAATAGACAAGACAGTTTTGATAAACAATTACAAGCATTTAAAAGGAAGTACTCTATCCAGCGCACACCAAAAAAATTCGTATCGTTTAAAAAAAAGCAAAATATAACACGCTTTAACAAAGAAACTGACTAATAGATTTACTCACATCTCTAACAACCTAATATGCAGTAAGTCCAACCTGTCACTGCAGCTATTGTCATTCACGTTTAGGGTTGGATACCGTCGACCACCAAGGGTGTTACAACCCGAATTTAAATTAAATTCGTAAAAGATTCCACCCATCTCGACGTTTTTTAACACCATACGGCCGCTCAACATCTGCTACCATTCTAAAAGAACATCGAACAAAACACATTCAGTAAAACTACTTATATCTTATATGTGTAACATCGTCATCATTCTCGGGCATTTTGGCGTGTCTACGCTTGTATTTTACGTAATTTTCTAACGCACCTTCGTATTTAGGTAAGATTGTTCCGGATAGAAAAGTGGATTTTGTTAATGACACGTAAAACAATCGCGGTTAGGGCGTTGAATATAACCACAGTTATAATAGTTCTGCGGTATCCTACGCGCTTAGGGGTCTAATGCGTGTGCGGATATGAAAGAAAAATTTCATTCTTTCGTGTCAGTTTTAACGTCTATGTTACAACTGACGCGTGTTAAATGATGGCTGGTGGCAATTCTTCTAATAACTTAATCTTTTTCGGAGTTATTCTAACTTTTGTTTCTAAGTGATTAAAGAAGACGATAAACTAATGATTTCTGTTCCTATTCCTGGTGAGAGAAAAGATTTATTAACCGCTGGCTGCTATATACAGAATGATCCAAATTATCGGGTTACTATTCTACGTATCTTCGTTATTATTGGTCCACGCGCAAAGGAATAATTACTTCTATTAAGATTATTAGGATCATTGAAAGTACACAGTAACTTAACATAGTGAGTAAAAATATCGTAAGAACACGCTATTCTTGAAATTTCAGTGTTATATAGCGTATTCTTAAAAATAAAAGTGTCCAAATTAGCTTATGATATTCTTAAATGAAGTAAAAATATAAACGAAACTTACTCCTTCTAAATCAAATTATCAAATTATCTACACTTTTGGAGGAACAACGAGCAGTGATCCGATTTTTGCGGTCAGAGGGTGTGAAAGGTGCTGAAATTCACCGGAGACTTTTCTCACAATACGGGGACAGTGCTTTATCTCGTAAAAGCGTTTTTTTGTGGATCGAAATGTTGGCCGCACGAGCGTAACACAAAAAGAGGGAGCTGGGCGGCCGTCAACCTCGACCACCGACGACAACATTCAGCAAGCTCGAGAGATGGTTACAGCAAATAAGCGAGTTACCATAGGTGAGATTGCATCCTCTTTAAACATCAGCCAGTATCATTAAAAAACATATCCATGATGTTGACAAGATGTTAGTTCTTTGGAAGTTGTTAGTTCTTTGGATGTTGACAAAAATGCATTTAATTTCATATTCACAGCTTCTAGCATTCTTTAGTGAAACCGGTATTCTTTCATTAAGGTATCTTTTACTACCAATAAGGCAACAGCAAATATTTTCTATAAGAACGAACTAGTTGCATAACATTCTAGACAACCAGCTGTAGTAAAAAGATTCAGTACTCTTGTCGTAATCTACACTTGTTTCAAATTACACAGACTAATTGTCAAATGGCATTCTAAGGCCCGCATTAAATTATAATGAAATCACCGGTGATAAAAATTCAGCTACAGCAAAATTATTAAAGTATCATTATCACTTACAATGTCCATCAGCTAATAACTTCAAGCATATTGTTACCAAACAATCATATTTGCCACTCAAAACAATAGTCCTACATTCATTTTGGCTGGGAGATGTAAGAAAAGTTTTTATTACAGAATGAAACACCGAATAAAGTGACCGGTATTGAAAATCTTAGGCCATTAGGTCTTTCGATTATCGCTATATAATCTAGAAACCTAAAGGCCAACGATTTTCAATATTGGTAAGCGTTACACAACCAAATTTTACACTGAACTTAAGTGAAAATTATTTCAGGAGTTCTTAGAATGTTAAGGAAAGTGCGGAGAGTAAGTTATGGGACAAGGCAGACACAAGGAATGATATCCAGGAACTTGTAAGATAAGATTTTAAAACAGACCGCCAGAACTGTTATGAAGAATAACAGAGTCATATTTACATTGTATTTTCTCTTCCATCAGCCGGGAAAGTGATGGCGACTGTTGTCTGGGAGCTGTATTAATCGACTATCTTAAAAAACGAAAACACAATAACGGGGGCATACTCGCATCATTAGCACAAGCTGAAGGTAGAAATTGCAGAAAAACGGCCGTGTTTAAAAGTAAAGAAGGTTTTGTTCCACCAAGACAACGCATCGTCACTTCGGCGGTCGCCATGGTAAAAATTCAGGAATTAGGGTTCGAATTGAGAGATCACCCGTCCTATTCTCCAGATCTGCCCTCGAGCGACCTCTTTCTGTTTCCCAGGCTCAGAGTTTCACAGAGATTTTCATCGAATGAGGAGACCATTACATTCGTACGCGCCGATTTTGCAGAACAAGGTGCCAACTACCATTTGGGCGGATTAAAGAGCTTCGCTGGGAAAAGTGTATGGACTTACAAGAAGACTATGATGAGAAATAAGATCGAATGTGTCAAAAAAGTACCTATTTCTGTGTTAAGCTAGAAACTTTTCAGACTACGCTCGTTTATATTTTCACCCAGAAAAGTCAATTATTTTTTTTATTTTTCTTCTCATTGTTCTTAATATTTCTGCAAACCTCACTAATTAATAAATAGTATACCAATCGTTTCAAGAAAATAAACAACTGTAGCATTACTGCGGTTATGTGCTTATTGTAAATTAAAGTGTATGGCTTAACATTTCACAAACTCAGGGATAAAAAGCTCTCTCCCTAAAATTAGGTACAGTATTCACTGGCTGACATTACCTGAGGAGCTTCTAATACTTGATCTGACCAATCAACAAAGGATTTCAATTGATTCAAAACTGATTGCACTATTTGTATATGTATTTGCTTTAATACATTCCATTCTTACAACCAAAATACTCAGAAGATTATGGATATGATTTAGTTTGCCTAAAAAATGTTCGTTCAAGCTCGTACGTGCGTATTTAGAAAGAATAAAATGAGAATCGCTTATTACAATCTACATTATATGATGTAGTTTAACCTTATCTGCGTATTGGATCGAAATTAACATGAACGCACACAAAGGATGCCACTGAGCATTACACGAACAACATGCTATCGTTCAATAATGTCAATTGTAGGCGCCACTTTTAGCCGCCAGAACGCGTTAAAAATGCATGAATACAAACAATGGCAACACTGATTAAAGCAGATAGCGTAAATGGTACGTTATTTGTTCCTGTTATTGTCTGTAACCTCCGAATCGCACATAAACCCTATTTTAGACAGCTAGAAGGTTATTTAGTTAAGGTATACACCTATAGAAACTACCATCAGATCAGTATTAGCGATACGTTCCTATCTTCTTCGTTACAATTCATTTGATAAATTGATATGTGCGCTTGATAAATGGCGACTTTTATTATTCAAAAACGATCGATGCCAGGTTCCCATATTTCGTGTGTTTTATCGGCTTTTGTAAGCGTCCAGGTTGGCTGTAATGGGTGTTGGAGTGGGGTGTTACAAGTCTGCGCATATAACTAGTGGGGTATGTTTGATTTTGTATTTGTTTGATAATGAGGGTGACTGCTTGATGATTACGTTCGTAGATGATTTATACATGCAGTATATTGAAATTTTCAATACTACGCTACTGAAAAACAATAATAGATACATATCACAGAGGTTTCTTCCGTTTACATGAAATTTTAATGGTTATACCATATTACGCTCCTTGGCTTCGTTGTTTGTGGTGAAGTAATCAATATTGTGTAATTAAGGTATTATTCAATTTACTCATGAGGAACATTAACTTCATTTTGTTTGCTACAATAAAACTTAAATAATTTGATCTAAATTAAATTAATACTATTATTAAAATGTGGCAACTGGCAGTAAGTTTAGAACAAAATTGAAGCAAAGATGATACTACCATTGTTGTCTATTTATTGAACGTAAAAATAGTGATTATAAACAGTTTGCACTTACAGAACGCCGGATTAGTTTTTTCATCCCCGCACGGAGAGAAAATGTTAAAAAGAATCAAACAATTGTGGAACAATTTACTACGATTTGTTTGAGAATATACGACTGGATACAATTTGCGCAAATCCCTACTACTCGATTGTGGTTAGCGGATTGTATTTCTATTAAATGCATTATTATTGTAAAAATTTAGTCAATCATCTGTTACAAAGGTTACCACAATAGTGTACAAGTTTTAGTTACATACGTTGTAAAAAAAAACGGAACAATATTGTTCAAAAGATTATATTGTATAATACAACATGTATGCAGTGTTCCTATAATTATAATGGTTGAAAGAACAAGTAAAACGCATTAAAAAAACCATTCTTATGTTTTCGTATCTCCAACAGCTTCCCAATTTACAGGTAGCCACGAGAATGTTACCAACACCTGTGCTGTTTCGCACATATATGATTAGTCTGGGCAAACAGCGGTAACAGTCAGTGTAATAGACATGTAGTGCGGAGTCGGCGATTATTTATTTCACGCGTTCACAGCGTCAGTACTAAATCGATGCTGTATGCGAGTACTTCTGTGTATATGTAGGCTATCATAACTTATTTCGTAATTGTATGCTTATGTTTGCTTTAAAAATGTCGCAGGTACGTCGCGAAAACAACCAATGGCAGACACAGTTAAAAACTTTATAGTGGACATGCCGGACTTAATTTTTAATGGCGCTAAAATGCAATGTCGAGTGTGTAAAATTCCTTTAATGTGTTGGTCCAGAAGCCATTGTCAACGTCACATCGAAAGCAAACAGCATTCTTGTGCAAAAAGTGGCATACCAGACCAAGAAAAATTTACATTTGATTTATGTGTTACTCTTATTTTATGTAATCTATCGTTTCGTTTACTAGACAATGAAGCATTTGTCTCCTTCTGGAATAAATATGCGGACTGTAAATTATCTAGTCGGACATCGATACGAAATGTAGTGCCATTTGCTCGTGAACATATAGAAAAAAGAATGAAAACGGAATTGAAAGATAAAAAACTGTGATTGTGTGTGGACGAAGCAACAGATCGTCAAAAATATTCTGTGGTTAATGTAATGGTACGTACAATGGAACCACATCGACCGTCATCCTCCTTCTTACTTGCTTCCAAAAGAGTTAAAAATTGTACTGCCGATGAGATTTTAAAGGTGGTGTTGAACTCATTGAACAAATTTGAAGTTTCAACTAAACAACTTTTAATGTTAATGAGTGATGGTGCCGCAAACATGCGTTCTTTGGGCCGATCTCTTAAAGAATACAGTGGTAACTTCTAACATGTAACGTGTAAAATCCATACTCTAAATCTTGCGGCACAAACGATTCCTACATGTTTTCCACTAGTAAATGCATTGATTGCTAGTACAAAGGCAGTGTTTCTAAAGTTCACGGAACGTACCCGACTATTTCATAAACTGTGTCCTGATTTACCGGAACCACCACAGCCGATTGTTACACGTTGGGGAACATGGTTGCAAGCTGCGTTTTACAACAACAAATATTTTGATCAAGTAAAGAAGGTAGTTTTAAAATTCAATCCGACAGAAGTTGCAGCAATCAAGAAAAGCCAGGAAATATTTCAAGATAATCAGCTTAAAAGAGATTTACAAACTATTCACAACAATTACTTCGGACTAGCGGAGGGAATAGAAAAATTTCAAAATGTTTCGATGTCGCTAGTGGATTCTGTTCAAATTGTGAATGATGTTCACGCACAGTTATACGCTGTGGAAGGTGAAACAAATTGGTGTGTAATACGAAAATTTGAAAGTGTTTTAGAGAAAGACTCCGATTTTCTTATATTAAGACAAATTTGTGAAGGTGCGTGTGAAGATACATTAAGTTGTTTCAAAGATTATTTTAAATATGCAAATATAACATCGCTAGATGTCGAACGGTCGTTTTCGGCATTAAAAAACATTTATTCCGCACGTCGTACTCACTTGACTGAAACAGCTGTGGAAACATATCTAGTGATTCAAATTTGTGATTTCACGGAAGACTTTTAAAACGGTAAATGTTTCAGCATGTTTTATAATTTAATTCTTACCTTCTATTTTATGTGTAAACCTTTATGCGCTCGCCACGCCTCTGGCTGTTACCGCATATTTGCCCAGTTTATACATGATGATGCCATCCCTCCAAACATTCGACAAATTTGGAGTAAAAAGATAAACTACGGAAGACTTCCGTATTGTGAACCTGATGAAAATGATTTGACTATATAAAACCAGATGATTTATTAGAAAAAAATTAAGTTTCATCTATTGGTGTCTAGCCAATAGTATCTGGGTCTAGTGCTAAGGCAGGGAAATATTTGGTTCATGTATTTAATAAAAATAATAATAACAATTTTATTTTTGTAATCAAACCATTACAGTAAGTCAATTTTTGTTTTTTACATACAAATAAATTGCAACATAGTATGCTATGCTGATGATGTGGTCTTCATCGCAAATAGCGAGGATAACTTACAGAGATTACTGCACCGATTTGTGGAAGGGGCCAAAAGACATAACATGGAGGTATCAAAACAGAAGACAAAATGCCTCACAACATCTAGAGAACCAATGAGATGCAAGCTAGAAATAGAAGGGACAATAGTGGAACAGGTCATGAACTTTAAATATATCCAGCGCAAGAGACATACAAGCAGAAGCAACTAAGGCAGCCATTGCGTTGCGATGCTTGCGAGATGTCATATGTCATATGTCAATGGAAAACAATGTTAGAATATACAATACATGTATCAGACCAGTCTTGACAAACGCTGCTGAAACGAGATCCGAAACTAGCAAGACAAAACAAATGTTGAGAACAACAGAAATGAGAACGTAACGATGCATCGCTGGTAAAACACTGCGAGATAGGATACCTAACTCCCAAATACGAGAATTGTGTAAGACACAGGATATTATAAAGTTCGTAAAAACCAGAAGGAAAGAATGGAATGCCCATATAGAGAGAATGGATTGTAAAAGATTACCTAAAATTGCAAGAGATGAGAAACCGAAAGGAAAACGACCACCAGCTAGACCACCAAAGCGATGGACCCAAAGTTAGATTTCGTCATCCACCGAGTCCCCTCCAAATCAAACATGAAGACTTTTATCAATGAACTGAACAGGCATTGCATTAATCAAATGAAAGAAGAAGAAATAAATTGCAATAGTCAACGTGTATAAATAAAAATGAATAATAAAAGTATAAATAATAAAGTGTAAAAGTTACACAAAAATGTATATAACAAACAATGCTGTAAAAAAAAAGACAAACAAAACATACAAATGACTAGTACTCCTAGATACTATAGCACTCTCTTTCCAGTAGCATTTCCTTCACTTTTCTTTTAAAATCGGTAGAAGGAAGATCTCTCTATTTTTCTGGTAATTCGTTGTATATTTTAACTGTATAGTCCAATAGTCGAGCGCTTTTTGGGAGCTTGTCAGACGGTGGTACGGGACTCATCTCGCCACGACAACGTGTGGAATATGTGTGGTAACATCCATTAAGGGGAAATTCTACCTTATTCTGGTGGATAAAAGTAAATGCTGCCATAATGAACACAGATGGTAGGGTATTTTTTCCTTTGCGAAGGGTGTTTTACAGCTTTCTGTATGTTGTAGGTTGCACAGGATCTGACAGCACGTTTTTGTAGAACAAAGATTCTATGAACCTCAACCGATGTGCCCCAGAAGGGTATCCCTTAGCAGAGAAGAGAGTGAAAGTTTGCAAAATATACGGTTATTGCTGCTTCATGCGTTGCAATATGCTTTAACCTTCTAATAGCATAAAGAGCCAACGGCAAGTGCTTCTATGTGTTGATGCCATTTTAGGTTCGTATCTACTACAACAAATTTACTCCCGACTTTGTACAAGTGTTTGTGGTGCAGGATAGGGGATTTTGCGTCTCGTCACTGTTGATTCTTAATTTATTTGCTGAAAACCAATTTTCGGCATCAGCGATAGTTGTGTTAGGTCTTTTGCGCACACATATATCTGCTCCATCCACGCTACTTAGGAAATCATTGGTGTAAATAATAAATAGCAGGGGGCCGAGAATGAAACCTTGTGGAACCCTACATCTACATTGGTGGAAAAAGCTGGTCTTTGCACTCTATTAACTGAACCTTGTTCTCGAGGTAAGTTTGCAGTAAGTTTAAAGGTGTCCCTCCGATTTAAGTAGGTTTCGATAATAAAATCGTCTGTACAGATAAGTGAAGATATATTTATACAGAAACGTTAGGAAGTTTTATGTCAAGAGTTGCCACAATCTTATCCTGCACATCTCGACACAAAGATTGTTGGAAAAATGATACATTTACATGAAACAATACAATAGAAACTTGATCATAACTTTGAAGTATTACATGTGATAACAACATGTAATAATTAACAAAAATTTGCGGTCGGGTTACATAATTGTGTTAACGACTGCTATAATATTTTGCCTACATTACTTTAGTATATTCTATCAAGTGATTTTTTCCGTGCAGATGTTGGTTCAATATATGACATTCTTTCAAGATGTCCACAGCATCTGCTATCTCTCTAATCTTAATTCGATCATCTAGTACCATTTTGTGAGGTTTTCCGAAGTTATCATTAACATCTACTGACACAAATGACTGCCCAAGGATATTACCACAATATTTTGACGAGTAGCGCCACCTTCATGTTAAGGCTTGAAACCTCTCAGAGTACCCTCCTAGGAATATAAAGTTAATTTTAGGTACTTCCTAATTGTACATTAATTTACGCTATACTCTAAAGCACCATCTTCGGGGTTAACCTTCCTTCTTCAGGCAATAAGTGTAGTAGGCAACGTTTTAAAAATCGAAGGCTGTATAATTCAAAATTTGAAGTAAACATGTAGACATGTGGAAGCATGAAATTATAGCGAAAACGTTGACTATGGGGTTCAACCCACAAAGCGGTATAAATTACAATATGTAGTATAAATTAACATACAGTGTCACACAAAAAGTACAATCACGTGATCTTCTTAACTGTCAAATTTAACTTTTTCTTCCAGAAAATTACAAAATATAGTATTATCTTTCATATTTTTAGGAAATATCAAAAAAAGGAGTTGCTTGTTGTTTACTTTTTTGCAGCACATGAGTTTGTGCATACAATCACAATTTTCTGAACCATACTTTTATAGTAACCTATCGCACCTAACAAATACTTTAGTTTTAAATGTTGGCAACCTACTAATTTAAATGAATTTTTTTGATCACACAAGCACATACAACGTGTCAAGTTCTCTGCAAATCATGAAATTTGTGCGTTCTTTTCTGTGAACTAAAATGAGTATTTTTTAAGTGAAAATAAAGTTCAAGCGTATGTTTTGCAGCTGCGTAACTACAATGCACCGGTTACCCCTGATTGTTATTAATAGAGTTAAATAAAACTATACACCAAATTTGATAATTTTCGATTTCAAAACTTTCACTATTTTTATGTTTAATAATAATACTAGAATAATCAATCAAAACTACCAGAATGTATTGTTCACGGCCTCTTAATTAAAAATGTGCAAATTAGATTATGGAAAATACATAGTATCAATTCAATCAACTAATAACCCAAGCATTTTTTTAGAATTCGGTTCCAATTTAAGTTGGCAATTCCGGCAATAAAGATGAAATTTACATGTAGTAGTCCAAAAAATAAGGGAATATGTCCTTCACTACCAATTTAAATTGGCCGCGAAATTTAAAAATTTCTGCCAGGGAGTATTGGAGATGGAAGGCCTAACATAGTTCATTTCATTTTACTATTTAAAAATGTAGCTATTTACAATGGTTACTCTTCTATAGATGTCGACCATATTCTTAAGAAAGTCCAACGCAGGCTTTATGTAAAAAATTCCACAACCTTAATCCCAGTAGAAACACGCAATCAGAAATTTATGAAACTACCCTTCCACAGAATGCCGAAAGGCATTAGTAAAGTTTTTAGGGCACAAGATATGAACGTATGTTTCAGTTCACGTAATACACTCAAAAACATTCTTGGCAATTCGAACGATAAACCGGACATGAATGAAAGGTCGTGAATTTATAAAATGCCATCTAATGACTGTGATAAAGCCTATATTGGTCAAACGAAACGAACGCTAGATACTAGAGTCAACAAACACATCAGGTGCGACAGGTACGGGAAGACAGAAGTGTCAAGGGTAGCACAATACATAAACGAAACCGGGTATAATATTAAATTAGAAAACCTGAAATTGATTGAATGAAATTGACACCTACGAAACTATTTACATAAAAAGGAACACAAATCTGTTAAATAGAGAGAATGTACCGCTGCCTTTTTGATTTATTAGGGTACAACGGCCATATGGTTTAAGCAACGTGCTACAATGACAAGAGACTCTTTCGTCTTTCTTCGTATATTTCGCGTGTTTTAAATTTAGGGTGTAGGCGGAAGAAACACGAATAGAAGGAACGTACCGTTCTCTTGTTCCATTTTTATGAGGGTGGGATGTCCACATGTTCAGCGTTTGATGTTGTAATAGCAAAGGACCCTTTCGTCTATTTTTCCGTATACTTGGCATGTTTTAGTGTTAAGCGGAAAAAGTAGGTATTTGTAAATATTTTTCTCGAGAGTAGGAATAAACAAGCATGGTAGAATTATAATTTTTTCACGCGACTGAAGATGGGAACCCCCGAGTCCTTAAAAGCGCTGTTCCGAATTAATTAATAATTTGTGTGGTGCTAAGTGTGCCGATACTTAGTGTTGTTTGCGAAGCATATTACTTCCTGAAAAAATGAGTCCATGATACTCTTGCCATATCCTTTATATTTGTTATGGTCTCCGAGCCGCACTATTAAAACATCTAAGTAAATCCTAACTAAGCAGTATTAAATTGTTGGATATATTATTATTCTCTTTCCTGTTTAGTTAAGTTTTTAAGTCTTTCAGTCTCTCAAAATTGGCATAGTATATTATGACATTTATGATGTGCAGGTTACTTATTACATTCTTGAAGACCACAACTCTCTTATTTGTTGGTATTGATAGCTTCTACATCATATCCTTCAAGATATAATTCCACCTTTTCTGCATCATACATTCTTTTCTTGTTTTAGCATCTAAGTGCTCAAATTCAGAACATCTCAACATCTGTACTGAGCGTTTATCAAGAAAACACAAACATCACTATTACTATTATTTATTTCTTAGAATCCGATATCGATATACAAGCCTAGACATCCGCTTTAAGTACGAACACCTTATACCTGTAACCCGTAACGGAAGTTTGAATTTCTTCCTCACGGTTTCATATACCGATTCGTGACAGCAAAGGTGGTCCTTTTTAGATCAAAATTAATCATGGAATTGGGTCTTTCTTTATCGTGGAAGGTGTACATAATTAAATTAAACGGGTTTCACATTTTGAAATGATTATATTTGACTGAAAAGTTGAAAAGAAATTAAGGTTTTTTTTTGCTGCTGGCAGCCGCGAGCTATTGTTAAGGTACTTTCTAAGTGGATAAGTGTGACCACATATGTGGGTTTACGTAAGTTATAGGGTTATATAAGTTTTGACAACTTGAAATAATGCAATTCAAAATCACAAAAAATCTTATAAAGGGTGTCAATTAGGAGTAACCCAATTTGAATCATTAATTACACATACGTGGAAGCAGTTTTAAAATTTTTAATTATGTACAATCAATGAACAAATGTTCACATTTTATTTCTAAATCCTATATTAATATCACGCCCATCAACCTCTTGCGATATCAATTTGAGCTGTTTCGTATGAGTCATGCACGCACCATCGCGGAATCTCGAATATTGCTTATTTTTTTTAAATCTTCCAGATTTTCCGGTCTGTTTTGATACACTTTTGACTGAACATAGCCCCAGAGACTAAGACACCAAACGACCTGGAAGCATCTCACGCAGGACTTCCATTGACGAATTAGACACATGAGACCTCGCATCGTCTTGTTGATACCAAGTAATGTGTAATGGTAACTAAGTTGACGCATAACGTCCGTTAAAAGTGTCTGTAACATTTCCACGTATCTCTCATTAGTGACAGAAGCTGCGTTTCCTATTTCATCTTCAAGAAAATATGGCCCACCAAACAGTTACCTTTTGAGAACACTCTGGTTTCTCGAATGCAGTGCATAGATTTTCAGCAGACCAATATTGCAAATTATCCTTATTTTTTCGCCATAAAGTTGGAAATGGGACACGTCCCTCATAAACTGATGTTAATTAAGTGCTAGCCACTTTCCAAAATCCAACGGCAAAACTGTAAACATGTGTTATGGTCATTTAGAACGAGCTTTAAAGCTTTCTGCCACTTGTAAGGATAATTGTGTCCTTTGCTAATATTGCTCATACATCAGACTCATGAGAAATTCTTGTTGCGAGAAGTTGCGTAAGGATTCACTGAAATATTCTTCAATTGCATTTCTAATATGCAAGATGTTCTCTTCCATTCTTGCTCGTTTTGTCTTCTCCTGTGACTTAAAATTCTTCACTGATCCCCTCTAGCGATACTTTGTGACCAATCTTCTAATCATTTTGCCAGACGGAGCTCTAGCAATACGAAATTCATGTCGAAATCGGCGTTGCCTGTTAATTACCGCATCTTTTTTTTTAATAAACTGTTCTACACAAAATACTCTATGAGCAATCGATCAACTTTCCATGTTTATTAAAATTATAAAATATGACAGAACACCTTTGAGTGGAGCTTAGCTCAGTAGTGGTACCGACGTTACTATGTGCAAGTGAGAATTAGACAGGCATAACAGTAGAATAATGGAGATGAGGCACTTAAGGAGGATAACAGGTAAGACAAAATGGGATAGAATAAGTAACGAGTGAATTAGGAAAAGGACTGATCAAGAATCCGTAATGAAGAAAGTAACAAAAAGACAAATGAACTGATACGGACACCTGATGAGGATGCAACCAGATAAAAAATAAAAAGAAGGGTACATAAAACAAAGAATAACGCAAAAAGAAAAAGAGACAGACCAAGAAAAAGATGGATACAGCAAATAGCAGAGCTGGGAAAAATAAGAGAGAAGACACTAGAGGAGATGAAAACAATGACAGAAAATTGAAAAGAATGGAAGAGATGGAAATCTATCTTAAACCGTGATGATTGGTTTAAGATAGATCTCCATCTCTTCCATTCATGGAGAATTGTCCTGATGCAAGACCTGTAAAACCAGAATTAGGAGGATTAACGCCCTTCAAAACAAGATGAGTTGGCGAAGGACGCGTAGCGAAAGGCTAGTATTTATTTTTCCAGGAATTACTCCTTTTTAGATGAAAGATAGCCCGATATCTCTAACGCTAATTGTACAATAGATGAATGTTTTCTTTCAAGAACATAAAAGCGATTAGGCAAATAAAAACAGCGAAAGCGTCAAGGGTAGATGAAGTAGGACCCGAAATGATAAAGTACATGGGTTGCAAGGGAGAGGAAGAACTATTGAACGTATTAAATATGTGCTGGGAACAAAGGATTATACCAAAGGAACGGCAAATTGGTATCATATTACCGATCTACAAAAAAGTCAGTGCAATGGATTGTTCAAACTATAGAGGAATCACACTGCTTGGTAATTTAAATTATATGAAAGAATTTTGGAGAAAATATTGAGGAAAACGATAGAACACCAATTGGCGGATGTCCAAAGTGGATTCCGACCAAGACATATTGTACAAGACCACACCTTCACAGTGCATCAAGTACTGACTAAAAGTCAGCAAATATTTCTTTGCTTCATTGATTTGAAAAAGGCTTTTGATAGTATCAGTAGGAAGAAGATATGGGAAAGCTTAACAAACAAAAATGTTGAGAACGAGCTCATAGGAGTCATACAAAGTATCTATAGAGAAACATGGGGTCAAGTACAAACAAGAAATAGACTATCAGAGAAATTTTGAACAACCAAAGGAATCCGACGGGGACGTGTTCTTAGCCCACTCCTATTCCTGAGCACAATAGATGAAGCAATAAGAGAGTGCCAAAACAGAATTGAAATATTTGTGGTAGGATATAAAAACTTAGAGCCCATTTATCTGGAGAATTGCGCTTTTGCAGATGATATTGTGCTATTTGCAAACTCAGGGAAAAAACTGCAAAAGAATATAAGGATTTGGAATGAAGTACTTTTGAAACAGAACTTTATATTGAATATAGAGAGAACAAAGGTTATGTCAATAAGCAATAACGCAGTGGAAATAGCGATAACGGTAAAAGAAAAAGAAATTGAACAAGTAGATAACTACAAATACTTGGGAAGCAACATCAACAGCACGGGGAGATATGGAGGAGGAACTAAATGCCAGAATAAAATCGGCAAGCTGTATATATTATGCGTATCAGTAATTGTATATATTATACATTCTTAACTCATAGAGATATAACCACAAAGACCAGTATATAAAACAATGTACCTGCCAGTATTGTTGTACGGAGGAAAGAATTGGGTCCTAACTGAAAATCAACAAAAAAGATTGCAGGCGACAGAGGTGAAATTTCATAGAAGAATACTAGGAGTAGGAAGAATTGACAGAAGAGGAACTGACAGAAGAGGAACTGTCGACATTAGAAAAGACTTAAAAGTTGTGTCGGTCAGAGAACAATTGGAACAGAAGAAATTGTTGTGGTTTAGACATCTACAAAGAATGAAGGAAGACCGACAGGTGAGAAGCAAGATAGATGGAAAAGAATAGAAGAGATAAACCAAGGAGAACTTGGAACAATGAAGTGCAAGTAATTTTGAAAGAAAGAGGAAGTGATGGAAACTCAGCTGGAGAAATGACTGAAGATAGGAAGAAATGGAAGAAATTTGTTAAGAAAAAGACGACGGGGCAACTGGCAAATGAAACCTCTACACCTTCGGGTATCGAGAGGACAGGATTATGTATGTATGTAATAATTTGAAACACTTATTCACTACAATCATAGAATATAGAACACAGATTCATTCTAGTCCTTAGATCCGACGACACTTGTGCATGGCATTCGTAAAGACAAGCCGATAGTCTGTACAGCGTTTGCAGTTTGTAAAAACAACCAAATTGTCTTAAATTTAATGTGAGTCGACCGATAAAGAAAACATTTCAAATTAAAGTAGTAGGTAATTATGATAAATTTGTACAGTTGTCTCTACATCTAAAATGTAGATACGTTCATATACAAACATAGTGTACACTCTGCATTAAATGTAATTGAATTTACTTCCATCTAGTATATCGCATAGATTACATTTTACACTAAGAAATGCACTTGATTTTGCACTATTCTACACTAGATATTTTACTCATGCACTACATGAAGATTACACAACATTTTTTACTGTGTATTATTCTCCAGCGCACGAATTGAATCGAAATCATTCCTTTTTCCTTCAAAATTAACCCAAACAGAGAAAAAGTTCACCTATCCTTAAATAAATCACACGCGCATAGATTTTTCTCAAAAAGAAATCTCTTCAAAAAATAGCAACTTGCAAATATAGGCAGCGAAACATCAAAAACGCAAAAAAGAAAAAGGAAAGGGAAGCGTCTTCATCCTGCAAAGATCTCCTGCTAGCTCTTCCTCCACCATCCTGCGTTTCCATTCCCCATCCTCTCCTTTCCTCCACATCTTCCATCGGCTTCTTCTTTGCGAACGCGGCACGTCGATGATAAGTGAAACTTAACGTGAATATAAAACGTGCGCTCCGTGACGTCACAATTAGGTTTGACCGTCATTTATTTCAAAGACGCCGCCAACTCGCTCTGGGTGTTCCATTAATACATAAGATCGCCTACTCGATGGATTAAAGTGAGAAATGTTTATTGCCACTCGAAGAGCATCAAACGAAGAAGATCGTCCGTACGAACTCGAATACGGGAAAGAGACGGCGATAATTTTATAGAACGCTAACAAGTAGGGGGTTTTGGTTTTTAAATGCGGCTGCTTTATTACGTATATATGCGCGGCGTTGTTGTTGTGTTGGGAGTCGTCAGTCCTTTTCACAGATACCGCTCGAGACTTTCTGAAGAGGATATTATATTGAAGTGTGCGGTTCGGTGGATGGATAACAATGAAAGATAGATCAAAGGAACAGCGCGAGAGAGACGGCAATAGACGGCGAAGAAAAAATATGACGCGATTAAGCTGTGCAAATAGCGGCTTCTTTTGTTCTAGGCTTTTGACTTGCGCCGTCTTCGATTTTTTGTTACTTTTCTGCCTTATGTGAAGATACTTTTTATTTTGTATTTTCCTTTTTTTCCTTTTTTAATTTGGTGGACGCCAAGATTTTTATTGAATTACTTTAAGGGTGTCGGATCCATTTTCATGTCATCTTTAATGAAAGTTAAGTTGACGGTTCAACACCAAAGAATGCATTTCTTCTGGTTCCAATACAATCAATAGATTTGCCCATCTAATCTTAAGATACCCAAGATACCCAAGCTGTTCCTCTTTAGTAAAATATTTATAGATTAAATTATTCTAAGCATCATTCAATTGTATTCACCAACACAGTACCATTTATTAGCAAAATTGAAGATCAAACCTATGTCCAATAATACTTCGCTTGAAACAACATCTTAAAACGAACAAATATTTCTCTAAGTAGTTTCTTCATTACAATAATTTTTAAAATGATGTTGCGTGGTTGGTAAATATGCCTTGAGACAAGTAACTATATGACTCATTACTTCGGAATACGATAATTGTCCATTCTAAATTTGCCAGAAACATATTATTAGGTGATACATGATTACATTTCTTGTTGATAAATACGATCAAAAGACTAATTACCACCATCATGTAGCCCATTTCATTATCTTTCCTTTTCCTTTAAACACATGTATATATCTTCTTTTGCCCATCATAGCATCACGATTTATGTAGTTAGTAATGAGACCACCAATGTAAGTGAAGATTGCGTGTATCACAATATATGGAATTATTTAAAACTAAGTTCTCAGCTCTATCTTTTGTACATATTAACAGTTTGGTTTCGTATAAATATCACGGTTTAGAGGGATTGGGTTTTTCTATATTAGTTGTTTAATTGTTGGTGCTATGGTGACAGTTTTTCTAATTTCAAAAAAAGTGTCACATTGCGATTTTGATCACTGATGGCATTTTTCAAAAATTATTACAACATGCCAACGCATTAAGAAGATATCGAACAATACATGGATTGCGAAATGGGCCTTGCTCAGTAAAATCATTTCGTAGACTCATGCAAAAATTTGAGGAAACTGGTACAGTTAGCGATAAAAAGCGATCGGGTAGACTAAAGTTGGTTAAGGATAATAAATAGTTTTCTTAATTCTAGAAAACGTTTAGATGTTGTTCATAAATCAATAGTTCAGTTTCTTAAAGCAAAGCATTTATTTACTTAGAATTCTTGAAATGCATATTAGTTATATTCACATTATTAATTGCGCTTACCTTGTTTAAAATAGTACGACATATCCGCACACAATGCAGCACACATTGCACATCATGCACACATTGCCTGTGATTCTAAAAAGGCTAAGGTAGAGGTGATTATTTACAGAATAGTGTTCAAACAAAAGTGAACTTAATGTAGAAGTACACATGAAAAAAGCACCTAGAAACAATAACCACGATAATGCTGATAAATAGCTCATAGTATTGATGGAATCACTCCCGGCAAAAACAATGCGAGAAGAAAAAAACACTAACGCTTTTTTCTCCTGGCCACATTGCTGTTCATCTCTCAGTTTATGCCACTAATCTTCATAAACAGCACTGAAATATTTCCTGGCGCTACCTAGTCCCGAGAAATATAGTTATGCCGTTCTAGATAGTAGCGACAGAAACCGGAATACCGATGCCATACTTACCTATGCAATGATATAACCTTTAACGTACCACGTTTCATAAACATTTACAAAAGATACCGGTTAATGTAATATTTTTTAATTTTTTTAAATATTTACCACGTGTACTAATTTAACTATAGTTTTTTTTTAATATAGATATAATAAATAATAATAATAAAAAAGAGGATAAATAAACTTAAATATTAACTCATTAATTATTAAAATACATAAAAATATTACTATTTAATTACATTATTAAAGAAATAATTTAATTATACTGCAACATAAAAAAACTTTTTCATTACTTTATTCACTTGCTCCTAACATTTTTTTTTCTGTCTTGGATTTTCTTTATTTTCTAACCCTAAGAAAGTATTTATTTAATACAAATAACATTTCAAGAAAATTATTTTCTTATATTATACATTTGTATAGTCTTGAAATAAAATAGAGACTAATCGAGAAAATCTATTTTTAATGTTAAAACTTTACCTTAAAAGGCATAAACCATCAAAATTTGATTGCAGTCGAAAAATCACTTAAATTTTTGCAACTACGCGTTATTTTTGAAGCATTCTGAAAATAAATGCCTTAACTAGAAATCGTTTCAAATTGGCCAAATGGAAAATAGTTGAAAAAGTGTTACACGATCCATAAAAGTCTAATACCTTCATCATTCTAGAACATCTCCCAAAATATGTAATTTCAAAATCTGGGGCTGTTCACATCAAGAAAATTCTGAAACCTCATAAAGACGCTTCAAATGATTAAAACAGATAGTTCGCAAAAAAAAATTATCAATTATCAGAGACGCATGTAGTAGATACTTAGATTCGACTACAAATATCAAACAGAAACAGAACTTTCATTTCATGTAACTTACCCACTAAATTACTTACTACATTCCATGCACTTCTCTTTTCCTTGTCTCTGTCTCTTGTCTAACAATAATGTTCAAAGCGAACGTATACTTATCGCGTTAAAGTCGCGTATAGAGCAAGAAATGAAGCGGTGATTCGTCAGCAGCCATCTTGTCATATTCAACGCGTAACAAGTTAATAGATGAAGTTGAAAGCATGATGTTCGAATGTGGGATTAGTCTGTAATTTTGCGTTAAGTAATTGATGTAATACAACATCTGATTGGTGTTAGAGAATGTCTAGTCTCGTATATTAAAGTGTTATGAGAGAAAAATGTAGAACAAAATGGCGTCAGATAGTTTCTTCTTCTAGAACATCTTGAAATTTGTCTTTATTAAAAATTAAGCGGATTTATTTCTCATATGTGCTTCTTTATATCTTTCAAAGTAAAAATAAATTTTGAAATAATGAAAATGAAATATATTAACTTTTACAGTCCATGAGTCGAAATCTATAAAATCTTAGAGATTCCTCACTGGAGAAACTTAGAGAAACCATTATTTAGTTATCGAAAAATTTGTACCAAAGCTTGTAAGGCAAGTTCTAAGTTCTATAACTGTAGGCAAATGAATTTTACTTGTTAATCCTTGACGTTTAGTTATTTTTTCTTAAAGTGGCATTTTCTCTCACAATGAAATACTGGCGATACGAAAATTCAGATTTCAATGAAACTCCACAGACTGAAAAAGTACCTTGGTATAAGAGCAATTATGTTCGGAAAAAATTCATATAGGAGGCGGAGGCATTATATATATTTTCCGCAAGTAATTTGCACGATCCATGAGGCCATGTAATATCCTTCAAAAATTTTATGTCTTCTCTAGTTTCCGAGATATTTACAAAAATGTAAAAATCGTTAAAATGTTGGGCTGTACCGTTACCGCTGGTCTCAACGCTCTTCGATGACGTCACGCTCTTTAGGTGATGTATCGCCATGCACAATATTAGCCTAAGCGGTAAAGGAATCGTTTTTTTGCATTTCTTTTTTGAGTTTCGAAGGGCTTCCAGTTTAAAGAGGATGCCAGTCGTGAAGTGAGCCCAGCATCGCATCTCATTCGATTCTATTTTGGAAAAACGAAGCTTCAAAGCAAAAACCAAACACGTAACCGAGCACCGTTTTCGTGAAAGATGTATTTGTCAACTAATTATTATTATTTGTGATTGTACATGTATTTGGACGAAACTAAGGTTGAAATGATGCAATAATTGCAATTTTGTTCGAAATTTTGTTCAATTTCACGAGAAAATTTGCAGGCATGCTATTTAACCAGGGTCTCTAATTTTCTATTATGTGGTAATTTTTTATATTATGTTATTATAATTGTTGCAATACGTTCACTGCTGTGAATATGACATTTACATATATCATTATCCAAAATGGCTACGTTCGGTGATATAATTTAAAATATATTGCATTAAAACAGAACGTTTATTACACACATTTAAAAACATCTCTTCGTGTTCAAAAATAATTTTGTTAAATATAACGTAAGAATATAAAACTATTTGAACAATAAAATCTTCATATTTTTTGTCAAATACGATGGACAGTTAGGGAATTGAGTTGGAATAGCATCTTTTTTAAGCCTAGGATTTTTTAAACTTACAGTTATAGTTTCACCGGTCTTTGAATCTGTAGCTGTTGAAAAATAAATAATATCTTCTTTTACAAAGTGTAACTCATACAAAACAGCCGACGCCACAGTTTTTAGGTTACCCCGTTTTTGTCGTTTCAGAAAAGGTTTTGTCCCTTATACAACCCTAGAAAACATTACAGGTATCACCAACAAAGTTCGGAAATATCGCTACACAGTATTTTTTTTAAATAGAACCAATATAATTTGGATAAACCAATTCAAAACACAAAAAACGGTCTGAACGTGTGAACGTCCAATCTACAAATATAACCGATCGACTACCTAATGCAATATACGTCACAGCCTGCTGACGTAAAAACTGTTTGGCCTTCTTGTTTCGTTGGTAACGGCTGTACTCCAAAATCGGGCGATTTAGAGGCTAAACAAAATGCGTTGTGTTTATACCGAAGTACTCTTTCAGCCTCTAGAGTTTCATCGAAATCTGAATTTTCGGTGTTCCCTTGTCAGTGAGCTTACGTCTTTTACACAAGTTCATTCCAAAATAACACCCATAGGTAATTATTTTTAGAAACTAGCCAAAATTAGTCAACGCTTGTCATCTCTTCTTCTAAGGTTCTAAATATATCATTTCACCTTAAATTTAGTTTTTTTGACAAAGACGCATCTCCAAGAAAACATTTCATGTTATATTCGGCAACAACAGCACTAAAGCTCGCATTAAATGAAACAGTTTAACATGATGAATTCAACGTGATAAACAACGCTGTTTACTTTGGCACCCGTTAAGGTTTCTCATCGAAAAACGAAACCTGTACGTTTCGCATACGGTCTGTTGATTACAGACGAGATTAGGGAACCCTTGTAATATCTAGGACATGGAATGAGACAAAGTATCTCATCTTGAGAACGAAGAGACTTCGGCTTGCAGGCGAAAAGGCAATATGGAATGATTAAGGTGTACATATGCGCATCCACAAACGTACATAATGCGTATATAATTATAACTGAGTTAGTGGAGCTTGTTAGAGACAGAATTTGAGCGGAACACCAGCGCCAAGCATGTCCGTAGGTACTATACTTCGGGGCTTTCATCCTTTTTATTCTTGGGAAGGATGCGATGCAGTGTACGCGATATCGCATCAACACTTTTCATTTTTCCCGAGTGAAATTTATGATGTCAGATGTCTAAACAGAAAGCGCGTCTTATATGAGACGGCAAAAATTATCTCGGAATCGTCCAGCTATCTTAGGAAAAAATAAACAATTAAAATGGCTGGCGGACCGCCTAAGGTGGACGAAAGAATATCAGAAACAAATTCGTATAGTATACAATATGGGGTGTAGAATATCTTGATACAATTCTTTGGAGGAACATTGAACACATCAAAAAAAATAAGCTTTTAATGCTTTCAACTCGGGGTCAATTTTAAGGTCTTTAAGTTTATCGAAATGAAGTAACAATCTTCATGAAGTAAAAGTACTATATTTTTAAAGTAATTCTACATTGGTTAGTAGATATGTAGATACATACAGGGTCATTCACGACGATGGCCTATTAAAAGTATCTCTGAAAATAATTAAACGATCCCTTTTAAATTTTGGTGGGCGATATCATAGATAATGATGTATTTCCTAAAAATATTTTCAACTTCATGGCACTCTCGACTAAACCGGAAACGGATATCAATTTTCTTATTTCAAATGGCACACCCTGTATATTATGATTTCTTTAGACGGACCTTTCAAAGACAAGTTTAACGATATGCAATATCATAGATGTAGTATGTACTACCTTTAAGATATTACATTTTTTCTGAAAAATTTGACAAGCGCAGAGTTTAACTGAAACATCAATATCTTCTATTCGGTATTACCCATGTTATTCAGTTTTGTTAATTCTATTGGCGACATCAAATCCTTATTGCTATAAATGCGTATCAAAAATATTATACAATGTTCCAAAAACCTAGTCCAAACACTAACACATCCAATTAAAGAAAATTCCAGCAACCCCTATTGTTGAGAATGTCTACGTATTTTACTTCAAAAACTGCGGGTAAAAAATATTTTACGTCCTATAGCTAAATTTGCTCGTTCCCGAGTTATTTAAAAAAACCATGAAATCGATTATTTATTACCAATAAACAACCAGAATTGACAAGATAGGCTCTGTTCTGCATAAGTTAATGTCTAATCTGGGCAAACAGCGGTAACAGTCAGTGTAGTAGATATGTGGTGCGGAGGCGGCGATTATTTATTTCACGCGTTCACAGCGTCAGTACTACTGTACTACTGTATATATGTAGGCTGTCGTAACTTATTTCGTAATTGTACGCTTATGTTTGCTTTAAAAATGTCGCAGTTAGGTACGTCGCGAAAACAACCAATGGCAGACACAGTTAAAAACATTACAGTGGACATGCTGGACTTAATTTTTGATAGCACTAAAATTCAATGTCCAGTTTGTAAAATCCCTTTAATGTGTTGGTCCAGAAGCCATTGTCAACATCACATCGAAAGCAAACAGCATACTTCTGCAAAAAGTGGCATACGAGACCAAGAAAAATTTACATTTGATTTATATGTTACTCTTATTTTATGTAATCTATCGTTTCGTTTACTAGACAAAGAAGCATTTGTCTCCTACTGGAATAAATATGCGGACTGTAAATTCGTCGTGTCATCTCCCGGTTTGGTAACTAGAATTAGCCACGCTCTTGTGATTTAACCTTTGGACTTTTGGCTGTGGGGTTATCTGAAGTCACAGGTTTATACCGGCAAACCCGCGACCACCGAAGCATTGAAGGCCGAAATTAGACGCTGTATCGACGAAATACCGCCACATGTATGCAACACCGTTATTGAAAATTTCGCCAAAAGAGTACACATGTGCCAGCAAAGCCGTGTCGACGATTTACCAGATGTGTTGTTCCATTCATAATTCCCAAATGTCTACATTATAACTCAATAAATATCTCGATACTTTGCTACAGAAAACCATGTTTTATTGAACCTTCAAATATTGCGCTCTTATTGAAACAGCCTTTATATACTTGTAATGAAATACTTGTTTTTTTTTGTTTTAAGCATTTCTTAACTTGATTCAAAAAAGTCTTGCGGAAAATTCGAAGAAAGGGATTCTTAATATAATGGCCACTACACAATATTTTCTTGAGGATAGTAAATAGTTTTCTTAATTCAAGAAAGCGTTTAGGTACTGTTCATAAATCAATAGTTCATTTCATTAAAATAAAACATTTATTTGCTTAGAATTCTTGAATACATATTATTTATATCGACATTATTAAGTAAACGTTCTTTGTTTGATACGGTAGGACATATCCGTTCATAATGCAGTAAATTATTCACATTGCTTGTGATTTTAAAAAGGCTAAGGTAGAGGTTATCTACAGAATAATGTTCAAACAAAAGTGAACTTTAATGTAGAAGTACACATGAAAAAAGTGCTTAGAAACTATAACCAAGATAATGCTGATAAGTTAACAAATGTCTTAAACAAATAAATACAATTATTTCATTACATTGTATATATGTACTTCTCTTAAGCGGAGAAAAAAATAATTGTCTTGAAATGAGGCGGACAGCCTTGATACAAGTAAACGTATTTCCGCGTGTATAAATATAATTTACCTGTAAGATAGAAAAATACAAATTATACTCTCAATACCAGGAAAAGCTTTATTTTAAAAGCTAGGTATTGATTTCGACTAAAAAGCTATCCTCAGGCTAATGGTAATTGGAGTCGCTGAGGAACAATAAGTTATTGTCAACAATATTAATTTGAAAAGTAAAAAGTTAAAAAAGACGTTTGATAAACGTGTGAAAAACGGGGTGTAATGATCAAGAAATTTATTTGAAAAGTTTGTGCTTGAAAAATGGGAAAAAAAGGAAGAGGAAGCGACAACTCTAAATATAATTTAATTTAGAGGATTTGGAAAGAGAAAACCCAAGAAGACAATCCCATCCTGCTAATTATAATTTAATATAATGCTGGAATTGAAAATACTATTAATTTATAAGAAATAAAATCTAATAACCAAGATAATTTTTTTTTGAAATTGACAGCGATAAGTTATGTAATATTATAATCTTAACTTCGAAACTGTAAATCTATAGAACGTAATAGATTATGCGTTCTTCCATAATTTGCTATCTAATAAATTGTAACTTTAGTTATGTTATACATATACTATTTCAGTGTATTTTTAAATAAAGTTTTCTTACTTTCTTCGTCATAACCAGTTATATAGCAAAGGTTTTGCTTTGTATTAAGCGTTACGTACAATTTCGATGTAATTTTACAAAGTAGTATTAAATTGTAATTAAAAAATCTGTAACGTTACATTGCAAAAAGGAATGCGTTTATATATCATGTACTTCGAAAGATACTGAACACCTATTTAGTTTCTGTAAATTATATGGCTTTTATTATGTAATAATAAGAAGCTTTAGTGGAAGTCCTAAAACGCACTATGGATTGAAGATCGTTACATCTAACTTGCCCTACCTTACAGAGACGAAATCTTTTCAAGGATTTAATTGCGCTGGAAATTCCAAAGAAATTACAGATTTTATTATTTTAATTTCAATATTTGTTAAATATCAAAATTTAATTTAATATTTGCAGAATTCGAATTATTTTTAGATGTTATTCGAATTCTGGCATTTTGATAATTTATATTATTAATTCTATATTTCTTAAAAAAGGAAGACCCCATTAATATTATTTTGCTGGGTATAATCAAAGTCACAAGTTATTTTCAATAATTTACATGGTGAAAATATTTTTGTAAAAATCACACAACATTTGTGCACAACACGCATTATACGGAATCTAGAATGATCATCGCTTGACGAACCATAAAAATATCAAATTGTTGGATTGGTATTCCTGCAACAAGGAGTAAGCAAGTGGACAGACAGAAAATATTTTTCTGCCAGCAGACGTTTTTCGGCAACACTCATCTTCAATTGAAAACAATATTAAAAAACATAAGCAAGAAAGATACGAGGGTAAATTGAAAAGTTTCCGGAATGACAATGAAAACAAAATAAATCTGAGTGAAATTATATTTTATTTTTCAATATAATCCCCTCGAAGCTCAACACATTTGGTCTAGCTTCTCGATTCCCTCTCGGAAGTGGCTTTCTTCGAGGTTCCCAAAATAATCGTTTACAGCGTCTATCAGTTCTTCATTCGACTAGAATCTCTTTCCACCCAGAAATGCTTTGAGTTTCGGGAACAGGTGGAAGTCCGACGGAGCCAAATCAGGCGAATACGGCGAATGCGGAAAGATTTCGAACTTCAATTCTGTCAATTTTTGCTGAGCGATTGTACTTGAATGAGCGGGCGCATTGTCCTGGTGAAACAACACTTTTTTCTTGACCATTCCCGGGCATTTTTCCTGAATTGCTGCTTTCAGTTTATCCAAAAGTGTTGTGTAATATTGGCCAGTAACAGTTTTTCATTTTTCAAGATAATCAATTAGCAAAATTCCTTTTTCGTCCCAAAAGACCGCTGCCATCACCCTTCCGGCCGAGTGAATGGTCTTTGCCTTCTTCTGAACCGATTCGCCACATTCAATCCACTGTTTTAATTGCATTTTTGTTCCTGGTGTGCAGTGATGAATCCAGGTCTCATCCATGGTCATCAGACAATCGGCTGAGCTTCGAGCTCGAATGCGTTTTTGCTCTTAATCGAGAAAATGCGGCATCCATCTTGCAGAAAGTTTTTTTAAACCCAATACATCATGTAACATATGAACTACTCGTTCATAAGAGATGCCCACGCCTTCCTCAATTTCACGCACTTTTATTCGGCGATCTGCCAAAACCATGTCATGGATTTTATCCACAATTTCTGGCGTAGTAGCTTGAATTCCGAAACCCAAAAGCTCATGGTGGGAAATGAAGTTGTGAATCCCCAAAAACTTCATCTAACCTTAATTTGATTTCCGTTTCGGTTTTCCCTTCCCAATAAAAAAATTTTGAAGACCGCTCGAACTTTTTTTCCATAATTGAAAACACACAAAGGTACTTGACTTCAATGCTTGCCAAAACCAAACCATTTGACAGATCGATTTGACATTTGTAGTCAATTGATATGAAAGGGTTGCACACAACGACATAAAGTATTTGGAAAAAAGCAACCCCCTAGAAGCGATTCCGGAAACTTGTCAATCTACCCTTGTAAACTAAAGAAGCTAAGAAAAACGACTGGAGGGGATCTATTACAATAGGATTTGGAACATTAACTTAAAAAGAAAAAAACAGGATTTAAAAGAAGAACTTCAAACGAAATACACTTTACTGTAAGTAAGTCAATATTATTTTTGTAAATGGTGCATTGAAAACAATAAACAGGACTTGTGATTATCATTTAATTTTATATTTCATTTTAGAAAACTTATCAATATATTAATTGTTATATCTATATTTCACTTTTTAACAAATTCAGTTAATATTTATAAACCAAGGCTTAAAAATTTATTCTAAAAAGATAAATTTCAATTAATTTGTACGAGTGAGTAAATGTGAAACAAAAACCACAATAACAAGAATTCTACTATAGTTATCAACGAGTAAGAAGATCCAGAAAGAAGAGGGCCGATGCGTCGGTGTCGGAAATGAATGACATACGAGCATCGCTAAACAGCTGAGCAGACAGGATGGCCAACTACGCCATGGCCGATTTAAAATAACAAATGAGCGTCTCTTGGCGGGCGCAGCCGCCTGTCTCTAAGATCCACCGACTGGTCTAACGTCTCCGTTGTGTTTTGGACCAATTAGTTAAATTAATATACGAACTTATCGTCTTGATTAAATCTAGTTAGTTTCGCCGAGACTCACGTGTTTCTGATTTTAATTATATATTCATCATGTGTGCCGTGCTGTTGGTGCATCGTCGTCGTCGTCGTCGTCGTCTAGCATGCCACGACATGTATACAATCTCCTCTCTCTACCGGTTCTGATATGCGCTAAAGGCCATTAGTTTTCTACGGAGCTAAAGGATATGTGTGTGTATGTAGTAAATGCGTGGCATGCCAAGCTTTTTCTCTTTGTTTCTTTTTTTCGCATGCTTAGGAGAAAACGACATGGTGAACTAAGTATCGTGCCATTTTATCTCGTTGATTGCATTTAATAAATAGCCAAGCTTGGCCTGTCACTTTTACAACACGTATGATTTCTAATTATACACGAGTGTAATCATGGATTGCCGTGGAATGATTAATAAGCCTATATGTAAGTATTTAAATTGCCAACTAACTGAAAAATGTCGGCGTAGGAATTTTACGAGGGGAGATTGAGAATTTATCGATATAATCGCCAGATCTTTTGAAAAATCGTCACACCTGGATCACTGCTTCTTCACTTACAGATTACATGATCTTATGCTAAAAATGAGTGATTTTAAAGTCTCGCAGAGATCCCACAAGGATCTGTCTTAGCTCCAATTTTATTTTATAATTCATTAACGATATAATTATAAACATTAGAAGTTTTTGTTGGCTTTATGCAGATGACATAAAAATTGTTTGTGTGAGATTTGAATACCTTACGATTATGTTATTTATATGCACTCATTGCGTGCTATGAAGCGTTTTTTGAATAATGAAACTAGAATTAAACTTGTAATTGAAGTAAAATTTATGCACTACAGTAGTTGAATTTGCTTGGAAAATTAAACACTTTTTCCTCTCTTAAAGGCGACTCAAACTAAAGAGAATGATTGTCGTCACGTTCTTTCGGTCCTTTGTTATCGATAGCATCTGTTAAAACTCGCTGTCAATTACGAAATACATTTCAATCAAACAATATTTTCTTTAAGAAATACCATATTACAGCCTCCACCATTTGACGTTAGCGAGTACCGGCAACTGTTCAACGTAAATATTCACTTCAGGACTTCATAGCTTCTAACCGAGTGCTATTTAATTTGGAAAATTATTATAAAGACAAAATAGGATTTATTCTGTATTTGTTTGTAGGAAAATGTTATATTAAAGACGAACATTTACGAGATGAAGAAAATGGAACGAAGATGAGTAATATTGCGGTTATCCCGGGATTATCGTTGGTTGGAGATTTCCTAATGAAACGCCAGGAACTGAGAGAGGGGGACCCGAGGCTACATAAGCCACTGAAGAATTGAAAATGAACGGCATTACCCTATCAGTTAGAACGGCATGGCAGGGTAATGCCGTTCTGACTGAATTGTATACTGAGCGGAGCTTGATTGAACGATACTCCTCATGGTGCTAATGACAGCTACCTTCGATAATTTTAACATTACTGAATTATTTGATCAACAATCGTGGTCTGAATAGAGCTACATTTATCAGCTATGTAAGTGTAATTTTTGATGAAGAATTAGCGTTTAATCCACTGGGCTGGTCGATTATGATACGATACGACAAATAATCATCACTCAGTTCAGTTTAGCATTGGATAACGGATAGGGCATGTTGATTTTATTGATATAGACGTAGTTATTAATTGTAGTTATTATTTAGTGTAGTACGTTTTGATTTTATTGATACAGACGTACTTATTAATTGTAGGCTAAAAAACGACCCTTCCAAGACATAGTAAATAAGTTTATTTCTGACTTTCTCGATTTGTCTTACAACGGGAATAAGATAGTTTGTAAAATGTGCAAAATACATTTGATGTCAAATAAGAAGTGGAACTGTACAAGACACGTAAATTCCGCACTGCATACAAAACGAAAATTGGGCATGCTACCGAGAAGTGCATTTTTTTAGTGTAATTCTTATGTTGATAAACTGTAATTTGCCACTAGGCTTACTCGATAAACAACCGCTTAAGGACATTTGGTACAAATACAATACCGAGTTGCGGTTGCCAACAGAGAAAACGGCACGTAAACATATTGCATTTGTACGCGATGAGGTGGAAAAGAAAATGAAACGTATATTGAAAAAACAGTTTCTTTGGTTATGTGTTGACGAGACAACAGACTGTAAAAAAATTCAATTGTAAATACTATGGTACGCATACTATTTACCCTAGTAAATCTACTCTAGTAAACCTACATTACCACTGTTACTAGCTAGCCGAAGACTACAAAAGTGTACTGCTGCAGCAATTACGAAGGTTGTACTGAGTACGTTGGAAACATTTCAAATTTCAAAAGATAAAATGTTGATGTTTATGAGCGATGGCGCAGCGATAATGTGTTTGGTAGGCCGTTCTCTTCTTGAACATGGTTGCAAGTGTTTACATGTTACGTGTAAAGTGCATGCTTTACATTTCGTGGCAGAAACTATTCGACAATGCTCTCCCGAGGCAGATGCATTAATAGCAAGCACAAAAAGAGTATTTTTGAAATCTCCCAAACGCCTATGATTATTTCACACAGAGTGACCTGGTATTCGTCAACCACCGGAGCCAATTCTTACACATTGGGGAACATGGTTGCAGGCAGCTTTTTATTATACTGAAAATTTCAAAATAGTAAAAGCTGTTGTTGCACAATTCAATCCTGCCGAAGCTGCAACTATTAAGGAGAGCCAGTCGAAATTTCAAGATATTTCCGTTGAAACAAATTTAAAAAATATTCGTAGCTACTATAAAGGATTAGCTGACGCAATAGACCAATTACAAAATAGATCGTTATCATTACTGGAGTCTCTACAAATTATGGACGGAGTGCATACACAGCTACGGACTATACATGACGCAAAATATAATCGCGTTTTAGAAAAGTTCGGGAGTGTGCTACATAAAGATTCCGATTTTAGCACACTAAAACAAATTTGTGATGGTGTATCGAATAATCCACCGACTCAGTACGAAGAGTATTTTAATCATGCATGTATAACATCGGTAGATGTTGAATACTCTTTTTCAAAATATAAACTCCTTTTCTCACCACGGCGAACATCGCTCACCGAGACAACTGTGGAAACACATCTAATGGTGTCAACTTTTTGCCACTCTTATCCATATGATGTTAATACTGATAATGGTACTTCTAGTTTTACTGTTCTGTAGCCAAGGCTGCTTAAAAGGGTGAGTGTTTCACTACTATTCACATATTATAATTATGTATAGTTCTGTTATTTGTTTTCTATTTTCTTACTGTTGTTCTTGCATACTAGGCAGGTACGGCTATGGCACGGCTCCCTGTTACCGGGCTCTAATAATAAATTTCACAGTATGGTTAGTGCTCTTGCCACATATTCACATATGTAATGTGGAATTACTTAAAAATGTAGTATTATTATTTCATACTGTATCTAATTTGTAACTGACTTTTCAAAGTGTAAATTCACCCACTCGGTACCATTAGGGAAATTCATAGGCCTAAATCAGCTTTCACTATGTTTCTTTGAATCCTAAGAACATCTGAAATATCAACAAGATGCATTTTGGAGACTTCGAAGTATAATATAATAATAATAAATCAAGAAAATGTAAGTTTTGATCTTAAATATCTCGTTCAAGGATTTCATCAAATTTCGATAAAATTAAAGCAATATCTAAATTCTCACCGTCGAAAAAGTTAGAGAAGTGTGGAAGTTGATTGATCTTAGCGTAAACTACAAAATTTCATGTAGTTTCAAGTTGTCTCCTAGATAGTTTATCAAGGAAACAAGGAGATAGCCTATTATTAACAATAATAATAATTTCTTCATTTCTTGAATTTCACTTTATAAATATCCATTGGACAATAAACTGTCACCAAATATCATTACATTTCGTAATTAGGAATAATTTTGCTGATTAGTTCGATACATATTCCCATATTGCTTTCTGTGCCCTATGGCTATTACCACATTTAAAAAAAAACTACAAAAATATCGTTTCATCATTGGAATAAACATTTCTCATACAGAAATAAACACATTTTGATTTAAACTGTAAAAATGTTTATTTTGTTCTTGTCGACTTACACAAATTAATTTTCTAATGCCCCCTGTATCCTAATCTATTTTGCTAGGTTGTCCTATTAGGAAGAGCAGTCACGTATTAGCAAACCTTAATTGGAGTGGGATGGCATTCTATTAACTTGCGGTATTTTGCATAAGATGCCATCGAGCCAATATGCATTAATTTGATTTCACAATAAAATGAGTCCTAGATCAAGTAAGCTAATTAGTATTTCTTGTTATAAAGCGTAGTCATTAGTTTCCTTCATTAAACCCTATTGAAACTTAGTAACTATAACAAGAATATTATATATTTATGTATTGAGAATGCTACACAATTAAATCAGCCATTTTCTAAATTTTATAATAAAGATGGCTTTCTTAAGTTGTATACATTTCTGTGAATTTGAAAATTGGTAACGGCGATGGTTATTTATAGTTATTTGTATTGTTTGTTATAGAAGTAAGTATATAACATTAATTAACAATGTTCTATAAAACACAAAAATTACTAATAGATAATAAATTCAAAACATGATGTTTCTCGTTGTAATTTTACTTTAACGTAAACCATAGAGAAAATCATAGTAATCTTTCCATTTAATGAAAATAATTAATGACTCTTAGCCGTCCCATCCCAGAAATGATATATGGCTACGTTGGAAGGCGACAGGTGTCTGGATATAATCCAAAGTATTTCGGGTTGATAAGCGGCTTTCGTATTAAATTAAAGTTAAAGAAGCTGTTCATAAGTTATGCTTGCCTATTTAGATTATTGTTAGCCAAAAATATACGTCTAGCTTTGCTTATTTGTACATGTCCTTGTCTTGTGGAATTAATTGTACGGGAAGTTGGACATTGTCTCTCTACCAATTTGGTAGCTCATAAATTTGTCAACATTTACTTATTATAAAGCTTAGTGTTGATGATTACGATTATATATTAATATTATATAAATAAAGTCAATCATTCGAAAATATAAATTTTATATTTGTTAAAGAATTCACCTACTTTGTAATGATATTATGCACGTAAGTTGGAAAATATCAGGAGTACAGAAATCCAAAGGTCAGTCAATAAAAATGAATACTAAGAATATTGCACTGGTAATTGCTCCATTTTGCTTACTTTTTCTTATTATAAATTAGTTACATCTTAATATAATTATTTTTCGAAAATTTAATTAATTTTTGTGAAATATGAACCAAATTAAAAAAAACATTTAACATTATAATATATCTTTATTTATTTGCATCAAATTAGTGGAAATGAATACAATTTTAGAAAATAACATTATAACCTTTAGGCGCCCTCTCTTTTAGAATAGCCAAACTATAATGGGTGATATATTCCCTTTACCCACACGAATTTACAGATTTCTACGAAAAGAAATAACCGATTAATACATTCTCTTTAAACTATATTTACGTTTTATTGTTATTGCTTACAATAAATTAGGAAATTTATTAAGGTATTTTAATATTCACTGTATCTGTAGTACACGTATGTTGATGATCTACATAAAAGAAATCTGCATGATTGTACGTTGTCATATTAACATGAAGCTACAAATTCAGTCGGTGTTACATAGATGGCGCTTACTGTTTGTATTTAGGCAATATTTTAGATAAATTACAAAATGCTAATATTTGATATACTATACTGCCACTCTAAGAATCATCCTAAGCAAAAACATCATTTGTGACATTTCCACACTCTTTAGATATTCCAGTTTTTTATACCTAGAAATTATTACTTTATATGGATATTTCAAATTTCACAAGCACATTTACCGTACTTAATTTATAAATACGTGATTAAATCAAGTTAAAAATAGCCCTTTTGCTTAAATAATCTTATAGTTATGATAACTCAAAAGTATAGATACGATATTCTTGCTTAGGACGGGATATTAGACATTTTATTAAGAAAGAATAATATTAAAAAAGAATATATTATTAGAAAAGTCAAGACAATTCTTCTTATTGATGTGCATTATTTTTACAGGAAGTAAACAGAAGTAGTAATTAATTTTGCAAAATAGAATGACGTTGTACTATATTTAATTGAAGAGTTGACAATACAAGTAATTAATAAGCAATGTAAGCAAAGCAATGACAATAAATGACATGCAATTTAATTTCATCAAAGGACACGGTTTATATCGAAGTTATAATTAACATTGACATTGAAAATGTTTTCCGTGTATTGTTTAAATACGACAACTTTTCATATTGTATCGGTTTAAATAATTTGTAATAAGTAGAAATTAAATTCCGATCGATAAATAAACAAAATTAGCCGAGATATACGTAATACAATTATTGCTTTAAATCAAAAGAGATGTTCTTAGAGTCTTTTTCTCCGCTTAAGAAAAATATATACTTGTGATGAAATAATTGCATTTATTTATTTAAGACATTTGTTAACTTGATTCAAGAAAGTCGTCCAGAAAATTTGAAGAAAGGGATTCTTAGCATAAGTGAATGGCCTTTATAACACAAAACAATATTTTCTTAAAGATAGTAAATAGTTTTCTTAATTCCAGAAAGCGTTTAGATATTGTTTATAAATCAATGGTTTCCTTTCTTAAAATAATAATATAATATAACAATTAATAGTAATATAATAATTAAGCATTTATTTACTTAGAATCATTGAAATGCATATTATTTATATCCACGTTAATAATTGCACTTACCTTGTTTAAAACAATATGACATATCCGTACATAATGCAGTAAATTATTCTCATTCCTTGTGATTTTAAAAAGGTTAACGTGGAGGTTATCTAAGCAAAAGTAAATTTTAATGAAAAGGCACACATGAAAAAAGTACCTAGAAACAATGATGGAATCACTCCCGGTAAAGGCAATGTGCGAAGAGAAAAGCGCTAACGTATTTTGCTCCTTCCCACATTGCTGTTCCTCTCTCAGTTTACTTCACTAATCTTCAAAAACAGCACTGAAATATTTCCTGGCACCATCTAGTGCCAAGAGATATAATCTTGCCGTCCTAGAAAGTAGCGACAGAAACCGGAATACAGATGCCATACTTACCCATACAATGATGTAACCTTTAACGTACAACGTTTCATAAACATTTTCAAAAGATATCGGTTAATGTAATATGAATATTTTCTTAACATAAAACCAAATGATCTACTTAGAAAAATCATTTTTCTATCTTGGATTTTTTAATTTTCTAACCCCAAGAAAATATTTATTTAATACAAATAGAATTTCAGGAAAATTATTTTCTTATATTAAACATTCTTATAGTCTTGAAATAAAAATATTTTCTTGAATAGAGATTGATTTTTGCAAGAAAATCTAATTATAATCTCTCTTGTTTTTGTGCTTGGAATCCATGCAGGGCAACAGAAACGCCAATAGGAAGACTCGTTGGTATGCTTCTCAAAGTCTATTACACATTTCTGTCAACAAATCCCACTTTATTGAACTGACCTCTTTCTTTGCTTAGTTTTTAATTTTGGGAAGTTCTCCAGGCGTACCTAGATCAATCAAGGAACTCAATAGAAAAATTAGTGTGGATCGAATTTAATAATAATAATAATAATATTTTTATTATTTTTCCCAAATGTGTTGACAACATCAAACATAGTTTAATTACGATGTTTTAAAAACATCATATTTAAAGGAACAAATAAAAAACACATCTAAAACAACAAATCAATTAGGAGTGCCCATCGAAAATGTCGGCGCAATCCCCGATAGGAGCAGGAATATTTAGAAATTGAGTGCACGTTTGAAAATGTTTAGTTCGGGAACATTTTTAAAGAATAGTGGGCAGCGCAATTTCACAATTGCCTTGTTTTAATTATGACAGGTTAGTTTTTGCGATCTGGTTCAGCAAAATATCTTACAAGCTGGATATTAAGGAATTTACAATCTCGTTGGGCGAATGTCCAAGCGAGATACAGTGGCCATTGATCGAGAGCAAAATATTTCTGCATCAACAATTCATCAGACTACAAAGGAACCAAGAGCCAAGAAGTTTGAGCCAAGTGAGGGAACACAGACTAAACTGCTTTAGTTTTCAAATACACATCATGCCAAGGATGACATGATGTTTTAGCCTGTGTCATGTCATTATGGAAAAGTAATCAGAGACTGGTACAGCACAAACAATACCAACTTTATTCCTAAATTGGACAGTCCTCTCAATGTACCTTAGATTCGGCTAATGGAAGACTTTTGGTCAATATTGGCCAGAAAAGTATACGACAATGGAAGGGAAACTGCAAATGAAGACCAACTGAGGCGTCGCATTTTACAAAAATCTATCAATAATTTGAATAAGTATTTTTTATTATATTTATGATGATATTTAACTGTTGTAAGAATTAGTTTAGAAAGTAAAAGTTACCAGTAAATTTTCCCAAAAACTTTGGGACCATACATTACATTTTGGCAAATGAATATTTCAAAATGAGATATTTGTGGTTGAATGTATAGGTTCATCCTGCGAGTGTTGTACATATGTGTATTACATGGGGCATTGTATTTCTCGTACTTAGTATTATCTATTTTTTGGGTGCAGGGTTTGTCGAAAATCAACCTAAGAATTCTTTTTGATTAGTCAATCGAGAATCGAGTATGTCAGAGTCATGGTATGCCGTCAGCGGTAATTCTGTGCTTAAACTGCATTTTAGTTGTACAATCGGGTTAATAGGTTGAATTTAGCTTTTTGCAAATGTTAATTTGTTCGCCGAAGAACAAGTAGTGATCAACGTTTATCCTGAGTAATTGGACACTGTTTGAAAAGTTAAAAGCTGGATTATCGCCAAACTAGGGATGGGTAAATCGTCGTTAATTAAAATTCGTTCACTGCACATCCTATTTAAGCTTGTTCAAGGACATGGAGGTATCATCACGCGCAGAGGCGAAAATCCAGACAAATCATTCGCCAATATAAGAAAAGTAAGGGAATCTAATTGGCTGTAATGGCGAAACTGTACTAGTTACGACTGCACCCATCGTCCAGTTTAACAAAGCACAGTTTCTTTCGATACCAAGAATATATTTTAGGATGCTTCCTACATTGAAAATGTCGAAACAAATAAGAACAGTTAGACAGCTTCAAGCGAAATAGCAATTGTTCATATTTTAAATAATATTCAAATGACAATTGCTATGATGAGATTTTAAATCGTCAAATCCATCTGTAACGCCTATTAGTTCTATTCAGTAGCTACAATTTCCCCTCAGGCCGACTAGCTTTGGAGTGGAGTACTACAAACTTAATTTAAGTCAAGCCAACGACAAACGGCTGGTAATAATGAATTAACTCATCTTCTTTTCATTTCCCTCATTTCGTAAATCCTCAAATTTTAAAATTCTCCTAAAACAAACAAGAGCATAAATTCGGAGGTATTTCTAGCATTATTTCGTACATTAAATATGTTTCGTTAAGATATCGCTATTTATGTCAGGAAGTTTTAGTATTTTAAGGTTGTCGTTGAGGTTTTGTATCACAGAGTCGTCTAATTTCAGTTGTCTAGTCCAGTCAGTCCATTCATTCTCTCATGCTACTTCAAAAAATAACTTTTTCATCAAAATTCCTCGTTAAATTATATTTGGATAGAAATCATCTAAATTTGCTGTGGATAAAAACAATCGCCATCGCGATTAAAATAATGAAGTGAAGGGACGCCAATTAATTTGATTACATTTGGTCAAGCTTTCATCGAGTTAACTCGTATTTAGACTGCGCTCCCAGTTTAAAGTGTCTAATATTGAAATCATAGAATAAATTCAAGGTAGAAGAGAGGGTTGGGGGCTAGAATAGGCAGGTTTCCTGTGAATGTCATAAGGAACATAGAGTTTATATGACACCTTCGTAAAATCAAGGTTAGTTAAAATTTCATTTGTTGATGTTAAAAATTTGTTTAAAATTGCCGAAAGAACACTCCCGAATCCCACAGCTCGTTTAAAAATTTAATTAATTTGCAGAAATGTAAATTTTTCAACACATTTCCCCTGTTAAAACATTTCGCAATATATTCAAGCTTGTTCTATTAGCAATATAAAATGAATTATCTATTTTAAAATCATCATCCATCAAAGGCCAAAAACCAAAAGGTCTCCTTTACCACTCTAATACCATCCATTTATATTGATTGCCATAATATACAAAACTTTAGATTACCTTGTGGGCAATTCGTTCTTCGTCACTGCTGGATACACGACCCATCAGACCAAGGAACGAAGACATTTTGTCACGCGATAAGAAAGGTCCTTATACATCGAAATTAGTTTATTTTCTGTGTTGTGTAGGAGAGTTGTTTTCGGTTCTTCGCCTACTACTACTTCTATACTAACACCGCGCACTCCCTCAAACTAGATAATTGCTGTCGAATATTCGATATGACTTACGGGCAATTTAGGATGGTGCGTGCGTACCCCGACAAACGAAATAACATGTATTTTTTCCTTTTTCTTTTCTGTTAACTATTACTTTCGAACGAATTCGTCTGACGAATAGGGACAAAAAATGGAAAGAAAACAGGAAAAAGCTGGATATCTTTGATAGAATATATAATTTTCTCTAGGGTGATTTCTGAGTAATTTTATGTAATAATGTAATATAAATTATAGATAAAGAAATAAAGTGATACGTGTTACACGCATCGTATCCAAGTTTTAATCTGTAAAGAAAACTTACTTTAATTAGTCAAAATATGTAGGTATTATGCTCGAGAAAGGTTAACTTAAAGAGGAGTTTCTACTGTTTTATTCTAATGGGTTCAGTTAAGATTTAGTCAATTTCTTATAAAATCTAGATTAAGGATCTGTTGTAATTTCTTCGCTTTTTCAAACAAAAATGAAGTACGGGCAGAGAAATGGCTTCCTACATCAAGAAAATAGATTCTTTTTATTATTATTTATTATATATTTTAAAAAAGCTATAGTTAAATTAGTACACGTGGTAAATAACAATAAAAAGAAAAAAAACATTACATTAACCGATAACTTCTGAAAATGAAAATGAAACGTACGTTAAAGGATATATCATTGCATAGGTATGTCATCTATATTCCGCTTTCTACATTCGCTACTCTCTAGGACGGCTTGACTATAACTACTGGCTCTAGGTGGCGCCAGGAAATTAGGATTAGTGGCATAAACTGAGAGATGTAAGAGCAATGAGGCCATCAAAGCACTACCTGAGATGTGCCCCCTACATCTTCTAGAGGTAGTCAACGCCATTTTAAGACTCCAGCACTTCCCTGGTGTGTGGAAAAGATCCATGGTGGTCATGATCCCGAAACCTGGGGCAGACGGTGGCAACCCGCAGGGCTACAGGCCTATTAGCCTGCTGTCTGGTCTATCTAAAGTCGTCTAGGCAATAATTCTGTCCAGACTGAAATATGAACCAAGCAAAAATTATACCGGATACTCAATTCGGTTTTAGACCAGACTTGTCGACCGATTTTCAAGCCCTGCGGGTGACTAACAACATTATAGAAGGTTCGAGAAACGTGAGACAACGCTAGGGGTGTTTTTTGACATTAAGAGAGCATTCGACGCGGTCTGGCACGACGACCTGGTTTACAAGCTTGCCCACTCGAGCATCTATCCACGTTTGGTAACAATAGTGAGATTCTATCTCTCGGGCCGTGCCTTCTCTGTGAGAGTGGGTGATTCTGCTTCACCTGAGTGTCCGCTGCCGGCTGGTGTGCCGCAAGGGTCGCTGCTGGTTCCATTATTATTCACTGTCTATATGTCCGATATTCCATCTTTTCACGGAGTCAGCGTCGCGACATATGCGGACGATACCACGATATATTCTACACACCAAAACGAGAGGTACGGCATGCTAAACATCCAACGAGGGATAGATGGGACATCTCACAGTCTTCAAGAGGATGTGAAAAGTGTTACAATCAATGCAACTAGTTAGATACTACACAGAAAAAATATATGATATAAATGTAATACAATGCTGTAGCAATCATTAACACAATTATGTAACCCGACCGCAGATTTTTGTTATTTATTAGATGTTGTTGATAATACTTCAAAGTTACGGCCAAGTCTCTGTTGTATTGTATCACCTAAATGAATCATTTCTTCCATCAGCCTTTGTGTCGAGACGCGCAGAACAAGATTGTGGCAATTTTTTACATAAAACTTCCTAATTTTTTCAAAGTAAATAATAGAAAATGAATGAGTTTATAAATAAATCATCGCTTATCTGTACGGACAATTTTATTATCGAAGCCTACCTAAATGCATGAACCAAATTAGACACAGATAGTTATTCACCAATAGATGTCGCAACGAAGACAATGTTTTTCTAATAAATCATCTGGTTTTAGTTCCCATCGGGTTCACAATTCCTTCGGAATAAAATCTTCCGTAGTTTATTTTTTTACTTCAAATTTGTCAACTGTTTGGCGGGATGGCACCACATACCTACGTAACAGTACATGAATTGGTAACGTTCTCGTTAATGCTACTTGTAAATTGGGAAGCTATTGGAGATACTTACTTTACTTACTTTACTTGTTCTATCAACCATTACAATTATAGGAACACTGCATACGTATTGTATTTTGCAATACAATCCTTAGAACTATGTTGTATTATGTTGCATTATGCTGCATTGACTAAATTTTTGCAACAATAATGTATTTAATAGAAATACAATCCGTTAACCACAATCGAGTAGTAGGAGTAGTAGGCAAATTGTAGCCAGTCGCATATTCTCTAATAAATTGTAGTAAATTGCTCTACAATTGTTTGATTCTTTATAATATTTTTTTCCGTGTAGTATAAAAAGAACCATTTATTTAAAAACTCTAAAATTGTTTGAGTTTTATAATAAGCAAAACATTTTATAAAGAATACATTTTTTTCATAAATTATAAATAATAGTACTTGCCACTCAAAATTTATCGTAATTTCTATGTAATGGTAACAGAAATGCAATTAACAGAGTAATAAGTCTGCCAGGGTATTGGGCGTTTAAAAAGCTGCGATTTGTTGATATAATCTTAGAAAATGATCTGGGTGAAGTTAGCCTGGAGGCTGTCATGAAGAACTTTCAATAAATGACTAAAACGTTCATAGAAAGACTTTACTTAAACAAATGTAAATAAATTTATATTCAAATTCAAAATAATACTGTTCCACTTGCTACTATTATAGTTTGTTTTAGTTTTATTATTTTCTAAGGTAACTAGCTGCTTATTAACCTTCTCGTTACTAAGCGGGGTATTTCAGCCACCCCAAGTACGATTTTTGTACTGAAACGTAATAAAGAATTTTTTTTATTTACATAGTATATATTTTAGATAATCTTTAAACTTAAACGGTTCTCATGGTACAACGCTAATCACCCAATTCCACATTTCTTATAAGATAAACGCACTCAAACCGATGGGGTTTTTCACTATATTAGGTTGAATTCGGTTCCGTTCGGCTATATTCGTTTTTGTTCGGTTCTGTTCATCTACATTCGGTTTTATACGATTTTGTTCAGCTCCATTTGGTTATATTCGCTTTTGTTCAGGCCCATTCGGTTACGTTCGGTTCCACTCGGGTACGTCTGGCTATCCTCAGTTCCGTTCGATTCGGTTCTATTCGACTAATATTAAAATGGAGTATTTGAAATACCCCCTTGGTAATGAAAAATTCTCACAGATTTTGGTAACGGAAAGGTTAATAAATACATTTTTCAATTAAGCTAATTAAGCTAAATGAGTTAAATGTAATCTTATTTAGAACCTACAGAAGAACTCATTGAGAAGATAGAAACGTCAATAATAATGGCCAATGTACAGAATACGATTATCATTTAAAGCATCCAATTTTACAAAGTCAAAATAAAGACCATATGTCATCTATACTTTCCTATGAATATTTTACAACGATATGATCCGATAAAAGAGGGATGTTATACCGTTCAACTTGAGTTTTGGTACTTAAATGTATGGTTCCTATCTAGATGCACTGCAAAATGCACATCTGAAAATAGCATCCAACGATGCGTAGAGATACAATAGAGAGCGTTCAAAGGAGGGTGGCTGTTTGTCAGGAGGGTTATAACGAGCTCACTTGATTCGGTTGTTAGTTGATTGACTTCTAATGAACTTATGGTGTATGAAAACACCCATGGGCTTACCGAACAATTTGCTCCCACAACCAATACACTCTAAAAAATTAAAATCTCGTTTCGATTCACTCGCAATAGAATTACATATGATATATTGAAGGGTACGTTATTGTTTGACATATACGAATGGTATTAATAGAAAACTGGTTTCTTTCTCAATTGGTAAAGGTGATACTTCTATTAATATATTTAGTCTTTAGATATACAAAGCAGAAAAATTAATATCGCAAAGTATTTCTTGCAAATGCTTATATACTCTTATTATAGGATGTAATATTACGAGTGTAGCTTCTTAAGTTTTTAGAAACGACCATTAGATGGCGATATTGGGATTTGACATTACTATTTTCGTAAAATTTGACATTTGTTATTGTTGAGGTAGTGACAACACAGAAATCGACCGAGTAGTTTGTCTACAGTGAATCTTTAAAAATGCAATTTTGTGTAAAAATGTAAGTTTCACCTCAAGGTTCACGTCCGGCCTAACATAACGACAATGCGTCGAATTGTTTCGTTCAACTTTTGGTAATGAACCATCATCAGAAAAATCTGTTTACAACTGGTTTGCACAATTTCGTCGTGGTCTGCTTCCGCCAGTGACAAATTTCATGAAGGTCGCCCAAAGTCAGATGTTGTTCTAAAAAACATCCATGCTGTGGGCAACATAATTGAAGAGGATCGGCATGTGACTTACTGTGGTATAGAGGCATCCTTAGACATATCGAAGACTGCAGTACATTCGATTTTGCACAAACATTTAGGTGTGAAAGAGATCTGTTTCCGATCGATTCCGCATAATTTGACCCAAGTTCAAAAAGAGGTTCATGTCAATTGGTGTAACGAAATGTTCAAAAAATTCGACAAAGGCACTTCGAAGTCGCATCATTCTTCATTATAACAATGCCATCTCTCATATATAGGCCGGGCACAGAGAGCTTCGCGCCAGGTCAGAAGTGAGGTTGTCACGCCCACGACGCGACGTACGTATGCAGATGAATCGGCATGGCTATCTCAGCGAATGAAATTATTGATTTATTGCAACAGTTTCTCATCAAGCCTTCGCAGCGTTAGTCGTAATCATAGAGATAAATATACAGGGGTTTCATTCAAAACTTCCCACCTTGAATAACTGTTTTATTAATAAAATTATCAAAAATCACTAAGACACGTCTATTTTGTTTTGGAGGGGGACATTTAATAACCTATTCTAATCAGGTGGGGAACTTTAATAATAATAATAATAATAATAATAATAATAAACCCCATGTGTGATATATTATTTTAAAGAGTATAGAATTCTCAATCTTTTACACTAAAGAAAATTAAAATCGGTCAAGCGGTTCGCGAATTATAGATGAAAATGTATTTAAATCAATCATTTAATTTCTTATAAAGTAATTCAACTTCTCAGACTGAGTTCCATTGTAATTTTAACGAAAATGAAATTTATTAAAATACTAAGCCCGAAGGAAATGTTATTAATAACGTTTTCTTGTCCATCCTTATCTGTATCACAGTTAAAAATGATGAATTATGACAAATCAATTTCAAATTGAAACAATCGAATTAATATCAAGTTAGTGGAGCTATTTACTTTATAAAATTGTTTTATGTCATAGTATTTTAATTCGACATTAATTGTTTACAACTTGAAGTCGAGATGTACTTTTAGAAATGGTTTACACTTGCTGGAACACAGATGAAAGAACAGAAATTATTTTTATTTATGGCCAACAAAATCGTTGCGCTCGTAGAACTGCGGTTGTTTTTAATAAGAAATATCTTGACAAAAATATTTCTCATCGATACGTTATCGACTTACAATTAGTACAGAAATTTGTAGAAACTGGTAAATAATACTACATCCTCTTTAATCCAGATAGGTTAATCCGGACTTGCATTTTGCTGAGTAGGTAAAAGAAAATTACATTATTTTTGTACAACGTTTTTGAGTTTTAATTTTACTTTTATTTTGTAAATTCTTGTTAATTTATAAACAGTAAAAGTTTATTTTGCGCTTGATATTGTTGTACTTAATTATTTGCAACTATCGTGTCCATGAAATTTTGATTCTTGTGAATATCGATAGTATTGTCAGTGTTTTACAATTAACGGTCCGGTTTAATACATTTTCGTCTCTAATTCACGAACCGCTTGACCGATTTTAATTTTCTTGGATATATATAAAGGATTGAGAATTTTATACCCTTTAAAATGATATATCACACATGGGGTAGTGCCATTGAAAATTTTGGAGTGAGGGTGTTTGGGGGGAAGGGCGATAGTTCTCCAACTGATTAGAATAGGTTATATGTCCCCCTTAAAAACAAATTGGACGTGTCTAAGTGGTTTTTGATAATTTTACTAATTAAAGAGTTACTCAAGGTGGGAGGTTTTTAAATGAAAGCCCTGTATATGCGTCATATGTAATATGTCTAACGTATGCAAGGAAAATAAACGACCGTTGGCTAATAAAGTTACTAAATTTATCAGTGAATTTCTGGATTTGAACTATAATAGAATTAAAGTATTGTGTAGAGCTTGCAAAATACCTTTAATGTGCTGGAACAAAGACGACTATAAAAGACATAAATAATGTACAGCACAAAAATGAGAAAAATGGCGTGCCACATCAAACCCAATTTAAGTTGGATTTACTTTTGTTGTTCATTGTTTGTGGTCTACCGCTTCGTTTACTCGATAGAAAACCGTTTCGACAGTTTTGGTGTACATACAATCCCGAGTAGGACTTGAAAGTGTGAGGGACTTTTACATGTTACATTTAAAGTTCATGCTTTACATCTTGTGGCACAAACTATTCGAGAATTTTATCCGGAGGTGGATGCACTAATAGCAAATACAAGAAAAATGTTTCCCAAATCTCCCAAACGGATTCGAGCATTTCACAGGCTTTGCCCCAGTATTCTCGAACCACCACAGCCGATTCTTACGCGTTGGAGAACATGGTTGCAAGCGGCTTTTTATTATTCTTTCCAAGAAGTAAAATCTTTGATTTTACAATTCGACCCTGACGAAGTTACAGCTATTAAAGAGAACCAGAAAGGATTTCTAGATACTTCTGTTGAAACATTTAAAAAGTATTAACATTTTAAACGATTACTAGACGCAATAGAAAAATTGCAAAATACTGAGTTATCGTTAATAGAATCAGTGCAAATCGTGGACGAAGTTAAGACATTGCTACACGGTGTAAACGACGCAAGAAAAAAAAATCCGATTACATTAGATTAAGACAAATGTGAGGTGGTGCATTTGCAGATTCATTGCCAAACTCTAAGGATTATTTTAATTATGCCTGTGGTACTTCCATATATGTTGAACGGTCTTTCTCGAAATATAAGAACATTTTTTATCACAGCGAACAACCTTCACCGAGACAAATGTGGAAACATACCTGATGGTGCAAGTTTTTCAACAATCCTATTAACACTGTTAAGAAGTTACGTTTATTTATTTACTTATTGTTACGATATTAAGTACAACAGATTTTTGAAGAAACTACTTTGTTTATTTTTTACGGTTATTACATTACATATACAACAAATGCCGTTTTCAAACAAAAAAAAAACTAATAATGGCAGTAAAAACACTTCAAGGTGTACATATATTCGCTTTATTTACTAAACATTTTTAGTGCGTCAGCTTTTATTTTTTACACTGCGATATTGATTTCAAAATATCACTTCTGTGGGCTGTAGGTCCCATATACACATACACTCTTTATAATCCGCGGCCCATGCGACCGATCCGATTCTGTTGCGAAGAGTGATTGTGCCCGGCTTACTCATATACATATTAATGTCTTGTTGCCGGTATTCATCTGATTTATCGCCTAATGACTTCTTCTTGTTCCCAACCATGTTTTGGAGATACTACCTTCAGAGTGGAAGAAATGTTTGGAGAATTGAAGAAATCTTAATGGTGTGCATTTTGAAAAACAATAAAATGATTTGTACAAAAAAAATTTTTCTTTCATTGTTTTTGTAATAGTTTACGGGATATCTCTCGTATCTACAGCATGAAAGAATAATTATGGAATTTTCTCTTAAAGGTGTCTTTATCAAACCTTTTCTGTATAGCATATTCTAAAAGAAACATCAAATTATCGTTTTAAATTGAAAGGATTTTAATATATTCTTATACATGCCCAATCTTCAACAGTAACATTCTATTTATATCGTAGTATGAAATATTTTCTGGCTTCTTTTTCAAACTCAAAACTTTAAGCAAAAACTGACAATCCTCACCACCTCCAGCAAATAGTGAAAATTCAATTTCTTTTATACTGCAAATAAGAACTTCTTAGAATTAAAACCATACTCACATTGGCAAGATTTCTATTTTTTAAGAAAAATTGGTGCGATCTGAATCGATCATTTCCAAGAAATAGACTTGCTAATGCAACAACTATTTAAATAACTTTTCTATTAATACACCCACGTCCTTAAACACAGGTAAGAATCCGCAAAAATGCAATTGTAACGAATTTTGCGGTAACCCGAAATTATACCGATCGAAATTGAGATAGCGCTGGCGTCAATGAGCTGTCCCTATTATATTTACGAACGTCCTTTTCCTTATACAATTAGAACCAGAAAAGAGAACGCGACTGACCCAGGCGTACGTTATAGGTATAATTTGACGACAGAAGAGACACAGGATATCGCCGATTCACCGGGGCAGTATATGCACGCAAACAAAAAGTAATCGGCGACTTTAAAACAAAAGATGTCATTATTCGTACAAATTATAGGCCTCTATCTTGCATTTCGGCTTCGGATACTCTTCAGTTTGCGTTTTTATTCTCTATTTCGTAGATTTAAAAGTATTTATTTCCGAAGAAAGACTTCACTGGATAATAGTGTAGCGTTAGTTTTTTGTTTGACATTTCTTCTTTCAATGACATACTCTTTGTTTTAGTAAAGGGACTGTACTTTGCGGTTTAGCGATTTCCGGTATGCCGAAGATGAAACCACGTGATGAAATTATACTCTCTAACATATTAATTTGAAGTTTGGGCATTAACGTTTCAGAAGAAATTCTTTTTTATTTTCCCATGATGATTATTTTCTTAGTACTGGAGTTGTTTAACATTACATTTTCAATAGAGATTTGTAATAATATTGCCAGCGCATTTTTCTATAACCACTGATTGAAGGTTTAAGGATGCTTTGATAAGATGATAAAGGAACTTAATTGTGGGCATAGGCGCATCCAGAGGGAGAGTTTGGGGGTTAGAACGCATCCTGAAGTAATGACAAATTATTTTCAAGCAGTTATTATTCTGTGATAAAAGAATACGATGCAACTAAAAGGATTATATGAGGGTAAGTCAAAAATTACTTACACTTTTAGTTCTACAACTGTAGTAAACAAAGATAGGTGTACAACAGATACACTATTTTTCGATGTAGTCTCCACCTTTAGCAATGCACAAATCGACGACCTCTCAAAGCTTCCTTGAGCAATCCAAAGAGATGAAAGTCTGAGGGAGCGAGATCAGGGCTGTAGGAAGGGTGTCAAAGCCCAACCTGTTGATAGTTTCTATGGTGTTATGGGCTATGTGCGGACGGGCGTTGCAACAGCAAAACTTTCTTTGAGAGTAGACCACGGCGTTTGTTTCGAATTGCTGGTTTCAGCTTATTCGCCAACACCTCCCACTATTTATGGTAGTCCCCCTGTCCAAGTAGTCGTCCAGTATAGGGCCATTTTCGTCCCAAAACACGGTTAGCATCACCTTCCCAGCTGATGGCGAGGTCTTGAATTTTTTCGTGCTAGGGTATCCTGGGTGTTTCCATTCCATACTCCGGCGTTTCGATTCAGGCTCGTATTGATGAACCCACGTTTCATCAACGGTCACTATTCTGCTTAAAAATGCGTCGCCTTCCGCGTTGAAGCGATCCAGTAAGCGTTGGCAGATGTCCAAACGTTTGGTTTTGTTTTCTGCGGTAAGCATTCGTGGTACCCATCGCACACACACTTTACGAAATTTGAGTTCATCGTGGATAATTTGATAGGCAGAACCGTGACTGATGTTTAAAGAAGATGCAACCTCACCTATGGTAACTCGCCTTATGAGATAAAGCACCGTCCCCATATTGTGACAAAAGTCTCCGGTGAATTTCAGCACCTTTCACACCCTTTGACCACAAAAATCGGATCACTGCTCGTTGTTCCTCTTTGGTGCAAACTAATAGCGGAGCTGACATACTTATGCTATTGTAGCTAGCAGATAAATGACGCGATCGTGATTAAATTCCGCACACATGACCATAGAGGCGCCAACTCAACGCATGCGCAAACGATCGCCACTACGATAACCTTCAAAGCTTGTTATGGCGAAAGTGTAGATAATATTTGACTTACCCTCGTAATATTCCGAGATCAAAATATGAAAATAAGATGTTTAACATGTTGAAATTGTTCTCAGTAAATTCTTTCAGTTTGGAAATAACGTCCCATGCTTCGTTATAGGAAACCACGAAATTAGAATCCTGTTTTAATATTTGAAGCTCATCTCCTGTTTCATTCTAAAAAACTTCTGTTTCCGTGTCAAATTAAAAAACTTCGATATTGCCATTGTCATCTTCTGTCTTGACGTTCTTGTCTATAGCTATAAATCGCTAAGGAGTATGGCGGTCGTTAGGAACTAACACCTGGTTAAAACTGACGGAATAACAACCAAAGTTTCAGAAAAATGTAACTCTTTTAAATTTCACCAAAATTTCGCTTTTATTTTAAAGCTTCATCAAGGTCATAAATAAGTTAAAGTAGATAGCCAAACTTGTGGACTTGAAGATTCAACGATGTCATAGCTCCTAAGATGTACATCGTACAATCTTCCACTCTTTTTGAATATTCTGCTCCTAATCCTTTGCCATCGGTGACAATGGGAGCTCATCTTCAAGCTCGTATTCAAATGAACTGATTTAACTTTTCTGTAATCCTGCCTTTACAAAACAGTTTTTAACTGTATCAGGATTTACTTTATACCATGCAGCTTTAATGAAGTATAAACCATCTAACTAACGTCAATAGGTTTTGACAGCTTAGACACTGATTGAACGTAGTCCATTTTTGATAAAATGTGCTTCAAGATTAAGTCTCCATAAAAAAGTTTAAAATTACGTATGAAGGCAAAAAATATGTTTTTTGTTCTTTAAATTTAATTCACGAGGATGTGATTCAGCGTTATCAAGGAATAAAATATATTTTTCTTTTTCTATTTTCCATCTTTCTGTCCAACTCAATTAACCACTCGGTCATAATGTCTCGAATCATCCATGCCTTTCTATTTGGTTTTCACGTGGCTGGCAAATCTTTGGATAATTAAAGCTCGTGGACTAGCAGCTTTTTCATTCACTAACAAATGTTCTTGTTGATTCGCCATATTTACACAAAACAAAATGGTCAATCTCTCCTTAGACAGTTTTCCACCTGCACACTTTTTTGATTTCGGCGATAATGTTGTGTTCGATAACGTGCGGAAGAAAAGTTAACTTTCATTTGCGTTGAATATATCATCTGGTCGGTATATTGACCAACGTTCTCTTGAATAAGATCAGCTGCTTCACCGGAGATGCACTTGAAACTGGCATTATGCCTCACGTGCCACTTTTGCAAGTATCTCATCAGAAGCTTGAAATTGTATTAATGCTCAATTTTTTTGCTATTTCACACCAATTGTGTGTTTGTCTCGTATGCGAGTGTAACATGGAATTTAGATAAAACTAGCAAATGTTCGTTTAACAAGTTTAAACTGGTAATTCTCAAAAATTCAGGAAGGGTTTTCTTGACTTTTGTAAGGTTACAGCGCCTAAAGCAATTAGAACAAAAGGTAACAATTTTCATCACCCAACCTTATTGATTTAATTCCTTACTTAATGGTTTACAAATAACAAAAATAAAAATTGATGGCAATAGGGGAAATCCTCGAATTTTGAAAAATAAGGAGTGCAAGAAATCAAGTAAACAATACCTCTCCAAAAACATGGAAATAAACGTTTCTGAATCATCATAAAATGTCATGTATTTCAATACCTAAAGCTCATAAATGCTCGAGATACCATTAATACGAACAACAATCTTCTTCTATTAACTTAATTCTACCATTATCTCTCAACCATCAAATAGACAATTATTAAATGAAAAACGCTTCTGTACTCGACTAGAGTATTACCTCAACAAAAAGCTCAATACCAGTAAAACGAGAATACTTCGCGTAAATGTCATTGTCGTCATACCTTTAGATCTCGTGAGAACTGGTGCGCTGTTGAGATTTAAACTTTTTCAACATCTAGCAGCTAACGATATCTGATTGCAGCCTCAAACGTTAATAGTCGGTCTCATAACCTTGATTTGGTACTATTTGCCCGATGGAACGTTTTATATTAATACTTACATACATACATACAACTATGTCTGATGCAGTTAGACGACATGGGTGCAAGCATTTCTCAGGCAATTTTCGATTTATAGCTAGTCACGGCTGAGCAAGATCTGATTCTAAGTTTAAAGTTTTAGTTTCTGCGAGAATTGTAAGAAGTGAGAATCGATAACATATTAATGTTAATTCAAACAATGTAATGTTAGATGGGATGTTATAGTATTTTGGGATTCTGTGATATCCTAGTCATTTACATATACCTTTATTTTCAGATAGAAAAGTAAAATAAGATAGGGTTAATTGAAAAGCCTGGTCATTAAGCAAAACACATGAACGGAAAACAATTGAAATGTTGGTAATAATCAAAGTAGCTTATAATATGGAAAATTTTGTAATTGCTAGCGAAGCACCTGTGTCATAACCAAAACTTGCTGACTCGCATAGGCGTCGGTATTACGGGTTAATATAAGAATACGAAAAATTCATAAATAAACTTACCTGCTAATTATTCAACAAATTAGAGGCATCAGGATGTGAACTACTGTAAACTTGCATCATTGCATATGTTTCCACAGTTACTTCTTTAAACCTTGTGCGTCGACAAGAAAAAATATTCCTATACATAGAAAACGATCTCTCCACATCTAAGGAAGCTACATTTGCATGTAGAAACTGTTTTTCAAAATCACTTAAAAGTTCACTATTCTTACACTTATTATAAACGGCCTCTAAAGTATTAAAATCGGGATTTTTCCTTAAAACATCTGTCAACTTTTGACTAGCGCATAATCCTGGCGTATCATTTAATGTGTGTAATTTATTTTTTACACTCTCCACTATGTATGTATACATTGTAGTTTTCTGATGGCATCTAGTAATACTGTATAATTGGTACATATTGTTGTTAAATCTTCTAAAAGTTGAGGAATTTGAAATTCTCTTTGACTTTCTCTAATTGCTTTGGATTCATTCCGGTTAAATCGCATTATAACTGATTGAATTTGTTGAAAATGGATCAAATAGTAAGAAGCTGCTGTTAGCCAAGTACCCCATCGCGTTAAAATTGGTTCAGGAGGTTCTGGAATACCTGGACAAAATTTACGAAATTCTTTTAAACGTTTAGGAGATTTACGAAACACTGCGTTAGTACTTCCAATCATACGATCAACGTTTCCGTAATGTTGTCAAACAACTTCACCAACTAAATGCAAAGCATGCAGCACGCAGGTTATATGTATTAAGTTAGGAAATATATGTTTTAAGGATCGCCCAACACTTAACATCGTTGCTGCACTATCTGTCACAATCATCACAACTTGATCTTGGGCAATTTTAAATTTTTTCAAAGCGTTCATTATCACTTTTTGAATATCTTCCGCGGTACATTGTTGATCACGTTCGCAAGCTAACAAATATCGAGATGCTGTGTTCTCGCTAGATAAAACGCGAGCTATTACATTCACAACACTGTTTTTCTTTATATCAGTCGTCTCATCCACGGTAATCCATATTTTTTTGGAACACAAATCACGTTTACACACATTTTCTAGCATCTCTTTCATTCGCGGCAAATGATTCTGTAATTGTGTTTGTGAGGGTAATGGGTACTCTGGAACGTATTGTCCCCAAAACGTTTTAAAAGCTGCTTTCCTCACCAACGACAACGGAAGATTACAAGAGGTAAACATAATTAATAAATGTATGAGGAATAGTGTATAAGGTATTTCAGTTCTTGCATTTCTCATATGCTTAATACCATTGACATGCCTCTGGCAATCAGTTCTGTCCAATGCAGCCAAACGAGCATTGCATATTAAGCAAAAAACTGCACTACCGTCATATTTTAAATGGGGAAAAAGTGACACATACTTATGTACATTAGTAGCAAATCTATTACGAGGCATTGTTTCTTAGGTATGTAAATATTAGTTCTATATGAAACGATACACTAATTATGTACTTGGTATAATACTACAACACACAAAAAACACCAGCTATATTTTCAAAAGCGACACGTAAATACATAACCTTGACCGTTCGACTAATCTCTGCAACAGCTGAACCGGTACTAAAACGAAATCTCTCTCAGCGCGGTTTAACATGATTTATATTCAAGGTCGACACTACATGTCTGCTTCTCTACCGGTTTAGTTTATTTATGAATTTTTCGTATTCTTATATTAACCCGTAATACCGACGCCTATGCGAGTCCGCAAGTTTAGGTTACTCTAGTGATTACTAAACTGAAGGGCGCGTTGAACAAATAAAAGGGGGTGCGAGAATGTGAGCGAGTGTGGAAGAAAAACCATTTTCTTTAAAGTAAAGCAGTAGCATATAAATACAATAAAATGTTATAGTATTCCAAGATGCTTTGAACAATAACTAGCTACGTAGAAACTTGCGTGATCTGGCAATACCTGCTATGAGCGTAAACATTCACTTTACAGGGTTGACAAAAAACTGTGTTTATCCAAAAAAAATACAACTATTTGTTGAAATTCTGTTTGGACGTAATAAATATTAAAACGAAAAGTGGCTTTCTTTATATTTCTCATAAACATAAAACAATTAATATATAGAAAATAATGTAGTTAGCAGGTATTGTTGCTAACTATGAAGAAGTTACCAGATATTGTTCTTGAGTTTGTCATTATGAAATAATACTAATTACCTCAAATACATTTTTGCAACATAAAAATCATTTAAATCAAAGTCAAGACAAAATAATGGTTGCAATATTTTGTCGAAAGCTTAATTTTTATTAGCTTTAGAGTTTGTTTACAGTTTTTTTGGTTGCGGTTCGGCATCTTAGTCGTCACTTGAATTTTCCTCAGAATTTTCATTGTTCTTATTTTTCTTATATAGCAGTGAGTCATAGAAACTGTGGCATTCTTGGGAAATCACATTTTTTAAATCTTGTAAATGTTTCCACTTCTTTTTATAGTAATTGGTAAACGCGCCTGGTACTGCCGTGGGAAATTCAAAACTGGAGCAATTACTTTCGGTCTTGAATGAAAATCCTGGTATTCATCACTAAAATCCCGTTTGCATGATATGATCATAATTCAGGTTCTTGTAAGTCTGATACTGGAATAGCGATGCCATTCTGATTTAGAACAACCCTTGAAAAGCTTGTGTGACAATTTTATAACTTAATATGGCTCCGGGCTTCTCCCAGCTTGAATTTCCTTATTTCTGTTTCCCTTCAATGCAGGGATGAACTGAATCACATTCCATTTGTGTGTAACGTTTTGTTTCTTGGTAACTTGGATTGTGTGTAATGTTGCAAAATGAATTAGGGCATTAGCCAGAACATTGATCCGGTTTTGAAAAATACACCCGTCTGAATAAATAACAACGGGAAGTCTTTTTAACAAATAATGTCATTCCAAGTAGTCCACTACACATGACGCAGAAGTTGAAGCCGATAGTTCACTATCAACCTCAGTAAACCAGAAGCATGTAGCTTAGCAGCTAGTTATGTCGTAAACAGTAAAATTATGACATCCCAATTTTGTTTTAAAGTAATTTTCTTTTTGCATTTAAAGTCGGTGCTACTTTTACAGCTTGTCCATACAAAGTAAAATGCACTACCCTTTTGATACTCTATTCTTATCTTTAGATCATCCTCCTCTGCTGCAGTTTTTTTCTTTGATATGTTTCTTCCATTTGTCTTCGTCTAGGCTTTTTTTTTCGTATTCAATACATAGGTCACATTTATCTCTTTTCGGAGTAAACAAACTTAGTTCTTTCTCGATGATTATTTCCCTAAAACATTTTAAGCCCATATGCTTTACACTTTTTTCATCACAAATTTGTTTGTTTGCATTCATAGAGCCGATGTAGTGTTGCAAAGTGTTGCTCTGGATTCCATTTGTTTGTGTCTTTTCTTACATAATGTGATGGTTGCTTTGGCAAATCATTAACAAATGTATTCAAGAAACGTTCACTCTTGTGATTTTTGTTTTTCCTCTTTTCTTTTTGGTCAGATTTGATCTTCACTATACCAAGCTTACTATCTTTAAAATCCATGTTTCTGTATGCGAGTAGTTCTGTGTATATGTAAGCTGTCGTAACACATTTCGTAATTGTATGCTTATATTTGCTTTAAAAATGTCGCAGTTAGGTACGTCGCGAAAACGACCAATAGCAGACACACTTAAAAACTTTATAGTGGACATGCCGGACTTAATTTCTGATGGCGCTAAAATTCAATGTCTAGTTTGTAAACCCCTTTAATGCGTTGGTCCAGAAGCCATTGTCAACGTCACATCGAAAGCAAACAGCATTCTTCTGCAAAAGTGGCACACGAGACCAAAAAAAATTTACATTTGATTTATATGTTACTCTTATTTTATGTAATCTATCGTTTCGTTTACTAGATAAAGAAGCATTTGTCTCCTTCTGGAACAAATATGCGGACTGTAAATTACCTAGTCGGACATCGATACGAAATGTAATGCCATTTGCTCGTGAACACGTAGAAAAAAGAATGAAAACGGAATTGAAAAATAAAAAACTGAGGTTGTGTGTGGACGAAACAACAGATCGTCAAAAACATTCTGTGGTTAATGTAATGGTACGTACATACAATGGAACCACATCGACCGCCATCCTCCTCCTTATTTGCTTCCAAAAGAGTTATAAATTGTACTGCCGATGAGATTTTAAAGGTGGTGTTGAACTCATTGAACAAATTTGAAGTTTCAACTAAGTAACTTTTAATGTTTATGAGTGATGGTGCCGCAAACATGCGTTCTTTGGGCCGCTAAAATGTGTTAGTAGGTATTGTCAGATCACCGTCGACATTTAAATACAACTGAAGTGGCTTAGTTAGACGTAATGAAAGATGATTATTTGCTGGAGCAATTCGTTCAACAAATTGGAGTTGCACCATGCAAATTATTTGAAAAAGCATTGACAAGAGATTATTGTCGATAGACGATAGTCACTGAAAAATGTAAAATATTGTTAAAATTGGATGATGTAGGAAACCAATAAGTCACAAAAATTTTAAAAATCGTTATGTCATCTAAATTCAATTTGTTATTTGCTTTGTTATTCCAACTATATTTTATTTCAAACAACATGATATTTATTTGACCGTATTTAAATGTTGATTTTAGTTGGAGCAGCTATAACTGGGTGTTTTGGTGTAGAGAGAAAACAAGTTGAAGGCGTTATCAAGCAAAGTTACGATTTATCATGGCTTGCTGATGACAACAAAGAATCGTACAACTAACAAAAATATGAACTAATTTGATCCTGTAAAAATTTTACATTTAGTATTGCCCTATCTTAACTTTCGCTCATCTCAAAGCTGAAGATGAATGCACTCATACTTTCTATCGCCATAAAGATAAACAAACTAACTTAATTAAGAGACTTACATGTATTCACCACTTGGAGAAGCTATCAAGGGACGGAAAATATCCAAAGGAAAGAAACAGGAAATTAGATTTTTGCATCATGACTTAAAGGGGATGATTGGTCTCACAATCAGTTGATGGTGATAAGTCTGAAGGAAGAATCTATTAGTAGATCATTGCAAAGTGTTCATGCACTTATGGATGTTGAAACTTATGTCATATATGCATTTGATATAATGTATGTAATATAATATATATAAGGATGCGTGGCTCACATATTATGCGATACGTGGTTTGACACATTACACAAATGGAATACACGAATGTAGGGCAGGCCATAAATGTGTTTATTTACGAATTGACTATGCTACGACAATTATATGATTGAAGGTAGGTTTATGGCATCTATTTTCCATTGAAGTGCTATCTTTCAGGTTTTGTGTTACACTATCTTACTTGACGTTTAGAAAACTTCTGAAGAAAAATGTTTCCGTTTGGGGCAAGAATCCCTTGATGACGGTAAGCGTCCCGGTCGGCCAATTGAACTGATAACGTCTCAAAACATTTTAATTATTGAAGAAATGGTATTAGCCCATCGCGGTTTGAAAGTGAAGGAATTAGCAGTGACGTCTAACATTTCTGAAACAAGTATTCGCCGAATTCTCCATAATCATTTCGGTATGAATAAGATTAGTGCAAGATGGGCACCGCATCTTCATTCTGTTCTCCAACATGAACGTCGGGTCGAATGTGCGCTATCGTTTTTAAACATGCGTGGAGACGACCCGAAACCGATTTTGGAGTCCATTGTCACAGGAGATGAAACAATGGTTCTGCATTATGATCCTCTATCCAAGGGGACGTCGTTTTAAGGACAATAGTAAGTTGCAAGCGGTTGTAATACAATATTTTGAGGTTAAAACTTTAGATTATTTTTACAATGGTATAGAATGATTAATTAATCGCTGTAATAAATGTATTGAAGTTAGGAGAGATTATATTAAAAAATAAAAATTGTTATATTTTACCAAGTTTATTTTTTCTATATCAGGCCGAGAATGTACGGCGCCTACTTCGTTTAAAGCAAAGAACAGCAAGGTGTATAAGTTGTTTGTGTCATGCACGTAAAAAACGGCATCTATAGGGTTAATTCCCATATTAAAATATATTCGATATATAATAAAGACGCCTGTTGCGTACTCTTATCTCCTGTGTACCTACTCTTGTTCGGCTTAGGAATAAATGGACATTATGATCAGTTAGACATCTAGTTACTATTGAGTCTTACGTCTTCATAAGTATTTAAACCATCCTCCAATAACCAAAACAATTGAGTCTACATAGCACTTTACGTGCGTTATGTTAAACACCACGCTAAGAAAATAAAAGGCAATAAATATGTCATCATTAAATATTTATCCGCGAAACACGACGGAATCTTTCTTAAGCATTCTTTTTCCCGATATATACCATCCGCCAATCCGACGGTAAAAGGGCATCCCTCCATTCCATCTCCATCAATCGAAACGCGCCTGGAACGAAACTGAGACAAAAGAGAGGAGATCGCGCGGAACATAGCGTCGGTTGGCGTCGGTAGCGGCGTTATTCAAATATTAAAAAACAATTTCTTTAATTCGCGGTATACGTCTCAGGGCGCATATAATATATATTTAAGTGGAACATTTGCCGCCCCTTAATGGACGGGAAAATAAGAAGATATGCGCCTCGTATACGTCACGCGCAATAAAAATAAGGCGCAGGCAGGCGAAAGGCAACTCTCGCACTCTTTCCTTCCTCAAGAAGGTCCTTTCGCTACCCGCTATCTCCTCCTCTTCTACGGGCATAAAGACATATATTAAACAACATCGAACTGCTACACAAAAGCTTTCAAAATAATTACATGAGAAGAATCGCGTTGTAAATAATAAATAATCCAGCACCACCGGCACCGTTCGCCTCCTTGTTAGTCATACGGGGTCGCTAGGGGGCGCTACCGGCGCGACGTCGAGTGGTTTCTCTCCGCTACTACGTTGGTATCATTGGACCAACGTCCACAGCCGATGACTGTAGTTTGATGCATGTTGTATCCATGCATTAGGCGCTGTAAGTTGGGGATGAGAAAAGAAGACGTCACGCCAGACACGTGAGATAAGATCGAAGGGCGCGATGCGAACGTACGCACTCACAATTCGCAAAGGGTGATAATTTAATTGATCGCTCTCCCTGTAGAGAGAGCCTATAGAGGAAACTATGTTACTGGCCTTTTCCTGGCGTTTTTCACACTGTAAAATTTGTGATTTTAAAGAGATTTTTACTATTTTTCAAGTTACATTCATCTACGCTGAACTCCAACGTAAATTCTAACGACATTCATTATCAGTATTCTTTAGCAGGCTACTATTAGTGAATATGATTAAATGCTCGAAGTTTATGACCATCACCAACCTTCAAGTTTTAGAGAATTAAAAACTAAAGAGAGGACTTCGCCGAGAGCTATCTAAGAAGGCATTGTATAGTCTTGACAAAGACTTTTCGATAAACCTTTCAGTGCTTTAACTGTGAAATGGTGTGTTCTCCGTGGTTTCTTCTGAAATTTTTAGAAAACCATCTGGCAAAATTGTGTTTAATGTAACTAGGAAAATTTAATTCAGTTATTTAATTCTATTACATCTAGTAAAGATATTTAGATATTAGGAACAATTTCAAGATAAGGTAAATTAGAAATGTAGAAGAAAATTGCGTTGCTTGGGAAAATTTGTATTTATTATTATTATTATATTCTGGTCATGGCACAGATGCCTTTAATCACTGCGACCTTAATAGATCTACCGTAACAAAATCTGTGTTAGAATAGTTGGAGGCTTTTAATAAACCTTAGTAATACTCTAGGATCTGTTTCCTTCAGTTCAGTAAGTGCAAGAAATGGCCTACTGAAGTGTTGGTGTCGTGTGCGACTAATGCCAACACATTTACGTAGGATGTGCTCTGCTGTCTCGAAATCTTCTTGGCGTAGACGACAGATTTGATCTTCAGCTTTACCTAATTTAAATAAGTGATATTTTAGGGCTACATGGCTTGTCAGAAATCCCGCCAGTAATCTAAGCGCCAGCGCTATTTTTGCTGTCTGTGGCGAGCCTGATATCAGTGCTTTCGTCTGTTTTTGTCTTGGAACATTTTCCCAGAATGAAGCCTTTTGATTGTCCTCCCATGGTTTAATTGCTTGTTTTATGTGGTTCTTTTGGAGACTACTGAAGGGGTTAGGACCAATAAAAAGCAAGTTCGCTGCTTCTTTCGCCAGCTTATCTGCCTTTTCATTTCCTTCGATCCCTTGGTGGCTTGGGATCCACCGCAAAGTAACGTGCTTATTGGGTCCCAATTGCCTTAAATTGTGTACACATTCGTGTATCAGAGCAGATTCATATGTGTAGGCCTTAATACCCTTTAGAACTGCCTGACTGTCGCTGAATATATTTATAGTTGCGCCTCTTTCCCGGGGTTCCTTGTGGCGCGCAGGTTGAAAGCAGAAATCTCTGCTTCAAATATGTTGGTGTGAGATCCTGTAGGCATTTTAGGTGGTAGTTAGGACCACTGATGCCTATACCTGTTCCGACACCTCCTATTCTCGAGCCGTCCGTGTACCATTCCAGGGTACCTCTTTTGCATTGAGGCTCATCGGATGCCCATTCAGTACCGCTTTCAAAAATCACCTTATAAGGCTGATCAAAATTATATTGCATAGGGATCGGGTCCTTTGCAATATGCATCAGATAGTTTATGCTGTGATCTTTAAGGATTCTGAGATGCTCTCTAAGATCCCCAGGCTGTAATTCCTTCGTTCTACTAAGAGTGAGAACACTCGATATAGCCTGCCTCTGAATTTCTATGCGAAGCGGCGTTATTCCCAGCAGTACCTCCAGAGCTGCTGTGAGACAGGTACGTATCACGCCTATGATGTTGAGACATGCAAGTCTCTGAATATATTGAAACTGCTGTTGCACAGTCTTCTGAGTTGTTTTTGGCCACCAAACCAAAGAGGCGTAGGTGATCATGGGTCTGAATGTTTTCTCCTAGAAACAGCACATGTCTTGAACTAACGTTGTTGTTAGCAGAAGGATCTTGCACGTATATTGCTAGTACACATTTTCTTACGTCTTCAGCAGTTCAATACATAGCCAGTGTCTCTGATAATTGATTCACATTTAAAAATGATTTTATAAGGTTATGAACATGTGAGGTTTTTAAAATCAACGTATCAGTTAGATAATATTGTACCTGTTATGTTTTGTTGAAAAGGATTCCTTGACGATAGTAACGCATTCATATTTATATTCAAACTGAATACCATCCTTTCGAAATTCAAAGTAATTGCTTTTTGTAGTACTTGATTAAGTAGTCTTAAACATATTTCAACTTCTAATGATGATGATTTCACTATGTAAAACTGAAACTCCCCGCTGTTTGAAAATATCTTCACCTTCCATTTTCCCCTTTTTCAAAAGAACATAGCTGATTATTTCAAATACCTATCCTTAAGCGACAACCCTTTACCTTCACGATAAACATAATCATAACAAGGAGGATATTAGATGCAAATTTCAGGCTCTAGCCTCCAATCGAGCCGACGTGGCATTGGTGTGTTTCCCGCTCCGGCACCGGGCGCAAATGAGAGCAATCAAATCTAACGCAGACAATGGGGGCAATAAAATGGTAATTGAAACGCGGAAATATTTCGTTTGCAACGGCAGGCACGGCGATGGTGGCTGCCTCCGACGTGATGCGTATATTTTCCGGCCTGCAATATTAGATTACATTTTAATCAGAGCGGGCCGTGTGTGTGGTGTTTTGGTCGATGGTACGGCCGTGGCGCTGATGCAGAACGTGTGTATAAACGAAGGTGGTATACTAGTACTGCTATCTGCCTTTGTTATATTGCATTCTATTCGCGTGTATTTCTGTTTCTGTCTCTTTTCAATGGATTTTGTACATTTTTGGGCAAGATTATTGAGCATCAGGAAGCAATACAATGTTTGGAAAACGAGCTATCTTTGTATGAATACTAAAATACATAGTACCCAATTATGACACCATAAAATATGTTTATTTAAACGTCTTTAACCAGGTTTAAACTTTGAACAGAATTATGTGATCCTTTTTTCATTAGTGTTGACGAAAAACTTGAAATAACTCAAAATTCTATATATATCTTGGATTTTAGAAGTAATTCTTACCTGTTAACTGTTGGCAAATTTTGCCATCGTCTCTAACACTATGTTTTCTATTAGTTCTTAAATCTTCACTTTATGCTGAGAACAGGATTGCTTCTCTTTGTCCTAGCAAAGGCCGAACGTTTATCTCTAACCACGATTATCCTTTATCGCTGCTTCAACATAAATGCGTTTATAATGAAGCTGTGATACTTGATGAGAACGACGAGTTTGCAAAACGGATCAACGGGTGAGCGTTACATCTTTCTGTAACCATGGTTACAGAAGAGAGCTACGATACTCGATAAGAACGACGAAACTAGCGAAACGGTGAGAATGAAGACGTTTTTTGTACACGGTTGTTTATGTTGGAATTACGCGACATCGATGGGCAGCGATGATGAGCAAAGATAAATTAATCGAACTGTCAAATTTGATCTACTTTAATCATCTCTAGTTTTAATGGATATCGATAATTTAATAAGCGAAGGGCCCCCAATATGGGACCAAAACCAAAAAAGAAAGATTGCAATGATAATATTTTGGCAACTGTCAAAGTAACGGACTTCATAAACGTCGTCTGCTCTGTATATTTTTTTATGCTTTTATCACTGCTACCATCTTATTGCACATCACACCTCCATTATAAACGCACTCTTAGCCATTGTTGAATGATTCCGAAATATTTCAAACGAAAGTACTTTTAGTCCGCAGATTTCCTGCAAACATTTTTTACACAGTATAATATTTTATAATATTACCAGTTGAGAGACCAATGTTAACCTAAGCGGACGTACTACTGCTTATGACTTGTAGGTGCATGTTGTGTCGGTAATCTTCGAACACAACATACACTCAATTATACCTTTCTTTACGCTTTACACTAATTCCCAGCTTTCTTACTTATATGGTTAGTCGAGCGGTGCACGAAACCCAGTGGAATCTTTTAATCTTTTAATAAAGTTAGTAACATGTCAAATTCTACTTTGTAAAGATAATTGAATTTCTTACTGTCAAGGGTTGTTTTATGTTTACAATAGATGTCACTACGTTATTTTGTTTCTAGTATGCTTCGAATTTATAATTTCTATTAATGACATACTTAATGTTTGGTTAATTTACTTTTGGTAATTTCAATTATAAAGGTTGGTTATTGAACAATTTTCCTCACATATTTCTCTTTATTTTTTTGTTTTGGTTCTATTTTTGTAACTAAATTTACCTAAATTCATTGCCATATGCACGATGTTTTTTGATTGGTAATTAATCAGCAAGTTGTTTAATCCAAATGATCTACTGATATTATTGTTAGAATCAAAAATCGTACAACCACAACCATTTTTTAATTTAGAGGCATCGGTGTAGACGATAGCAGAGTCAGTAAAATTACTTATTAACTCAAAGTGGAGTGCTTTATCTTTCACACTGCAGCCTGTGTTGTTGGGAAAGAAAATGGGAATGGAGGTGATATACTGACTGTAATCAATTGCTGACAGACTTGGCTGACCAATGATGTAATTCAAGTTCGAAACATATCGATAGGCTTCTGCAAGCAAGGGAGATTTTTTCTTTACCCAGTATGAAATGGTCAAATCTAAGGTGGACAGTCGATTAATATTATTAAAAACAGTGCTCTGACCTTTGATCCTCAATTTTACTATATATTTGGCTGCCAAAAATTGCTTCCGCAGTCGAAGGGGAGGTTCTTGGGCTTCCACATATAAAGCCTCCTGTGGAGTCGACCGCATTGTACCCACGCAGATTCTAAGCGCCTTATTTTGAATTACCCTCAGTCTATCCAAATTTTTATTACTTGTATCGCCGTAAACAGTACACCCGTAATCTAAATGTGACCTAATACAAGCATTGTGCACAATTGATGCGGTAACAGACTTGATTACTGGAATTCAAGTAGATTTTTCTCGGAATCTGTATGTAGGGGTAATTTCTCTCGATTTCAAGAACGCGTATAACACGGTTGATTTGGATATTTTGTTTCAAAAACTCTGTGGTTTACGTATGCCTGATTACATTGCAGATAATATAGTAAACATCTTCAGGAATCGGTTAGGATATGTCAGGGCTAATAATCATTCTTTTAGTGGTCCAAGAGTGGTTAATGTAGTGTTAGCGCAAGGGTCAATTTTGAGTCCAATGTTATTCAACATCTATACTGCAGATTATCACAGAATTACTGGAGTAGGTGTTAAAACTATTCAATATGCTGACGATATTTGCATTATCGTTTCTGATAAATCTCTTTCCAAACTACAAGACAGACTCTCCTATGTAATGGCTCAATCAAATAACTGGCTTTTTTCAAACGGTTTCGATCTATCCATTGAAAAAACGAACGTAGTCTTTTTCTCGCGTCATAGAATTCAACCCAGCAACCATATTGACTTAGACAAGGTGGCAAGATTTATGCTTATAGATCGTTATTTTCCACATTTGAGGTTTTTTTTGTTGGGTTTTCGTTAAAGCACATTTTACCGAAATCCACTGAAGGGTAGAGTTTTGCTGCGTATGTATGTCCAATTGGATATAAGATTGCGTCTTATTCAACCCGGAGACAGGGCTAGCTCCGATTTATCGCCGCTAAACCACGTCAGCACAAGGTCATTCGAAAGCTCTAGTTGAGCATAGCCGAGATAAGTTGACTTATCGTTTTTTTTTGTTTCCTGTTTACAAACATTATTTTTTTCTAAATTTTAAACTTCTTTCTCTTTTAACTTTATTTTATTTAAGTAATTCTTATTAACGTATGAATATACTCTAGGAATCTTTTATTATTACTATAATCCTTATTAGAAATTTACAAAATTTTTAGTAATTTGCGTTTTTCGAATATTTTCCAATTATTTTTTTTAACGAACATTTTACCACAAGTTATTCGGACGAATATTATTATTATTATTTTCTTTTTTTATTTGCATATTTTATATGAGTAATTTTAATAAATTGCGTTTTTATGTATGATCGATCTTGAATTGAACGTAGTGGCCACCAACGTCGATCCCTTAATTAAATTTTATTCATTAACAGATTAGTGTTAATATTTTCGTCTCTACTGATTACTATTCTCTTTTATTTACATTAAAGAAAACAAAATTGAAATAGAAATCCTATCATTTATTCTAAAATCCAAATTTCAAAATTTCAAACTTAATTTTAACAATTTAATTATTAATTAGCCATCTATTAGGGTTTATTATAGGTATCACTGTCTCTCTTTAAAATTATTAAATCGTTTCATTTCTATATTCAATTGCTAATTTGCAAAAAGTCAAGAAGTGGGATTTCCCACGATTTACTAAAAAGTAAACCTTGAAATTATTTTGATTAATTTAATTCATTTCATTTATTTAATTACAATTTAACTATTATTTACTCAAAAATATAACTTAAATTCACTCGTTCCCGAATTATTTCAAAATCGATCCCGTTTCCAACAAAAGGTAATCGAATCAATGAGTGTTTTCTTTACGCAATAAACTAGTTATTGCAAAAGGTAGTTATAGGGTTGATTTGAATAGTTTTAAACTGTAGCTTCTGTTTCTAATAAATATTTAATTTGTGATTTATGCTATTACAGGTGCAGTTTTATAGATAATATTTTTATAACTTCTGAATAGAGTTATTATATTATTATATAGAAAATGATGCGGGCTAATTACATTTTTCATTTTAAAGAGAATTATTAGTCACAAAACCGAAATACTCAAAAACAATTGCAAAATGGTGCATTCCGAACTCCCTTTTCAAAGTTATAAAAATGTTTCTCTTCTTCAGAACTTTGTCTTCGTCATGAATTTTGCCAAACAGAAATGTGGTTCAGAAAATCTCTACTTATTCCACCAATTCCTTTGTGTTTTCATCACCGATTTATAGGAAATCCAAATATTCAAAATATTTATTGCTGATCTATCATTAATAAATAGACCAAAGCCCACCTTTGCAATTCAGCCGTTTTTTATTGAAAGGGGAGATATCGATGCTTGAATTGAAGTTTGGATCTGTCAAAACTTCCATTTTCAAATTCTTCTTTATCGCCGCCGCGTGCCGTTCGCCAACTGCAAATCGCTAAAAATTTCGCAAATTGTAATAAACATTTTCAAACTTAGAAATTGATTTCAAGAAATAGATATTTATTCATAATATCCCACTAACATTTAAGAAAGATATTTCTTCTGTATTGTTGAATATTATAACAAAATAGTTGTATAGATTTTTACGACTGTTGACGTCGTGATTACCGAATTTTGCCGTGTTCCTATATGTTCTTAGGTACTCCCACAATTCATTTTCGATTGGGTTTCTTCTTTGGGATTAATTTTTTCGTAAATAGCGAAACGTTTACATGGTGTTTTTTATTAACCACCTAGATAGGTATAAACCTACAAGCTAAAATATGAACTAACCGTGCGATGTGATTCAGTGTACATACTCTAACTGCATATGTTTCTTTATTACCGGAAAACCTTTGTTTATAGGGCTCCCGTTGTAATTACTGTTCGATTAAGCAGCTCCCCTGTTCTGTTCTAGCGAGCAACGAAAAATAAGGCAATATTGTCGTGTTTACCAAATAAGGACCAATGATCTAGGTCACTTTTTTCAAAGCCAGCTGACCAATTATGCAAATTGTACTGCACTTATCGTTTCGCGGACCATGCTGTCAGCTTCTTTATAAGTTTTCTAATGACTGGTGTTGTTGCCCTCAAGGCCTTGTTATAAATATAATGCACCCTGACTCGTCTCATAGAATTACATCTTCTTTCTTCTGGTGGGAGATAGCCGTCCTTCTTCGTGGTGCCATCACTCAGTCCTGTTGGGTCTGCTATTAATGCTATCTACCGCTAAATGACTCGTTTTAGAAATATTTTAGCAAACAACTGCTGCTTTCCTTGTACCGTTGGCATTGTTTCACAAGCAAACTTGAAGTTATTAGCAAAGTACTGACGGATCCTCTAATACCCTTTTACTAATGCATAATAAAAATCTGTTTTCCGTTGCTAAAATAACCTCTAAAAACTATAATGTCCTTCTTGTTAACTGATGAACCTTGATAGATATTTACGTCCAATATTTCAATTCTTTCTGGAAAGTGTTTTATAGGGACTGAATGTTTAAATTAATACTTTACAGTGCTTTTACTACTATTTTAAAATTTTTACCATACTCACAGTAGAATATTTTTTTAATACATGGTAACTGCAAGTGATAGCAGTTTACAAGGTAATAGAGGTTAAGACACTATCTTTAATTAAATAAACTACATACTATAATATCACCCATCTTAAACTTCTTGCATAATTATTAAATTAAAATTCGTTAATTCTATTCAAGACATAAATAACAAATCATTAAGCATTAAATTATAGTTAATTTAATATTTTCTATGTAAAATTCATTATTACTACTAGTTTCACTTTTATTATTAATTACACCAATGAAAAATTACAATCCCCAATAACTGGAAATCTAATAGCATCAGTCTGACAATTTTGTCCCCGACTGTAACCGCTTTGCGAATGTCTATATCGCCGATCCCGTTTTGGCCGACTATACGGTACGTATAGGGGGAAAGAGAACAGGTTACCGACCATTACTCAAACTTGACATTAAAGGCCTAATTCAATTGTAACCCCCCGTATATTGTATGTACGTAGTGTTCGGCTCGCTTCTCTGTCCGTTCGCGCGGTGGCGTGAGCGAGACAACGAGCGTCAGCCGGCTGCGATGCGGTTATCGTTGCGATCTGCCTGTGCGAAATCATCGGATGATTTTATTTCGGATGTTATTCTCGGATATAGAGCGCCATCTGCCCCCGCAACATCACTCGGCGCTAAATAAATTGCGCATTGTCGCTTTTCCCATGATTAATATCGAAATTCGATGATAATATTCGGTGGACGCGGAAAGATTGTGTTATGAATACGATGGAAAGGGATGAAATTTTGATGTTAGCGCTAATTTATTAAATGAGTTAGGGTTTTAGCGTGATAGTCTAAGGTCTAAGGTAAATGTTAATCATTATATCTGTTTGTTTCTGTTGACAGTGCATAGTTTCTCCATCAGTTACGGGCGTGGGTCAATATGTCCGTGACTTTTTAAATGAGAGATTGTTTTTTCGGCAAAAAAAACGTTTTACTTCTCAACATACACGCAGAGAAACGTTTACTTGTATCAAGGCTGTCCGCCTTAATTCAAGGCAATTACTGTTTCAATCACTCACAATACAATAACTGTTTTAAAAGAAACGAAATATTTTCTTCTTTGTTTAAGACATTTGTTAACTTGATTCAAGAAAATCTTGCAAAAAATTTGAAGAAAACGATTCTTTATATGTACACTATTAATTACGCTTACCTTGTTTAAAACAGTACGACATATCCATACATAATGCAGTAAACTATTCACATTGCCTGTGATTTTAAAAAGGCTAAAGTAGAGGTTATCTACAAGATAATGTTCAAACAAAATTGAACTTAATGTAGAAGTACATATGAAAAAAGTGACTAGAAACAATAACCAAGAGATAATGTTAATAAAATAACTCATCCTGGTATTGATGGAATCACTGCCGGCATAAACATTATGAGAAGAAAAAAACATTGAAGCTTCTTGCTCCTGGCGACATTGCTCTTATATGCCTCAATTTGTGCCACTAATCTTCAAAAAACAGCAACTGAAATATTTCCTGGCGCCACCTAGTTCCAGTAGTTATAGTCATGCTGTCCTAGATAGTAGAAACCGGAATACGGATGCCACCTACCCATACAATGATATAACCTTACAACGTTTCATAAACATTTTCAAAAGATACTGGTTAATGTAATACGTATACTAATTTAACCATAGTTTTTTAAAAATATATAACAAATAATAATAAAAAAGGGATAAATAAACTTAAATATTCACTCATTAATTATTAAACTACATAAAAATAATCCCTATGTAATTACATTATTAAAGAAATAATTTAATTAGACTGTAACATAAAAAAAAAACTTTTTCATTAGCTCATTCACTTGCTGCTAATTTTAATTATTAACTTTAGGTTCGTTTCCATTATTGAAATTTTTCTTTTAATAGATATCCTTGCAGCTGGCCTGATGATGTGATTTTTACACACGAAACTGGTCGCCTAATTTCTCCATAGAACTGGCTTTTTCACAATAGATATGGCTTAAAATTATCTTTGGTCACGAAAACGCGGTCGTTGGATGTACATATATATAGACCTACAAATTTTAGTACTTCAATTTTCTTTGATGAACTGGAAAATCAACTTCTTGCCGCTAGTTTTGAATCTGGTGCTGTTTTTTGTCTTGGTGATGCTAATGTGGATTTTACAAACATAAACTCTCCCTTAACTCGTCAATTATCATGTATCTTTGAATCACTTAATTTGAAACCTATAGTTACAGAACCCATACGTCTCACTGACACATCTGCTTCTTTAATCGATACCATTGTTGTTTCAGATATTTCTATAATTGAATTAGGTGTAGTTTCTTGCGACATTTCCGATCATAATATTGTTTTTTGCAAAATGCCTTTGTTATGCAACCAAAGATTATTACTTATCGCAACTTTAAGAACTCTAATTCTTTCTTAACAGATCTAGCCAGGATTACGCTACATCTGATTTTTTATATGAATCTTAATGATAAGCTTAAATTTTTTAATGAAGAAGTATTATATTTATTTAATGTTCACGCTCCTGTTGTAACTAAGAGAATTACAAAACCTAGAACTCCCTGGATCTCTGACAATATTAAATTACTGTGTAAATTACGTGACAAAGCAAAAAATAGATACTGTAGAACTAAATTGCCAGCTCACTGAGATTATTACAAGCAGTTGCGGAATTTTACCACCCTTGCTGTCCGTAATGAAAAGTCCGCATATTTTCGCCAACTTTCTTCTTTGAAAAATAACAAGCAGTTGTGGACGGAGATCCAGAAACTGAACTTTGGTTGCAGAAAAAAATTTGAGATTTCGCTCGCTATTGTTAATGTCGAGGCAATTGGCAGCGCATTTCTCAGCAATATCCCGACTGTTCCGGGAGATTTTAATAGAGAACTATTAATTATTACTTGAGTACACTTTCCGATGACTTGCGTAATAGCTTTTCATTTCATACCGTTGATGAAATTGCAGTGTATAACATTGATCATAGGATTAAAAGCAATGTCACTGGTGATAATCAGATTAGTACTCAGATGTTAAAATTGCTCCTTCCTTGTACTCTTCCCTATTTAAGCCACATTATCAACTGTGCTAGTGAGGAGAGTATATTTCCAGATGTTTGGAAACAGTCCGCGGTTATACCTATAATGATCTTCGACCTATCAGCCTGTATTAAGTAAAGTCCTCGAAAAAATTTAACATATTCAAATAACTGAGCACTTAGAGAATTTCAATTTACTTCCTTCGTGTCAATCGGGCTTTAGAAGTAACCATAGCTGTACTACTCCTCTGTTAAAAGTATCTGATGATATATGATATGATATGATTACAGTAAAGCTTTCGACACAGTAAATGTAAAAATTCTCCTAACAATTTTACAGCATTACGGATTTGATTATCGAGCCTTGTCCCTTCTTAAATCTTACTTGACGAATAGGTCTCAGTACGTGAGTTTTCGAGGAGTAAAATCGATTTCTTTACCTATCAATAGTGGAGTTCCTCAAGGATCCGTACTCGGACCGTTGTTATTTAACATTTATACCAGTCAGTTACCGAAATATATTACTTATTCTTCTACACAAATGTAAGCCGACGATACGCAGATCTATATTAGTTTTGATGCCACCGATATCGATGTAGCTTTACAAAAAATTAACTGTGACCTCGAAAGCATTAGCAATTTTTCTAAGAATCACGCTCTTAAGATTAATCCTGAAAAGTCCTTAGCTATTTTATTTGGCAAACCCAACGACGTGGAGTTGCATAGTGGGCGTATTAAAGTCTTGTGAACAGTGTAAATGTACCTTTGACTCGTTCTGCCAAAAATCTAGGCATTACTATTGATAATTCTTTTAGGTACAGAGACCATATTTCTAAAATAGTTGGTTTAGCATATGTAAACCTTAAGGCTCTTTACCCTCATAGGTTTGTTTTTGACTTTCGAACTAAAGCAGTGCTATGTGAAAGTTTTGTGCTATCTTTGTTTAATTACGGTGCAGTAGCGTATGGACCCTGTTTGGATGTTGCTGGGAGAATACGCATTCAAAAAGTACAAAATAGTTGTTTGCGTTTCATATTTGGAATCCGTAAATTTGACAGGATTACTCATAAGCTTCGGTATATGCAGTGGCTTGATATGAATAATCGCAGTAGGTCTCTTTCATCAAATTTATATCATAATCTAATTCTGTTCAAAGTTCCTGCTCATTTAGTAGAAAAGATACGATTTCAGATGGACGTACATAATATAAATTGACGGAATAAAAACTCCTCCACGGCACAAGCTTTCTCTCTATGAAAGAAGTTTTACATACAACATTTATCAATTGTATAATCCTCTACCTGTACATATCAAGATTCTTGAACCAGATCCATTCAGGCGTGCTGTCTATGAGCTTCTTTATAATAAGCAGTAGCAGTTGCTTGTAGTAACTAATAATCGCTTTTTTTCTATCGCTTTCTCTTGTTAATTAAGACGTACAATAGTGGAATATTAGATTAAGTTAGGTTAGGCAGTTATATGTAGTTAAATATTTAGCTTAATTTTGGGGATTTGGTGGAAGAGCATGGAGCGGAAATTCTTTCCACTCATATGAATCACTCCCTATTTAATATGAATACTTTATTAACTTAAAACTGGATGATTTACTTGGAAGAAACATGTTTCTGTCTTGGATTTTCTTGATTTTCTAACCCTAAGAAAATATTTATCTAATCCAAATAAAATTTAAAGAAAATTATTTTCTTATATTATACATTTTTATAGTTTTGAAATAAAAATATTTTCTTGAATAGAGACTGATTTTTGACAAGAAAAACTATTTTCTTGATGCAATATATTATAATCATTTTTAAATTGATCATTCTTCAGGACTGAAACCAATAGCAATAGTCAAATCTCTCACTTCAATATATTCCTATAGAATCTTCTATAGACCCTTAGTGTTTTCCAATTATTATTTTCGTCAATATCTACTGGCGGCGGAGGTGGAAGTTCGAGGTCGGGTTTCGCTGACGAAAACCCGAAAAGAAAATCATGTAATCGAAGCAGACGGATAGCTTAATCCGAGATGAGAAGTGCTGATCGACGTAGTAATCACGTGTCCAATAGCATTTCCACTCCAATAAGTCAACGCGCTGACCAATTGCAAACTGAAACGATTTACTCTTCGCCATACACACGTTTAATTCAACCCCAACCTACGGCAAGCCGCACGGATCTTCTCTCTCTCCCGTTTCGACACGGTCTCGCGTCGCTGCCTGCCGTCCCGACCGCTAAATTGCTTTTAAAATATTCAATTGAACAAATTTTATTGTAAATTATGCATTGCCGTGCGGCCCGGAACGAGCTTAATATGCATATGCGACGATATCGATAGAATTATAGCCGGACAGATCTCAAATGCATATAATTTCTATTCTATAGCCTTTTCCGACTTTTTCTTTTTCTGTACGTCAATATCTCGCGCCGATTACGTGGAAATTGTTTTAATATCTAAGTGCACTCGCTGTATGTATAGTTGAAGGTAGTTATTATTATGGCTGGGCGACGCATTCTGCATTGTAATTTGTTAAAACGTCTTTCCATGGCGTTTTAATTGCGAATAGAACTGTGGGAGGAATACGATATTCGACGAGGTATAAAGTGAACTTTACGTTTTATGTATGTATAATTACTTAATTCACGTAACGATCCGAAAATGAAGGTATTATTAAAGAATTAAATAAATTCACCGTATACTTTCATATTATGACTTATTCTATATTGGCGAGTTTCACGTCAATTGTTACATTCCCACAGCCTATGTGATTATTAAAATGGAAGTATTTTATTGACTTAATTTATTTTTTTCCTTAAAACAATAATAAATGCCATGAGTTAATATTACGCCTGCACCCTTTACATTAATAGATATTAGGAAACAGTTTGTTGAGTACCAAAATACCAAATCGGAAGCATTTACCCCCACATCTGGCGTCTCTCAGGGATCCAACATGAGCCCACTCTTGTTTTTAATTTTTATTTACGACATTGTAGATTCTCTAGAATGTCACTCACTATTATTCGCTGATGACATGAAAATATTTTGTAGCATATAGCTGTATGCGAGTAGTTCCGTGTATATGTAGGCTGCCGTAACTTATTTCGTAATTGTACCCTTATGTTTGCTTTAAAAATGTCGCAGTTAGGTACGTCGCGAAAACGACCAACGGCAGACACGGTTAAAAACTTTATAGTGGACATGCTGGACTTAATTTTTGATGGCGCTAAAATTCAATGTCTAGTTTGTGAAATCCCTTTAATGTATTGATCCAGAAGCCATTGTCAACGTCACATCGAAAGCAAACAGCATTCTTTTGCAAAAAGTGGCACACAAGACCAAGGAAAATTTACATTTGATTTATGTGTTACTCTTATTTTATGTAATCTATCGTTTCGTTTACTAGACAAAGAAGCTTTTGTCTCCTTCTGGAATAAATATGCGGACTGTAAATTACCTAGTCGGACATCGATACGAAATGTAGTGCCATTTGCTCGTGAACATATAGAAAAAAGAATGAAAACGGAATTGAAAGATAAAAAACTGTGGTTGTGTGTGGACGAAACAACAGATCGTCAAAAACATTCTGTGGTTAATGTAATGGTACTTACAATGGAACCACATCGACCGTCATCCTCCTTCTTACTTGCTTCCAAATGAGTTATAAATTGTACTGCCGATGAGATTTTAAAGGTGGTGTTGAACTCATTGAACAAATTTTTTGTTTCAACTAAGCAACTTTTAATGTTTATGAGTGATAGTGCCGCAAACATGCGTTCTTTGGACCGATCTCTTAAAGAACACAGTGGTAACTTCTTACATGTAACGTGTAAAATCCATACTCTAGATCTTGCGGCACAAACGATTCCTAGTGTTTCTAAAGTCCCCGAAACGTACCCGACTATTTCACAAACTGTGTCCTGATTTACCTGAACACAGCCGAGTTGCAGGCTGCGTTTTACTACAACAAATATTTTGATCAAGTAAAGAAGTTAGTTTTAAAATTCAATCCGACAGAAGCTTCAGCAATCAAGAAAAGCCAGGAAATATTTCAAGATAGTCAGGTTAAAAGAGATTTACAAATTATTCACAACAATTACTTCGGACTAGCGGAGGGAATAGAAAAATTACAAAATGTTTCGATGTCGCTAGTGGATTCTGTTCAAATTGTGAATGATGTTCACGCACCGTTATGCGCTGTAGAAGGCGAAACAAATTGGTGTGTAATACGAAAATTTGAAAGTGTTTTAGAGAAAGACTCCGATTTTCTTATATTAAGACAAATTTGTGAAGGTGCGTGTGAAAATGTATTAAGTTGTTCCAAAGATTATTTTCGGCATTAAAAAACATTTATTCCGCACGTCGTACTCACTTGACTGAAACAGCTGTGGAAACATATCCAATGATTCAAATATTTAACAGATGTTACCCAGTTTGTGATTTCATGGAAGACTTTTAAAACGGTAAGTGTTTTAGCACGTTTTATAATTTATTTCTTACCTTCTATTTTATGTGTAAACTTTTATGCGCTCGTCACGCCTCTAGCTATTACCGCATATTTGCCCAGGTTAGTCATGACTTTTACTAGGAACAATGTTGCTGTTGAGTACGACTAAGCTTTAAATAACACTGTGTTAGAACGTTGCAATGTTGTAAAAGATTTGGTCATATATTTTGATACGAAACTTTCTTTTGTCCATCATATTAATAAAATGATCAGCAGTGCATATAAAATGTATGGGTTTATATATAAAAGCTGTAGAAATGTTACAAACACTAACTGTCTTACTTTATTGTACTATTCATTTGTAAGATCTAGACTAGAATATGGCTCACTTGTGTGGTATCCTATCTATTCCACTCATTCTAATAATATAGAGAATGTTCAACGTCGATTTTTAAAATACTTAGTATTTGTTAATGACGGTGTTTACCCCCGTAGAGGATACGATCACCTCCCATTGCTTACTAGATTTAACTTTGTTTCACTAGCCAATAGGCGTAATGTATCAAGTGTAAAATTTTTATACAAGTTAATTCATAATAATATCGACTATCAGGTGTTATTACCTTTTTGAATATTTGAAGCTTGATTTTTTTTTGGGATTTCCTTCTTTCCCAGAAACGTATCTTTTATGCTACCGTAAATTCTTCCTCCAGCTGTCACTCTTACTGTTATTTACTCATTCTACCTTCCATCTTCTGATATCATTAACCCTAGATATTTAAATTTTCGTACTTGTTCTAGTTCCCCTTCATCTATTTGTACCACATTTTGTTGTTGCGTCTTTGCTATTGTCATGGTTTCTGTGTTTTCTTTGCTGATTTTCATGTTGATTTTTTCCAAAACTCTTTTGTAGATCTGTATGTTTTTATTAAGGATTCTCTGGTCTTTCGCTATAATGACCATATCGTCCGCATAATAGAGTTCACTTATCTCTATTCCTCTCATCTTCCAGTATCCAATTTCATATGCTTTTTCCCTTCTTTTATTGCTTCATCCAGGACCAAAAAGAACAGTAGCAGATTCAGGATACATCCCTGTCTAAAGTCAAATATTTTTGATTTTTCATGCCCTGTTCTTATATAGTTTCTTGTGTTTTTGTATAAACTTTGTACTCCTGCTATTAGTGTTTCAGATGTCGTTCCGTTTGTTAATGTCCACCATATGTCTTCTCTTCTAATCCTGTCGAAGGCTTTCTCTAGGTCCTCTCTTATTGCCTTTAACCCTAATTGCCTCATGATAGTGCATGCCCCTATTTAGTCGAAAACTAAATTGAAATCTTCTAGAATTTTTTCTATATTTTCTTTCAACCGGTATTCTGGTATAAGTTTTTGCTACTGTGCTAATTAGTGTTGTCCTTCAGCAGTCTGGCACACATTACTACCTCCTTTTTTTATGTATAGGTATTATAACACCGGTTGTCCAATCCATTGGGACCCTATCCTTCATTACATCATTCATAATTCCACTTAATTTATTTAGAGCGTTTTCTGGTAGTGCTCTCATCATATCAGTTGTTATTCTATCATCGCCTGGCGCCTTTCCTAATTTTAACTTTTGTATAAATTCTTTTATTTCCCCTATGCTTATTTCTTCGGTTTTTGTGTTTTCTTCACGTTGTTCTGATTTTATTTTGCTCTCTTGTATTTTGTCTGTTAAATGTGTGCCCTCTAGGAAAGGTATCCTCTCTATCTTTCCACTACTTTTTCTTCATCTCCAAAGATTTTTCCGTCTTTGTCTTTAATATTTTTAATTGTTTCTGTCTTTTTTTATTTTTCAATGTTCCAAAAAACATTTTTGATTATCTTTACAGGTACTTTTCATTTTTTCCTCAAATTTCTGCCATGACTTGTCTTTCTCTTCTTTAATTAATCTTTTAACGTGTCTCCTTTGTTGTTTGTATTCTTCCTAGTCCGTTTGTTCTCTAGTGTGAAGATATTTTCTCCATTTATGCTTTTTTGTTGTTACTGCTGTCTTTAAGTTTTCAAATTTAATCAAGTAAAAAAAAACAAATAAGTGAAAAAAATTTGTCAGCAGAGCTGTTTACTGCAATATGTGGTTCGTGTCTCCAAAAATATTTAGTTTGAAGAAGATACAATGTTATCGTAAATATACAGTCCCGAAATTGTAATTTAAATCTGAGTTGCTACGGAAGTGATATTGACTTCAAACTTGTTTTAAACAAACGTTAACGTGCTATCTTTAAGGTTATACAACACTGTCGGGGTACGAGATGCTTATAATCGAAGAATAAATTTGGCAGAAGTAATGCACCAGCATTAAGGGGCTTCATTCTCAATTTGGTACGTTGTTAGAAAATTTGAGACTACTGAAAATGTTGACATACAACGAAAAGGCAAATCAGAAAGAAGAAAAAGTGTTCGAACCAACGAAAATCACGAACGGGTAATCCTGCAGTCAAGTCATACAGTCGACTGCCACAAAGTTGAATATAAAATAAGAATCTATGCGTTTAATGATCAAGGATATTGTCGGTTTGCCTCATAGAATTCAAATGCGTCATAAACTAAACCAAGATGACAAAATGCAACGTTTATTTTGCTGTGCTTGAATACCTATGAAAATAAAGTGAATCCCATATATCACTTTCTGGCTACATTAATAGGCAGTTCTTTAGATTTATTGGGTTTACGCGACCCAAGGAACTAGTTGAAACACCTCATCTCTTCATGTATACAGTGACCAAACTGAATTCAGTTTTACTGCTGATAATGATAGCCTGGCTATCGAAACGTGCGTCCAGTACGAGTTAAGTACTGTGGTAAGGGTTTTAGTGAACTGTTTCGGTGTTCCAGTGCCACACATTTAGAGTACCCGATTACCGGAAGGACAGTTAGTAAAGCGTAGTAGGCCACTTATAAATATAGGTACCTTGTAATAATTAAGGAAATCTTTTTGCCAATAACAAGTAATTGTTCAAGTGTTGAAGCGTAAAGCAGTGTCCAGAGTTTCACTTGCTGGTACCTCCGTAACGCATCTTTCTAGGAAGTAGATGTATTTAAGCATCTAATAAGCAAGTTTCTACTGAGACCTACTCCTATCACGATAGGCCGTGACAGTTATATCAAAGAAAAAAATAAAAAATTATGTAATCTTTTTATGCCAATCTCTTTAAAAATTAATATTTGTACACAAAACGAAATTCTGAATAACTTATCCTCACTACAAAATTTCACCTATTCAAAATCTCAAAATTTTGCTACTCAGTTGCTATAAAACCAGGAGTATAATCTTATACACGACGAGCTGAAATTTAATTCCAAAGAATGTACGCCACTTTCAGATTGGAGAAGAAAACGAAAGTGTGTTTAAGATCTCGAGTACTTTCTAGTTCTGAAAACCGTTTGGGAGCTATAGAGCTTTAAAGTTTGACGATTTGACGTTTCTGGCAAATATAGGAATGTTTATCTTAGTAACAATTTTGTGAAATATTAACAATAAAAAGGTTTTTCACTTGATGCCAGCCTTTTGCTTCACATGGTACATCAAAAATGCAATTAGTCGTTAGCCCCACAATAAAAACAGGCAGAATAGAAGGCTGTGTCCGGCTTCACACTCAAGAAAAATAAATAATACCACACGTAGAGAAATGGTTTCTTGCATCAAACAATTTGATCTTCTTCTAAAAATCAATCTCTATTCAAGAAAATATTTTTATTTCGAGCCTATAAAAATATTGAATATAAGAGAATAATTTTCTTGAAATTTTACTTGCATTAAATAAATATTCTCTTGGGGTTAGGAAATCAGAAAAATCCAAGACAGAAAAATGTTTCTTCCAAGTAAATCACTTAATTTTAAGTTAAGAACATATTCATATTACATTAACCGATATCTTTTTAAAACGTTTATGAAACGTTGTACGTTAAAGGTTATATTATTGTATGGGTAAGTATGGCATCTGTATTCCGGTTTCTGTCGCTACTTTCGAGGACGACATTCCATCAATACCATAAACTATATACAGTTTGTGCGTTATAGAATGGCGAACGCTTTAGATGCGCGGTGGAAATGCAAGACTGCTCAATCTAAATGTTACCAGTGGCCTAGTAAGGAGATATAATACATATCTTCTTACTGTATTTCGAAGAATGTGACATTATTTATGCATCTATTTTTCTATTAATTGTATTTACCTGAAAAGCTTTTGTACCTACATCTTAAGTATGTTGTTTACATATTGTATTAATGTTATTTACTTCATGCAAATGACAATTTAAATGCACATTATGAAAAAGTCGATTTTCCAAACGATTTAATAATACACTTTATTTTATAGTCGTTTTTTATTATGCTAAAATAATTTAAAAAATAAGTCGAGCTACGCCACTGCATGTTGTATTCAAACTGGAATTTTCCCGAACGATGTCACAGTACCCTCAGACAGCGCCGGAACTCGCCATCGTACAACGCGAGACCTGTATCCGCATTATCTTTGTTATTGTTTCTAGGTACTTTTTTCATATGTTTCTAGGTACTTTTTTCATGTATTTCTAGGTACTTTTTTCATGTACACTTCTACATCAAAGTTCCTTTGCTTGAACATTATTCTGTAGATAAACCTACCTTAGCCTTCTTAAAATCATAAACAATGAGAATAATTTACTGCATTATGTCGTACTATTTTAAGCAAGGTAAGTATAATTAATAATGTGAATATAAGTAATCTGCATTTCAAGAATTCTAAGTAAATAAATGTTTTATTTTAAGAAAATAAAACTATTGATTTGTGAGCAGTACCTAAACGCTTTCCTGAATTAAGAAAACTATTTGCTATACTTAAGAAAATGTTGTTTTGTCTTATAACGGCCATTTACTTATAATAAGAATCCCTTTCATCAAATTCTCTGCAAGATTTCTTTGAATCAAGTTAACAAATGTTTTAAACAAAGAAATACAATTAAATAATTACAAGTATATACTTCTCTTAAGCGGAGAAGAAAACGCGTAGAAAATATTTCTTTTGATTTACAACAGTAATTGTGTTGTGAATAATTGAAACGGTAATTGTCTTGAATTTAGGCGGACAGCGTTGATACAAGCAAACGTTACTCTGCGTGCAGCTATGACAAATATAAAACCCGTTTTAATCATTTTAAAACTTATTAACCTCTTGATAAAGCTTATTAAAATCACTTTTATTATCTAGTTGTATTATTTCTTTGAGTGCCTATTTGAACGTTCTGCCCAAAAAAGTGAAAGGAGATTTGCCGCAATACCTTAAATCATAAATAAATAAATCTTAGAGAAACACTTTGTATCCTCATTCAAGCAACGCATGAAGCTTCTCCAGGAAAGCCTGGAACTATTGCCGTTATATACTGTGTAAATCTAAAATCATAATCAATTGATTGTCACAAATTTTTGACATCCAAAATTCTACCATTTAGATTTTTTTCTTTGTTAATTTCGTCCAACTCTAACTCTTATACAAATCCTTTTCCCACAATTACCAACTCCTTCCCATATCTACATCCCGATCCACCCGAATGAAACGACTCGCACACGACGATTCCATCAAAATAGATCTCTTACTCCCTCGTCGATTAACTTAATCAAAACATAACTGCAGGAATATCGGTGTAATGTCACTCATACACCAGCACATCGAGCTTCTATATCCAACTCTTCGCATTAGCAACACCATGGACGGGCAAAACGTTCCATACACGCACGGGGAACAGATGGTCCGGCGAACATAATATCGAGAAGACACCCCACGAGAGATATGGCGTTTAATTGATCCCCGATGATAGGGGGGGTGCGAAACGTCATGGTGGGAGAGCGCCTGCGACCTCGCGTTATACTCACGGGTATTTAATTTCAAAAGCCTCACAGAGGCATCGCGTTCTCTTTGTCTGGCCGCTGGTGGTGGTAGAGCGCTGCCTGACTGGCTGGGAAATTTCAAATTGATTAGAACGCGCGTATCTATCTGGTGATTGAACGCTTCTAGGGAGTTTGGTATACACTTGCCGCTAATGTATTCAATTTCTGTCGCGAATATTGGGATGCGGGAGAGTGCGTATTGTTTCCAAAGCAAAGTGGATTTGGTTGGATATATGGTTATTAGATTAAGTTATTTCGATAGGAAATTCATTTGGAAACTTGTTGCCTGATGAGCTTTGAAGCATCTTCTCCGATGATCTATCGTGTTTCGATAAAATTTTTTCAAGTTTTCTAAATTCCACACTTTTATTTGATAACATTGGACAACAAATTTTAGTTTATTTGTTGTATCTTGTTTGAAAAGTGCATTTTTTTGTTAATTTTGGGGCGCTGAATACAAAAATGACAATGAAATGAAAAACTTAGTTGCAGTTTTCAAGAACAAGTTTTTTTATTTTATTTTTAACAAAATAATAAAAAATAGATATTTTTACACTTTTAGAGTCACTAACTGCGCCATCTTTTTGCTATTCTTTTGTGAATTGTTTATGGAGCATCTCTAATAAGAGTCCAACAGTAGTCGGCAAGCATGGAAGCATTCCAATTTCCCTGGTACCTTTTCTCCATTGTTGATATATCCTGATGGAAGCGTTCGCCGTGCTCATCACTTACAGCTCCGCAGTTTCCAGGAAAAACGTCCAGGTGTGAGTGTAGGAAATGGATCTTTAGAGACATATTGCAACCCATTTTTTGATACGATGACAGCATATTTTCAGTAAGAGTAACGTAATTGTCAGCGTTTTTATTTCCCAAGAAATAAGTGACCACGAGGCGAAAGTCATTCCAAGCATTTTTTTCAATATCTTAGATAGAATGCTGTCAAAATGTTCGTCTTTCAGAATATTTCGAATCTGTGGCCCAAAAAGAATACCTTCTTTAATGTTTGCTTCACTTAGCCTTGGGAGTTTCTGACGCAGGTATTGAAAAGCTGGCCCATCTCTATTCAGTGCCTTAACAAAGTTTTTCATTAGGCCCAATTTGATGTAATGGTGGCAACACTGCCACTGTTTGGAGTCTACCAATGGCATATGTTGTACATTCTTTTGACCTGGCTCTAATGATTGTCGAACAGGCTAGTCTTGTCTTTTGTAATGAAGTGCCTTTGCCCGACTGTCCCATTCACACAAAAAAAACAGTAAAACTTGGTATAGCCTAGCTGCAACCCAAGTAAAAGTGCAACAACCTTTAAGTCGCCACAGATCAGCCATTGGTGCTCATCGTATTTTATGCTTGTCAATAGGTATTTCATATTGTCGTATGATTCTCTCATGTGAACGGCATAACCAACAGGAATAGACGGTAAAATATTTCCAATATGCAATAGTACTGCCTTTAAACTGAACGTTAAACTTTCTATAAACAATCTCCATTCTTCTGGCTTGTAGTTTATGTTTCAAGCCGCCAATAAACCGCTAATGTTATTGTTGAAAACCAAGTTATTTTCCATGTCAAAAAATGGTACTAGGCCTTTACGAAAAACGAATACCGAAACATCGTCTTCTAATAGGTTCCACTGCCGCAGTCTTGATCCTAGTAACTCTGCCTTACTTTTTGGAAGTTTTAGATCTCTTAAGAGATCGTTTAATTCTGACTGGGTTATTTTGTGCGGTTGGCGGTTTGACGTGCTTGGTGTGAAATCAGGACCTCTTGATGTTGATGGCATATCTTCTTCATGACAAAATCGCTGTATCGCTATTATCTGATTCGTGAGTGAATGTTCCTGGGGGTTCTGGAATAGGAAGTTCGTCACTATGGGGCACAGATCTCATGGCAGATGGTATATTTGGATAGTTGATAACCGATTTTTTTCTTCTTGGATATACCTGTGCCTTGGCAACACGAGGTATCATGCAGAAATAGCAATCATTAACATGATTTGTAGGCTCTCTTCAGACCATTGGGACAGCAAATCGTTTTTTATGATTTAACCAGTTTCTCAGACTTGAAGCGCATGTATTACAGCAGACGCATATGTGGCGCCCAATATTTGTCATGATCCCTATTTTGCAACCGAAATAAAGCAGATATACCTGTTTTATCAATGGGGTAATAGACCGCTTCTGAGACGTAAAAGTCACCTCACCACAAACATAACAGAAGTGATCTGGATTGTTTACACACTTTCGAGACATCTTACAATGTCAACTATTCGATTAGACTTACTAACTTCGACTGACTAACCTCTCCGCTTTGTAGCTGCCTATATACCCAAATACGACTTCTAGATTTTTTAGAGAATATTCGAGAAGATTCGAGAATTTTATATTCAATTCCATAATATTCGCGATAGTGGCGTTTGTCATTTGTTTGTATACAGGGGCTGTTCAGTACAAGGCGGACTTGCGGTTACAGTGTTAATATATAGGGACACATGACATCACGTATCTCAAAAATTTGAACTAATATTAAAAAGATAAGTATATTTTCGGTTTTAGCACACCAAAAATGGTAAGATTTAGTCGATTTTATTTTAGATACATTTTGGCTGTTGTCCAGTGATAATTCTTCTTCCAAAATAAAAAAGAACAATTCCCATATCCAGCAATAGAATTTACTTTTATTATACAGATCATCATGCAATGATTTCTATAAACATATAATTATCTGAATTTATTTTTATTATTATTTCCTTTTACTTCACAACCCCCTAGGGCTGATTGCACGTTTAGTAGCAGAACAGGTAGCTCCCACGTACAATTTAAAACTCGCTGCCGGCTTAACATAAATGTTATCGTCTCTCTCGAAATACCTACCTGTTATCCGTTTTTTTTTCTACACTCTCCCTACTTCGTTTTTCATTTGTTTCTTCTTAATCACTACGTTCCTCAAGTAGTTTGTTCAGATTACTTACAATTGGCTAGACTGCTGTCGACATTTATTGTTTTCCGTGTACGTTGAGTTTTGTCGAGGTTTCTTTCTTATGGATTTTTGTAAAGATTTATCCGAAACAAGAATAATCTTAAAGTCATCAAAAAATTACTTCTGGATTTTAAAATTATGAGTACAATTCAAATTTGACCAGACCCAGATCTTTCTGCATGGCCTAAAGATGTTTTAATGATGAGTGTGATGACTCACCTACCTAATCTAAATAATAAATGCTTTTCCTAATAAAATCAGGTACAATCAACTTCATATGTTTGCTATAACAGTTATATTTAATAATTTATTACAGTAGTTCTTTAATTATGCTGAAAAATATTGAATTGCAGATAAAATCTGTAATCTTCTCATGTATCTCGGCCTTTATTTCACGCAGTACCAGCTAGATGAAATAATAATAGAATAATAACCATCCTACAGTTACTAATTTAATAAATAATAGGCACTTTCGTGTCGTTGACAGTTCCATGTAATTAAACAGCATAAATACTTTTTATAATGCACTTTATTTAATTTTTGTAACATGTTTCTACTTCTTAATAATTACTTTAATATATCTACAATTATATAGTTTATACATATAGATCACACTAATTGTCGTAAAATTTTTTACTTTTTTCCTTTTTCATCTCTCTTTTAGAAATATCAAGTAGGCGTAAAATGAGGACACAGGGAGAGGGGGGAACGAAACGGAAATTAACATCATCTGTTATTATGTGTCATTATCATTATAACAAGAAGAATAAAGAACCGACGCCATTGCAACGAAAGATAGAGCGAGAAGGAAAACAAACGAGTTACACAAAGAACGAAAACAAAAAAAAACAACACTCAAACGTCGACAATTTTCTTTCCTTTTTTGAAAATGCGGTCCTGTGGTTCGCGAAAATTGGAAAAATCTATTGCACACTAAAATTTCTTTCGTACAAAATAAAACAACGCGCTTTATTGTTTCATTTTCCAATATTTTGAGTGCGTTCTGCAAAAAATGTTCAATGTTATCAGAGTTAGATTGATCACCGGTTTAGTTTTATTACATCTTCATCTGTTTTTCATTCTAGTTATTAGCACATGGATTCTGCGAGAGCAGGCTGTGGCGTGCTGTAGGGACCGGCCCACGGTTGTAAGTTCTGTAGGGCGCTTAGAGCTGTGTCACCTGGTCCTGCGGTTGGTGTAGCACTTTCTGCCATGTAGCCTTTGGTGAGTGCTTCGGCTTGTAGGGATAACATCAGCCGGTTGGCTGCCTGTCTTTCTGCTTCTCGTTCTTCGGCTGTTTGACGTCTGGAAGTAAAGTAAAGAGATAATTAGGTGATGTGTGTTTAATTGCAATTTTTTCGTAAATATTGAATGGGATTCAAAAGAGGTGTATTTGGTCCAAAATGGATCTTTAACAATTACATTTTCTACTTTAAAAAATGCATATTATCAATAAGATTATATTCTTGCCCAATGTGTTGTAAATTAATTATACAAAGCTAGGCAACATGATTCAAAACATTTGATAGAATAGTATGTGCTACTGCACACATACACACACCGAAATACCTTCGTGAACCAGGCCAACTTTATAAGTAAGGTTGGCCAAATGAAAAATAAGTTTTTATTTCAATTAAGAATCATAATCAGCTTGGTACTCTTTCGGCTTATGGCGTCATGCCGTTTTAGTTAACTTTGGTGTACAGACAAAAAAAAATGTCTAATTTTCCTTATTTACTTCATAATCCTATAAGCTTAAGGGAAAACTAGGAAACACAGTTCACAGTTGTTGTTGATCATGAGAACAAAAAGTCAATATGTGTGATTTACCAAGTATTTCTACAAGTTGCACCGATGTAAAATTTGGCGATCCTAATTTTGAAGAAACACTATTATTGAAATGGTACGAGGAAATATATAGCGAATATAGCGATGTTTAAAGTAACTGTAATGAACAGCTTGCCATCAACAGTGAAGAAGCAAAGCAATTTGCTATATCTGCTTTTAATGTAGTTGTTTATTTCAATTCTTTACTGTGTCCATTAGTAACACCGTCACTATTTACGGATACGTTATATAAAGAAAAATTCCCATTTCTATGGAAAAAATAGATTGAAAAGGTTGAATCTACGTCTAGCAGAGGCCAACGTCATTTTAATATCATTGTTCATTTATCCGGTCCACGTCCAACAGCAGCTAGCATAGGAGATAGGGTAGAACCGTCGATTACATGGATTTTTTTGTATATGGTCGAAATTTTGGATGATATTTTGGTACGGACAAACTATAAGATTGAGCAAAAACAGTGAAAATATAAAAATAAAGATCCTCGCACTGTTCAAATCATGGATAGCACCAAGAGGACTAACTTATGTAGGTACCCAAAAAAAATAAAAGTGAAATTCTAGCAGAATTTCTTCCCAACAAAAGTAAACCTATAGGAAATGGACCGTATGGTTTTCCGAAAGACATTACCATACTTTCATATACTACCAAATCAAACAAAAGTCGTGATTCTGTTATCTACAATGCACCATTACGAATCCAATTATCCGCAAATGGTGAAACTAGAGGGTACTACAACTCCACTAAGGGATGAATAGACAGCTTGGATGAAAAATGTGCTAAATTTTAATCCAACAGACGTACTCTTAGGTGGTCATTGGCGATATTTAACTTTTGCAGGACCGACCTTTTTTTAGAAAGAGCGAGGGCCAAGGGGAGTCAACAAGTGTCCACACATATTTTAACCAAAAACGTGGGTTTTTATTAATACATTACTAAAACAGTTAAGAGTATAAGGATTTATGATTTACTCGGAGTCTTCGGCTTCAGTGGAACTGGCGTCATCGCAACATTGGACTTCTTGCTGTGCTTACCGCTTACATACTTCTGGCATTTTGAATAAACTAACCGTTTTTGTCTTTTCTTTTTTGGATTTTGCCAACTTTCAACATGAATCGCATCGTCTTTTTCCATGTTGGAATGGTGTTGGAGCTACATTTGGAGAAATCTAAGTTCGAGTATATTTTCCAAGGCATGCAATACCTACAAGTCCATTTAAATTTTCAGCTATTTTAGGGGAACCAACAAATTAAGTAGATTCCTTCCAAATCTTCAAAATGTTGGCTTATCAATATTACAATTCTAGAAAGCTACTTGCGGTTTACGATAAATAACTGAACAATATTTAAAAGCAATCCACTATTGGTAAGTTTGTTACTATTACACCTACAAAAGCACTTAAATAATTTGTACGATTTTTCCTGCAGATTGAAATGCTGAAAACAAGAATACAAATCGGGCCACCCATTCGTGAACGATTTATCAGGTATTTACAGAAATAGTAATTTTAGATTGAAGCACCCTGTATATTTGCATATATTTTGTGAAAGTAAACTTAATTTCAAATAGAAACAACTAAATGTTTCTGCTCCAAACATTGCTATAATAAAATAATACATCAGAAATAAATGTCCGCTCCACGGATCGTATAACGATTGTTGATGATCTTTCTTCTCAATTTTCCTACTTATACCATGGTCATACCTATGTATTACAATATATTCAACATACAACTAAAAATTTATAAAATTAAGCAAACAAAATTACTTAAACCACATTATTTCACAACAATTAATTGAAACTATTGTATTATTTCATTGTCAGGTTAATATCTATTAACTTATTTTCACTACAACGTTTCTTTGGATTATTTCAGCGAGCCTGAAGATGGGACACTAGTCCCAAAGCTCAATTTTTCATTAAATCGAGTTATTGTGAGACAGTGGACTTTTCTTTCAACCACCATTAAATATGTCGTATTTGTAGTAGCCTTTCCTATAATTGTAAAAGTAAAATTCTAACATCTTTTTCTGTGTAGTTTCTTGCATCAAGAAATTAGATTTTTACAGAAATCAATCTGTCTTTAAGAAAATATTTTTATTTCAAGACTATAAACATTTTAATACAACAAAATAATTTTCTTAAAATTTTGTTTGTATTAAACAAATATTTCCTTGGGGTTAGAAGAAGTAAATCATTTAGTTTTAAGTTAAGGAAATATGAATATTACATTAACCGGTATCTTTTGAAAATGTTTATGAAACGTTGTACGTTAAAGGTTATATCATTGCATGGGTGAGTACAGAATCTGTATTCCGGTTTCTGTCGCTATTTTCTAGTACGGCATGACTACATATTTTCGCACTAGGTGGCGCCAGGAAATGTTTCAGTACTGAGTTTGAAGATTAGTGGCATAAACTGAGAGATGACCAGCTATGCGGGCAGGAGCAAAAAGCGTTAGAGCTTTTCTCTTCTAGCACTGTTTTTGCCGGGAGTGATTCCATTAATACCATGAGTTATACATGTTGGCTCAGGCTTTACCGGGCTGCGAGATATATTTTACGTAGCACGGTCTGGCGAACTTGCATTTATCCCCGCCGTGCGCAACTCCCACAGCCTATCCGACGCACTCTTTGTCTTTCTGCGCAAGAGGTCGTGGATTTTGAATACATTATTTTACTTTATACAACCCCAGAGATGGTATAGTTTATTTCAAATTATAAGAATATAACTTTGAACGGCTTAAATGCTGTTATTGCACCACCTGCGGTAATAACTACCTGGATACGCAAACAAACTGCTGAGGACCGTAAAGACAAAATTTAAGTGAATTGAATAGAAATGGAATTATGATTTGCAATATGCGTAACTACCTGTTTGTACATTTAAATCTAATTTAATATGTAAATTGTTTAATTACTTGTAACATCGAATTGCTTACTATGTAAATTTATACTGTTTGTAAAATATATATACATAAGCATATAATTATCTTATAGGGCCGTAATTTATAGTCAATACGCCCCCTAGATTCAATATGCATTGCCAGGTTATTATCGTCACAGAAGGTGCAATAAAAGTATTAAAGGCCTTGTAAGTCTACAGTTATATTCTTATAATTTGAAATAAACTATAGGTAAATGCCAATAAATAGACGAACAGCGTCAAACCCCTCTAATGTATCCCGAGCGGGAGGCGAGAGAAGTGAGGGTTTGCTCGTTAATTAAAATGGGCGAACCTTGCTCTAGCTGACAAATTGCAGACGAAATCGGTGTTAATAGAAGTACCGTGAAACGTATTTTGAAACGCAACAAATACAATAGTTACAAAGTTCAAAATTACCAGAAGATTTTTCCCCTTAATAAAGTAGCATTGTTAGAATTTCATGATTATCGAATTTATTTTTCTTTAGTTTAATTTTATAAGAATCGTTGTTTATTTTCCTACTTAGAATTATTTTTTCGTTCTTCTTCTTTCTAACATAATCTGAGAATACAGAAAAATTACGCAGTAATTCTGTATTAACACAATTTGTCAGAAGGCGTTGAATTCTAATATTACGTGATTGAGCGGACATGCGTGCGTACCGCTGCTCACTTTATAATATACTGCGTTTGGATGCGATCTATCAGTGAGACTCGAATGCTCTGTTGTCATTCACAAAGGCAATAGCCCGTTCGTATCTGGACCAACGTGTATATCAGCATTACCTTGGTTATTGTTTCTAGACACTTTTTTCATGTGTGCTTCTACATTAAAGTTCACTTTTGTTTGAACATTATTCTGTAGATAACCTACCTTAGCCTTCTTAAAATCACAAGCAATGGGAATAATTTACTGCATTATGTACGGATATGTCGTACCGTTTTGAACAAGGTAAGTGCAATTAATAATGTGGATATAAATAATATGCATTTCAAGAATACTAAGTAAATAAATGCTTTACTTTAAGAAAATGAAACTATTGATTTATTAACGGCCATTTACTTATATTAATAATCCCTTTCTTCAAATTTTCTACAAGATTCTCTTGAATCAAGTCAATAAATGTTTTAAACATAGAAATACAATTATTTCACTACAAGCAAACGTTTCTCTACGTGTAATAATTATATGAGACTAATATTTGCTTTTACACATTTGACGTAATACTTGCAATCGAGGCCGCATTTTATGCGAATATCAATATCATTTTCAGAATCGATTGTTACGATTACGAGCAGCCTTGCTTCGCTGACGTAACCGTTTAAAATCCGGAACCGGAAATCCTTCTTTCATTAAATCAACCGCTAGCAGCATTCCACGTACAGCTTTTAATGTAAATACTATCAATGTCATCGCGGTGTGTACATTATAATGGTTAGCAGCTCTATCTCTCCGACAACGGCATATTCTAGCGCAATCGATTACTCACTTAATAGACATTTTGTGTTAAACAAATTGTGGCCGTCTTGTACGCGCTACAGGTCGCGATAAAAGTTGCACGACTATCATTAACAATGCGTATACGGAGCGCAGGTTGTATTCGGGGAATACATCAGCGCCTTTCTGAATTACGTACAGAAGTGCTATCAAGGGATTTTTAACCGACTCATTTGCTTATTCCAGTTATAATAATTGGAGGGCAGTGACTGAAATTGAAGCCAAATGTTTTAATTTAAAACAATAACAATAATAGTCTTGTAATGCTATTTTCTTGAAAAAAAAACGTCGTTTTGTGGTGTGCAAATCAGCAATACGTGTCTAACTCCCGATTCATTTAATTGTATATAAGTTGTCAAAGGAAAGATCATGTTTTAGTAGTAACAAATTTCATGAAAAATATATTATTTTCCAAGAGCATTCTTACTACAAAATATTTTATTTGTAACCACTGGGAAAAAAGAATATCGGTTTTGATGAAATTTCGTGGTATACGCTATAGGCGCCATTAATTCTTGGCCCGACAGAAAAAATAAACTTTGTAAAATATAACAATTTTAGTTTTTCAATATAATCTCCCCTAACTTGAATACATTTATTACAACGATCAATTAATAATTCTACGAGGGATGATCCGCCGAAGTTACGGGACAACATGCGAGGGATGATCGTAAAATAAGGTTCCCATATTTTTTTTAAATGGACAGCATTCTTTATTTCCTTAACATTACACATCGTTCTAAAGCTGAAAACTTAAGCTATTTTTCGACATTTCGGCATTTTTGCAGGCGGTGCTCCAATTTCTGTATCCCCATGTCGTAAAATTCTGCCGCCAGTCAAAATCTTTTCAATTGTGGTGTTGGAAATCTCAGGAATCCGAAGAGCGAGTTGACGAATGGTAACCCTCCGATCTTCAAGCAGTATGCTCTCGACCTTTTCAACGATTTCCTCTGAAACTGATGGTCTTCCGCTCCGCTCTTTATCGTGAATTTCCGTCCGACCCCCACTGAATTTCCCTACACCATTTGCGGACGTGTTGAACAGCTATACACTTTTCTCCATAAACTTCGGTTAATTGACGATGAATGTCTATAGGTGAAACACCTTTCGCGTTTAAAAAACGTATTACAGCGCGAATTTCGCACCTGGCGGTAGCGGCGATCGGGAGTTCCATCTCGGACGGCCGCTTAGGCAACACTGGGCGGCATAGCGAGACGGGAGTGGTACGTATATAGAGTGGGAGAGCTGCTGCACACGCCAATGTTGTCGGATTTCGCCTAATACGTCGTATTGCTATTGTAGGGCTTTGGGAACCTTATTTTACGATCATCCCTCGTACACCCCCGTAAAAATAGTCTAAAGTTTTTCCCTCAAAATTTTGTATTACAGCTTCCTAGGACGAGGTTCATCTGGTCGCCGCCATTCCATCGATTCCTTTTTGGATAGAGAATCATAATACGCAACCATTGTTTCACCTCCTGTGACAATGGACTCCAAAATAGATTTCGGGTCGTCTCCACACATGTTTAAAAACGCGCGCACAATCGACCCGACGTTCACGTTGGAGAGCAGGGCGAATACTTGTTTCAGAAATGTTAAACATCACTGTTATTTTCTTCACTTTCAAGCGGCAATCTGCTAATACCATTTCTTCAATAAAAATGTTTTGAGGCGTTATCAGTTCAATTGGCCGACAATTGGCTCATCATCTGCATTCTTGCCTCAAACAGAAACATTTTGCCCAGTTTTTTACATTGGAATATGAAGGAGATAAATCACCATAAATGTCGTCTAAACGTTGTTTAATGCGATTAGGCGTATGCCCTTCTTTTGTCAAAAATTTAACGACCGCGCGGTACTCAATTTTCGTTACCGGAGACATTTTCATGCGCTAGTCACGTTGTCTGGCTGGCTACCCAAAACTACTACTCTTCGAGCCGTAACATATATAGTGTAGGCCTCGCACTTGTACAACTATGACGCAACGGAGTTTGAACACGCTCAAACCTGTATAACCCTGTCAGACCGAAAATTTATGGTGCCTGCCTCGTATTTAGTGACAGTAGGGTATATAAATTACTTTGTTTTGCAAATGTACAAATTGAACAAAACGATTAAATTTAATACAGCAAAAGGCGATCAAAAATCTTCTAATTATCTCCAGAATAATGAAAACACGTAGCACGTTAATAATCTTAAATCAAATTTTCGGCTTTAGCTTTGTATTAAAATCAAAATAACAACATAAAAATGCAATTTACTTACATCAATTATTAAGTCTAATTTTTTGCTAAAACTCCCCAGTTAAATGTCGACTTAAGTTGGCAGTTCCGTTAATAGAGGACATATTCGCCAATTATTTGGCGCAATGCATGCAAATATGATCTTTACTACTGGACCACTCGTGAAATTTAAAAAAATTTTAATGAGTTGTACTTTGAACATTTTAAGGATTGAAAATTTTTTATGCAATTAGGTGTTCTACTATGTTTATTTAAATCTTAGATATTTTCACTAATCGAATTGATTGCTCATTGCTACTTAATTAATTAAGATTCAATATATCACGTCCAGAATTGCGTAATCAATTTACCTTCAATATTCAAACAAGTAGAACTAATATAATGTTAAAATCGCCCATAAATATTATGTGTACAAATTCTGCCAAAAAGTTTATATCTGCCAATGCCGATATAAACTCGAATTCTTTAACAGACATCATTTCACAGGTAAAATAATAGAAAAGGTCAACATATTACGAGCTTTATTTCAAATTTCATATTTGAAAAAAAGAATTTGTGAAGAACATTTTTGGAAGTTCTTTTAAACTCGGTATTAATAGAAAAGGTGGTATTAAGAATACGTTTTTGCACCTTGCTCCAAATTTTTGAGATCGTCATAATAACTTTACAATAATTCAAGAAGAAACAAAGCAGAATGTGTTGCTTTCTTTACTATAAAATTTGAAATACATAAAATTAAATAAATACAATTTGAAAATTAAGTTCAGATTTAAATCGTACTTCTTAATTTTTAATGTTGACTATTACATTTTAATAAGACCTAAAGCAGGGAGTTAATCTCGCAATCAGTAGCTTAAAATATAGTATATATTTTCACACAACTGGGAAGTGCAATTTAAATCTTAACTTTACTGCATATATTCAATTAAAATCACAAATTATTACTTTGTTCCTTATATTCGCTTTTCTCTACTTTTAAATTCAAAAACTTCTAGTGCCCTGATTATAAGTTCGCGATGTGGCTCCGGAATTTGTTTCTACACTAGTCTTATCTCCTCTCTTTTGAACTCCTTTGAAATTCGCAAGGGCCCCCGTATTGACAATGCACCCAGGCCCCTGTAACATAAATCCCGTCTTGGGTAAAGTAAGCGAAATATTTTCTGTTGCTTAGGTGTTTTGAATGCATCACATTCAGCTGCAGCTTAATTTGTATTAGATGATAACACGTAAAAGATTACTTTTATTCCATTTCGACCAAATATCAACAAAAACAGCTCATTAAATGACTTCGTAGCCTAACGATAAGACAACATGTTCTTGACTGTGGCAAAGTTAGGCGCTGTGTGTGCGAGTACCACCAGAGTAGTTGATTTTTGTGATTGGTCCGTACAATCTCGAGTTGTCAATCGCAGGGTAAATAATTAAGAGCACTTCACCATTTACGAAGAAGGGGTTATAGTAACAAAGGCATGGAACGCTTTACACAACCACAACTTTTCAAGGTTATGACAAGCTTCAAAGCTTATATATTTTATTGGGTGGTCACTACACGTAAAAAAACGACTAAACAATTTTTTTTTACATGTTTAACATGACAAACACTCATAGAATCAACACAAACCTAGGCATTTCAGAAATATTCATTTTCACAAATTGAAACACAAAAAACGAAAAGTCGTTAGGGACTAAATATTTGTCCGATTTCCGCAATTTTAGCCGTCAGCTTGTCAAGTGACGATGTCCGCGTTATTTTTTTTCTGCTTTTTCAGTATAGCCAACTAACACAACTCCATAGTTATCCCAACAAATAGTCGCCATCACTTTTCACACTGGAACGTCCACCGTTAACCAAGCTAGTACGACTAAATTTAAATTCTGCTCAAAATTTCACTGTGGCAAATGATAGCACAGGGTCCCCGTAAACAGCGTCCATCTTGGCTAATCTGCGTGGCCATATTGTCTTTCAACTGCAAAAATTTAATGACCTCTGGATATTCAATTTTTTCAGTTTTTACAAAAACACTGACATCGTCTCACACAAACGACTGTTAAACAGCAACTAAGCGTCCAACATGAGTGAAATTTTCAAAAATATTGCCACGAAGGTATTATAAAACGCAAAATAGTGGATATCATAATTCAATGCGCCGGGACCGCGACAGCATCTCATATGTACAGGATGTACGGTAATCGACGGAGACACTGACGAGAGAATTCACGCAAATTGAAGGAAGTAATGAATTATGATTCCGACTTAGATGAAATAGGAAGAAAGTAAGAAAAAGACAGAAGATAGGTAGAAGAGTAGGGAAAGGTTAAGGATTAGGAAAAAAGGGATTATTAGATAATTAGACTTTTAGATGTGTAATAGTAAAGTAATTAGAACAGTAAAGTATTAGAATTGTTACAGTAAGAAGATTTTGTAAAATAACTTGAAAAGTAATAAAGAGAGTGTAACAAAAGGTGTTGTGAGTTTCGTCACCCAGTTTCCCTTTTAAGAAGAACGATAAGTAGAATTTCAGGTAAGTATCTCTCAATATATATTAGAATTAGAGCGAGTACACCCCCAGTCACACAGGGAACGTGACAGTATCTTTCAACGCATGCGCAATTATATTACCAGAATATTTTTGAGTAACGCCATCTTGACGCTTGAAACTTCTCAGATTACCCTCGTATTGCGTAAACATTTTCTTAGACCGTCTAAATAATGTTTAGAAATTGTTATAGTAAGCACTAGTGACGTATTAACAAAGATCCATACTTTTACAAGGTTTTATGTTACGTCAAGTCACTTAATAGTCCCTCGATAGTACAAATACCGTACGGATAAACCCCGAACGTTATTTCTGGCCCTCATTATCCTCGACGATGACCATTTCGATTTTTTAAAGACTACGTTTTGTAACGAGAGACGAGCGCATACCGCCACCTACTCTTTTTCCTCGTTAATTATTTCGTATCGGAGCCCGGAGTGACAGTTAACAGGGCCTCGCTAATGTGTCTCTGCGAAATGTGATTCATTCAAGTCGAGCGACGGGACTTTCACTTCGTTTTTTTGTTCCTGCCATCGTTCATCGAAACCGAGGAACTTATCACCACCGGTTCGATTTAGTAGTGTGTGTGTGATCTATGGAGATAGCTTTTGCTTGTCGAGATAGGGGCTTTTAAAATTGAAACCGTTTTACAACGACAAGTTGCTTCCTTACGTAAAACTCAATAAAAGTCATGGTAAAATTAGCAGGACTATACATAAATACGGTCTTAAGTTATTCCAGCAGTAATCATTTCGGTTTTGCCACATTTCACATTGAAATACATGAACAGACTACTTTTGGAGAAGTACGAGGATGGTATGATAAATACCTCAACAAATTCTCCTTGTAGCTCTACACACATAATCCAGCGATGTTCCAACTTTTTTAAGCCATCTAAGTAATAGGATTTGTCGAACTCTGCAAGATAAGCATCTCTTTCGACAATGACCTCTTAATTTGACGTCAACTGCTTTCCGCCATCCCGTTTTTTCAAGTTTGGAAAAAGAAAGAAGTCACAGCGACTCAAATCTGGTGAATATGGTGGATGGGGCACCAATTCGTACCATAACTAGACTATTTTTGCTAGGTGGGGCCTTTTTCTCGGTCCAATAAATCAGCGTAGTACTGTCCCATGATTGTCGTTCCCTTCTTCAAATAATCAATTAAGATTATGCTTTGCGAATTCAAAAAAATCGTCGCCATAACTTTTCCGGTTGATTGAATGGTTTTCACCTTCTTTAGTGCAGGTTCGCCGGAAGAAACCCATTTTGCCGACTGGCCTTTGGTTTCTAGCGTGTAAGTGATGTATCCATGTCTCATTTATAATCACATAACCTCGTAGAAACCCACTCGTATTGCGTTTAAATATGTCCAAACGTTGCTTTGAAGTTATTACACGATTCCATTTTTGGTCAATCGTCGGCGGACGCCGATAGCTTTCTCATACTCAATTTTTTATGAGGAACGCTCACGTTCAATTGACATGTTTACCATATTAGCAGTCTCTTTAATCATCAGCCGGTCTGCTAACGCGATATCACGAATTTTATTGATGAAAGGTAGAAATGAAACAATGGTCCAGATCTCACAAAATTTTATTAAGAGATTAGGTGACTCTATTGAACATATCGTCCATAGTCATCTCAGCGGGACGACATGGCCGTTCCTCTTCAAATGCGGATGTTCGGCCACGCTTAAATTCATTAAACCAGTATCTGATGGTAGTCATCAAAAGTGCATGCTCCTCGTAAACTGCATCCAACTTCTCTTTGATTTCTGCACACGTTTTTCCATCCAAAAAAAGAAATCGAATCGCTGACCGGTATTGCTCATTTTCTATGGTTCCATAAATACACAAAGTAGCTCACTTTCAACAGCTCTCAAAACAACACTACTCGATGAATCTCTCCGAAATTTTGACAGACGTCGTCTAAATAATACTCCCAGTCACAAAGGGCTATCTGTCTCCAAACACGGGTATTTCTCATACCATCCTCGTATGTAAGACCTGGCAGGTCCATCACACTGAGAGACAGGCAGCACTAACAAATTGTCTTCAGGCTGGTAATTAATTACAAGGAACTGCTTTAATTTTCTAAACACATTATTGTTTGTTTCACATTGTCCTTAATTTGGTATCTATACTATTGTGCAATAAACATTATTACCATTATAATTGTCAAACAACAACAACAAGCGTACTCTGCCTATGTACACACTGGTACTTTTTTAACTGCATTGAACCAAATTACGTATGTATTAGTTTGGATAAGAAATGCGTCAATTTTTGAGACTTCATATATCTGCTTCATGCAAGAGCTTTCAGAGACCACGCCATGAAATTATCAGAACTACTGCCAAGGGCCTCACAGCAATCCTTACACTTCACGCCCGATTAAGAAAATGCCTGCACAAATAAGTGAGGATATTTTTGTCTATTTCTGCGGTGCTTCTAGGATTAGATTCTTCACTCGCTTACCAGCGTTTTTCATTCTGCTGTTTCAAATATATTACGCCTCTGCCAGACCACTAAACTTCTCCAAACAGATAATATTGCGTTGTTACAATTGCCCAAGTAAATTGGAGTAGAAGTACCGACCGTATACATTGTAGGACAGGACTCAAAATTATTGAGATTATAGCCCACCATTAGACCAAAGGCAAGGAATCGACAAAATGACAACTCTCATGGTCTCTTTATAATTTCACTCAAACTTATTAGAAATTTTGATTACATTAGGCGATAATATTGTCTATCCAGCGTCTATTTCTTTCCTCTCTCATGAAAAATTAATCAGATTTCGAAAGCTTAGAGTCTTTGTAAAGAGTTTTTCCTAATGATCGGCCGCAATTCCTATAATTTTGTATCCCGCCTTTTATGAATAAAGTTGATTTTGCTATTACTGCATAATTATCTAATATATCGTGTCATAATGAAATGCTTCTTTACTACTTTTTATGTTTAAAAATCTTTCATAGTGCAGAAATTATTAAGAAGAGTGGAGTAGAGAGAGGGTAAACAAGAAAGCATCTGTTTCAATTAAAATTTGGCAAATCAGAGATATGTAATTTTTGATGCCGGGTAGGCAGAAACATGTCCGTTAGCACTTTTCTCTTCTCACATTATTTTTGCCGGGAGTGATTCCACTAATACCTTGGAGCTATATTAGCATTATTTTTGATTATTGTTACTAGGCACTTTTTCATGTGTATTTTTAATACATCATGGTAAGCCTGAGGAATCATTTACATGTGCAGATACCGTAGTACTCAGGCGCAACGCCATCTTGCGGTAAACAGCCCATGAGCTGCTCGAGAGGTGGTGGGCATCTGCACTCCGGTTTCTGTCGCTACTTTCTGGACAGCATGAATATATCTTTTGGCGCTAGGTGCCGCCAAGAAATATGTTTTAATGCTATTTGTGAAGGTTAGTGGCATAAACCCGAGAGGCAAATAACAACGGTGAGAAAGGATTGTGCTAGAAGCAACGCTGCTGACGCCGGGTAGGCATGTCCGTTGGCTAGCACTTTTCTCTTTTCACATTGTTTTTACCAGGAATGATTCCACACACCAGTATCATGAGCTATATCAACATTATTTTTGTTTATGTAATTTTTCTGCTGAATCTATACAGACTCCATTCTTTTGAATCATTCGTAGCAATTTATTATTATTTAAATAGTTTTAGGTATGCCCGCAAAATTATCAAATATAGGTTATCATTCAATTTGGCATAGAAACATGGTAATGCCTAGCGTACTCCAAAATTTTAGACTTTCTTCTTTGGAAATAATAAATCTTAACGTTTCATCTTCTTTCGAAATGGATTTCTTCAGAAGATAGAAAGATTAACGTTTCCATTCCTCACATTTTCCAGGACAAAATTCCTTTTATCAAGCCTCTTGTCTCGTTGCTTTTTTTCCAGTTTAACATTCGGTTACATTTAGTTTATTTTTGCAATAACATTGTCTATTCTAAAGAATTAACGAAGAGTATTTAAGTACTGGAATTTCAAGGTATCCTGAAAAATGAACGGACTTCTTTTGAACAAATAAAACTTATAATCTAGCACTTACATATATAAACTACATCCGCATACAATAAGAAATCAAGGGGTGGTAAAACTGGTTTCATACAAGGTAAATATGTTTTTCTACAAATTTTCACACTCAGAGCACATTATGTAATGTATTTCAACATTCCAGGCGCAATGGCAAAAGTAAAATAGAAAACAAGAATGTTACTCTGAGTCGATGATGTTAATTTTGTAATTTAACCCTCCTGAAAGTTTATGCGGGCAGTTCCGGATGTTAATCATTTAATCTAAAACGGATTGCTAGGGAGCAATTGCTGTATTAAATAAAGTCTCAACGTTGTTATTCATTTTGCATGCTGCTCTCTTGTTTATCAGTCATCGTTTGGTCTGTGTTACACTTATAGTCACTCATTGTCAGTTTTAACAGTGTGTTGATAAGAGTGATATATGTGACATTACAAAAGAGCATGTGTCTAGTCAAGGTAAATGGAAACACATCTACAGAATTTGAAGTAAATAGAAACTCTGCCATTCAACGTGCTTTTAGAAGACGTAATACGTAACAGTGGAATTATCACTAAAAGACTTCACGAAAAGTCAACACTGCCTAGCCTACGCGGATGATGTAGTGAGAGGTAAAAGAAATAAGTGCAACCAAACAACTAATAACTGCAGCTAGAAAGAAAGGATTGCACATGAATGAAATAATTACATGAAATGAAAAGAAGAAGGATTACAGGTTAAAATTAACGAAGAGGAAGATATGGAATTTAAGGGAATGAAAAATGAAAGAATAGTGAAAACAACAGGTTGGAGAAAACCGGAAGGGAAACGGAAGAAATGAAGACACAGAAGCAAATGGAAGGAAGGCATCTCGGAAGATTTAAAGGAGAAGCAGATAGTGAATTGGAGAATCAAAGCAAGGGATAGAAAGCAGTGGAAACAGATCAGCCCCTCCCCCATGCTAACTTTTAAACCACTGAAGCTAGCGTTTTCAGAGAAAATAGGTCGATTTCTATTTTTCGTGAACTAACTTTTGCTTTTATCAGCACTTCAATTGTATTTCCAGTTTCATTGGAATTGCCGTCAACTTTCTTTTTTTTTAATAGAACATGCTGTATATTTTTAAGTTTTTGGAAAGGTGATCGAAAAAAGAATCCAACGATACCACATATGTTATACACAGATTTACATAATATTAAAATTGACCCAACAATCTTGCATGGTTCGTGCCGAAACCATCATAAGTAAGTATGTAACAACACAAAAAGCCTAAAAAGAAACATATTGTCTATCAAAAACTAACATAAGAAACTTAATAATTAATTAATTGCCATAAAGTTCGATAAAGTAAAGAAATAACGACAATTAACAGAACAAGGTAAAATGAGAGAAAATAATAACGACAACAAAGAAGGAACGTATGACAAATGCAGGCCATAATGACAATAAATAACAAGAATAATTGACGCTTTTGGAATTGATATTTGACAGTTTGGCAATTGTTATGATTACATTGCTTAACAACGAGCTCTTTAGATTAGTCTGGCGTCACAGGAAATAATTTGGTGCTCTTTCCTAGTCAACTTTGCGTAACAACAAAAACAAATTACCAAAATCTTTACTGCTGCATATCGTAATATTGTTGGATTCGTCTTTCAATTGCATTTACAAAAACGTAAAGATTTACAGGCTGTTCTATTTAAAATAAGAAAGTTTACATCACTTCCAGTGAAACCGGAAATACAATTGAAATGCAGATAACGGCAAAAGTTAGTTCACAAGAAATAGAAATCGACCCTTTTTTTTCTAAAAACGCTAGCTTCTGTCGCTCAAAAGTTAGTATGGGGGGGACACTTTAGGACCGCACTGTATGTATTTTACTGTGCACCAATTCGGTCTTGGGAGCATTAAAGAGCAGAATAAAGAAAGAATGAAAGAGACTTTAAATATTAGGTAAATTGGCTACTAATGTGAAAGTCGCCGGTGGCCATTGAGATGGTCAATGCGTTAGATTCAGATTGTTGATTGTAAAAGTCAAATAAATGAATAATATTCTCTCTTACGCTTTGAACCATTAGAAGAATATTCCCAAACTTCATATAATTTGTTTACTTTTTGATAGAAAAAAAAATATACCAGAGCACTTAAGCAAATCAATTCTGGAAACGATACTTCCCAATTTGAAAAGTAATTTCCGAGAAACAAACTTCGAACTTAATCCACTACTTAATCGAACTTCTCGGTCGCCCACGTCATTACGGGCGAAGTTAAAAAGGAGAACAACGAAGAAAGTCGGGATAGACAATTAGGAGCGGTAAGCAAAAGCTTTCCTGTCGAGTTAAAGCGACCGTCGCAGCCGGAATTCGATTCACCGCCGTTCCGAAGGTTGAAGAGAGACACTTCGGACAACGCTAGTGACGTGACACCGTCTTGTATTAACGTAATTGAGTCTATACGCGCCTGTCCGAAATAACATTCGCTTCCCGAGCCTAAAACACACACTAATCGAATTTGAGGCTTCGTTATTTCATTTGTTTCGTTCGTTCTCTGTTTTATGTCCGCATTCCCCCAAAAACCAGCCGACGCTGAATTACGGCGCTATTACATTGCGTTTCACGGTCTCTTCGCCTGTGGCGCCCTCTTTCGCCTGAACATTACTTCCGCCGCCGACTTGATAAATTGACGTTTGAGTTTCATTGTTTCTGGTTTAAAAGCAGCTCGTTTATTCGTTTGTTCGATGTCGTAGTGTTGTTCCTCGGCTTCTCCTTTGCTTTTTTTACTGGATGGATGTCGTGCTACTCTTTCTCTTTGTTTTTCTACGATTATCGTGTTCGGTTACCATGATTTGATGTTGTTGCCGTTTGTAGTCTCCGTTTCATTGCGTTTTACTGGTATATAAAAGTAAATTAGTTTTCGTGGATAGATTATAGAGAAAGAAGTTTATACTCTGTTTTCATTTTAAGCTTGCATTAGATTGATTGCCTGATATAACAGTGAAACACAACGGCAACGTTGAGATCACGAATATCCGCGCTTTTACCATAAATGCATCTATTGGAATGGCTTTCGCTTCTTGGTCATCAAACAGCTTAAATACACATTAGTCCTGTCATTAGCATGCATACAAATAGACGATATGTATACCTACAACAACTCCCTTAAACATTTATATTCGCTAGACAAATGGCAACCAATAATCGGCTGAGTGAGCCAACCCATATACAGTCCCTGGCCATATTACTTGAAACATGTCATAAATCAACCCTTTTACCTGGAAATTCCCATCCTATTATAGTGATATTCTTTTGCTTTGAATCCGATCGTTTATAGGGGGACTAGATTATTGTATCAATAAATAAAAATACCAGGGAATTGATATTTAGAAGAGTAAAGTACGTATATATAAGTATTTCAGTTATCAACTTACATTTAGCGAGTTCACAGTTTAGAGAATGCATCGATACTTTTTTAAATATTTCGTCATAACCGTATAGAAGCTAAGTTATGGAGTATCGTTAAGTATTTTGTGTTGATATATCGTTATTGCAAAGGTAAAATTGTTATTCTATCTCTCTCTTAATAATTAATTATTTGGAATTTGAAGAAAATGAAATATTTGGGTTTTTTTGTAGAAAATGTCCGGGAAAGATTTAACAAGTGAACAAAAAACCGCTATACAAGCTCTTCTACAATCAAACAAACATTCACAACGAGAAATTGCAAAATTACAGAAAGTATCTCCTTCTGTATCGCGTTTAGCTAGAAACTTAAACGAAGGAGCTAGCACATCGACACAAAGACGGGCAAAGTGCGGTCGGAAAAGAAAAACTTCGAAGAGATCTGACCGTGAAATTGTTCATCAGGCTTTGAGCAATAGATTTGGTACAATTAAAATGATTCAAAAAAATTTACAAGAGAGAGGATTAAAGATTTCGAGCAGAACTGTCAGGCGCCGATTGCGCGAAAATCGCCTAATGGGCCGGAGACCTGTAAGAAAGTCGCATTTAACAGAAAAAGTGAAATCTGCTCGTCTCAACTTTGCAAGAGAATATCGACATTTTACAGACGAGAATTGGAAAAAGGTGAATAACAACATGATTTTTACTGAACTAATGTTTGCATTATTTAATAGGTTTTCTTTAGTGACGAGTGCTCGCTCTGTGTGTTAGTGCAGCGAGCACAATTTGTTCGTAGACGACCTGGCGAACATCTCACAGAATCCACGGTTCTTCGAACTGTAAAACACCCTCCGCAGGTAATGATTTGGGGCGTGATTAGTGGAGACGGACCCGGCCCTTTGTATTTTGTAGAAGGTACAATGCGTCAAGAGCAGTACATAAATGTGTTAAAAAACGAGTTATTACCGTATTTTAAGCTAGGACGTCGCATACCGACAGGGCTTATATTTATGCAAGATAATGCTCCTTGCCATGTGGCAAAAAAGGTTAAGAAATTCTTTGAAGACAATCACATACCTCTTTTACGTTGGCCCGGAAATTCACCGGACCTCAATCCCATCGAGGACGTATGGAATCGACTAAAAAGTAAGGTATATGAAAGAGAAAACCCTACAAAGGAAATATTAATGAAGAATATATAGGATGTTTGGGAGAACGATGAAGATATAAAAGAGACAATCATATCTTGCATTGAAAGTATGCCCCGAAGAATTAAGAGTGTTATTAAAAATCATGGGTTATGGACTAAATATTAATTACTTATTTAATATTTACATATGTTACATATTTTTACAATATATTTTATAAATAAAAAATATAATACATGTATAGTTTATATTTTATTATGAAGAAACTACAAAATATTGAGTGTTTCAAGTAATTTGGCCAGGGACTGTATATCCAATTTATGTAGTGTATTGACATCAAGGAGACAGGCGCTGACATTGCTTTTATTGCGAACGCATATCGGAGTAATGTCCGCTGATGTCTTACTAAGCATTAAGGCTATAAAAAAGGTGATGAAGGAAAATAAAAGGTTATTACAATAGTTAATAAATGGTAATTGGTAAGCAGACGACAAATGAAGGGATGTAAAGAAAATGGGTTTTATTAAATTCAATAAATGCTATTACTAGAATAGAAGTTCTTTCGATTTTCATTTATATAGTAATAGTAATAGTACGTCTTTATTCAGCACGTTATCAATTAACAAAACAAATATGCAAAATAGGAATAAAAAAAAATAGCCAAAGCCCGTGCCAAGCCTTAGTTCAGATGGGTGGCATAAGAACCACCCCCTGCTTTCAATCTGTGTCCTTAAGACCTATGCTAAGTATTCTATCATGAATAATGAAAGTATAACAAGGACCATATACTTGTGAACCATAGTTAAAGAGAGAGAGTACAAAGACTTCACACATGACAGTTTTTGCCGGAATATGTGGTTTAAATGTTAATTCATCATCAAAAATTAACACCCAAATCACTTGTAAATGTAATTCTAATTAACTATTGTTGATCGTATAATAATATGAAATATTTCTTGATAATTTTTTTTTTTTTAATATTTCAATAACTTAACAAAACCATACCCACCATTTTATAAAAACCACTGAAAATATATGAAAAATACAACGAATACTATATTCCATAACATTATTGTCAAAGCGGAAAGATATGTACGTGCCCAAATCGCGAAACAATTCCAGATTTAGCCGAACTGCCAAGAGGTGGAAAGTTTAAAGCCATTTACGGGCGACATATAGAGCCCATGATTTTTTAACGATACTCTAAAATGTCTTTTTGTTGTTGTCATAAAAAAGCTTTCAAAAGCGTGGAATTATTGAAGGCGTCCCACGGCCATAGCTCTCCGAGCAGGTCTCGAAATATTTGTCTGAAAACACATCCTCAACTGTCAGCGTTTTAAAATTGAAGAGGGCCTCCTGTCAGGTTGCCGTATTCATTTTTCAGGTTTTACGAGAAGCAGCGAAAATACAGAAGAGACAGAAGACAGTAAGTTAAAGTAGGTCTGCTTGTTGTTAGTCTTAAATTCGTTCTTGTTCTGACTGTTAAAATTTTGTGAAGTTTTGAAAATTTAAGATTCATGCTAACAAGGAAACTTGTGGGTTTATAGACCGATCTAGTGTAAGAGCAACAGTAACTATTTCAGCTGCCGAATCGCCCAATAGCGGGGTCTAAAGCATACTAAGCTCAACACTACTCTTCGTTGTTTGACTCAATAATTCAGATACTATAAGAGATATAAAAAAAAGTTAAGACAAGATTTAAACTGTTTTTCATGTCCTTAACGACGACGTAAATATTTTCTCTATAACGAATATTTATTTAGGGAAACAACACCCCACTCCTTTATTTTTTTGCAAATTTCAGAATTTTTATATACTACAAAAATATAGAAACTACGTAGAATTTACATATACTTTACATGAGCCACGAAATATGCTTATGCTGTGTAAAAGAATTCATAACTGATGTGCTATATTTACAGTAATGAAGAAAACACGCAGGTGCTTATCAAATGATTTTATTAATAAAATGTAAGTATAGAATTTACTGACAAAATACATTACTTCCGAACATTGTAATCCTACTGACCGCGCCAAATGTTATTCGCGCATCAATACTCATAAAAGCGATAATACTGGGCATCGATAAATATTTAATGATAACGTTTTTATTTAAAAAACAAAACACGGCGAGCATAATCCTGCGCAAAGCTGTATTACCACCGAACCAGTAACGCTATCGCGCGTCGCGTGAAATTGCATTAAATTAGTAATAAAATTAATTGCGAACTCTATCTAATTTGACAGAATGTTGTAAATATGGCAGCTAATTTATATTATGTGGCAATTGCGTTATCAGGGTTAGCTGTGTAAATCATAATTAAAATATTGCCGCAACCGCAGCGAAACAACGGCACCGTAACGTGAACCGTAGGCAAGTAGCGTTGGCGGCGGCGCCCGTTAATGTTTTGTTAATAATTGAACGTCGCCGGCGATTATCGTGACATCTTTAGTCTAATTAGCCGAAACGTATTGAGCGGCAAAATGTAATCATGTTAAAACGATATTAAATACAATAGCGAACAGTAGATCAATTTTCGGAATTTGTGCAAAGTCGATTTTGTTCTTTTGCACAATAAACAATTAAAAAATGGTCACTTTCGTTGTGTGAGAGAATGATGCTATCCTCAATTCTTGCTAATTTCTGTTAATAATTTAATTTCCCGTTCTCTTTAATTCTCTTATATTTCATCCCCATTATATTTTCTATAATTTTCATGAATGTACAAGTTCTTTCCAATTTTGCTACGCTGGACTTTCTGATCAACCTCTTACCAACTTCTTCAAAATTAACGGATTATCTACCCTTGTCTGCTGTATGTATACTACAGTATTAAGAATTACAACAAGAAGGATTTCTGTCATTAGCTGCATGCGGAGCGACATTCAGCGAAAATCCGTTCTAGTAATATCTGGCAGGGTTAAGCCAGTCTGACTTCTTTTTCGGTTTCTCCAACGACTTATACAGAGCGTGCTCCATCTCTTTTTGTTCCTGGCGTTTTATTATTTACAATTTTGCTACTGCCGATGGAGTGCCTAGGTAATACTCACGGACCTACCGCCGTAAAAATTACCTTCTACTAAGAAAATAGCAGTTTATTAAATTTATAACATTACAATACAAAGTCTAGGGAGACATGGAAGAAAGTGACAGCATGGATTATAGATAGTGGTACGATAATCAAAATAAGTGACGTACAGCAGTATCCAAAGCGAAACCTTAAAATACTTGATAAAATAAATATATCTTCACTAGAAAATTAGCACTTTTGTGTCATTAACTCAGAGGAACCTGTTCGAATAGTGTTTTAGGAAATAGTTCCGCCGTGTGTATAACCTTCAAAGTACAACCAGAATGGAATGGTGTGAAAATCTTGTGCAGCGTACTACGTCACTACATTCTCTATTATGATTACTCATTGCTAGTAAGCAGTTCCATCATCACAAACTTTAGTTTGAAAAAAACAAAGACAATTAGATTTTTAAATTTAACATAAGAAGCAAAACAATGAAACTCCTTACATAAAGAGTATCTGAGTTTAGTACGCATGACCCAAATCGCAGCTTGCAGAAGCTTAAATAGCTTAAGTAGAGAGAAAAATTATCACATAATATTCAAAACTTTGTTTGTTTCGTTTTGTGAGTATCGATAATAGGTTTTGTTGTACCTCTTTTAACATCGGGATTTTTCAAGATAAGTGATGCAAGATCCTGTAATATGAATGTGCTTTAATCTTTTTTCCAATGGTTTAACATTTCAAAGTGCAAATTAGACTCAGGTTCAAAAGGCAAATTTAGTATTTGTTTTATTTTTATTTCTTGTATTAAACATAGTTTCTCTTTTATTTCGTTTGCTTTGATTTGAGGCCTCATCATGAGATACCTAACAAGGTGGCTTCCCGCTCCAGAACTCACGTGGCTATCTAAGGAAGGTGCTGATGTTGGATTTTTGGGGGTCCATCTCATCTCACAAAATCATCGTTGGGATAAACTTTTTCGTATAATGAATTTGCAGCAATATTAAACCAAAATGAATACAAAGTTTTCTCTCTTACCAATTATATTGTTTTTGAATTGCTCAAGAATACTGATGATAACAAAAGGGATAGAGACTTAAATCATTCCATGCCAAAATGGTCAGAACTTCAGAAAATTGGTTGACTTCATCGTTACATTTAGATGAAATTTCGTATACTGAATCTTACATAACCTATGCTTGTTCCATGGCCTACTTAACGAAGCCAATTTACATTTTGGGATTGCTATACTGATGTGTATAAAAAATTTCAAAGCATGCCAAAAATTAAAAAAGTACATGCAGAGAAACGTTTACTTAAGACTGTCCGCTTCAATTCAAGACAATTACTGTTTCAATTATCCACAATACAATAATTGTTTTAAATCAAAATAAATGTTTTCTTATCGTTTTCTTTTTTCCCCTTTTTAAATATATGTATAATAAGTAATAATAAAAAAAGGGATAAATATACTTAAGTGTTAACTCATTAATTATTAAACTACGTATTATTTTTTTATTAATTCAATTAAATTATTCCTTCAATAATATTTAATTACATTATTAAAGAAATAATTTAATTATACTGTAACACAAAAAAAACTTTTTCATTAGCTCATTCACTACAACTTTGTGAAATCTGGACCATTTTCCAATTCCTACCTTTAATATGAATATTTTCTTGACTTAAAACTAAATGATTTACTTGGAAGAAACATTTTTCCGTCTTGGATTTTCTTGATTCCTAAGCCTAAGAAAATTTAATCCAAATAAAATTTCAAGAAAACTATTTTCTCATATTATACATTTTTATAGTCTTGAAATAAAAATATTTTCTTGAATAGAGACTAATTTTTGCAAGAAGATCTGTTTTCTTGGTAGAAGAAACCATTTCTCCGCATGTAGGTAGCTTATCATTTACTCAAAAACGGCAACTATATTGACTTGCTTTCGTGATTTTGGCAAGACCTTTGTACCTGCTCCAATGAAGTGTGTCACCTTTTCGCAGCTCTAATTGTAAGTGATGGCGTCATACGTGTCGGCCCTAAATGACGCAACGATTGAACATTTCGTCACGTGCGAAAAAAATCCATTCACAGCCGTCTGCTTGAATTGACTGGTCTGACCTTTCGGGTGCCGGTAAATAGCGAAACGACGGACGTCCGAAGGCCATATATTTATAAACATGGCGTCTGTGTATACTGTTTAATAAAATACGAAATAATCGCAGACTGGCCCCATAAATAAACGATCGCATTCAATTTGAATCTTTTAAAACGCATTTTGTTCTGAATGAAAGGTGAAATGTGGGCGTATTTGTCCGCACCCGGCGACCGTCGGTTTTGACACCCTAAAAGCCTCTCTATAATTCAACAGTCGACAGCACAGTTCACTCAATAATGCATTCCCTACACAGGTCTAGTGTTTAGCCGGTTAAATATTCAAACAATCTCGCACTCGTCGCCTTTCAAACTATCAACTTGTTAGCTTGCCGAACAGGGAGAGACGCCGAAAAATGCGGAAGGAAATCGAGAAACGCGTGTCTTAAACGTGCGAAAATGCGTGTACCAATCTTGCATGCCTTCCATTTCTTTGTATTTTAACCAAACCTTGTTCTTTTATTTAATCCCGTGTCCTTTCAACCCGTCACAACCGGTACCATAAGATATTTTGAAGACACCAACACTGAAACACAAGCCATGGAAAGAGACATATTTATAAATTTACTAGTACACGGTTTTCAATTAGAAGTACCTATTACACCTATGCAGGAAGTTGCAAAAATAACTTCTTTAATTAAGATTCCATTAACTTTCTTCTTTTTAGTTTACTAAAGGATCAATGTCCTAATGGCACATGTTTTCACGCTACCAGCTGAAATATTTAATTCTAATTTTGTCACCTACAAATGCTTCACTTCTAATGTTAATTGCAGCTTGGATAAATAAAATTGTGCCATAAATTTTCATTAGGCAAGCTTAATGTACAACTTGGCCCGTGTTATACTGTGGTAATTGCTATCTAATAGCAAAGCAATGTAAGGAAATAAAGATATACCTGCCAATTAGTGAATCCAGGGCAAAACGTTTCTTCTGTTCTAAAGTTGTCTGCAGTTCTAGGAAACTATTACCTATATCCTAATACAATCAATAAAATAATTGTAGGGCAATTAGTAACTGCCACAATGTAAATATATTAAGACAACGTAAACTATACAGCGAGGTCTTAAAGTGCAGTCCTCTCCCTGCTAACTTTTGAACGACAGAGGTTAGCGTTTTTAGAAAAAATACGTCGATTTTTATTTTTTATGAGCTAACTTTTGCCGTTATCAGCATATGAATTGTATTTCCGGTTTAGCCGGAAGTGACGTCAACTCTCCTATTTCAAATAAAAAATCCTGCATATTTTGATTATTTATTTCACGCGTTCACAGCGTCAGTACTAAATCGATGCTGTATGCGAGTAGTTCTGTGTATATGTAGACTGTCGTAACTTATTTCGTAATTGTATGCTTATGTTTGCTTTAAAAATGTCGCAGTTAAGAACTTTATAGTAAACATGCCGGACTTAAATTTTGATGGCGCTAAAATTCAATGTCTAGTTTGTAAAATTCCTTTAATATGTTGGTCCAGAAGCCATTGTCAACGTCACATCGAAAGCAAACAGCATTCTTCTGCAAAAAGTGGCATACGAGACCAAGAAAAATTTACATATGATTTATGTGTTACTCTTATTTTGTGTTTATTTTATTAATCTATCGTTTCGTTTATTAGACAAAGCAGCATTTGTCTCCTTCTGGAATAAATATGCGGACTGTAAATTACCTAGTCGGACATCGATACGAAATGTAGTGCCATTTGCTCGTGAACATATAGAAAAGAGAATGAAAACGGAATTGAAAGGTAAAAAACTGTGGTTGTGTGTGGACGAAACAACAGATCATCAAAAACATTCTGTGGTTAATGTAATGGTACGTACAATGGAACCACATCGACCGTGATCCTCCTTCTTACTTGCTTCCAAAAGAATTATAAATTGTACTGGGGATGAGATTTTAAAGGTGGTGTTGAACTCATTGAATAAATTTGAAGTTTCAACTATGCAACTTTTAATGTTTATGAGTGATGGTGCCGCAAATATGCGTTCTTTGGGCCGATCTCTTAAAGAACGCAGTGGTAACTTCTTACATGTAACGTGTAAAATCCATATTCTAAATCTTGCGGCACAAACGATTCCTACATGTCTTCCACTAGTAAATGCATTGACTGCTAGTACAAAGGCAGTGTTTCTAAAGTCCCCGAAACGTACCGGACTATTTCACAAACTGTGTTCTGATTTACCTGAACCACCACAGCCGATTGTTACACGTTGGGGAACATGGTTGCAGGCTGCGTTTTGCTACAACAAATGTTTTGATCAAGTAAAGAAGGTAGTTTTAAAATCCAATCCGACAGAAGCTGCAGCAATCAAGAAAAGCTAGGAAATATTTCAAGATAGTCAGGGTAAAAGAGATTTACAAACTATTCGCGACAATTACTTCGGACTAGCGGAGGGAATAGAAAAATTACAAAATGTTTCGATGTCGCTAGTGGATTCTGTTCAAATTGTGAATGATGTTCACGCACAGTTATGCGCTGTAGAAGGCGAAACAAATTGGTGTGTAATGCGAAAATTTGAAAGTGTTTTAGAGAAAGACTCCGATTTTCTTATATTAAGACAAATTTGTGAAGGTTCGTGTGAAGATGCATTAAGTTGTTTCAAAGATTATTTTAAGTATGCAAATATAATATCGGTAGATGCCGAACGGTCGTTTTCGGCATTAAAAAACATTTATTCCGCACGTCGTACTCACTTGACTGAAACAGCTGTGGAAACATATCTAATGATTCAAATATTGAACAGATGCTACCCAGTTTGTGATTTCACGGAAGACTTTTAAAACGGTAAGTGTTTCAGCACGTTTTATAATTTATTTCTTACCTTCTATTTTATGTGCAAACTTTTATGCGCTCGTCATGCCTCTGGCTGTTACCGCATATTTGCCCAGGTTACTAATAATGAGCACGATGATGCGATTTGTAAATTGATTGACAACGTGATTGCTGGATTTGATGAATTAAATGAAACAAATATAACACCGCTAGATGTCGAACGGTCGTTTTCGGCATTAAAAAACATTTATTCCGCACGTCGTACTCACTTGACTGAAACAGCTGTGGAAACATATCTAATAATTCAAATATTTGACAGATGTTACCCAGTTTGTGATTTCAGGGAATTTTATGTGTAAACTTTTATGCGCTCGCCACGCCTCTGGCTGTTACCGCATATTTGCCCAGGTTAGTGATGTATCCTTCTCTCATCTGCAGTCACACAACGCCGCAGGAACTCACTAATATTGCGCTTAAACGTGTCCCAACATTGCTTTCAGTTATCATGTGATTCCATTTTTGATCAATCGTCAGCAAAAGCGTCACCCATCTCGCCAGTAACTTTCTCGTACTCAATTTTTCGTGAAGAATGTTTTGTACACGTTCAATTGAGATGCAATCATATTAGCAATCTCTAAACTTTACCCGGCCAGCTAATACGATATCATGAACTCTATTGACCATATCGTCCGTATTCACCTCAATGGGACGACTTGGCCAAGCTTAAATTCATTAAACCAGTATGTGATGGTAATCATCGAATGTGCATGGTCTTTATACACTGCATTCAACTTCTATTTAATTTCTGCACACGTTTTCCCATCCAAAAAAAGAAATCGGATCACTGACCGGTATTGTTTTTTTCCATGATTCCACAAATACATAAATTTGCTCACTTTCAACAACTCTCAAAACAACACTACTCGATGAATCTCTCCAAAATTTCGACAGACGTCGATTAAAGAATGGTACTCAGATTCGGTAATGCAGATTTTGACACAAAGCGCAATCTGTCTCCACACAGGGGTACATCTCATACCATCCTCGTGTGTAATTGTTCATTTGTAATGTTGTTGTGAAGATTCGGTGTTTTCCATTTCAACGCTAACGAATATTTTACGCACAGTTCCGATGTTAGATGGCAAGGCAACGATAATTGTCGGTATCATAATGTACTGTTACTATTTTCCGAATATTCCCAGATGTCAAATGAACTTAAATTGTTTGGAACAGTCCATATATAAAGAAGAGTGTAACTTCTCAGATTCTTAGGTATTTAAGTAAACATATGTTAAAGAAAATCAATGATAGTAACTTCTAAAACCGTTTTTGCAGAATGAATACGTAACATCTACAACCACGTGATAGCATCTAGATCGATTCTTTACCACAAAACACCTAAAGTATAATGCAGGAAACGGAAATCTGTTGTGTTTTCTTACACCCTTTTAACGTTACGTCCTATCCTCGTCTTACATTTTCTTTTTTTCCACTGTAAATTCCCGTTATCCACACGCTCATACGTATTCATACTGAAGGAACGGCAAGAATCACTTATGTAACTTCTACACCTTAATAGACGTTTTGTGTTCGACAAATTGCCTCGTTGCCTGCCTCGTATGAATGATAAAACACTTACGCGTAATTTGCATCAATAAGCGGCATACTTTCGGAAGCTTATCTCCATTGTTAAGTTGCCTTCCTTTTCGTGCAGCAACGGCATTCCTTAAAGAATTTATAAACCCGTTAATGGCTCGAATAGATTTTCGAAAGACGGAGGAATTGAATCTCTGTATAATGGAAAGGGAATCTTTAATCTTGGAAGGACGATTAAACCTTGATGTATTCATTCAATCAATAGTTGAAAGGTATAATCTAGAAGACTGCTACTAACTACCTTCTAAAGCATGATATACAAATCCTTTGTGTTCATCGATTAAAAGGGCAATATTTGCAGCATCACGTTCAAACGTATTTTCACGCACTTGCATACAGAATCTGTCAAATTCCTATTTGTATACAATCTATTTGCGAACTTACACATACGAGAGTAGCACCAGATGGCGCTATTAAAATTTGACATTATTTTCATAAAATTGGACATTTGTTATTGTTGAAACAGTGATAGCACAGAAATCAGCCGAGCAGTTTGTTCACAGTTTGCGTTTGAAAAAAGCAATGTTGTGAAAAAATGAAAAGTTCACCTAAAGATTTTCGATGGATGGCCTTTCACTATTTTATCAAAAGCCTAACACAACAACAATTCCTCGAATCGCTTCGTTCAACTTTTGGTAATGAAGCACCATCAGAAAAGATTGTTTACAACTGGTTTTCAGAATGTCGTCGTAGTCATTCTTTCGTCAATGGTAAATTTCGTGAAGGTCGACCAAAATCGGTTGCTGCTCCGATGCTGTGCTCAACATGATTGAAGAGAATCGGCATGTGACTTACCGTAAGATAGAGGCATCCTGAAGCATATGGACGACTGTTTGCCAGAAGTCATCGTTGAAATCAGGAAAAATAATCGACAACGTGACATTATCCTTCAAGATTTACGATATGAAGAAAATGAACAGAAGACAAGATACTTATCCGTTTCCCCAAGTTCATCGTTGACTGGACTATATTAATTTCCTAACACCCCTGCTCCAACAATAGGGGGTCATAAAAGAAGTAGGAGCTACCGAAAAAGAGCTAGTAGCCGCCAGAGGGATTTTGACGTTGAATGAGTGGTCATACTGAACTCACTATACATGCCGATAATGACAGCTACGTTCGGAGTTGTAATATTATAACATTACAATGGATATACCGATTGGGAAAATGTGAAATTAGCTTTGAATTTTTATTTATTTTGTACATATTTTTCTGTTACTTTGTTACATATATGTTAATATAAATATTCCTGACTATAAAGTCGGTATAATACACTAGTTGAATAATAATTAATTGATGATTGAGGGAAAATTCTGGCAATTTGAACTGTACTTTCGTAAAAATACGTTTCACAGTACTTCTACTAATACCGATTTCGTCTACAATTTGGCGGCTAAAGCAAGGCTCGTCCATTTCAACTATCGAGCAAACCCTCACTTCTCTCTCCTCTCGCTCGGGATGCATTAGAGGGATTTGAGGCTGTTCGCCTATTTGTTGGTATTTACGGCAATTCCCGACCACGCAGCCAAGTTTCCCAGACGCTTAGACGATCCTTTCAACCATCGAATGCGAAAGAATAGGACGACCCATGTACTCTACGGCAAATGGATCGGCCGTGCTTTGGTAGGAACTATTCGCAAAATATCATTTAATGACCTGTATCTTCTCTACGGTTGTAAAACTAACATAGTGTATTCGAAATCCACGATCATTTGTTAGAACCTTACGAACGTACAGACAAACAAAGAGTGCGTGAGATAGGCTTCTCAGAGCTACGACAGATGCGCGCGGCGAGGATGACCGGGGGGGATAAACGCGAGAATACCAGATCGCGCTACGTACAATATATCTCGCACCCCGGTGAGATCTGAGCCAACGTGTATATCTGCATATATGATGTAACTACCGCCTAGGTATTGAGAATGACCGCTAGATATGCATTTGTCACCGTGGAGAAAAACAGAATACCACTATTATTATTCGTCGCTCCTTCGCTTACGAATAGCATAGCGTCTATTCATCACACAATATTTGGTTTCACTTTCTCACTTATGTATGGGGACAGCTGTAGGAGCAATAGACACAGCACAATACTTATGTATTTATATATGAAAAATAGTAGGGGGGTCAGGTCGGGCGAGTACGGTGGGTGGTCCAACACGGTGATGCCGGATTTCGCAAAGAACACCTTCAAGACAAGCGAATGGCGCGCATTGTCTTGATGGAAATCCAGGATTTCTTCTTCCAAAATCGGCTTCGTTTCTCACTCGTTCACGAAGGGTAGTTAGAACCTCATGCTTCACAAGAAACTTGAGGTTAACCCGTTGCTCGATCTGAACACTGCATTTTTCCGACGCAACGCTAGCGAAAGGACGTGAAAGGACGATTGCTACATCGAGACTGAGCGACGTACAAACGTGCCCATCGAGCCCAGGGTAGGGGAAGCATCTGCAATCACAGACATGTTCAAACCTGCCGTGGCGTGCTCGCTGTTTGCAGATAGTAGCACGAGTCCGGTTATTTAATTGCCACACCTCGTATACTAGGGTACGTAAGGATTCATTTATAGTCGCAAGTCCCATACATATATTGAATAGTGTTTCTGCTTGTGCTGGAGCGTCCTTGATTTGCTTCGCGCGCTCCCCACCTCATACTTTGATAGCGGGCAAACGTTGTAACACTGTCCATATATTTCAGCGGTTCGCTTTACTATGGAACTTACGAATGCGGTATAAGCCTTATTTACATCTAAACATAAACAATTAGTCCTCCCTCTTCACACCGAAGCAGACAACTAGCGGCATTGTTCTTCAAACCAGGAGAAAGTAACAACAATTGAGGCAAATAATTACATTTTAATTACCAGGAATTTTGAAAACAGATAAATATATAATAACTATTATAACTTTTAAACTCAAATAAGAGAATGATAATACTTTATTTTCCTTGCAGCAAATACTGATTATTATCTTATTTTTTTGTTACAAATTGACTACATGGTTTCATATAAGTCGGGAACTAACACTTATTTGTTTATTTAAGTGATACGTAGATAGATACTAAGTTAACCCCTAGTGGATCTATGTTTATCGCACGTTTCGTAAACAGATTACAATGGTTCCAAGTGCCTTTCTTTTATGTAAATGAGAAATGTTAATAAATCCGGTTGTATTATTTCAAGAAATACTATGCCAATTCCAGATGTACAATCTGACACTTCTTAAATGGGATGATTTCTGCGATATTCCAGTGCTGAACATGATAAACTTAAAAGCATTTTATCGGTTAACAAATAATTTCGTTGTCGACGTCCATGGATGGTGGATAGGTGATGGCATTGCTTTTCAATTAATTAACTTATGGCGGTTTAAGAAAGTAGTTGGGACTACTGCCGCGTCAGAATTTGTAGCAATACGATTTGTTCAGTTCTGTAGAGGCGTTTGCAGTCATTTACTCGACAAAAAACGTACAAATGAAAATATCTAATTAGATTTCCTCATGCGTACATGTAAACATCTACTTCGTATATATACGATTTAAAAAAATATTGAAATGCCATTACCTTCCACAAAGCTATGCCGACGAGATGTATAACATCGACACGCGCGTCCATGGATGGTGGATAGGTGATGGCATTGCTTTTAAATTACATATCTATGCTTATCACTAGTCTAGGCAAACAGCGGTAACAGTCAATGTAGTAGATGTGTGGTGCGGTTTATTTCAAGCGTTCACAGCGTCAGTACAAAATCGATGCTGTATGCGAGTAGTTCTGTGTATATGCAGGCTGTCGTAACTTATTTCGTAATTGTACGCTTACGTTTGCTTTAAAAATGTCGCAGTTGGGTACGTCGCGAAAACGACCAATGGCAGACACAGTTAAAGACTTTATAGTGGACATGCCAGACTTAATTTTTGATGGCGCTAAAATTCAATGTTTAGTTTGTAAAATGCCTTTAATGTGTTGGTCCAGAAGCCATTGTCAACGTCACATCGAAAGCAAACAACATTCTTCTGCAAAAAGTGACATACGAGACCAAGAAAAATTTACATTTGATTTATGTGTTACTCTTATTTTATGTAATCTATCGTTTCATTTACTAGACAAAGAAGCATGTCTCCTTCTGGAATAAATGTGCGAACTGTAAATTACCTAGTCGGACATCGATACGAAATGTAGTGCCATTAGCTCGTGAACATATAGAAAAAAGAAGAAAGATTGAAAACGGAATTGAAAGATAAAAAACTGTGGTTGTGTGTTGACGAAACAACAGATCGTCAAAAACATTATGTGGTTAATGTAATGGTACGTTCAATGAAACCACATCGACCGTCATCCTCCTTCATACTTGCTTCCAAAAGAGTTATCAATTGTACTGAGGATGAGATTTTAAAGGTGGTGTTGAACTCATTGAACAAGTGTCAACTATGCAATTTTTAATGTTTATGAGTGATGGTGCCGCAAACATGCGTTTTTTGGGCCGATCTCTTAAAGAACTTCTTACATGTAACGTGTAATATCCATACTCTAAATCTTGTGGCACAAACGATTCCTACATGTTTTCCACTAGTAAATGCATTGATTGCTAGTACAAAGGCAGTGTTTCTAAAGTCCCCGAAACGTAACCGACTATTTCGCAAACTGTGTCCTGATTTACCTGAACCACCACAGCCGATTGTTACACGTTGGGGAACATGGTTGCAGGCTGCGTTTTACTACAACAAATATTTTCATCAAGTAAAGAAGGTAGTTTTAAAATTCAATCCGACAGAAGCTGCAGCAATCAATAAAAGCCAGGAAATATTTCAAGATAGTCAGGTTAAAAGAGATTTACAAACTATACACAACAATTACTTCGGACTAGCGGAGAGAATAGAAAAATTACAAAATGTTTCGATGTCGCTAGTGGATTCTGTTCAAATTGTGAATGATGTTCACGCACAGTTATGCGCTGTAGAAGGCGAACAAATTGGTGTGTAATACGAAAATTTGAGTGTTTTAGAGAAAGACGCCGATTTTCTTAAATTAAGACAGATTTGTGAAGGTGCGTGTGAAGAGGCATTAAGTTGTTTCAAAGATTATTTTAAATATGCAAATATAACATCGCTAGATGTCGAACGGTCGTTTTCGGCATTAAAAACATTTATTTCGCAAGTCGTGCTCACTTGACTGAAACAGCTGTGGAAACATATCTAATGATTCAAATATTTAACAGATGTTACCCAGTTTGTGATTTCAGGGAAGACTTTCAAAACGGTAAGTGTTTCAGCACGTTTTATAATTTATTTCTTACCTTCTATTTTACGTGTAAACTTTTATGCCCTCGCCACGCCTCTGGCTGTTACCGCATATTTGCCCAGGTTACTTATCACTCACAATAAAACGAAATTCATATAAACAGGCTCGACTACAATGAAGAAGATAATAATTAAGTATATATGAATTTGTAATTTTTTATATATACAGCTACTTGCTTTCATATTTATTACGTCTAGAATTAATTAAATTCGATCAAATTTATGGTACGAATATGGTTGAAATTTCCCCATTTGTGATGTCTCACATTATACAAAATATTTATGATATGACAAAACAAATATTGCTTTATATACCAAGTGAAATTAATTTAAATAATTAATTCTCTGTATTTGATAATCATTACGGTATACACCTAATTGAAATCTTGGTTTTAACCGCATATAAAACGAAATTCTAAGTAAACATTAAGTAAATAGTAGGCAATGTGAAACAGTAATATTGGAAATAGTTAATTTGAAACCTTCACTATTGCAAGTTATTCGTCATAGATGAACAAGCACTAGTTAGTTTTTGTGGGTTACAAAGATAACGTGTTTTAAATCGAACCACGACAATTTCCTAGCAATTATGCGACAAATACCTTACTGCACAATTTTATGGGCTCGACTATTTCACTACAGTCTAGGCATTCTATGTGCATTTTGTTAGAAAATCGTTAGTTCTTTCACTTACGCAGCCTTCTACGCATATACTATGTTGTTAATTGTTGCAAAGTAGTTGCTCACAAAAAGTTTGTTTTGTAAATTGTAACAAATTACTAATTCAACACTGAAGTCTTGGTCTACCTCCAGTAGCAACAGAGTAAACTGAGTATTCTATAAAAATATAAATTTTACAACTTACAGTCCTTTTTTTACCACTCTTCTACCACCTTACAAAGTGTCTTTACAATACATTTGAAATTTTTCGTTCTTTTCTCCATATACAAAGTGTTAAGTGTTCATCAGTAAAGTGAGGTAATGTCTCTGCGCGGCATAGGCGTGCGCTTCTTTCAATAAGTACAATATCAAAAAATAAGTAATAAATCGAATAATAATAACAGAACCAATCAAGAATTATAATATCTAAAAGGTTGTGAAACACTCACCCTTTTAAGCAGCGTTGTCAAGTAGATTGGCGGGCTGCACCTGAATTACGGAACATTAAAAATAGTAGCACCATTATCAATATTATCATCCACTGGATAACAATCGTAAAAAGGTAACAGCATTTGAAATGTTTCCACAGTTGCCTCGTTGAACGATGTTCGCCGTGGTTAAAAAATGTGAAAAAGATCGTTCGACATCGGATGTCATATATGCATTATTAAAATACGTTTTCAATTCAGTTAATGCACCATCACAAATTTGTTTTAATGTGATAAAATCGGAATCTTTCTTTAACACACTCTCGAACTTTTCTAAAACGCGATTATATTTTGCGTCATGTATAATGCGCGGCAGTATATGTACTTCGTCTACTATTTGCAGTGACTCCACTAATGACAGCGCTCTATTTTGTAATTGTCCTATTGCGTCATGTAATCCTTTATAATTGTTACGAATAGTTTGTAAATCTGTTTCAACGGAAATATCTTGAAATTTTGTCTGGTTCTCCTTAATAGCTGCAGCTTCGGCAGGATTTAACTGTAGAATAACAGCTTTTACTTGTTTGAAATATTCAGCATAACAAAAAGCTGCCTGCAACCATGTTCCCCAACGTGTAAAAATCGGCTGTGGTGGTTCACTAATACCAGGACACTGTGAGTGAAATGATCAAAGACATTTCGGAGATTTGAGAAATACTTTTTTGTACTTGCTATTAAGGCATCTACCTCGAGTGAACATTGTCGAATAGTTTCTGCCGCAAGCACGTACTTTACACTAATCGGGTATTCTAAATCTGTGGCACTGGAACACACTCAGCAGCAAGACTGAACTTAATTCAGTTTTACTGCTGATGATGATAGCTTGGCTATCGAAACGTGCGTCCAGTACGAGTTAAGTGTTGTGGTAAGGGTTTTTAGTGAACTGTTTCCATGTACTTTACACAAAACATGTAAACACTTGCAACCGTGTTCAAGAGAACGGCCTACCGAACACACTGTCGCGGCACCATCGCTCATAAACATCAACACTTAACGTGGTGAGACTGCTGAGTTTTCTAACGTACCCTTAGTATCACCCTCGCAATTGCTGCATCGCTACACTTTTCCAGTCTTTTTCTGGCTAGTAATAGTGGAAATGTCGGTTTATGAGGGTCCAGTACACGTACTATTACATTTGGAATAGAATTTCTTCTACAATCTGTTGTCTCGTCAAGACATAACCAAAACAACTGATTTTTTAATGTAGATTTGATTTTCTTTCCCACGTCTTCGCCCACAAGTAAAACATGCATACGTGCCGTTTTCGTAGTTGGCAACTTCAACTCTGGGTTGTACCTATAGCAAAAGTTCTGAAACGATTCTTTTTCGAGTAAACGAAGTGGCAAATTACAGGTTATCATCATGACAAGTAAATCGAAAGCAAAGGGAGTTCTCATTGGCACGCCCTTTTTTCTATTTCTGTGTTCATCGGTATTTACACGTTTGTTACAGTCCACCTTGTACCATTTTAGCTCCGTCGTAAAACAAATCCGGAAAGTCACAGATAAACTTATTTACTGTGCCAGCAAAGGGGCGTTTTTTAACCTTGTTCACATTACATATTTTAAATTAATAATTATATATTTATAATGAATAAGACGTAACATAAAACACAACGCACGCTTTCCTTTCCTAAACTGAACGAAAAATAAACAAACGGACGCTGACAAAGCGAGAATATGGTATACGCCTATGTATCGCAGTGACGATTACCTCGCTCTATTCATCAGTTCTTCATATAGGCGTAAATACTAAACAATTTAGGTTTAGAGTAATATTTAAGGGGGTTTTAAGAATGTCTTTGACATATTGGGAAACAAAAATTAACACGACTTCAAATATCTAAGGACATACGATAAAGCAGCTAATATTAATACATAAATGCAACATAACTGAACAAAACCAATTTTCACTTGTAGTAAACGGCGAATCACCACGAAAAAAAAAGGCTGCCTCAAATTGCTGTTTTATGTGAATTTTGAATTTATTTTGAAATTTTAAGGGAATTGATGAGAACATTAAAAAGAGAAACCACAAAAAATGCATGAGAACAACATATTATTCCTACTGACATCTCTTTCAACATGGTCAATTATTTTCGAACAAGACAATGACGCCAAACGTTCCCTTAGTTAAAATGTCGAAATTTTCTGGAATAAATCTCTATATGTATTGACCTTTCCAAAACTATTGCTTTACCTCAAACACTCATTAAGGATATTTTTCCTTTGTTTCATATGGATTTTCCACTGTTCTAGTTCATATTACCAGAACTCGACGTTATTAAACAAGAATCGTTACTTTCTCTGTAAAAGTTCGGGGTGTACGTACGAAGCACTTTAGGTGTTGAAACAATGGAGCTTTCATATTTAATTATATGCTAATTAAACTACGCGCGGTGCTCTCCCTAATTAGAACCCTTATTAAGAAGAAGCGGAACCGCCGGGAACAATATTAATTAACAAAGGCCCATTAATAATTAGCCTGTAACTTTATTATGAAAGTACCTAATACCTGCGAGCGTTTATGGGAGAAAGAAGAGAGGAATACTGTTCTCCGACGCCTCCGCTGCTTTCCGCCGGCCATAATAAAACGAAACAAAATGAATACACCAAGTTATTGCTTCCGTTGTTTGGAACAATTTATGTGTTGGTATCTCCGGTGTCTGGAGGGTTGTATTTTATTAATAAATTGCGAAATTTTTGTGAAATGAGATTAAAATTTGTTTAAAAGCTTCAGTTCATAGTTGGAATTATATCGAAATTAATTGTAAATTATTTAACAACGTTATGTTCAACACTTTCAGTACTGGTATGCCCAGAAAATAATTTTGGATGAAGATGGTTTTGACTAATTATCAACAGTATAGTCAATAATAAAAGAAAATTAATTCTGCAATTGTACAATTTTTTATTTAAATTATTCACTACTCAAAATCTCGAAGGTAGTTTCAAAATAGAGCTCAGGATTAAATCTCTCTCTGAAAATTGAAAAAGGTTACAGAAAAAGTTATTTTAAATGGATTGCTCTCTACAAATGCCTCTGGTGGGAAGGAGAAATCTGGCATCCCTAACGATAACGTAATATGTACGAGGGTAAGTCAAAAATTACTTACACTTTTAGTTCTACAACTGTATTAAACAAAAATAGGTGTGCAACAGATACACTATTTTTCGATATAGTCTCCACCTTCAGCAATGCATTTGGTCCAGCGAGCCACAAGCTTGGGTATGCCTTCCTGGTAGAAGGTTTTCGGTTGGTCGTGAAGCAACTTTTGCGCCGCATCCCGAACGTCCGTGTCTGATGCAAACTGACGACCTCCCAAAGCTTCCTTGAGCGGTCCAAAGAGATGAAAGTCTGAGGGAGCGAGATCAGGGCTATAGGGAGGGTGTTCCAGGGTCTCAAATCCCAACCTGTTGATAGTTTCTATGATGTTATGGGACGTATGCGGGCGGGCGTTGTCTTGCAACAACAAAACTTTCTCGGCGTTTGTTTCGAATTGCTGGTTTCAGCTTATTCGCCAACAAACCACTGTACCTCGCACTCGCTGTAACCATCTCTCGAGCTTGCTGAATGTTGCCGTCGGTGGTCGAGGTTGACGGCCGCCCAGCTCCCTCTTTTTGTATTACACTCGTGCAGCCACTTTGAAACATTTCGATCCACAAAAAAACGCTTTTACGAGATAGAGCACTGTTCCCGTATTGTGACAAAAGTCTCCGGTGAATTTCAGCACCTTTCACACCCTCTAACCACAAAAATCGGATCACTGGTCGTTGTTCCTCTTTGGTGCAAACTAATAGCGGAGCTGACATGTTTATGCTGTTATAGCTAGCAGACAAATGACGCGATCGTGATTAAATTCCGCACACATGACCACAGAAGCGCCAACTCAACGCATGCGCAGCTACTACGATAATCTTCAAAGTTTGTTATGGCGAAAGTGTAGATAATATTTGACTTACCCCCGTACTTCCTTAATTGGAACTACCCTACAAAGTAAATTCTTGAAATGACTGGTGACTTTCATTACTTCCTCCAATTGATTCTACTGAATTCTTTTTTAAGAATAAAACAATAATAATATAAATCAGTAAAATGCTAGAATTCAATACTTATATTTAATCTCTAGCTTGTTTGAAGTGTATTGAAAATACACTTTTAAAGAAATGAAATTTGTATTTAAGTGCTAACCTTTTTTTTCTTCCCAAATTATCACACGTTTATTTTTTCCTTTCTTACTGCAAAATAATTACCTGTCTGTCTTGTAAAAGTAAACTCGTTTGGAACCTGTCTACAGCAAATGGCCACAACTGTGCAACCTTACCAATACGTCATTTTCAATATCCTCGAAAGCGTAAATATATATTGTGAATGCGATTAAATTCATACCATTAAGAGCGGAATGCCGCACTGTATGATTTCGTATCCCTACCATAACTTCAATAAAAATAAGAGACCGCGAATGGGTAATATATGGGAACCGTACTGAGAAAATTTCATTAACGTAACCATACGTGTTGTCGCATATATTTACGAGCAATAATGGTGTCTCGTATGTGTTTTTAATGTCGTCCATAATTACCAATAACGACGGACCAATAAAACATAATTTATTCATCGCGAATTTAATGTATGTCGTTGGTACACATAGCGCCAACGATGCATACGCCTCATGTATGAACGTTTATGGTTTTAAATGCAAATTGTTGGTGTTAAGCTTAGCCATTAGATAGTATCATACGTAGTCACTATACACAAAATTCTGATTCGTTTTCATGACTCACACGCTTAAATGAAAAATGTTCTAGGCAACAACATCGCAGTACAGCACTCAACTATAACTAGACGGTATATACAGTAAGATCAATATAATAGAATATAACTTTATTGTCCAACAGAGTTACTGCAGTTATAAAACAATGATAGTCGCAATACAGGATGTCGCAAGATGAGTTTACGTTAGCCGTACATCAGAAACTAAGCAAGTTTCAAATTTATACAATTGCAGACCTATTTTGTTTGAGGGGGCTAACTTTTAGAAAATATCGGCACATCTAGTCAACTTCTGGTTTCACCGAAAGCAACGTATACTTGATTTGTTTAAATAGATTGCTCTAATTTTTATAAATTTGACGTTGTAAGAAACAAATTTTATTGTACACTGACATGATTACCTCTTGCAGCGCCGTTGCTAAGATTAATGTAAGAATTAATTTGAGAAATAAAAAACAAATTCTACAAAGTCGTTTCGATATGCCGTTCTGCCACCGCCAGTGTGCTCGTTATTGAAAAGAAAAAGACAATAGTACATTGAATTGTATTTTGTAAGCAAGAAAAAATAAGAAAAACTATAGAATTAGAATAAATAAATGTATATTAAATGTATTAAAAAATAAGCAAACTATGTCAATACGTGTTCAAATTGGCACCATTCATTTCTAAACACTTACTAATGTGTGGCCAGACACAGAGAGCTTCGCGCCAGGGTAGGCCATGACGCGACATTTGTATGTAGATGAATCGGCACAGACTACGTCAGCGAATGAACTAGACGCAATAAAAAAATTGCAAAATACTGGGTTGTTGATAGTAAAGGATGTCCCAAAAGTCACGCAAAAAGCAATTTTGATAGAAAACACAGGTTTTTAATTAATCATTGTAAATTTTTTATTGATTCATAAAGTAAACAGTAAAAGGTTATGTATGGAATAGCATATCGGGTAAATGGCCTCCACGGCTTTGCTGGCACATACGCACTCTTTCGCCGAAATTTTCCATTACCGTTTTGCACAAATGTGGCTGAATTTCGTTGATACAGCGCTCAATTTACTCATTCAAGGCGTGGGTAGTCGTGGGCTTGTTGGCATAAACCTTAGACTTCAAAAAGCCCCAAAGAAAAAAGTCTAACGGCGTCAAATCGCATCTAGGCGGCCAATTCTGACAAGCAAAACGAGAAATTACACGACCAGGAATTGACTCATGCAGTAATTGAATTGTTTCTCGGGCTGTATGGCATGTGGCACCGTCTTGTTGAAACCACATGTCGTCCATATCTATATCTTGAAATTTAGGCACAAAAAACTGGATTATCATGTCGCGATAGCGTGCACCATTAACTGTTATTGCCTGACCAGCCGCATTTTCGAAGAAGAATGGTCCGATGATGCCTCCAGACCAAAATCCGCACCAAACACTGACACGTTGTGGATGCATTTGTTTCTCAACAATCACTCGTGGATTTTCGGAACCCTAAATGCGACAATTTTGACGATTAACGAAGATGAAAATGAGCCTCATCGCTGAAGATGATTTTGTTCGAAAAATCAGCATCCACTTGTTGTTCCATAATCCATTCAACGAACTCTCTTCGCTGTGCGTGGTCAGTAGGCTTCAGTTCTTGAGCTAATTGAACTTTGTAAGCATGAATCTTTCGTGAGAATACGCTGTAGAGAGCTTTTAGAAATGTCCAATTCTTGACCACGGTGCCGAATTGATGTTTCTGGACTCTCAGCAACACTCTCACGAACTGCTTCGATGTTTTGTGTGAACGACTTGTTAAAGGACGGCCAGAGTGTCTAAGATCACTATTTGATCCAGTCTCCTTGAATTTTTTAAGTAATCCCTTCGCAGTTGATGAAGTTAAATCACTATTTCGACCATATTTTGTACGAAAATTGCGAACTGTGGCTGCCAAACATTCATTATTTCTAAAATATTGCTCAACAATGAAGACGTATTGTTATTTCGTGTAGCGCTCTATTTTTAATAACCCTGAACTGTCAGCTGTCACGCTGTTTTTTTTTTTCGTTGGCAACACTTTACCGCACAATTGGCGCAAAATTAAAATCTTGCCTGAATTTTGAGACACCGTTTAGAATCGGTGCAAATCGTGGACAAAGTTAACAGATTGCTACACGCCGTAAACGATGCAAAAAACCGTCGCCTTATAACAAAGTTCGACAGTGTTTAAAAAAAACGGATTATATGAGATTAAGACAAATGTGTGGTGGTGCATCTGCAGATTCATTAACTAACTCTAAGGATTATTTTTGCGCTTCTGTTACAGAATTCAGTGTTACTCGTTTTCTTTCTTTGGCGTCTTCAACAGTTGTCACTGGAGTACTATAAACTTTATTTTTAACGTAGCCCCAGATGAAAAAATCCAGAGATGTCAAATCTGGAGGACGTGGAGGCCACAAGTATGGATTTTCGTTTGATATCCACTTTCTTTCAAATAGTCTCTCCAAAAATATGCCAACATTTCTTGTATTGTAAGCCGGTGTACCATCTTGGTATCTATTTGATACCAAGCGGCACCAGGCTGAACAACTGGCAATATATCAGGTTCTTCTTCGACAATATTGCTCAATATGTCTAAATACCTTTCGCCATTTAAATTTTAATTGAAAAAGTACCGCAAAAGAACCGCAAAGAATGCGATCATATTTAATTGCGCAAAATACATTAAATTACCAACTTTCTTGAAATGCCCTCTGTATAATTACATGGGGATTTTTGACTGCCCAAAAGTGATTGTTATGTCTATTGAAAATGCCGTTTTTTGTAAATTTTACTTCGTTTGTCCATATATTTTTTTCGTGAAGTTTTCATCTTCCTGATAAGATACGGTGAAAAATTCGCAAAAACGCACCCTTCTCAAAAAATCCTGTGGACACAAGTTTTGTACTTGTTGGTATGAAAAGGGTCTGCATTTCCGTTTTTTACACTCTTTGAATGGACATAACATAAACATATCCCACAACACCCATCTCAACAATTTCGTCATCAATTTATTTTTTTCTAATTTTTTGCCTAAACTGTTCATATTTTAATTAACCGTCGAACTACATCTTTAGACGGTATTGACCTGTCCAGGTATCTTTCCCGAAACAGAGTGCACGTTTTACTTCAAATTCTTCCAGATTCTCCATAAATAATCAATAAACTCAAGTAATCCTGGTTTGTCAATTCCAAACGTGACACTTTCCTGTGTTAAAGAAAAACTAGATTACGAAATGAGCGATATACTAGAAAGTTTTCACTATCGAACTGTCATTATAAATTTAAACATATGTATATGCTAAATCGGTGACGAGCGTTCATAGCCAACTTTCGAACTTTAGGTTCATTTTAGGTATAGAAAAATGTAATATCATTTGATGTAGAATTTAATATGCCATAATCTACAATCAAAATATACAATATTTAAAATGATATAGACATTAATGATTGAAGTTTAACATATTTGATCGATAAATACAGAGACCCTGTATAATATTTGTACAAAAATGGAAATATTTTTCAATAGCCCATATTTATAGCTTACCAACTCGTAACAATCATTAAACAATACTTTTGCATACCAAAGAAATAAGCGATAAAGTTCTACGATGATTTTACTGAAATCTTCATAAAAGTCAAGTTAGCTTTAAAACGGTAATGTTTATATCTATCGAAATACACCGAATTTACGTCAGATTAATTGCTGAATTCAAATGTTTTCTAAAAATTAGGGCAATCCATTTAAGAAAATTAAGTGTACGTTATTTTGTGTTGCTGTCACAAATTTTACAGCAAAATATGTGACAGCAACGTTTTATTTTAAATCCAACTATAATTTTTGTTAGGGCAACTACATATTTTGTTAAATTAAATAAACATGTTGTAATTCTTAGTATAAATTCTTCTTATTTTAAAAATACAAGGGTTGCTGTTCCAAAAGTTTTCTCTGTGTGTATATACTCTAATATTATAAATATGAGAAATTGTTGTTTTCTAAACAAAAGATATTTCTTTTACGGTCGTAAATCCGGAAGTATCGCCTAGATACTCTTTCGGCAGTTTAAAAAAGTTAAATTGCAAACAACAACGCATTCAAAAATTAAATTTATAGAAAAAAAGACTAACCTTAAAATTTCAACTTTCTGGGTAACACGTCACATAAACCCCGCGTTCGTTTGAATGACCAAACTTGTATTTGAAGTAAAATTTGAGCACTACAACACTTAAATTTGCCACTTAGCCAAATACGTCTCCACACAGAGACTATATAAGCCGCTGAAGAAACCGAAAAGGAAATCAAGTTACGATAGCCCTGATTTATCGTCCGCCTTGTTTCTCATTATACTGCAGACAATTTCGTTGGTACAAGTTACTTAACGTATCGCGTTTTAATATAAACGCAGCGTTCAACTCTCCTCTCGTACGAATGAGCAGAGCTTTCAATAAGTCCAATACGCATTTGGATGTTTTCTACACGAGTATGAGGCAAATCAAAAATAAAGTCACGCAATATGTGTATGTGTTTGAGTTTTTAGAGGGACGTATATACACACTTTGTTGGTATTTATTTACTGTTTTATTTTGTTTGTAATATCACTACATTTCCGTGGTTCTAATAGTAATTTATATTGTTTTTTCTCTTTTGTTTTTTATTATTTACACTACATTTTAGGTTGCATGTTGGGATACTGTTTGTGGGTTCGCACCGTTTGTACCAGAGTGAAATAAATAGCTGGTACTATACTCTTAGTTTCCGGGTTGATACCGCGTCGTTGTCGTAGCTTCTGCTGACGTTTCGTCCGCAATCTTATGGTACATATTCAGAACTGCTACTGCATACTGCCTAGGAACTATTCCTTCCAATGGGGTTTATATAGGGCTTGTTTCGGATCAGTGGAGCGGAAAAGGTATGGATCAATGAAGCGTGGCGGTTGCTAGGTGGTTTTGTCAGTTGGGGTTTCCACGTGTAATGTAAGGGGTAACCATCTTCGCGATTTAAATTGTTGGGATGTTTGAAGATCTCTACTGATTCACGGATTCTTCTACTATAATAGTGAAGGTTGCGAGACAAGATGCTGGTCGAGTTAAATTGGATTTGGTAGCCAGTTTCCAGCCAATGCTCAGCCAGTGCGGACCCGGTTACCGCAACACACTCGTGCTCAGTAGCACGAGTGCTACCGATCGCTTTGTTTCACCGACGTACACACTACCGCAGGGACATGGAATCTGGTAGACACTAAGATCTTTGATGGGAAAGTAGTCTGAGAGTTTGAAATTGGGTTTGAAGATGGTTTTTATGTTGTTCCTGAAGAGAATCTTGCTGATGCGATCGGTGACCGTGAATATAGGGTAGATACGCTTGTTTACCGAAATTAGGGTTAGATGAGGGGAGTTGCTGTGGAGAAGGGTTGGCGTAGAGGTTAATGGTAACTTGAATACCTTTCATAGAATAATTATTGCAGATCAAAGTTTCAATGATGTGATTCAGTTTTTGAGAAAGTGAATTGGGTTCAGATATGGAAATGACTCTTTAGATAAGAGAACTGATAGCACCGCGTGTTTAGACTGGATGATGGTGTGAGAGGCCATTGAGATATGTATCCGTGTGTGCCAGTTTTCGGTAAACGGAATGTCCCAGCGCACCGTCAGGACACCGGTGTACGAAAGCATCTAGGAAAGGGAGGCAACCGTCCGATTCGACCCCCATGGCAAAGCGTATGGAATCATGTTGGGAATTCAGCAGCGATAGGAAGATTCGTGTACATGAGGTCAGATGACAAAGGTGTCACCAGCGTACCTGTACCAGCAGTTTTGCTTAAGATTATAAGATAGTAGGTCTTGTTGTTCGAACGCTGCCATAAAGACGTTGGCGACGACAAGAAACAGAGGAGACCCCATAGCTGCGCCTGAGTGTACGAATAATTACAAACGATATGATTATTATGAATTATTTCTAGTTCTGAACTCAAGTGTGCGAGTGACAGGAACAACTTGCTGGAAGACAAGAACTAATGCAAAATGAAGTGTTCGCAAGATGAAAACCTTATCCAGTTGCCCGAGCTTCACCAAAAAAGAAAATAAAATTACGGTGGGTGGTCGAACACGGTGATGCCGGATTTCGCAAAGAACGCCTTCACAGACAAGGCGGAATAGGCTGGCGCATTGTCTTGATGGAACTTCCAGGATTTGCTCTTCCACAAATCGGGTCTTCGTTTTCTCACTCGTTCACGAAAGGTAGTTAGAACCTCGAGCTTCACAAGAAACTTGAGGTTAACTCGTTGCTCGATCTGAACACTGCATTTTTCCGACGCGACACTAGCGTAAGGACTTGAACGGACAATTGCTACAGCGAAACTGAGCGACCTACAACCGTGCCCATCGAGCTCAAGGTGGGGGAAGCATCTACAAGCACAAACATGTTCAAACCTGCCGTGGCGTGCTCGCTGTTTGCTGATAGTACGGATATTTAATTGCCACACCTCGTATATAGATAGTCTGGGAGGATTATTAGGCATTTTTTGTTAAAAGTATGTAGGAATTAATAATTTATATTGGCCACTAACGAATTATTGGATTCTGGTATCCAAATGAAAACGATAAATATATCTATACCTAGTATCCTTAAAGGTTAAGCTTGCTAGCAACAATCTGTATACAATATTAAAGCCATCGAGCATTTCTCAGTACGATTTCTAAGGACTAAAGACACACAACGCAGCGTTACCATTCGACCGTTGATCTAACGTTTATATTAAAATACCTTGAATTCCGATCGAATACGAGTACGGTCCGCATGGTACGAAGAGAGACCGGTCCATCAATCGTAATCACGTACACGTAGATAGGTTTTCAGAGAGACGCGTAGTACCCACCACGCCACCACGTTAAAGGGAAATAAACAAACGACGGTATTACTGCGCTATGTGTGGCGACTGTCAATTGTTAACGACGGCGCCACTACCTTGTTAACACGATATGTCCATTACCAGACAGGTAATTAAAAGACCGAGCAGTTTGTTTAAGATCAACAGACATAGCTACGGTTTTAATCGAAGCACGCATACACGGACAGACGGATGGATAGGTACGCACTGTACTGTGCCGTATAATGCGGCGAGAAGGACGGGAGAAGTGAACGTACACATCGAGCGACACGATGAAAAAAAGATGTTCTATTTAAAAGCCCTCTTATCGAATTTTGTGCGAGTCCGTTTTCTACTTATACAGGAAAAAAGTTAGAAAGGATCTAATAGGACATAAATGGTACATTAAGCCTGATTGGCTGGCGATTCATTAAGTACTAAAAGCTATTCTGTTTTAGAGTCTGTTTCAATAAGGAACGGATTGTTCGATTTTTTTAATTTTTACCAAAACTCCCTAGATAGCGATTCCCATATCAAATAAGTAGAGACGGGATTTTAGGCAAAATGCCTCTTTGTTTAGATTCAAGGCAAATTAAAAATAATACAAAATCTATATGTTTCTCGACAAATACAAAGCGATCTAGCTATGTTTTATTTTGCCTAGTTGCCTATTTGGACTTTTAACAGCCTAAATCGTGGTTTTTCGCCTATTTTGTCCTAAAATCATATTTATTTGGTCTAAACGTTTTTTTTTTTAATTTTAAATAAATATGGTTTTTACACAGCTGCATCTTTCTTAAATGAAATTTTAGATTTACAGCTAAAATGCTATAAACTAATACAACGATGGGTTTTCCCGTCTATTGTGTGTTTGGATTTGCCTGCCGTAAAATTTATATTACTACCCTATTGAAGATATATCCTCAATTATCGGCTTATCGCTCTCGGGTTCATTTACCTGCACCCACGTTTTTATCGCAAAGTGGATAATGTCTATTTAATATTTGTAACATTAGATATGTTTCCAAAGTTATTTCGGCAAAGTGAGTGCGGCGTGAAGAAAAAGTGTTTTTGTATGCCGAAAACGAACGTTCTACATCTAGTGACGTTATATTTGCATAAGTAAAATAATCTTTCAAATAACTTAACGGTTCTGTTGACGCACCTTCACAAATTTGTCTTAATGTGCCAAAATCAGAGTCTTTATCTAAAACACTTTCAAACCTTTCTAAAACACAAACATTTCTTGCGTCTTCTATCGCGCATAGCTGTGCGTGAACATGTTGCACTATTTGCAAAGATTCCACTAACGACACCGAAGAATTTTGTAGTTTTTCTATCGCATCCGCTAGTCCCACGTAATTGTTCTGAATAATTTCCAAATCTGTTTTAACTTGACTATCCTGAAATTTCAAGCGGCTTACAGCCGCAGCTTCTTTGGGTCGAATTCTAAAATCACGTTCTTTATATTCTCAAAATATTTAAGATAATAAAATGCAGCCTCTAACCATGTTCCCTAACGAGTAAGAATAGGTTGTGGTGGTTCAGGAATACCGGGGCATAGTCTATGAAATTCCCGAATACGTTTTGGGGATTTTACAAACACAGCTTTTGTATGTGCTATTAGAGCGTCTACCTCGGGATAACATTTTCTGATACTATCTGCTACGAGACTGAGAGTATGAATTTTACATGTTATTACATCTAAAATTCATACTCTCAGTCTCGTGCAACAAGTTAGCACAACGTTTTTTAAGAGATCGACCTACAGCAAGCATGTTTGCGGCACCATCACTCATAAACATCAACAGTTGATTTGTTGAAAGTTCAAACTTTTCCAGTGTATTTAATACCAACATTGAAATTACTTCGGCAGTGCATTGTTGTATTCGTCTGGAAGCTACTAAAATTGAAGGTGACGATCGATGTGGTTCCATTGTGCGTACCATTACATTAACCACAGAATGTTTTTTACGATCTGTTGTTTCGTCCACACATAACCACAATTTTTTATCTTAGAACTCCGATTTAATTCTTTTCTCGACATGCTCACGAGCAGACGGCACAACTCTCTGTAATGTTCTCTCACTTGGCAACTTAAAGTCCGAATATTCATTCCAAAACGAAACGTATGCTTTCTTCCTTAGTAAATGAAATGGTAAATTAGATGCAATAAACACATAAATTAAATTTAAATTTGTCATAATCTCGTATGGAATTTTTTTTTGAAACATGCCCTGCACTATTTACGTGCCGTAGACAATCCACCAACACATTAAACCTATTTTACACACTACACATTGAATTTTAGCGCATCACACTTTAAATCAGGCATTTCTGCAATAAATTCTCTTATTGTGTCCAACTTTGGTCGTTTTCGCGACGTAGGAAACATTTTCAAAACAAACGTACAACTACGATATAGTATACGACAGCGTAGATGCATACACAACAGATCGGCTTTCGAGTCGCAGTTATACTGACGCTTATACCGAATTGTCCCGGCCGTGTTTATTTTGTGTAAACTTTTATGCGTCAGCCACTGCCTTTTAGCGCAGTTTGCTCTAATGATTAGTGAAACGTCAGGAGTAAACTTAACGACATATGAACGTCAGGAAGATTATTCCAAAGTGTCTGTATTGTCAGACTTTAAAAATTAATTGTGAATAAAATAACGAGAGGATGATTTCATTGATAACGAATCAGAGTAGTAAAGAAAATTTTTTGATGAGAAAGAGAAATAGCATTATTATGTAGACCTGGAAGTGCCAGATATGCTTTTAGAAATAAAAGTCATTATAAGATACCAAAAACCTGTTCTGTATTGAAACAATTAAAACATTAACCTGAGTATATAGAAGTTATTCCTTATAGTTTAATCTAATCTTTTTAATATTTTGATCAAGATCTCTTCCCATATTTCAAAAATTAAAATGTTATAAGGTTTTTTTGGTTTGAAATGGTGAATTTTAAAACAATGCGATGCATTTCTTGCATATACGGAAACAATTCAACCTTGCATAATTTAAAAACCACATATCTATCACGCAAATACTTTCATTTCAATTGTTTGGATATGATATAACCATTTCTTTGGATTTCTTTAAGAAAATAGCAAACAATACATAAGATAAGAAGCAAAACACAAGTTCAATAAAACACGACATACTTCCCGCAAGTATTAATCACAGTTACTAAATCGTTCAACTATTTTACGATGAATAAGCTCTGCTAACACTCCAAAGAAAAACAACCGAGAGGAAATAGTTAAATTGCACAAGTATTTCAGAGGAAATAGTCGTAATGTTACGCCAAGCGGAACGTCAAATAAATTGCATACAGGAATTCTATTATTACAAGTCATTTCGCTATTTTCTAATACCCATCGACACGATTGAGTGGCAAAATGTTCGCAAAAAAAGCCCCGATATGTTTTTCCGCAATATTCGTGCCAGTAGCTGCGTTATATTTTCGAAAAATCCTGGTTGTAATCAAATGTTTAATTAGCGATTTTAACTGTAATTTGTTTTCTAATTTGTAACCTTAATTCCATAAAAACGACTTTCAATGTTCCTGAAACATTATTGTTTCCATTATAACGTAATCACCGTGTAATTTCCGTTGCATTTTTGGTTTGAGTTTTCGACGTTTCAAAACTTGTTTTCCTCATATCTAGATTGTGTAGGCGTTTGGTTAGATTGCGTTTTAACGATAGAAGTTTTATTACCTCTAATTTCTCTGGGTGTAATAGGCTTAAAATTTTTCAATTATAGATTAAATCAATCGAAAGAAAAGAAAATGTTCCGTAATCTAGCTACGCCATGGAAGGTGGGCAATTTGAAATAATAATAATCTGATATATGTATTCATTGCTGATCTGATCGCAATTTTTAATCCCATTCTTTAATCTAAAGTAATAACTTTCTTCACTATGGTTTTCTCGGAAATTATATCCGTAATTTTCTAACTAGCTTAATGTGTTATTGATAAAGGAAAAAGAATTAAAGAATGTCTAAGCTTTAGTTTTGAATCTCCTGTTAATACAGTAAGGCGAAATGTACATAAAGTATTAATAAAATATTGTGAAAACATTACCAAGTGGGCTTTTCTTTGATTGAGTTTTACTGATAATACTGTTTAAAACATTAACATTTAAACAATCTTTAATATTTGAATCATGTTATAATGTTTCTATCTATTGACTAGCTTATATTTTTGCGTGTTTTCTTATCATTTCTCACTAAGTTTGTTCGTGCGAAAAAATAGCGTTAATAATTGTTAGTGCCAAGCTAGACAGATAGATACGACACAAACGTTACTCAGAAATTGGTAATGAAAGGAATTTGACTATGTGAATGCTTGACTATTTAAGGAAATATGTAAAGATTCTCAAATGAATACAACCAATAAACATAACGGATAATAGACGGCTAGTTGTGAAATATTGACAGCTACTATTGTGATTTTGCCTCGTCAAAATAAGCAGCGGTGAGAGCAATTATAGTGTTCTTAATTTTCAAATTGAATCACCCAAATTAAGACAGCAGACTGTAGCTGTAATGAGAACAATTAATTACATATAATATAAAAATGATGAATTTGTACACATCTCTATTCAAGAAAATATGTTTATTTCAAAACTATAAAAATGTTTAATATAAGAAAATAATTTTCTTGAAATTTTATTTGTATTAAATAAATATTTTTTTGGGGTTAGAAAATCAAAAAAAAAATCCAAGACAGAACAATGTTTCTTCCATTTAGTTTTAAATTAAGAAAATATTCATATTACATTAACCAGTATATTTTGAAAATGTTTATGAAACGTTGCACGTTAAAGGTTATATCATTGTATGGGTAAATATAGCATCTGTATTCCAATTTCTGTCGCTACTTTTCAGGACGGCGTGACTACATCTCTTGGTACTAGGTGGCGCCAGGAAATATGTCTGTGCTATTTTTGGAGATTAGTAACATAAACTCAGAGCTGAACAGCAATTTAGGCAGGAGCAAAATGGGTTAGTGCTTTTCTCTCCTCACATTGTTTTTGCCGGGAGTGATTCCATCAATGCCATGAGCTATACAGTGAGGGCCTAAAATGTCTCCTCCATGCTAACTTTTGAATGACAGAAGCTAGCGTTTTTTATAAACTAACTTCTGCCGCTATCAGCATTTCAATTGTATTTCCGGTTCCACCGGAAGTGACGTCAACTTTCTTTTTTTTAATAGAACACCCTGTATATTTTTACGTTTTTTGCAAAGGTAATTGAAAGACGAACCCAACGATATCACATATGTTATACTTTAACTTAATGGTAATCTGGTGTGTTTTTTAGGTTTATTACATGGTTTTTAGGTCTATCGTATGGCAATTTTGCACGGTTCGCGCCAAAGCCATCATAATAAATAGACACATTGTCTATCAAAAACTAACATATTTAGACAAACTTACCATAATTGATTAAAAGTTCGATAAAGTAAAGAAATAATAACAATTAACAGAACAAGATTAAATGGGGGAAAATAATAACGAGGACAAAGAAGGAACATGCAGGATATAACAACAATACTCAACAAGAATAATTTACGCTTTTGGAATTGAGATTTAACAGTTTGGCAGTTGTTAGATTACTTTGCTTAGCAACGAGCTCTTTAGATCAGTCTGGTGTCACAAACAACAATTTGGCGCTCTTTTCTAACCAACTTTACGTAACAACGAAAACAGATTACCAAAACATATATTGCTGCATATCGTCATATTTCTTAAATTAAAGTATAATATATGTGTATAATATGTGTGGTATGTGTGTGTCGTTTAAGTTTCCTCCTCGGAATCCGGATTCCTCCTTTTTCAGTTGAGACTTGAAATCCTTTATGTGGTAAACCCCTCCTTTTCTTTGGCTTCTTCGGTTAGATTTGCTTGATTATTTTCTTTAAATTGTTTCTATTTTGTCTTGACAGTGTTTTAATGCTTTTTAGTTTACTGTTTCAAATACGTTTGAGATTTTTAATTAAAATTTCTAAATGATCGGTCGAAAAATTGTCTTCTGCGTTGTCCCGGCATTGCCATTCCAACAACTTGATATTTTTAAATTTGGCGTTACGATGTTCATTTTCAATACTGCAGATGACGTAATTTTTACAAATAATATCTTAAAACTGTAAATAACTGAAATAATCCGGAATTTTGATATTTGGCCATGAAATATCATTAGGGGAGACTTTTTTTAAAGAAATAAAAGATTAATAATATAAATCTTCAAAATGCCAGAATTCGAATAATAACCCAAAATAATTCGAATTCTGCAAATGCTACATTAAATTCTAATGTTTTACGAATATTGACATGAAATTAATGTATTGAAGTGTGAACGCACGCACTTCAGGTGGGATATCCCACTACTGTACTTTATCACTATATTTAAATGTAACAAAATGTCACTGCAGTGTCGACACTTGAGTGTGTCTTTTTCAAACATGTGAAAAGGGCAAACAACACGCATTTGCCTGAATATCCGCACTCTAGTAATTAGTAAATTAGTAAACACATTAAATCTACTTTACACACTACACATTGAATTTTAGCGCCATCACACTTTAAATCAAGCATTTCTGCAATAAATTCTCTTATTGTGTCCAACTTTGGTCGTTTGCGCGACATAGGAAACATTTTCAAAACAAACGTAGAACTACGATATAGTATACGACAACGTAGATGCATACACAACAGATCGACTTTCGAGTCGCAGTTATACTGACGCTTATACCGAATTGTCCCGGCCGTGTTTATTTTGTGTAAACTTTTATGCGTCAGCCACTGGCTTTCAGCGCAGTTTGCGTTGCTCTACTAATAAGTAACTTTTAACTGAAGGTGGTATTCGAAGAACAACAGTTTCAGTGCTTGTGCCTCTTTGAACTAATAGGATATTTTCCTTTTACATTTATAGATCTTTGTTTTTTTTACTATGTTGTCTTTATCGTGCAGTTGTGAGTGAAATTATACAACGGACGCGTTTATGGAAAATGGAGTAGAGGCTTGAAGCTTTAATTCCAGCATTCGGAGACGACAATAAAAATATCGTGGTAAATTAATTGTAGTGTAGTGGGTGAAGTAGTGCCTATATAAAATGTTACCGATAACGATGGGTTTTGTGCAATTAGCCCATAGTGTTTAATTCCAAGTAGTATAAAAGGACATTCCCGTTATTACCTACTTTTCTTTAATTTTAAAACTGGCTTCGTGTATTTAATTACATATCATTATTATTGATAAGTTAAGGTTTTTGTAATTTTTTAAGTTAAGTTTAGCTATAGGGAGTTATGTACATAACCTACAATATCGGAATTTCTATTATAATTTTTAACTTTTTGGTATGTCACTGTATTGTTTTGGTTATCTGCCATAAATTTGTATTATAATTTTATAGCGTTTGATGTTATCAATATTTTTTTATAATAAATCAATTTTTGTTTCATATTGACATGAAATCCTAAAGAATTTAGCAAATATTCCTTACACAAACCAGACAATTGATAAATTGAGGAGAATTAAAGTCGATAAGGTACTTTCCACATTACTTAAAATTACAATTATATGATTATTTTTATTTTTAACTGTATTTATAGCAATTTTTACAACTTTTCATTGTGACACATACACCTCTGAAGAATGTGTAGAACGATTGTCTTAGTGAAAAGTACGTCACCCTATTATGAGAAATACAAGCGTAACTAATAGCACTTATATTAAATATTTGTTAAATCCGTAGTTAATACCACAAAACATTAATGTTAAAATTGCATTTCTTTTATGGCGTATTTGTTAACACTACGTTGTGTTAGCTATCATTAGAGTTTGTTAAAAAGGTGGTACCGGCACGGGCGCACCGCATAAAAGTAGGTACGTAATATACAATATTAGTGAAAAATAATATTGTTACCTGTGCCACTGTGGCAATTGGCAACCGCCCTGGTAAGCTGCGTAGAATTGCAACATCAGCAACGCTTCCATTGTCGATTCATTCAGCCGTCGACGGTGTTGTGAATACGTTGTCGTATACTTCGAAAATGATCGTTCGACATCAGTGAAGTAAGATTTGCAAATGTCAGATATTCCTTTTCCTCATCTGGGCACTCTAGATTTTCACTTATAGACCGAACCTTTTGTAAGTCGGGATTTTTCGTTAAAACTGCACCAAATTTTTGAGCAAAATCGATTCCTATAGCGTTCGTCAAGTTTTCTAGAGCGGCTTGTAAATTGTTTATGCAATTTAATGCGTCTCCTGCAGATAAGTTTTCTAATTGCTCAATAGCTTATGCAACTTCAGAATAGTTCATGGAAATTTCATCTATTTGTTGTTGAACGTCCGAATTGGAAAAAAGTTGCTGACTCTCTCGAACTGCTGCAGAATCATTTGAAGTTTCAAGATGGCATTTTTCACTTGTGGAAAATATTATAAATATTATATAACCTATCGCGACTTAGCAATCCGCTATTGCATATTGTGCAATATACGGACTTCTATATTCTAATCCAGGGAAATGCCTGAGATATTTATTCACATTCGAAGGGAACGTTACAGCCTTTGGGCTTCCCATCTCCGCGTACTTATTTGGCGTGCAGCGTGCAACGTACTGTCGCTTTGAACTCTCTCGCGGTACTGTCGAGATCGACTACGAGTTGAAAATTACCCCTACCCACGCCGCTACCGCTACGCTACTGCCATCCGGTACCACCTTTTTAACAAACTCTGGCTATCACCACAACAAAACGTGAAACTTACTAACATGTTCAGAGCGACAATACACAGAAAATTAGGTACCCATATCGCTCTGGCAACGTTGTAGGTGATCTCCATAAGAGCAGTACTTCCTTCTGAATGAGGAATGGTCTATATCAGACATATTACAATATGTTTGGATTGGAAAATCATATAGTGAACATGCATAAATTATTCTATTTTTGATCGATTGCCACAATACAGCGTACACACGTTTTACCTTTAATCTATACCATATACCTAATAGCATTTTTTTCCTAAATTACGTCCATAATCCTAAGTAAGTATTAATCAAAGAGACACAATAACCCCTTTCCAAATATAATCCATAAATCCTACATATATCGAACGATTCTTTGTTCAGAATTCAAGAAATCCAATGAACGAAAATAAACAAATAAATAAACATACGTCCGTTCGGCCATAGAGATATAAAAGACCACTCAGACATGTCACTATACTAAAAGCTACACTAATAACAGTAATACATTACGCGGTAAAATATTAGTATTCGTATTAGGCGGTCGGTTGCGCCACTATCGATTGAATATTTAATTTTATTAGGTGTAACGCGTAAACAGTGGCCCGATATGATTCGAAAGTCTTCGAACAACATATGTACTTATACATGTTGACTTAAATAAGCGCCATACGACGTACCAGGGAGCATATTGAGTACGTTTACGGAGCGCGACTTATAGACACGCTTGATTTAATGCTATACGAATGCGTACGAGGTACTTATCTGCAGGTATATGTGGCTTAAAAGCGCTCGAAAGTAGACGATTGATAAGCGTTATTAATTCCATCAGCATTCTAAATGCTTTCCGTATCTATTCCTTTCGAGTTAAATATTAAGTGACCGCGATTAAGTGTTCGAAACAATACGTTTCTTTGAAAGAGATCGAAATGTAAAGTGTTCGATATCGGTTCCTTAAAAAAACCGGCTATAACTCATACTTAAAATGTTCTTTTAAGAAAATCGATGTTGAATTTTCAAAATCTGCACTTAAATTTAGCCATGGGTATACAAGTTATTTTGACTAATAAGCTTGAATTCCATGAAAAAGTGTACCGTTTGGACCACCCAATTGCTTATACAGCGTGTCCACCTAATGAGTGCTTTCCTAAGCAATTTAGAGAAAAAGTTTTGAAATAAAAAATATTCGGAAACAAATGCTGCACAACACAAAAATATATTCAAGTATACAGAGTGTTCAGTTACCGTGGCGCACGATATAAGTTTGGTTTTCTAAATGAAATATCCTCTATATTATTATGACTTTAGATACCTTTCCTCAATTCATGGTAACTTCCATCAATATTCCCTATACCTTTTAACTATCTACCTCAGTTTTTGAGATAATTGGCATAACTTGGGATATTGGCGAAATGACGTCGTTTCATCGTTCTAAAACTCTTTACACGCTAGGGTGGTGATTCAAATTTTATTCGATTGAGTATTTATTAAAGTTTAAGGCAAAACAACGAAATAGCTATTCATGGTGTAAGTGGATAAACCACGAAAAAATAGTTTAGCGATAATGTTTTTGAGTGAATAAAATTTCATCATTCACGTGTATCATACAATATTTTTTTCCAATTACCCTGAATTTTCAAAAAATTTTATTGCTTAGGTAATTAATTTACATATGTAAATGTTAATTGTACTATTACTGATGTGATGAACACTTAAAGAAGGAAGGTTGATTCTGCTCTCGCCAAGGTCAAGTGCAGTGGAAGTTCCAGGCCTTTCATTTGAATTTACATCTGCTAAAATTTTTCTTGACGTGGATATTTTTTGAGCAACAGATTCGTCGATGTAGTGTTCTGCCACTGTAGAAGACTTCTATCCCCGTGCCTTTTAAGAGTTAATAAGTCAGCTCCTGCATTGGCTGGTAAATTTGCGAAAGTCTGTCGAAAACAGTGCTCGGTATAAAGATCATAACTTGGTAACTTCAAATATTTCGCTATCATTTGTGGTATTTTTGCAAAAGTGTTGATACCGGTAGGTTGTATTATGCACTTTTGATTCTGATAACAGAGAAAAAATTTTCTGTGTGGTACATTTTATGTAAATTTTTCTACTTCTTATAAATTCATTGACAATTGTAAATGTGCGTTTCTTATTTGTTTCTATTTTGTGTCCGGAAGCGAAATTATTAAAACAGACTCTTTCTCATCAATATCATCAACTCGAATCTTGTGTAGTTCATCCGTCAGCTACACCCATAATTAAGACTACTTATAAAAAATGAAAAATTGGAAACGTATTTCAAGGATGATTATAAAAATTCTTACCTTCATACGTAAGTACATTTCATTAGGGGCCTCGGATAAAAATGTGTAGGAATCTGTTTTTTCAAATGTTCTAGACTTTTTTGGTTCGTAACCTGAAGTCTGTCTTTTTATAAAAGCAATGAGCTTTCAAAACCTGCAAAACTCCATACTACTTAAATCTAATTTAGAATATTTAGGTTCACTCACTTGGAAATATCAATATTTTCATTTATGGATAGCATTGCTCTGAGCATTGAGTAACGACACCATAAGGTGGAAACCTTTACTTTCTTTGATCTCTCTAAGAAATAGACTAGCAGTATTTCCTCGTTAACAGTTTTCACATTTTTTTATTGTCTTCCATTCACAAAATGTTTTGTACTCCTTTTCGTAAAATATTTTTGATTTTTCTGGCAATAAATTGCATATTGCAATCGCAGCTTGGTTCAAAACATCTTGTAGTATGCTTTCTTTCTGGTTATTTGCCATTTCAAACACATTTTCAGACTCTCAAATCGGCAAATTGAAGGATTTGCATGAAGTGTCACATGTTTTATAAACAATCCATCCATAGCAACGAAAATTTCAAAGGTAGTGCGAATCTTAATTTCTTTACTTGATTCGTGTTGTCAATAGAAAGTGTCGCTGTAAACACTTTATTCATCCTTTTGATGAAACTATTGTTTTAATAATGAGATTTAATATATAAAATGAGCATTTTCTTAATCGGAATTGGAAAAAGTTTTTTATATCAACTACAAGATGACCATCGAAATCGTTGAAGCTTGCTATTTCGATTTTTTTAAATAGAATACCTTGTATATTTCTACAAAATATAATAGAGAAGCTCTTATAGAATCTTTTTTATAAACATTTAGTAAAGTAAATATCTAGCTTTTCTATAATATTTTATAGAAATATAACTGTAATAATAGCTAAAATATGCTCAGGAAAAGAATTATCTTCCGCCTACGCACTAGGTAGACACGCTGTATCTTACAAGTTGGACACTCACCTGAGCAATGTGCTGCCATGATTGGTTCACTTTAGAGAAGATAATCTCATATGGAGGAATGTAATATCAATAGAAGATAGATGAATTTGTTGGAATTGTACCAACAGAATAACGTTTACACAGTATTTTTCATGAATATCTTTAGAAAAATAGTATTTAGCGCAACATTCTATGCAATTTAAAAAAAAATTACATATTTTTAAGTTAGTCATTTTAGGCAAGGGAAATGTTTATAAAAAGTTTCTATAAGAGCATTTCTATTAGATTCTGGAAAAATATACAAGGTGTTCTACCAAAAACAATACAATAATATAAATATGGCAACGATTTTGATCATCTTCTGCAATTTACTTCACATAAAAATTCTTTAGATCTATTTCCAAAAACTCTAAGTACTTAAAATTTGAGTCACTGGTCTACTGTGTAAGGTGTTTAAGATGGCAAAAATCTTAAATTATCTCAAACACTGAAATAGATAGGTACAGAGAATATTTAAGAAACTTGACATGAATTGAAGAGATACGAGGGTAGTCCGAGAAGCACCTGACCATTAGATGGAGGTTGTTGTTTGAAAATAATTACTATGGTCGAAAGTACCAACCTTATAAAGCTTAAGTTTGAAGTTTGAAGACGCTACGTTGTTTAGTATACATTTAACAATCATCAATAGTGGACGGTGTCAGTGAATTTCTATATATGGATAAAATTGGTCATCGGTATGTGATACAATACTTTCATTTGAAAGGTCTCAGTCCAACAAATATAAAAGCTGAGCTAGATTCTACTTTGGGGGAGTCTAGTCCATCGTTTACAACAGTAAAATATTGGGTGGCAGAGTTTAAACGCGGCCGTATGAGCTGCCAAGACGAACATCGCAGGGGACGACCAAATGAGGTGACCACGCCAGAAATGTTAAAAAAAATACACAAAATAGTACTGGATGACCGTCAGGTGAAAGTGCGCGAGCTAGCAGATGTGGTAGGTATTTCAAAAAGTGCTGTACATCGGATAGTGACAGGAAATTTGGATATTTGAAAGCTATGCGCAAGATGGGTGCCGCGTTTGCTTACAATTGCACAAAAACCGCGTCGTGCGAATGTTTCAGCCGAGTGTTTGGCGATGTTTCGCAGCAATAAAACGGAGTTTTTGCGTAGATTCATAACCATGGATGAAACATGGGTCCATCACTTCACACGTGAGTCGAAAGAACAGTCGAAACAATCGACTGAAAGGGGAGAATCGACTCCGAAGAAGGCAAAGACAGTTCCGTCTGTTGGCAAAGTCATGGCGAGTTTTGGGATTCACGTGAGATAATTTTCATTGATTATCTCCAAAGAGAGAAAATAATCAACGGAGAATATTATGTGAACTTGTTGCAACGTTTGAGTGATGAAATCAAGACAAAACGGTGGTCAAAGATTTGCCAACAATGAAGAGGGTATCGAAGCTATTGAACGTCGCTGGGAAAAGTTATCGAGCTAAAACGAGACTATGTTGAAAAATAAAGGTTGGTTTTTCCAAATATTTTGTGCCTTCTTTGTTAGGCGGGATACTTCTGGAACCACCCTCGTATATCCAAAATACCAATAATACCGTGTACATTATTGGTTCCATTTAAAAAATCAAATTTGTATCATCTGTAGCGGAAATTCAGCACACTGTATCTATACTTGAATATAATTTTATGTTGTGCAGCACTCGTTTTGAAATATTTCTTATTTGAATACTTTTTCTTGAAATTACTCAAGGAATTATCTCTCACCCAGGCACTAGGTATAATTGTCAAATCTTTTAAAAGGTGAAATAAATTAAACCAGAAGTGTTTGGAAGTTGCTTTTTCTATTATTTTAGGTTTACCATTTACGCCAATCTTATCATGCATCACCAGAAGTATTTTTAAACCTTGGCAATAATTTTGCTCCAATTTTGAGGTGCTAAAATTGCTACTCAACAATAAGCTTGACAGATATCAACTAATGAAGACATTAACACTGAAAAGTTGTTATAAAATTCTGCAACAATTAAGCTACGAAATGATTTACTCTATATTTTCATATCAACAATTGTTTATAAAAGATGGAAATGAAAAAGTGGTCCAAAACACAAAATTCTGTATTAAAAAATTAGGCGACCGGTTTCGTGTTCAAGAACACATCCTTATGCCAAAATCAATTATAACAGTGACAGATTGCGTCAAATTACATGCCACTGTTATATTTGATTCTGGTCTGAGGATGTCTTGAACACGAAACCGCTCGCCTAATTTTTAATGCAAAATTTTGTGAGATTTGGATAATTTTTTCGTTTCTACTTTTCATATACTTCATCTCATACAGAGTCACTATGGATTATTTAATTGTTTATAAATCCACAAATATTTTACCAAATCTTATTTACTTTTTCTATATACTTTTCGCAGATGGTTAAACCATAAAGAAATATGTCGTTTAATACAGTATAAAAACCCAAAATCACACAGGTGAATGATTATGGAAGATCATTCAAAACCTCCACACATCGAAACTTTTTCTAAAACACTACCGCTTGAGTAGATTTATAAACTGATGCTTGTTAATGACTTAAAACTTGAGAAAAGCATGTTTGGCTGTACTAGTTCACTAGTACAGTATTATCTTGTAACTATCTAACTAATTGGCCACTTAGCAATTAGGTACTTGACCTATGCAGATTTGCTACCGAACATTTAATATGATAGCTTGTCTGCTTCCTGTAGACAACCACAAGCACAACAATACACTTGATGGTCACGCTATTAAAACACTTAGTTCAATTAGCGCTTCACAGCATATCAATTATTCCTAGCATTTATCTAATATGTGTATAATGAACTAAGGATTTTTGTTAATTGAAGACTATAAGATATAAATGTTTACAGTATCTTATTATCCACTTGTAACTTTGACTAAGAAAAGCTGGAGATCAATTCTGTCATTTATGTCAAAAACATTTGGGGACGGCAGAAAACATTCTATGCAAATACGGTGCCATTATAGTCACAAACGACGTCAACATTTCAATAGGCCATTTCTAACACCTACTGAATTGAAGGAAAAATGTCCTAGAGTAGTATTAAGGTTCATCAAAAGACACACGCACAGTTGCACTACTACAATAGATCTACTCAACTAAAGACGTAAATTGTCTGTGTCGATAAGAATAGATAGTTCACCTGTAAATATCGCCGTTATATAATGATCTGTGCTGGGACCAGTCTCACCCAATCTATAAATCGCTGTTCCTACGTATTCTTTGGGTTATGGTAGCAAACTCGTATCTTTTCAATGCATGTTTTCCATTTAATCAACCAATAGTTTGTATCAAACTTGATGCTTTTTCAGGGTTTTCTACAATAATTATTTATTTCGGATCTTTAAAGTTTGCCGGGACTCGGTTGGTAGCCTTTAAGCACCTTATACCACGATATTATAGAATGAAAATGTGCGAAGTAGACCATTCTTAGCGTGCCATTGAGTGTTGTTTGTTTCAAATAACTACTAATTTCTTTCAAATACATAAATATTTGATAGATGACATTAAAGATTTCCAAATGCACCTCTTAATGAATTTCTACTCCCAATAGAACGTCAATACACCTACCTCCATTTTGTTCTCCTATTCTGAAACCACGTTTTGACTTGCGCGTCGGTCATCTTCAGGCTTTTCGCAAGGGCCGCCCTTTCCGCCGACGCAAGGTATTTCTGCTTATGAAACCTCTTCTCTAATTCGGCTATTTGCAATCTCGTAAACGATGTTCTCGGTTTCTTTCTTTTCGGCGGCGTCCTGTTCTGATACGGGTGACCAATCCTCCTCGTCATTGGAAATACTAGAAGAGAGAAAGAAAGGGAGAACGAAATTAGATAGCCATTACGAAACTAGCGATTATATTGATGATACCGTGTATGGAAAATTGCTAATACACACATTGAAACGTTATTAAATTCGAAGGAATCGAAAAGCTATTAGTCGATATACCATTCTGTGTTAATAGAATCGGCTATTTAATATCTACACGGATCTATAAACCCTCCCGAACGAAGAACTGAAAAGGTAAAACGGGTATTATGGCCATATACTAATGACGTAAAGTAAATTACACGTTAGCTGGCAAGATGTAATTATGGGAAGAGAATATGAACGGATTTGGAATTACATTAACGGTAATTTGTGGTAAATTGTGTGATTCGAATCTTTATTAAAGGAGAAAAAAAAAAGAAAAGGGCAGGCGGTAGATGGACTGTCTATGTAACACATGGACATACATAGAGTGAGTTGCATATAGCCCAGCCATATCTGTACGTATAGGAAACCGACTATTAACTAAATGATATACAGAGCCCGTGTGGTCTGCAATTAAGTGGTTTGCGTTCGCAATGATATTTGATGTCTGAGGTTCTTCGGCTTAAACATAATGGCGATATGGCTCTTAATTGATTATTGATTTTTGTTTCTTACATTGTTGCCAAGCGAGTTACTTTTGTGTCTTGTAACAACACGTACGTACGCGGAAAATGGTAAACCAACCGTGAAAGAAACCAGTTCTCCAAACAGCAGAAACGATATCTTCACATGGTTTCCAGGAAAAAGAGTGTATTATAGGAAAATATTAAAGAGAAATTGAAAAAATGAATTTCCAGAAACCAGCGAAATATCAATATCATTTGTGTTAAAGTACTTAAACTTCCAAAGCATGGTAATACTGCGCTTACTTTACATTCTACAGTGTGAGAAAATAATTAAGTAGTTGTGTCAGTTGTGTCGGTATACAGTGAGGTCTTAACGTGTCCCCCGCCCCATGCTAACTTTTGAACGACAAAACCTAGCGTTTTTTGAAAAAATAGATCCATTTCTATTTTTTGTGGACTTTTGCCGTTATCGTCAGTTCAACTGTATTTACAGTATCATCGGAAGTGACGTCAACTTTCTTATTTTAAATAGAACACCCTGTATATTTTTACGCTTTTGGAAAGGTAGTCGTAAGGCGAATCGAACGATACCACACATGTTATACTTTGACTTAAGAAATATGACGATATGCAGCAATAAAGGGTTTGATAATCTGTTTTTGCAATCTGTTACGTAAAGTTAGCCAGGAAACAGCGCCAAACTGGTTCTTGTAACGCAGGACTGATCTAAAGAGCTCGTTGTTAAGCAAAGTAATCATAACAATTGCCAAACTGTCAAGTCTCAGTTCCAAAAGCGTAAATTATTCTTGTTGTTTATTGTTATTATATCCTGCATTTGTCATACGTTCCTTCTTTGTTCTCATTTTAGCTTGTTTAATCTCTAATTGTTGTTATTTCCTTGCTTTATTGAACTTTATTGCAATTAATTGACTATGGCAGGTTTGTCTAAATTTGTTAGTTTTTGATAGACAATATGACTGTTTTTTAGGTTTTCTGTGTTGTTATTTTTATGATGGCTTCGGCACGAACCATGCAAAATTGCTGGGTCAATTTTAGTATTATGTAAATCTGGCAATAATTATCACTTTATTTGCCATGGTTGCGCAACAAATTGTACAATAATTTAAATCATATTATCTTCTGTTTGCCCTGTAAATCTTATACTATCCATCGATACTTAAGGCAAATTTCAAATATTTCCGGCTGTACAAGGGCAGTGTTCATTATGTTCCACGTCGTGGTAATTGTTGCCAAATTCACCGAATATTAAAATAGGTACGTGGTGTTTTTATTACGTGTTCCATGCTGAGACCATTGTAAATTCAACAACATAAAAAACTGAAACTTGAGCACATTGCTTATCAAAAATATTTTCTTGATCTTGAGTGCACTTAGGTTTCTGATCTTCTTTGTCAAGCTATTGGCTGTATGGTATGATGCTTCTACTCCGTAGTTTGTGCGGATCAGCGTGTATGGTGATTTTTCGTTGATGTTGACAACCATTTTTCAATCGGGTTGATTCTTACTTCTTACTACCAATTGAAAAATGGTTGTCGACATCAACGAAAAATCACCATACACGTTGATCCGCACAAACTACGAAGTAGAAGCATACCACACAGCCAATAGCTTGACAAAGAAGATCAGAAACGTAAGTGCACTCAAGAACAAGAAAATATTTCTACTTAGATGCAAAGTTGTGGACATGTATTTCTGAAAAAGACAATAAAGATTGTCGAAACGTTAATATTATAAGTTTTAATTAACTCTAACTATAGTATATTTAACGATAAAGCCGGTAAAATAACAATTAGGTATTTAAGAGTAAACGTTCTTCGCATAGGTTCTCGTGGTGTAGTGGTTAGTACGCCTACCTGGCAAGCGGGAGATGTAAGGTTCGATTCCTTATCGTGGACATTTTTTTAGTAACAATCACGTCGGAAATTCCACGGAAAAATATAAGTTTTCATAATTCACCGGTGGAAGCAAAAAAATATATTAATTAAACCATAATCTTTGCTACTATCTAAAAGACGAGGATATTTTGAAAAATCCTTTCTCTTGTTTTTCTAACTACACTGCAGTTTATTATTATTTTTTATACCATAAAGCACATGCAGATCCTGAACCAAAAGTGCGCATGCACATATAAAACTAGATAGACATATTGTTTTTTTTTCTGATTATGTTTATTTTTTGTTTCTTTTTTTGTTGTAACATCCATTGTTTGTTTTTTATACCGCGGCACTTAATTATGTCGTCATTTTTCAGACACCATTACTCCCGCAGAAGTTATGGTTGGTTAGCGTAATTATTTCGTGTATGCGGTACTTTACTTGGAAAATTGCATGGTGGCTGCTCATGTACGCAGGGCAAACATGTAATTTTCAGTAATAAAATGCGGACTGGTTTTGAATAAATACGATAAGAGAAGAATGATAATAATTGTAGGTATATTTTTAGACTGTTATTTATGTTATGAATGTTCTGGAAACCCGACTAAAGAAATAAATTACATAGCGCCGAAAAAATTATTAAATAGAATATCCGTTGCTATTTATTGCTAGCCTTGGAAAAAACAATAAATACTTTGTTACAACCTTTCGAATAAAATCTGAAATGTTAATTGTAACTGACGTTTGGACATCCACATTATGAATAAGATCTTGTGGATGATGTTAAAACAATGAAGACTTTAAGTTTATATGAAAAAATCTACAATTAAATGTTTTAACAGAATAATAATAATAACAGGACCCATTATTCCCCGCGGGACATAGGATATTATACTGCCATACTGTCAGCAGTTCAGCTGGCCATATTGGATATTGTTTCAATGTATTGCTTCCATCTTGTACGATCCTGCGCAATACCCTTCAGTTCAGCAATGCTCTCGCCCGTTTCCTCTGTTAATGTTCTTCTTCTGCATGGTCTGCCTCTGCATCTTCTGCCTTGTGGATTCCAGTGTAGTGCAGCTTGACATGGAGTTGCGCCCGGCTTTCTCAGAGTGTGACTTCTTCTTTTGATTTCCTCGTATACTGTTTTTTGCTTGGCCTTTTCCCACAATTCCGCGTTTGTTATCTTTACTGGCCACCATATGCCCATTATGTTTCTCAAGCACCTGCTTATGAATCTCTGGAGTTTTCGTTTTGACGATTCTGTTATTCTTCAGGTCTCCGAACACGAGTTAAACACTTTACATTTTGTTAAGAGTCCTAGTTTCTTTGCTCTTCAGTTTTTAGTAAGTTTGTGACTAAAGATGGAGTAATCATTACTTTATTGTTCAATTTATAGCCACCTCTATATTTGTGGGCTACATTAAATAAATCCGGTAAATGGAGTTAAAATAGAAAGAATAGCGTACTTACGTAGTGGTTAATTCAAAATTATGCAATGTGGTAGATATCTCTGTAAGTTATAGGCAAATTTGCTATCCTAGGTCCCTGAGACAGCTACGAGTTTGCCATCAGTTTGAAAACTTGGCGAAGAATAGCGCACGTGTGCTATTTCTATTCGGTAAAAATACTACGTAAGTGGTAAATTCAAATATTGTTTTCCTAACTATACGTTATTTGTTCTATTTATAAGACGATAAAGCGAGAAATGGCTAAAAGTGATTCAGTGGCTATAGGCGGTACCACTAGCCTACGTCAAATGCTTTTAAATCTTCTTCATGAGCTTCTGTGACCATTCTAGTTTCAGAATCCACTTGTATCTGATATAGGTGCTGTTTTACGACAGGTGAATTAAAAGTTCAAAATTAATCAAGAGAATATCATAACCTCAAAAGTATGAATACAAATTGACACCTGTACTGTGACTGGTCGGTTGGATTTATACAACGCCACGGTAGCGCCAATTTAACGTGTGTATAGTTTCGCCGTACACAGAGGCAGATTACCCTCAGGGGGCCCCCGGCTCATTTAAGGTTATATACCTAATATAGATTTATTTTTACAATAAAATATATTTTACAATAAAATTATTTAGGTAACTACAAATTTCAAAAGTCTAATAATTTTCTTAGGCCCCTTCCTGAATTTTTTAAAATATGCGTATTTTATCAGTTAATTTTTAAAATGCTAACTGCTCTTAAATTTTTTTTAAGAAAAAGTAGTTAACGAATTATTGGCTCATTATTAACTTATTTTGCATTTAATAGTAAAAAGTTTATTCCAAATAGTTATAAAATATAATAACTATAATGCACTATTCCAAATAGTTATAAACTATAAATAATTCTAACTATAGTATTCACTGTTCCAAATAGTTATAAAAATTTTATTATTTCGTAATCGAAAAGCAAACAATTTTAAAAATTTCGTACCAGAGAAGACTAGAAGTCGAGCGCAGTATCTCGAATAGCGTGGAATAGTGTGGAAAGTTCCAGTGTCGTCTCAATCGATTTTGTCCGCGTATATTTAAGCGCGACGCGCTGCTCTCCGCTCAGTCTATATGCGACAGCGATATACGCAAGGAAGCAGATATTAGTAAGCTACCGAACCGCTCGCTATTCAGTGTTCGTGAAATATTACTCTGACTTGTACACTTTGACTTTATTTCCAAATTTGACAATACGACACGTGAATTTATAAAGGTAAGTTTTATTATTATTACTAAACAGTAAACTTATTTCAATACCTACCCAAGCACAAAATAAACTGATTTAAAGTTTGAGAGTTGTGTCCATTAGAGGCCAAACTTTGCAATTTTAGTAACCGAATAAATGCCGTCCTAATACATGCTGAAATCGCGGCCTTATAATTTACTTTTCAAACTGTAAAACCTTATGCTGTTCTATTAATTAAATTTATAATATTATTACTTTTTACAGAAATGAAACGTCATTATCTCAGTGGAGCAGAAAAAAGAAAATTGCACGAAAAAACAGGGAAAGAATCTGCCAAAGGACAAACGTCTTTATTGGGATTTTTTGAAAAAGAAAACACTCTTTTAGCAGCTTCAGATGTTCAAACGGGGTCACCAACCGAACACGAAAATGAAGTCATTGAAATTGATTCATATCGACATGGACCCACATCTAATGATTCTAGCAGCCATAAACAAGAACCAACAACATCCTACAGTAAATACGAAATATTTAGTAATGATCCTGCTGAATGGAGTAAGTCTGAACAAGTGTTGCGATATTTGATTGAAAACGGTAATTTTGAACAAAATATTGATTTTGAAGATAGAGAAACGATTAAAGCTACTTTACAGGTTAGCAGATCGACGCAAAGATTTATTTCAAAATCAATGTTTAAGCGCAAAATGTTAATTGGTGAAGAAGTAGATCGTTTTTGGCTAATATTTTCGCCGAAAGCAAGGTCTTATTTTAAAAGAAGTTGTAGATCAAATTACCTCTTTAACAGATTACCTAAAAACTATTCGTGAAAATTTTGACCAGTATGAAGAAGAAGCGAAACTTACTTTGAAGGTCTCGATTGAATTTGAATTTGAAGTTTCTTATAAAAAAGAAAATACACGTCAAATTAAGAAAAAAGTATTCCACGGTGATTCCTCTTATTCAGAAAACTTTTCTCCAAAACAAAAATTTAAAGTAGAGGTATGTTTAGTAATATGTGATGGCATAATTTCTGAACTGGAAAGAAGATCTTGTTGTTATAAAGAATTGCAAGTATATTTTTCGTTTATTTTCGATTATGAAAAGACAAATTTGAATAACAAACGATCCGCAACACAACGGCTTCTTAATAAATATCCGTTAGATTTGGAAAGTGAATTAGAAAACGAAATAATACATTTTCATGAACATTTGACAATAAATGAACAGAGCTTAAAAAATTGCAACAGCCAAGAAACATTAAAAAGTGTTAAAGAAGTATTCAAGTCAAACCTCTATCCTAATGTAGCTGTTGCGTTTAGAATATATTTAACTTTAGCTTGCGAAGCTTGTGAAGGAAAAAGAACATTCTCAAAACTGACGGTATTACAAAACCAAAAAAGAAGCGTCATGAACCAAAATCGGCTAAATGCTTTAAGCTTGTTATGCATAGAGCATGAATTCATAAAAAAAATAATTTTAAGGAAATTGTGCAAAAATTTGCTGCTTCTAAAGTCCGCAAAGTTAATCTGCTATAGAGCCCTAGTGTGTAGACTTCATTAAATATTTTTATTAAGAATAAAAATTTATTTATTTTAATTTTTACTAGGTTTTACAGATATTACATATTTATAAAACAATGTTTTTATTAGGAATATAAAATTTTGTTTAAATATTTTTATTGAAAATAAATTTGTTTACAATTTTTGAGTTTATTGTTATATTATTAAACATTATTTGCAAATATGTTTTTATAAAAAATTAAAATTTTCATTTAACCTACTTGTTTACACATTTTTGAAATTGCTTGTTTTACAATTTGCAATAAAAGATGGAAGAGCCTTGGGGGCCCCTAGGAACAAGTAATAACGGGGCCCTCGTTATTACTTGTGCCTAAGGGCCTCGAAGGCTCTTAATCCGCCACTGGCCGTACACCAATTAATAATTCTGCCTTACACCGCTGTGTGAACGGTCGTATTTAATTGCATTGTGCGAACTTTCTTAATTCCTACCTTACCCCCGCGATGCCCTATGTGAACGCTACTTTAGCGTGTGATAAATAATAAATTTATTGTAATTACTTCGGAGTGATGGACTTACTTTGCATCTGCTATGTATTTTTTTTCCCTATTATTATTTAGTTTCATAAGAAGTTAAAGGAAGAACACCAATGCAACAATGTATTGTTCTGTGCGCGATTTAATCTTTTTGGCTCTCTTACTTATTGCCAATAAACACGTATTATTATTATTATACATCCATCGTAGCCTGATCATGAAATTAAAATTCCTTTATTCCACTATGAAGACGTCGCTACTCGGAAATATTTTAAACTAACCGACGATGCAGATACAGATAATATGCGGGGACGAAGCGAACCGATGAAAGCGACGATGCTCTAATAGCCCCCGTACAATAAAAACAGCACGATAATCGAAGTCAACGACAGATCGGCGCAACGAAGGAAATAATCGTGTCCGGGCACGTCGGCATAACCGTACGGCGATGCTCCTCTGTCCGTCCGGCGATGTCTATTATAGGAGGCTTCGTTATTGGTCGAACGCTTAATGATCCTTTCACGTGAGCTATTTCGTACGGTTGAATACGAAATGGACATTTTTATTATAAATTCAAGATGGCGACCGCTCATAATTATACCCCTCCGATATTATTCCGCCGAAACTAAACTGTCCATTCATGCTATACATTGTGTGTCGTGTGCTTTTTTGTTTCCGCTAGCGAAGACCGTCTGGGCTAGACGAATCGAGCAGATTAAAGTGTGTTGTTGTGCCCGGTCTCTAATTTTCTGAAGGAAATAACATTAATTAACAAAACGGTAATAATATGAGTTATTTCGTCTAACCACAGATATTTATATTTATGAATATTCTAGGAAAAACGAAATGGAAAATTATATATTATTATATTTGTAGAAAACGACGATATATGGCTTCTGTAATATTTAAAATCATAAATAACAGTGTGTCTCACTTTAAACGGCACCACCTCAGTATTTTGTTTATACATTATCTACTAAAAAAATTTTCTGATCATTCCCCTCACTAAATTGTACTTCCATCTTCAATCAAGGCCAGGATTTGGGCTGCTTGTTCTGGCGTGAAGTTACTCATTTTTAATCAGAATGCTTCAATACACCTCCTTCATGGAAAAGCAAACAAATGTACTGCAAGGAACCACTTTTAAAATCCAAGTGGCGAAAACAAAATTATCAGGTTATTCCCTTTCTTTTTTATCTTTCAACAAGAAAAAAGGTTTGTAGTATGGAATTACAGGATTTACAAACCTAAATGGATTTACAAACCTATACCCATGCACGGGTATAAAATATTTTACTAAAAATTTATATCTATAATTTTAATTTTTTTTCCTATTTTTAAAATTACACCATACCTTTTGTCACGAGTGTAAAAGATTCGATCGGGTACGTAGAATATTAAAAAAAGAAAAAAAACAGCGTTAGGGCTAATACTTTCTAATAAACTAGATTCCCAGATTCAATAAATAAGTAACTCTTTTCGTTCCAAATAAATAACTTTACAAATACAAGAATTAATAATACTTTTTGGAAATTACAAAAAAATCTAATTCAATTAATCACGAGTTCCAATAATATGTATAATAATCTTTTTAATGACTTTCCCACCTTTAGGTTATAAGTACTGAGTGCAACGACATCCAGCTGTGCTTTCGAGTCGTTTAGGACCAGTCAGTATAAAGTTAGGCGTTTCTCTCAACGCAGAGAAATGGTTTCTTGCATCCAGAAAATAGATTTTCTTGCAAAAATCAGTCTCTATTCAAAATAATATTTTTTATTTCAAGAGTATAAAAATGTATAATATAAGAAAATAATTTTCCTGAAATTTTATGTGGATTAAATAAATATTTTCTTAGGGTTAGAAAATCCAAGAGAGAAAAATTTTTCTTTCAAGTAAAAAATGTATAGTAGGATAAAGAAAATAATTTGCATAATAGTAAAATATAATGAGTTAACTTATGTACCTTCTAAAGAATACCAGAGGTAAAATATTGGTAGAATACGTAGAGTATCTGGCGGTTCAATGCTCTTTTTGGAGATTTGTGGCATAAACTGAGAGGCAAGCAGCGAGATGAATGATTGATTGATTGATTTTCTACCGGAGCAGGGTTGGTCTTTGCATTCCTAACACTGAGGTTTAGTAGCTTATTGTATTATTCCTGCTTCGGTTTCGTTTTACTTGAACAGGTTAGTTCCCTCGATCAGGTTCAAGAGCTTATGTAGTAAATCTTTCTCCAATGGTAGATCAATTACGCTTCGCATAGCGAATCTGCGTTGAGCTAGCGCTGCACATTCGAAAATAATATGACGGGCTATTTCCTCTTCCTCATTGTAAAGTCTACATAAAGGTTCATCTTTGTAGATCCCCACCTTATGCAAGTGGCCTCTCAAGCAGCCATGTCCTATTAGCAGACATGTTGCTGTCCTAAGTTGTATCTTGCTTAATTCAAGCAGGTCAGCAGTCAGATGTTGCGACGGTCTTCCCATCAACCGTTTGTTGTGCTTTTGTCCAGCTGCATGGTTCCAATTTAATTGGTGTTGTGTTATGATCCACTCGTTAATTGCACCACTGCACTCTTGGTAATACCAAGACCTGGTTCAAGGTCTATATAATTCATTTTTGAGTCTTCCCTCGCTAGCTAGTCTGGTATATCCCTGTGCCCTGGCACCCACACTAATGTGACCTTGTTGCAGTTAGACAGAGCCATTAGGCTTTGCAGGCACACCAAAACTAGTTTGGAGGCTACATAATAAGATGCTAGTGCCTTTAAGGCTGCCTGACTGTCAGAGAGAATGCTAATCGCCCCACCCTGCGGTCGCCGACGCAGACTCTCCCACACGCAGGTTTGTATAGTATATATTTATGTTTAAAATACCGTGGTGTATCGCCCAAGTGATGCACATACTTTGTACCTCTGGTTTTCCTCATAAACACCAGCGCCAGAAGTAGTGCCCGTTTTGGACTCATCTGTGTACCAGATTTGGGTTTTCGGTTTTCTCCCCTCTTCATCTCTCCATTCTCCCCAATTCAGAAGAAAACTTTGAAAGGTTTGTCATAGGAAATCCTGGAAATTGTTGTATCGCGCTACCCATATCAAACGTAGGGTTTGTGTTGCTGTTTCTATTCTGCTGTGCCCGGACTGTGGGTTTTCCAGTTACTAGAATTTTTCAGTCTGTATGTTCCCATTCTGGCTTCTCCCTTGATATACATCTAAAGAGGAGGTAGGTTTAGCATGGTTTCCATAGCAGCTAGGTGAACAGGAGAAAGAAAGTGCTCGGAACAATGCTGATGACACCGGGTAGGCAAAAACATGTCTGTTGGTTAATGCTTTTTCTCTTCTCACATTGTTTTTGCCAGGAATGATTCCACGAATACCATGAGCTATATTAGCAATTTTTTTGTTAGTGTTATGCAACGGAAATATACGCGGAAATCAAAACGTTGTTAGCGCCCTCCCGTTTACGTCATCTCCCACCGCTGTAGATGACACATGTACGTTTGGGCTTCAATTGCTATTGTTTCTGTACTAGTACCTATAGAAGTAAGTGAAAATCCTCATAAAGGACTTTATTAATAATTAAAAGTCTGAATTTGGCTGTGGTCTTTGAACAAAGACCACGGCCTATCGGCCCGGAAATATGTACTGCTAGTACAAATTCAGACACCGGCCGTGAAAGCCTACAGTTATTTTTAATTAAAAGTCGAATGGACTAACTGTAAAAAAAGTTATAATTAATTGCTTACAAGTTTAGAAGTAAAACATTCAGTGTAACACAATAAAATTAACTATAGCATTGCGTGCGTTAGAATGATGTGAACTACCAGTAGCATGAGTTGCCTTCGACATGAACTGCATGGCGTGAATTGTTAGAATAATTCTAATTGTGGATGACAAAGCATAATCTAATAAACGATTTACTTGTTACCGCATACCTACATACCGAATACCAGAGCATTATTATTTTTCCTTAGTGAAAGTCTTGCTAAACAAACTATTTTCATTGGATACCAACTACAAAGATAAAAATACCAAATTAAAATGTTATCAATTCCTCTACATGGGTTTGGACACCAGATTTGCATTAATTCTAAGTTAATTAGTTTCCTTTGAAATAATTATGTAAGTGGAATCCTGACAATAAACCAAGGGCCTTCAGAAAACTTTGCAAATGCTCAGTAATATGAATTAAAAACCTAGGTAATAAAGCAGATTACCCTTTAAGCTAATATGGCCCTAATAATCCACTTCTCAAATTAATACCAAATTGCATGTCAACAACTAATAACACCCACTAATAGCATCCTCACGGATTCAAAATGGCCGACAAGTTAATACGACCATATTCACTTACACAAAAACTGTCATTAGCCTACATGGTTCAATTCAACTGTTTTTCGTCCACATAATGTTTTACGCATACACCTACTATACATACATGCGATGTGTTATTTTAGTCAATTGTTTCCTGTGTCCCTAAAACAACCTACCGCGATGGCGGGGTTCGTGACTATTATCGCTTGATAGATCTTTACCTGCTGTAATACGTGTGTTGGTAGACATTGTTTAATTTCGATGTTTTACCATTCTCGTGTATTAAAGATCGTAAGCGTTTGTTTGGAAAAGAGCCCATAGCAATTAGGCACTTTTTCAGCCCCCACTTATCTTTTATTAACTTCTGCCTGATGATTTATTTATTATGTACATAGTAAAATACTTAAATGTTAGTAAATGTTCAGTTAATGATATTTGATATTTGTACACTGATATGTAAATAGATATTTTGGGAATCCTAGTGTACTTCCTGATAGTCTAATGATATTTTTTGTTCCGTTATCGATAGTAATTGTTTGTATAAACTTCGTTTTTGGTAATCTTTGTAATTACAAGTAAATAAAGAGGTTAATGATATATAAAAAATGTAAATCAAATTACTCAGCAAAGATAATAATCATTGTGTAACGAAAGAGAATTTAGATTTTGGGCAATTGTACTTAATGATTTGGTCTAACCTAGAAATAAAATAAAAGGCAATAATAGATAAGCTAATGGGAAACATTTTTTTTTTCAAAATACACTAGCACTTTTGAAATAACTAAGCTATTGTTGTATACGTACTAGAGAACTGCCATCAGCTTATGAAAACAATCTTTATTCCAGTTTGGAAACTCACACAGTTGCACTAGTTTGAAAGCCTTAAAGTGTGCCGTTATCAATATTAATTGTAAGTAATAATTAGAATTGCTCACTAGCGCCGACGGGCAGTGGCGGAGGTTCGATACAACCCTCAGTATAACTGCGAGTGTCAATTAGATCTGTTGTGTATACATCTACGCTGCCGTAAATACTATCTCGTGGTTCTACATTTGTTTAAAAAACGTTGCCTACGTCGCGAAAACGACCAATGTTGGACAAAGTTACAGAATTTATAGCAGAAATGCTTGACCTAAATTATGATGGCGTTAAAATTCAATGTGTAATTTGTAATATCCTTTTAATGTGTTGGTCCAAAAGGGATTATCTACGTCACGTAAATAGTAAACAGCATTCTTCAAAAAAAAATTACACACGACACTATGACAAATTTAAATTTAATTTATGTGTTACCTTTATTGCATGTAATCTACCGTTTAATTTACTAGGTCAACAGTTTTACGTTGCACGTGAACGGCTGGATGTTCCAGAAAGGTTTAGAACCAAAAAGATGGACAACTTCGCTAAAAAAATTCTTGTATGGCAGGCGATTTGTTCTTGTGGTCTAAAGAACAATGTTTTTGTCACAACATGCACGATAAATATGTATGCAATTGTCTTCAAAAGTAAGGAGAGAGATCTAACACAATAAATGTAATGCGAACAAAAAGATCAAATCGGAATAAACCAGTAGACACCAAAATTCGTTTAACAACCTCGAAGCTAGAACGTCTCTCGCGACCAAGAAAAAGAAGTGAAAGAAAGAAGCCCGTCCCGAGATCAATACACATTACATATAATAGTAAGGCAGTTTAAATCCAAGCTCGGAGCTTGGAGATCTCCCAGCGAAACTTTTAAAGTGAGCTGCCTCCAGAGACAAGATGGCGTCGGAACGCCGCCGACGCTACCACCGACGCCCGTCGCTTTAACTTCCTTCACGGACGAAAGTAATTCACTCACTGTATTAAAATTCAGTCAAGTTATACCCCTCCTTTTAAGGACTTTCGATGTAAATGGTGCAGTTTTTATACGTTTTACATAGCGAAATGGTAGACTGGGGGCGCTTTAAAGACTCGTTCGGTTAGTGGAAGTGGAATGGGTGCGTTTTCGGCGAAGAACTTTTTAGTCTTTTCTTCCTATTCGCGATTTTCGACGTTGTTCAACGACGGTTGCGTCTTCGTCAGTGTCTGGCGTTCATCAATTATTCATTTTCGGAAAACGATTACTTTTCACACCTGGTTTTCGTTCGTGGTGTAGATTTACAGGGCAAAGCTTTATTTATTTAACTAATTCCAAGTAAATATACACTTAGGTATACACACTATTTGTAGATTAAATATGTCAGATTCAAGAAGTTATCTGTCTTTGCAACCCCCGCTGTAGTCTTAGAGGCACTGGCGTATGCAAAACACACTAATATGAGAAGTGTCCAAATTTCCACAAAGGAATTTTATTTTAGTAGATTAGCTAACGTAATTTGCAAATTGGACCCAGCACACGCACATGCTATGCCCATCCCACGCGTCGAGAAATCGGTGAAACGAAGTTTACAATACCACACCGCATATTGCATCCATCCCACGGCCAGCTCGTGCAGTTTCAACCCAAGTGTGGTAGATAGATTTGTAGTCGTGGGTCGTGGCTCAGATTCTTTAACCAAATGAATATCGAGAAGCTTATTTGTGCTGTAGATCGACACGCTGTGTTGTCTTGTACAAGCCATTCCGACAACATGCGAACAAAAACAAAACTGAAAGATGAATTATTCTTTCACGCACTCGCACTTCGCCTACTTTTTTTCTTTTTTCGGTTACTAAATGCAAAATAGCCAGATTCTCCTATTTGGATTTGGAATGCAAATCAAGGAGAACTATAGCATGCCTCTCCATGGTGGGATTTCACTGCCTGGGGCTGGGTTCAATATGTGGTATTTTGTCACAATTGTGGGCATGGGAAATTCGTTTTGTAAGTAGTGAAACAGGTTCGAAATTTTGAAAGAACAGTTTAGACACGTCAACGTCAAGTTCTTGTTTACTGTTGTCATGGCAACCAAATTTCGCTGACACTGTAAACATTTGGATATCAATATTCAAATGCAAGATTCAGCTTTGACTATAAATACCTCTTTTAATTTTAATATTAGACATATATGTTACTGTACAAAAATGTTAGATATATGAATTGAACACAAAAAAAATATATGGTGCTATCTGAAAAAAATCATTTCCAGTGTTTGAAATCAGCCAAGTTTGGTGTTTAACCCTGAGTACCCTGTATATTACAAAGGTACTCTGATACCACGCTTAGATAGAGCCGAGTGTTTAATTTAATACAGTAAAAAATTACGCTAAAATGTATTTTCATTTCGAGTTTATTGAAGGAAATAGATAGTATTAGTTGTTGTTGTATGTGGCCTTGCAAGCAGCAGTAGCCAAGAGAACCAACTGGATCCACAAAACGAACAAATGAAGCCACGCTACTAAAAGAATGTTCTGCTCTTCTTTATGAAGGAAATAGATATCCCTGCATTTAAGCTATTGAGGACAAAATTATAAATTTCTCAAAATCTGTTAAAGACATACGAAACCCATATTGTACTGACTAATTTTTAGGTGGAGAAACTAAAACCGTAATAATATACAGGATGTTCCGTTTAAAATAACAAAGTAGATGCGCGGTTCGTTTAATTATACTGCCAGATATCTATTAGGTTATCAAAAAATTTTAACTTCCTACTGCTTATAGTACAGGCACAATTCTAAAATTCCAAAAGATTGGAACACGTGTATAGGTACCTACAGATCTGTCTTGGTAGTGAGAAAATATTGCCAATAGTTAAACAATGCTGGCTATTATACACAGGGATACGCTGATGACATTGTAATACTCACCAGTGGGAGAAACGCCAGCATAATCTCAGAACTAATGCAAAGAGCATTAAAAATGGTAGAAGTATCGTGCAAGAAGAAGAACCTTAGAGTAAATCATAGAAAAATTGCACTTGTACGCTTCACCAAAAGAAAGAAATTGGACGGTTTAAGAGAGCCTCACATTTACAAAAAATGACCGACAAATGTAAGAGGGTGTTAATGACAACCCGTAGAACAGCTGGGAAAACATGGGGACTCAAACCACATATGACGTACTGGCTGTACACTATGGTGATAAGACCCATGATAACGTATGGCTGCCTGGTTTGGTAGCCTAAGATCACATAGAAGCATGCGATAACTAGTCTCTCGAAAATTCAAAGACTGGCATGTTTATGTATAACAGGAGCCATTAAAAGCAGTCCAACAGCTGCTATGGAAACCATGCTAAACCTATCACCTCTTGAGATTTAGGGAGAAGCCAGAATGGGTGCATGCAGACTGAAAAATACTAGCAACTGGAGATCCCATAGTGGATCTGGGCACACCAGAATAGAAGCAGTAGTAACAAACCCTATCTATGATATGGGTAGTGATACAACAATCTCCAGGATCTCCTATGACAAACCTTTTAAAGTTTCCTTGAATTGGGAAGAATGGAGGGATGGAGAGGGGAGAAAATCGAAAACACTAGTCTAGTACGCAGATGGGTCCAAAACGAACACTACTTCTGGCGTTGGTGTATATGAGGAAAACCAGGGATACAAAGTATATGTACCACTAACAGAAATATATGCTATACAAACATGCGCGTGGGAGAGTCTGCGTCGGCACTAGCATCTTATCATATAACCTTCAAACTAGTATGGAAGTGCCTGCAAACCCTAATGGTTCTAACTAAACAGAACAAGATCACACTGGTGTGGGTGCCAAGGCACAGGGGCATAGCGGGCAATGAAATTGCAGACCAGCTAGCGAGGGAGGGCTCAAAAATGAATTATATAGGCCCTGAACCGGGTCTAGGTATTACCAAGAGTGCAGTGCGTGGTGCAATTAATGAGTGGATCATAACACAACACCAGTTAAATTGGAAACATGCAGCTGGACAAAAGCACAGCAAACGGATGATGGGAAGACCGTCGCAAAATATGACTGCAGACCTGCTTGAATTAAGCAAGATACAGCTTAGGGCAGCAACATGTCTATTAACAGGACATGGCTGTTTGAGCAGCCACTTGCATAAGATGGGGATCTACAAAGATGAACACTTATGTAGACTTTGCAATGAGGAGGAGGAAACAGACCCTCATATCATTTTCGAATGTGCAGCGCTAGCTCAACGCTGATTCTCTATGCGAAGCACAATTGAACTACCAATGGAGAAAGATTTACTACATAGGCTCTTAAACCTGATTGCGGGAACTAACCTGTTCAAGTAAAAGAAAACCGAAGTCGGAATAATACAATGGGCTATTAAGCTTCAGTGTTAGGGATGTAAAGACCAGCCCTGCTTTGGTAGGAAAATCAATCAATCAATCAATCACACCAGTGAACAGTGAGAATTTTACAAGATCAACTGTAACAAAATAAGTGAGAAAACATTTAAATTGAAACTTTCTGTTTGCATGAGTCAAGTTGATTCATTAACTTCCTGAAAGTCAACGCATATGCTTTTAAGTGTTTTTAAATTTTCCCTAGTGTGTTCTATAATACCGTGGAATGGCCGAAATGAAAAATGTATTCTCTTGAATTTACCTTGAAGTGATTAGTTGTTTGTTAATTGTTCTTTATATTGTTTAGTTACTGCCGACATAACGATACGGATTGCTATTTTAAAATGCGTAATTTTCTTGTTTATTGTTAGTATTGAAAGTAGAATATCTTTTAAGGCTACAGGCACACAAAATAAAAGACTTTATGTACTAGCAAACAACTACTTTATGATATTATATATGTGTGTGTAAATGCACATTTTTCCATGACATACTACGACAGCTCAGTGCTTTATTGGCACTCAACTATTTAAAATAAGTGACGTTTTTAAAATACCGGGAAACGTTGACATGAAAAAAACACCGATTAGACGTACTGAAGAAAATCACTTAATAAACTTACATGTACCCGTGACAAACGCAAAAAACAAAATGCATTAATTAACATAAGCAAGCTGCATGTTATGCACGTATATACGATATCTACTTACCTTACTAAACACGATGCCCCAGCAGCACTATTAGTTATTAGTTACGACCTTATAAACAGTAGGTGAATATAGAAATACATTACGCCTAATGGCACTTTAAATTAATGAAATACTTAGCCGTAGCTACCGTGAATACCTTTGCCGGTTACCGCAAAATACAATCTAATCATAATAACGGTGCTTAGCACCGGGTGTCCTCTTCGGCGAATTACGTAAACACGTTTAGCAACCCCTTTCTGCTTGTTCGGACCGTCGTAATGCTGAAGATGGGGTTAGCGAAACGATTTTATTATGGTGTGATCTCGTAATACGACTCGGACGGATGTATTTAGGATTACGCACTCATAAAACGAAAGGAGGGCGTAAATTAAATACGAAAATAGGGTTTATTAATCGGACAACATGTTTGACGTGGAAAGAGAACTTTTGTAATATCCAGTATAGTCCTGTCTAGGTAAAAGTATGTTATTAGTGAGCGAAAACGTTATTTATTTGCTCTACTAAAGATTTATCGTGTATAATTCGAAGAGAAGGGAAGAGATCAGTAGAAAATAAGTCCAATACAAATTTTGGGAATGTACTATGCAGCAATATGTACAGTTTGCATAAAAAAGTAACGTCTCTACTTTCGATGGCTATCAGTGCCATCTTCTACAGCAGGAATGGCCAACACATCGATCGCGAAGCCATTTTTAGTTGACCACAACCGACAGAAACTGATTTCGTAGTCGTGGCATAACTCATACCTTGAAACAAACAGTCGTGGCCCCTTTACTATTCGCAATAGTGGTCACATTAATTATTCCAAACCCGAGGGACGTCCAGTAATCAACGAGACAAATGGCTGTGGAAAAAAAGCAATTTATTCAATGACAATGGAATTTATACTACTTTTCAATGTAGTCTCCGCCAACATTTAGGTACTTCTCCCATCGCTTTGTGAGCTTTCTAATTCCAGTGTTGAGGAAATCTTGACCTTGGTGTCCGAGCCATTTGTGTACAGCTTGTTTGACCGCTTCGTTGTTTTCGAACTTGGTGCCGCGTAAAAACTCTTTGAGCGAGTCGAACAGATGAAAATCGGACGGTGTGAGGTCGAGGATGTAGCAATGTGGTTCAGAACAAATGCGAACATGGGTGTCTTTATGGACTTGAGTCAACTGTCTTGGAACCCATCTCGAACACGTTTTGCGATAATTCAGCTTGTCATGAATGATTGACTACACAGTTCCAACATTAACATTACACAAATCGGCTATTGTCATGATTTTTATACGCCTGTCATCGAGAATAAGACTATTTATGCGATTTTGTAGCGAGTCGGTCGACACTTCAACCGGTCGTCCGGAGCGATGAATATCGGTGACACTTGTTCTGCCCGATTTAAACTGTTCAATCTACTTATAGACGTTTCCGCAGCTTGAACACGTTTCACTATACTGTTTCTCGAGTAAATTTCGGCAGCTTCACACCTTCGGATAAAAGAAATCTTATCACTGAACGTTGCTCTTCCACCGTACACGTTTCGAGAGGAGCCGACATTTTGAAATGAACAAAAGAAGTTATGTTTGCTTTTATTTCTTTCAAACAGTTGACTTAATATTTCCCCAAGGTTGCCAACTTGACCCACAGAAAGTTTCATCTAATAATATTCAGTAATTTTCCCGCTAATGCAGTTTGTCTCGTTAATTACCGAACGTCAGTGATAGTAACTTGAGAGAAAATAAAATTATGAATTTTGAGTTCCAATTAAGAGACTAACAAAATTGTTTCAAAAGGCCCACGTTGAAATCGCGCGGAGTGATTATTGCATCGTTCAAAGTAAGCCATATCTTAACGAAAAAATGTAATACACTTTACGAAGAAGGTGTACATTTAAATGATGAAAGTTGGCTCAGTGACTTAACTGCAGATAGTGCATCAAATATATTCTCCAAAACCATGTGGTACCTTTTGCCCCATATATTGGAGAAAATTTCATCCCAATGAAGGATAATGCGCGCCCACACGTCGCCCACTGTGTAACTGAGTTTTTAAACCAAGTGGGTATAACAACAGTGAATTGGACCGCGTGTTCCTCTGACCTGAACCCAATCGAACATGTGTGGGACATACTAGGCAGAAGACTTAAATCAGGAATTCCTGCTATTCATAACAGAGAAGAAATAAGAGTTGCATTGATTGAGAAATAGGAACTCATCAAAAGTATGGGAAGACGAATGACTGCAGTTGTAAGAGCTCGTGGGAGGAACACACGCTTTGAAGCAAAAGAAAAAACGCATTAAATGGTTAACTAAGTTCAAAATGTGCAATAAAGTTATTCTGTTTAAAACCAGTATTTTGACATCTTTCTTTTTTTCTTTTTCAACAAGTTTCACATGGCACAACCTTTGTAAAACAAATTCCAACTACTCCAGCTCACTTGGTATTAAGAAATTACCTGAGAAATATTCACAATATGTATACTATGGAAAAAGTAATTAGTTTTTATGTCCGTTCCTTTAAATTTGGCGGTGTGTGCAAACATAGCGTGTATGGATAAAGCCATATTCATTCAGAAAACCAACAAAAAGGTTTGTCATCCCAAACCAACATTTTCCACTGTTTTAAAATGCTAAGTGACGTACAGCAAACTTTGATTAAAGAGCAAGCTTTAATCAAAGAGAACAATATTATAAGATGTACGAAATTACTACCCTCTGATCATATGATGACGACTTCAAGTCCATTTCTACACCTTTTTAAAGATTTTATTACTCTAACTTTAAGAGATATTATTACTAAAATACTTGTAGACTAAATGAACTCGATATACAGCATTAACTCTGCACTGAAAACATTCGAGTGCAATTTGTATGTTCGACTTATGATTATTGTAGAATGACGCTCTGTTTTAGTGACAGTGTGTTACTTATTAAAAGTTGAACTGAATGTCGATTTCTTCGCACGGGTTCCATGACCTTGGTTTCTTCTCCACGTATTTCTACGAGTCTCGCATACACAAAATTTTGAAGAGTATAAATGATATTTGGCATTAAATTTGATTTTTACTATTTCTAGAACCTTTTAACCTGACACGTGACACGCTTGACAACAGAAAGTTATTTTTAATCGTATTCTAAGAATTTTATTATACGTAATGGTTAAACTATAGAGATAAAAGGCAACGAATTAAAACACACCATACATCACATCAGTATCGAAATGAATTGACAAAAGCAAACGACAGTATAAGAAAAGAATTCGATTGGTATCTTAAAACGACAATAAAAGCTACAGATTTGAATCGTAAAATAGCGGATTAAACAGCGATTACGTAACCTACGAACTCTTAAAATTTACCAACATGCCATTGCTATAAAATGAATGGCGATTTAATAACGTGGCACTTGTGTAGGTTGTGATGAATAGATTATTAAACGTTAGAGTGAATTTATTCGCTATGACATTAAAACTAAACTTAAACTTTTTAATGTGATTTAAATATCCAATATAACGCGTCATTGTTTTACATCATACGCATGTGTAAAAAAATTGTATACGATTTTTTACCGCTATTACCATAAATGTCAAACTAAAAATGTCTCGTTACTCGCAACCCACACATGAACTAAAACTAAATGAATACGATTTTTCGGTGGTATATACTCATACATCTGATTAGGTTTCGTTCTTTTTTTAACTAAATTCTGCGTTCATTTCCTAGTGTTCCATAAAACCCACAAAAAACTACTATATGTACTCTTTATTATACGATATTTAAATGTGTGGTGAAAAGGAATCACTTAATCTGTTCTTGTTATGCCAAGTTAGCTAGGAAAGAACGCCAAATTGTTTTTTGTGACGCCAGACTAATCTAAGGAGCTCGTTGCTAAGTAAAATAATCATAACAATTGCCAAACTGTCAAATCTCAATTCCAAAAGCGTAAATTAATCTTGATATTTATTATCTCAATTCGTAAATCATCATTGTTGTTTATTGTTATTATAACCTGCACTTGTCATACTTTCGTTCTTTGTTTTCGTTATTATTTTATGTCATTTTAACTTGTTTTGTTAATTGTTGTTTCTGCTTTACTTTATGGAACTTTATTGTAATTAATTAATTGTGGTAGATTTGTTTAAATTTGTTAGTTTTGGATAAGAAATGTGCTTAAGTTTCAGTTTTTTATGTTGTTAATTTTACAATGGCCTTCGCATGGACCACGCAAGATAAACATCAAGTACCCAACACAATAAATATTACCCAGTCCGAAATATTTGAACTTTCGGCTAAGTAAGAATAGATAGTATAAAATTTACAGGGCGAACTGCTTTAGCGGAAGATAATATGATTTAAATTATTGTACAATTTGTTGCGCAACCATGGCAAATAAAGTGATAATTATTGCCAGATTTACATATTACTAAAATTGACCCAGCAGTTTTGCATGGTTCGTGCCGAAGCCATCATAATAGTAACAACAGAAAAAAAGGTAAAAAGCAGACATATTGTCTATCAAAAACACATTTAAGTAAACTTACCATAATTAATTAATTGCAATAAAGTTAGATAAAGTAAAGAAATAACAATTAGCAAAACAGGTTAAAATGAAGGAAAATACAGAGAACAAAGAACGAAAGTATGACAAATGCATATCGTCATATTTCTTAAGTTAATGTATAGTATATATGGTATCGTCGCATTCGTCTTTCGATTACCTTTCCAAAAACGTGAAAATATATATGTATAGTGTTCTATTTAAAACGAGAAAATTGATGTCACTTCCGGCGATACCGGAAATTCAATTGAACTGCCGGTAAAGCTAAAAGTTAGTTTACAAGAAGCAGAAATCGACCCATTTTTTTATAAAAACTCTAGTTTCTGTCGTTTAAAAATTAGCATGGGGGGGGGCACTTTAGGACCTCACTGTATAATAATAATAATAATAATAATAATAATAATAATAATAATAATAATAATAATAATAATAATAATAATAATAATAATAATAATAATAATTTATACCAATACCAGAGCTATCATGAACTTATTACAAAAATATATAAACGCTCAAACGATATATATGGCATTTGAAGAAGAAACCATTACACCCTGTGCAACACATTTATACTGTAATGTTATAAATATCAGAAGAAATTGTATTCTAAATAAATTAATTTTTCAGCGCACTTTAAAATAAAATAAACAGCAAATAATAACCTTTTACAAAAATTAAATTAATAGTTAAAAAACTAACCTCAAACTTTGATATTACACGAACTCTCTATGTCACGCACTCAAAAGCCCGCGTTTGTTGAATAACCCAAAGTTGAATTTACATATGAAATATAATTTAAACACTTTGAACTAAACAGAAAGATTTCGTCTTTTTCCTTCCGTCCTCCGCTCTCAATTTCTAAAGCCCAACTCTATGACCATAGATAATGTAGACAACCGAAAAATACAGACATTTCCCATATGACTTGAGGACTTATTACCGAGTTATATTTAATTTTTGAAATTATGATTATATTAGAACCGAACGTTAAGGAGATAAAAAACGGAGTGAAGACGAATTATTTAACCGTTTCACTGGGATTATCGTTGACTGGAGTTATACATAAGTAGTAGAACCTTAGGAACCAAAGGAGAATTCGAGAAAGAGGCCAGAACGGTTTAGCCCTGTCATAAGTCGCTAAGCTATGATCTTCAGCAGTAAAACTGAACTAATTATCTAAGATAAAACTAACCATACAACACAAAAAGGGAATAAGGATTAAAAATATTATATTGTAAGTATTGATAATGACAAAACATCCTGACACCATTCAGGCAGAACTCCCTGAATGGTGCCACAAGAGGTCTATGAAAACCACCGAAGTTCTATAGCGACGGGATTATGGTGTTGCCGGAAAAATGGCAGAAGGTCATCGAACAAAATGGTACATATGTGGTTTCATAATGTTATTTTTAAATAATAATAAATGTATTCTCAATTTTGACCTTCAAAGCTTAATACTTTTTAATCAATCTACCAAATACATTTTTCGATTTCTGATTAACAGAAATTAATTTTATATCCTCTATCGAAATCAAATTAAAATTCCAAACTTTATAGATCCTTTCTTTCCTAATAGATTCCCTACTCACTATCATTTTCAATTACAACACCGCCATTTGGATTTTTATAGGTCATTAAATTAAAATTAAAAGTATTTATATGTATTTTGTAAATAAATAAAAAGAACAGGAGAAACTAGTCCTATGTTAGATAGACTAATATACTGCATATGCATCGTGTAAACGCTAGGAAAATTACGTTCTTTCGATCATTATACAACCTTTACAAGGCAATAAATTTACATCTATTTAAATTAGCAAAAAAACACGAAATTAATTCAACTATTAATCACTATAAATAACTGCCGAGTATTTAATTACACGAATATCGCCTTAGATCGTTTAAGTTCTTGCAGTAGTCGCCCGACTTTTTTATTCCGTTTCATCTAGATATTTAATTGCGTAATGGAAATGATTTTTTGAGTTAATTAGATGGGTTGCGACAGAAGTTTTTATTGAATATTTTTATTGGAGATGTATTCTAGATTTCTGGACAATAAAATATAATTAAATAAGTAATGCTTAACCTTTCTGAAGAAATTTACTATATATTAAACAGAAATTATGGGGAATAGAAAACGGTGAAATGATAAAATTATTATTTTTAATAAGCTCAAGTTGAATTTAAACCTAGATACATTAGTTACTGGCTACGCTTCATTGTACAGTTTTTCAGTGCTTAATATCTAAAAAAATCTAAATCCCTACAATTTACTAGTTATATTACTAAGTCGGGCAGAATCGGTCTTCGCAACAGAATCGAATCAGTCGCATGAGCCGCGGATTATAAATAATGTGACCCACAGCCAACAGAAGTGATATTTTGAAATCAATACCCCAGTGTAAAAAATAATAGCTGACGCAATAAAAATGTTTGGTAAATAAAGCAAATATATGCACACGTTGAAGGGTTTTTATTGCCATTATTAGTTTATTTTTGTTTGAAAACGGCATTTGTTGTATACGTAATGTAGTAACCGTAAAAAGTAAACAAAGTAGTTTCTTCAAAAATCTATTGTACTTAATACCATGACAATAAATAATAATATAATAAATAAACGTAACTTCTTAACAGTGTGGATAGGATTGTTGAAAAACTTGCACCATCAGGTATGTTTCCACATTTGTCTCGGTGAAGGTTATTCGCTGTGACGAAAAATGTTCTTGTATTTCGAGAAAGACCGCTCAACATTTATGGAAGTAACATAGGCATAATTAAAATAATCCTTAGGGTTAGTTAATGAATCTGCAGATGTACCACCACACATTTGTCTTAATCTCGTATAATCGGATTTTTTTTTTAAACATTGTCGAACTTTGCTGTAACGCGACCATTTTTTGCGTCGTCTATACCGTGTAGCAATGTATTAACTTCGTATTTTGCAATTTTTCTATTGCGACTAGTATCGTTTATTTATTTATTTAATTGTTGCTAATACTTTTTAAATCTGTTAAATAATTAATTAGCTTAATAGCTGTAGCTTCGTCAGGGTCGAATTGTAAAATCACAGATTATACTTCTTGGAAATGTTCAGAATAATAAAAAGCCGCTTGCAACAATGTACCTCGATGCGTAAGAATCGGCTGTGGTGGTTCGCAAATACCGGGACAAAGCCTGTAAAATGATCGAATCCGTTTAGAAGATTTGAGAGACACTTTTTTTGTATTTGCTATTAATGCATTCACCTCCGAATAGTTTGTGCCACAAGATGGAAAACATGAACTTTCAACGTAACGTGTAAAAGTCATAAACATCAACAGTTGACTAGACACTTGAAATTGTTGTAACGTATCGAGCACTACTATAACATCCATGTATCATAAAAAGATAACAGCCCCAGCTGTTTATCTTTCAATTCTGCTTTGATCCTATTTTCGATATCTTTACGTATACTTGTAGCTCATTCCGTAACGCTGTCCGTGATGGTAAGTCCCACTTGGGATTTTATGAACGCCAAAACTGACGAAACGGTTCTTTATCGAGTAAGCGAAGCGGTAGACCACAAACAATAAACATCAAAAGTAAATCCAACTTAAATTGGGTTTGAGGTGGCACGCCATTTTTCTCATTTTTGTGTTATACACTATTTACTTTTATAGTCACCTTTGTTCCTGCACATTAAAGGTATTTTGCAAACTCTACATAATACTTTAGTTCCACTATAGATCAAATTTAGAAATTCACTGATAAATTTAGTGACATTATTAGCCAACGGTCGCTAATTTTCCTTGCGTACATTAGACATATGTACATAGATTGATTTGATTAATTGATTGATTGATTTTTCTACCAGAGCGGAGCTGGTCTTTAGCTTATTGTATTATTCCTGCTTCGGTTTTGTTTTACTTGAACAGGTTAGTTCCCGCAATCAGGTTTAAGAGCCTATGTAGTAAATCTTTCTCCATTGGTAGTTTAATTGTGCTTCGCATAGCGAATCTGCGTTGAGCTAACGCTGCACACTCGAAAATAATATGAGGGGCTGTTTCCTCCTCCTCATTCCAAAGTCTACATAAGGGCTCATCTTTGTAGATCCCCATCTTATGCAAGTGGCCTCTCAAACAGCCATGTCCTGTTAATAGACATGTTGCTGCCCTAAGCTGTATCTTGTTTAATTCAAGCAGGTCAGCAGTCCGATGTTGCGACGGTCTTCCCATCATCCGTTTGCTGTGCTTTTGTCCAGCTGCATGTTTCCAAATTAATTGATGTTGTGTTATAATCCACTCATTAATTGCACCACGCACTGCACTCTTGGTAATACCTAGACCCAGTTCAGGGACTATATAATTCCTTTTTGAACCTTCCCTCGCTAGCTAGTCTGCAATTTCATTGCCCGCTATGTCACTGTGCCCTGGCATCCACACCAGTGTGACCTTGTTGTGTTTAGACAGAGCCATTAGGGTTTGCAGGCACTCCCATACTAGTTTGGAGGTCATGCGATAAGATGCTAGTGCCTTTAAGGCTGCCTGACTGTCAGAGAGAATGCACATCGTCTCACCCTGCGGTCGCCGACGCAGACTCTCCCACGTGCAGGTTTGTACAGCATATATTTCTGTTTGAAATACCGTGGTGTATCGCCCAAGTGATACACATACTTTGTATCCCTGGTTTTCCTCATATACACCAACGCCAGATGTAATGCCCGATTTGGACCCATCTGTGTACCAGACTAGTGTTCTTGGTTTTCTCCATCCCTCCATTCTTCCCAATTCAAGAAAACTTTGAAAGGATTGTCATAGGTGATCCTGGAGATTGTTGTATCACTACCCATATCATAGATAGGGTTTGTTACTACTGCTTCTATTCTGGTGTGCCCAGATCCACTGTGATGTACATAGATACATTTATCTCTAAAATTACGACTAACGCTGCGAAGGGTTGATGAGAAACTGCAATACGTCGTGGCAACCTCACTTCTAACCTGGCGCGAAGCTCCCTGTGCCTAGCCTATATTGCAGATCTCAATATGAATTGCTTATTCACCTAGTGCTTGGGCGGTAAATAATTCCTTCCTTGAGCAATTTAGAGAAAAAATTTCCAAATAAAAAATATTCCGGGATAAGTTTTACATAACATAATATTATACTCGAGTATACAGGGCGTTCAGTTTCTACTGCACACGATGCAAGTTTGGTTTTTTAAATAGAATCCCATACGAGGACAGTCTAAAAGCACACTCATGAAGCCAAGGCAGATTCGAAACAGTGGACTGCGATGTGTGAATCGCCTTTCAAAGAGGCGAAGACTGTTTCAGCAGCCGGGAAAGTGATGTGTGTTGTGTTAATGGATTTTCTTAAAAAAGAAAAAAACAATAACGGAGGCATACTACGCATCATTACTTCACGAGCTGAAGGCAGAAATTGTGGAAAAACGTTCGCATTTAAAGAAAATGAAAGTTTTGCTTCGTGTGCAACGAAAATTAAGTACCTGGCATACTTCAATATATTTTTATGTCATCCAGCACTTATTTTCGAATATTTTTTATTTCAAAACTTTTTCTTTAAATTGTTCAGGAAATGAATTACCATTCGCCCACGCATTGTATATATTTCAGGCATCATTATTTCAATTCTGTTAAAATGAAATCTCTTCGGGTTGGTTTACTAAAACTTCTATTATAGATTCATTGAAATTTAAATCCGAGGTTTATGATTGAACTAATTATGTAACTATTAACACTTAAGCATGTGTTAAATGATCATTAACCTACAATTTCTTTTGAAAGTTCATTACTAGCTTCTTTTTTCTCGATTTGCAAGGAACTAATCAAAGGATACCAATTTATATCCTTTTTGGGATGTAATTTGTGTTCTCAGTGATGTAAAATAATGAAACATTCGTCTTAGATGATTACGTGCAAGATGTATTCTTACATTCTAGCCTATAACGGTTAATATTAGTCGTACAAAATAGTTTAAACTTGTAAAACAGTAATGGATGTGCAATACTACAAGCTGTACTACACATCCACACACATAAGCTCACTTAAATATGAGTAAACTATATCTAAGCGTCAGCGTCTACAGCCATATATTTCGAAAAATGTTGATTATAATAGGCACAATGCATACATACACTGTAATGTTAAAAATATCGTTACTAGAATCGATGATTATCGCCGAATAGCACTATTCAGCCAAGTAACAGCGACGCTCTACCGACGCCTAACATGACCTTACAACGGCTTATATAGCCGAGTCCCTTCCTCTCAGTTTCCTCCCACAATCCCGGGGTAATAATATCTCCAGCCAACGATAATCTGAGGGAAACGAGAACGCTCCATATTCTGTCAGTCCTTAATTTTCAAAGTTTAGTGTAATTTCATTCGTTAAACACATACAGAATAATTTTATTTGGTATTAATAATTATATCCCAAATTAAATATCGCTATTTAACTTGTCATTAAGTTTACTAAGGAACGTACACATTTTAAGGCTGTACATATTCAGCGATAACACTTCGCTGCGACGCTAGACGACAAACCCTAGAAAAGTATTAGTATTATGTAATCTGGAACCAAATCTGTGGTCATTTATATAAATTAAGTTGAATACAATTTTATTTTAAGAATAATAAATACTTTTATCTTTGGTTGAAAATTAACAAATGCTATCGAGAACAGATAAACGAAGGGATTCCAAAACAATTGAGACTTTTTAGGTGTAGCTGTTGTAGAATAAATTTATCTGTTTGCCACAAAGTAAAGATTTAGCTTCCATAATTGAAAATAATGGAAAGACAAACGCAGGAATAATTGAGTAACTACGAACAGCAGGGAAAATACTCTATACTAGTAAAATGAACACGACATTCCCAAGACAGGCAGAAAGAGAATTACCCTGCTTTCACACATACATTTTGTCGTGGTCGTGTACGACAACGATATCGTGAATAGTAGCTACGCATTGTATTAAATGCAAACTTTCACACGGCACGATTTTAATTCACGACACGACACAACTGTCGTGGCACCGCAGCAAGAACACTGCCACGACACGATGTCGGACAGCAGTGGTATATGCAACTGTATTTATGTTTACACAGTTGTCGTACGTTGATACGACAAAATCAACAACTTTGAAATGTAGTAGCAGATCGCAGATCGTGAAATAATGTAACAAATTCAACCACTAATGGTTTTTTTTTCAAGTGTATGAAACCAGAATTTTCTAGTTTTTCGTAATTTTCTACGATAAAGCCATACCATTACTAGCAATATCCGTCGTTTTCTTGCACCTATCGTAGTACACACACTTGCCAAGCAAGATTCATTTAATATGCGGCGTAAGTTGGAGACAACCGTAATATAAATACAAGCAACTTTTTTTCACGACACGACCACGACAGAAAATCGTGTCGTGTGAATACAAATACACTTTTCTTCACGACACGATCACTGCGCCACCACGACAAAATGTCGTGTGTGTGAAAGTAGACTGACGTAAGAAATGAATTAGACGAACATTAATACATAGCAGTGAAATATGAACCTTATCAAAAAGAATATAAAGCAAGGATGATTGTTTTGAAAATGTAACCCCTAAGCAAAATAGGAGACAATATTTGTAAGGTACAAGCAGAGAAATGGTTTCTTGCATCAAGAGAATAGATTTTCTTGCAAAGGTCAGTCCCTGTTCAAGAAAATATTTCTATTTTAAGACTATAAAAATGTATAATACAAATATCTTAAGCAAAGAAATACAATTATTTTATTACAAGTGTATACTTCCCTTAAGCGGTGAAAGAAACGCTAAGAAAATATTTCTTTTGATTTAAAGCAGTTACTGTATTGCCGATAATTGAAACAGTAAGTGTTTCTTTGTGTAGACAGACGTTGTTTAGCTGTTCACTATTTATAAAACAAGAACTTTACATGGAAACAAGATTTTTAGCTTGTGGGCAAACACCCATTCAAAATAATGCAAATTTATTCATGGAATATTTTTCCCATTTGTCTAACAAAATGTTTTGTTTGATGATGTCTGTTTCCAAATAATGACTAACTAGCGTAAGATTAAATCTTCACTAATGTATATTTGACATATAACGGAAGATTAATATCTTTCCCATGATGCCTAGGAATTATTGCATATTGTAACACGTTTTTATAATAACGCATAACAAGCGTATTTTCTTCGTCATAAAAGAAATAACCATTACCGTTAATTTAAATACTCGTTTATCTTCTTCAAGTGAGATAACTCCTTAAAAATCTGTGCAGACCTGTTTAATATACGAAATTCTAACGTATCGCTGTCTAATAATAGGTTAAGACTATCTTTTTTACTTATATTTTAATCAGAAAAAATTTAATCAACGGAAGGATCCTCGGGTGCTTGATAAATATAGAATTATAAGCTTAATTATGGTGACTAAATAGCGCCATTAAAATCCCTCCGCTTTAGCGTCAGGTATATGTGTATGCATATGTGTGCGTGTGTGTATGTATCATAGATCTGCGGCTACGAAATAGACCCCTACGACAAGTTCTGCGGGTACTAAATTAGGTTAATCATCATTTTTATGGCCACCAGATCAATCCAGTAGCCACAATAAAACCATCAAATGTTTATTTAGACTCGTAAAAGGGTAAAAAATAAAAGATCCTATTAAATACAGGTGTTCGAATGACATTTCCAGTGGCAAAACATATTAACGAACTCGTAGAATTATAGTCGTCAAGCGAGATGAGACTATCATCAAGCAAGGAAATGGGTTCAAATTATGTGTGTGAATTTTTTTGTTAATCAACTTAGAAGGTTTAATAACTGTTTCTCAATTATAAGTTTTTGTGTTTAATTATACATAAAGTAATCCTTAGGGCATTCTAAGTTGAATAAATCCAAGGATCAAAATCAAAAAAGCAGTGGAATCTTTTATTACATCTTCTTCAGACGTTGTGTAGGTTGCTTCCAAGATAAAATTTATTGCATACTGAATAATATTAAAGCCGGTAATCAAGGATTTAATAATTGGCGATTCCAACATATACGGAATACAAAGGGAATTTTGTAAGCTTCTTTGGTGTGCAACAACCAAATTCATGAGACTTTAAAGTACGAGGTAGGCGCCATAAATTCTCGGCCTGATAAACTTAGTAAAATATAACAATTTTTATTTTTCAATATAATCTCCCCTAGCTTCAATACATTTATTACAACGATCAATACATAATTCTATACCTTTTTAAAATTTTCCCCTCAAAATATTGTATTACAGCTGCTTGCAACTCACTATCGTCCTTAAAACGACGCCCTTAAGGTCTTTCTTTAAATGAGAAAATAAATAAGAACCATTGTTTCATCTCCTGTGACAATGGACTCCAAAATCGGTTTCAGGTCGTCTCCACACATGTTTAAAAACGAGCGCGCACATTCGAACCGACGTTCACGTTGAAGAGCTGCAAGAAGATGCGGTTACCTATCCTGCACCAATCTTTATTCATACATATGTTTGAGAAATGTTAGACATCACTTCTAATTACTTCACTTTCAAACGGCGATCTGCTAATACCATTTCTTCAATAGTTGAAATGTTTTGAAGCGTTATCAGTTCAATTGGCCGACCGGCTCATTATCTTCAAGGGATTCTTGCCCAAAACGGAAACAATTTGGCAATGTTTCTACAATAGAATATGAAGGAGATAAATCACCATAAACGTCGTCTAAACGTTGTGTAATGTGATTAGGCGTATGCCCTTCTTTTGTTATAAATTTAATGACCGCGCGGTACTCAATTTTTATTACCTGAGACATTTCCATGTAATAGTCACGTTATATGGCTGGCTACTAAAAACTACTACTCTTCGAGTCGTAGTATATATAGTGTGGGCCTCGCACATGTGCAATTGTGACGCAACCGAGTTTGAATACGCTCGAACCTGCATAAACCTGTCAGGCCAAGAATTTATGGCGCCTCCCTCGTATTGTAGCTGCCTTTCGTTGTTAGCTTTCACGATCAATAAAATCTATGAAAATAAAACTAAAAATTATTCAGACATTTTTATTGATAATTAAAGCATGCCATATTTTGTAACAGAAAATATTTTATTTAAAAAATATATATTTTTGTACACTTCAATGGACGTCATGAATGAGTAATACTTTAAGTTTATGTTTATTACTGTATACGCCATGCATGAGAGGGTTAACCTGAAATTATCTACAAGGAACTCTCTGAACAAGTCAGAAGCACGTTTTTAACATACTATAATATCTTAGATTGGTTGTGATGTAGACAACGACAGCATGAGATATTTCACAGCATGAGATATTTCACAGCATTATTATTATCGATTGTATCAATTATCAAAAATTATTGAAATTTTAAATAAAATAGGGATACGTGGCGAACTTCTTTTGTGGATCAGGGACTATTTAGCTAATAGTTCATTTCTTGTAAGAATAAAAAAAGCACTTAGTGACACAAAGTTAATAACTAGGAGCATCCTCCAAGGAAGCATACTGGGACCGCTTCTTTTCCTTCTTTATGTGAATGATATACACCGATGTTTTAGATTTTGTTAAAATTTCTTTATGCGGACGATGCCCTTATTTTGTCGACTAACAGATGTGTTCTTGCGATTTCAATCATGGTCTCACGATAAGGAATTAGTGACAAATGCTGCAATCATTTTCGTAAAAAGACTTGTAGTTTTCTGGTATCTCAAAATATATAGCGTGACCCTCGTACAAAGCGGTGGAATCATTGTTTGCGGTATAACAGTGCGGGGACATGCATCACCTGTGTACATTGGCAGGAGGATTGGCAGGATGGCAGGCGGATTGGCAGGATGAGGCAGGATGAGTATGGTGATTGGAAGAGGAAAGTGGTTTTGACTAAATGTCTAAACTCGCTTCCTGCAGGTATGGGACAGTTTAATTCAATTAAGGAAGTTAAGATATCTATTTTTAAGTGGCTAATCAATAATGATATTTAATTATGAAATATGATTTTTTCTATTACCTGAATTGAATTATTAGCGTCTCGTTTAAATTTTGTTTTTGCACTTTTTGGTATATTTACACTATTTTGATTGATGATACAATTTGTTAGTGTCTAAGGTGTACTTACTCCAAGCTCACATCTTTGTCTATTGGCTTAACTTCCTGTGGTATAAGTGATATGAATTTTTTTTAATTAATAATGGGGAACTGTACGGTTGGCGCTGATGGAACACGTTCTGTTGGCGTAGCCGATTTCGGTTTCCGCGTGAGAATCCCGTGGATGGAATGCGAAAGGTTTTCTTTTTGTGCTCCATTGTAGGGTCAGGTGACGGGGTGGAGAAGAAAACAAAACAAAAAAAACTATTGTTGTTATTTATGTCACAATAGGCTTATTATGCATGCACTCTCTACTGGTCAGACTCAAAATCTTCTTAATACAGTTGGAAAACAGTAAGATCACGGCCGCCATCCCCACTTCTTGTGTTTGCCATGGTAGACCACAAAGCAATCCCAGCATATGCTAGCATCGCCCTCCTCAGCATTCTGCGCCTATACAAGCTTTGCTGACTTTAGGGTTGTGTATGTTAGGTTCGCATCAATTTTACAAGGTTAATCCTAGTTTGGTCATCCAAAAGAACGCAGGGTTTTATTGCGTGACGCACTAATATAGAGAGGGCGTGTAGACGTCAAATTTCGAGGTTAGTTTTTTCTTTTCCATCAATTTTTTCATTAGTAAAACGTTATTATTTGTATTCTACTGTGTTTTTAACTACCGAAAGAGTATCTGAATGATGCTCTCGAATCTACTGACTGAAAATTATCTTTTATTTAGAAAATAATTTGTCAGGACTTCTCATCATCACTTCTTTAGTCCCATGATACCCTCATAGAGTATGCTTTCATATTTGAAGGAGCAAGTGGCTGAAGGAGTTATGTTACAAAAAACTATTTTTGAATAAATTAGGTTTTAATACGGTTGTTGTGCAGTTTGTTTGATTAGTAATATGGTCAAACAGTTGAGTTTTCATGAAACTTTCATTACAAAAAAAAGTAGATTTTCTGAAAAATATGATTTAACCGTTTCATCTACTTGCCCCGTCATCACCAGTGAACGGCAAAATCGTATGGGATATAACTCAGAGCCTCGAATCGTAAACATGATACAGAGACGCACTAACAAGCAAACTGACAGAACTGTGACTCTCCGATTTCGATGAAACTTGGTATATTGGTAGACCATCAAAAAGTAAAGAACACGTATTTTGTTTTAGTGACCCATATTCACCAGGGGTGTAAGGTGCGTCTGAAATTACCCCAAAAAACGCATTTTTCATCATAACTTCAAAGCCGCGCAAGCTATCGGGATGAATTAAAAACCAAAATTTTCTACTTCAAAGGGGCTTTCAAACGGACCATAGACGAATGCTCTTCCCCCCTTTAGTGGGGTAGGGGAAGAAAAATTTCATCTCTTTTTCACCACCCTGGCTGCAATTTTCGCCCTAAACAGGTCATAATTTTTTTCCACAAACTACATTTAAAAATAAAAGTTGCCTTTTTTCCTCGGTTACATATAATAGAGGAAATATTTTTTATAAAGCGCGACCGCGCGCATACATATATTCCGTTATTATACCTCTGCGATTGGTCTTCCGTTTACTATTTATGTGCATTTGGCATCTACCATGAACGATCTATTAGACAGTGAAAAATTCTGCATTTATGAAAAAATGTGTCAAATTGCCTGTCAGTGTCAATCGTAAATGGACAAGTCATTGTCACAAGATTGAAAAGACGTCAAAATGAGCTCATAAGAGTTATCCCAGATGTTTGTGCAAGTGATGGTACCACTGTGTGTCGTTTAATGTATTGACCGAGTCTCTCAATTTTATATTTCGACTTTCATTCAAGTATTGTATCGTAGCTATTAAGTGTTTAATATGGAAAACAATTACCTTAAAAATCTAATAGCGAAATAGAGAATAGATACAGTAAATATGTGTAGAATCATTTGAGGAGGAAGCTCGATGCGAATACTATGACTGCAGACCATTCACTGATTCCTCGATCTTGAAATAATCACCGCGTACATCACGCTCTGCATATGGCTCTGCTGCTGCCGATGTCATCCCATACAATTTTGTCGTTCTCTGTTTATCACTTCTTATCAATATCGCCAAGTCGCCTACTTATTACAACAGATTCTGGCATAATTTCCATTCAATGTGATCTTAATAGAATACCAACATTCCTCAATTTTCTCACTCCTTTTCAGGGCTGCAAGAGATAAACCTACTTTATTATGTTTCAATGGCGCACTATTCTTATTTAATATAGCTACACTTTCCTTCTTTGATGTATGACATACATCGATTTTTGGCGAGGTCATTTAGTAATTCCAATGAAAATATTCTTGTTAAACTTTATGATAGAAAGGTTCAGAAAGCAATTTTTAAAGTATTATGAAGACCAGAAGAAGTCATCTTGAAGAAACAAGCCATATTAGCAAATTACTTTAAAACATCGAAGGACAAGGTACCAGTATCGTCAATGCAACAAGTACAAGCAAGTTTCAATTTCGTCAAAAAGGGATCATAATGGTAAAAGTCGAATCAATCGAAGTCATTTATATTTGAAGGCTAAAAGCTTTGTCGTTAATGACAATGTTAGTCTGGCCTTTTCCAATAAACAATCCATTTACCTCAATTAATTCTTCCTTTTACTTAAACCAGCTATTGATATTGCCCATTTCGTGTTGTATCAGCCGGTATAAGTTCCAGCGAACATCTTGTTCATATACGGTGAAAAGCTTCGTTAAGATAAGAAGTCTTAATTCAAATCGATCTCGCTTATGAAGAGCGCATATGCAGGTAAGTTAGGTCGTAATTGGACCGGCTTATTACGAAAACCTCCATATACGGACACGACTAGCGAGATGCACGAAAGCGTCGACAAGCGCGATGTTAAAAACCGCCTAAAAAGAACCACCTTCGGGGCATTTATCTTAAAAGCCTCCACTTTCAGAGCCGTGTAATTTGTTGAACGGCGTCCTCGGGACCCGAGTTTTATACTTACGACTAATATATGTAAATGGGCGGAGGTACAACCTATGTATGCGGAGAAAGAAGATGGTCGTGTCGTCGCGTTTGTATGTCGTCGAAACAAGGTAGATACTAATATGTGCGGTGTTGTGCTTGGGTGTCGTTAGCCCGTGGTAATTGCCGGGTATCGACCGCTCGAACTGCTACCGAGAAGAGGTTTTCGTGCGGTGGCGTGTCGAAGATTCGTTAAAAAAACGGTACGACGGTCCCCCCGAAAATAACACGATTTAATGTCCGTCTACTACTTACTTGCTTGCTTGGAAACAAATTATCGCCTAAACACACACGAGGGCCTTTACATATGTTGGACATTGTAAGCATGTTCAGCAGCCGAAATGCATACTCAAGTAGGGTTTGCCATAGAAGTACAGTTTCCGATTTATAACTAGATAACATATGAAAGTAAAACAACACTTTTCAAAACGACGAAAAATTTTCAATGGCAGCGAATATAATATAATATATATATAAATAAAAATTACTAATATTTTATTTAGCGTTTTAGCTATTACCTGATTTTTTTTTTGAAATTTTTCTGTTAACAGAAAGTTCTACAAAACACTTATTAGAAATATTTGATTTTGGTACAATTTAGGAAATCGGTTGCCCAAATTGTATCACTCGGTCGCCTAAATTGTTCCAGGGTCCCTTAAATCGTACCGGCTACACCTTTCATTAAAAATTAAGAATAATGATAGGTACTTTAATAAGTCAATGTTTTTATTTAAGAAAATACAAATTCAACATTAAAGAAATAACAAAAAATACATTCTGAAATTACATTATGTAAAATTTTTAAAACTTCAAAAACTTTCTGAGGAGTCTTGTAATAGGAGCGTATTGAGTAAATACCTAAAAGTAAGCATTTCTTAATTACAAAAATCACATATGTATTCCTTCTTGCCAGCAGATATCTCGTGCACCCATTTACCACATCGTTTACAATTGGTCAAATTTAAGAAGGCTGCCTCTTCGCATATATAACAGTACCATTCATCGACATTTACCTCTATAACATCCGAAACTTTTCTTGTCTGCCTATTTGAACATCTCTTCTTGGTCAATATTGTTTCTTCTTGGTTTGAACAGCTTGGCTTTTGGGCATCAAACAATGCTGTTGTTATATTCAAACCTTTGATTGCCTTTTGCGACTTTTCTTTGTTGGCCAATATTGCTCCCTTATATGGGGTGCTTGTTAATATAACTGCTGGCTGAGCGCCTTTTTTTCGCTTCTTTTCAAGCTGCTTTTTTGATTTTGGGAGACGCATAACTTCTTCTACTGACATAATAAGACTCTTTATTTGTACACTTCATAATACTGTTTTATTTTTGTTCATTTGCTTGCATCCCATTATCGGTAAATGTTTCTTTAAGAGCCTCATGTTCGACATTAGGAATATCTTCAATTTCAGCCCGAGCATGATCTTGCTCACTATCATCCAAATCTTTCGCCCCAATTAGATGATCTGCATCAAAAACTTTTCTATCAATCGGCCAAATTCCGCGCTTTTTAAAATCGTTTAGGGCATTTAGCATTCTAGCCGACTTCATATATGCTTCCGTTAACAGCTGTGTGATTTCCGTATTAGGAAAATTAATAAAATTTACAATTTTCTACGGATATATGGTCAAAATTGGGTAATAGGAAATACAGAGCTTAGTATATATTGCCTGAATTTTATATCAGCAAGATACTTTATTAATTAGCGTTAATATATTCTTACCTATTAATGGCCACACTTTCAACTTTACACAGGTTTGAATGTTTGTTATTAGGTACTATTTCATGCTCACTAGATGGTGCACAAAGATCTGCTAGTGTAAAATTAAGCCCTGGTACAATTTAGGAAGTGGTACAATTTCACCGACTTTACCCTAGCTATTTTTGGTTCTAGGTTGCGAAGTATCGCTAGAATGCAAAAGCAACTTCATAACTGTGTATCAAGTAATATTTTTCTCGAAAATTGCCTGGAAATATACTTAAAATTGGAGAAAAGAGGAGAAAACAGTTTGACATTTACGATAAATTAATTTGACGTTTATAGTTTGAAATCTAGAAATACGAACCGAACAGATTATGGTATGCTACACACGCAGAGAAACGTTTACTTGTATCAAGACTGTCCGCCTCAATTCAAGACAGTTGGAGTTTCAATTATCCGCAATACAATAACTAGTTTAAAACAAAAAAAAATATATTTTCTTAGCCTTTTTTTCTCCGCTTAAAAGAAAAATTGTGGCTTTAGAAAACTAGCTTTTATCCGCCGGAGGGAATTTCATATTTATCGGGTGATTACACTGAATACCTTATATGTTTTAGATTGACAGCTGATATTTCCGAAGTAACTATTTAACATAACAGTAAATGCGTATTATTTATATCCACATTACTAATTGCACTTACTGTGTTTAAAACAGTGCTACATATGCGTTCATAATGCAGCAAATTATTCTCATTGGTTGTGATTTTAAAAAGGCTAAGGTAGAGGTTATCTACAGAATAATGTTCAAACAAAATTGAACTTAATGTAGAAGTGCACATGAAAAAAAGTGTCCAGAAACAATAACCAAGATAATGCTAATAAATAGCTCATGGTATTGATGGAATCACTAACGGCAAAAACAATGTGAGAAGAGAAAAGCGCTAACGCTTTTTGCTCCTAATGATGATGATATAACCTTTAACATTTTCAAAAGATACCGTTTAATGTAGTTTTTCTTTTTCTTTGTATTAATATTTACCACGTGTACTAATTTAACTGTAGTCTTTTTAAATATATTATAAACAATAATAATAAAAAGGGATAAATAAACTTAAATATTAACTCATTTATTATTAAACTACATAAAAATAATTCGTATTTAATTAGATTATTAAAGAAATAATTTAATTATTTTGTAACATGCAAATAACTCTTTCATTAATTCATTAATTTGCTCCTAATTTAAATTATTAACTTTAAGTTTTTTTTTCATTATTTTTTAATTTTTCTCTTATTGGATATTCTTGTAGCTGGTCTGATGTGTTTTTTGAACACGAAACCGGTTTCTCAATAGAACTTTGTAAGATCAGAACCATTTTTTTTCATTCCTACCATCCTTCTATTTTTTCTTAAGTTAAAACTAAATGATTTACTTGAAAGAAACATTTTTCTGTCTTGAATTTTCTTGATTTTCTAATCCTAAGAAAATATTTGTTTAATACAAGCAAAATTCTAAGAAAATTATTTTCTTATATTGTACATTTTTATAGTCTTGAAATAAAAATATTTTCTTAAGTCACTTGGGTTTGGTCCCCATAACATATGTAATTGTTATGTCTGATCTGTTGACGAACTCTGTAAATATTTTAGAAATAAGTGTTAAAATATTACGACTCAAGTATTGAATATGAATGAAGTAGGAAGCAAAATGAATTTTTCAAATAATGAAGAGCATTTGCTTCTTAAAATGGTGAAAGCCGTAGAAAGCCCAGTATCGCAACCTATTCCTCAAAAATCAGCAAGACAGCTTATAGTGACATCAAAAATTTCTGAAAAGAATATTAAGAAGGTACCTATTTAAAAATGTGTTACTGGCTTATTTTGAATACAAGATCGTGTAAGTGAAACCTCCAACATGATCAATTTACTCAGTGTTAGAAAGTACATTGATCAGAGAAAATATTAATATAAAAAGATATTTAAAATTGGTGTCTTACTTGAAAAGTAAATACATTGGATATCGAAAAGGAATCTACACTGAGCGGAAAAGGTACGTAAATACAATAAAAGGTACGTTAATATAACAATTTTTTTTATCAAAATTGGTCCAAGTTTATCATTTTAATAAATAACTCTTTATTGTATTGATGAGCACATCGTTTCGTATACCGATTGGGAAAATGCGAAATTAGCTATATCGCTATATCAGCGTACATATACCGATTGGGAAAATGTGAAATTATTATCTAAACTTTACTAATACTTTTCCATATTCTGTGAAAGGGAAATTTCACAAATCGTAGAATTTCTCACATAATGCCGTTGTTGGACACTCTTGAGGATGTGATCGACATCTATAGAAGAGTTACCATTATTACTAGCTACATTTTTCTACAAATATAAGTTCTTTATTGTACCTATTTTTATTCAATGAAAATTTTATCAATCTATTAATTAAGAAGCTTATCGCGGCCCTTTTTGTGTTGTCCACAGTGGTTAGACTCTCTTCATTGTTGGTTCTAATTACTAAACTACCTACAAACGAGAGTTCGTTGTTCACTTCTTCTTCTATTGTAATGGTCTCGAATTTTGAATTACGTATCGCGAGAAACTTTGGAATGGTACCTTTCTTTGTATCAAAACCCGCGAAAATGTCGCCTACGAACCTAACTCAGACTGCAGGAAAATATACGGTGTCCTTTTTCGTACTCATAAATAAGTTGGCTATGAAAGGAGACAGCGGATTACCCATCTGCATTACCTTCTAGTTGTTGCAGTAGTCCTGCACTTTTGATATCATCAATTCGTTGTAAGAATTCGTCCAAATATTCCAAGGTTTCTGGGGTCGGTATGCTGCCGGGGAATAGTGAACAAACATCAAACGATACAGAGATTTCTCTATCTTCTAATTTAATGTTATTTATCCTTATTTACAGTCTAGTGAGTTCTCTAAATCTTGTGTAGTAACTAAATCAGTTAAATTCCTCTTTGCAATGCTGTTATGTCAGAATTACTTCCACTCTCTATCCAATTTTATATTCATTGCAGTCCTCCTTTTGCACATTCAAACCAAAGATTCTCTGCTCCATAGATCCAAGAAAGAATTACTGGATGTTCTTCATCTAATATGAATAGCTTCCATGATAAATGCAGTTAGTTTAAATAAACAATCAGAGAATCAATTTGAACGTTGCAAAAATAGAAAATTTTAATTCAGGAATACGTATTCCTGAATGTTCCTAGCTTTCCCCTAATAACACGTCCTGCAATTTCCGCTAAAAACGGATGGACTTCGCGTCGAATTACTTTCGCCATAATTACGTTCCGCTTTAAAACAAACGAGCGAAACAATTGAATGAGCCAGATTGTAATTTGGCAAATTGAACAGCGCCTATCTTCTCCTTCCACTACACACCGCCGTCGGCAGGCTGGCTGTTCATTGCTCCGCGTGCGAACTTCTCCTGAGCGGCGGAAGGGAGGCAAAGCGGTTAAAGTTGGTAATCTTGCAACATCCCTTTTGCATCTCCTTTATCGCCGCATCGAACTAACGGGGGCGGCTGTGATGTTGTGGCGCGCATTTCGCGGTATATTCTCTCCCCCATTTTGGCCGAAGTGCCTGTCATTTTCACTTAGTTTACGGGTCCGCGACTCAGACCTCATAACTGCAATAAATATCACCTCGAACGGGCGGTGGTGGTGGTGGTGCCAGATGGATGCTGCTACTATTTCTGTTGGTGCAGATGCTCTTCAACGGAATAGAATGTTGTTAGTTGAGATATGACATGAAGATGTAAAAGATTGCTATGCTAGGGAGTTGCATATGGTACAGTATCAATTCAATATACGTATATACTTGTTGTCTTGTCTATTTTGGTTATTTACTGCATGTAATATGGAAGAGTTTTAAGTTTGAAGTCGTTTTATTATATAGTCTTTAAAAAATGTATGGAACATACGAAGGGAGTTTTTTATGTTATCTACCTAGCTATGAAAACAACGAATTAGAGAACTTAAGAACCATTAACACTAACACATTTACTCCAACGTTTTTCTAATAACGATATACCTTAAAAAAAAATCTTTTGGTAATTCTGCAAAATACGACTTTGCAGCGTTTTCCATATCATTATTCGAAAAAAAGTTACGCCCTCTCAAGTGTTTTTTGAGTTTTGGAAAAAGGATAATAGTCACAGGCGGCAAGGTCAGGACTGTAACGTGGATGTTGCAGTTTCTCAGAACCGCATTCAATGACTATTCCTTGAATAGTTCGTGCTTTATGCACCCTGCAGTTGTCGTGCAGAAGCATAGTTTTCCTAGCATAATTGTGGAGTTTTTCAAATTTGCCGACTAACCTTTGGTTTCTGGTATGTAGTGATGTATCCACGTCTCATCTACAGTCACATAACGCTGCAGAAACTCACTCGCATTGCGCTTAAACATGTCCAAACATTGCTTTGAAGTTATCACGCGATTCCGTTTTTGATCAATCGTCAGCAGATAGCCGCCACATACTCAACTTTTCGTGAAATACACGTTCAATTGAGATGTTTACCACATTAGCAATCCCCTAATCATGAACTTTATTGACCATATCATCCGTAGAGACCTCAATGAGAGCCAGCTCCTCATCAAAAACAGATGTTCGGTCACGCTTAAATTCATTAAATCAGTATCTGATGGTAGTCATCCAACTTTTCTTTAATTTTTGCATACGTTTTCCCATCCAAAAAAAGAAATCGAGCTCCCAAAACAACACTACTCAATGCATCCCTCCAAAATTTTGACAGACGTCGACTAAAGAATTTCGACACAAAGCACCATCTGTCTCTATACACGGGTACTTCTTATACAATCCTCGTATGTAGTTGGTCTGTCCTTTTTCTTTAAATATATGTAAATAAATAACCGTGGTTAGTTTGACATTTGGGGTTACTTTGACACATATTGGGGCTATTTCGAGGTTGAGTTTTTGCTTCATACACACATATGTGCAAATTAAACAATCACCTAAGTTTTAATGAAGAAGAAGGATGACTAGTTTAGGATTATATTTATGTTGGCATTGCTACAATTCGTTAAACAATAGCCCAAGCTTTGAAGAATGATTAAATTATAGTTTATGCTGTTATTGCGGCAATTTGTAGTTTGCAGCCTGATTACTGTGAACTATTAGTAATGGTTAGAAAATACATGACGAACATAAGCAGCGGAAGAAATAAAAATTACAGTGAAGGCGATTTACAAAAAGCTATAGAAGAAGTAACAAGTAGAAAGTTATCTCAAAGAGCGGCATCAAAGAAATACAAAATAGAACTACACTATTATATAAAGGCATAATGCTCACCCAGAAAAGCCAGGGCAGCCCAAGGTTGGTAAAATGTATATTCTAAAGGTTGTCTTAGTTTCTATCTTGCAATACTTGACCGGAAGTTTGTGGGCGGATGGGTGAAGCACGCATATTTTGACGTGGTTCGTAACAACGTTTAAATAGATGGATTGCATATGTTCTATATTTCACTACCACTGACGTCATTGCGCACGCTATTTTTAAACTGAAACCACCTTTAGTATAAATGTATTCTACCAACCTTGAGGGCAGCCTACTCTCTGGTGATCTGAAGAAGAAAAATTATTGGCTGATACATTAGGAATTTTTTGTAACTGGAGATTTTTCATGACATACGGGGCATAATGGAAAGTTTGTCACCAAGTAAGATGCTAGAATGGGAAAATAGTTACCTGGCTATGACTTTATAAAAACACTTGCAGCAAAGAATAATCTTTATAATAGATTAGCAACAAATATTAAATTTCAGAGATCATCACTAGGACCTACACAAGTAAAGACATTTTTCTTCAATACTCGCGATGTATTGCAGTTAGTAAATAATGGTCCGTACTTGGCTCAGCGCGTCTATGTACTTTGACATCCATGATCTCTTTTCTTTGCTCTCTTTCTGTCAGAATATAATCTATTATAGATTTTTCCTTTTTCCTTGTTCTTCTCTTGTATACTTGTGACAGTCTTTGTGTTCGACGAATGAGTTCTGGATTATTCACCCATTTTGGATGCAGAATATCAGTCTTTTATCATTATTGTTCTTGGTGTCTTCTCCGTGCCTTTCCATCACTCCCTCTGTTCCTTCTGTTTTGTTACCGATTCTTGCATTGAAATCGCCGAGAATGATAGTTTTGGCTTTTCCAGTTTCGTATACTTCCTGCAGTTTCTCCCAGAATATATCTTTTTCAATAGTTTTATCGTTCTTTCCAGGTGCATAAATTGTCAATGAGGCCAATGAGGCTACTTTAACGCCAAATTGGTAATTTTTTTTCTCAAAATCTCAGCCTGCAACAAACTTTCTTCCATAGTTTTATAGCCCGGAGTCCGTTTGCTTGGACATAGAATGATTGAAAGTATATTAAAATAGCTTCGGTTTACGGTATCGTTATAATTAGAATTGCTCAATTTGCGCTAACACCCAATGGCGGGCGCATAAAAGTTTACACAAAATAAATGGTCAAAAATAAAATATAATACGTCCTCAACCACTTACCGTCTTAAGAGGCTTCCGTGAAATCACAAAGTGAATAATGTTTGTTAAGTATCTGCAACATTAGATATGTTTCCACAGTTGTTTCGGCAAACCGAGTGCTGCGTGAAGAAAAGTGTGGAACAACTTAACAGTTCTGTTGACGCACCTTCACAAATTTGTCTTAATGTGCCCAAATCAGAATCTTTCTCTAAACCACTTTCAAACCTTTCTAGAACATAAACATTTTTTGCGTCTTCAACCGCGCATAGCTGTGCGTGAACATGTTGCACTATTTGCAGAGATTCCAGTAACGACATTTGTAATTTTTCTATTGCCTCCACTAGTCCGAAGTAATTGTTCTGAATAGTTTTTAAAACCGATTTAACCTGACTATCTTGAAATCTCGACTGGCTTTCCTTGATAGCCGCAGTTTCCTTTGGATCGAATTGTAAAACCACGTTCTTAATATACCAAAATATTTATGATCATAAAACGCGGCCTGTAACAATATTCCCCAACGTGTAAGAATAGTATTCGCTATTAAAGCGTCTACCTCAGGATAATATTTTCTAATACTATCTGCCACATGACTAAAAGGATGAATTTTACACGTAGTATGTAACAAGTTAGCACAATGTTTTTTAAGAGAACGGCCTACAGAAAGCATGTTTGCGGCACCATCACTCATAAACGCCAACAGTTGGTTTGTTGAAAGTTCAAACTTTTCCAATGTATTTGACACTAACTTTGAAATTACTTCGGCAGTACATTGTTGTACTTGTCTGGAAGCTAATGGAATTGAAGGTGACGTTTGATGTAGTTCCATTTTACGTACCATTACATTAACCACAGAATGTTTTTTACGATCTGTTGTTTGGTCCACACATACCCACAATTTTTTATCTTTCAACTCCGATTTCATTCTTCTCTCAACATGTTCACGAGCAGATGGCACAATTCTTTGTAATAATGCCCGACTTGGTAATTTACAGTCCGAATATTTATTCCAAAAGAGGACATATGCTTCCTTGTCTAGTAAATTAAACGGTAAATTAGATGCAATAAAGGTAACACATAAATTAAATTTAAGTTTGTCATAGTGTCGTGTGCAATTTTTTTTTGAAGAGTACTGTTTACTATTTACGTGACGTAGACAATCCCTTTTGGACCAACACATTAAAGGGATATTACAAACTACACATTGAATTTTAACGCCATCATAATTTAGGTCAGACATTTCTGCTATAAATTCTGTAACTTTGTCCAACATTGGTCGTTTTCGCGACGTGGGCAACATTTTTAAAACAAATGTAGAACTAAGAAATAGTATTTACGGCAGCGTACATGTATACACAACAGATCTGGTTGAGACTCGCAGTTATACAGAGGGTTGTATCGAACCTCCGCCACTGCCCGTTGGCGCAACTCTAGTTATAATTATTAGGTGCAATTTGAGTAAAGATTAAGGTAGCCTTACTGAGTGCGCCTATTGTGTACTCCTACATAAAGCAACAAGTTACTACATTATATCACGCAAAATATGTAAATAAAACATTCGATAGTGGTATTTAGAACATCTACAAAAACAAAAGCATTGTTGAAGTAAGTAGGTAATTTCGTTGTTTTTTGCGAAATTCCAACCGTGCTCAAGCATCGTCATAAACAATAGGTATTTACTTTAAAGCATTTTTTAACGATCCAAAACAATAAATAACTCTTGAAATACAAAAAAATTAAAACCTACTTAGATTATCGTGTTTGAAGAAACGGATTTATTACGCCTTCCGTTAGTTTTATCGGCAATATTATCTCCGTAACATAATATTCCTGTTATCCGAAGAATTGGCACTAGAATTCCAACGCGAACGAAATAGGTGAGCCGCTATGCGCTTTTATTGAGTGAGTGGCATGTAACCGCAAAAATAAGCCGCTTCGAACGCTTTAAAATCAGTGAAATTGTACGCATTTCTAACGGCATTAATCTACAAACGACGTATTGTTACGCTTAAATACGTATACATGTACTATCACACCTGTTAATTGAGGCATTAACATTGCCAGGAATTTTTTCGATTATAGAAAGGTAAAAGTATATCTATGTTACATGTCTACTACGTTTTGTTTTAACAGCGGAAAAAAGGTCACTCCGATACAGTGGGAATAACAAATTGAATAGACTAAACATGCAGCAACAGTATGTCCGTCTTTTATTACTCGAGGTATATGCTAGATAGCAATTTGATATTTTGGGGATATAATATAATGTTAATTCTGCGTCTTTAGAAAATATATTCCGATATACTGGGTGTTTTATAGAAGAGGTAGCACGGTAAAATCCACTTTTTTAAATAGAATATCTTGTATATTTTTACATGATTAAAGATCCCTAACTGCACTCCATTCGTCCCCAGATCATGAAGTAACCTGTTTTGTGGTTGTCGAATTACAACTGTTTTTGTTGTTCACATATCCCAAAGAGTATGTTCCCACGTCCAAACGCTTTCAAATCTTGTAATAACATTTGTTGTATGAATTGGTTGAGATTAGACGACAATGTCAGTAAATTGTTTTTATCACCGGATGTACAGCGTGGTCATCAGGAAAATATTGGTTTATATTGACCAACGAAACACCCTGTATATTATGACTAGAATCCATATCAGGTTTCCCTATACCTATTTCTAGCGGATTCTACAATAATCTAGAATAATCAAGATTTCAAAGTTGTTAATAAAGTTAATACAGTATTAATACTATGTAAACACAATATAACCTTTATCACATTTGTGACGTTAATAGTTTTCCTACGGGGAGTATTTGATTTATTTTTTGTCCACACACAGTTGCAACGATTTTTTTAGAGTTTTTGAGACATTTTATGCTTTAGAACAAAAAAATTACGTTAAAAACAAAGAAAGAAAAGTAGCTGCAAAATTGTGTTCCATTACCTCTGCTAAAAATTCCTGAAGTTGGCGCTACAGCTGCTGATTTTTTCTATAATTTCGATTTTACTTTTTACCTCATGAAAATTGTTTCAACTACCTGTGGACAAAAAATTAATCAAACACTTCCCGTAGGAAAACTATTAAGATCACATAGGTAGTTTTTTTTTATTTTTATGTTCCACATTTGCATCGCCGAAGTGATTATTTTATTGTTTTATAGTTTGTGACACTGTACAAGCTGTCCTGTATTTTTGTATGACTTATTTATACGACTTATGTTGTTTATTTATGTGTATTGTATGTGTTTATATGTGTTGTACGACTTATATGTACCCATATGTGTACTCATGCCGTGAGGTGTTAACGAATAAAGCACGATTACTACTACATAAAGGTTGTACTATGTATACCTAAAAGATTACCAAGTTAACGGCTAATAAGAAATTAAACAAATGGCAAGTTGTCAAGGTATGAAAAGTATACTGAAGAGCATTCATTTTACATAAAAATGAATTACTCTAAACATGATATGGTAGATATGATTTTCATACTGGGTGGAGCAGAAAGAAATCCTTTTTTGGCTAGTAGAATTTACAGTGAAAAAAGGTATCCAGGCAGGAGACATCCAGAAAAGAGGGTTCATGAACAATTAATTACGAGATTTATTGATATGGGAAATGCCGTTTACAAGAAATGCGAAAGAACAAAAAGAGGAAGAAATCCAGAAAATGAGTTAACGTTGTGTTGGCAGTTACTGAAGATCCAAACACAAGCCAAAGAAATATAAGTAAGAACGCAGATGTAAGTGGACAATCTGCTTTACGAATGCTAAAGAAAAATCGTCTACATCCTTGCCATATTCAGTTACATCAGGAGCTCACTGAACACGATTTCGGAAAACGTTTTCAGTTTTGTAACTGGGACAATGATAAATTACAAGAAAATTTTTATTTTGAATGTATTATTCTCTGACGAAGCAACTTTTCACAACAATGAATCGGTAAATAAGCAAAACTTTCATTATTATTCAGATGGAAATCCTAGAATTTGCGACAAATGGATCAGCAACATCGGTGGAGCGTTAACATTTGGAAAGCATAATCGGCGAGTATGTTGTAGGACCTTATTTTTTTTTAAACAATTTAAATGGAGCTATGTACTTGAAGTTTTTACAAACTGAACTACCACGTTTATTGGTAAATGTCCCTCCTGAAATTCGGGAAGAAATGTGGCTGCAGCATAACGGAGCACCTACACACTATTCTACTGCTGTACGAGATTATCTGAATAACACGTACCCCGAGGGATGGTTTGGAAGGAATGGTCCTGTAAGATGGCCGCCTAGATCTCCGGACCTAACATAACTTGATTTTTATTTATGAGAACGTGTTAAATGCTAACGCTCCAACAACAAGCAGAATACATTAAGCAGAGAATTAATGATTAATGCTTTTCGAGGCATAACATGAAAAAGGCGAGTTCACAGAGTCAATCTTTTTTTGCAACAAGAAGGAAGGCACTTTGAACATTTGGTACCTTAGTTTCTTCTTTCTTTCATTATCATCCCTTTATTTAAAACAGATTTAACCAAAACCTTCATTTACCTAAATATAATAAAATATGACAAAAAAATGTCCTAGCGTCCTGGGTTTAAAGCTGTTTAACGCCTTGCCTCAGAGGTTTCAACTTGTTTCTAGCGTTAAGTCATTTAAGCCTAACATAAAAGCATTCCTGTTACAGACATGCGTATACTCTATTGAGGAATATTTTGAGATTCCTGTGTGTAATTCTGTATTTTTTATCTATGTCATGTAGTTGTAGATCCATTATTATTATTATTATTATAGATGGGAATAGACATATAAAGCAGGTAGGCGAATTCAAGTACCTGATCTGTTTTCTGGACGAGGATGGGATAGGAAGATAAGAAATAAGACAAGGAATCCAAAAAGCAAAGAAGGTAGTGGGTGCGCTAAACTCCATTTGGTGGGACAAAAACATCTCGTCCTGAAACAAGAAAAATATAGGGAGAGCTATGGTTGAAACAATCCTAACGTACGGAAGTGAAGTGTGGACAATGAGAGAGGATGACAAAGGAAGGTTATTGGCCGTTGAGATTGATTACCTTAGAAGGAGCCAGAGTGTCAAGAAGGGAAAGAACTACTAACGAAGAAATCAGAACCAATGCATGCGACGGAAGCAGTTGTAGGCAGGATCGAAGTTAAGGGGTTAAAATGGTTTGGCCACTTACTGAGAATGCCAGAATCGAGACGACCGAAGCAGCTGTTTGTATGGAAACGACCAGGAGCACAAGAAAAGGGAAAACCGCGAAGGTCGTGGTATGATGGGATACGAAAAAGTATGGCAGAAAGGAACCTAGTGGAAGAGTTAGCACAAGATAGAGAGGCATGGAGCCGGAGGCTGGGTAAACAACAACTTGTTGTATGATTGTGTATTGTGGCGTTTAATGTTTTATTGTACATAATTGACTCAATTATATATTGAAATATATTTTTCAGGGGAATTTTTGGGAAAATTTGAAATTTTCTAAATTAATCTAAATTTCTAAATTTCTAAATTCTCGGGATCGGGAGTATTGCTGATGTCATATAAACATGTCATATAAAAATGTTTATAATAACCTCTACAGCAATCTGCCTGCTCTAACCTCTAACCTATTCCTCGTTTAAATTTTACTTTAATGGCACTATCGAACACTTTGAAATCGAGACACTAGTTAACTTAATAAAAGTCTAACCAGAATTGATGAATTTTCTGGCGTCCCTATCTTCCTTTATTTAATCGTGATTCGATTGTTTCATTCCACAGCTAATTTTGGTAAATTAAATGCAAATACAAATTTTCTGATGCATTTCTACGAAAGGAAATTATTTATAGAAATAGCATAAAAGAATGCATGCCGTAACGCTACCAGCTGACTGAAATTGGGTGACTCTATGCTTAAAAGAACCACTGAGAACATAAACATGACAAAATTTACTAACGATTTACTTAATAACATTAGGACAAAGATTTAATTTATGAAATGATGTTGGAAATACCTCTCAATTGACCCTGTTTTCTGTTTTAGATGACTTTTACATTAATTTTGACGATTTACAAGATTAGGAGAATAAACAGAAGAGTGGATTTGTCCGTGTTACTCTACGTTCGTCGTTATCTGGACTTATAGTTATTATACAATGTCCTCACTCCAAGGCCGGTTAGCGTAGGGCGAAATAGTGACTTGGAAAATTACATTTTACCCGCAAGAGGGACTTTTCCGTTACGTTCCGAGATTGACAGCCGATGTTGTTGTAAATATTGAACATTACAATATACAAGGTGTTAAAAAGAACGTTTAAATAGTTAAGGGGCATATATTACGATCAAAAACAAGTAAAAAAGCCCTAATCAACATGGGGCTGCAAAACAACCGTTTTCGAGATAAGTGCATTTGCCTTTTTTGAAAATCAACGAAAGCCACAATTTTCATTATCAGTTTAGTTTTTTTTTTTTGCTTTAGTCATAGAAACCACGACTTTCTCTAAAGTAAAACAATTGTTTTCATAAATTTTATTATCAATCCGCAATGCTATACATACGCTATTTTCCAAGTAAATGCGATTTAATAAAAAAAAAACAACTTTAAGTAAAACATTTTGTTTTCATGTGACATTCATATGACGTTATTAATCAGTTCCCTGTCAATTCATAAGTTGTTTTCTGGTAGTGAATTTATTTTCGACGCAAGAGAAATTAATTTCCGATTTGCAATGCCTTATTCAAATGCTGAAATTGTAGACATGGTTTTCATATCCGAGCAAGAAAGAAATTCTGTCAGTGATTTTCAAGGAAATCTGCTGAACACCAGAATTTTTCTTCTAACATCCTTTTCACTGATGAAGCCGGTTTCACTAAAGATGGGATTTTCAACTGCCACAATAATCACGTTTGGTCGTACGAAAATCCGCATGCTGTTCTTGAATCCAGACATCAAGAGTGTTTCAGTCTGAATATCTGGCTGGGCATTTTAGGAGATCAGTTATTAGGACCGGTTTTTTTGCCACAACGTTTAACAAGCCCTGCATACCTTAACTTTCTGGTAAACGCCTTGCCCGAAGTTTTGGAGGATGTCCCTCTAAATCGGAGATTAAATGTTTGGTTTATGCAAGATGGGGCACCGCCGCATTTTACGCTTGTTGTTAGGGAGCACCTGAACGAAATATTTCATAGGAGATGGATAGGTCGAGGGGGTCCCATTTCATGGGCTGCTAGGTCTCCCGACCTAAATCCCTTAGATTTTTGTATCTGGGGTTACTTGAAAAGTTTAGTGTACGAAACACCAGTAAATGATCTTGCCGAGTTGCAATAGCGAATTGAACAATGTTGTCAAACAATTCAAGCAAAACCGGGCTTTTTGGAAAGGGTGCAGAGTTCCTTCGTAAGAGGATGTACATCCTGTGTTGAAATGGAAGGAGGACATCTCGAACGTCTGCGATTATCGTGTTGTGTAACGCTAAACGCTAAAAAATGCAACAAAAATAAAAAAAACAATTGCACTTATCTCGAAATCGGTTGTTTTGCGGACCCATGTTCATTAGAACTTTTTTACTTGTTTTTGATCGTAATATATGCCCCTTAAGTATTTAAACGTTTTTTTAACACCCTGTATATATTATTACTATTATATTTGATTATTAGGGGAAATGTGCCGAATATCGCACCCATTTTGAAAATCTCTTCTTGCAATGTCAATTTTTACAGAAAATTAAGTTTCTCAGTGCATAAGGATTGACTGTTGAGTTCTCTAAGTGATTATTTAATGGAGCCGTAATTTTCTTAAAAATGTTGGTGTTACAACCAATTAATCCAAACCGTAAAATTTTTACATATTTGAAAACGTGTTCCTAATATCGCCCAGGTGAACAATATTAGAAATAATCGTTTTTATCTTATTAAAAAGGTGAGGATTCAACTAAAAAGAAGATCTATATCAAATGTTTATTGAAACCAAACAGTAATTCATTATAAAAAGAAAATATATAAAACAAAGCATTAAAAAGAAAAATATCATCCATCAGCCTTCTTTACAAAAATCGCAAATAAAAGTTTTGTAATCGTCTGAACCTGAACATAGTTCATGGCACCAGATTCTACATTTAGTGCAGACTATCCATATTTCTCCTGACCGATCGTTTAGATATGTTTCACTACAGTAAGGACATTCACAGTCAATGTCGCTATCTTCTTCATCCGTGGAAATAGTTAAATCTCCAGGAATTTCTTCTTCGCTTGTCTCTGAAGAATAATCAGGTTGTTTTTTTCGTATAATTTTCCTTTTTCCTCTCTTGGTTTTTACTTGTTCTCTCCCAGATTGCCTTTCTTTCTCTGTAAAACACTTTCTAGCGACCTGCTCCTTAGGTGCATTCCCTTTACTCTTTCTGTGGTCTTGCTTGGGATTTGTAGCTTTTTCTAGTTCTTCGGATAAATTGTTTTTATATGGTGAACTAGTCAGTAACGCAGCTGCACTGGCTTTTCGACCTCTTGTGGACACTGAACCTTGCTTGCTTGTTGAAGGCAATGGGCTGATATCAGTTGGCATAACAGAGGAGCTGCTTGAAGTGTTAGATTTACTAGGTGTGCTACTAGAACCAGGTTGTGGCTCATCAGGCTGACTTCTTATTATGTGTGCTCTCTCTTCATTTTCTGGTGGGGAAGTTTCACGATCATATGATGTATTTCCCAGTTCGGAAACAAATTCATGTTGTTCGAAAATGTTGCGATTGCAAGGAAACAATCCACATTTCCTAAAGCCATTGGCAGCTGTTGCAACAGTAGCAGCTCGGCTGTAAGCATCACCTAGGAGCCTTCCTATTTGATAGCAAGTAACAATTCTACCACTGTTTTGTTTTAGCCAAGTTTCTATTGCTTGTATATAAAATGCTTTGAAGGGAAACATAAAAGCCCGATCAAGGGGTTGCATTTTATGGGTGCAGTGTGGCGGCAATGACACTATATGCACTCCATTTTCCCGAGCAATTTCCAACAATTGAAGATTTCTAGTATGGGAATAATGCCCGTCTAAAACTAAGACAACTGGATCATCTTTACTCGATTTTACATGTGCCAGAAATTGCCGCTGGAACCACTGTAAAAAACTTTCCATTTGGATCCAGCCTGATTTGTGACAAACTGCAATTGTTCCATTCGGGGTTCCATCAAGCAGTTCAGCTTCATGTGTACTCTAGGGAAGACTAAAAGTGGAGGAACGTAATGCCCCGTTGCGCTCATGCACGTTACTACAGTGACCAGTGCACCTCTTTCTGCAGAAGACACAGACCCGACCTGGCGTTTTCCCTTTAAAGATAGGACTTTACTTGTTCTGTGTTGTACAACTGTCAGTCCCGTTTCATCACAATTGTACAATTTATTTGGTGAATGCTTTATAATTTCCATCAATGGTTCAAAAATGTCAAAGAAATTATCAACTTTCTCTTTCGTAAATCCTTTTATTCTGCCCATTGACGTGGCTTGTGGTCTGCGAAGACTTAACTGGGAATTTCTTTTCATAAAACCACGGAGCCACTTCCATCCAGCTGCCCGATCTTTCTTAGCGAATGGATGTGGAAGACCATTTTTGTCCGCCAACTCAAATGCCATTTCCTTCAGGTCTCTCGTTCTCAAACCATAAAAACGAGATTCCATGTCTAAACAGTAGGCTACCAAGGCCTTCTCTAATTCATCGCCTAGTGTAGATTTTCGGCCAAGTTTAGTATAAACTAGTTTTTCTATATCTTCCTCTTCACTGTTAACCTTATCTTTAAGGGTTGACTTGGGTACATTGAAATGTTTTGAGGCACGCAGAAGTCCCATTTCTTTAGCTCGCACGCAACGTATTGCTCTGCGCATGTCCTCTGCAGACCACTGTTTCCGTCGTTTTCGTGTTTGTGATGTATTCATCTATAAGAAAGCGAAGTAATGTTGCAATTTTAAATGCTACATCTAAGTGTTCCTAATATCGCACAGTACGGTATTATGACAACATAAGATGGCCGATATTAGGCACACATTGAAATTATGTCATCTTCGCAATTAACTTGAAAATGATAACATGAATATCTGTTTAAACGCTGCTAAACAAACTATGCAAAATATCTAACATTTTAGTGGAAATAAACTTTGATACTACTTACATTTTATGGTGAAATCTTTTGTCAAAATTCTCCTTGCTTAATATTCGCTGGTCCCACCATAACCTATTCTACTACAACAGCTGTAATCTTTAGCCGGCGCTTAAACCTCTTTAGAAGTTGGTTTAGGAGGTGAAGCAACATAAGTTAAATTTGTTACCATTAGATAGCAGCACTTGGTACGGGAAATAATAGAGGGTGCGATATTAGGCGGTGTGCGATATTAGGCACGTTTCCCCTACTTTAAGTTAAATTAGGTACTACATAATATTATATTAATTTCGTCAAGTTTTGCATTACTTTTAATAATACATGCTAATATCTTATTTTTACGTTTGCGTTTCAATAAATGTTGTTATTAATAGATACGCTTTTTCTTTAAATTAATTCACTTGAGATTTATTTTAAAATAGAAGAAAAAGGTGAATTGGAATTTTGATTATTCTGGACTATTGTGGAAACCGCTAAAAGAGAAGCCTAATACAGATTGATGCAGAACGTAATTCTGCATCACTTCCTGTCATAATACGCAGGGTGTTTAACAAAATCAAGAAAAATCATTTTGAAATTAGTAAAGTCAATACCTTCCTGATGAGCACCCTGCACATCTGGTAATAAAAACAATTTATTAACATTATCATCCAATTTCAACCAATCCAGACAATAAATTTTATTACTAAATTTGAAAGCGTTTGGACGTAGGAATACTTTCTTTGGTATATGTGATATTTCAATTTTTTAACAGAAACAGTTAGAACTCGAAAATCACAAAATAGGTTACTTTCATAATCTGGGGATAAATGAAGTGTGGTTATGGATCTTTAATGATGTAAAAATATACAGGCTGTTCTACTTAAAAAAGTGCATTTTACTGTGCCACCTTTATTATAAGATACAGTACATAGGAATACATTTTCTAAAGATGCACAATTAACATTGCATTACATTCCCAAAATATCGAATTGCTATCTAGCATACAACCCGAGTAATAAAAGACAGACTATTGCTACACCCTGTACAATCGATTTAAAAAGAAAGCTAATATATTTCGTTTTTTCAAAAAATAATGGGTAATCGAATCCAACCACATGTTCAATATGTTTTAAAGGTTCTGGTAATTTATGCTTATTTTTATGCAAAATGGGACAGGAAAAAAGTGCCATGTTATTTCTTGTCCCCTGTTATTTATTATTGTTACCCCATTTATTGTTATTAGATCCTACGTGTTTCATATTTTCTTCTTCATTGAGGTTATTGCTGTTCTTGTTATTGTTTCTTTACTTTATTGTACTTCATTGAAATTAATTAGTTATGATAAATTGTTTATACAGTTCATTTGAGATAACACTGGCCATAGATATTTACATAGCAAAACCTTTATGTGATGTTAACTGTTTTCCTACGGGGAGTGTTTAATTTATTTTTTGATGAGGTTTTCAGACATTTTATGCCTTGGAACAAAAAATAACGTTGGAAATTTCAGGTGCAGGTAACCGATTGTAGCATGAGCTCTGCGCTCTTGGTACGCCGTAAATTTCTTATTTCATAAAATGCCTCAAAACCTCATGAAAATCGTTCCAACTATGTGAGGACGAAAAATTAATTCAACACTCCCCCTAAGAAAACCATTGATATCACATAAAGGTTTTACTATGTAAAATACCTACGGGCAGTCTTATCTGAAATGCGCTGTATGTTTCTCATATTTCTCAGTTTCTGGTAGGCAATAGGCGTGTTGCTTTTACGACATGGCTTACTCATGAAACATGAAAAAGATAAAGTTGCAATCTTAACATTCAGTGGATCTGGCAAAAATTACCAGAAAGCCGAATTTAATGGTGGCTGCCCTTGTAGATCTAGTTGACAGAAATATTTGGGAGAACTTTGAACTAAATGTATCAAAATTGAGATGACCTCATGGGAGACAATTAAATGTTTTTTGCTGCAGAGCATAATACATTTGGGAATGGTTGGAATTAGTTTTCTTTTATCCTTCCAAAAACAATTGGATTTCTCCTTTCTCGTTTCTGAGTTCTTCGCCAAGAATCCGTATCCGTTACCAAGAAAAAAAGTCCGCGGGGGCTAGATCTGATGAATATGGTAGGTATATTCATCAGATCTAGCCCCCGCGGACTTCTTTTCTTTCAAAAATTGGAAGTCGCGATAAAACGACGTCGTCAAATCTATCTAGAAAGGTATGACCAAGATTTTGAGAAGCATCCCTAAATAATTCCTCGCATAAACGGGTTTTATGATTCTATACTCATTTAAAAGTTTGTGTAAACAGGATAGAACAAGTTTTTCATTTTTTTCATAGCCAGCAGAAAAGGGACAGTCCTGAAATTCTGCACGAGTGGCCATTATTTTTTTGAAAACTTATCAATTGTTCGAAATGACAAGTGACGTCGTTATTGAAGGTAAGCTAATGTTGAAGAGTCTTTATCTCGCGTATGTCAAGGGCGGGGAACATACATAAACTCACTTATACTTCTGATAAGTTATCTGGTGGAAATTTAATACCAATTTATTACTTAACGTAACTAAATTCACGTAACAGAGATTTTGAGTGGCCACTAAGAAATCCACAACAATAGACACAATGACAGCAAGAGAACAGTGAAAGAAAGTACCCGTCAGGTGATATCTTGAATCTCTGTAAAAGGATAGAAAGAGCTAACAATAGGAACGCCAATTTTAAAAAATGTAAAACCAGTAGACTCAATAGGCACATTTTATGTAGTTGGCAATAGTATCATTTAAATCGATTAGAAGTGTCTAGATTTTAAAGGAGAATACTGTATTTGGGCATAGTATTCTCAATGCAGAAGCGAGCAAATGTAACCGCTAAATTAGTCATAAAGTGAATGATTAAAATTGTCAGCAAAATCCTCAGCGGAGATTGTTTTCAACACAAATGATTCTCCATTGAATTAGCGTGCATGATCTACACATTTAAGTAAGAAAATATCAAATTATTTAGCATATGTACCTTTGAAACTATCTTTATCTTTAATTTATTTTTTATTGGTACGATTTTTGGTTATTAGAAATAATAACATGATACTAACACGCACCTTCACTTCTACCAATCTAAATTTTACATGAGGATTTACCGTCGCTACACAGACTATCGTAAAAATTGTCAAAAAGACTTGCTTTATGAGCTGAGGATACAAATTGCCTTAATATTTGTTGCTAGTCAATGTTATTTCCAATCTTCTTCTAAATCTATTCTAACAGTTATAATTTATTACTTTTACTCGGAATTTTGGATTGTTTGAGAAAACCAGAACACTCTACGCAGTTCGGTTTACGTCCTTAATTTTAAACAGGCCTAAAATCAACCGTCGTATTGTTGAAAATCAATAGTAATTACTAATGTTGCGACCATACATTTGATTTGGTTTTCTATAAGTTGAATACGTAGTTTATTTTTCGAACAATCTATTGGGAAATATATCAAAAACAATCTGTAAAATTACGAAGTACTCTCAAAACCATTTCTCCATTTCTTTAACGCAAGCAATCCCAGCAAATCAGTATGCAAAATATAAAATTCCAGGATTTGGCAACTCCAACATTTCAAATTCGAAAATTCATTTAAACAGAGCATGTTTTTCGAAAAATTTATGTACTGTTAAACCATTTTACTCAATCATTATGTTAGTCAATGTAACATTAATTAAACACTCTCAAATTATTGAAATTCTAAGCATTTTGCCTGGCTTTTTGTACCTATATAAACCATAAAAACCTTTTCATTCCTTACCATCTTATTTTATCTTCAAGTATGAAATAAAATAGTAGAATTTATTTTTATGTTGCAGTATTTTATACTTTAGTTCCATAGGTAACACTATGTATTAAAACACTATACTAACCAATTTCCACAATAACGTGGATTCTCTATTTTAAAAAATTTACTGTGTTTAAATTCGATATCCTCATTGTGAAACACTTCGCTAAAACCCTTACCACAATACGCGTACTAGACGCACGTTTCGATAGCCAAGCTATCATCATCACCAGTAAAATTAAAGTTTAGTTTTACGAGTGAAATATTGTGGTAAGGGTTTTAGTGAAGTATTTCAGTGTTCCAGTGCCACAGAGTTCGAACACTTGATTAATAGTCCCATTGTATTGTGCAAAATTAAAGTAGCGGAATGTAAATTTACCTAATTTCCAGTAAATCTCTCATTCTCTTTGTTGATTTAATAATTTTATAAGAAACACAAAGAATACAATGGATTTTTATGCAAAACTACACAACACATTTTGTGTAATAAAATACTGTACATATAATAAAAATTATTAAGCAAATTTACATTTAATATTCTAAGTAGGTATGCGGCTAACCCATTATATCATGTTTGCTAAAGCTGTCTATCAGTTTCTAGAATACTGTCGTAAAGTTATGTAATATTTTCAAAATTTTATAAACTTAATTTTATTTTTCTTACATTTAGATATTTTTACAGAATAAACGTCTCTCTTACTCTTTCTAATTATGGAGAATAAAAACACATGTAACATACTGTAAAAAAATACTTTGTATATTATGTATTTCTTGAGTAAATTTAAATTCATTATTTACAGTGTAATTGGCTATTTAATAAAATTTCACACGAAGCTTATTTACTAAGAAATACCTGCTAATCTATCTTTTACAACTTGCGACGCAAACGCTGCCGCAGCCGCTGATCTCTGTAACACCGGATCCAATCCCAGCGTCGTCCAAGGAGCGAAAACGGCACCGGGACTTCCACCTCCAAGCGGCCGGTGTGCCGGCACCCTCAGGACACCTTGTCCATAGAATCCCGACGGTACAAATCCAGCCAACGCGCCTCTATGTTGCAGCAAGCTCGACTGATGGTCGTAGAAGCTCGTCGTCACCTCAGACTCAGATTTCTCCTCGAAATTCTTACCCAGCAGGTTTGATATACTGAACGGTAGGATTGTGTTCGTCGAGGGATGCGATTGCGGGACATTTTCTGGACTGGAGCAATGACTTCGCGGGCTTCTCGGTTCACTATCACTGTGAGAAAGTCTACTGTCCGTGTCCAAGACGTTGATTTCGCGCTCATCTTCGGTTAGTTCGTGATCGGACATTTTCTGCACTAAATTTGATTTGTTTCTGTTTCAAAAAAAATCCATAGATTCCACGCACCAATTTTGCAAAGTGAAAAGTTTCTATTCACATGTTTTGTATTTTCTTTTAGGGATTAAATTGGTTTTAAATTAATTAAGTTTTATTTTAATTAATTAGCAATCTAATGTATCTACGTTTAACTAATAAATAGCTCTGTTGGAAATCGGATAAACCGTCGGTTGTTTGTACTGCGCTGCGCGTTCTAAAACCTTTCCCCAAAACTACAGAGCCGGCACGGAATAACGTAAGCTACCCTTCCAATATCGATGTCAGACTAACACTATAGCGCCACGCCGTAGAGGTTGCCATGGCATCGCCAACACACTTAACAATCGTCCAATCATTGGCCAGATTGTTTTTTACGACCACGCCTCCCCCATTTCCCATTGGATTAACTGATTTCAAGTAAATTGAATATCTTTCTGTTAATTTTTTTCTTTTTCTTTGGGGCTCTGCTCCTAAACAGTCGGCGGTTTATTTAGTCGGTCTTCTCCTCGCTGATACACACGAATCCGACGAATGGTGATTCGATTTCGGGTCGGTGGGAGGGGAGGGTGTTTGGCAGAGAGGGGAAGAGAATCGTCGCGCGCCCACCCTTTTTGCTGTTTCTGCACCCCCATGGTTCGTCAGCCGTTTCGTTTCTTCTTCTAGAACGAATTCTGAAACGGATCGCTTTTTAATTATGATAAATAATGTTATTTTCGTTGCTGTTTCGTTTTTGATTTCTGTTTTATTAATTTGCGCTACATTGTATCCGTATTGCATCCATTATTCTTACATTGTTCGGTGTTTTATTCTCTTTTTTCTTAGTTTATGGACATTTTTGTTGTGACCACCTATAACTGTAGTATTTTTACACACGTGTTGTAATTTAACAATAATTTGAAAAGTTACCTACTTGTATATTCTAAATGTACACAGTAATTTAGCATAATAAATATAAAATTTAGAGAGAATATTGCTCCACATTTTTACGCAGTTTTATATTTATTTGCGTACAAATCCAGAATTGTAGAGTGTAATTTGAAACTTTACATCCCAGGATTCATTTATTCAAACAAACAAAAGTACCATCACTCTCATAAAAATCTGGTACAATTCTTATGAGCTCATTTTTTACGTTTTTTCAATCGTGTGACAATCACTTGTCCATTTACAATTGACACTGACAGATAATTTGACATATTTTTTCATAGTTTACAAAGAACATGTTTAAAACGGGTAATGTAATAATAGTACCCCTTGTCCCAGACTTTTATGAAAGCAATGGTACGTGCAAGTTACTTTCAGAGTGGAAATGAGTTCAGTTGCGTCACATTTGTGTAAGTAACTTGCAGAAATTTAATCTAATTGATTTGAAGAGAGGAAAAGTTTGGTGGTATGAAGCAGATAAACTAAACTGTAGTGCACTGAACCACAAACCTGTGGTGATGGTATCGATGAGTGGGCCAGGGCGTTATTATGATCGTAGAGAATTTTTTTCTTTAGTTCAGCGTCGAATAGGTCCAATAAATCAGCATAGTACTCTCTAAATAATCAATTAAGATTACGCCTTGCGAATCCAAAAGAATCGTCGTCCTAACTTTTCCAACTGATCGAATCGTCTTTGCCTTCGTTGGTGCACGAAAAACTGACGTGTAATAATGTATCCATGTATTATCCACATTCACATAACACCGCAGAAACTCACTCGTACTGCGCTTAAACATGTCCTAATATTGGTTTCACGCGATTTCATTTTTTGATCAGTCGTCAGCAGACACGGCACCCATCTCGCCGATAGCTTTCTCATATTCATGTTTTCGTGAAAGATGTTTTGCACACGTTCAATTGCCTGTGCAGGGTAGGGTTGCCCATATTGATCCATTCAGTGGTTTCAGTGAATTCAGTTTTATTTAAAAAAGTAGTTCCTAAGTATTAACTAATTTTATTACAATATAAAAATAATATGAATTTTTTTCTGCTTGTATGCAAATGGTTCAATTTACAAAACCAGTTTTATAGATTGAACCACGTATCCCAAATTGAACTTATACCTCAACCATCATTGAAATGGAAAATAAATTGCAACTGATGTGTTTATTAATTCAGAAACATATTATTCTCTACAATTTTTTCAGATGAATCTTTTCGTTGAAGCCTTTATAGTAAACTGCATTTCTTTGCTACAGTAGAAAAATCGTGTCTATCACATAATGCTTCCAATAAATCGAAGTATTCATAAACACGTTCTTTATTGAAGCATTTTGTCCTATTTATAGAGGTTGATTCTGGTTGGCGGAGGGATAAATTATTGTGCCTCTGAATAAAATTGTAATACAGTAAAACCTCTATTTTCGCTCACCTCTTAAAAGCGGTCACCTCTAAAAACGGCCAGCTTTTCAAATTTACAAAACCAACTATATGGAATACCCGTAATAATGACCCTCCTAATAGCGGGCACCTCCATAAAACGGCCACGGCCACCTCCATGAAAATTTTCTTGCGAAAATACCTGCAGTTTTCCCTCTCATTATCGGTCAATTCCGAAAAACGGTATGCGGCTTACCCACCTTAAAGACATCAAAGATATGCCATGGCGCCTTCCCGTAATTAACGTTTATTCATTCAATTTAATACAGATGGAACGATTGCAAGCAGATTTATTTTATTGCACATAATTTTATATACACGTGTTTCTAAGATTTGGGGGAATTATGTACATAATATGTATGTATGTATGTATGATTGTATGTATTTAATTGTTTGTAACTTTTCGGTCGATTCACTTTACACATTCACATTAGTTTAATAGATTGTGAATTGCTTTATGTTCGACTATGCTTTTGTAACGATCATCATGTCGCTAACAAGAAAACGTTTGTCTCTTAAAGACAAAATTAATATTATTGTGGAAAGTGAAAAGTTCACTATCAGTGCCAGAAAGTTGGCTGAAAAGTTTGGTGTTGGAAGAACACAAGTTATTGGAAGAAGAAGGTTCCAATTTAGAGCAGAAGAGAAAATTTCCCAAAACCGAAGGATCGACGATTGACGAAGTAGTTTACAATTGGTTCTGTAAAGCCAGAAAATCTCCCTATATCTGGACCTTTAATAAAAGAAAAAGGTTTGGAAGTAGCTGAAAAATTAAAACTGACGAGTTTTCAAGCTTCAAATGGATGGCTATAAAAATTTTGTAAAACACGCAATATAGCCTTTAAAACAATTTGTAGCGAGTCGGCTGATGTTGACTTGGACAGTATTGAAGCCTGGAAACCAAAGCTACAAGTAATATTGAAGGACTATTCACCAAAAAATATGTACAATGCTGACGAAACCAGACTTTTTTATCTTGCAATACCCAACAAAACGTTCGCTCTAAAAAAACGATAAATGTGCCGGTAAAAAAACTGCAAAACAAAGATTGACAATTTTATTTTGCGCAAATATGGAAGGTGCAACCCCATTAATCATTGGAAAAAGTAAAAACCCTCGATGCTTTAAAGGATCTCATATCGACAAACTGCCCTTAGAATGGGTATCTAATAAAAAAACTTGGATGACAACAGAGATTATGACTTCCTGGCTAAAAAAAAATGACGAAAAAATGAGAACAGGAAATAGAAAAGTTTTATTATTTCTGGATAACGCCACGTCCCATCCAAAAATGACACTAGAAAATGAGAAGGGATTATCCATGAGTTTAAGATGAGCTATAGAAAATTTCTAATCAGAAGGCTTCTAACATTCACAAACCTCGAAATTTCTTTTGAAGATGCAGAAAAAAGTATTAATTTAATCAGCGCTTTAATTTGGATATCAGCAGCTTGGAGAGACGTTTCGCCAGCTACAATTTCAAAATGTTTTGCAAAAGCAGGATTCTCGGAAAATAACCAGCAAGAAAAGGATTTCGATGTGGAAGATGCAATTCCACCGGCCCAGCTTCTTCCTGTATTACGTGGTGTAAGCCTAGAAAATTATGCATCTATTGATTGCAACGTTTTGATCGAAAATCCCAGTTTTAACGTTCAAGAAATAATCAGTGAATTAATTGATGATTAAAACTGTAATTCAAACAGTGAGACAGATGTGGAAGAATCTGACAAATTACTTCGGACTAGCGGAGGGAATAGAAAAATTACAAAATGTTTCGATGTCGCTAGTGGATTCTGTTCAAATTGTGGATGATGTTCACGCACAGTTATGCGCTGTAGAAGGCGAAACAAATTGGTGGGTAATACGAAAATTTGAAAGTGTTTTAGAGAAAGACTTCGATTTTCTTATATTAAGACAAATTTGTGAAGGTGCGTGTGAAGATGCATTAAGGTGTTTCAAAGATTATTTTAAATATGCCAATATAAAATCGCTAGATGTCGAACGGTCGGTTTCAGCATTAAAAAACATTTATTCCGCACGTCGTACTCACTTAACTGAAACAGCTGTGGAAACATATCTAATGATTCAAATATTTAACAGATGTTACCCAACTTGTGATTTAACGGAAGTGTTTCAGCACGTTTTATAATTTATTTCTTACCTTCTATTTTATGTGTAAACTTTTATGCGCTCGCCACGCCTCTGGCTGTTACCGCATATTTGCCCAGGTTACCTATTACACTCCATTAGTTATATAGGAAATTGATAGTCTACATCAGTTTTGCAGCAGCAAGTAAAAAATTTCTTTGGAACCGCCTCAAGTATTCATATACATAATTTCCCGGTCTTCAACGCATTGCGGTATTAAATATGATATTGTAACACAAAAACTAGTTACTTATCTTCATTCTTTTCAATAAACTTTAACGCAATTTTTTTTCATTAATTAAATCGCCATAGTGGCGATCGATGCGTTCCTGAAATTTCCGTAACGTTAAACACGAGAAATTAATTTTCGCTTTAGCTAATAGGACGGACGGTCGATCTGCTCTTCTCGCCGCGACTTCGCTCACCCTCTTCGCGTCGCCGGTTTTTACTCTAATTCGGCCACACGGCGTTTGCTAAAGAACAGCCCGAGAGACAGTCAGCCATTTTGATTTCTGCCGCCCGGTCTCGAATCGCTGCCCAATTATGCCAGCTCAAAAGCGTGTTACGAACGAATTATGCCTTTGTAATTCAATTTTCCTTAATTCTTTTCTCTGAATAATTAAACAGCTCAGTTTTGATGCTGATGCTGGATAAAAAAAAGAGAGAGATGAATAGAAGTGTCAGTGTTAGTGACGATATTTGTCCTCCTTTATAAATTTTCTCTCTAATTTGGCATATAAATAAAGTCTAGATACGAATTATATTCTTGTTAGATAGAGCTGAAACACCATTCAACAGAAAAGGAAAAGACAAATAATAAACTTACTGGTTGAATCAACTCATACTGCAACTATTTAAACATCTGATACATGCACAAAAAAAGACAGTGTTGGCTCTGTTTTTACACATTCTTAGATGTCAAACTTAGCAAAATAAAGGAAATTACTATTAAATTCTGGTAAACCAATCTATAGAATTGTAGCATTGCAGTTATCGAAAAAGTTAAACTTAACTTAAGCAAAGTAAACACAGCTGCACTACTTACGATGTTCGGACCACGTATTCTAAGCCTTAGGTAACTAGTAAGAAGGTAATCAAAAACAAATGCTACCATTTGACAGATCCGTCTTTAGTTAACATTCAAATAAATTTGACAGTTTATGGCCATTGCTCAGTTAAGTGAGACTATTAGAAGGTAAATTTTCAAAATGTCCAGCATTAAAAATCGTACAGTGATAAAATTTCTCACCTTGGAAGGAAAGTTACCGTTCGAAATCAAAGAGTGAATGGACACGGTTTAAGACTCTGCACCACAGTTAAACATTGGGGCAAAGAATCTCTTGAAGATAATCCACGCAAAGGACGGCCCGTTACTGTAGTGACACCAGAAAACATCAAATTGGTCGAGGAAGTTGCATTGAGTGATCAACGATTAAAAGCTGAGGAGCTGGTGGAACAAACAGAAATTTCAAAAAGTATTGTTTTGCAGATCATTTAATAATCTTGTGTTTTTAATTAATTTTGATTAAATAATTTTGAATTTAAAAAATTGTTTATGCTTTTTAACGGAAAAATAAATATGTGTTAATATGAAGTGTCTAGTTTTAAAACCCACTACACGCAATTTTTTGCTATTATAGGGTTTTGATGGATTCCTTTTGAGTACCATTAGCCGCTTCGTTTGAACACGTTTGCCAGATTCAATATTCACGTCAAGCGCTTTAAAATTGATCTTAAATATTGCACTTAGTTCCTAAACCCACTATAATTTTTGAAATTTAATTTCAAGTTCCATTATAATATAACCAACCAATAGTATTAGCAACAGCTCGTCATCTGACCTACCTCGTGCTTTTAGTGCATTTGCAGTGAATTGTTTTCCATATTGTGTTGGCAGTTCAGATGACTTGTTTCTATAGCAGTTTATATTGTAAACGTGCATTATTTAAGTAATAAGTGTTTATAAAAATGGATAGATGCATTATAGAAACGCCACCAAACTTGTCTCATAAAAGAACACCTCAACCAAGTTTATGACAGAGGAACATTCAGCAAAATGCCAGGTGTCTTTAATATTAATTAATTTTTATTATTCTTATCTTCATTAATTTTATAGATACAGCCCAAAATGTTGGCCAGAGTATCCAAAATGCAAACATGACAAGGGTGCATTAAAATGTAAAACCTTACATATACCTTCAGTCATTTCATTCTTCATTTTACAAAAATAAAACAAAAATTGATCAGAATAATATCTTCATTAAAAGCTGCTCTATCAAAACCTCAAAGAAACTTAAGCAGCATTCTCAAACAAGTAGAATTCTCACATTTAAATATAACGTTCTAAATCGTGAGAAACAGATTATTCCTGTTTGCAGAGATACATTCTTACGAATCCTTTACCTAAAAAAGGACATGGTACAAGGAGTCTTACAAAGATTCTTTAAGACTGATGGACAAATGACAAAAGAGGGACGCGAAGGAGACCGCCGCACGCAAAAAAAAAGTGAAAAAAAAGAACTTTGTTAAAGGATTTATTCAGGCACTCAATGTAAGCGAACCACATTACTAAAGGGGAAAAAGATTACTGAAGGGGAAAAAGTAGAGAAAGACTATATTTGCCACCTGAATTGAATATCAACAAAATGTGGAAACTGTACAGCGAACCAGAAATGAATAACTCAAGTGTAAAACAATGTTTCTTTCGAAATATTTTTAATACATGCTACAATATTGAATTTGGTAGTCTGTGAGTGAGTGAGAACCGATGCTTGCTCTACATGCATGCAATTTTCAGAGAACCTGAAAAAGGAGAAAGATAAACGAGAAAAAGACAAGATAATTACTTATAAAAAATTGCACCAATTAAAAGCCAAAGCATTTTATGAACTATTGCGTGAGAAGAAAGATGGACTGCTAATTATGTCATTTAATTGCCAGAAAAACATGGCTCTCTCAAAGTGGAGTGTATGAACGTATGTGGATGCAGAATTCAGTAATGCGGTAGATACTGAGGAGTTCGGTAGTTCGGTTGTTTATCGGATTCTCATTGAGTGTTTTCGAAAACATGGGACGTAAGCCTGGTGTACCTCTTGCATTGCATGTGAAGAAATATATTTTTCGTTTCCCTGGTTTGGAATTTGCAGGTTCGCACATTCGTTGCAAATTTTGCGGTGAAGGGTTGTTAGGTTGCACGACATTTGAATGTAGAAGTCATATTAAAAGTAAACGTCATGTATTGAATTTAAGAAACAATATTCCGTACTGGCAATTTTTGTATGACTTTATTTTTATGTCGAGCCCGTGCAACATCCCACAACACCTAGTAGATAATGAAAACTTTCGCCTTTTTTGAGATAAATATGTTCCATAATGGAAGCTACCAACAAAAAGACAATTGCGGTACAATTTACCACATGTGAAAAGTACAGTAAAGGACTGTATAAAAGACGAGTTGAGAAATCAAAAAATCTGGCTCACTGTGGACGAAACTACTGATGCTCAGAAACACAGCGTGATTCATATTGTGGGGAGTCCTTTAAAACGTAATGGTCCACGTTTTCTAAAGTTGAATGCCATACTTTAACACCAGAAACGGATAAACGTGAGTACACATCGAAAAAAAAAATTAAAATTTTATCTGTTCACGAACAAGGGCTCGAAGTTTTACTTTGACAATCCGAAACCGATATTAACCTGGCTCTTTTTTCAATAAAATTTATCTATCTCCTCCCTGGTATTTAGCCCACACATTTGTTCGTGATATAAATACCAAAAAAACTATTAACGTCAAAATGAAAAGTTCACACTTAATTAATCTGAATCGAAATTTTGACCTAAATGGTATACGCGCTGAGCGCTTTTTAGCGTTATATCTCCGTCATCCCATTTAGAGACACAAATACGATTTATACATACACCGAGCATATAATGGGGCGTTAGCTTCATTTCGACCATTTGTTTGAAGCGGATTCCATCAAATATTCAACGCGACTACATACAGTCTAATGAATATTCGATAATCAAGTCGACTGAAAACTTTATACATTTGAGTGTGTTGTATTTATAAAATCATTCTCTCTTTCCGACTCGCTCTCTGGCCCGTTGGTTAATGCCCCCGTTAGAAATTTATGCGCGCCACGCCGGCAATATGTTTGTGTATTATTTAGCGATAGAGTTATTAATTAGTTAAAATCTCGGTGTCCGCGTTAATTTTATATACGTCATCTCTGGAGTTAAATTATGATGGTTAATGGAACAGGTAGAAATTTAGGTTAGTTCGTAAGACAATACAATACTGTTTCTGGCCATGTTTCCAGGGTAAAATCTTATAATATATTCACATTAGTCATAAGGAAAGTTCGTTAAATTTTAGGTAGACAGGTGTTTCCAATTGAATCGCATAACCGTACTCTTAGTTCCTTCTAATGACTCTTAATATAATGTAGTTGCTACACATACACGAATGAAAATCTAATATTTTTGGAGGTTTCCATATTAGTTCTTACAAGGTGATATCCCGAACACGAAATTAAAAAAAAAATTGAAACTTTGTGAACAAGTAGTCCACGCCCAAGGATGTTCGAAAGTATTTTATTTATCGGCTTAATCTCGTTTTAAGAGGGTGAAACTACCCCTGAAAGTTTAGTAGATTTTCGGTTTTCTTAAAATAACTCGGCAATGACTGGAACAAATACATCACAACTATATGTCCAAATAACCGTCTCATCGAGCACTCCCACGTATATGAAAATATACGTTATTTTTTTATACCTTCCAAACTTTTTTCTAATTGTATAACGCCTGATGCAAAAGTAGCTGGACATTTGAAAAATTAGCGTAGTAGGCTGTAGAATTTTTTTTGACAAATGAGTCAAACGTCAATATCTTGTACGAACGTTTCTCTTAAACAGAAAACCGTTTATTTGTTAATTGTAAGAATGAAAACTGCTGCTTTTGAAAATTTGCGAAAACGTATTTATTCTGCCCTTGGAAGATGGACCCCGACGGAAGTGGTGAGACACTTTACAAAAGAAAATTTTAACCGGATCACCATATATAACATCATAAAACGTTTTTACGATGGCAAACCTACTATTAACTTGAAAAAAAAAGGCAGAGCGAAAAAGCTAAGTAAGGGTAAAGTTACAAAAATGATGGAATTGATGGAAAACAAGATGGGAATATCGCAACGACAAATGGCGGCAAAATTTAAAGTGGGAAGAAGGTTTAAAATATTATAAAAGACAAAAAGCACCAAAATATACGGATAAGCAAATGGAAATTATTCCGGTTCGATGTAGGAAGATGAGGACCACTCTAAAAGTTGCACAAAAATGGTAACACTAACATCGCTGGAAATGCTGGATTTTACACAAAAAATAAAAACTCTGCTCCTGACGAAGTGACATTCGCAGGTAAAGCAAAATTTGAGCCAAAAATTTTAGTTTGGATTGCTATTTCAAAAGCCGGTGTTTCAAGTCCTCTCATAAGAAGTGTGCGTGATTCAACAATAAATACTGAAGTGTATAGGACAAAATGGCTACCAAAACTGAAGCGATTTATTGAAAGATTTCACCAAGGAGATGATATTCTCTTTTGGCCAGACTTAGCGAGTTCGCATTATGCGAGAACTGTTACCACATGGTTAACAGAAAATAACATCGCTTTCGTCCCTAAAGAAATGAATCCTCCCAATATTCCAAAGGCACGTCCTATCGAAGATTTTTAGGCAGAACTTAGTCGACACGTTTATGGAAAGGGTTGGACCGCAGAAAATGAGAATCTGTTAACACGTAGAATTAGCAATAAGCTCAAGCAAATTAGTCCAGATTACATCCAAGCCATGTTTCAAAAGGTTCCATCGAAACTGAGAAAAATTGAAGAAAGTGGACCTTTTCCCATTTTAACCTAATGATAATTTTAAACAAAAGTTCTAGTTTTAAGATTAAACCATAGCATATTTTCTAATAGTTTTTGATTAAAGAATAAAAACTGTTAAAAGATGTCCAACTACTTTTACATCGCCCCTTAAAAGCTGTTTATTCCTGACATTACAAGCTTCAATAGTGTAGGTAGTCCCACGCCCAAAAACGAATCTCGACTTTAGCTTTATCATTTAGTTTGTCTAGACACAGTTAAAAGGACCTCAATGCATAGGAAAATCCTCAATTCCTGTATTATTCATTAAACTATTTGTTGGTAGAAGTGAAAACTGAATTAAGAAAATACGAAAGAGATTTCTTCAAAACATGGTTAAGATATTCACCATACCCATACCGGATACAGTATCCATTATTACGGAGTTCCTCATCTCCAATAATCGACCTTATGATCTGGCTGACTTAGTTGATGCTTGTCTTTCTTCCACCTACCTCGTATTTCCAGTTTCATGGTAAATACTCAAGTAAGCCTCAGGCGTAGCTATGGACATCTTAAGCCAAAGTATTGGTACAGGTACGTTGATGACACCTTTGTCATCTGGCCTCATGGACACAAATTTTTAAACAATTTCCTAATGTTTATGAATTCCCAACATGATTGTGTACGCTTCGCCATGGAGGTCGAATCGGACGGTTACCTTTCTTTCCCAGATATTCTCGTACACCACCGGCATCCTGACGGTGCGCTGGGACATTCTGTTTACCGAAAATCCACGCACACGGATAGATATCTCAATGGCCTGTCACACCATCATCCAGACCGAAAACGCGGTGTTATCAATTCTCTTATCCAAAGAGCCATTTCCATATCTGTACCCAATTCGCTTCCTCAAGAACACACTGAATCTTTGATCCACATCACTGAAACCCTGATCCGCAATAATTATTCTAGGAAAAACATTCAAGCTACCATTAACCGCTTCACCAACCCTTCTCCACAGCAACTCCTCTCATCTAACCCTAATTTCGGTAAGCAAGCGTATCTACCCTACATTCACGGTGTCACCGATCGCATCAGTAAGATTCTCTTGAGGAACAATATAAAAACCATCTTGAAACCCAATTTCAAACCCTCAGACTACTTTCCCATCAAAGATCGCAATCATCTGGCTCTTGGTGTCTACCAAATTCCATGTTCGTGCGGTAATGTATACATGGGTGAAAAGCGATCGGTCAGCACGTGCATTACTGAGCACGAGCGTTGTACGAGGTTGTTGGGCATATCCGGATCCGCACTGGCTGAGCATAGCCTGGTAACTGGCCACCAAATCCAATTTAACTCCACCCGCATCTTGTCTCGCAAACCTCACTATTATAAATAATGATATCGAGGACTGTGGGGTAGTCCGGCAAACAACACGAGGTATCGGCACACTCCTCGCCACACAAAATATTAATTAAATTAATCCGGAACAGCTATTTCGAGAGCTCCTGGGCAACCTAATTATCAACCGAATGACCGAATGAATCAGGTTTGTTCGATCAACAGCTGTTCTGGATTAATTTCATTAATATTTTGTGTGGTGAAGAGTGTGCCTATAATTCGTGTTGTTTGCTTCACTATTATAGTAGAAAAATCCGCGAATCAATAAAGATCTTCAATCATCCCAACAATTTACATACACTTCTTACTCCTTATATCACACGTGGGAATCCCAACTGACTAAACCTCCCAGCATCTGCCACGCTTCATTGATCCATTTTTCCGCTCCATTGACTCGAAACAAGCCCTATATAAATCCCTTCCGAATTAATAGTCCCCAGTCAGTGTGCAGTAACAGCTTTGAAAATGTCCCATAAGATTGAGGACGAAACGTCGGCAGAAGCTACAACAACGACGCGGTTCCGACAGCAAGAGTATAGCATAGTTAAAATAATTGTAAATCATATTTTGTAACTGTGCTCAAGTAATTGCTAACATATATACTTTTATGGAGTAGTTTCATTTTTAATACCTAGCAGAATATCCCCAAAATCAAAGAGCCCATCATTCCCAACATGGATCCCAACAAAAATTTCAACAACACGTGGAAAGCCACTTCCTTACCAGCATTACTTACTTCAAAACCGAGATATCATGTGAATAATTCAAATTGACGGCGGTGACCCATCGAAAACTGGAGAACCTCGTCACCAGCTTCCGCCGCGGTTTCCTCCGATTCAAATATTTACACCATCTGAAACCCCTTTTTTGGTGTGCTTCCATTTTAATAATTAGCGGTACGCTCCTACGACATTTGATGCTTCTAGACAACTTTATAATATGTAGGCATATTGGCGGCCTCTATACAGCTATAGAATATATAGCGTTGAACCGATGCCGTTTAAAACTTTCTCCATTATTAATTCGACCCTTTTTAACTCCAATTAAGTCGGCAGAAACGGCAGACGTATTGGTGATTAGCCGGCTGAATTATTAACCGAATTCGCTCCCTTAATTCAAACGAACCCCCTTGTCTCTGCTGTACGGTCTCGAAGGGGCTTATGTTCCTCTCTATTCCCAGCAAATACGTCTATTTCCGAAAATCGCTTTTGACAGAACGAAGACATTTAACAGCGTCGAAAACGCGCTTCATGACAACCGCGTAACCTTTGTTAATTAGTCTAACGTCAAGACGTCACTCTTCTGGATAAAGTCGAACGCTAAAAGAAGAAGAAATACGACGATCGCTGAAAAGAAAAGTTTATAGTAGATTTAATGTCTAACTGCAATGCAAATTTAAAACAGAAAAGGAGAATTCAGCATGTATTGCTTCATATATTCATATATCAATCAATAGCTCAATCATTATATGGCATAAATAAATAATGGCCTATAATAACAGAACTTCGTTGCTTGATTTATTAAACAGCCTTGACATGGATTACTACTACAATATTAACTAACTAAATTTTTTAAAGAGATATGTGTGTGTATGTATATAAACTGGGAAAGATGAACGTAAAATTCATTTAGTTATTGCAATAATCATCTGCGGAATGATGATATTTCGTACCTGAAAAACATGTGAAGTATGAATTTTCGTCCCTGAAATACCTAAAAATATTTCATGTATCCCTATAATCTAAACCAATTTTGTAATTTTCAGTGGTAGAATTATAATATAAACTGCAAAATGCATGACTAGTATGAAAATTCAATAAACACTTTCATGAATTTCGCTCCACTATCTTTATAGGAATGACTGTACTATAGGAATAGTATACACGTTGGTCCAGGTTTCACCGGGGTGCGAGAACTGTACGTAGCGCGATCCGGCATACTTGCATTTATCCCCGCCCGCCAGTCTCGCCGCGCGCAAATACCGTAGCTATTAGCTATGCGCTCGCAAGGTTCTAACAAGTAATCGTGGAGGAGAGAGAAGTGAGGGTTTGTTCGTTGGTTGAAATGGGCGAGCCTTCCTCTAGTCGGCAAATTACAGACGAACTCAGTGTTAATAGAAGTACTGTGAAAAGTATTTTGAAACGCAACAAGTACAAAAGTCAAGCAAGTTCAAAATTGCCAGGAGATTTTTTCTTCTTAATAAAGTAACATTGTTAGAATTTCAATTTATTTTGTGTGATTATCAAAGTTATTTTTATTTAGTTTAATTTTATAAGAAACGTTGTTTATTTTCCTACTTAGAATTACTTTTTCTAGCATTTCTAAGATAATCTGAGAATACAGAAAAATTATGCAGTAATTCTGTATTAACACATTTTGTCGGAAGGCGTTGAATTATAATTAAAGCGTAACAAACGGCTGCACCGGCATGCGGCATTGCGATACAATTTACATGTGCAAAGTACAGTAAAAGACTATAAAAGAAGCGTTGAGAAATCAGAAAATCTGGCTCGCTGTTGACGAAACTACTGAAGCTCAGAAACACAGCGTGATTCATATTGTGGCACGTCCTTTAAAACGTAATGGTGCAGCAGCTTCCTTGTTGTTAGCCAGTAAAAGGATTGAAAGAACTGATGCTGAAACCGTTGTAAACATAATAAAAAATATGTTAAGAGAATTTTGTATCGTAGGAGCCCAAATCACCATGTTAGTTTCTGACGGAGCCGCAACAATGCTGAAAGCTGGTGGCATGTTAAAAGTATGCTTTCCAACTCTCCCTGCTTCCCAAGTGAAAGATGTAATTTCAAACTTAATTCTTCTAATTCTCAAGCGGTTCGCGAGAGTCAACAATTTTTTTCGATTCGAACGTTCAGAAAGAAATAGATTACATTTCCATAAACTATTCTGTAGTGACACAAACTATTTCACAGTTAGAAAATACTCATTTATCTATACAAGGCTCGTTAAATAACATCAACAATTTAGCAGCCGCTCTAGAAAGCTTGACGGATCCTATAGGACTCGATATCGCGCAAAAATTTCGTGCAGTTTTAAATAGAAATCCGGATTTAGAAAAGGTTCGATCTATATCTGGAATGCAAAACAGCACAGAAGAGATACAAGAGTATTTGAATTTCGCAAATCTTACTTCATTAGATGCTGAACGATCATTTGCAAAGTATACGAGAACGTTTTCAGACCGTCGTCGAGGCCTGACCGAATCGACAATGGAAGCATTGCTTATGTTGCAGTACTGCGCGGCGTACCATGGCAGTCACACATTACCGCAGTTCCACTAGTTTCTCGAACATTATAAATAGTACACGCACACCGATCAACCGACAATAACCGAACGTCCACTCGATTCCTTGTACATACATAGTAAACATAGCTCCTTTCACGGCGCCTCTGCGGGTACAACCGTTTGTCACGCTTTAGTTATAATATTACGTGCGTATTTATAGTATGCATGCGTACCGCTGCTCGCTTTATGATATACTACGACTGGAAAGGATCTCAGTGAGACTCCAATACGCTGTTGCCATTCACAGAAGCAATCCCCCGTTCGTATCTAGACCAACGCGCAAAGGTAGACACAGCATTAATTAGAAAATAATAGATTGTTACTTTTTATTGACGTATCGATGACCACTTCGGTCATGTGTGACTGCCATGGTACGCCGCGTAGTACTGCAATATAAGCAATGCTTCCATTATCGATTAGGTCAGGCCGATCCATGTTCCCCATCGCGTCAATACAGGCTGAGGTGGTAACGGAGTTGATATTAAATCATTCACCCTAGGATACTTGCTTCGAATTGTTTCTGCTACGAGATGACATGCATGTATGAGGCATGTTATGTGAAGAAGAGTCGGAAAGCATACTTTTAACATCCTACCAGCTTTCAGCATTGTTGCGGCTCCGTCAGAAACTAACATATTTATTATTTATTAATATATTATATATTTACAACGGTGTCGGCATCAGTTCTTTCAATCCTTTTACTAGCTAACAACAAGGAAGCTGCTGGACCATTACGTTTTAACGGACGCGCCACAATATGAATCACGCTGTGTTTCTGAGCATCAGTAGTTTCGTCCACAGTGAGCCAGATTTTTTGATTTCTCAACTCGTCTTTTAAACATTCCTTTACTTGCCTTTTTGTTGGTAGCTTCCATGACGGAACATATTTATCCCAAAAAAGACGAAAGTTTTCATTATCTACTATGTGTTGTGGGATGTTGCACGGGCTCAACATAAAAATAAAGTCATACAAAAATTGCCAGTACGGAATATTGTTTCTTAAATTCAATACATGACGTTTACTTTTAATATGACTTCTACATTCAAATGTCGTGCGACCTAGCAACCTTATACCGCAAAATTTGCAACGAATGTGCGAACCTGTAAATTCCAAACTAGGGAAACGCCAAATATATTTCTTCAGATGCGATGCAAGAGGTACATCAGGTTACGTCCCATGTTTTCGAAAACACACAATGAGAATTCGATAAATAACCGAACGGCCAAACTCCTCAATGTCTACCGCATTACTGAACTCCGCATCCACATACGTATAGTCGTCTCTGCGGGTGCAACCGTTTGTCACGCTTTAGTTATCGTCCTAAATCCCCTCTCGGCGCTTCTGTCGTAGCACGCGTTTGTCGAACCTTAGTTATAACAACACACATGTAAACATGAGTTCTATGTAAAAGCTCCATTAAATACAATAAATACAAACACGCGAGAACCACAGCACGCTTCGATCCATCATCGACCGAAATAGGGCAAGTGACATTTTTCCTTCTTTTATAATTCCTCTATTAGTATATTTTCAATTTGTGTGAGTATTTCTTACAAAATGTCACTGTACTTTCAACGCGAAGTTAATTCTATTTCAAAATTATTTAGACAAAACTAAACAAATATTAGTCAGATGCAGATGTAAATGAAAAATCATGTTGGATATATGAAATCCAGATACGATTAGACAAAATTGAATCGCTATTCCAAGAATTTGATGAAATACAATATGAAATTGAATCGAAACATGACAATTATGATGAACAGTTAAAAGAGAAGGAAAATTTCGAAACTAGTTTTTATAAATACGTAACAATGGCAAAACAAATTGTGGCAAATAAAATGTTTGGAAATAATTCAACTACATCTCACAATTAGGTTCGCTCAAATCTCATAACTCTGAACAGTTAAAAAATAACACTAAATTACCACAAAAATTTCATTGCCAAAGTTTGATGGGTATTATGAGAAATGGTTAGAATTTCGTGACACATTTCCATCACTTATTCATTGTAACCAAGCTATAGGGGATGTTCAGAAGTGTCATTACTTACGCACATCATTAGAGGGTAGTGCTGGTCAGGTAATACATTCAATAGAATTTTCGGCAGAAAATTACAATATTGCGCGGGGATTATTATGTCAAAGGTTCGATAACAAAACAGTACTTGTACACATTCACGAGAAAGCATTTCATTATTTCCTTATATTATACATTTCGATAGTCTGAAAAATAGAAATATTTTCTTGAATAGTGTCTTGATGCAAGAAACCATTTCTCTGCTCTTTCTCGTGTATACTATAAAATAGTTTCCCTTTGAACATGTTGCTATAAATCAAAGAGGAGAGGGTTGGACCCATATTACACCTTCGTAGCATTACTGTCGATTTGTGGTTATTTTTATTTATTATATAATAATAATAATAATAATAGGTTTATTGTCCAACAGCATAGGCCAAATTAAGGACAAAGAAAAAACGTAACAAACAATGTATGATCATAAATGTCAAATTCTAAATTCTACACCCAACCCGATTACATCTATTTCTTTGACAAATAAGCATCACATAGCTCTCGTACACTAGAATTAAAAATATCACAATCCATACAAATGTAATTGTAGCACCTACACATGAAACCAACGGGAGACCTAAGCGCTAAATTTGTTCTAGCAATTGGAATTTGGAATGTCGAGATATGACGAGCTGACGAACGCGGAACTAAAAAGTTTAGACTGTACAAAACATCTGAACATCGGATTCTGGCATGTATTACCCCATGCAATACCCGTAATGCGAAGAGTGACCGCCTGCACTGCAAAGAGATCACATTAAACCTATCAAGATAATAGTCTTGCGGTAGACCTCTAGGTGGATACACACCATCCGACCTAAAAGCCAGATACTTGAGCAGCTTGCGCTGAACGTTCTCTATAGCTAATGTATGTACCTTATATACTGGGTTCCAAATAATGCTTCCGTACTCGAGTTTTGAACGTACCCATGTGTTATATAACGTGATAAATGTTGTGAGATCGTATAACTTACTGCATGCTCGTAAAATAAAACCCAACATTCTATTAGCACTAGATATGATTTTGAATAGGTGTTCGCGAAATGATAAACCACAATCAAATACTATGCCCAAATCCCTCACAGTTTGACAGCGCTGAAGGGTGGTATCATCCACAAGATATCCATACGTAAATGGGGATAGTTTACGTGTAAATGAAATCGCATTACATTTAGATATATTTAAATCTAATTTATTTGCAACACTCCATTCATAGATATTATCCACATTTCTTTGTAGCATCTCGCAATCCGCAATCGATGATATGTTTGCGAATAGCTTAAGATCGTCGGCGAACAATAATATTCCACAGTTCACGCAACTCACAATGTCGTTGATATACGCTAAGAAAAGTAGTGGTCCCAAATTCGACCCTTGCGGGACCCCTGAAGTTACCATATACGTATTAGATGCAAATCCACTATACGATACAAAGAAACATCTGTCCGATAAATATGAGCGTAAAAACGTCAACAGTCCAAAACTCAACCCGAGAACATCCAACTTCTGCAATAATATACAATGATCCAGACGGTCAAAAGCTTTCGAAAAATCCGTATAGATCACATCCACTTGACCACGCTTATCTACAAGAGGCACAATATACTCCATAAAACTCATTAAGTTAGTAATCGTAGAGCGGCCACCAATAAACCCATGTTGTAAATCGGTTATGGAGGGTAAAATTTTTGCATGGATGTGTTTGTAAATAATGCGCTCAAATACCTTCGAAAAATTCGGGAGTAAAGAAATCGGTCTATAATTTCGAATGTCAGACAAATTCCCCGACTTCAAAACAGGACATACACGAGATAACTTCCAGGTGTTAGGGTAAGTACAAGTACGTAACGCGAGATTGAATAAAAATGCAAGTCGTTTGGCAAAGACGTTACAACAGTCTTTAACGAGAAAGCTAGGTATCTGGTCATGACCTGCTGTAAATTTGTTTTTCAGCTTTTCACAGCTTTTATTACATCTTCCTCAGTAACTTTTATAGTGTAATTTAGCTGAAAATCATTCACGCAATTATATTTTACTACAATAGATTCAGTTGAATTGAATTGAAAAAAGTTCAAAGTTCCGATAACTTGGTTTCATAAAATATTTTGCTTTCACATTGAATTTATTTTAAAGACACGTATTACATTTAAATAAAATATTCATTTTTTGAACAGTCATATTAGATTTAGAAAACTATGAAATAAAATATATTTCCAATATTATTGTATCTCATGCATAATTTTTAAAATTTAGCCTGCTACATTTTTTTGATGACATTCTGAGCTAATCCATTTTTACTTGCCAAATATTGACCTTCATTAGCAATAACTTAATAAAATAAATAAGTCAATGGAAAAAGCTGAAAGTCTGATAAAAAAATTAATTAAGAGTTAGTATATATCTACGGTTGATAGCTCGACTTGAAAAAAAAAATTATGACGTCATTTCCTCCGTTTCCCCGTTTTTTTTTTTTTATCCGGACTCTTTACGTTGCAAAAATAAAACCAATTTCCTCTACCGGAAGATTTTTATTGCCTAATCTCTCATACTGCTGACTTTACGTTCGCCGAGACCGCCCCCCGAAAAACAACAATACGCCGCTACGGCCACAACAAAAAAAAACTAAATATTTCACGCGCAACAACGCCAATAAAACAAGCAAAATGAAGAACGTAACGAAAAAATCGCCATTCCTTCATTTGGACGCTTTAGTATTTTATAATCAGCGCACCTCGACGTACGAAATAAACTGCGAATAAGCGAATGAGCGTCGCGTAATAACGAAAATAAATAAGTGGAAGTAATAAAAAGCGCGAGAGAGAAAACGGAGACCTATCGGAGGTCTGAATACACACAGCCATCCATAAGTTTAGTTTAGTTCAGTTTTTAAAATTCCTCTTGGCTATTTATTTCTTTTATTGCTAAAGTTTATTGAAATTTTACCAAGCAGTTATGGTTTCAGTTTTCATCCGAGAGAAAAGCAATTACAAACCAGTTAACGAACCTGCATGGATGAAGTCGGGCAGCGTGTGAAAGAACCATTCGAACACTTACAATTAGTCGATGAAGTTGATTTGTTAAATTTAATTTTACTTATCTAGAAAGTTTGTAAATTTATCTAGAAAGTATTTGAATGAATAAGAATTTAGTAACAGTTGTTTCACTGATTTAAAAAGTATGTAATTTTTAACCAATGACTACTATGGAGAAAATAGTTTAATGAAGACGTTCGAAAAAACACAAAGAAAAACCCAAGGCATGATTAAAAATCATTGAGAGAGAGCCTGGTGGAGAAAACATATGAAAAGCTAATAAAAGGGAAGAAATGGAAGTATCAGGAGGAAATACTAATCAATATTCAAGAATACTTCAAAAATATAAAAGTCAGCCAGTGTATACACACACAGAGAAACGTTTGCTTGTATCAAGACTGTCCGCCTCAATTCAAGACAATTACTGTTTCAATTATCCACAACACAATTACTGTTTTAAATCAAAAGAAACACTTTCTTAGGTTTTTTTCTCCGCTTAATATATACTTGTAATGAAATAATTGTATTTGTTTGTTTAAGACATTTGTTAACTTGATTCAAGAAACTCTTGCAGGAAATTTGAAGAAAGCAACTCTTAATATAAGTAAATGGCCGTTATAACACAAAACAATATTTTCTTAAGGATAGTAAATAATTTTCTTAATTCCAGAAAGCGTTTAGGTATTGTTCTTGAATCAATACCAAAACAGTTCACTAAAACCCTTACCACAATACTTTACTCGTACTGGATGCACGTTTCGATAGCCAATCTATCATCAGCAATAAAACTGAATTGCAATTCAGTTTGCGTCCAGTACAAATCAAGTATTGTGGCAAGGGCTTTAGTGAACTGTTTCAGTGTTCCAGTGCCACAGATTTCAAGTACTTGATTAACATAAATCAATAGTTTCATTTCAACTTAATGTACAGGGTGGGACAATACTTCCGTTATGATTTCAACAACGTGCGTTTATTATTGAAGCTATTCTGACAAACGGGAATTCAGCGGTGAACGCGCAACGTACATTTCGAACAAAATGTATATTTAGCCCCCGCGGCTCCCGTTCCTTCAAGACCAACAATCTTGAAGTGGATTCGAAATTTTAGAGCCACAAGTTTCGCAACTCACGGTCAGGGGCGGGGGAGTGGTCGACCACGCAGTGCTTGTACCCCTGTTGCGAGAATAAGACGTGCCATCCTCCGATCTCCACGGACGTCAGCCCCCAAGCACGCTGTTGCACTGGGCATGTCAAGTCACTCTGTCACACTGTACGCCTTATTTTGCACGAACAGATTCATTTTTACCCATACAAAATGGTGATCGTGCAGGAACTCTTAACGAGGGACCTGGAAAACCGTGTAAACATTTGTCGGCAGCTTCTTAACGACATTCCACCTACCGATTTTGTCTTGTTCAGCGACGAGGCTCATTTCCACCTCTGCGGCACTGTAAATCGCCAAAACTTTCGGTATTGGAGTGACACAAACCCAAGGGAGTTGCACGAAAGGCCACTACGCAGCCCTAAGGTAACCACATGGTGTGCGATAAGCATGGAATTGGTCGGTACATTGATACCCTTCCAATGTTTGGTTCCAACTAGACGGAACGATAGTTCACACAGCCCGCCGTTCGATGGAGGTTTTGAGGCAAATGTTTCCTGGGAAGCTCATTTCAATGACGGGTGATGTTCAATGACCGACTCGATCACCAGATCTAACCCCTTGTGACTTCTTCCTCTGGGGTTATCTCAAGACTGAAGTCTACAAACACAGGCCCCGAACTTTGATGGCATTGAAGGCGGCCATTTGCCAAGAGATCCAGCTCATACGGTTCAACGTCTTACAACGGATGACGGAAAACTACCGACTTAGACTTCAGAATTGCATTGACAATGGTGGTCGTCATTTATCCGATGTTTTGTTCAAAACCTCTTAATGTTAAACTTCAAGGTTCATAGAATAAGTGAATATCAATTTTTTTATATTTTATTTTATCTTACTTTCGATTGTTTTGGCCTCCCTGAAATCATAATGGAAGTATTGCCCCACTCTGTAGAAGTATACATGAAAAAGGTGCCTAGCAATAATAACCAAGATAATGCTAATATAAATAACTCATGGTATTGATGGAATCGCTCCCGGCAGAAACAATGTGAGAACAGAAAAGCACTAACGTTTTTTGCTCCACATTGCTGTTCATCTATCAGTTTATGCCACTAATCTTCAAAAACAACACTGAAATATTTCCTGCCGCTATCTACTTGCAAGAGATACAGTCATGACATCCTAGATAATAGCGACAGAAACCGGAATACAGATTCCGTACTTACCCATACAATGATATCACCTTTGACGTACAAAGTTTCATAAACATTTTCAAAAGACACTTGATAATGTAATATTTTTTCGTTTTATTGCTATTTGCCACTTGTACTAATTTAACTATATATTTTTTTAGTATATACTCCCTCCGTCCGAAAATATGGTATACATTTGACATTTTTTTGAAAATTAATGAGACATTAGTAAAGAATTATAATTAGATATACTTAGTTGAAAATTCTGATGCTAGGCAAACAACTAATACATAGTTGGCCGCTGTCCGATTTTGTTTGTGTCAAAAACGTCAATAGAGTTAAAACGTCATTTCATGAAAATTAATTTTACACACGCCACACAAAATGGCAGATATTGTTATAAATAATGAAGTAAGCTTGTTGAAAAGGAATTCCAAGTTCAAGCAATCAACCGGTGAGCAACGTCATGGTATATTACAAAAATTGTTGCAGTTGAAAGGCCAGAAGCTGAAGGATGGGAGTATAAATAAAGTTGCAGCTAAACTTAGGGTAACCCGTTTGTCCGTGTCTAGAAATTGGAAAGTGGCTCAAAAACGGTACAATGACGGTAAAACTTGTGCTGATGTTATTTCAAACAAGGAAAGGTAAATGTGGATGGAAACGTAAAGATTATTCTGAACAGTTCGCCAAAGTTAAGGACGTTTCTTTCAATCGTCGAGGGTCAATTGGTAGTCTGTCTTTTGCTGTCGATATTCCAAAGTCTACATTGTTCGACATTTACAAACGAGGAAAGAAAATAAAGCGTATATCTTCTACTGTTAAACCTTTGTTAACACATCAAAACAAGTTAGAGAAATTAAAGTTTTGCTTGTCGAAAGTGAGACCGGATGAACGTTTTGAAGATTTGTACGATTATGTCCACATAGATGAAAAATAGTTTTATTTAACGCAAAACAAGCGCTCTTATTACATTATGATAGACGAAGAAGAACCCTACCGAAGTTGCAAGAGCAAACGTTTTATAACCAAAGTGATGTTTATGGCTGCTGTCGCCCGACCACGTTACGATTCACATCGAAAACAATTTTTTAATGGAAAAATTAGTATATGGCCTTTTGTTCATCAAGAACCGGCTAAGCGACACCCGAAAAATAGACCTAAAGAAACTTTGGTAAACAAAATGTGGAGTCCGTCAATTCAGCAGAATGTAGAAAAATAATTCTTGAAAATGTCATTCCGGCGATCAAGTTAAAGTTTTCCATAAGTCATAAGCAAAAACCGATATTTATACAACATGATAATGCAAAACCTCATGCGACTATGAAGAACTTCTGGCTCATGGTTCTACAGATGGCTGGTCTATTCAGTTTAAATCACAACCACTAAACAGTCCCGATTTAAACGTTTTGGATCTTGGTTTTTTCAATTCCATACAATCTTTGCAACATAAAGCTTCGCCAAAAACAATTGACGAATTGATCGAATGTGTTAAAAAAGCCTTTGACGATTTCGAAGAGAGACCCTTGACAACGTTTTTCTAACATTGCAGACCTGTATGGAATCAATTATGTTGGTTGAAGCAGGAAATTCATATAAGATTCCCCACATCAATAAGGCCAAACTGCGGCTTCTTACATGTAACGTGTAAAATCCATACTTTAAATCTTGCGGCACAAACGATTCCTACATGTTTTCCACTAGTAAATGCATTGATTGCTAGTACAAAGGCAGTGTTTCTAAAGTCCCGAAACGTACCCGACTATTTCACAAACTGTGTCCTGATTTACCTGAACCACCACAGCCGATTGTTACACGTTGGGGAACATGGCTGCAGGCTGCGTTTAACTACAACAAATATTTTGATCAAGTAAAGAAGGTAGTTTTAAAATTCAATCTGACAGAAGCCGCAGCAGTCAAGAAAAGCCAGGAAATATTTCAAGATAGTCAGGTTAAAAGAGATTTACAAACTATGCACAACAATTACTTCGGACTAGCGGAGGGAATAGAAAAATTACAAAATGTTTCGATGTCGCTAACGGATTCTGTTCAAATTGTGAATGATGTTCACGCACAGTTATGCGCAATAGAAGGCGAAACAAATTAGTGTGTAATATGAAAATTTGAAAGTGTTTTGGAGAAAGACTCCGATTTTCTTATATTAAGACAAATTTGTGAAGGTGGGTGTGAAGATGCATTAAGTTGTTTCAAAGATTATTTTAAATATGCAAATATAACATCGCTAGATGTCGAATGGTCGTTTTCGGCATTAAAAAGCATTTATTACGCACGTCGTACTCACTTGACTGAAACAGCTGTGGAAACATATCTAATGATTCAAATATTTAACAGATGTTACCCAGTTTGTGATTTCACGGAAGACTTTTAAAACGGTAAGTGTTTCAGCACGTTTTATAATTTATTTCTTACCTTCTATTTTATGTGTAAACTTTTATGCGCTCGCCACGCCTCTGGCTGTTACCACATAATTGCCCAGGTTACTGATCAGTTGAGAAAATTAATATTAATGCCTTATTTGGGCTATAGAATATCTTTTCTGCCTTTAAAATTACTTCAGGACCATTTCCACCATCAATGATAGAGTCCAGGCATAATCTCATAAGATCAGCGCAGAGACGTATTTTACTAAAGAAAAGGTACATCAGTATAATTGTGTCGGATTTGACAGAGATAATAAGCGAATTGCGTCACTCATTTTGTGCAGCTTGGTCCTTATGAGATTTTGCTCGGACTCTAACTATAATCCTCCACCTAACTGATTTAAACATTTCGGGCTTGTAATAATATGCCTCAAAATGTATTTATTTTTGATAGCATGAAATCTAATCTAATAGAAAATACCAAGTATGAGAAATATCATATCTTTTAATATAATTTGTTATACCTTTGATTATCTAGAGATGGCCAGACTTTTTAATAAGAGATATAACAATATACCTAGTAACATAGTTGTAATAAAGCTTATTAACATTATAATAAAGCCTATTAACGTGTGTAATAAAGGTTATTAGCTCACTTTTATCATCTACGTTTTATTATGTGTTTTTGAGTCCATGTGCATACATTAGTCGTATTAAAATTTGCTTACAACCGCTTTTTATCTTTGGGAATTCTTTAAGAAATTAAATAGTCATTTTACTATATTTATTGCTTAAATATGCAAAACTTTCTTTGTGTGATCAAACTTTTGAATACAGGTGTATACTTTAAGAAGAAAAGAAAATGCCAGTCTAGAGAAGAAAAATCCCTGAAAGATTTATAAAAACCCTTAAACGTAACAATAGCGAGGCAGTTGGCATCGCATAAAACAAAAGCTAACCGCTATTCCTTACTTCAATTTGCCGAGCTGCTCATTTGTTTCCGCGCCATCTTTGAAAAATTGATGTGACGCCGACAAAGACGAAAGACTGATAATCAGAAGGCATTCATCTCTCGCGCGCCGCCACCGGTAGGTGGAGCGGCGAGCGCGTTGGTGCGACCGAGACAAAAGACGGTCGTAACGAGTGAAGTATGTCCCGGCAGCCAACCACATGAGGAGAACAGCCGGCCCCGGACCCGCTATACCTATACGGTATAGAGGAGAATAAAACAAGAGAATGACTGTTGCGATACGAATCTAGAATACGAAATCAGGCGAATAGTACAGGTCAGAACAAATCTGCAGAGATATATTGTTGTAAGTTATATGGATGTGCGTACCCTACGGATGTTAGGTACTTTCTTGAATGTACTCCGGTTTTATCTGCGACTCACTTGAATTTCTTAAGTTTCGTTTCGACATATTACGGTTGACGTTTTATGCTTCCTTAGATTTCGAAGGGATGTAAACTTTAAAGCCTATTCTTGAAGATTTATTACATGGATTTGCATACATCAGACAGGAAAATGTATTGTTTGGTAATTCGTCAGATAGTAAAAGCATTTATGTTAACATCTGCTTATTCGCAACTGATTGTAAAGCTAGACTACGTTCCATGGCATGGAAAATTAAACCCTGACCAAACTATGTTTTGCAGATTGCAAGCTACATACTGTGTGCATTTTATCAATGGTCAAGTTTTGTAATTGCTGAAAGAAAGAACATTCTGCGAAAAAGATTATTATGGGCAGTAGAATACCATACAATTTATAATATGTAAGTTTCTATTTAGCTGAAGTTCGTTTCATTGTCCAAAATATTTTAAATATGACATAAGCCCAAAATCAAAAATTTTGGACATATTTGCTAACGTAACAGGATTCAAAACACATATTTATTAATTGGCTCTTTGAATATTAACCAACATCAATCTCTTGACTCAAACGTATAGAATACATGCCCTGTTCAAGCTAACTTTTATATTTTTCAGCAAGGCTCAGCAGAAGAATTTGTAGATATTTGAAAATGTTCTTTACCGTTGTTTTCTTCATTAATTTGTTTAGTTAGTGGTAGTTTTTGGGAATGAACAAAAAATGCATAAAAAGTTTTGCTTATCCATTAACAGTGACAAATGATTTTATACCTGCTGTTGTTGACAAGGGAGACTTCTCAAACTATCTTTACTGGATCAAAGACAATTTTTCGATATTAATCCTACTTAATACAAACTACAACATGTAAAGATGGGAGAGACAACGGCATTAGAATCGTATGCACGTGAATCCAGAGGAATAGGAAAAATGTTGTAGGTAGATACTGGAGGTTAAAATATGAAAAATACTGGGGGTCAAAATAAGAAAAATAAACCCATAAGTTAGAGTCCGATTGTCGACCATTCTTGAAATAAGAAAAGTAAATTTTTTTTACGTATTTATTTAATCGGCGTTGAAGAGAAAAATTAGTAAAAGGAAACGACAGAAAATAGATAATTAAAGAACATTTTCAAAAATGTAATAAATAATGCATAAAAAACGCTTGCTTTTTTGGGGAGAATAAAAAATTACACTATTGCAAGAATGGTCGACAATCAGACTATAATTTATGGGTTTATTTTTCTTATTTTGACCCTCTACACGTCGAGAAATGGTTTCTTGCATCAAGAAAGAAGATATTCTTGCAAAAATCAGTCTTTATTCAAGAAAATATTTTCAATTCAAGACTATAAAAATGTATAGTAGGGTAAGTTCGGGGTTGACCACAGTTTTTTTGAAGATGCATAAAAACAAAAATAAATGTATTTCAATACTTATTTTTATTTATAATTAGACTTTGTACATTAAACTTTAAGATAATTAACAGTCTTATAGCAAATTTAAGAGATCAACCTTAAAACCATATACTGTTTTTTTTAATCACGATTTACCATCTCTCCCGGGCACCCCGGGTAAGTGGCCATAAGAATCTCTCTTCCTTCTTTCTTCTGCTGGCCGCATTTTCTCCTCCTCTTTGGTTTTACTTTTGGTTCATCATTTCTTTTTTCGACTACACTTAGAGCACATGTTGTCATGTTCAGTACAATGTTCATGTACCCAAAACTTACACAAATTACATTGCATGGCTTAGATAATAATTTTCTCCGCATCCTACACAGTTATCCTCTTCTTTCGTCTTATCTTCGTCTGATAAATCGCACAGTTCATTATCATCATTACTTTTCCTCATCTGGGCACTCTTGATTTTCAGTTATAGACCGAACCTTTTGTAAATCGGGATTTTTCGTTAAAATTTCACTAAATTTTTGAGCAACATCGACTCCTATAGTGTTCGTCAAGTTTTCAAGAGCGGCTTGTAAATTGTTTATGCAATTTAATGCATCTCGTGCAGATAAGTGACTGTTTTCACAAGAGCTTGTGCAACTTCAGAATAGTTCAGGGAAGTTTCATTTATTTGTTGTTGAAAATTTTTCACTTGTGAAAAATATTTCTGATAGTAAGATACTACCTGGAGCCATATTCCCCAACGCGTTATTACAGGCTGAGGTGGTGGTGGTAATTTCGAACACAATTGTTTGAATACACGGATGTGTTTAGGAGATCTGATGGACACTGTTTTGGTAGATGCTATTAAATTATCCACCATCGGATACTTCGTTCGAATGGTTTCTGCTACAAGGTGACATGCGTGTATGAGGCATGTTATGTGAAGAAGAGTCGGAAAGCATATTTTCAACATCCTACCAACTCTCAGCATTGTTGCGACTCCGCCAATAATGAACATTGTGACTTGGGTTCCTGTGATACAAAATTCTCTCAACGAATCTTTTATTATCTTGACTACGGTTTTTGCATTAGTTTTCTGAATCCTTTTACTGGATAACAACGATGAAGCTGGTGGACCATCACGTTTTAAAGGACGCACTACAACATGAATGACGCTGTGTTTCTGAGCATCAGTTGTTTCATCCACACATAGGCAGATTTTCTTATTTCTCAATTCGTCTTTTATACATTCCTTTACTGTACCTTGCACACGTGGCAAATTGTATCGTAATTGCATAGATGTTGGCAGCTTCCATGAGGGAACGTACTTAGCCCAAAAAAGACGAGATACTAGATGTTGTGGGATGTTGCACGCACTTAACATAAAAATAAAATCATATAAAAATTGCCAGTATGGAATACTGCTTCTTAAATTCGATACATGACGTTTACTTTTACAATGTTTTCTACATTCAAACCTATCGCGACTTAGCAATCCGCTATTGCATATTGTACAATAAATATGGGGACATTCTAATCCAGGGCAATGCCTGAGATATTTATTCACATTCGAAGGGAACGTTACACCCTTTGGGTGTCCCATCTCCGCGTACTTATTTGGCGTGCAACGTGCAACGTACTGTCGCTTTGAACTCTCTGAAATGTCGAGATTGACTACGAGTTGAAAATTACCCCTACCCACGCCGCTACCGCTACGCTACTGCCATCCGGTACCACCTTTTTAACAAATTCTAATAATCTTACACCAACATAATTTAGAAACCGTGCGTAAACATTAATTTCCAAAGCGGCATTATTATTATTATTACTATTTTAGTTTCTGAGAGGTTATTTTAGAGTTAAGATTTAGTCATTAACATAAATTGTGTGAGAACACATAATTTAATAAAAATGAGTGACAAAAGAGCAGGGATTTTTTTTTAAGAAAATTGGATATTTTAGAAGAGGTAGAAAAAAAAAACAAATGTCCAAAACTAAGATCGGGAAAAAATTTAACATTCCGAAATCAACATTATCTACCATAATAAAAAATAAAAATAAAATTGATAAGGCTATTTTAAAAAAAATATAATTATGTATTAATTATTGCTATAGTATTACTTTAAAATATATGATATGCAATGTAATTACATTTAGTATGTAATACGTATTTTATGTATGCACATACATAGATGCTATCGTATTATTCTTTATAACGAACTAATTCGCACTAACGAAAATTCATTTATACGAACACCTCGATATAACGAACATTGTCCTTTGCCCCGTTCCTGTTCGCTATAATGAGAGTTTACTGTATTTCATTACAAGTATATACTTCTCTTAAGCGGAGAAGAAAACGTTAAGAAAATATTTCTTTTGATTTAGTTATTGTATTGCGGATAAGTGAAAGAGTAATTGCATTGAATTGAGGCGGACAAGTAAACGTTTCTCTGCGTGTACCTACAAAATATTTCCCATTTCTTCGGGTTCACCCAGTATGTAAATGTGCACATAGAAAAAACCAGAAACCAGTGAAAAGAAGACCGTTTGAATGTTTAAGACAAAAGAAGACAAAACGGCTGTAAGGATGAATCCATATGTAGATTATTTAATATACAGGAAGAAGTTTTAATACTATAAGCTCTTAGCTACCGATATTCAAAAGAATAGGCTCAAAAGTATGCAACAGCCTTACTAAACTAGAGTATTGAGAACAATAAAACAACTATTAAAATTTAAAATCAACAACATGATTGCCAATAGAAACATTTGTACTGGTTTAGATAGTTTTAACACGTTGATATTAATTATTTTTGGAGCTTGCCTATCCTAACCTCAAAAATGTCTTTCGTTGAAATAGCAGTCATCAATCTACTACATTGTTATTTTTGTGTTTTGAATAAAGATCTTTTACCAATTTTCTAATGTAGCCCTGAAAAAGAATTAGATTCGGTCTTACGGTTGAAAATGGGGATCCACGCATACTTGAAGCAGCTGTTCCGGATTAATTAATAACTTGTGTGGTGCGGAATGTGCCGATACTTCAGTGTTGTCTGTCGTACTACTCCACAGTCCTTGCTGTCTTTATTGACTAAATTATTAGGAACAATTTATTTGTTTTATCCTTGAAAAATCTTTGAGCTTCCTTAGCTGGACAAGAAAGGATAGTTCACATTGTTGCATAAGATCTCCTACAGGTCCGTATTAATAATTTTTAGAATTTAGATATAAATAATATTCGCAAACGGGCGTTGGATATATGCATCGAATAACACTCTGATTCCCCTTTTCCACTAGATGTGCAGAATCGAAAAATTACGTACTGTGTCCGGTCCTGTAACAAACATAACAAAAACGTCGCAATACCGGAATACAAATCGGCCAAGTCGGCTAATTTAGTTAACGTTTGACCCGCGAGAGGGCTGCAAATAAAACAATATCAAAGTTTAGTACCGGCCGCTGGGGGCACTGCAGTGGCCCTTTGAAACATTCATGGACGACATCCGACAATCTCATGCCGAATACAGATTTCCTCTTATACGCGCGATAGAGAAGGAGGTTGGTGGAATGGAGGGAAAGTATGAGTTTTAGAGGTTATTTTTACGGTCAACTGGCTCGTTCACGGCGTTCAGTTTTACATTCTGACGGAAACTTCGGTTCCGTTTATGGTTATTAACTTGCCGTTGCTGCGTTCATAGTTCGCCGTGGCCTCGGATTGAAGGGAGAAAAAAATGTCGTTGGCTCTCTATAATATCGGGTTCGCGTGGATTTATTGTAATGGCTAAATAGTGATTTTCTACCCTTTTTTTATAGTCCGAGGAATACATCCCGAACTAGCGATAAATTCCCAAATCTAATATTGAGTTCCAATCGTAAGGTGTTTCAGTGTGAGGTATCGCTGATATTTTTCTCAATTTAGCTCAGCATTACAATGGCGATTTTTAAACATTCAGAGGAATATATATTTAAAAAGAGGGGATACATTCCCTCTATCTGGAATACAAATAACATAAAAATAATTCATAACATTTTCGATTTAAGTTGAACTTGTTTTAAATAAGTACAGCAAAAGCTTGAAGAATATACAATAATGTTTATTCCACCAGTCACCACATCGATTGCAAATCCACGTCAATGGCGGTTATGGGGATCACGTTTTGCCTGGTGCCTCTTGACATAGTTATCGAAGTGGCGTTGGCTGCCATGATCCGGCTGCTACGCAATGGTATAAAGCAAGACGACGTTGTTGGACATGGAAAAATACACTGCAAGCTCTTGGAGAATGCTTGCAATAGATTGCTGATCCTGGAAGCTGGAACGGATGACAATTTGTACCCTACAAACTTTGAACACATCAACAGATCGACAGCCATGTAGACAGTTTAGGTGATTTCGGATCAAAAACCAACAAAGGAACTGGAGCAGAAGTATTTTCTGGGGAACTCCACCTGGCTACTAGAGATGGAGATCACCGCTTTCCAGGTGAAAAACCTTCAGATTGCAAGCAGAAACATCAACCTGTTTACCGACAGCACGCAAGTAGTATCAACACTGAACCGACCAATAACGTCGAATCTGCTACTAGACGGCCACAGAGCTGTATCTTTATTCTCCGAAACAAATAATATCAACGTAATATAACCAAAGGATCATAGAAATCCTGGCAATGAAAAAGTGAACAGGCAGGCCAGGAGAGGTTCCAGCATGACTGTACACGGTCCAGTCCTTTATGTCAGGATCAGAACTATTACCAATGGAAAATTCTTCAAAAGATGAGATGAAATTAATTCTTGGTACACCGCTAAAGTCGCTTTGACGTATCTGAACAACCGCACAACATTAAGATACCTGAGACTGTCCAGAACAGATCCTTGCATGGCTGTGAGAATTCTGAATGAACATTGACTGCTAAAGAAACACCTCCACAAGATAGGATATGCCGGAGACATTTCATGTATGGACTGCCAAACTGAAGACGAAACAATGGAACACTTCCTCTGCAAGTCCCCAACGCTGATGTCAATCAGAAAGACCATGCTGTGTGAAGAGCGGCTATGCCTTGCCGCCATAGGGGCGATTCTTCTGGGCAACATCCTAATCTATGCCAAGACAGTGGGTTTTTCAGAATTGAATGTCGGCACATTTAAACAGAGATGCTTTGAGTTGGTGTTTAGACAACAATGTGCGCAGGGAATGCGCTTGGGTACGCTGTGATCGACGCATCGCAGATTTATATTATACATTTATATTATATAATTAGTTTTTGTAAATGTTTCGTTATTTTGTTATTGTTTTATTGTTTCTTTCATTTGCTCTGGTACAACTGAATCTCGCCTTGGAGTAACCATTGTGTTTTTTTTCTCTCATTCTTCTTTTAAGTTGTATAGAATTAATACAATATTATGTTCATTTATTTATTAAAGTCAATGTACTCATTGTACATCATACCCATATGTATGCAAATGGTAATAAAGAGATATTATTATTATTATTATTATTATTATTATTATTATTATTATTATTATTATTATTATTATTATTATTATTATTATTATTATCATTATTATTATTATTATTATTATTATTATTATTATTATTATTATTATTATTATTATTATTATTATTATTTACCATTAACTACAGATCTTCTATTTTAGCTAATAGCAGACTTCCATTATTTTATAAATAATATACGATAGAGAACATCTCTTGTATTAAGTTACAACCTATGGTGCTGGCAGGATAATAACATTAAGATTATGTCCCGTGCTTTATCAAATTGCAAAGGTATCTTCGAAATCGTTTAGCAGATAATTAAAGGTAGTAAAATGCCACAGAAGCAATAGTCGTAAATAAACCAGTTACTGATGTGGTATATAAATTTTATTTTCGAAATAAAAGTATTTTAAAGTAAATTACTAACCCAAAACCATGTATCTTTATAAATCCAGCGAAATCTTCAAAGCGACAAAAGGAAATTTAAACGGAACATAAGATCAAATCGTCCAAATAAAACCTGCAAAAGGGCAACATTCGCCGAAAACCAAGCTAAAAGGAGTCAAAGCGGATCACATGAAAGCCGCTAATTTTGCTATAAAATTTAATGGATTTTTACCTGACATTAAATGGCAATTAACGCACCTGCAAATAGCCGGTCTTGTCTTTTATCGTCGCGTTTTTGTTTTGTTTTCATTCTGGATTGCTTGTCCTTTCTGCATATTTTATTTTTTATAGGTAAGTAAGATGAATGCTCGTAATTAATCTTAAATTGCTTAGAGCGCCATCTACGATCCGTATACTATTAAAGGTAAAACCTATTTCACACAAAGAAATTACATATCAACAAATGCTTTATATCCTTTACACTGCCATAGAGAAACGATAAAACTTTAAATTCTAAGCGAGAAACCATGAATACAAGACGGAATAATAATCTCTCGCCATCACTATCGCGGATATAAAAGAAGGTACACCTCTTCGTCGCATTCCGTCCGGACTTTTTCGCCTCAAATCCAAAACTCTTCAACGAAATTATACGGCAAAATCGTGCTCCGAACATCACGATCGTCAGATAAACATTAATAGACAGCCATTGTGAATATATAGGTACCTCATATCCATCGCGATCGTTCATTGTTCTTCGGCCGTCCTTATCTAACGCCGCCTACCATATAATCAAATCGAAATATATTTAACACAAGACCGACGCAGCAACAACAATAACAGCAACACCGGTTCCATTGTTTTGCTGATGGCTATAATAGTGAACGTGATCGTTCAAATTAGTTACCTATATATAGAGATCTACACATATACCTACATGTTATTGGTATATATACCTAATCTAAGGCTAAAATGTATAGGTTTCATTATGTACAGTGGTTCCATGAAGTTTGTCGAGATTGATTCGATTTAGAATAGCAAACGAAAATTAGCCAAAGCTCAACAAACAGAAAATTTTGCAAAAGACGCTACTTATTTTTAATTTATTATACGAACAGATCAATAAGGTATATAACTGGCAAACTGTTATGGCATTTCGAATTACAGTCCCGAAAGACATTTTTCCTTGCAGCTACATTTCTTGAAACCTTGACCACCTATGATTGAAGATTTCCTGGCACACTCACGAAGAGTCACAATTACATCTGGAACTTCCTCTTGTAAAATGAAATTCTCCTTACAAATGGCAAACTGGTTCCTAGAATACTTTTGAACCAATCGTCCTTCCTTAGTGCCAATCTCATACATCTTGCCATCAACATCCATCTGCAGAATGACCCCAAGAATGTTCCTGGAGTCGCTTCTACCCCTGCCGACATCAGGAACCCGTATTTTTACAGTACCTCCAATTTTGCTTCTTGGAAACTTCGATTCAGACATTAGCCTCATCTTTTTTGCCTGGCACTGCAATGCACTTATGGCATTTTCCCTCTTCTTTTTAATAATGTTGATTTTGTCTGAAATCATATTTTCCCCCGAAATGTCCTCTACAGCACTATCTCTGTCCCCTCTTTGTCCATCTTCCTTTTCACCATTCTCTATTACTTTCCCATTTTCTTCGCCACCATTCTCTGTTACTTCCCCATCTTCTTCGCTACCATTCTCTGTTTGTCCATCTTCATCTCGTACTAAAGCACCTAAAGAAAAGTCGACTAAGGTTTCTAGATCTTCTTCAGATTCCAGGTTTCTGATGACATCAGTAGAAAGTGATTATATAAGACCGGCTATTGCTGGAACCCCAAACATAGCCTCATACGTGCAACTAAGACAGGTTAAAACTGGCACACAGACAGGTTCAAACCTGCTTAACTGTGACATTTATCATACTAACCAGAGGGTGCTAGATATTATTCATAATAACTAAGGTTCAACAAACATGTGCAACGTCAGAGGCGTATGGCGCAAAAGTAGGTATGTGGTATACGGTATTATTACAAAATAATATATTCTTACCTTTTATTGACGTCTTGATGTCCACTGCGACAAAATACTACTGCCCCAAGACGTCAATAAAAGGTAAGAATATATTATTTTTTAGTAATACTGTATCTCACATACCTACTTTTGCGCGATACGCCTCTGACGTTGCATTCGTTTATCGAACCTTACTAATATCACGTTAATGTGATTAATTCTTTAAAATATAAAATATTTCCCACATTAATCAGAAGCAATACATATATTGTAATGTTCAATATTTACAACAACAACATCGGCTGTCAATCTCAGAACAAATAGTGTTCAGGTTAGCCACCAGTTTGTAATGAAATGTCCTTGCGGAAAAAAAAAATAATTTTCCAAGTCACCATTTCCCCCCTGGCCGACCGGTCTGGAAGCGGGGGTGTTACAAATTTTATTTAAGTCCAGATAACGACGATTGTAGTGTAACACGGACAAATTCACTCTTCTGTTTATTCTCCTAATCTTGTAAATCGTCAAAATTAATGTAAAAGGCATCTAAAACAGACAACAGCGAAAATTGAGAGGTATTTCCAACATCATTTCACAAACTAAATCTTTGTCCTAATGTTATTAAATAAATCGTCAGTAAATTTTGTCATATTTATGTTGTCACTGGTTCTTTTAAGCATAGAGTCACCTAATTTCAGTCAGCTGGTAGCGTTACTGCATGCATTCTTTTATGCTATTTCTATACATAATTTTCTTTCATCAAAATGCATCAGAAAATTTATATTTGGATTTATTTCATCAAAATTTCCTGTGGAATGAAATAATCGAATCACGATTAAATAAAGGAAGATGGGGACGCCAGAAAATTCATCAATTCTGGTTAACTTTCATTTTGTTAACTAGTGTTTGACTACGGCCTCGATTTCAGTGTTCGATAGTTAAATTAAAGTAAAATTACAACGAAGAAAAGGTTAGAGGTTAAAGCAGGCAGATTCCTGTAGAGGTTGTTATAAACATAGTGTTTGTATGACATCAGCATCATACGAATTCAAGGTTAGTTTCTATTTTAATTCTAAAATTCGTTAATTTCAATTTATTTAATTCAAAATTCTCAAGAAAATTGCCCAAAGAGTATTCAGGAATACTCCAGATCCCACCAAGAGTTTAAAATTTTAGATTAATTTAGAAAATTTCAAATTTTTCCCAAAAAGCCCCTGAGAAACACATTTAACTTCAAAAAATTACAATAATAGACTATTTTCTATTTACTTCGATAGTTTTCACTATAGTAACCGTCGATTCTGGTAGGATACACCATTCCCTCAGTGTAACATCCTTTGGAAAGATTCTGAGCAATCCATAAAGGTCAGATTCGATCAAATACACCGATTACATTTTGTTGAGCTTTCGTAAAGGAATATTCCAACATAATTGTACCTCGAAAATCGTTATATACGAATCGAAACAACACGTAGCGAAATCATTTATTTTCCATCGACGTTCGGTAATCGATCTCGTCCATAAAAGCGAAATTAATTTATTCTATGGCATAATAACGCGCATAATGGAAGGGAAATAATAGTTAATTTTGAAACAGTCGTCCCGAAAAAAAGCAGCAAAATCGAAATTTACTCCCATACATAACTTGCACACGGATATATTTGATTCTCGTTTCTACCTCTCGTTTTAATATCGACCCTTATTTTTTACTTTCCTTTTTTCCTCTCTTCTCCATTTCGTTTTTGTTCTTTGACGAATAACCTTCGAAACGTTTTTCTTTTATTTTCGACGTTTTATCTGTAGAAACGAAGTATCATTTTATATCGAGCCAAATGGCGATTTCAATCCAATGGATTTTGCGGTTTTCGGTTTCATCATGTAGAACTCGCTACGTACGGACGATGGCGTAGAATCAAGAGAAGTAAGAGTGTGGTTGCCGCAGTTGGTGCAATTGAAACTCTGCCGCATTCAAAGGTTGGCAGAATACAGAAAGAAGAAACAACTGTACACGATTTTCCAATGGTATTAAGTAAATTAGTAAATAGCGGTATTGCTGAAAATGATAAGGTCCGAGAACCACGACTCGACTAAACGCGGTAATACGCATTAACTTCACAAAGTAATATGTTTTTATGCAATGAAACGTTAAGATGGCAACTTTGTATGGCGAGATTCCACGACTATAAGGTTATTCGCACCGTCGATTCCCATATAGCATAATTGGCAATAACCGCATGATTTTTGTTTTCCGATCTTTGTGCAAAACGGGACGGCAACTGGACAGCTGTACTGATGGAATTCCAATAATAAATTACCGATAATTCTCTCAAGAATATGTGTAGATGTAGCGAAATACATGGAAACAAAATCTCTAATAGATGACAATTTGTGTAAATGACATTGATTTTTTTATATGTCATACCACCAATCAATACTCCAACTTGTACTATAAGTACTCTTGGTTTCCGCAAGCAAAGAAATGGTTTCTTGCATCAAGAAAGTAGATTTTCCTGCAAAAATCAGTCTCTATTCAAGAAAATGTATAATTTAAAATATTTTTCTTGAAATTTTATTTGGATTAAATAAATATTTCCATGGGGTTAGAAAATCCAAGACAGAAAAATGTTTCTTCCAAGTAAGTTATTTAGTTTTGAGTTAAGCCTGTAGTGATGTGTCTCTGCTCCGGCGTCAAAATGTAATGATGAGGTGCACGTCCTGGCGTCAAAATGTAATACTTCCTTATTCCTAGGCGCAAAATTACAAAGCGACTGTCTTTACACACTTGCCAAGCTATATAAGATGGACTCTGTTCACTAGTGACATCTCTGGATGATATACGGGAGATTACCGTATAAAGAATAGATGACGGTTTTACTTTTAGACAATCTTGTTAATCAATTTGATGTTACTGAGTGATTCAGACGGGAATAAAATATATAACATTAACTTATCTTATTTTAAACACTAATATCTCATACCTAGCGGACAGGGGATCTATATTATCAACTTCATAATACAGTTTGATTCTCCGTTGTTGGGATGTCCTTAGTTGTCACGGGATTTTTAACTGCCATATATCAGATTTATAACATGTATCTAGTGCTAATCTATTGTTTCTTTTAATAAACTGTAGATGTTTGCGGTTTTTAGCGAGTAAGAAAAGTTAAGTGAATATCGGAATAATTGACACAGCGTGCGTGGACAATCTTAACCACAAGGTAGCGTGAAAAGTGTCAAAGGGTTCAATTTATCAGGAAAAGATGTAAGTACATTGACAACACTTTATGTATACATAACCTCATGAAATAAAATAATTTCTCTAGCAAATTAAAATCAAATTCATATACAAATATGTATATACAGATGCTCTATTTTCTCAGTTACGAGTTCGGTCAGATTTTAATCGGGTCTTTAAATTTCATGTCGCGACAAGACACTTGCGAAATATTCTCGGTAACGTACTTTGAATGTATCGGTCGTCGAGGTTTCATAATAGATAGCTAGAGCCACGCTATTATGAAACGTCGACGTGTATAATACCGGTGGAACGGACTTTGATTAATTTCAGTCAAAATTCCACGATAAATAGCTAAAGTCACATTATCGTGATATTCCGATGTTATCTTTGTCCATCCTTAATCAAACGCAGGCAGCGGCCGCCGAGAGATAAAGTCGGGACAGTAGAAGCTCTCGCAGAGCAAAGTCCAGCAGAGAGGTTGATCCCTCGTAGCGTGAGCCATAGAAAGACAAATGTATGCGGATTTGAACGTCTTTTATAGCGAAATTCACTCGATTTTGTCTATCTACGTAATGTGACCTTGTAATGTAAACGGCGTACGCTCATCACAAAGCTCGTAACTATCGTGCTTACGCAACATGTACTAACGTACATCATAAATGACCACATTTATAGAATACACTGGAGTACAACCTAAATGGTTCTAAAATTTGAAACAAGAATTAAAAGGCAGGTAAAAATTGAAATAATAATTTTTCTTCGTTCTTTCCAGAATTAAAGTCTTTAAATTTGGCGAAACGTGATGGTTCGTCACAAGCCATCTATATTCTGGTTTCTATATTCGCTACTCTCTAGCACGGCATGATTATAACTACTGGCACTACTGGCACTACGTGGCGCCTGGAAATATTTCACTTGTTATTTTTGAAGATTAGTGGTATAACTGAGAGATGTAAGAGCAATGTGGCAAGAGCAAGAAGTTTTAATGCCTTTTCCCTTCTCGTATTGTTTTTGCCGGTAGTGATTGAATCAATACCAGGAGCTATTTATTAGCATTATCTATTTTGATTATTGCTTCTAGACACTTTTTTATTAGCTCATTCACTTGCTCCTAATTGTTATTATTAACTTTTATTGTAATTTTTCTTTCATTGGATATCCTTGTAGCTGGCCTGATGATGTGTTTTTTGAACACGAAACTGGTCGCCTAATTTCTTAATAGAACTTTGTGAGATCTGGACCATTCTTTCGTTCCTACCTTTAATATGAATATTTTCTTTTCTATGGTCTTGAAATAAAAATATTTTCTTGAATAGAGACTGATTTTTACAAAAAAATCTATTTTCTTGATGCGAGAAACCATTTCTCTGCGTGTGACTATAACCAGAGCTTTACGGATGCGAGGAATACATATGACTACGTTAATTTTGCAGCAGTGGTATTATATATGCACCTTAGAATGTCATGTTTAATCCATTGAACTTTTCATAGTATAGCTGAATCTCTGTTTTAAGCGTGATATTCTATAGTAGAAAAAACTATATGTAATATTATTACAGCGAAATTAAAAAATTGCGTGATATAACAATGAAAGGTACCTTTAGGTAGTTCCCAACGTGCAGCATCTCTGGCTCTAAAGTGAAGCCATGAACTCGAGAAAATCGTCTGCTGTATAAGTCAAAGAAGTAATTTAATTGTGCCATTTGTATTTTCAAAATACAGCAACAAACACAGATGTTTAGCTAGAAGAATCCAAAAATATCACGTCATTTTTAGGTGTCTGCTTGAGCAACAGCTGTAGGTAATAAACGTTAATGAGACATTTGTACACCATTCTCACTTGAAACTTTTTCTCAAATTTGCAGCAAACTGTCAGGAAAAGAAATCTAAAAAAGGAAGAGGTAAATAATCAAAGACAATCAAAGAGCAATAAATACGACTCCCATCCTTTTCCCAAATCATAACTTGAAAATAAACACCAAATAATGGAAAAAGAAGCCGACTTAGTCGCAAAACTGTCTCCCCGTTAACCTTTAAAATGCCATTAGCCTCGTTTATCTCTCGAATTTGTACCTCCGCCTTGTTATTTCTCTAACCATCGTCGTTTTGTTCATCATAGTTATTACACACGTTAGGGTACGAGACGGGAGTGCCATCCGGATAATCGGGAGGACGCGAAAAAAAGAGTTGCTAGCACACATGCAAGGAGGGTATCATTAAGACGAAGAAGAAAATGGATTAAGGAAGAGGGAGGGTTGTCATTATTAGAAACGTTAATGTTTTATTACCTTTTATAGTTGATGCGTTGTATATCATTTGATGAAATTAGGTTCTTTTCTCGACTTTGCTTTTAACGATTGTTCTTTTTGTTCTAATCATAGGAATGAATATGGTCATTGTTGAAAGAGCAGTGCGTGTCAATATAACTAAACCTTTTATTTAGTACATAAAATATGGATGTTTATGATTTTCACGTAAATTCTACCAAATTGGGAAGTTGGAAGTTAGTATGAACTTTATATGTATATTTTATTACAGCAAACATTCGAAGAATATCCACTAATAACATAAGACTTAAGGTTTAACTGAGTTGGCTTAATCTCCTCAACTATATCTCTTGAAATGTATACTTTTAGGTAGACTCCTTGGTCTCAAACTTTGCCTTTTAGTTCTTGTTACACGCAGAGAAATGGTCTCTTGGATCAAGAAATTGGATTTTCTTATAAAAATGTTTAATATAAGACTATAAAAATGTTTAATATAAGAACATAATTATCTTGACATTTTATTTGTATTAAATAAATATTTTCAGCCACGAAATATATGGAGGACTCTTAACCGAATTAGAACAGGGCATGCTGCATGCGCTCATAACCTCTACAAATGGGGAAAACGGCCTGCTCCAGACTGTGATTGCGGTGCTCCAAATCAAACAATTAGTCACATAGTGGATACATACGAAGATCGTTCGGAAACTATGTGGCCTAACAAAGGCTTTTCGACAAAAGCATTTTATTTTTCAATATAGTCTCTTGCTCGCTCAACACACTTATTCCAACGATATTCCAAATTAACAATACCTTTCTTGTAGGTCGATGAATCTAAGTCCTCGAAATAGCAATTTACAGCAGCGATTACCTCAGAATTAGATGAAAATCTCTTACCGCCGAGCCATTTTTTCAGGTTTGGGAATAGATGATAATCGCTGGGAGCCAAATATTGGAAATAGGCCGAATTAGGTACTAATTCAAATCCCAATTCATGAATTTTGGCCATTGCAATCGCAGACTTGGCAGGTGCATTATCCTGATGGAAAAGCACTTTCTTCTTTACCAAATGAGTTTAGGGTATTCAGTATAGCCATTCGATACAAATGAAATTCCCTTTGGCGGATAAAAGCTGATTTTCGTAGCCACATGACGATCTTGGTGAATTGTGGATGAAACTACTCTTCATTTTATTCTCTTCATTTCGCAAATCTTCAAAATTAATGTAAAATTCTTCTACAACAAACAACAGGGCAAATTCAATAGAAATTCAATAGAAACAATCGCCATCACTATTAAAATAAAGGAGAAAAGGGACGCCAATAAATTTATCAATTCTGGTTAAGCTTTCATCGAGTTAATTAGTATTTTGGTTGCGCTCCCAATTTAAAGTGTCCGATATTAAGATTAGAAAATAAATTCAAGGTAGAAGAGAAGGTTGGAGGCTAGAACAGACAGATTTCCTGTGAATGTCATAAGGAACTTAAATTTTATATGACAATTTCGTAGAATCAAGGTTAATTTGTATTTTTCAATTTTTATATTCGTTGAGTTCCATTTATTTGATATCAAAATTCATTAAAAATTGCCGAAAGAGTGTGAAGGAACACTCCCATCGTTCATTTAGTAACTTAATTAAATTATAAAATTCCAATTTTTGAAGAATTTCCCTGAGATAAAAACATTTCAATGTAATACAGGATGGCCCATTAGTGCAAGGAATTCCAATATTTCAGTTAATATAGAAGATAGGAAAAAATGTTTCAAATAAAAGTTACTATATTTGCACTTGTGCATATTTGTGAAATAGTACAAAATATACAGAGTGTTCAATTAATACAGAGCAGCATGAAGAATGTTTTCTTTAAATGGCGCACTATGTATATTAATTTATCAATTCCATCAGTTAAAATGCCACTGTATTAAACCATATTAGTACCAGAGATATTATTTGTCCTTCCACCCTACTTTAGAAATATCAATTCACTAACCATTACAAATACAAAATAAACAAACGTAACAATAATTAAAATCTAACCGATGGCCAAAAATGTATACGGTTTTCGAAAGCCCTGCTAACCCGGCATCAATACTTTGGAATACTGTTCTAATGCGACTTTTCATATCTTCCTTGATAGTTGCAGGTGTTTTGTAAACCTGTTCTTTAACGAAACCCCAATGTGGATTTTAGGGAAAATGGTGCGTGTCAAATAAAAAATAATTACAGATTCGTTATTTTCAGCCAAAAATATACTAGAAACGCATATTTTCATCTAAAGGATATTTTTCATATTGTACAGTGTAATCTAAAATTTTTCCTTCAAAATGTTTCTTTCGCCTTTCTGGGACGAAGTTCATCGGGTCGCCGCCATTCCATCGATTCCTTTTTGGATAGAGGATCATAATACAGAACCATCATCTCCTATGACAATGGACCCCAAAATCGGTTTCGGTTCGTGTCCACACATATTTAAAAACGAGCGCGCACATTTGACCCGACGTTCACGTTGGATAGCAGAAAGAAGATGTGGTACCCATCTTGCACTAATTTTATGCATACCCAAATGGTTATGGAGAATTCGGCGAATACTTGTTTCAGAAATGTTGGACATCACTGCTAATTCCTTCACTTTCAAACGGCGATCTGCTAATACAATTTCTTCAATAATTGAAATGTTTTGAAGCGTTATCGGTTTTTACCCCAAACGGAAACAGTTTGCTCACTGTTTTACAGTGGAGTATGAAGGAGGTAGATCACAATAAACGCCGTCTAAACGTTGTTTAATGTGATTAGGTGTATGCCCTTCTTTTGTTAAAAATTTAATAACCGCTCGGTACTCATTTTTCGTTCCCTGAGGCATTTTCATACACTAGTTATGTTATCTGTCTGGCTACCAAAAACTACTACCCTTCGAGCCGTAATATATATAGTATAGGCCTCGCACATGTGCAACTATGATGCAACGGAGTTTTAACACGCTAGAGCTTGTATAAACCTGTCAGGTCGAGAATTTATGGCGCTTACCTCGTCATATAAAATTAATCTTTACAATTTTGCTATTAAATTCCTAGTACTCGTGCACTAAAAACGTGTCATAAAAAATATTTAAAGTTATTCAATATGATCCGCCTAACGAATTTCGATAGTTTAAAAAGTTCCAACTTCACAATTCGCTTTACTTAATAGATTCTCCATTTCCGGTTGGTTAATTAATCAACGCGAAAGTGACATCTTTTAATAAGTTAATGTAAATACTCTATCTTCGGCAATCTAATTTAGTGAACAACTGTAATTGGAATTTGCGCTGCATTATTGATGATCTAATTGGCGCAGTTAAAATTAGCGCCGCAACGTCAACCAAGCGGGGAAACAGTGCAAAGTATTAAGCCGTCAAAGTTTTTCCTAAGAACCATATGCGGTTTATATAGTAGATTATGGATTCTTTTTTAGAATTCTTTCTAAAGATTCACGTTGATCAAGCGCGTTTTCTGAAAATAAACTAAAATGGATATGAATGAGTAAGCTTCTTTATTACGAACTACTATTACTGTGTTATATATCATTTTAGCGAGCTAGTCTGTCTTAGTGAAGGTTAAAGGCCGTACAGTGTAATCCATTTGAAATGGAAGCACCTTTGTAAAACCTCTATTTTATACTAAAATGGAATCAATTTTTTGAATGCATAGTGGATCAAAAAGTCTACTTTGACACAAAATTTCAAAAGTCCATCTAAATTTTCAAAGCATACTATGATTATTTTTCGAGTTCGAAAATAGGAAAATGTTATTAGCGATTTTTTTTAGTAAAAAAGGGTTTTAACCAAAATTTCATTCAAATATGTTAATTAATAAAAACAGTTATAAGAGAAACATTTTTAATTCTTCATATACCATGTATTATTTCATAAATCCGCTTCTTACAACATTACTGACTAAGAAACATCACCATTTATAAAAGGAACAACTAAAAATGATGTAAACAATTGTAATTCCTTTTTTTTTAGATTTACTTCAACAATTATCAAACCTACTTTGCAATCACTTAATTGTTAATTAATTTAATGAACAATTACGCAGTAACTGTCGATGTCACAACCTGCACTTGATTTCGATTTATAAATTATTAATATCGATGTGATAGCCTACTCTGGATTTCACTTAAATTAAATGAATTTTTTGGATGAAATAACAATTATTATTAGTAATTGAAACATTTTTTGAGACACTGCAATGCAAAAATGCTCTAAACACAAATAGAACGAGATTATTTAAAAAACCAATGTAGCTGTTAGTTGGTATCACTTATTTATAACCTGGGCAAATATGCGGTAACAGCCAGAGGCGTGGCGAGCGCATAAAAGTTTACACATAAAATAGAAGGTAAGAAATAAATTATAAAACGTGCTGAAACAGTTACCGTTTTAAAAGTCTTCCGTGAAATCACAAACTGGGTAACATCTGCTAAATATTTGAATCATTAGATATGTTTCCACAGCTGTTTCAGTCAAGTGAGTACGACGTGCGGAATAAATGTTTTTTAATGCTGAAAACGACCGTTCGACATCTAGCGATGATATATTTGCATATTTAGAATAATCTTTGAAACAACTTAATGCATCTTCACACCCACCTCCACAAATTTGTCTTATAACAAAATCGGAGTCTTTCTCTAAAACACTTTCACATTTTCGTATTACACACCAATTTGTTTCGCCTTCTACAGCGTATAACTGTGCGTGAACATCATTCACAATTTGAACAGAATCCACTAGCGACATCCAAACATTTTGTAATTTTTCTATTCCCTCCGCTAGTCCGAAGTAATTGTTGTGAATAGTTTGTAAATCTCTTCTAACCTGACTATCTTGAAATATTTCCTGGCTTTTATTGATTGCTGCAGCTTCTGTCGGATAGAATTTTAAAACTACCTTCTTTACTTGATCAAAACATTTGTTGTAGTAAAACGCAGCCTGCAACCACGTTCCCCAACGTGTAACAATCGGCTGTGGTGGTTCGGGTAAATCAGGACACAGTTTGTAAAATAGTCGGGTACGTTTCAGAAACTTTAGAAACACTGCCTTTGTACTAGCAATCAAAGAATTTACTGGTGGAAAACATGTAGGAATCGTTTGTGAAGCAAGATTTAGAGTATGGATTTTACACGTTACATGTAAGAAGTTACCACTGTGTTCTTTAAGAGATTGGCCCAAAGAACGTATGTTTGCGGCACCATCACTCATAAACATTAAAAGTTGCCTAGTTGAAACTTCAAATTTGTTCAATGAGTTCAACACCACCTTTAAAATATCATCGGCAGTACAATTTATAACTCTTTTGGAAGGAAGTAAGGAGGAGGATGACGGTGGATGTGGTTCCATTGTACGTACCATTACATTAACCACAGAATGTTTCTGACGATCTGTTGTTTCGTCCACACACAACCACAGTTTTTTATCTTTCAATTCCGTTTTCATTCTTTTTTCTATATGTTCTCCAGCAAATGGCACTACATTTCGTATCGATGTCCGACTAGGTAATTTACAGTCCGTATATTTATTCCAGAAGGAGACAAATGCTTCTTTGTCTAGTAAACGAAACGATAGATTACATAAAATAAGAGTAACACATAAATCAAATGTAAATTTTTCTTGGTCTCGTATGCCACTTTTTGCAAAAGAATGCTGTTTGCTTTCGATGTGACGTTGACAATGGCTTCTGAACCAACACATTAAAGGGATTTTACAAACTAGACATTGAATCTTAGCGCCATCAAAAATTAAATCCGGCATGTCCACTATAAAGTTTTTAACTGTGTCTGCCATTGGTCGTTTTCGCGACGTACCTAGCTGCGACATTTTTAAAGCAAACATAAGCGTACAATTACGAAATAAGATACGACAGCATCCATATGCAGAGAACTACTCGCAACAGCATCGATTTAGTACTGAAACCGTGAACGCGTGAAATAAATAATCGCCGACTCCGCACCACATATCTACTACACTGACTGTTATCGCTGTTTGCCCAGACTACTTATTTATTGAAAATTTGCAATTTGGTAGATGTGTTATTATATTCACTGTTTTGGATTTTTAAAGAACGGTTATTTGTTTTTTTGTGGTATTTGACAATAAATTTAGTTCATTTTCAGTTGTTTTTTTATAAATTTTGATCTACCTTGGTCAATAGATGTTGTACCGCTACTGGATACGACATTAATTTTCACAACAAGAAGTATTGACAATTTTAAAACAGATGACAGGAAAATATAATAGAAATTCATTTTGGTACAATATTCCGCAGCATAAATCTTTAACCTTACCATAGGTAACAAATCAGAGTGTTGCCTTTTATGACGAGAGCGAATCAGGTGATTTTGAGATGTTTTTTTTTATTTCCAAAACATGTTTTAACTTGCTTAACGTTGAAAGAGTTTTTTTGCGATTCAATTGTCTTTTGCAATCAAAAGTAGAATAATAAACAAATCTTCTTCCCTGTATTTTGTCTTATTTCTTGCACGTTCTGGCTTTAAATTTCTTCATATCACCTATAATTTTATCAAGTCCACATTTTCCTATGTTTGGTTTTTTGGTCTTCTGCTAATTTTGTTATATCTGTTCCAGTTAACTTCCATCATCTCTTCCCTTTCCAATATAGAATATAAGCATCTGCATATATTTTGATTATTTTAGCTTTGAGTTTTGGAATGAATCGAAAACTTTAGTTGGTAATCCATTATGCAAGCTGTAAAATTCCAAATACATATTTTGCTCTACCAGTTATCTGTCAAAATAAACAGGGAAACAGGATTCTTAAAAGATTCAACGAAGTAAAACATACAATTTTAAACTTTTAATCACAATCATGTAGTACTTTTGAGGCATTTGTTGCAAAATATTGGTTTTAAGGATGCTGAAAGTTGCCTTATTACTACAGTGAGGTCCCTTGTAAATATGTAGCATTCACACCAAGCATCATTTTATGAAATCCATTTCATGAAGATGTTGACTATTGGCTTTGTTTATATTCCTTTCTGTTAATTTTAACAATGATTTTTCTATGAAACAGTTAGAAGATGTGAGCAAAGTTTAAAATTAAATTAGTAGCTATATACCTACAGTCTACAAGTTTACATTTCAAATTTTTATCTAAATATTTATAGCCTGTTCATTAAACCATTTAATCTAACATTGTATCCACTTATGTAAAAAACAAACAAAATCATCCTTTTTGTTTGAAAATGAAAAACCGAGACTGTTACATTTTGCCTCTATACTATTTTGAATTCCGCGCCATAGCAGCGCGCCTGTAAAATATCAATGTAACGAATGTACATATGTCATATATACATCCCAATCAGGAGAGTGAGCGGACCATTACCGTTCAAGCATTGTAAGGGTTAGGCACCACGTGCTTTGTGAATAAAAGTTAAAACTAGAAAAGTCCATTTCATTTTTCAAGAGAAGAGTTCATTTCATTTCCCAACAAAGACTATTTATCAGTTTATTCAAAAACAAAACAGGCAATATTGCATGGAGACAGCGAAAAGTGGTAATTTAAAACAAAAGAACAAGCAAATATGGCATTTCACTGAAAAATATGAAAAAATAACGGGACGGCGTATAGAAGTAATTGCGAAAATAATTGACTGGTTGTATTACGCGACTGGAAAACAATTGAAACATTGTTTGCTACTTTGCAGTGACACCTAGCAATTAGGCCATCAATTATACGTGAAAGTACTGCCACCTGGCGTCAGTTCGCCGGCTAATTGCTGTTATATTAGGACAGCGCGTCCGTCTCTGTCGCCGCCTCTCTCCGGCTCTGTTCGTTTTCGGGAGCCGAACCCGCTTGAAATTTTCGAACTAATTGCACCTTTATCATTTATGTATCTGATTATTAGTGTAACTGTATTGTAACTTGTTTTTTGTCCGTCTTTTTCGTTCGGCGACGGCGTATATAGTAAGATACACTGCTCTTCGTAAATTTCAAAACGCCAATTCCCTACACGTAGAAGAAACACATGTTTAAAGCAACAAAGTACTTTCTGCCAAAGATATTTGGTTCAAGCAAATAAAAATTTGTTTGTTTATTTGCTAATCAATATTTTGTCGACAAAGAAAATGTTCTCGGACGGTATATGGGCTATAACATCGTTGGATAATTTCTTCAATGTGTACTACCCCAACAAGCACTATTCGAGCAACAACTGCGACTCCTTGATTAATGCAGATATAACTTTTTACACCTAAGATTTCCTAAGTCGATGTATATATGAATCTGCTGCCCCACTGATTAGACATGCAGCCTGCCAGATATTTGACAATTTTAGGAGGAAAACTTGTTATCGATATATGTACATCAGAGTGTCAGACACAGGCGTATACAAATTATCTTTGACTGCCAAGCTACATTGCAGGCTCTCAAGGCGAAGACGACTTCTTCCAGAGTTATAGTTAACTGCCGTATCAATCTTAATGTTTTGGATGGAAACAACAAGTTTTCCTCATTTGGACATCAAGACACCCCGCTATTGATGGCAATAAGGTAGCCAATGTTTTCACCAGAATGGAAACTAAGTAGACTCCGATTGAGAACCTCTATTTGCCAGATAATTTAACATTGCTAAAATGCATGCTACCTGCTAAACTTAGCAACTACTGATGCGAAAAGCTGGTCAACGACAGAGCTAAGACGCTTACAAAGAGAAAATGCCAAGCTGTGGTTAAAGAAGGAAATGCCACAGTTGAACACCTCTGTCCTACCATTTGTAGAATCAGTTTTTTTTTCGTTTGGAGGTGGTTTAACGGCATCACATGTTTAATGAGGACATTGCTTTGTGAATTTCTGAAGAGAAATAAAGCTACTCAGCGAATTTTAGTATTACATGGCTAGTGTACAATAGGCCTTTTAGGTACACATAGCTGAGTGGACCAACCTACTTAGCGTTACCAATGTAACATAATGTAAATCCAGTAAGGCCAGTCCTGTTATACCGCCCCTTTCAACCGCTTACTTGTGATTAAGCACGATGTATTTCATGGTGGCGATGAAAAAGACCTCACTCTGTTGTGAGCTTAAGGCACCGTCTTGTTTAGACAGCCAGAACAAATCGCCACGAGAATTGAAATAAATAGATTTAGTTATTTCTCTCTTTCTCAATTAATTAGTAAAAATTGTTCTACACATGTCCATAAAAACCATTCTTTATTTTAATGGTGAAGAACTTCAATGTATTTACTATTTCAGATGAAATTTTATGTGCATTGAATATATTTATCTTATTTTTTCCTATTTTCATACTTTAGCTTTCTTAGTTTCTTACTCTAGTTTTCATAAGAATTTTATAACAGTACTTTTCCATGGTTTCTTACCATATAAAGTACTCCTTTTTAAATATTTTCTCTAGAGTTCTTCTTTCTCATTTTTTTATCACTTTAAATTTGCCATAAGTTAAGGAAATGTCTTGTTCTTAGAAACGTGTGTCCATATTCTGCGTTTGAGTAATATATTTAATTTACTCTTGAATCTCAATCGCCAGGATTTCGTGAGAATATAGATAGAATTTCAACTTTCTGTGCAAGAAGATATTTGCAATCAATGGAAACCGATTTTAGTACAACTATACTGTAGGCGTAAGACAAAATAAACGCACCTACCTTTGATATTGATAATTCTCACATGATGTTTTAAGACCTACGAATAATTTTAAAATAGAAAATGCTTTAAAAAACTTTAAAAAATGGTCTTGGATTATCTGGCATTTCCGAAACGTTACAATAAAAACTAAATATAACGAACTTATTGCGAACTGTATTTCTGGCTTTTTCTGAAATATTTGTATGTATTTGTTAAAAATATTGTTATCACTGTTCAATGGCCAAAATAGTGGTACTTGTTTTAAATCCTGATTTATATCTCTCATCTTTTCTTCTATTTTATAGTCTTCTTAATTTCCTATCCCAGCTTGTTGTACCTATAGAATGTTTCTAGTAGTATTATCTTATTTTCTTACTACATAACTATCGTTACGGTCATATATTTTTCTTGGAATTTTTCCTACTAGGGTTTTTCCTCACTTTGAGTTTTAAGAAAATGCTTTTACTTCATATTCCAGAACCTACCAGAAATTTTAAAATTGAAAGTGCCTTATTTTCTAAACCTTTCTAATTAGCTCTTTAATGGCTTATTTTAATCATTAATTGGAGAATAATATACAGAATAATATATAGAACAGCTGTTTTAAATCAAAAGAAATATCTTCTTAGCGTTTCTTTCTCCGCTTAAGAGAAGTATGTACATACTTGTAATGACATAATTGTATTTCTTTGTTTAAGACATTTGTTAACTTGATTCAAGAAAATCCTAGAGGAAATTTGAAGAACGCGATTCTTAGTATAAGTAAATGGCCGTTACAATATTTTCTTAAGGATAGTAAATAGTTTTCTTAATTCCAGAAAGCGTTTTTGTACTGTTCATAAATCAATAGTTTAATTTTCTTAAAATAAAGCATTTATTTACTTAGAATTCGTGAAAAGCATATTATTTATATCCACATTATTAATTACATTGACCTTATGTAAAACAGTACGACATATCCGTACATAATGCAGTAAATTATTCACATTGCTTGCAATTTTAAAACCGATAAAGTGGAGGTTATCTACATTTTGTAGATAACCTCCTAGATGTTCAAATAAAAGTGAATTTAATGTAGAAAGTCCTCATGAAAAAAGTGCATAGAAACAATAACCAAGATAATGCTAATAAATAGCTCATGGTATTGATGGAATCACTCCCGGCAAAAACAATGTGAGAAGTGAAAGCACTAACGCGCTTCGCTCCTTCCCACATTGCTGTTACATCTCTCAGTTTATGCCACTAATCTTTAAAAACAGCAACTAAAAATATTTCCTGGCGCCATCTAGTGCCAGTAGATAGTAAGTCATGCCTGGAACTGGAATGCAGATACTATACTTACTTATACAATGATATAACCTCTAACGTACAACGTTTCATAAAAATTTTCAAAAGATACCGGTTAATGTAATATTTTTAGCATTTTTCTTTTTATTACTATTTACCACGTGTACTAATATAAATATATATATATATATATATATATATATATATATATATATATATATATATATATATACTATAGTTAAATTAGTACATATATATATATATAATAATAATAATAAAATTGGATAAATAAACTTAAATATTAACTCATTAATTATTAAACTACATAAAAATAACGCCTATTTAATTACATTATTAAAGAAATAATTTAATTATACTGTAACATATAACGCCTCAATGTTGGCCTCGGTCGCACTTGTCCTTGGGCATTCTCGACCTTTTTACGCCCTCCAGAAAATTTTTTGCGCCATGCAAACACGCGAGTTCTTGACAGGGTGTTGTCCCCGAACTGTGTCTGTAATCGCCGCAAAATTTCGGTTGGGTTCACCCCCTCGTTGGCCAAAAACTTGATGATAATCCGCTGCTCCACGGAGACATGCACTTCTTTCTCGCTCATGATTTCCTTTGATACTAAAGGGACCCGAGACAGTTGCGGTCGGTTCTCTCCTCTCCCTAACGGTACGGGCTATCTGTGCATCAACCCCTTCCAGGTCTAGAAGCCCTCCGGAATTTTTAAGAAAATCAGTCCCGTTTATATGTGATACATCCTCGTATAATTTTGTGAATAATATAGGCTGTCGAATAGAACATGGCTACTACATAGATAGATTGGTACTAACCTCTCGCAGATCGTGAAATAATGTAACAAATTCACCCACTAAATGTCTTTTTTCAAGAAGTGGATAAATCCAGTATTTTCTAATTTTTCGTAATTTTCTACGATAATGCCATACCATTATTAGCAATAGTCATCGTTTTCTTGCATCCATCATAGTACACACACATGCCAAGCAAGATCCGTTTAAGGTAGGTTGACGTAGATTGGAGACAACCGTATTATAAATACAGGCACCTTTTTTCACTACACGACTACGACAAAATGTCGTGTGTGTGAAAGCAGACTTAGTTGGAGTTCTAACCCTAAGAAAATATTGATTTAATGCAAGTAGAATCTCAAAAAAATTATTTTCTTATATTATACATTTGTATAGTCTTGAAATAAAAATACTTTCTTGAATAGAGACTGGTTTTTTCAAGAAAATCTATTTTCTTGATGCAAGAAACCATTTCTCTGTGTGTAGAAAGTATAGAGATAACTGTTTAAAGAAAACGAATTTGGTACCTTAGCGTTTCCAGAACTTCAGAATGAAAAACTAAACGTTTTCAAAGTATCGTGCAAAGAGGTTGTTATAATAAAGAGCAATTTACTTTCAAATTTATTCGGTTTACCGACATAACTCATAAGGCAGACATAAACTTTTCTTTCGGTGGGGGATGATGATAACAGTAAATACTTAATTTATAATTAAGTAATTATTCATGTCTTTCGTATCAGTTCAAAATTAGAAGAAATAAAGAAAATATAAAACATCTTAGTTTTCACCAATTAATTTCACCCTTAAAGATAATGTAAATGTAGACATTTTTTTTAATTCTTAACTTGAGGTATTCAAAATTGTAACACATTCATCAAAATTAATTTGAGCGGTTCGAAATTTGTTTTTGTCGATTGTTCCCCAAAACTTTTGAATGGTAATGTACATCTAGGACTCATAAATGGTTGTTGTTAACGCCTCTGCTCCCAGAGGCTACGGATTATTTTTTTCAGTTATTCGCCATTTGAAAAAATTAAAACTTGCATTGTATATGACTTGGAAGATGGCCATAATTACAGAGTAAACGACGCTTCTATAACATGACTCCTATACTTTTGAACCCTCCATATGCTACATGCATTATCCTACTGTATATAACCAAAGAACTTTCTCTTTTCTTAGTTACATTCTACCTATGTAGGACTATACGATAATTGGATGTAGATCGAGGGTACGGTGACCACAAGTTGCGAAGATGCACTACCGTCGCGTGGTCAAACCTATTCCGTTCGAGAGGAAGAGAAAGTCTAAAACGCTTGTGAAACATGTTCGTAATGATAATCATTAGTATATTGTACAAATTTGCGCATCGCTCAAATGATAATTATTTTCATGTACGACAGAATAGTCGCTCAATACGATCATTTGTTTTGTGCCGGCTAACTTTTATGATTACGTATGTATTTGTCTTCGAATTGAAAGGACAAGTAGTCGTTAAGCAATTTTCCTTTAGAAATTAAGGTGACCGCAAAGTATCAGGCAAATTTACGCTATACTGGGCTTAGTAAATAAAGCAATATATGCTTTCGAATGCGACATGTGTTTTGCAATGAAATGAAGTTGGCTATATAACAAGTTACATTGCTTTACAAATTAAAAAAAAGGCAATTTAATGGCGTTTAGCCGCGTTAGTGTTTTTCTCTTCTCACATTGTTTTTGCTGGCAGTGATTCCATCAATACCAGGAGCATTTAATATTAACATTATCTTGGTTATTGTTTTCAGGCACCTTTTTCATGTGAACTCCTACAATAAGTTCACTTTTGTTTGAACATTATTCTGTAAATAACCTCTACAAAAAATTACAAGCAATGAGAACAATTTACTGCATTATAAGTAAGTGCAATTAATAATGAGGATATAAATAAAATGCATTTCAAGCATTTCAAGTAAATAAATGCTTTATTTTAAGAAAATGAAACTATTGATTTATGAACAATGCCTACACGCTTTCTGGAATTAAGAAAACTATTTACTATCTTTAAGAAAATATTGTTTTGTGTTATAGCGGCCATTTACTTACACTAAGAATCGCTTTCTTCCAATTTTCTGCAAGATTTTCTTGAATCAAGTTAACAAATGTCTTAAACAAAGAAATATAATTATTTCATTACAAGTATATATTTTTCTTAAGCCGATTGATTTAAAACAGTAACTGTATTGTGGATAACTGAAACGGTAATTGTCTTGAATTGAGGCGGACAGTTTTGACACAAGTAAATGTTTCTCTGCATGTAGAGCTACTTGTTTCTCCGATGCGAGATTCTGAATCTACGGCAAAAAGTTCAATTGTTTTGTAATTTAATATTTAAATGTTTCTAAATGAAATATCAAATTACAAAATAATCGCAAATCCTGTTTTTATCTTTTAGGATCCAAAAAATCCAAATAATCGTTAACCACTTTCATGCCTGCAAATCGCTTTTCAATTTGCCCTGTAACCTCATCGATCACATAGAAGAAAACCTTTACCTTGAATATTTCTTCAGCATTTTCAAACCAGTCGTCTCTAGCCATTTCATCATAGTGTTTTTTAACTATTCTTTGACGCGTCGCCATGAAATTCTGGTCGATTTGCAATTTTTTTGCTAATTCTCCTGTTTCAAGTTTCATTTCCTCGAAAGAACCCCTTAACTGTTGAATGTTATTTTGGACTTGGCTCAAAACTGTCACTGATTCGTTAAGATTAATGTCCTTTCTCTGCAAAACCGTAGATGCGAAATTAATTTCAAAACCCTGAACATGAAGACAAACATAAAGACAAACTCATAATTAGCCATCTGATTTTTTATAGCTAGGGCATCGTTTTGTTCACTGGTTTTAGTTGTTGACTCCAAACGAATTTTTGTTAGCGATTTTAAGATGTCAAAGAAAACGTAGCTTAACTGCTGAAATTGATAAAATTCTTCCGGACCATCGAGTAGGATTTAGTTTTTTCAACGTAGCTTCCGATACAGCTGTGAAAGATGCCAAAATATCCCAGCGTTTGATACTTAATCCAAAAAAAGAATAAATGCTCTGAAGAGTGTTAAAAAATCTTAATATTTCGCTACTTCCGCGAACAACATCATTCACAACCAAATTTATGTTATGATTAGCGCAGTGAACATATTCAGCATTACTTTGAATATTATTAATTATTGTTTGCACTCCGTTGTAGGCCCCGCTCATGACATTGGCATCATCATATCCTTAGCAATAACATTTTTATATTGAAATATTAAGACGGTCTAATACAGCTAAAACTTCATTTGTCATGCCCTCGGCTGATTGGTCTTCTAACTGGTAGAATTCTAAAAAAGTTTCCTTGACTTCGAAATTTATCGGAATCATCTCATCATTACGTGTAACATTGGCAGTTCTAATTACAATGCTGAGCTGGTCTTTTTTTGTTACATCTTGTGTAGTATCGAGTAACAGAGAAAAAAAAGGAGACGAATGTATATGCGCTGTGAGTTCCGATAGTAGTTTTTAAGAAAGGCATTGGATAATTTCGTTTTGAATTGTCGGGCTTAAATATCTGACTGATCCCGCAGGCATGTCTACAATTCGTTTCATGATATCGTCGTACTCGGCTATAAACTTGACTTGCGATAAAAAAATTACCATTATATTCGCCTTGAAGATCGTCGTCATGGCCACGAAATGGCAACGAATTTTTCGCGAGCAATAAAGTAATCTTACATAGTCTCTCTAATACCATTTTCCAAAAAGATGCTTCAAATCTTTTTCTCCAGAGCCCCATCTATGACTGTATTTTTCTTCCATATTTCCAAGACTGCACACGCTTCCATATGATTCTTCGTTTGTCTGTGTTCAGTTATTCTCGTAGAAAAATACTTCCAGTCTCTCATTCCTGTTGTCCAACTATTTTGCGAATTTGAGAATAGCCAACATGGCTCACAGTACGCAGCGTCAATTAACTTTGAATAGCACAGCCAGAGACGAGAAACGCGCCCATACTTCGTTTTGACGTAGTAATAATTGTCGCTGAAGCTTCTATTATTTTGCAATGGATCTTTAGGAAATGGTCTTTGTGGTCTGCTTGAAGGCAGACTAATAAGAGTCGATGTTGCTCAAAAATTTGGTGCAATTTTAACGAAAAATCCCGATTTACAAAAGGTTCGGTCTATAACTGAAAATCAAGAGTGCCCAGATGAGGAAAAGGAATATCTGACATTTGCAAATCTTACTTCACTGGATGTCGAACGATCATTTTCGTAGTATACGACAACGTATTTACAACACCGTCGACGGCTGAATGAATCGGTAATGGAAGCGTTGCTGATGTTGCAATTCTACGCAGCTTACCAGGGCGGTTGCCAATTGCCGCAGTGGACATCAATACGACAGGAAAAGGTAACAATATTATTTTTCACTAATATTGTATATTACGTACTTACTTTTATGCAGTGCACCACTGCCGGTACCACCTTTTTAACACACTCTAATAATAAGTAGCGCTGTAGATATCCGATAAAATTGAGATTCGTATATCCGGATCCGCTATCCGGTTCTCGGATCTGGATCCGATATCCGAAACCACAGATCCGCATCCGTTATCCGAAACCTCCAATCCGGATCCGCTATCCAAAACCTCGCATCCGGATCCGCTATCCAAAATCTTGAATTCGGATTCTTTATCCCATACTTCGGATCCGATAATATGGATCCAGCCTCGTTCTCCGATACAATTTTCATTATATTATTTTCTGTCCCCTTTACAATTATTCATATTCAAGCTGCCGACAAACGGACAAATATACAACGCGGAACATGTGTTACTTCATAGCAATCTATCACATCCCTATAACAAATTTTAACTGTTTGCTATTGAACGAATAAACCAATAAATGAGCTTTTAAGACGTGTTATTTTAGTATAACTACATATCGAAAATCTTAGAACTTATATATCGCTGCGGGGCCCCGGGGCTTTGTCCCGAACTTCCCGGTGATAGTTACGCCACTGACCAGATCGTTTTTTAGGTTAAATTGAGACAAATCTGTAATAAAACTCATAATCAATATAGATTGTTTAAATTTCTCGTCTATTTTAAGTTGATAACATTGGCATTTTTTGCTTGCAGCTAATATGTAACATATTCATTTAGTGTAAAGCATTTTTGATTCAGTATCCTTAAAATTACATTCTACAGTTCATTCAATAAAATCTTAAAAGCATGTGGATAACTATATTACCGACTTGAAACGCCCGCAAAATTCAAACAATATCATTAAGTTCAGTGGATACAAATAAACCAACGAAGTAAGTATTCGTACTTCTTAAACGTAGACAACAAAAACTAGATAGGCATAAATATATTGTGTAAATATAAATATATAGATATTACAGTACAACGACGCGCTGACCACATTCCAGATAGTTTAGATATTTTGCATGGCGTACCGTCATAAAACGTGAAAATCACTTAATAAAACGACCGGGTATTATAATGAGCCTATGTTACAACGATGTAGTCGCGTTGTTAATGTTAAACGCTTTCTGATTAATTATCGCTAACATGTAAAACGCATTAGAGTTGATGCGCTCGTTTTTCAACTGTTAAACGACCGCTTGTTAAAAAGGACTATAAGGAACGTTCACCAGTATCGACCCGAGATCCGACCCGACTCGGCTTTGTCTTTCTGTCGCCCTCATCATCACCGTTTCCTTCGGCAACTTTGATTATTTCAGAACCGATTTACTTGTTTTGCGAATGCAGCGCCGCCATTTCGATCACAGATAAACAATTTCAGTGGTAACATAAAACTTATGCCCATAATAAAAAGCATATTAAGAATTAGCGTGTACATGACAAACAGGGAGTAATGGTCAAAGCTAAATATACACTTTTGTAAAGGTTTTAAAAATTTAACTGTACTAGACCGTCACATTTTGGACAACATCATAAATATATTATGATAGCATTATTATTATTACTATTGTATTAACGTTTAATATACGTACAGTAAAAAAGTTTACAATATACAGGGTTCACGATGAGCTGCCGGTATTTCTCTTTTATACCAGAAGTGGCATTCAACTTCTCTATTTTAAATGGAAGTCAAATAAGTCAAATTTGGATTCTGTGTTAAATTTTAAAATTATTTTATGCAACATACCCTATGCCTAATTCACCTTAAGGAATTGCAACTTTTCGAAAAACTTGACAGATTGGTGCAATCGCAGGCTTCAGACATTTACGCAAAAAAAAAATTTCCTTATTGGTAATGTTCTAAAACACGTTTCCAGTGTAACAGATAAATTTGGTAAATTAACAGGCTTGTCAGTGAGGAGGAAGAAATATCAGAGATATTTAAGTGAATTTTTTAAAAACGCAACTCTAATTTTTAAGCGGCATTAAATATTGTCAATAAATAACAAAAATTATGCAATTCTATGCTAATTAATAGTTTAGTGCTTATCTATAATGTGCATGTTTTAATATCAATTCATTGTCCATGCTAAATATTGAAGGAGCTGTCAAATGTACTGTCAACGTAATAAACACAGTAGTTCGTTATTGCTACATACCTCTGTATACATTTTCATATTGCCGATTTCTAGTTTAACGAAAATGTTCGCTTTGGATCTTCAAATGAAAATTATTTAAATTTTCATTATTAATTTATCGCGAATGCATGGCATTTCGATAGACTAGAATTTTCTGTTCTAGGACAACTGCCGCTGACCAATTCTGCCGCAGGACATCTCCCGCGGGACAACTCGGGCGCCGACACTCGCCGCGGCAACGACCACGTGACAATTCTCGACCCAACTCCTGAAAAAGATGAACCAACAATGTCGCTTTATAGTACAAGAAAATGAATTACTTAAAAACACAACCATTTTAAGTGTACATTTAAAACCGTTGTGGAAATAGCCTTGTCCGATTAGTGTGTACAGGAAAATTTTAGTAATTTAAAGTGCAACTAAAACTATTATTCCAAAACAAAACCAAAATGTATTTCAAGCGTATAAAACGTACCTTGCATTACTCACTTTACAATAGTGAACTTACGTAACTTACTATACTACTTCTATAAGTGATTAATTTTACATATAAATTTTGTTTCCATTTCATTTTATGAAAAATCTTCTGAAATACTCGATAATACTTCACTGTCATAATTATTTTACATGTTCTAAATTCTCGAGTCAGCCTCTCTGTAACGTTTTCATTTTTGGTGGATTATGCGCAGCTACTAACGCTCATAAAATAATCTTCTGCTAATTTTTTAAAGAGCGTAATAAACTTCCAAATAGTCTGGATGTCCATTCCCTCGATCTATAACGTCCGCAGGGCAGCTTAGCAAAATTGGTTAGTCCTGCCTGACAATTTTGGTTCTATATCAAACGTTTCCACTTTCTGTGCAAATAACGGAGAGCGTCGTCTTGAGTTACTCTATTTAGGCGATAACGTAATGTCTGAACCATCCAATATAACTGAGTAAAATCAACTCTCTTCAATGTCATAATGGGAAACAAACGCTAATGCTGGAATCATTCGTACCACAAAGCGAAATCGGCATTTACTAATGTTTTCAGTTAATGTTGTGAAGAGCAAATGCTTTTTCATATTCGTGTCAATGAAAAAAACATCTTGTATGTTGCACTCGAAATACTTTCCAAAGGCACTTTTAACGCAATAACTTTAATCCAGCTGTGGGTAGAATTGCTAAAACTTGAATGTTACTGGATCGTACTTTTAGCAGACACATAATTGATAAAATAAGGAGATTTACTTTGAAGGTACCATCCATAGAAAGGTCACGACAATTTTTAAATATTGAAGATTTGTCTCCTTCGAAATTAAATTCTTCCAGTGCCGGGTCAGTATCAACGTAATTTCTTCAGTCAGTAGCTTTTTAAATGTTTTGTATGCCTCGAGTATTCCAATGTCATCAAACTTGATGGTAGAAGCGGACATAATTTGGTTGCGTTTTTTGAAATTTTTTTTTAACTCGTTGACTTTTAATGCTCCTTGGCAAGCACTTGCAACCGGTACAGGCATTGTGACTTGTCAGGTACTCTCTACAGTTGAAGCAGCTCGTCGTTTAAGAGATCCAATTACTTTATCTGCTCAATTTTAGCTGCAGACGTTTTCAGTATTCGAATCGGCGCTTTCTTCACGCACATAAACTCTTCCTTAGCAGTCCCCTTCTCTCTACATCGCCAAATCTGTACAACCGTCTTTCGACATTTTGTCAAAAACATAAGCCGTAGCCATTATCAACGAATTTTGGCTTCTGCTTTGAGAAGAACTTGTTGTTTCCATAGTCAAATGACACCACGCATAATTCAACAAGCACTCAAACTCAGGTCTATATTGCTTCAATACCAGTTACAAACATGATTCTTGGAGGGGTAACAAATTAAATTTCATCATTATTCATTTCAGGAATATAATAGCTTTAGGGGTGTTCTTGGAAGAATTTATAACGTTTGTAGATTAGATTTACTAATATTGACAAATAGCTTGCAATACTGATTACAATTTAATATCCACATACATTAGGAGATTAAAACGCAACGGGTGGCGGTATAAACCTATTTACTATTAACAATTACCTCGCTTTGGATAAATATCAATTACATTGGTTTAGTTTTAGTTGTACTATAAAGCGACATAGTTGGCTTCATCTTTCTCAGGAGTCTGGCGGCGAGCTGTCCCCGTGGCGAGTTGTCCCGACGTCGTGTAGTAGTGATGTCCCTGCGGCGAATTGTCCCTTTCCGCGAATTTTCATGGAAAGATATCCTAATCTACCATAACCTACTCGAAGCGTAAAGATTTTGGTCCGTTTACGACAAAACCAAACCTCTAATGGATGACGAGCATTCGAAAACTACGGCAGTGGATTAATTTACTGCATACCCGACCATTTCGATCCATGATGCAGAACAAGCGCTTAGAACATCGTCCAAAATAATTCACAGAATTTTGGTAAAGCAGAAATATAAGATTTACGGACATTAAACGTCGAAGAGAGTTCTGTGAATGGTTTTTGATTCGAACACAAGATGGTGCATTTTTAGATAATATTATTTCTAGCGATGAAGCGAAATTTTGCAGAAACGGAACGTATAACTGTAAAAACTTTCACTTTGGGCTTCAGAAAACCCGCACGTGGTAAGAGAACGAAATTTTCTAGATTCTTGGAGTTTTAGCGTATATTACGTAACAATATCCGAATGATAATATCCGAATTTTAAAAAATCGCAAATTTAATTAGAATTCGAAAAGGAATACAGATTTAATTTTGTATACATATGGTCACTATTAATATAGGTAACTTATATAACAATTGTAAATACATAATTAACTTAACAAAGAAAATACATATAAAAAGACCTGCCAAATAATTTAGTGAACATCAAAGTTTTTGAAAATAATCTTTTATTGTTGGTTGTCGAGATTCTTCTATAAGTTTGTTAATAAAACCATATGAATATTGCCACTGGAAGTTTGTCGATCTACACTGAACACCACTTCGCAAAATACGTAATGCCTCTGGCATTTTACTCACTGTAGGCATTAATTTATTCATCTTCCTCTTCCGTATTTCCTTCTTTTATGACCGAAAGGTTACTAATCCAGTAGTTATATTATAATGACGTCAATTTCCATCCTCTGCACTGGTCAAAATTTGTAGCTGTCATGTTAGGCGGACGAATGTGCACACGGGAAACATCAAGATCTCCTTCTTCAAAAAATTCGTCAGTTGACGGTTTTACAAACCCATCGTGTTTGAAACAATTCGTTATCGTTTTTTCTGAAACTTTCTCTTAAGCCATTGCAATCAAATGCATGACATCTAACTGACTTGTTTTTTTAACTAACTCGCTTGAATTTATACCGCCCTCATTTTCCATATGTTCGTTCCAATACTCTAGAACGCACTTCTTGGCGATAATATGCTTTTAGTGTTACGAATAATTTACTGATCTCAGGGATGTATAAGAGCAGTGGTATTGGCAGGTAAGAAAACAACTTTGATGTGTTCTAATTCCCGCGATTCAAGATGTGCAGTGCAATTATCTAACAGAAGAATGATGTTCTGATTAGGCTGGTTATCCCATTTCTTCAATCATCCATCAAAAACTAATCTATGCATTCTTGTTAGCAAAATAATCAACGGGTAACTTCTTTATTCCTTTAAAACACCGCAGATTTTTGCTCTTACCGATCACAAGAAGCTAGTTTCTCTTGCCATTCATATTTGCACATCTAAAAATTCAATTCTCTATTTCGAGAATGTTGTCCCTTTAGCCTTTTCATTCTTAAAAAAAAAATTTATGTTCTGGAGGAGCACGAAAGTAACGTCCCATCTCATCCGCATTATACACGCGATCAGGGGTATATTCTTCGATTATTTTAGACCATACAATTAAGACAATTAAGTGCATGGAATTGGTGACCCAGTTTTCCGTTGCTCCAAAGTCGGCATCATTTACTTCCCCGTGTGTTCTTTTAAACACAACATTATATCATTTTTTCCAACAACGAAACCATCTTTCAGTAGCAACGAAATTTTAATTTTCCATTTCTTTTTGCCAAATCTTCAGCTTTCTGCCGCATTAACGGACCATCCATGCGAGCATCCTTGTTTCTCACATCCGTAAATCATAACTTTAGAGCTGATTCCGATTGGCGATCTTTTCCAGAACGATATCTTTTACGAGTTAAATTTTCATTAGAAACAGCTGCCTTTATGATTTCAAGTCTGTTTTTGTTTTAGTTTTGCACAATGATGGTTAGGAAACTTTTAATTGTGCAGCAGCATGTCTTGGACTCATTTTCGAAAGTTTATCGTGTTTTTCTAAAATGTCTATTTTTTCTCTAAGAGATAAGTTTCCACTTTGAAACACTTGACATTCTTATTTTCAATGTTACTGCACGAGAAAATGTGAACTACTGGTGTAATTTAGCATTTGCAAAGTTCAAGTTACAGGTTATGGCAGGAAGGTCTTTAAAAATGTTAAAACATTGTGAGAATTTATTGATAATATTAACCGAAATCTTGATCACAATAAACGTACAATTTTATGCATTTGTATATAACCGTTCCGTGCTTCGCGATTTCGATAACAATAACCGATTAATAACGTAAACCCTGATTAAATAAGCGGCGTCTACTGTATCATATTTAATGTGATATTAATGTTGCGTTGCGTTATTATGTGTGCGCCATCTATCGTCACTACTTAATAAAATCAACATCCCTTTCTATTACTATATTTTACTTTTCTGCAATACCACAGAGTTAATAGTGGCTATTACGAAGTTAATAAAGAGTAACAAAAGTCTATACATCCTAAAGGACAAAATCCCAGAGTTTAACAACTACGATATTGCAACTTTCTGAATGAAAATAATCCCGTTAAAATGGCAAATTATCTTTACCAAAATCCAAAATAGTATCTTTTTATCTTTTATGTTTGAGTATGAATGTGTAATATTAAGCTGCATTGGAATTTGGACCCGCAATTTTAGATTATTACACAAGTATTTGAGTTTTCTATTTATCTACAAGTTCATTTAAACACAATCTTTAAATTACCGATAGGACACCCTTTTATTGTCCTCAAAAACGATAAATACCATTTGGGTCAAAGACAAACACGGTCAATCTAAAACGAATACGTCAATTCCATCGGCGGTTATCGGAAGAAATGTCAGGCAGAGTATTTAAATAGTATTAATAGGCAATTGCTTTTAGTATAATCAGTAAGACTTATAGCATGTTTGGGAACGTTTTAAGTTAATCTTCTACATTAAACACTCCCTGTAGCCGATGATCGAGAGAAGCGGTTCTTTTAAAAGCATCACGAACTTTTAAAATCGCAAGGGCACATATTCATTCGGTTAGAATTCTTGGAATGCATTCGACAAGTCTTCTTCGTATTTCATGTCGTTTGAAATATTTTAATTAAGTTCATATATTTTACTTTTGATTATAGTTATTTAGATTTTATAAAAACAACATTTTAGTAAGTGTATAAAATTATTAGTTTTAAATGCCCATTAGAAGTACTATTAATAAAAAAAATCAAGAAATCAAGAAATAAACCTTGTGGCGACCTCTCTGGAACACTAGTTAAATGAACACCATTCTACTAATTATTAAAGAAGTATTCTGTGTCGTTATTGCAGCGCCGTCTCATATCAAAATGTAGCATTTTAAATCTAAATGAATATTACAATATCTATAAAGTTATTATAATATAAATATAATGTAAATAAAGTTGGTTAAATCGATTTAGTTTTTCATTTTATCGCTTCGATCATTTAAACGTAGCAATTTAAACTGTTACTCTAGTCACATGACTTAAACTGTCAAAAAGATAAACGTCAAAAAGCATCCTGATTCGTGATTCATTTACAATCCCATATCGCGTACTAGCGTAGTGATAAGAAAACGCTTTTCTGCGAGCGAGACTTGGAAAATATGGCACTGATGGTGCTTACCGTGAAAGGACGCTGAACTGAGAACGGTGGTCCGATGATGTGTGGTGCATGTATTTCGAGAATACCCGTAAAGCGTGCGGAAAAAGTTGCATTTTAAGAATTGTGTTAGCCAACATGGTTGTTGGATTCGACGAATGGTGTGTTTTATAATTTTTGGAAACGTTTTGCCAAATTCTCGCCGAAATTAAGGTCGTATTTGCTTTATTTAAATGTGATATTTTGATGAACGAACCCAATGGATTCCATTAGGAAGTGGTTTTATAGACCTAAGGTAAGCGCACTTCGTGGGTGCGATTCCCATACGATTCATTTTATTCACGAAAAAGTGAAGAATTGAATTTTGCTATCGGTTATGTAAGAAAAAATATGCTGAGACAAGAAAGTGTAATAGATAAACGCAATATGGACATTATCAATTCGATTTATCACCGTTAAATATAGTCAAGGTCTATATTTATTAAAAAGAATAAAAACAAAAGATAGAATCCTAACCTCAATATCGTGTAACTTGAACGACTTTCTCTTCAACTTTTCATTGTATACTTATGATATTTATTACGTTTGTATCTAGAAATATGATTGAATTGATAGATTACCTACTTTAATTCTACCAACATTTGTTTTTATAAGCGACTTTCTATTACAATTTACTTAATTTAATGTGTGTCACAGTGTCACAAGTTTTTAAAACTTGCATATCAACTTTGTAACACTGAAAATCAAGTATAACAATGATCTACATTCGGATTTCCCTCCTTTTTTCAATTTTTCTCCGTATTTTTTAAGATGAAAACCTATGACTCACTGGTATTTTTATCTTCTGCTTTACTTTTCATTAACTTTATTAAACAAACTTTATACAGGGAGTCATAAAATAAATATGTAAATACACTTAGCATGGTATGATTTCACTTATTTAACATTATAATCCTATGATCAAATTATTTATAGAAAGATGACAAGTCCCTTTTGGCTCAATTCTTCTTTGCTGACGAAGCTTTAAATATGATCGCTAGTGAATTGGACAGTTTCGATGGTAGAAAGGATCCGGAGAGATGCTCTGCCTTAGTGAATCAACTGCGACAATCACAGGATAAAGTGTTGACAATTACGAATGCTATAATGGAAGATTTGATTGGGAATGAAAGGGCCAATCGTGACTTTAGGGTCAAGTTTCCTGAAGATGTATTGCAGGAGAATCTTGCTGGGCAATTGTGGTTTGGAGCAGAGGTAAATGTATAGTTTTTTTTGTAACATTGCTTAAATAATATCTGTACATACAGAGGAATGCGAGATTATTTTTTTTTTACAAGTGCTTTGGGTTAACACTACTTAGAAAGATGTTTCAACTAAAATTATTTCTTAGAAAATTAATTTGATATCTATATATGTTTAAGGTGGTATTTTATCTTTTGCAAACTCGAGATTAAAGACTTAATAGCCATTTGGCTTTGAAACATTGCTGAATTTTCAAGCTAAATTGTTTAGAATTTAAAAATTAGTGCATTACTTACTACAGAAAGTCTTGAACCATAATTAGCATGTATACAGGCTAATTAATTTTTGATCCTCATCATGGAGATCTCACTTATTATTATTGGAGATAGAGGGTGGCAAAGTTGCTAAATTTTGTGTTTGTTATGAACCTGAAGAGAAAATAGAGACCTGTGACAAGTTAAGTTCGAGATTTTTTTAAAAACGAAAAGCTCATTTTCGTCATTTACTCCTACCACTTTTATTTAGTCTTGCAGAAAAAAACTAAAAACACATTCTCAAGGCCACCTTCAATCTCCTATCTAATGGTATCTTGAAATTTTTATATGACGTTTCGGCTCTTTCTGGTCATCATCAACTTTCCTATTTCTTGCGACGCCATATTGGATTTTAACACCATCAGAAAGTTTTCTTTTATCGTTTCAACCATAGCTACCTCATTTCATCTTGAAATGTTTTCTCCATCAATTAAAGCACAATATCAACAACTTTTGTCAACATGTCATACCTAATTGAAATCAGAAAAAAAACTTTATGACGATATGGAAATCCAATATGACGCCGATTGGAAACAAGGAAGTTAATGATGGTCAGGAAGAACCGAAACGTCATATAAAAATTTCGGATACACCTTTAGATAGAAGATCGAAAGTGACCTTGAGAATGTATTTTTAGTTTTTTTCTGCAAGACCAAATAAAAGTGATAAAGGCAAAAGAAGAAAATGAGCTTTTTTCATTTTTTTAAGTCTCGAACATCATTTGTCACAAATCCATTTCCACTCCGGGTTCATAACAAACACAAAATTTAGCAACTTTGCCAAATTTAAGCTTACTCTCTATCTCCAATAATAATATATGTATCAGCCTATATAGGATGTCTTAAAACGGTCTAAAATTTAATTCGCGCTTTGAGATGTTACAAGAAGTAAAAAAATAATACGATCGTATCCTATTTCTAACCGTTATCCGTTTATTGAGAATTTCCTAAAACTTTTTACGATATTTCCTAATTCACCAATTTCGTCAAATATTTTTACAAAAGTCCTGTAGTTTTTATCCATATATGTACCCTCCCTGAGCATTCTATTTGAAGCACCATAAATTCTGGACATTACACCTAAATAGAAGGCAGTGTAATATTATTATTTTTTTTTGTAGCCGTATTGCAGGTGGCCCCCTTAGGTGTGCATCTTTAAAAAAAATTGTGGCGTTTTGATTGCTTTCTCTATTCCATAAGCGTTTGAAAGATCTTGTTTATAAAAAATATTTATATGATAGCATATGATAAATATTATGAAGATAAACTTGACACAAACGATTGATTTCTAGATTTTTTATTCTTTGCACAAATAAGCATTTATTAAACCTGTTAAATTCGCCAAAAAATTCGTTACACGTAATGCCACTTTTTGTTTTTGAAAGTAAATATAAAGTTTAGATATACTAACACATCTAACATCCAAAGGATTTGTTGAAGAAGGTTCTTAAAGATCTCCGGAAGACGTTTCTGCGAATTTTGGTTTGAAAATTGATTTATTAAACATCGTTATTATTATGTTTTTTGTAATAATCTAAGGTCTGCTTACTATTAACAATATCTTTTGAAAATATGTCTGACCACCTACTGCAACTATTGCGCTAATTGATAGAAACAAAAATTATGCTAAATTATTAGCTCCACTATGCGGTTAGGTACTTGAAAATAACGTATATTTTAATGGGACGCAGAAAATTTATTTTGCAAAATAAAGCAACAAAAATAAATAAAAACAGTGGTGTGAAAATACCGGGTGATTGGTTTATCTTGAGACGACTGGACAACTCAGAAACTATTTATTTAATCGACAAAAATGTAGATAAAATTTTATCATATGAAAGGAGAAAGTATATTATAAGGTGCACGTTTAATTTTAAATGTGTCATCAATGTCTTTCGAGTGTTAAGTTAGTTTTTTTCAAATGGAAACCTATGTTTTTTTGTTAAGTATGTTATTGTACACGAAAAACAAATAACTTTTAACCGAAACTTTTTTTATTTAACAACTGTTTACGAATATAAAGATTGCAGTAAAGGAAAAAAATGAGCAAAATGCATGGAAATAAATGGACAACATTTTGAACATTTATTAAATTAACGCTAGTTATTTTGATGTGAAGCCTACTTGTTTTCTTCTGTTTATTTTAATTATTTTATTAATGTTTATATCCACAAATATCTGTTAAATAAAAAAAAGTTTCAGATAAAAGTTTTTTGTTTTTCCATGGACAATTGCATACTTATTAAAAAATATAGGTTAAACTTAACACCCGAAAGACATTGATGGCACTTCTAAAATTAAACGTGGACCTCACAATATACCTTTCCATTTCATATAATCTTAATGTGTTTTTTATTAAATAAATGGTTTCTGAGTTATTCAGTCGTCTCAAGATAAATGAATCGTCCTGTATAACATAACCCGATTAAATACCTATATAAGTTTAGAACAAAATAAAAATATAAAACAATATTTTCATGAAAAAAAAAACGACTGCCGTGTTTTCTCTGGTAATTTCGAACCATTTTCTGCTCATTTGCTTCCGATAATTATCGCCACTATTAATTCCATAGGCGGAACATTTTTTTTCAACTAACCTCCGGTTTTCAAGTAACCCTGTATCTAAATACTCTCTGACAGCAAATATATGCTTGTAAAGGAGTAACATTTTCTGATTAGAATCACATATAAAGGTAAATATCTTCGTGGAATGTACTAACCACAATTGCAAAAGTAATAAACAACAATACTTCTAAGGTTTAAAATTGCCGGTATTTTAAAAATTACCAGAAATGTTACTATGACGTTGGCCGATATTGAGCTAGGTACCGGATAAGGGCACATTTTATGTGTTTAGCCTTATACAGTGCGGACCTAAAGTGCACACACACATTTCCGGAGAGGTAATCGAATCTATTTTTTCTAAAAGCGCTAGCTTTTGTCGTTTAAAAGTTAGCATGAGGGGAGAGGTGGGGGTGGGAGGGCAGTTTATAACAATCTCATCAATTTAAATCACCAAAATTAACATTTCATTCATTTTTATTAATCTCTTTCAAAGCTCAGGTTGCAAATACAAATTGTAAAATTACAATTTTTGGAAATTAACTATTATTGCTATTCACATCATGTTTCATGTACGTTGTTGTATTCCTTATAACACATGAGTTGTTTTTAAAAAAAGACAGTTTCTGACACCAGGGCAGCTTTTATTAGTGTGCTCCGTAACACATAATTAAATTATGATTCGATTATAATTCGATAGTAATTTGGGCAGAGTAACACTTTACGCGCGAGAGTCTAAGTTTTTATTGCTCTAAAGAGTACGAGCGCGTACCCCTTTTATATCATTTTAAATATGCTGACTCTCTGTCTTACTTATATACCTTAGATATGGTCAAGGGCTACAACAACGTACATTCTGTACAAAACACGTTGAATTGTTTTCGATTTGTTTAGCTCCCTCATGTTTTTTAATCTAGAATTTTATTGTTTTTTTTATTATTGAAATGACATGGGGGCACCGCCTGATTTTTTTTTAATAACCGAATTTACCTATTATAGTTTTTTCACCTTTTTGAATACTGATATTCTTGATGTCTCTGGTTATCAAGCATTTTGTGTAATATGCATATTTAATTTCTTGTGCATATCCCGCACAGATTACGCTACACCGTACTTACACTTGTTCTGCAATCTACTGTTTATTGCTGATAACAACCAGTCATATTTACTTTTTAGTGGTGTTTCATTGGAAAAAAACAATTGTACATATACAATGGTAATGTTGTGCAACACTAGTGATACATCGAATTCGTAAGTTCGAACGTTACCTCACCTGAATACAAAATAACAAAATGAAAAAAATGAGGAAATGTTATTTTCAAGGTTACCATAACATAAACAGTCAACAATCAACAACCTATACCTTCAATTTCATTGCGTTAATTGCATAAAAAACGATTGGTGAACATTGAAAAAACGTCAACATGTTTTAGTTGCGACAAAAGTGGAAATATTGTTTTTTAATTGAATTTATTCACTCATTGTAATAGGAAGTAGAAACCACGATACAAAAATTACATCTAAATAATAACTAAAATTCTAATAGATAATCTTATCTTTGAAAGCCTTGAAGTGTACCTACATCCCAGATATGACAAAGCGGCAGCTGATTAATGTTATTAATGTTTTAACAACACGCGAAAAAAATTGAATAACAAAAGTTTCTAAATATAAATAGATGCAAATAAAAAAGAAAAGAAACGATAGCGATGTAGGAACACATTGAAATGCATTTTGTTTCGAAGTTCACGCTTAAAAGCGCTTAAACAAGAAAAGGAATCTGTAGAATGATTGTACGAAAATCACCCAACATTAAAGTAGGTCATGAATAAATGTTGTGAAATTTCCCGCTGTTGTTAAAGTACCGTAATTGGCAAATCTACGTCAGCATCATAAAATTACACAAAAAGGTGTACACAATCACACGTACAAACACTTAAATTGTGGCAAATTAAGAAATACGCTTACGTTGAATACTAGGAAACGTCAAAATATTAAAATCGATAGTTTTTTTTTATTTTTTATTTTCATTATCACAAATTTCAACTTTTGTATGACATAGTTGTGTAAATAACATATTGTTGCTAAGATTTCTACGAGGCTAGATTGAAAAGTTTCCAGAATGACAATAAAAACAAAATAATTCGGATTCAAGTTATATTTTATTTCTCAATATAATCCCCTCCTGGAAGTGACTTTCTTCGAGGTTCCCAAAATAATCGTTTACAGCCTCTATCATTTCTTCGTTTGACCAAAATCTCTTTCCACCCAGAAATGTTTTGAGTACCGGTTACAGGTGAAAGTCCGACGAAGCCAAATCAGGCGAATATGGCGGATGTGGAATGATTTCGAACTTCAATTCTGTCAATTTTTGCTGAGCGATTGCACTTGAATGAGCGGGCGCATTGTCGTGGTGAAATAACACTGTTGTGTAATATTGGCCGGTAACAATTTTTCCTTTTTCAAGATAATCAATTAGCAAAATTCCTTTTGGGTCCCAAAAAACCGATGCCACCACCGTTCCAGCCGAGTGAATGGTCTTTGCCTTCTTCGGAATCGATTCGCCACGTTCAATCCACTGTTTTGATTGCATTTTTGTTTCTGGCGTGCAGTGATGAATCCAGGTCTCATCCATGGTCACAAATCGTCTCTTGAAATCCGTTGGATTCCTCGTAAACACTTACAAACAATCGGCTGAGATTCGAGCTCGAATGCGTTTTTGCCCCGAATTGAGCGAATGCGGCATCCATCTTGCATAAAGCTTTTTTAAATCCAATTCATTATGGATTGTTCATAAGAGATGCCCACGGCCTTCTCAATTTCACCCACTTTTATTCGGCGATCTGCCAAAACCATATCATGGATTTTAACCACAATTTCTGGCGTGGTAGCCATTTTCGGACGTCCAGAACGTGGTTCATTGCTTGAATTCCAAAACTCAAAAATTCACGGTGGAAAATGAAGGTGATGAATCCCCGGGAACGGCATCTAACCTTGATTTTATTTCCGTTGCGGTTTTCCCTTCCAAATAGAAAAATTTGATGACCGCTCGAACTTCGTTTTTATCCATAACTGAAAACACAAGAAGGTACTTGACTTGTATGCTTGCCAAAACCAGACTATTTGTCAGATCGATTTGACATTTGCAGTCAATTGATATGAAAGAGTTGCCAACACAACAATATAAAGTATTTGGAAAAAAGCAATCCCCTAGCAGCGATTCCGAACACTTGTCAGTCTACCCTCGTAAGTTAATTGTAATAGATCATTTGGGCAATTCAACTCTTCTCTTCTACTTTTCTGTTTATTTTGCCAATTAACTCTCACTTTTTGATTTTTTCCGATGAAGCAATAAACTAATAAAATTGCGAAAGCTCAGAATCTGAATAAGTAATTGAGTGATTTATTTTTGGCTGCCCTGCCCAGTATTCATCCTTCGCAGACTTAACGAGTACAGCTATACTTCTCATCTGATGGACATACTTTTTGCGGATTATCCTTCCTTCCTTAGTTGCTTATTACTGGTATTACATTCCACCTTTATATCTGAGACAACCTATATTTAGCAAATTTGTTCTCATTGATCGTTTTTCACAAAAAAAAGATAATCAGGTGATTCCTTTGTTTACAAACGTTAGTAATAATTAGAAAATTAATTCTAAGTAGGCGATTCAGTTCTGAATACAGTACAAACGGATAAAACATCGTTTCAAGGTTCTAGCGATTCGTTTGCGTCTGTTTGTCGTGTGAATCACAAATTAACGATTCTTACTCATAAGAGGCCACGGCTTGAATTTCGTTGGGCTTTGAAAAAAATTATTGCTTTTACCGGTGAAAAGAAAGAGAAATTGAGAAACGTTGATTGGAATACAACTTCACGCTAACGTCGAATTAATTTGTTATTAATGTAGGTCGCGACCGCGTTGAAAGTGAGTTGATTTATGCCGCGGGCGATTTTTCTTTTTTGCAGCCTATATAAGATATCAGAATTGTTTTCGGCTTTCGTTAAAATGAATTGCTTATCTTCTAATATCTATGCGAAGTTGTTACATCATAAATGAGTAAGTGGGTTCATAAACAATTTCATGTTTGGTGTACGTTTTTATGTTAATAATAGGTCGATACGTAAGGACTTATCGTGAAAGCTGCTCGATTAAATGGTGTTGATTAGATAAAATCGATGGGTAATACCGTACAAGGTTGCAAACCATATGCTTAATGTTTTTAGGCTGAAAATATATAATTAGGTTGAGTGTAATGAAAGGTAGACATCAATGTAAAGCTACTAGATCGCATAAAATTGTCTAAATATTTTCAGTAATAGTTAATTGTTTGGTTATCGACCATTTCCTGTCAGCTTCAAAATCCTAAATTTAGCTAAGATTATATCTACAGCAGACTACATAATATAACTGTGTAATCTTGTTATTTACTGTAGTAAACTGTTCGAATCTCTCGTTAATGGTTTTTTATCGCACTACTTTTGTGAGATATCCTTGGTTAAGAAATGAAACATTTAAAAAATGGTGTACAACAAGGTGTTCCATTTTCTATGATTTTATGGGCTTCGATATCCCACACTGTAACCGATATCTTTTCTTAAAGGTAACAATCCTTAGATCTTGGCTTCTGTTATATATCGGTTGCTCTAACAGTTATAAATGATAATGTACATATGTAGTTTTTCTGTATATTTCATTACTAGGCCTGGCATAATCGGTCTTCGCGGCAGAATCGGATCAGTCGCATGGGCCGCGTATTATAAATAAAGAGTGTATATATGTATAACGATCCTCGCATAAATGGTCCCCGTGGTGTAGTGGTTAGCACGCCTGTCCGGCAAGCGGGAAGTGTCAGGTTCAATTCCTTACGGGGACAAGTATTTAGTTACGTCGGAAATTCCAAGGAAAATTACAGATTTTCATAATTCACCGACGGAAGCCAAAATGTATTAAGTAACAAAGTAGTTTCTTCAAAAATCTGTTGTACTTAATACCGTAATGTATGAGTAACTATAGGTATGTAAAAAAAGCACTTTTGTTTTTAAAAAATAAGGAATATATGTATTTATATTGATTGCTTTTTAAAATTAAGGTTATCTTAATTTGAATACGCCACATAAGAAATTTGATTTCAATAAATAATATAATATAATAAATAAACGTAACTTCTTAACAGCGTGGATAAGATTGGTGAAAAATTTTCACCATCAGGTTTGTTCTCACATTTGTCTCGGTGAAGGATGTTCGCTGTGTGAACTTTACACAATACTTTAGTTCCATTATAATTCAAACTGATAAATTTAGCGACTTTATCAGCCAACGGTCGCTTATTTTCCTTGCGTACGTTAAATATACTTACGTACATATTTATCTTTATAACTATGTTGTACGCTGCAAAAGGTCGAGGAGAAACATTCGCTGAGGTAGCTCATGCCGATTGGTTTGTATACATGCGTCGCGTCGTGGGCCGCGCAACCTTACTGTTAGCCTGGCGCGAAGCGCTCTGACTGTGGCAGTCCTGTTCATTACTCTACACCAGGGGTTCCCAACGGGATCGGTTTCGCCCTCTGGGGGTCGATGAAATTGTAGAGGGGGTCTATGACGATCAAGGGGTTGATTGGGGGTCGATAACCGAATATGCACTGGCAATTGATCAGCATTGAACACTACAGTATACAATAAATCAGTGCGTGATCAGCAGTGAATGGAAGCAGGCTTTGATCAAGTCAATAACTTACCACGAGAGGCAAGAAATAGGTGGAATATTTCGGCCAAATATAAAAAAAAATGTGTCAACATATCAACGTTTGTGCAATTATAATTTGTGATTTTGTTTCTGAAAGCTTATTTATACCGGGTGTCCCAGATTCAATGTTAGAATCGATATCTTCCTTATTTGTAAAAATATAAGACCCAGCGAGGCGTCGTCGAAAATAGTTTGCGGAATCCGAAAAGATATACCTTTTAAAACTATCCCTAGTAAACCACCCTCTAAGAAACCTCCCCCCAAACCATTTTTTTAACTGCACGCCTCATCTTTTTGACTTTATGACTGAAGTGCGAAAAGTTCGGAATACAACAGTATAAACGAAAATTGGGTTATTCCATGTCAAGTGATCAAGTCCACACGCTCGACCATCTCAGATTTTTTTCAAATTTTGTGAGTAGGTTCCACAACCGACTAATGGTAATTCCCCAATTTCTTAGCTCCTGATATACAATACATGGACCTGCAAGAGCCTCTTAAGTGATGGCTTGTAAAATGTCGCGCATGCTCCCTGAGACTTACCATTTTTGTCAAGCTGTCATTCTGTAAGTAAGAAAGATATTTGCCTGGAAATTGCTATGCTTGCTTAGTAGTTGTCAATGTCCCAAACTTCCAAATGTTAACAAAAACTAGTCCTCTTGCTTTTGATACTCAAATTTGGCTGAAAATTTGTCGCGGCAAAAAAAATTCTAATTTCTGGGAAGTCTATATTCCAGGGAAATCAATGTAGAAAGCTCATCTTTTGTGTAACTAGTGAGAAAATAGTTGTTTTTAACTGTTTCAAATTTTAAGCTTCTTTGACAAATAGTTTCGGAGATGCTTGAAGATGAGCATGACTCCAAAAAATTTTGATGCAAATTTAGCATATCTTTGAGCGTCTATATCTCAACTGGAAAACCTAAGAGCTTCTTGACTCAACAATCGTTTAAAAAAGCTTGTTTTTCTCTACAACATACTTGGTTTCTGTGTTGGGGTCTTTTCTTATAAGACTAAAAAAGAGAGACAAAGTAACTGCTTGAAAGGACTGCGCGCATTACTTAAAACTTTCTCTCCGTCTTAGCAAAAAGTGTGACATTTTACCAGTCATCACTTAAGAGGCTCTTGCAGGTTATGTATTGCATATCAGGAGCTAAGAATTTGGGGAATTACTTTTAGTCGATTGTGGAACCTACTCACAAAATTTGAAAAAAATCTGAGATGGTCGAGCGTGGGGGCTTGATCACTTGACATGGAATAACCCAATTGCATTCGAGAAATATTTAATACGAAATGCTCACATCAATAACAAGTAACAATAAAATTAAATACATTAATAATTCATAAAATTAATCACTTACAGATATTGCTGAAAATGACCACCATTCGACGCAACACTCGTTTCAAATCGACCAATTAATTCCCTGGAAATTGTCGATGTGATCATATTCATTCTAACGGAATTACATGCACGCCGAATCTTAAGTTTCAAATCGTCTAAGTTCGTAGGCGGAGTAGAATACACAACTTCTTTCAAATACCCCAAGAAAAAAATGTCCAATGGGCTTAAGTCTGACGAGCGAACTGGCCATTGAATAGGACCCTTAGCAGCAATCTATCTATTAGGATATGCGTCATTTAAATACTCTACAACCAACCGCGAGTTATGAGCCTAAGCGCCATCCTGTTGCCACCACAAATCATTGCGCTGTGCTAATGGAATATCTTCCATTAACTCGGGAAGGGCATTAGGTAAAAAATGTACCTGTCAAATTTCCTTCAAAGATGTATGGACCAATGCTACGTTCATTAAATATTGCGCACAAAACGTTGAGACAGCATATTACCTCAAAATGAGTCTCACGCATCCAATGAGGATTTTCTGGAGCCCAGTAATGGCGTTTCACCACCCCATTGTTATGAAATCGTGCCTCGTTAGTGCACAAAATGTTATTGGTAATCGTGGGATCATCGTTTAACATTACTTGCATTACAGCATTGAATCCTAGTCTTCGTTCAAAATCTGTAAGCCTTAATGCTTGCAGCAACTGAATTTGATAAGGACGATATTTGTGAAGCTTTAGTATCCTCTGAACTGTTGATTTACTTATTCCCATATATTCTGCCACAGTTCTAACTGAAATATGTGGATTCCATCCAACATAAGCCAGTACATTTATTTGCATTTCTGCTGTTCTAACTGGTGTTACATGACGAGAGTGCTTTAAATTTGATGGAAATTACCTTGTTCGCGATTTAGCTTCAACACGAGGAAATACCATATGTGATGGTACCACTCTGTTAGGAAATCACTCTCCATAAAGTGTTGCTGCTTCACGAGAATTTTTATGACACTCTCCGTAAATTAATAACATATCGACACATTCATTTGGAGAAAAATTAAAAGGCATTTTAAAGATTTTATTGCAACTATTTTCACAAATCGAAATAAATATTTGAATCTTCTTTGTTCGAACAACCTATGTTTTTATTAGTAGCTATTTGTTAAATGATTTTTTTGTTTACACCGTTGTATTCCTAATTTTTAGTACTTCAATCATAAAGTCAAAAAGATGAGGGGTGCAATTAAAAAAAATGGTTTGGGGAAGGTTTCTTAGGAGGTAGTTTACTATAGGTAGATTTAAAAAGTATATCTTTTAGAATTCTGCAAACCATTTTCGACGATATTACGCTCGATCATATATCTCTAGAAATAAAGGAGATATCGCTTGTAACATTAAATCTGGGACACCCGGTACGTACCTATTTGGAAAATTACAAATGATAATGGTACTAAAAATAATAAAATATAAATCTAATAATTCATTTGCTTCTGAGTTATTGTTCATATTCTTAGTCTAATTGTTATCTTTAAGTTATGTGCAATTATTTGTATTATGATTATGTTGTATGGTGTATATTGTAGAGAAAAATGTAAGGGGGTCGATGAAAAAATCCATTCTTGTAAAAGGGGTCGATGTCAGAGAAAGATTGAGAGCCTTTGCTTTACATTGTAAAAACGACAAAGTTGACATTTTTTAATGCAACATCTTGTATAAAGCAAAATTCAGTTTTTTACGAAGTCTTGACTTGGATAATACCCGTAAATGATCAAAATAAACTATAACAATAAGAATGTAAGCCGCTTCGTGTTGATGACCCCAATAGCAGGAACAGGTGAAATTTTAGAATGTTCGTAAGAATAAAGTAGTTTTAATTGTAAAAGTATTGATTAATACTGCAATTAAAAGTTATTTAGAATCTAATTTTGTTTACAAAGACCAATTTTCAAAGAGAATGTCTGTTATTTTATTTGTAAAAAGTAGTTGGCACCCAAAAAAGCTGGTATTTTATAATATTTCTAATGAATCGTATTCTTCTTGATGTTAAATTATTTATCTACCATTACAAGCAATAATGTTTTCTAAGAAAATCTAATCTGCACGCTAATTGTATAGTTAAATTCCGAAAAAATGCTCAAAAAATAACATTTTAAAATGTCTATTTCTGCTAAACCGGAAATATAATGTGGTTTCTATAAACGATTTACTTATTATATTTTCTACTTACACAAACTGTCCTATTATTTGAGTTCACTATTGTTTACATTTTTGTTACATACAGTTACAAGTTTGCGAGGTGAAGCAGTGTTAATGGCCTCCGAAATTTTACTAGCTTATTTTTGTATCTCTCTCTGTCTTACACTTTATGGTAAAAATACTTCTTGTTAAAATAATATCGTGTAAATCGATATTTTACCACCTATTAAACATTTTTTAAATTGCGCGGACGTTTTAAATTGGTAGTTCCGACAATAAAGATCATATTCGGATGCATTGCGTTAAAAAATTGGCGAATATGTCCACTCTTGCTGGAGCTACCAACTTAAATTGTCTGCGAAATTTAAAAAATTTTTACTGAGTATCGGCTAACTTAATTGTATTGCTTTTTATAGAATTCTTGAAATGTATTTAGTGTGCATGTATTTCTACTCATACATATATGCATTATCTGGAACTCTAAATCCAAAAGGAAGCCGTGGTGTTTCTACCGTACTTCAACATTAACCTGTTGCTTGTATTACTGGGTGAAGCGTCGGGTTACTGAATACACCTGGCACTAGGCATCGATTACAGTGATTATTAGCCGACCCTACTAGAATTTTGTTGGATCCAGAGGTGTTCCAATCTCCGGTAGAGATTTTTAGTACGCCAAACATCGTATTGACATGGGGCCTACGTTTTTACTTCCTTATCCGAGAAGGCATACTCCGATTTTCCTTTTACTGGTTAATAACAAGGAAGCTGCTGGATCATTACGTTTTAAAGGACGCGGTACAACATGAATCACGCTTTGTTTCTGTGCATCAGTTGTTTCATTCACTTTTCTTATTTTTCAACTCGTCTACTATATAGTTTTTTTACCGTACCCTGCAAATATGGTAAATCGTACCACAATTGTCTATTGGTTGGTAGTTTCCACGAGGGAGCATATTTATTCAAAAAAGACGAAAGTGTTCATTGTCTACTAGGTGTTGTGGAATGTTGCACACACTTAGCATAAAAATGAAATCATGCAGAAATTCCCAGTACGGAATATTGTTGCTTAAATTCAGTACATGACGTTTACTTTTAATATGTCTTCTACAGCGGAATGTATCGCGACCTATCAATTGTATATTGCAAATTTTGCACTGGATTGGAATATACAGATACTATATATTCCAACCCAGGGAAACGGCTAATATATTTATTCACATGCGATGCTAAAGGTAAAGCTCGCTTACGACGATTCAGGTTTTAAAAGACGCATACCGATAAACCGATAATTATCGAACGACCGTTCACTTCCACGCCTATTCAATGGCTAAACTCTCCACTGGCTTCGCATCGACCTAAATCCCCTCTCGGCGCTTCTGCCGTAGCACGCGTTTGTCGAACCTTAGTTATGATACAGCAAAGCTTTAGAACTAACTAAGACCTACTAAAACAAATCAGACGTCTGAAAGTTCTTCCAGTGTAATTATAAATTTCTCCAAATTCTGAAATGGTGAAAACAATTTGAAAATATTTCCAGAACCATGATTATTAAAATTATTAAAGATTACACATTGTAGGCTTGCTTAATTACAGTGAAAAAGCCTTTTTGTTGGCCAATGAAATGTCTTCTTTGTGACATGTCAGCAAGATATTTTGGAATAACCGGGCATTTTTTGACATATTAAAAAGTGAAAAATATTCATTATAAAAAAGTAAGTAATTAAATTGCATCTCTCGATTAATTTTTTGAGGAAAATAACCTAAGAATCTTTAACAAAATTAGAGGTAGAAGGGAAAAACTTTTCTGAAAACCAAGGGTCATTTTTTTCGTGTGGATTTGTCATAGAAGATTCCAGCATTTCCAAAAACCGTTTAGGCATTTCCAAGTCTTCGTTCTATTTTAGTGGTTAATAATAAAAATTAATTTGCACCTTTTTGAATAGATTTTTAATAAGCACTTTATCTTATCTGTCGGCTTATTCACGCTTTATTGAAACTGTCATGTTCCCATTTCTCCTTTTAGCGTTCGTGTTTTTCAAATGGCTGTATTAAACTTAAGACTTTAATATTTTTATATATTAAAGCACAAAACACAACGCGCTACAAACTGAATGAATACTTAAGGTTTTATTCATAAAACACAAAGGAAAACAATACTTGTCTCCAATTTACAGATCGATTGAATAAAGGTAATTTGCGCTTTTGTAAAGTATTTAATATAACAATTAAAACTAGTTCGGAACGGAATGAAGTCAAGGACATATTCAAGCCTTTTACACCGACTTTCTTTAGTTACAAGCAGACTGAGAAGAGTACGTTATCAATGTACATAAGTATTTTAGTCGTTGAATGGATAATATGATAACCTGACCTTTCAGCGATCGATTCTTTAATTGGCATACGTAATAATGTGATACATTTCAATTTTTGCCGATCTATCGACATATTAATGCAAGCACATTCATTTTAATGAACGCAATTCCATGTAATCCAGTTAATGTTATCGATTCTGTAACAAATTAAGGTTTATTTTTTGGTGTATGCGGTTTTTAAACGTACTTAACATAATTTTCCATTTTTTTAATCTGCATTCTAGGTAATACTTTCTCGTGAGATTTTCGATGAAAACGAAGTTTGGTTTGAAAATCCTCAATTATCTAATAGAAATTCCGGATAATTTTCTAAATATAAATTTTGTATCATCACTAAAATAAAAAGCAAATAGGACAATTTGAAACGCAATATGGTGCGAACGTAGATACGTAAATACCCGTGCTGTCCAAGAGAAACCCGATTGGTAAGCCATTCAAATAATGGGATTTGTCGAACTTTGCAAAATAGGCATCTACTACGGCAATGACCTCTTCATTTGACGTGAACCGCTCCCCGCCAAACTATTTTTTCAAGTTTGGAAAAAGAAAGACGTCACAGGAAGCCGAATATGGTTGATGGGGCACCAAATCGTACCGTACAACTGGACTAGTCTTGCTGTCGCAATTGACAATAAGTGGGCTGGGGCGTTATTATGATGATAGAGAATTTTTTTCTTCGTTAGGTGGGGCCTTTTTCTCTTTAGTTCAGCTTCGAATCGGTGCAATAAATCAGCATAGTACTGTCCCGTGATTATCCTTCCCCTCTTCAAATAATCAACTAAAATCATGACTTGCGATCTCAAAATATCGTCGCCATAACTTTTCCAGCGGATAGAATCGACTTCGCCTTCTTTGGTGCACGTTCGCCAGAAAAAAAACCATTTTGCCGACTGGCGTGTAGTGATGTATCCATGTCTCATCTCAGAGCTGTTATTCGGATCCGAATAATTTTGGATCCGGATAATTTACTACCCGGATCCGTTATCCGATAGCGTGGATCCAGCCCTGTTCTCTGACAACTTTTCCGAGCAAATACCTGGAATTGGTCAAGTAATTATTAAGCAATAAAGCTGTAGTAATGACCAGATTTATTAAACACCTATGTAACTTTGAATTGTATGCATGGAAACCTAATATTATTATTCTGAATGGACGGATTTTAAGAACTATAGCACTTTTTTATCCATATAACACAAATTCGATGTTTTCCTTATTAAATACTTTCTAAATTGCAAAATAATAATGGATCCGGATCCGAGAACCGGATAGCGGATCCGAATCCAAGAATCGGATAGCGGAACCGAATCCGAGAATAGGGTAGCAGATTCAGATCTGAGAATCAGATAGGGGATCCGGATACCCGGGTCTCAAATTTTTCGGATACCTACAACACTATCTCATCTACAGTCACATAACGCTGCAGAAACTCACTCGAATTGCGCTTAAACATGTCCAAACATTACTTTGAAGTTATCACGCGATTCCGTTTTTGATCAAACGTCAGTAGATAGCTTCCCCATACTCAATTTTTCGTGAAGGATGTTTTTCATACACGTGGTTCTAAACTGTCGGGATGACGACCAAGGTTTCAAAAAATGTAACTCTTAAATTTTCACCAATATTTCGCTTTTATTTAAAGCTTCATCAGCTTCAGGGTCAATAAATGAGTTGAGTAGATAGACCGAACTTGCGAACTAAAATTCTTTCGGCGGTCGACTAAAGAATAGTACTCACAGTCAGTAATACAGATTTTGACACAAAGCGCTTGAAGACTGTCTTCAAACACGGGCACTTTCGTTACCACCAAAACTAGAAGGCCTAAGCGCTCTTCGATTCGATTCGACAAAGGAACCGTTTTTTTTTGCATTTCTTTTTTAAGTTTTGAAGGGCTTTCAGTTTAAAGAAGATGCCTGTTGTCAACTGAGATCTTCTTCGCATCCCATTGGATTTTATTTTGGAAAAGCGAAGTTTCAAAGCAAAAACCAAACACGTAACCGAGCACCGTTTTCGTGAAAGATGTATTTTTGGTTTATATTTAATCGACTAATTATTATTATTTGTAATTGTACATGTTTTTGGACGAAACTAAGGTTGAAATGATACAGCATTTGCAATTTTGTTCGAAACTTTGTTCAATTTCACGAGAGAATTTACAGACATGCTGTTTAACCAGGGTCTGTAATTTCCTGTTATATGGTGTTTTACCTAATGTATCATTACTTTTTCTACAATCTTATTTAAGTAGGGTATTGGTAGAACAAGTTATTAGTTATTATTATTGTTGCAATACGTTCACTGCTGTGAATATGATATTTACATATATCAGCAGTTCGGTGATATAATTTAAAATATATTGTATTAAAACAGAACGATTAACACATTTAAAAACATCTCTTCCTCTTCAAAAATAATTTTGTTAAATATAACGTAAGAATATAAAACTATTTGAACAATAAAATCTTCACGTTTTTTGTCAAATACAACGGACGGTTAGGTAATTGAGTTGGAATAGCATTTTTAAGCCTAGAATTTTTTAAACTTACAGTTATAGTTTCCCCGGTCCTTGAATCTAACAATTGAAAAATAAATATCTTCTTTTACAAAGTGTAACACAAACAAAACATACGAAACAGCCGACGCCATGTTAGGTTGGGTTACCTCATTTTTATCGTTTCAGAAAAGGTTTTATCGCTTATACAACACTAAAAAAACATTACAGGTATCACCGACAAAGTACGGAAATATCACTACACAGTATTTTTAAAATAAATGTGAATGATCGACGATCTACTTCAAAATACGTCACAGCCTGCTAACGTCAAAGCTGTTTAGCCTTGTGTTTTCGGTAATAACAATACTTCTCATATCATCCTCGTATTTAGGGAATTTTGTTTTGTAATTTCTCGCGAATTCTCATTTGGTGTTCCGCATTCTGCCGGCAGAGATAATTCAAAACATGTTCGGCGACTTTTAAATCCGGACACTGTGGCATCTATATCATAGCATGATATAGCCTTTTCTTGAAAACAATTTATCTACAACCACATTGGGAATTATTATTATGTGTACAATTAAGATATTTGTAGGCGATATTTAGGAACTGGTGACATGTTTCTGTAATATTATATAGTTGGATATGTATTGATTGCGCGAATCAACGATGTCGGTTGTCATTTGGTTTTTTATGTAAACTTCACTATTATCACATCGTGTTTAAACAATGTGTTAAGAGTTGTAATCATAAAAATATTCGCTATAGCATATTCATAGTCAGTCTCGTACTCACCGATAAACTGTTAGGATTGGTAGAGAATTATAAAGGGCTTTTTAAACGATCAGTTTCAATGTCCGTTCAGTTTCAGTTCAGTCATCAGCTCAGTCAAAACATGGCGACGTTTTACACGATCAATTTAATTCTCAGTTTTACTTAAGTATTAGTAGATAACTGACAACTGATGCGATAACTTCAGGCATATCCATCAGACCAGTCATCTGTTTCAATCTCAGTCGATCGTATCAGTTTTGCTTTTTACACGACAGTTTAGCTGATGACTAAAGCTGGCCACGAGCGGTACCGCGCAGTAGCGTAGAGTCGACCAGGCCTCGCGTTCCACTAGAGTTATTCTGCTAATAGAGATGTTTGCTGCCGCAAATAATTTCGCTCATCTTTTAAATAAAAATTAAATAACACGTGCTCAAACACTTACCATTTTAAGAGTACTCCGTGAAATCACAAAGTGAATAATGTCTGTTAAATATCTGCAACATTAGATATGTTTCAACTGTTGTTTCAGCAAAACTAGTACGGTATGAGGAAAAAATGCGTTTATATGCAGAGAACGAACGTTCTACATCTAGTGAGGTAATATTTGCGTAAGTAAAATAATCTTTGAAATAACTTAACGATTCTGTTGACACACCTTCACAAATGTGTCTTAATGTGCTAAAATCAGAATTTTTCTCAAAAACACTTTCAAATTTTTCTAGAACAGAAACATTTTTTGCGTCTTCAATCGCGCATAGCTGTGCGTGAACATGTTGCACTATTTGTAGAGATTCTTCTAACGGCGCCGCAGGATTTTGCAATTTTTCTATTGCATCTGCTAGCCCGAAGTAATTGTCGTGAATGATTTTTAAATCCATTTTAACCTGACTATCTTGAAATTTCGACTGGCTTTTCTGGATAGCGGCAGCTTCCTTAGTATCGAATTGTAAAACCACGTTCTTAATATTGTCAAAATATTTATGATAACAAAACGCGGCCTGCAACGATGTTCCCCAACGAGTTAGAATAGGTTCTGGTGGCTCTGGTATACGGGGGCACAGTCTGTGAAATTAGCGAATACGTTTCGGTGATTTGACAAATACTGCTTTGATATGCGCTATTAAAGCGTCTACCTCAGGATAACATTTTCTGATACTATCCGCCACAAGATTGAGAGCATGAATTTTACACGTAATGTGTAACAAATTAGCAGAATGCTTTTTAAGAGACCGGCCTACAGAAAGCATGTTTGCAGCACCATCACTCACTAATATCAAGAGTTGGTTTGTTGAAAGTTCAAACTTGTCCAATGTATTTAACACTAACTTTGAAATTACTTCGGCAGTACACTGTTGTATTCGTTTGGAGACTAATAGAATTGAAGGTGCCGATTGATAAGTTTCCAATTTGCGTGCCATTACATTAAGAACAGAATGTTTCTTCCGATCTGTTGTTTCGTCAACACATAACCACAATTTTTGATCTTTCAACTCCGATTTTATTTTTTGTTCAATATGTTCACGCGCAGATGGCACAATTCTTCGTAACGATGTTCGACTTGGTAATTTGCACTTCGAATAGTTATTCCAAAAGCAGATAAATGGTTCCTTGTCTAGTAAATTAAACAGTATATTACATGCAATAAACGTAACGCATAAATTAAATATAAATTTTTCATTGTCTCGTGCGCAATTTCTTTTTGAGACATGCTTTTCACTATTTACGTGTCGTAGACAATGTTGCCTGGACCAACGCATTAACGGGATTTTACAGATTACACATTTCATTTTAGCACCTTCATATATTAAGTCTGGAATTTCTGCAATAAATTTTCGAAGTTTGTCCGACCGCGGTCGTTTTGCTGACGAAATCATAATTTTTCTAGGACAGATAAACAATTGCGCAAATGACCGGCACCGAAAATGTCCGTACTGCTCCGCAGACGAAGTGATACTACCGTTCCTCTCGGTCCGAACTGATTCTACGCCGATGCGCGGTACCGCTCGTGGTCAGCGTTACTGACGACTGAACTGAAACTGAACGGATGTCGAAAACTGATCGCCTAAAAAGCCCTTAAGATTGAAAACCATTTTATTAGTATTTTTTTCTCGAAAATATCTTACTTCAAAGATGTTAAGTTTTGTGTAAGAGTTAAGCTTCTTGGAGAAATGGTCCTAAGTTTAAACATAACATGTCAAATTTATTATATAACGTTGTTTGCCAAACGAGTTATGTCTTGCATTCTTCGCCATTGCCATCATGTTTTATTTGAAGCCGTTTCTTGTGCTAAATACTACAGTAAAACTTTTTAGAAGCAGACTCGTAATAGAGAGCACATACCTATCTATTAATGAATCAATTTTAAATTTAAAATGTTCCTGCATTTTAACATTGGGTTAAATATGAAAACTTTTCAGATACCAACAATATAAAGAGCAACTTTCTTTTAAAAAAAGTTAGTCAAGTTAGTCAACATCCAATTTTTAATTTATTTAATGTTTAGATCTACTTTTTTTGGAACAACTTTCATTAATGTTAGAGGAAACTTCATCCACATGTCTTTCCAATTAAATTATTTAATAAGTAGTGCACTAATAGATTTGACCGGATTGATACCCTTCAATTTTGGGTATTTCATTTCAAAATTTTGTCAAGTATTAAACAATAAGATGTCGTATTTGGCGGAAAATAAATGGCTAATATTTTTTAATTCTGCAGTTCTGTGTGAAGCACCGTTATAAGAAATAATCGATATAATCTGTGGATAATGGATAATACGCCTTAATTTTCTTAGAACCGCTAAAATACTTTATTTAAATATCGTCTTAATACAAAATTGTGTCTAAATTAAATAATGATCTAAAGAAATGTCTATCGAACATTGGTTACTACTAACAAAAAACGGGGTGTTTACTGGAAAACATTAAAAAAACATCCACTTCAGTATTTTGGTAATAGAAATAATTATACCCAAAATCCCACTAAATGTGGGATAAATAACTCATAACGAATAGTGTTTATAATTTCGTTTAAAATTTTAGAACATGTCGAAAGGGAAAGAAATTAGTGTTGAAACGTGTGCTCTGATAGTAGCACAACATAATTTAGGCATAAGTAATCGTCAAATTGCTAGAAAATTACATTTAAATCAATCTACTCTTGATTATAATATAAAAAAATACAGTGAAAGTGACTGTTTTCTAAATAAAGTACGAAGTGGTAGACCAAGGGCGACAACAGCAGCTCAAGATATTGCAATCGTGGTGTCCAGCAAGCAAAATAGAAGAAAAACAGCTCCAGAAATTGCCGCAGAAATCAATACTGCACTTCCGAAGCCGATTAGCGTGTCCACGGTTAAACGCCGTCTGTAAAAAGCCGGCTTTCACGGACGAATTGTGATGCGAAAGCCCTTGTTTCGCCAAATTAATAAGAAAAAAATGTTACCCAACATCGAAATTGGACGGCAGAAGACTGGAGCAAGGTATTGTGGACCGACGAATCTAAATTCGAGATTTTCAGTTCGCGAAGACGAGTGTTTGTAAGAAGATCTGTAGGTGAGTCTCTACCGTCAAACACGGCGGTGTTTCGGTAATGATTTGGGGTTATTTTGCTGGTACATCCGCAGGTGATATAAAAATTCAAGGTATAGTGAGAAAAGAGCAATACAAACGCATCTTAGCGGAAAATGCAATACCCTCTGGTGTGACAGAATTTTGTCAGAATTCCAACAAGGCAGTGACCCAAAACACACTTCAAAAGTATGCAAGCAATATTTAGAACAGCTGGAAGAGGAAGGGACACTAACAATCTTGAAATGGCCACTACAAAGCCCGGGAAGTAAGAAAAGCTGCTCCAATTTCAACAGATGGCATGTGGAACAAACTACAGAGAGCATGGGCTCGAATAACTCCGGAAACATTGTTAAAATTAATTGTAATATTTAATGATTTACCCTGGAATTTGAGGTGTCCAAATACTTATGAGCGAATCCGACCGGAATCAACGGAAGTTTTACTTCATATTATATATTACAGAATTTTAAAATTTGTAACCAATTATTTTTATTTTGAAATTTTTATTATTTTAAAATATAATCAAAATCCTCGACTTATAAATATATAGTGATAGTGATAGTACAATTTTAGAGTCTGGGAATTCATGATTGCCGTATAGTTTAGAGATTATCAAATTTAACCTTAAATTTACACAATAATTTTTAATATTAAACAATATAATCTTTAAACAATCGTAATATTTGATACCCTTATCGAATGTTGCTGAAAAGACTTATAATTAGAATGAAAAACAATTATGTGTTAGAGAGAACCTTTATAGAGGGATTTCAAGGGAAGGTCATCAGTATTGTTTTACCTCACAAAAGCTAGCAATTGCAAACAAGAAACAAGTATATATGAAAATTCATAAAAATGGATAAAAAATTACTTCCAATGTTATTATAGCAATTTATTGTCAACCCTACCAGCAGCTAACAAGATAAATTAAAAATGCAATGGTGTATGTATGTGTAAAAAATAGCTGAAACCACTTTATTCAGCTAATGTAAGTGCTTATTTCTTTTGCACAACGCTGTATGTATACCATTAAGGTTTCTATCGAATTAGCAAACCATAGATAAATGTAACATAATTTCCTGAATTAAAAAAGGAAATATATAACAATGTTGCCACTAACAATTACTTATTCAAAACCTAACAACGCATATCAGGAATAGGTATTGCGATCGATATTACAACAGCCTGTCGTAATTACACCGTGTTTACGTTCCCAAGAAAATACTGTGTTCGTGCATATATGCGTAAAATGCAATAAACTATTAATTTATGTACCTCTAGATAATTTGTTGGCCTATATTAAAAAAACAGGCGATGTTGCTTGCACGCATTTTATATATGCGTAGAAAAAATAATATTCGTTCTCGGAATTAGATATCATTAACTGCGAATTTTGTCTGGTAACGTAATCGCTTAAGAGATATTACTTTGTTAGGCAGAAAGATTGCGTAAAAACTAACGTTGGGTATGACGAGAATGTTTGATACGATTGTTGTTTATATAGTGCGAATATGCTTATGTGTTTGTGTTCGGTAATGATTAAGAAATTATTAATCTGAGGTGATGCGTGCGAAATAAACAATCAGAAAATATTTTGTTTATTTATTTTATATTTCAAAATATTGGGAAGTATAAGGTACTGTTTGATCATGAATTCAAATCTTAATTTGAATAATATAAAATGCACGCAAACTTCTGTGAGTGATTGTACCGGCTATCATAAATTCGCGGGCCACTATGGAGATCTTGCTTATCATAGGAGATACGGCATAAGTTTAAATTTAACAAAGTTGCAAAATCTTGTTCTGACAAATATAATCAAACAAAAAATTTCCATTATTTTTATAACCTACTGAGTTACAGTTGTAGCTAAAATATTAGCGGTGTTTTTTTTTTTAATTCTTAAACTAATGGGTGATTCATTAAGTGTTTCTACATATAAGGCTTTATGAGATCATGTAGTTTAATTAATTACAATTATGTATGGAAGATTATATCCTGTAAATGACAGCCACGGCTCATGTGGCATGCTCTAATGCGTTTGTCATAATTTCTAATAACATTGTGGCACATGTCAGGGTCTATACTGTTGATTTCGTGACGTATGTTGTCCTTCAGCTCTGCAATCGTTCTAGACTTATTTCTGTAGACTCTACTCTTCAGATAACTCCAAAGGAAAAAGTCAGAAGTTAAATCACATGAGCGAGGAAGCCAATTGATACCGCCGTTCTTTGAGATTACGCGTCCTAGGAAACGAGTCTTAAGGTGACTGTTTCTCTGGCTGTATGGCTGATGGCACCGTCTTGTTGAAACCTGAGGTCATCGGCGTCCAAATCTTCCAATTGTTCCTATAAAAAATCGGTTAACATGCTCTAATAGCGAACGGCATTAACTATAATCGCATTTTCAGCATCGTCTTCGAAGAAGTACGGGCCATTGATACCTCGATACCCAATGCCACACCAAACAGTCACTTTTTGGGGATGCATTTCTTTTTCGATAATCGCTCTTCTGGATTTTCTGGTCCCCAAATGCGACAATTTTGTTTGTTGACGAAACCATTAAGGTGGAAATGGACTTCATCAGTAAAGATGTTTTTCCCATAAAAATCATCTTCTTGTTCAAGCATCCATTCTGCGAAGACACAACGCTGTTGGTGATCCCTCGGCTCCAAATCTTGTGTCAATTGTATTTTGTAAGGATGCAAATGCAAATCCTTGGCCAAGATTTGTTGTATAGTGGAGTAGGCGAGTCCCACTTGTTGGGATCGACGCCGAATCGATGTGCCTGGTTCTTCGGCCACACTTTCACAAACGAGAGCCACGTGTCCCTCCGAACGCTTTGGACGAACATGGTGAGGTGCTTTAACTGTGCTTACTGCCCCAGTTCGCTCAAATTTCTGAACCAAATTCCAAATTGTGCGTTCCGAGTGTCGATTGTGTACACCAAAATATTCACGTAATGCACGAAATGCATTTTTTTGCGAACACCCATTTTCATAATAAGCGGTAACCATCTTAGCACGTTGCTGGAAATACTTTATAATTACATTATTTCTTTAATAATGCGCCAGTTTAAAGTGTCTAATATTGAAATCATAGAATAAATGCAAATCAGAATGTCATAGGAACATAGAATTTATATGACATCTTCGTAAAATCAAGGTTAGTTGGATTTTTTTCAACTTTAACTTTCGTTAATTTCCATTTACTGGTATCAAAATTCGTTTAAAATTCCCGAAAGAGCGTGTAAGAATATTATCGAATCCCACAGTTCATTTAAAAATCTAATTAATTTACAAAAATTCCAATTTTTTAAAACAATTTCCCTGAATTAAAATATTTCAATATATTACGGCTCAAAGAGTAACAGTTTTTAGTAGCCAGCCAGACAAGGCGACTAGTGCATGAAAATGTCTCAGGTAACGAAAATTGAGAAGTGGCGGGTATTAAATTTTTAACAAAAGGGCATACGCCTAATCACATTAAACAACGTTTAGCTGCGTTTATGGTGGTTTATCTCCTTTATATTCCACTAAAAAAAAAAGTGGGCAAAATGTTTCCGTTTGGTGCAAGAATCCCTTGATGATGGTGAGCGCCCCGGTCGGCCAATTGAACTGATAACGCCTCAAAACATTTCAATTATTGAAGAAATGGTGTTAGTAAATCGCCGCTTGAAAGTGAAAGAATTAGCGGTGATGTCTAACATTTCTGGAACAAGTATTCGCCAAATTCTCCATAACAATGGTTCTTATTTACTTTGCCATTTAGAGAAAAACCTTAGGGGACATCGTTTTAAGGACTGGAGTATTTTTCCGCACTTCTTTTATTTTGGCTTCAAGTAATGGTTTTGAAGAATGTTTGTAATCCTTTGGTCGAGTTTTCGCAAAGTGCCACAAATTGGATTTAGAGCTCCAGATCAGGCAAACCAACCCAGAAGATGGAATCCATTTTCGTGTATCCACTCCTTAGTTTTTCGAACTGTGTGGCAGGGAGCGTTATCTTGTTGGGAAATTTTTTTTCTAAAAGCTATTCTAAGAGAAGTGTTGCATACGATGGCCTTAAAGTCGCATTTAGAATTTCTATGTACATACATTTACCTGACGTGCCTCCATATGATAATGCTGCTACCTCCGTGCTTAAGAGTAGGAATGCCGTAATCGCTATGAAATTCCTCGTTACCTCTGCAACGCACAAAAGCATTTCCAAGAGTACCAAAAAGCTGAAAAATTAACTATGGATGTACTCTATTTATCAAAAGCAATGTCCATCTTTTAAAATTAGCATTATTGTGATTATAGTATTCAATTTGGAAGCAATATCTTTTTAATGCTTGCCTCGATACCTCGGACCATAACACCTTTTCCATTTTTCAATTGCCTTTTTTAAACGGTTTCTTTTTCTGTTAATCTCGGATAAAAACGCATTTTTTTCTTGCCTTGCAATCTCTTAATTCTGCACTATTTAAGCGTCTTCTAACTGTTCTAGCCAAAATTGTTTGCACCTGCATCTGCACTAATTGCTGCAGACATAAAATAGACGATCATCTCTGACTGTCGTTATTTTGGGACGTTCCCTTTCTAGTTTATCTTAATAAGATCCAGTAGTCCGTATTTATGACTAACCGAACAGCACGACGAGAACACTTTAACTTTTGAGCAATTTTAGTTTGGGCGATTCCTGTAGGACTGAAAATTGGAAGTTGTGCCTTCTTAGCTTCGCTTAACTGTTGCTTTTTGGCATACTAATTGTACATTTTTATAGCAAAATACTTACTCGTTACTAATGCCTGATTTATCAACCCGTACGCAACTGAAATGGGAGTACTACAAAACGTTGAAGGAACACGTTTGTATAACCGATTTTGATTCTTAGAATTGTTTGTGTTTGGATTTTATCCGGTTTCTCAGAGGAACACCTACATGCCATTTTTAAGTAATTCCCACAATAACATTTAATTATCTTTTCGGTAATATTAAAACAAGGAGTACTTTTTATACTTTTGCGAAATTTTACAGGTGCTCCGTTTTATTTGCCAAGACTGTATTTGCGGACAAGTACATCCTGCAATCCCATAGCATCAGAGTATTTTTGAATATATTCCTATTTAACTAAGAAATTCATCGGAATGTAATATCTTAACTAATACGACACCTTTTAGATAAGTACTTTCTACTTACTTTTTTTATTAATTAAGCGAAAGAGAAAGTTTACCAAGTGAAATTGCAAACACTGCGCAAAGTAATACAATATAATTAATTAATATACTACATATTCCACGATGAACATCAACTTCTTACCAAAAATTTGTAGATTTACGCTTATGCGGTATTATCAGACCCAGATCTTTTATAGAAAATAACTTTCGACATCAAGAAACTATATCTGAAAGAGGTAATTTGTATATTGACCACTGATGACTCACAACAATCGAATTAATCACATCTAGCAATCATGATTCACCACAATCTGATTTAAAAAAAACCAATATGAATAATGAACAAGTTTGTCATTAAAGTCTTGCTTTGTGCCGGAAAATAAAAAAGCAAGATTAAGATGAGATAAATATCTCCGGAGTTTATTTTAAAATCATATCTAATAGGAAGATGTTTTTCCACTTTTTTTGTATTATATTGTTCAATATCTGTGTAAATCTCCTACTTGCTGTTATAGCAAAATATACATGCTCATCTCTTGGCAATTTAAATCAAATTTTCTTTAAGATGTATATTTTCAAAGAAATGGCAAATGTAGCTAGCAAATATATCTAGAACTTATCTTTCAAGAGCAGAAACAAATATTTACCTTAGTTTATATACTTCAGTTTCCTTAAAGGTACAGGTAATGTTTCATCATTATTGTAACTGTAAATATCGTATTATGAACATTTACACTTGAAGAACGTGTAGCTAGAAAAGATTGTTTTCTAGACCTTAAGAAATCATTGGATAATTATATTTAAATTTGCAATATGGAAGTACGTACATGAAAATGTTAATTCATATATCTCCGATTTAAATTGTTATCAAGGAGATAAATATATAGCCTAAGTCTTATATTAACTTTATATACCGGGTGCGCCATTAGTGTGTCGGCGAAATTTAGAGTGAAAACTACCAAAGATACAGAAATGAGATTTTCTATACGTATATAGTATACCAGAGCGTATTTTATAAAATTATTTATAAATATACGGGGTGTTCCAAATTTCCGCAACCGCCTTCAACTTTTTTATTTTAAGTGGATTGCGATTTCGATACTTACTTTTGGCTATATTACAAATTTTGTTAAAATTTTGGCAGTTGCAGACTCTGGCGTTTTAAGTCTTAGCATGACGACAATTGTAGTGTTGCGAGTTGCTCTGCTATCAATTTGGAAGTTAACACTATATGTTTCAAGGTGATATAATGTAAAAATATATATAGGGTGTTAAATATCTCGTGCAACATTTATCGAAACTCAAACGCTTTTTTTCGATTTTTTTAAATAGAACCTATATTTTTTATATTGCTACCAATATCCTTGTAAAATTACCTTTAAAATTGTACCAATAACGTAATACTTATTTTCAGTATTTTCGAAAATATCGCACTTTTTTTGGTTTCATGCTAAACTCCGCACCATTAGTGCGTCGGCGGCAGTTTTTTTAGATCCTGAAAAAATACAGGATGTTCCATTGAAAAAAATGGAAGTAACATGATAAAATTTGGCAACAATCTCAATGGTCATCTTATAGAATCTAGTCGATATAAAAACATCTTTGATGTATTGCCGAAATCTCCAAGAAATACTCAACTGAATAAAATTGATTCACCGCTCAAGCTCGTAGGACGTTTAAAATATCGGATGGCTATAGGGAATATTGAAGAAGGTTGACATGAATTGATGAGGGGCATCCAAAAGCGTAATAATATGCAAGGTATTCCATTCAAAAAACCAATGTACGTATCGTGCGCAGCGAAAACTGAACATCCTGTATACTTGAATATAATTTTATGTTGTGCAGCACTTGTCTCCGAATATTTCTTATTTGAAAACGTTTCCTCTAAATTGCTCAGGAAAGGAATTATCTACCGTCCACGCACTAAGTGGACACGTTGTATATCTAAGTGCCTAAGAATAATTCTTTCGTAGAAGAAAGAAGGGTGCGTATTATAATTGCGAAAAATGTCACATAAATCCTTCTTCCAGTCATCTAAAGCAAAACTGGCAAAAAAGAAAGAATTTCATACTTGAAAAGCATTCGAAAGCAGATATAGTCATCAAATTCATCGTACAACGTATACAGATTTTTATTATATTAAATATTATACCAAAACTGTTGTCGCGTCAAATGGCCGTAATCCATAATAAGATCATCACCGCAATAATAATATAATTGAATTTTTAAGGTCTTTAGCAAAATAAAAAGAAAACGGAAAATTTTGCATACTTGAAAAAGTCTATTACCAAATACAGGAAGACCTTTTGACTTTGTTTATATCACCTCTGAAATATTATCCTCCTACCTTGACATTTATTTGGTGTTTGTTTGGTACTACATATTTTAAATACGCAAATTGCGAATTGCTTGACAAGGTTGCCCAGTTTTAAGGAACCAAACAATCTTTATATTCAAATTTAACAAAAAAGAACTCAACTAAATTATACATAGACATCTTTTTGGGACATTCAGTACGTAAAAAAAAGTATACGTTTTTAATAAACATTTAATATAGTCAAAACTTATTATCTTATCGGTATAAATAATATCATTAATGAAGTAATGAATAATATTTCATTTTTATCATCAGACATTTTTTATTATTCCAAAGCGAAGTAAGCATTAAAAATAATCTTCGGATATAATGTTTAAATATTTTTTAAAAGTGACACCGTAACTGTTTGCGAATTAAAAATAAAATTAATTGCATAAGCATATACATTTTTTATCTTATTTGTTGATTATGAATATTTTCACGTATCAAACAAATTTCCAACACTACACATATCAATTACAAAAAATATGTTTTATTGAAAAATTGGGTTTAAACTTGAAAAAAGAAGTATAAAACCAAATAATTATTTGAAAAATGAATCTTCATTTTAGCGGCTTTTATTATCTACCTAAATTGTTTCAAGGGTTCATAAAAATAAACATTTTTAACGTCTCGTCAATTTTTTGTCTTCTTCAGAAATGTGTTTTATTTTCTTTAAAATAAAACTTGTCAATGAAAAAACGTTTTATAAAGAATAATTTTTTTTTTCATTCAATACCTGACAAAATGTCAACAACAATTATTTTAATATAAAATCAAACAATGTAACATGTAACAAATTTTATTGTTTAAAAGAAAGTGTTGTGCTGGTTGACATGTTTTATTTTAATGAAAATAAAATACATTTCTGAAGAAGACATTAAAAATATTTATTTTTATTTTTACGAGCCCTTGAAAAAATTTACATCAACAAAGCCGCTAAAATCAAGTTTCAACTTTCAAATAAGTACAAGAACGGCTAAGAAAGATATTACATTATTATTAAAGCGTGACAAACGGTTGCACCCGCAGAGGCGCCGTGAAAGGACCTAATCGTATGGACGTTCGGTTATTATCGATTGATCGGTGTCCGTGTACTATTTATAATGTTCGAGAAACTAGTGGAACCGTCCGGCGCGTACCGCGCAAACGTAGACATAGTATTAATAAAAAAAATAATAGATTGTTACCTTTTATTGACGTATCGATGACCACTGCGGTAATATGCGACTGCCATGGTACGCCGCGTAGTACTGCAACATAAGCAATGCTTCCATTGTCGATTCGGTCAGGCCTCGACGACGGTCTGAAAACGTTCTCGTATACTTTGCAAATGATCGTTCAGCATCTAATGAAGTAAGATTTACGAAATTCAAATACTCCTGTATCTCTTCTGTGCAGTCTTGAATTCGAGATATAGATCGAACCTTTTCTAAATCCGAATTTTTATTTAAAACTGCGCGAAATTTTTGCGCGACATCTAGTCCTATAGGATCCGTTAAGCTTTCTAGAGCGGCTGTAAAATTGTTGATGTTATTTAACGAGTCTTATATAGATAAGTGAGTATTTTCTAACTGCGAAATAGTTTGTCACTACAGAATAGTTTATGGAAATGTCATCTATTTCTTTTTGAATGTCCGAATCGGAACAAAGTTGCTGACTCCCGCGAAGCGCTTGCGAATTAGAAGAATTAAGTTTGAAAATGACATCTTTCACTTGGGAATAATATTTGCGATAGTAAGATACTGCCTCTATCCATGTTCCCCATCGCGTCAATACAGGTTGAGGTGGAAGCGGAATTTGCGGATACAATTGCTTGAATGCGCGGATATGTTTGGGAGATTTCACAAACACTTTTTTGGTAGATGATATTAAATCATTCACCATAGGATACTTGCTTCGAATTGTTTCTGCCACGAGATGACATGCGTGTATGAGGCATGTTATGTCAATGCATACTTTTAACATCCTACCAGCTTTCAGCACCTTCTGGGCATAATTTCTATAACTTTATTCCGAATTTATGACGCTTGTTTTTCAGGTATTGCCTAAATTTTAGGCGCCCTCGGAAAAGAACATGGATTTCGCCAATACACACTTCCAGTCTCGGAGTAAATACGGCTTGAAATCGGTTATTTAGTTTTTCAAGCAGTGGTTTTATCATTTGCAAGCGTTTCATCTTCGTTGTTACTAAAATGTAACATTTTCAGTAATTGCTCGAATCGATTCCTTGGCATAATTTTGCTCACTTTGTTGGTATATAAGATATTTTTACTCCAATAGGATCTCCGTTGAAGTTTTGCTAGACCCATCCAAAGCAGGATACCTATAAACTCTGCACGATTGGTGGGAATTACAGCTACATTCACAAAATAGAGGACTGATGGATATGTATGTAGTCAATGTATATAATGAAAAAAGAAAAAGTTGTTCCAAATCAACCGGATTTTTATTCCTACACCGGGGCTCAACGTATTAAACTCGGCTTAAATTTTGAATATGCTAAGCTTCAAATCATGTTGCCTTCGCTGAATAACCGTAAGCGAATATTTTTCCAGGCTTACAACTGTGGATACTAACACCACCGTCCAATTGGAAATGTTCAATTGAATTTCTGCTAGTATTCCAAGAACGAAAATCATATCTATTTTGTTTTTTTTTAATATTCTTTGAGGTTCTTTAAAGAATTTGTAAATCGTACTGTTAAGCTGAAGATATTTTACAACTTGTTTAGCCGATTAGCACTACATACTTCGTTAATGTTAGTTTGGTCGAATCTTTAATGGTTAATTTAAAGCATCGGCAACATGAATATAATTTTCCTATACCTTTATTTAAACTTCTTGTTAAATTAAAAGTAATGATGCAATTCTTAATTTATTGTTTCGATTTCAGTGCTTGGCAGCTGGTTCGTCGATAATGAATAGGGAAGTTGAAAGTGCAGCTATGCGGCCTTTGGCGAAAGCCCTGACCAAGAGCCTAGAACACGTTCGGAACTTACTGCGCGACACCTGTCTTCGCAGCAATCAACCAAACGCACCTCTAAAACTCAACGGCAACGAATTGGTAACCGACACCCTGCTCGAGAGCCTGAAGATCTTCGACAGCCTCTTCGCCGACTTCGAACTCCGCTACGTCAGCGCAATGGTACCAGTCAAAACCACGCAGGAGTACGAACTGCAAGAGATGATCGGGGTTCTCTTCTCGGAGACCCTCCAGCGAGCGCTCAAAATGAAGCTGCTCACTCAAGACATGGTGGATTCGTGCGATCCGGCGTTGATGTTTACCATTCCGCGATTGGCTATAGTTAGCGGCCTTCTCGTCTTTCCCAATGGACCTCTATCGATAGATAAACCCGCGAAGGACATGAGTGAAATGTTCAAACCGTTTAGGACGTTGTTGCGCAAGATACGCGAGTTATTCTGGACTTTGGACAAGAAGGAACTGTACACGTTAGAGAAAGTGTTGTGCGATAATAACGAACAGCCGGGTAGTTTCGAGGTTAGTGAGTGTAACGTTAGCGAGGAATTCCTTAAGGGTTTCTACAGCCCGCTCTATAAAGATTACTCTAGCGATAAGTTAGGTTTGCGGAAAAAGGTGATCAAGAAGGAACCAGAAAAGAATTCCATATACGCCTACGATTTAAACGATAAGGAGACGGAGGATAGACCTTCGACTTCCGGTTATCTAATATCCAACACAGTCGATCATGATAACATCGTCGCGTCGATTTCATCACATAATCAGGAACCTTTGAAAGAATCCCTGCCGGATAACGATTCCTTAGAAGTAATTACCGAAGCGGCAGCTACTTTAAATTCGATTTTAACGACGGAAATCAAAGATTCCAAAAAGAAGAAGCAGACGAAAAGCAAGAAACGCGAAAAACTCCAACCGGAATCACCGGACGATTCCGGAATTTGCACCGAAAACACCAGCCTCGATCGTTCGCCAACTCTAGATTCCAACGAAGCCAAATGCTGCGTTTGCGTTACGGATACATCTAAGATCTATTTATGCGGGTACCCAGATTCGGAAAACACCAACAGTACCAGCGATAAGGTCGTCAAAACGTACAGAGGGCAAGTTTCGCCTGGTACAAGTAGGAATAAGAAAGGAGATGGTAATAAAAACGTAAATGCTGGAACTTTGGACACCAGTAGGTTATCCGAGGATGATTCCTCAAGCGTCGGTAGTTCTGATACAACGTCCTCGTTTAATAGCAACTCTGCGGATGATGAAGAGATCGCTATGGCAATGCAAGCCGCTGAAATCACCAATAGGAATGAAATTAGATCCCAATTCAAGTAAGTTCATTGAGTTTTGCACAAAAAATTAAATAGTTTAGTACATAAGTCTTCAGTATTCATGCGATAACGATAATAATAATAAAACCTTAGACAGTAGCGTACCTAGATGAGGGCGGTCCACCCCGAGCGGCATTTTTTATGTTTTTGTCTAAATTATATAAAAATAAATAATATAATAATGTTCTAATGTTGTAATCAACCGAATCAATGATTATAATAAATATGCAACTTAACAAAAATGCATGCTGACCCCGGCGGCAGACTCGACGTCGACATTTTTTACGCTTCATCGGCGAAAAAGGAAAGCACGTGCGCTATGCCGTTTCTTTAGACCCATCGTTGTTATTACAAACACCACCACCATCTGAAGAAGAGAATATAAAAAAGAGATCAGACGCTGGGATATTACTCAACTCAATGCAATCTTTTTCTCTTCTGTGCTACCTCAAATTTTGGGAATCCGTTCTTTTGGAAATTTAAGACGCGCAGCAATACCTGCGAACAAAAGGGTTAAATATCTACCAAATTGATTTAAAACTGAATTCTTTACAAAGGTATTTCATTGGAAAAAAGGACACGCTAGTGCAAAACGCAGTTACAACAGCTAAGAAAATTTTTGAAGAATTGGAGATATATACTGAGCGTTGAGTTAGAAGTAAAAAAAAACTATGAATGGAGAAAATTTGCGAGACGTGAGGCTATCTTTAGAAGAATCGTTTAAATGAAAATTTTGTCATTCAAGTGAATAACTTTCTTGAGATTGAAGAAAAACAGTTCTATATTGAAAGGAAAAGGATCGAGAAGTTTATATCTGTACCTGCTCTACAAGAACGAACAAAGCGTTGGAAAAATGGGCTAGGGCCTCTTGAATTTCTAATATATAATATCAAAAATATAGGTTGGAAAACTCTGTTCCTAACATACTAATATTGTTAAGAATTTTTTTAACGACAGTGTCGCTGGTTGTGAACGGAACTTTTCCAAATTAAAGCTAATTAAAAATTATCTTCATTCCACAATGAGTCATTTAAGATTGCAAACTCTAACGATAGTTTCCATAGAACAACCGCTAACAGATGACATAAATTTTGACAATACCATTGAAGACTTCCATAATAAAAAAGCAAGAAAAATAAATTTATAAACGCGCTACACTTTATCAGTGTGTACAATCTGTATAAACAAAGGAAATAACATTTTCCATTTACATTGGTACCTCGGCTTACGATAGTATCAAATTACGGAATTTTCGGATTACGAAAGAAAATTTGGAGGAATTCTTGTTTCCGAAACCGAAAGGTGGTCCCGAATACGAAACGCGGGTTACAACTTTTACGGATTCGGTAGAATTTCCGCGCGACTCGTGTACATGCTAGAAAGAGGTAGTATATACAACGTAATGCATTCGTTTGTGTGGCTAGCCTCCCACTACCTCACCGCTTCGTATCTGTCTCAAACTCATAGTTAATGTTCTTACTTTATTGGAAAATCCTTTTATTTTTCTGTAAAATCTACAAAACATAGTCGAAAGCCTTACAATTATTACTATCAAACAAAATCTTTTTTGTTGCGTCTTACCTCATCTGCATCGTCTTCCATGCGCTAAAAAGAATCCTTAAAGGTGCTGTGTGTCAGTGAAGTTATTTCGTTTTAATTTTAATCATATATTTTTATTTATTTTTATATGTAACACTATTTTCTATATGTTAAATTGTATTTAAAATGCATAAAAAGATCTCTTTATTATTTTTTGGTTATGGGAACGGATTATTTCTATTTCCTTTACTTCTTATAAGAAAATTTAATTCCCTAAACCGAGGTACCACTGTATTTATTTATGTTCAGTAATTCTTAATAATTCTTGATTGACTCAGGAAGGGCGGCAAATTAGGGACCGCCCCAGGTGGCAAAGGCTCTAGATACGCCACTGAGTTTAGTAGTTTCACAAATACGAACCAGACTAGGTATTGTCCAGTGAAAAATATTTACGTTTTAGTTATATATTTACCGCATACATATTTTGGTATTATCTTCCTAAAAAAAATATTTGCCTATAGAACACAAATATTTGTTAAATTCCAAAATAATTGTGTAGACGTTGAGATGAACAAGTATTCACCTCTAAAGTAATTCAAACATATTTTCATAAACATCTCTACTCCACAAAAATTCATTTTAAAGCGTAATTCGATCAGCAAATAATAAATAGTTTTCTTACTTTAAATAAAAAATATTTTTGATCGTAAAATTAACTGGGTTTATCTTTTCAATATTGGCTCTTGAATAATATGCTTCTTATCAAAAACAATGGTTTCTTAAAAGGTCATAAAGAGGACATTATGTTAATCGTTTATTACATTACGTTTATTACTTATGCATTATGCTTTGAATGTTGAATGAGTTCTGATATAGTGGAATATTTCATTAAAGTACACTTTTTCGCCTCAATCTTCTTGGATTGATGCTGGATTATGCACAACTGCCAAAGCCTTCTTTTTCTACTTGTTATGTTCTTATTTTTCCATAATATTACGATTATCTTACAACTTTGAACTTCTTGCACATATGTACAAAGATATAAAGCAACAATTAATGCGCATGAATTAGACTTCAATCTGTTAACTAGTGATTACATTGTTACAACCTTTGTCTTCTGAATTAGGTGGTGTTAAAATTTATTTAATCATTTGGAATTATGCTTCCAAGTTCCTACTCAAATATTTCCAAAATCCATTGATGGAAAATAGGTTTATTTTAAAATTTCTTGATTTTTAAATTTTGGCAAACAACTACATATATAAATTATATTTAATACAAATTCATAATATCAAATATTTAACCAATATATAAATCACTTACAACTGGGCCGAGCATAGAAAGCTTCGCGCCAGGTTAGAAGTGAGATTGCCGCGCCCACGACGCGGCGTATGTATACACATGAATCGGCACGGGCTACCTTAGCGAATGAAATTATTGATTTATTGTAATAGTTTCTCATCAACCCTTCGCAACTTTAGTCGTAATTTTTAAAGCGTGGCAAACGGTTACACCCGCTGTGTTTACTATGTACATACAAGGAATCGAGTGGACGTTCGATTATTATCGGTTGATCGATGTGCGTGTACTAATGCAAGTTCACGTTAAACGCTAAGCCTGTCCTCAGGGCGCATGAGCAGCAACTTTACGTACCATTTTAACGGCCGTTCGCTAACTTGGCCACAATAGCGTAACGCTGTAGCGAACGGTAGACATATAAACATAACCGAAGTTCTAGTGTTCTCTGTACTCTGAGTCACTGTTTCCTTATAAATGTGTACCAAAACTTAGATCGTAAACTAAACTGACGTGCCAATTTGGTTGCATAAAAATAACGTACATAATTTTTCTTCGCAAAATCTGATTTTTCTAGGAGAAAGAACTCTATTCAATTACGTTCCTTAACTTAAGCGGTTGTTTCTAACGTGCCGTATGAAAAAACTCCCTATTACATCGATAGTACACGAACGTCCACTTGATTCCTTCACGCTTTAGTAATTATAGAGATAAATATACCGTACGAGCGAGCGTACTATGATTACCCGATTTTACACGAACTCTGCGCATCTAAACGTGTGCTATGTTGAATGTCACTGTGGAATGTCATTTTCTTGACAAAATTGCGTAAACGTAGATTCATTTGTGCATCTTAACTCACGTTATAAACGTCGTATTAGTCCACGTACATGTGCAAGCCACGACTTCACTCTTGCATTTCCAAAACACCTTGCTCACGTTATAAACGGCATATTCGTTCACGTACACGTGTAAGACACGACTTTGATCATAGTATGCTTGCTCTTACGGTATGTATGCTTCTCTGCTACATTGTTTTTGCCGGGAATGGCTTCACCAATATGAGTTGTATTAGCATTAATTTTTGGTTATTGTCACTAGGCATTTTTTTATATGTAATGATATGCCTGTTTCGTAACGCAGTAGATACAATAAAACGATCGTTCCGTTAGGAAGTGGATCTTTTTCGTCCTGATCCGGGTCTTCGTTTAAATAAATCTGATATCTCTTGATGATGACATATCGTTAGCTTCGTTCATATTCAATTGAAGCAACAATTTGAGCTGCTTGAGTTTCATCCGCACGCATCTTAAGGGTTTTTCTACCTCGAAAAATTAAAAAAAAAATTGAACAAACACACAAAATCACTAACTGATTGAAATACTGAACACATTTGGAGAGAACAAATGCAGCCAATAACATGAAATAACACTTTACCCAAATGACAGTTAAGTTGATTCTCAATTGCTTTAGACATTACTAAGCCTGCTACGTTGTTATCCAACAGTTACAAATAATTTTTAACATTTCTGAGAGAAAATTTAAAGTGTATTAGAATGGCTTGAATTTTTTGCTCGCCAGTGTATTTCCAAAATGCCCATTCCCTTGTGTAACTCTACGTGTTCACTGTGCTCAAATCGCCATAAGCTGTTAATCAACAGTAATACTACTGTTTCCTCTTTTATTTCAATTTATGTAATAATTTTCTTTCCATTTTAGGTCTAGCGAAGACTTAATCCATCGGCTATACGTCTGCATAGCCGGGGTTGCAGATCAACTCCAAACGAACTTCGCCAGCGATCTCAGAAATATCCTCAAGTACGTATTCCTAATGAACGTTTCGAACGAACCTGAGAAACCGGTCGAAACCGAAGCGTCTATCGAATACCACCCCACCGAGACCGAAGTCATCGAAAACGAAGAGTTCTCCGTCGACCCGAACATCCTAGCTCAAGAAGCGCTCTTCGATTCCAACGTATATTTCCATATAAACGGCGATCAATACGATAATCACAACAGCGAAAGCGAATACACGAATTACCCGCGTGAACAGACACGAAACAGGTCAAGCAATGGAACGACAACTAGTCAGAGGCGGGATTCCCCGCAGGAAATTGAACGGCCACCGATCTGGATACCAGATGTTGAAGCGCCGAAGTGCATGAGCTGTGGTTCGAATTTCACCGTCGTGAAGAGAAGACATCACTGCAGGAACTGCGGGAAAGTATTCTGTTCGAGATGTTCGTCGAATAACGTTCCTCTACCGAAATTCGGACATACGAAACCAGTACGGGTCTGCAATAAATGCTTTCTGTACCATCTAACGCCTTTCACGATGTGAGGTTACGTTATCGCCCTTTTTAAAAGAGATTCTCGAAGTATAGTTTCTTATTTTGAATTTTTCCCGGTTTCTTTTTAAAATCGACGACTACCAATCATAATCATGGTACTTAAAAAGAGAAGCATAGGGAATAAAGTAAAAAAAAGATTATTGAGAAGCGAACGAATTAGGAAATTCTTTGTTTTCTTTTGCTTAATAATAATTAAAGTAAAAAAACGATGTACTTGACAATTAAACGGTACGATTTTCACTAACGTTTTCTCTTTATGACTCTTGATACATTTTACGACGATATCTATATCTACGTGTGGAATATCTCTTGATCTATATCTTCTTCTAAATGATCGTCCATTTTTTACATAGTAATTTATACCTTAGAATTCATAATCTTATTATATTTGTGTAGTAACGGATTGGGAAATTCTATCACATTGTTTTGCGTCTAGTTTAATATTTATCAGCCTAAAATCTGCATAATGGCCAAAAACAATAGAACAGAAAGATTCTTAATTAGTTGCTTATTAAATGGATTAACAGTAAGGTGTCATGAATTACGCTATTCAAAAATTCATGGAAATGTAAATCCGAAAACGAGGTGATGAAAAAATAATTTATTAAATCAAATTCTAGAATAAAAATCAAAGGAAGATGAGTATAAAGGCAGAATTCAAATTTGTTTTGTTATTCTTGAGTGTCTTCATCGTCTCGCCAACATTCAATCAATCAATTTTTCTAGAACTCGTCAAAAACGACAATGACTGCGTTCAGCGGACGTAACCGCTGGTTGGTATTAATGATCAAGGAGTTACTTTGTACGTAAACAGAACTGATTGATTACCGCGAAATTTAAAAATGTGTTATTGGGTTATGTTTACGATTTTTATGCTCATAGTAATCATAATAAGTAAGTGTAATACGAATTAAAATGAATATCTTCTGCTGAATAACTAAACTTGCGGGCAATAAAGGTAATCTCTATTTGAAAGAATTTTATTGTAACTAAATTGGGCTGTACAAACAAGTACAGTACACTCCCGATTATCCGAAATGTACGGGACCGAACCCATTTCGGGTAATACGAAGGTGAAAATAATTTTACATTTGGACAGCCTTCTGCAGAAAGGACCCAACCCCAAAAAGCAAATATTGAGAAATCAGTGTTTGAAGTTGGACATTAAATGAAAAATTATTAATGCATATAAAGACGCTTTAACTAATAACAAATTTTGAATAAGGTGGTGTACATACAATATATTCACAAACAAATTGTAGTGACAAAGCTTTTGGCCTTGACATTCAGTTGTTTATGGGTTGGTTCCTTTCTGAAAAATTGAATTTCGCACTTTTTAATTAAAAAGAACTGCAGTGTTTCAAAAACTAAGGGAACAAAACATTATAAATCAGATTCTGTGCCACTAATCATCTCATAGAATGGCCTGCAATAAGCGGGAATTAAGTCCATGACGGATTTGATGTTTTCTATTTTTGGAATAGATATATTTTTTCCTTCGGGGTACAGTGGTATTAGCAAATCTTTGAATAACGCTGGCCGACCTTTTCAATTTTTCCTCATACAAGGTGACCACGAGGAACATTTACATTTTAAAAAAATCTAAACACTATCAATTTAACAAAAAAAATTATTCAATTTATCTAACATGTTTGTTGGGATACGCCATTTACTTTATGTAGCGAAAATGAGGTCAGGAAGGTGACGCCCGGCTTCCCTGATGCAATTTTCAATTCTCTCCTCGAAGCTCCTCCACACTCGTTCAAGTGTCTCCTCTTTAAACAATTCCACTTCTCTACGAATTGCCGCCTTCAAGTCAATCAAATTACGAGGTTTATGTTTATAAACTTTTTCCTTCAAATATCCCCACAAAAAAAAAATCACGCATGTTAAGGTCAGAAGATCGAGGAGGCCAGAGCACATCTCCAAACCTGGAAATCACGCAACCTGGAAACAAGTTCCGTAGCAGGTTCATCAATATCCTTGATGTATGAGCAGTAACCCCATCTTGCTGAAACCATATGCCTTCTCGCAAGTTTAGCCTCTGCAGGGACTGCTCCATGCCGGCCGACATTAAAGTGAATACAAAGTGCTCGTTGAGCCGCTCTCACTGACTCACCGTTTCGCATCGTATGTAAACGTGCGCTGCTCGACCGACCACTGTTCCATTGTGACTGTGATACCTAAATGGCCAACTCTCGGGAGTTCAATGCTCTCTCCCCCACCGTGACACGGCAACCCAGGCTGGGTAACCGTCCCATCCAAAATGTAAGTGCTCCTCGTGGTCACCCGGTATATGCTTTAGCATACGAGTCATGATCAAAATTTGTCTTAAAAAAAATTGAGAATGGTTTCTCCTGGTTCCCTCTGCAGGCTTTCAATCTGTTGAAGTCACTTGGAGGATTGGTTCATTAGCTCTAGGGTTTTTTGCAGAAAACATTACATTTCATTATAAATTATCATATTGCAATCTGAAAAAGGATTTGTGGGCTGGTTCCTTTCTGCAGAAAGTCGTCCATGTGTGTGTACATTTGTATATCTTTTATTATAGAATTTCTTTTAGAACTTTAGTATTACATTTCTTTATTATTAAAAATTTAATGATTCATAAAAGAGTCCATTTTTAATTGCTTGGACTTGCAAAAGTTATGATTTTTTGCTGCAATTTTTAATTTAAAAAACATCAGTCGTGCTTGCTCCTTTTATTACTCGATATAAATCAATGCCTTATCTAAACACTCTACTGATTCCCGGTGTGAAATATTTTCCGTGGGATTTCCCTCTTCGACATGGGTATCTTCATTTTTACTAGTTAAATTAATTAGAAATTTGTCAATTGTTCAACATCTTCCTTTTCTAACTGAACCCATCCATCAGTACCTTCTGGAGTAATGTCCTAAAAGCCATGTATCTTAGTCGCAAGATCATATACATTATCTTCATCTTCTTCACTTTCATGTTGACTCGGTTCTGTTGCTTCACTTGGTTTATTAATAATTTTGTTTCACAGATTTTGTATGATTGACTGTTTTATACTGATCCAGGCATTGACTATCAAATATATTACACTTTGTTAATTTTTCCGGTAGTTTCTTTTCGGGTTTTCCAAAACGCCTTGATCCATCGGCTTAAGTAAAGAGGTGACATTTGGTGGTAAGAATAGAACTTTAGTTTCCTCAAACCTAACTTCGTCTTAAACAAATGAGTAGGTGCATTATCCACTAGCAACAAAGCTTTAATAGGTAATCAATTTTTCTAAGGAATTTCGTAGCCGATGTAACACGCTCTTCAAGAAGACAGTTTTTTATGTTTATAGTATAACGGCATCACGTTAGGACCCCCATTTTTTGATTTCTTTCCGAGGTCTTCGTCACTCCGAAACTACTCACACGTACATCGTACTCTTTTGCGATGGTTTTTAATTGTGTGCCGAAATCGAGACGTCTTAGAGCATTTACTTTATTTTTCCTATAATAACCATCTTTCGCTTTCGTTTTGTATCAAAAATATTAAAGTTCTGCATTTGATTTCAGATAAAGCGGAGTTTTGCATAACCCGATTTCGGATAATTGGGAGTCTACTGTATTTTTAAATCCTATATATTCACACATAAAAATCACTTTATCTCTTCATAAAATAATATTACAATTATCTTCATAGTTTGCTATTTTAAAGGATTTATTTGATAATATTCACAAAACAAACCAAATTTTATATAAATAACAATGAACAAATAAAAAGTTAACAGAAACAAATACAACAAACATATTTAATATTTTGAAATTCCACCTTTATTGACAATTATTGCTGCCGGGCCTCGAGGTAAAAATGAGATTAGCTCTTGAGTATATTCAAATGTTATTACTTTTTCTCATGCAACCTGTTGATTGATTGATTGATTTCTACCAAAGCAGGATTAGTCTTTGCATCCTTAATACTGCGGCTTGGTAAGCCTACTGTATTATTCCTGCTTCGGTTTCGTTTTACTTGAACAGGTTAGTTCCCTCGTTCATGTTTAAGAGCCTATGCAGTAAATCTTTCTCCAATGGTAGATCAATTGCGCTTTGCATAGCGAATCTGCGTTGAGCTGGCGCTGCGCATATATGTGACCTGTACTGCTTAATATAATTCTGCATTTTGTGCTAAAAATTGGCCGCACATTTTCTATTGAGCTAACATCTGGTCTCTTAGAACCCCGTGGTAAAACACCAATGTTAATCAAACCAATCCGCATATATGAACCCTACAGTTGTCTTGTTGAACTACAAAATTATTCCTGTATTTGCTAGTTACAGAAGGCAACATAACGTTCTGTAGGATATTTAGATTGTTGGGTCCGTTTAACCTTGTCTTGCATGAACGCCAAAATTTGAAGAATTTCTCGTTTTGACTCATCTTCCATATCAACAAGCGTTGAATAGTAACATTTAAAAAATGGTAAGGTGTTTTTGTTTCTTATATAAGGTTTGTTCGAACCCGACACCTTAGAACGGTTCGGAGCCGTTCGAGAATTACAAATTCTTAGTAGTTGTACGCATATCCATCAATTCCAGTTGTAAAATCGGAGTAGGTTCGAACGGGTTTGTAATAGAGAATTGTGTAACTATATACTATATATGGTAAAAAGCAAAATAACTAGCTTTATTATGTATTTTTGTTGAATTTATAAATTAAATGAAGCTTACTTTACAATATTTCCACAACAAATACAGTACATATGATTGGTACATAACTTTCTCCTGCTTTGAAAATCTGTGAATCTAAACATTCATTAAAAGAGTTACCTGAAATGATATTGGAATACCTTAATTTCGTAAATAGAAAGAATTTATTAAGAATTATTAAGAAAATTAATTTTTATAGACAGTATATTCTTATCGTAATAATCATTGCGCATGCTCAAGTTCGGCGAGAATTACAAATACCTGCTCTACTGCAAGAACTGTTAGAACCGTTCGGAACAGAATTTGGATTACGAATTGTGTGGGGATCGAACAGCAAACTAACAGTTCTCAGAATTTGTAATTCTAGAACTGCACCGCTCAAACAGTGCACTCGCAATACACATGCATACTAATTCTAGAACTGCGGGTTCGAACAAACCTATAGTTTGGATATAAGGTCACTAATGAATCCATAACAACACTTCAAAAATAATTATCAGCATACATTTTTTAATTGCGTCCAATAATATCACAATACAAACGCATAATTGCATCACCTGCAGAGCCCAGTTCACTAATATCGTCTTTTCTCCCTGCCGCTCCTTGAAGCAGCTCAAAGCAATATGCATATCCATAGATACCTGCACAAACCCAAACTTTAAATCCCTATGTTTTTTTTTTTGTTAGGTATTGTTTTATTAAAGAAAAGCGCTTAAAAGGTATCATTTCATCCACACTCATGCATTCTTCTGAAGTTACAGCTACGCGAAATTTTTCATGTACCTGATGTAGATGTATTCTTATTAGCTTTTCATGATCATTTTTAGAAATATTCCATATATCTTTGGAATGTAAATACCACCGAATTTCTTTAAATCTATTGCAAGTCGATTGAAACACTTCTTTGTCTTACTCCTTCTGATGTATTCAAATTTTCCGACAGTCTGTTCTCTGTTCTTCTTGACTTTTTGTTTCCCGGTATAAGCTTTTAACTGCCTCAAGAAATTAAACAAGTAGACCTCTAAAATTAGAAAATTTGATTAATCTGGAGACAAAATTCGGCAAAATCATATCGTTACGCACCAGAACTGTTAATTCCAAGATGTAATTTACTGTTACAACATTTTCCTACGGAAACGAAATATTCCAAAAGAAAAACTGATTGATCTGTGATATTCGTTTTTAATGAACCGTAAGTGTTTTCATACTTAAGACAACAGAAAAGATAACCAGGAAAATAACTTAGAATATCATCAAAACTTTCTGAGACATTACATAATATGTATATGCAATTATTTTAAGGATGATAAGGAACTTGATTTACCCGTACCATTATGAAAAAAAAATGTGGTAGAATATCCATGTAAGCTACAAACCTGCAAATTTTCTATTTTTGACTAATCTTGAAACTTTCTGCGTAATATACTTTGGACCAATATTCTTCTTAATAACAAATATTTCCATTTCTATCCTTTGTTGAATGTTTATTAATATGATACGTAATTGATGCCTTGGAATTATAAAATATGTATTAGAAATTAAATTTATTTATCCTTGTACTAGTATTTGATAGAATTAGATTTTTGCGTGGATTAAATTTTGGATCAAAAGTAGAAAATTTTCTCAAAACAAACTTTCCTATGATAACATCGCATTGTTAACGCTGGTTGTGACTACGTTGTATAGATTTTTTCTTTATTTGAGCTCACAATTACCCATCATAATGATTATTCGATACTTATTCGACGTCCTCGTAACTAGTTGTTATGCCAAAAAGTAAGGATGACAGGTTACAGAAAATGGTTTGGCGCACACCAATCTAAAAAAGGATATAACACCAAATCATAGAAGAGAAGAAAAACATTCGACGGTACAGTTTTCTTCGAAATACTTCAGACGAAACCTTATTCTCTGTCATCTGTGTTCATTTAGATACATACATATTACAAACAAACGATAATGTGTAATATATAATTATATTAATAGTAAAGAATATGTAGGGAATATGCCTAAATAAATATAAATAAAGTTAAATTAAATATTACTACGGTATACATAAATTTTAAAAATATATATATTTCGAAATGCTCAGAGCTTATATACTTATCGATTTGTTCATAAATTTAAAATTAGCATTTCTCATATTATCGAGATTAATAGTAAACGATAATGAAACAAACATTCACAATCTTACGATTTTCGAAAAAAAAAATTAAAAAATTAAAAAAAAATACTTTCAATGAAGTATAAAATTTGATGTAGTAGGAAAATTAGAAAAAGGATATTTTTAAAAATTCTAGAAATAAAAATAAATAGCCCTCGTTAATTTTTTTTTTTTTTTCGTTTCATCTGGTACTTTGAAATGTATACAGGGAAAAATTTTAATTCGTTTTACGTTTTATTTACTACAATTGGCATATTTCGCAAATTATTTTTTCTTTATTAAATTATGTTATTATTTTCTTAATATACGGGGTGGGCTATTTTTCAGCACCCTATATAATATCAAATTTTATATGTACAACCTATTTCGAGTTAAGAAAAATTAGTTCGACCTGTAATTTCAATGTTCAAAACGGCATTTATTATTTAGTTTTTTGAAATTTTATAATTAAATAATCTCCTTCGTTGAAAACGTACGTAATATAGCTTTTTGCAGGATGAACTACCTACACAACACTGTTTTGGATTGTTTAGTCTTAGTTTTATAAAGCAGAGATAAATAAGGATTAGAGGGGCGTAATTTTCTTATTATGAAAGTAATTATTAATTAGTTCCTCTTTTAACATCTGTCTCAAATAGTCATGCAAGTGTGTAAAAAAAATTGGATATCGTTTTTGTTTTAATTTTTAGTTCTCAAAGTACAAAGTGGTTGTAAATACAGTACAGCAGGTGTTTTATGGGACATATAATAAGTCGAAGAGACACGCCCTTCTAATGGATGTTATTTTTTAATGTACTGAAATATTTTGTGATAAATATGTATATTTTATTTAAGGGTTTGGGGATTATCAATATCTCTAATAAACTAATTTTTAATTAATGAATGTTTTTATTTATTTTTCCTTAATATCCACTATATTCTGAACATCATAATATTCATAATTCATAATGAGTGTGTTTTTTTAATTGCTCGAACCTTTGATCGAGCAGTTGTTCCAACAATTTTAAAACAAACTTGTAAATAACGTATTTGTGTGCTCGAACTGTTCGAGCACAGGACACGAGGTTCTAGCAAATGGAGGGCACCCCATTACCTCAATAGAAAAAAGCTTCCTTTGTGCGATAATTTAACATATGGTACTATGGCAACAGCTGGAAACAAAATAGATCTAATTCTATTGGTTTATAAAATTGTTAATTTGGAAAGGTGGGTCTTTTATACCGCAGTCGAAATAATTTAAGATCTGTGAGCGATCGTAATATACGCAGTTGTCAAAACATATGCAAAATGAAAATATTAAATTTACATAAGAAAATGCAAATAATTTGTTGGGAAAAAGATTTTTTTTTAATGATCCAGTTTCTGGGTATGGTGCACCTTGACTGTGCCACTTGTGTAGTAGATCAAGAGTAGTATGTGTAGGGCGTAACTGCGCCCTACCGTTACCACCGATATATAAGGCCTAACAGCTCTTCGATGACGTCACGCTGTTTAGGCGATGTATCGCCATGCACGATATTAGCCTAAGCGGTAAAAGAATCCTTTTTTTTGCTTTTTTCAAAGTTTTGAAGGGCTTCCGATTTAAAGAGGATGCCAGTCGCCAACTAAGCCCTTCTTCGCATCCCATTCGATTTTGTTTTGGAAAAAGCGAACTTTCAAAGCAAAAACCAAACACGTAACCGAGCGCCGTTTTCGTGAAAGATGTATTTGTGGTGGATATTTAATCGACTAATCATTATTATTTATAATTGTACATGTATTTGGACGAAACTAAGGTTGAAATGATACAGTAATTGCAATTTTATTCGAAATTTTGTTCAATTATTTATACAACACTAAAAAAACATTGCGGGTATCACCAACAAAGTACGGAAATATCACTAGACAGTATTTTTTTAAATAAAACCAATATAATTTGAATAAACCAATTCAAAACGCAAAGATGGTCTCAATGTGTAAACGCGTTTATATGGCCTAAATATAAATACGCCACAGCTTGCTGACTTCAAAGCTGTTGACCTTGTCTTAGCGGTGGTAACGCCCTACACATACAACTCTTGATCCACTACACAAGTGGCATCGTAGCAATATGTTCCTCTTTATTTAACGCAGTTCGGTTTGTGGCATCTATCCTTTTCCTAGCACCCTAATTAAAATTGATTGCTGTATACATATGTATATAATGCATCTCAAGTCACAGATGCCTCTAAACTCAGAGTTATGGAACCAAATTTTCTGACTTTGTATTTATACCGCCATTTTATAGATGGCGCTAAATGTAAATTAAGTTTGGAAATTAATCATTTATAATAGAAATGTTGCCCTGAAGTGTTTTTTTTAACATTTTAGTAATGTAACGAACATTTTCGTACTTTAAATACAGACTACTCCTAAAATGTAACGTTGTTTGTAGTTTCACATATTTTTTAATTTATTTGAAAACATCAAAATTGCTAGTTCCATGTTTTTATGTAGTCAAGCCACTGTGTATTCAGTATCACCCTGTAATACCACAGTATAGTGTTACTGTGTAGTGTACTGTAGTGTTACTGTGTAGTGTACTGTGTCAACGCTTGTCGGCACCTTTGATGCTTGTGTCCCAACATTTTTTTCGCGCATAGGCGCGGCACTTTTTTTAGTTCAAATGATCGAGTATTATGTCATATTTATATTATCTAAAAATGTGTTAAGAACATTGAAATTAATGACAATAAAAACTACAGAAATAGAAAGTAATAATTATCGAATTGTTTGTACAAAATAGCACAAAAACGAAGAGTTTGGTATGCAAAAGGCATTTCATTCATATACAGTCCAGCTCATTAAAATATGATTTTAAAACATAGCCTTCATTAAATCGTTTCAATCACAATTTTATTTTAGCATATTAATTGTATACACTTAAAAGAACGAAGGGAAATAAAAAGCAGGTCCAATTTTCTCGCAAATTATATTAACTATCAGGCGACCGGTTTCGTGTTCAAAAACACATCAGGGGACCACCATGAAATAAAACAAGCAAATATACATAAGTGACCAGAAAATTGTAAAGATAATTGTAAAATTGCACCAAAGTGATATGTCAACCAATTAAAATACGTTATGTAGTATATTTTTAAAATATAAAAAAAAAAAAATTTTTCTTTTATTGTATTTTAGAATAGTTTACAATTGATTAGTTTTTAATAATATACTACATAACGTATTTTAATTGGTTGACATGTCACTTTGGTGCAATTTTACAATTATCTTTACAATTTTCTGGTCACCTATGTATATTTGCTTGTTTTATTTCATGGTGGTCTCCGTAGCTGGCCTGATGATGTGTTTTTGAACACGAAACCGGTCGCCTGATAGTTAATAGAATTTGTGAGAAAATTGGACCTGCTTTTTATTTCCCTTCATTAACTAAATACTCCCACTTGAGTCACGATGAAATACTTAATAGAATGTAAAATTATCTTAAAAAACCGTTTAATTCTCAGCAACTGAAGAAAAAAAAACAAGATTGTTGAAACATTGTTGATAGCATAAAGCATTCGACAAAGATAAGATATTTAATATCTAAAATGTGATATGGGTGCTGATGAACGTTTTTGTACAAATAACACTCATAAGAAAAAAAAACGTTTTATTTCGAATCTATAGATACTGCAGATTAACAACATTATAATTCTTCTCCTTGACATTTTAAAAACTTTTATTAATGAATTTTAGAGTAAAGGAAATTCAAACACGTAAGAACGATGAAACTAAATAATTCTGAGAAAAATCCTGGCATAGATAAAGTAATTGAAGTACTTCGAATTGTTCTTTCATCATTCAGACATGGGTGGAGTGAATTTGATTGGTCTTCTTAACTTCTTATTTCTGCTTCATAGCAGCTCATTTGTCAGTAAGTTTTTGTTTAAACTCTTTAGTGTTTGAATGTTCTCATCTACATGTACTACGTAATTACCTAACTCTTGCAACAAATTTGTTAGTCATAGTCTAACAATCACTAATTAACTTTTTTTACTTATTCAATCATTAAAATGTAACAAATATGCATTGAAACAATTATTTAATTATGCTGTACACTTTATTGTTGTATAAAAATACAGTTACACCTTAATATACAATAAATATATTTACTCAAACACATACAAAGCTGAAGTAGGTAATTGTTAACATGGCTATTGCTGACTACCGCTTCCAAAATCGAGCGAAAATTCGGCAAAACTCCACAAATTTTTATACTTCGTCGTCAGTTACTCAAGTTCCTTTCTTACCAAGCTGCTGCCACGTATGGAGCTGCTACATAAGGAGAGGCAACATAGGAAGCTACGGCTGGAGCAGCTACAAAAGGCGCAGCTCTAACTACTGGAGCTGCAGCCACCAGAGGAGCGGCTAAGGTATTGTAATTCCTAGCAATGACTTGTGAACTAGTAGCTGCAACGACTCCTGGAACTACGGCTGGAGCCGCAACGTACGCAGCTGCGATGCTCGGTTTGGCTTCCGGTTTTGGTTCGCCATTAACGCTGACGATAGCGATGATGAAAGAGAAGACGATCTATAGAAAGAAGTATTGAAGTAGATATAAAAAATGTTTAGTAATTTACAAAAAGTAGTTTTCAAATAATACTTACAAGCTTGTACATATTGACTTGAGTAGGTTGTTGGTGGTAGTATGATTTCTTCGATCCCTTACGGACTATTTATACCAAACGCTTGATTTCTCTTGGACGTTGCGACAAAAACAATTTGGCAACAACAAATATGTTAAGCTGTGTATGAAACCAATACTCTTCATTTGTATGCAACTTATGTACCATTTACACGAATGGAGTTCGATTAAAATGTATGGTAAGTACTTATTTAGATGTTATTTATATAATAGCAATAAACTTTGGGTCACAATTTTGTAAGTATTTCAAAAGGTAGGTGCTATATGTGTTAAATTTAATTTAATATCGATTTACTAAATACTAATTTTTAATTGAAAGGTTAGTAAGGACAAAATGTGGTTTAAATAAAATACTTTGTCGTTAGAAAAGAAAACCAATGCTTAGGATGTAATATATTAAATATCTATCTTCTTTCTTGAAGATTTGCAATGTCTGAAGATTTGCAATGTCTCATTTTTTGGAGATTGTAAAGCAAAGTTCATATACATTTTTCTATTCATCGCACTTTTATCTTAAAAATTAATCAAATTCTTCTGATTCAATACCAATTTTAAGAATTCAGAGATTCAGAATTGTAAAAAAGTTTGTATGGTTGATAAAAGATCCTAAACTTCTGTAAATGCAGGTTTTTTTTGTAAAATTTTTGAATACGCTGTCTTTAAATTGGGAAAAACTTTATTACCTTCTTGTATCAATATTAATTATTAGTACGTATACTATAGCATGTTTCCACACAGTCCATAGGAAGTCAAAATTTAGATATTGATCAAATTAGTCCATAGAAACCAACTCATGTTTCACATTTTTTTGACAGTATCCATATTAGGTTGACGAAATCATATATTTGTCAAATATACACATTGAAATAATTGTTTTTTTCATTATTTTACATCTTTATGTTGTCTTAATATACGTTAAATACAAAACAAAAATAAGCAAAAATGGACGAAAGCGATTACGATGAAGAAAACGAGAATCCGGAAAATATCGAAGAGGTGCTGGATCCCGAAAATCCGGAACATGCTTTTGCAATTTTGGAAAGAGATTACACTAAGGTACTTTTATTTGAAACATATTTTATTTTCATTAAAACTATTCATTGATAATTTTAAAAGCGATTAAAGTAAAGAAGTACCAAGCATTTGACAAAAAGGGGATATAGCTCAGTGGTAGAGCATTCGACTGCAGATCGAGAGGTCCCCGGTTCAATCCCGGGTGTCCCCTTTACCTTTACAAGTTACTTTTTTTTAATTTAAAGGACTTATAACATTAATCCAGTAACTAATTTATAGAACTTTATATTATCCTATTTGCCTTAAAGAAAAGAGTTTTGCAAAAAGTTAATTGCAAATCCAAAGGATGTTTTAAATAAAAACCCACTAGAACAAAGTATTCGGAAGATATACACTATCTGCAATAATTATTTGCCTACCCACATTTTTGCTTGGATTTTAGAAAACTATTTAATAATTATTTACCTAGAAGTAAAAGAAAGATATCACATTAAATAATTCAGCAAAACAGTCCTCCGATACTTAGTTATCGATTGAATCTACGTAATCCGATAACTAGAGGTTCAGGTAGGGTCATAAAAAGACCCGGGTCTTTTTACGTTTCTTGTGATATCTCTGTTAATTGGATTTGCAATTATCCTTCACTAATAAATAGAGTTTGTTAAAAAGGTGGTACCGGCAGTGGCGCACCGCATAAAAGTAAGTACGTAATATACAATATTAGCGAAAAATAATATTATTACCTTTTCCTGTCGTCTTGATGTCCAATGTGGCAATTGGCAACCGCCCTGGTAAGCTACGTAGAATTGCAACACGCTTCCATTGTCGATTTATTCAGCCGTCGACGGTGTTATGAATACGTTGTCGTATACGTCGGAAATGATCGTTCGACATCCAGTGAAGTAAGATTTGCAAATGTCAGATATTCCTTTTGCTCATCTGGGCACTCTAGATTTTCAGTTATAGACCGAACCTTTTGTAAATCGGGATTTTTTGTTAAAATTGCACCAAATTTTTGAGCAACATCGACTCCTATAGTGTTCGTCAAGTTTTCTAGAGCGGCTTGTAAATTGTTTATGCAATTTAATGCGTCTCGAGCAGATAAGTGACTGTTTTCTAATTGCTCAATAGCTTGTGCAACTTCAGAATAGTTCATGGAAATTTCATCTATTTGTTGAACGTTGCTGACTATCTCGAACTGCTGCAGAATCATTTGAATCAAGTTTCAAGATGACATTTTTCACTTGTGAAAAATATTTCTGATAGTAAGATACTGCCTGGAGCCATGTTCCCCATCAAGTTATTACAGGCTGAGGTGGTGGTGGTAATTTCGGACACAACTGTTTTAATACACCAATGTGTTTGGGAGATTTGATGAACACTTTTTTGGTAGATGCTATTAACTTATTCACCATCGGATACTTCTTTCGAATGGTTTCTGCTACGAGGTGTCATGCGTGTATGAGGTATGTTTTGTGAAGAAGAGGCGGAAAGCATATTTTCAACATCCTACCAACTCTCAGCATTGTTGCGGCTCCGTCAGTAACGAACATTGTGACTTGGGTTCCTGTGATACAAAATTCTCTCAACGAATCTTTTATTATCTTGACAACGGTTTCTGCATTAGTTTTCTGAATTTTTTTACTGGATAACAACAATGCAGCTGGTGGACCATCACGCTTTAAAGGACGCGTTACAACATGAATGACGCTGTGTTTCTGAGCATCAGTTGTTCCACACATAGGCAGATTTTCTTATTTCTCAACACGTCTTTTATACATTCCTTTACTGTACCTTGCACACGCAAATTGTATCGTAATTGCATAGATGTTGGCAGCTTCCATGAGGGAACGTACTTAGCCCAAAAAAGACGAAAGTGTTCATTAGATACTAAATGTTGTGGGATGTTGCACACATTTAACATAAAAATAAAATCATATAAAAATTGCCAGTATGGAATACTGTTTCTTAAATTCAATACATGACGTTCACTTTTACAATGTTTTCTACATTCAAACCTACCGCGACTTAGCAATCCGCTATTGCATGTTGTGCAATAAATATGCGGACTTCTATATTCTAATCCAGGTAAATGCCTAAGATATTTATTCACATTCGAAGGGAACGTTACACCCTTTGGGCGTCCCATCTCCGCGTACTTATTTGGCGTGCAGCGTGCAACGTGCTGTCGCTTTGAACTCTCTCGCGGTACTATCGAGATCGACTACGAGTTGACAATTACCCCTACCCACACCGCTACCGCTACGCTACTGCCATCCGGTACCACCTTTTTAACAAACTCTACTAATAAATAATTAATGTAGAATTATGAATTTGGATTTAGTGATTATCGTTATTTTAAACAGTGAATATCCTTAAATAAAATTATCTAAAATTACAACTGAAATGCCGAAAACAAGAGAGTGGCCTTTAAAAGTTCGCATAATGATTGTTGCTTTACATAATTTTGGCTGAGGTAACAGGGATATCACAAGATAATTGAAATTAAGTCGCCGAACTGTTGACTATATCGTTAAAAAATATCAAGACGCTGGCACATTATTAAATAGAAAACGAACAAGACGATGGAAAGTGACAACACCAGCGGAAGATCGTCGAATAATTATGACGAGTAAGCGGAATAGATGAAAAACTGCATCTGAAATAACGGCTGAGCAAATAAGTATTGAGCTTGAAAAACGAGTTAGTTTAACCGCCATGAAAAGGAAGTTAAGAGAGGGTGGTTTATTTGGTCAAATAGCGTTGCGTAAGCCACTCTTACGCAAGCAAACTAAAATAAAATGGCTGCAATGGGATAGAGAGCATCAACATTGGACAGTTGATGAGTGGAAAAATGTTTTGTAGACTGATGAATCCAAATTTGAACTCTTCGGTTCCAAGAGAAGAACATTCGTTCGAAGGTGAAAGGAAAGCGAGCAGCAGAATCATGTGTAGTACCTACAGTCAAGCATGGGGATGGATCGGTAATGGTTTGGGGTTGTTTTGACACCGCCTCCGTAAGAGACCTGTTTAAAATAGATGGAATTTTAAGAAAAGAGCGCTACCGGGAAATTTTGGAAACAAATGCTATTCCATCTGGAATGAGAATAATCAGTGACTATTGTATATTTCCACATGATAATGACTCGAAACACACTTCTAAACTGTACCGCAAATATTTAGGATCGGTGGAATGCGAAAGCTATATCAAAGTAATGAAATAGCCTTCTCAAAGCCCAGATGCTAATTGCGTAGAGCTATTGTGGAAAGAACTCGATAGGCAGGTGAAAATAAGTCCTCCGACCTCCCAGGAATCGTGGAAACAACTGCAAAAAGTCCAGCTTAAAATAGAACCCGCTACTCTGACGAAATTGATCGAAAGAATGCCGCAAGTGCGTGCCGCAATTATTAATAGTCGAGGTGGACATTTCGACGAAACGAAGATTTAATGTTTTTTGTCTCAAATAAATTTTATAATTGAATAAAAATTATAGAAATTAAAATTACAATATCTACGGCTCAAAATAATTTTTATTAGTTGTCAGTTGGAGATTGAAACGTTATCAATACACTCAATAGATATACGATTTAATTCAAAACACTAGTGTGTGGGGATATAGCTCAGTGGTAGAGCATTCGACTGCAGATCGAGAGGTCCCCGGTTCAAACCCGGGTGTCCCCTTCTCCAAAAACATTTTTATTCAATTTGTAAAATTTACCATATGGATACCTCAAAGCAACTCTGTTGATATACGCAATAGAATACCACGCCATTTTTTATTATTTTAAAGTGCCCCCTTCATAAAAATGACCATTAATTTTCTTTATTAAAAATGTATCTATTCTAAAAACACGCATTACAAAGATTTTTATTTTTCATTTCAGACCGTTTCAGAAATTGAACAAAATCCCGACTTGGTCCAATATGCGGAAGAATTTACGAAATTATTTGAAGCCGTCTATCGAAGTCATGAAATGGAGGAAGATATGAAGGAAAAATACGAAGAACTGGAAGCCAGGATCCAAGAACTAGAAAATCAGATAGAAATGGCGAAACAACTCGCTAAAACTGATGCAAAAGTCATCAACGATCTCAAAGAGCAAATCCAAAGCGCATGGAGGATGGCAGACGCAGCTCACGCTAGAGAACAGACGGCTCAAGAGATTATCGACAATTTAAGGAAGCAGATCGATAATTTGAATGCTGAAATTGATTTTAAAAATAAAATGGGACAAGATAACGAAGAGTACTTGAAGAAGTTTCATAAATGACACCAAGATAATTTGGCAATTTTTTTAGATTAGGAGCGTTAAGTAAGCATAAGGAAGGTTTGCAGAGGGAAAGAGACAAACTAGTGTCGGAAGTTGCTAAATTAACCGAGAAATTGAATAATGCCCTGAGTTATCAAGAGGAGTTAGAAAGAAGGACATCGCAAGCAGATCTGAAGATAAACGAATTCGCAGAACAAATAGAAGTAGGACTCTTCAAAAGATGTTAACAATGATAAACTTAAAAATTCCATAAAATTCTTTTAGGAACAAGGAAGTGAAATTGAAAGGCATAAAAGGGCAAAGGAAAAATTAGAAAATGAAATCAAAGAATTAGCAGAGATCATTGATAAAAAAGAGCATGAAATAAGCAATTTATACGAAGTAATCACCACAAATCAGCGAATTGTAGTCAAACTAGAAGCTAGTTTAAAAGAACAGAAAACAATGACCGACAAAGCAGTACGAGATTCTGAAACTATAAACGTCCGCTTTGCCAAAATGCAAGATGAATTAGATTCGGTTACTTATAACCATGAAAGGCTAAAGAAGGACTTCATGAAGAGGGCCAACGAAATCAGAGTAAAATCTATCCCGTTACCTATAGCTGCTATCAAATCAATTTGAAATTTTAGTTCAAAGAAGAAGAAGTCGCCAGATTGAAGAATGATGTAGCCAAATATTCAAAGTCAAAGGAAATCGTGGAAGCACGAATTAAACAGGTTGAAGAGGAAAAAGTTGAGATAAATCTCGATAGAGAGAAACTAAGGCAGATGATCGCCAATATGAGTAGGGAAATCGATCTGATGAAGAGGCAAACCGACAATGATAAAAGAGCTGTGGAACATTTAACGAGGGAAAAGGAAATTATGAATAAGAACATCGTGAGACAACAAGGTAATTTAACCAAATAGAAATATTCAGAAGAAACATTTTCAACGTATTTTTTCCAGCTGTCGCACGAGATCACGTAAAATTGATCAAAATCCAAGAACAAGCTAGGAGAAAGCTAGTCGTTGAGATTGATAACCACCTCATTGAAAGTAATAAGAAGCTGAAGCAAATAGGTTACTTGGAAAAAGAGAGAGATAGGCTACTAGAACAGCAATTAAATTTGACCAAAAAGATAGAAGATTTTATGGATGAAGGAAAACTCAGAAAGGTTATATAAGTTATTTTTTATTCTCAACTAAAATTTATCAAAAAAACCCGTTTTGAGTCAATTTAACAATTTAGTCCAAGGTTGTTAAACTAAATGTTTAAGCAACTTCCAAAAATCAAAAAATTTACAAATTTTCGCTAGAATTCTAGTCGGTTCAGAATCGTAATTTCAAAATCTCTGACATGGGTGTTTTGGTATCAAAATTTCATGCTTACCATAACTTTTAGAGATGAAAATTTTATTAAATCTACATTTTAAAATCTTAGGCTGAAATCTACGATCTCAAAAAAGTCTTAGCGGAACAGGAGAACAAATTGCGTATGCAACTCAATCTCTTCGATGCTGTCAGAGCTGAAAGGAATGCATTACAAAAGTCCTTACAAGAATCGAACGCCGAATGCAGCGAATTGAAAACCAAATTGAAAGTGACTAGTCATCAAACCGAACAGCTTAAAGAAGATATAGCTATGAAGGAGCAGCAACTGATTAAGGAAGAGGTAATTTTACGTAAGGTCACCAAAGAAAAAGAAAATTTGAGGTAGCAAGATTTATATACATGGAAGAAATTCAATTCAAAACGATTATTATTTTAAAAATAGGGTTGAAGTAGATAATGGACTTGAGACTATTAGGAATCTCAAAGAGGAACTTAATGAATTAAAGGCTGAAGAGAAAAGATTGCACAAAGTCATTTTGGTAAGGTATTTCTTGATATATTTATATTACGCTTTTAAGAGTGACCAATTTTTGTCGAGGTTAGAATGGTGATAAATTGATTCGGCAACAAACAAAGGATCTAGAGCAATTGCTGAATGAACGAGATATCCTTGGTTCTCAATTAGTTCGAAGAAACGATGAGTTGTCCTTGTTATATGAAAAAATCAAAATACTACAAACAACTTTGCATAGAGGTGGAACAACAAAATAATTCCACCTAGTAATAGGTCATTTCACAACTTTCATTTTTAGGAGAGGCTCAATATGAGCAACGGTTAGAAGACATCAGACTATTAAAAGTGGAAATAAAACGCTTGCGACAAGAAAAGAATCTCCTAACAAAAACTATTTCGAACATGACAGATTTAAGGCAAGAAGTCTTCCATCTTGAACGAGATTTAACCAGAGAAAGGTTGAAGTGCAAAGCCTTGGAAGAGGAATTACAGAATCCAATGAACATCCATAGATGGAGGAAGTTGGAGGGCACAGATCCAGAGTTATTCGAATTGCTACAAAAGATGCAATTATTGCAAAAGTAAATAACTATTTTTTGCATTTAAGAGTTTAATGTGTAGCTTGAAAATATTTGTTTCCCAGACGACTTTTGAGACAATCTTCGGAAGCTATTGAAAGGGAAAGGCAGTTGAAGGAAGCAGAACGCTTGTATTTAAATTTGAGACAGGTTGTGGCGAGACAACCCGGGCCCGAGATCCACGAAAGACTTGAGAAGACTCAAAAAGCACTTAAGGTCAATACAACTAAGATGAAGGTATTGTATTTGTATCTTTCGTGTTCAAGTATAGAAACAAGATGTATTTTATTATAGATATATGAAAAAGAAAAGTTTTTGCTTGTTTTAAAACCTACGAATAATACTAGATTTTCTAAATACATTTCTTAATAGTGAATAAAATAGTTCTTTTGTTTGTAATTCCTTTGAAGCAGAGATCCTTAACATTAATGCTGTGTCAATTTCTAACATTGCAAGAGCTACAAATGGAAATTCTCTGCACAAAAATTACAAGAAATAACTATTTATATACACAAGTATACTTGGCATTTTTTAAATTTCGCAAATGATTTAAATTGGGTGGTTCCGGCAATAAAGGACATATTTCCCAATTTCTTAACATAATACAGATGAATGTCCTTTATTGCCGGAACAATCAACTTAAATCATTGCGAAATTTAAAAAATGCCAAGTGTATCACGAGTTTTAGAATAGTTCGCTTTAACAATCTTCAATAAAAGTTGAATTGTATTTTGTTAAATGTGTAAGCTCCAAAAAAACTGGCATCTCTTATTATTAGTGTGAATGATGAATAACGAATAAATTAAATTTACTACAAATGGTAACGACAGTTCTCCGCCTTCGCACACGGCATATAGATTAATATCTAAAACGCTTTTTCTTCTTAAAGTATAATTTTTACATTAGTTCTCAAATTTCAGTGTAAGTCACCGTGTTAATTGATACCCTGAGCTTGTCCGTTTCGTTCTTTCTCTAATCTTTCTTTGTATGTGAATATTACTTATTCAGGGGTGACAACATTGTCTGTACAAGCTAATTATTAGCTATTATATTCTTTTTGGTCCATCTAGTTCTAAATTTATTTCATGTATAATATGAATATCTAATTAGCAAGTTATTTGTTTCAGTAATTTTTGTTTTGGTTTCATTTTATCTCATTCACTAGGATTTGCTTCTTTCACTACTTTAGCTATTTTTTAAAGTAATTATACATATAATCATAATCAAATGCTAAAACAGACATCAATGAAGTAATTTCGTATTATCTTATCTGAGAAATTCGCTTTTATGCGCTTTAATCCATAAAATATGACTTAAATAATACTTTTAAACTAAAGACGAATTTTATGTAAATATTGTCACAATACTGTTATTTTTCTAGTGTCTCGTGTCAGAATTAAATATGACCGAATTACAAGCAAAAGAATATAAATTGGAGCTCGAAAAGGTAACGAACGAATTGAAGGAAATGAAGAAGAAATTCAACGACGAGAGAAAAGCACATGCCAAACGCCTAGCGGTGCAGAAGGAAAGTATTAGCAAGTCGTCGTCCCAAATCAGGACCGCGTCCACTATCAGGTTTGCTGGTGGTGGTTTTAAAATGTCAGTTGAGGGTGTAAACGACTGAGAAATAAACACGTAAATCAATCTTAAATTAGTTCTATTTGTTACTGTTCGTTAGCATATTAATCGGTGCGCATTTTCAAGTGAGTGTCCCGTTATTTTTATCAACCGTAAGTTAATTTTACTCTAATTTATTGCATGAAGTTATAGGTTAGGATGCCGAAAACACTGGAAGTAACCGTTGATAGCTTCGAATCGGCGATGGCCGCTATTACCGGCGGAGCTAATCGATTGGAGTTGTGCTCTTCGTTGGCAGAGGGCGGGCTCACTCCAACTCCAGGATTATTGATGCAAGTACAGAACGCGAATGCGAACAAGATTCCGGTTTTTTGCATGCTACGCTGTAGGGGCGGAAATTTCATCTATACAGCGGAGGAGATCGAAATTATGAAGGAAGATGCGAAACTTTTGCGTAAGCATGGCGCTGATGGGTTCGTTTTCGGAGCCTTATTAGAGAACGGCGATGTGGATATGAAAAAATCGCGCGAAATCATTAAAACTTGCTTCCCGCTACCGGTAACTTTCCATAGAGCGTTCGATTCCTGCCGGCGACCGACCATTGAAATCGAGGTGATAATCGATCTAGGTTTTACCCGCATTCTAACGAGCGGTCAGCAAGAAACCGCTCAACTTGGAGTTAAATTGATCAAAAAATTAATGGAACAGGTCGGTACTCGCATAATTATAATGCCTGCTGCTGGAATTAATGCCGATAACTTGAAATTCATAATGGAGAATACCGAGGCGACTGAGTATCACGGCTCTTTCAAGAAAGTCAAGACGGTCAACAACGACAGCGTCGGCGAGGAGCGCAAGGAAGTCGTCTTGAGCGAAAAAGATAGTTCCAAGCTTTACGTCACAGACGAACAACTGGTCGCGCAAATCGTTGATATTTTAAAGAATGAATAAATAAGTGTTAAAGTTAAGTAATTCAATGCAAAAAATAGAGATTGCCTAAGCAAATGCGTAATTTTGGTTGGGTTACTTTTTAATTTGTTCAGAACTCGTCAAAATATATCTTTTCATCTTAATATATTATTTTCTAGTACAAAAGATATTTGTATACACTGACCTTACATTCGTATTTCAAATGCGACACTGTTAGATTCATTATAGTATTCCAGTAAACAATTTTTTTTAAATTTCGCGGGCGACTTAAGAATATCCTATAGTTTTAAAAATTAACTGAAACATTTTTATATATACAGAATTAAATATTCCAAATTCAAATTTGGTAAGTGGAAAAATAATTATCTGAATTTTAATAATATCTCAAACTAGTAGATCCTCGTGGATCTAAAGGCTGATTTACACGGTCAAAGAAATTGTACAGTAAATTGTCCAATTTCTTGTCGAATAAATTCAACAAATTATTGCAACATAGTATTTGTGTTTACACAATTCAATTTCTTGGTTTAATTTTCTGGGAATATACATTACTGCCAATCACATACAATATAACCTCTGAAAATTACTAAACAGTTTCTAAACATACATTTGTGATGGTTGATTGTGGTTATGCACTTAAAATTTAAATTTAATTGCCTTAATTGATATATATCTTATAAATACAGTATATTGTGTAATGTAACTTGTGCTATCAAGGCTACTTACTAATTACTACGTTCATACACCAACCATGTGCTAATGATAGAACGATATAGGTTACGTTACTATGTTATGAATTGTGACATGAACCAGTATATTTCAGTCAGCACAGGTTAGGCACAACAAAATCTTCAGTTGCCATACACAAATGTAACTATATTCCCCAAAAAGATTTGACGAAAACTTGGACCTGTTCTATTACGTCCAATTTCTTGAACAACTTCTTAATTCAGCTTATCGGATGTCAAATGTCTGCTTTACACGGTTCAATAAGTTGAAGATTCAATAAATTGTACAATTTCTTTCACCGTGTAAATTAGCCTTAACGAGTACAGCCAGTATTTCTTTTCACCTTAATATCTATACGTACAGAGTCTTCAAACATCTACTTTCTTTTTTATCTCACTCATAAATGATAAATCATAGCAGGTAAACTAATATTTAGGAACTAAAACTATGCGGAAGGTAATATTGGTATTATACAGTATTTAGTAGCTTAACTGGTTTATAATTTACTTTTGATCTAATTAAATGAGCACAATAAATATTAATTATATCCATACTAGTAATGCTAGTAAAAAAAAGAAAAAAAGATAGAGTGACCATTATCAAAACGATCCTAAATTTCTCTTAATTTTTAAATCGAAACCGAATTTAAAATAAATGTTATTCAATTGAATTATTATTTCAACTGCGCATATTAATTTTCTCTAATATGTGGAGTTTAAGGGCATCTGGTGTTTCTAAATCCTCCAAACACATTACAAAAGGATTGAATGGGAAGCGGACCGTATAGAAATATTGAATGTCCATGTTGGTCCTGACTAGTTGGTGTCTCTAATAGTTTTGCTTGCACTTTTCAAATAAACAAAACCGGTATACGTTGATCAAATTCATTTATTGGCGTGTACAAATTCAAGATTTTACACATTTGGAAAGGTGTTTATAGGTTAGATACTTCACGCACGCTCACATCGTCATCAGTCTTTTGCGTTTGTAATAAATGAGACGTTTGGACTGTTTCATCTAAATTCTCCTTAGTCCGCATTTCGAAATGTGAAAGATTTTGTCGTATCTAGAAACCGTTTGATCAATTACATATGTAGTTCATTCCTCATTAATAAATTGTACAAACTGGAAGCGCATAAAAATTAGTAGTTCCGGTAATAGCGAGCATATTCTTACGAATATGATCCTTATTGTCGGAATCATCAACTTAAATCACAGGTGAAATTAAAAAAAAATGTTTTGTGGGATATCATTGATACACTTTGTAGTAAGTTGAAGTATAATTATTCGTATGTACCGGGCGATTCCTTAAGCATGGTGACTGGCCATCTCTCGGTAATGGTTTGTCATAGAAAAAAAGTTATATGTAAATATATTCGAGATTCTAAAATTACCGCAAGATGGCGCAGTTTATTTTTTTAAACTATTTTCCATTATTGAAGAGGGCGAAAATAGACATCAAAGAAGCTTCTAATATATTTGGTTATTGACACATTGTAATTGCGCCTATTATAAAGTGGTGGGGGAAGTATACTTTCTATCACAAAAGTCCCTGCAACCTTAGTGAACGTCCACCGAAGTTAGTCTTTGTTGTCGGCTTATTGTTAAGGTAATTCACTTCGATTTGTTTTTATTTGATATTTTTGTAAAAGTCAACTGAAACTAATAATTTAAGCATTTAGATATGATTATTACGGTTTTGGGCTTTACAATTTTCGTCATTTCTGTTAATAAATATTTTCTTAGTGTTTTTTAAAATTTACAAAAATCGAAATTTCTTTGGATCGACAAAAGATATTAATTTGCGGTTTCAACAGGTTAAACGGTCATCACATTCTTATTTTTCTGGACTCATTGTAGTTATATTATTCCATTTAAATTTCTTGAGAAAATCCCATAAACAAGACAAACTGACACACAACGCCATTTAGTTTCCATTTAAAGCAAACACGATTAATTACCTTCTAACCTTTTTGATATTCTCTTCACAATGAGCCCAAGTTTTTGAAAATCGGTTAACATTTATCAAAGTTACAGAATATGATTCCCCTACCACTTTATAACAGGCACAATCGCACAAGTGTTATTAACCAAACTTATTAATAATGGAAAATTTTTTTAAAAAGTAATAAAAATTAAATAACAAAAACCTTGTGGGAACATGAAAATCTCAAAGACATTTTTAAAGATGTTTTCATAACTACATGTACCACTATGATTTTTTTCGTTCTACAACAAACCGTTACCGAGATGTGACCGGTCGCTACCCTTAATGAATCACTGTGTATATTAATAAAATCGTATTACACTAAACCAGAGATTAAACACAAATGGTATATTAAACAGAATAAATTCGAAATTTTCATTTTGCATTGCCAACGTTTGGTCATAATAATAATATGGCGTGGACAAGTGTTTTAGGGACAATATACCTTTCAGTTAAATTTTGTTGGCAATATGAGGTCTTATGGTATCTATTTTCGAATTTATTCTGTATTAGATATGTATAAACTTGGGATTAAGAATTAATATGGTGAAAAAGAACCTTTTCATTTCAATTCATTTACTAAAGTGTATCTGTAGTTTTGTGTGACATGATTTCAGGAAAGAAACTATCTATTATTTTTAATTTCACTTAATCCTGTATAACATTCGCTTTTATTATTGTCATTCCTATGGCAATTTTTTCGCAAGGTTGTTTTGTCTTCAGTCATTTTCCTAATACTTCAGATATTTTGTTAGATAAGACTGAAACTGTTTGAATTTGTCAGTAGACATTCAGTCTTCTATAAATTAATCTTAACTATCATTTTGAACTTATTATTTGTTTAAATTACTTTACTTTGACAATTAGGCAATGTTAGCCTAAACCCCAGCTGATTTAGAGCTGCATTAAAGAAAACCAAGGAAGAAATGAAAATATTCTGGTGAGACTAATCTTCTATCCTGAAATGCAATTTCCTGCTAGAATAACCTATTTTGAAAGTTTAATGACGTTCTTCAAACTAAGTGAGTTAAGTGTCTACGATCATTACCGCTGTAATAAAAAATATGCTTAGAATAGTGTGCAGCTTATACAGTGTGACCCATTTGAAATGGATACACCTCTGTAAAACCCATATTTTACAATAAAATTAAACCATTTTTTTTTAGTACATAGTGGATCAAAACGTCTACTTTCGCACAAAATCTCATAAGTTTATCTAAATTTTCAAGGCACACTATGATTATTTTTCGTGGTCGAAAATAGCAAAATTTTATTAGCGCTTTCTTTATTAAAAATCTGACTGTCCCACTGAATTTAGACGATCTTGAAATGGTTTTAACTAAAATTTTATTCAAATATGTTTGTTAATAAAAATGTTATGAGAGAATTGTTTTTCAAACTTTGCCGTGCATTATTTCATAAATCCGCTTCTTACATCTGTTGACCAAGGTAGATCAAAATTTATTAAAAAAAAACAATTAAAAATTAACTAAACTTATTATTAAATACCACAAAATTGCAAACAACCATTTTAAAAAATTCTAACTACAATTACAAAAATTAATCTACCAAAGAAATAAGTAATATCTCGTACTATCTCGGTTTGCCCAACAGATGCAGTAGGAACGCCGCATATACATGATCGAAAAGCCCAACATACTATAAATTATGAAAGTTTTGATTGAACATATGATACATGTCATTAATGAAATTACCTAACCTGTAATATTTCTCAAAGTAAAAATTTTTTTCATTCGCAATTGATAAATATGTAGATTTAGAATAAATAGTGCCTTCCAAGCTGTTTCTAATAGTAAAAGTCAAACTGAATTGAACTGATAGTGGTTGCCAATTAAATTCTATCAAAATTGTTGTATAATTGTTTATTATTCGAAAATACGGAATTAATGTAAACAAATAAAGGAAGAAGGACAAAAGATTTAAGTTATATCAATTTTGCCTATTGTAGACGACCGCGCCGATCAACCAATGGGATGCGTTATTGGAGGTATGACGTGACATGACGTTTTCGATGTCCATTGTTGCTACTGCATCTTTTGGGCAAACTGAGTAATTGGTTTTTTAAATAATCTCATTTTACTTTTATTTAGTGCATTTTTAAATTGCAGTATCTTAAAAAAATGTTTCAATTGTTAATGGTAATTATTATTTCATCCAAAAAATACATGTAATTGAAGTAAAATGCAATGTAAGCTATGACGTCGAAATTAATGATTTATAAATGAAGTCAAATGCAGGCAGTGACGTTGACAGTTACTGCATAATTGTTGATTAGCTTCATTGGTAGTTGAGTGATTGCAAACTAGGATTCATAATTGTCGAAGTAAATCCGAATAAAGAATTGCATTGGTTTACTTTTTAGTTGTTTTATAAATTTTGATCTACTTTGATCGGTAGATGTTGTAAGAAACGGATTTATGAAGTGCACTGTCAAGTTTGAAAAATGATTCTCTCGCAACTTTTTTATTAATAAATATATTTGAATGAAATTTTGGTTAATACCGTGTTAGGAGCTTCTGAATTTAGTGGTGTAGTTTTGCTGTTTTCGACCTCGAAAAATAATCATAGCGTGCCTTGAAAATTAAGATGAACTTCTCAAATTATGTTTGGAAGTAGTTTTTGACCCACTATGTATTCAAAAAATATTGTTTCATTTTAGTGTAAAATACAGGTTCTACAGGGGTGCTCCCATTTCAAATGAATCACACTGTACGTCAAAACTAAATAACGTTTATTTTGATGAGTTTTGATCAAATTTAATTGCGAGAATAAAGACTATATACTACTTGTTTGCATAGGCAGTCTGTATATCAATGTCTACTAGGTAGATAGAAAAATTATGATTCTCAAATGTATTGTTTTCCAAAACGATTTAATATTTTACATTTTACATGTTGTGCAGTTCTCTCTGTTACATTATATAAACAATATATGTATCTAGAAAATACCTAATAACTAATAACATAACCACTCTAACTGTATACATAAAAACGTTTCCCAAGCTATGTGACTCATGTTAAACCAACAATACACTAATAATTTACCAACGCTAACCGCTAGCTATGATCAATAAAATGCAAACAGGTAATAAACTAGTAGCAGCATCAAAGAGATCTCAAAGCAGCCTTTCAAGAATTACTTATCGTAAAATGTTTCCTGAATATACCTACCTACCTACTATATGTGTGTACTTATTGTTAAACGCATGTTACCTAAAAATACATACGTACATGACTAACATATCTTTTTCTATTCTAAATGAATTTTTGGATGTTGTTTCGAGGAATTTTCGACATTTTTGTAAGTGTACCATAACTTTACGATGTTCCTTAAACATTGTAAGATATTTACAGACATGTTCGTTCGATTTACATATGTATAAGTATATGTACGTCTAGGCTCGGAAGCGTTGCAGATGACAAGAGTGGCTCGTATCTTACAAAATTATCGCTGACGATGTTGATAACGTAAAACCTTGATAAAGAAAATATATAATATATATTTTTTAAACATGTAAGTATATTTTTGTAGGCTAATTTGCGAACTGCAATGTGTAATATGAAATTTTATTTTTTGTATGTGCTTGTGATTCTATATTGACGTGTGACAAGATAAATCAATAAATGTTGAATCAATAATTTGTTTTATTTTAATTTGAGAGTACTTTTGTGGAATCCCTCAACCTATGCAAAAAGAAGAAGCATTCTATTGAGCTTATGTTCATGTAAAATAAGTAGCATAAAATTTAACTTGGCCTTTATTAAACCTATCCTCTATAAAAGTCTTCCTATCTACATAATTATTTTGAAATATAATGGAAATAAATATTTTGAGACCTTTACTTGTAGAAAATTCATTACCTATATATACCGTAAGAGCGAGCGTACTATGATCGGCTAACATAATCGGCATTTTTCGGAAATGCGATAGCAAAGTCGTGTCTTACACGTGTACGTGAACGAATATATCGTTTATAACGCGAGCAAGATGTTTTTGGAGATGCAAGAGCGAAGTTGTGGTTTGCACATGTACGTGAACGAATACGCCGTTTATAACATGGGTAAGGTGCACAAATCAATTTGCGTTTACGCAATTTTGTCAAACAAATTACATTCAACACAGCACGTTTAGATGCGCTTAGTTCGTGTAAAATCTGGTGGTCATAGTACACTCGCTCGTACGGTATATAACAAGCTATACGTTTCCATAGAAACTGTAGCTGTTCTTTCGAACTCTAATAATCCTGTTGTCGTGGGGGATTAGCCCACACTTGTCTCCATGCTATCCTATCTCTAATAAGCTTATTCCAGTTTTTTAAGAAAATCCTCCGCCAGAAATCCGAAGCTGCTATTGGAGATGCGAAAACATTGTTTGCGGCTAACAAACTAAAAGTGAACGTTGATAAGACACTAAATCTGTTCTTCGCTACCACACATACTGGCCAGGCTTCGGCGGTAAATTTCCTAGGAATTATCGTCGATAGTAGTCTTACATGGTACCTACATATTGAACACCTGGCGAAGAAACTATCATCTGTACTATTCGAAATCAGGACGCTTAAGCACATAGCCACACATGATGCAGCTAAGGCGACATACTTCGCAAATTTCCACTCCATAATGTGCTATGGTTTACTCTTATGGGGGACGTGTTCGGAAGCACAGAGGACATTTGTACTTCAAAAGAAGGCCATCAGATTCCTTTGCAACATGGAATATAGAGACAGCTGTAAAACACACTTTAATAAAGAAAGAATACTTACCCTTCCATCCGAATTCATCTTGGTAGCTGTCAATTACGTCCACTAAAACAAAGAAACATTTCTCCAAAATGGAAGTTTCCATAGTTACCCCACCAGATCAAGAAATGAACTAAGAGTACCGCATCACATTGGCCAATTCCCAGAAAGCAATTGATTACTAGAGAACAAAGTTATATAATAAATTGCCCCAGGTGTTCAAAACCTTACCTCTAACGAATTTTAAAAATAAAGTTAAGGCAATATTTTTGGAGCGGGAGTTCTACATCCAGGAATTTCTAGTCCCCTAGTGTATATATGTTTTGTTTGTCTTTATTTATTTATTTATATGTCATTGTTTGTTATTTTAATTTTATAATTGACTTTTATCTTTTTATTATTATTGAAATTTTCGTGAAAAATTCACGTATTTTTGGTGCACTTTGTACATTTGCAGAAATACATTAAATTACTCATCAGTTATCACATTTCAGTGAGTCGTCCGTCTCTTTCCATCCAGATAATGGTTCCCTTCGAAACATCACTAACAGCGTTAATTATGAAACGTTTGGGTATTGATGCCTCATGTTCGGTTTTCAACGCGGTTTTAATTGCGGAAGGGTTGTTCTTGATAAACCTTGGATTTCAAATAACCCCACAGGAAAAAATCCTGTGGGATGAGGCCCGGCGATCGAGCTGGCCATGGATAGTTAGAAAAACGTCCAATTCAAACGTTCGACGGTAGAACGTTTGCTTCAAGAAATTTCGTATTTGCAAGGTACTACGCATGGGTGCTTCATTTTGTTGGAACGATAATACTCGTCGTACGTTTAAAGGCATTTCATCTAGTATGTCACCAAGTTCATTCTGTAGGAACTGGAGGTATCTCTGTAAGTTGAGGTTCTCGCGAAAAAAAAAATGAGCCAATTATTTTATTACAGACATTAGTTTTAAATGAATATTGATCCCTATATTCTTTAATGAAATTAGGGTTTTCTTGGGCCCACCACCTGCAGTTCTCAGAACACAAGGTGCCGTTTGACGTAAAAGTGTCTTCGTCTAAGCATAAAGTTTGATTTGGAAACATTCTGTTATTTTCTCACTCACCTTCAAACCATGCACAAAAGTTAAATCGGAGAATAAAATCACTATTCTTTAGAGTGCTTATAAATCAGGGTTTAGAAGGATGAAAACGATTTTAGCACCGAGCGACTATTATCTCTTCCCTAAACGAAGAAAACACTTGAGAGGCCGGCTTTCTTGGGATATATGCTTGAAAGCAGCGGTTTCCTAGCTAATATAAAAATTTCTCCTCGTACTATTATATTAATATTTATGACTACATAATTTCGCAATCTGTATTGCAATTCTTTCAAGGAGGACTTTGATGTCACAGAATTAATTGCATATTCTTTAATATGATTGCAAACAAGTTAATCTGCACTTATTTTTTCGACAAATTGCAGCAAAACAATTCCTCATACTCTAAAAATAAAAGGAAATATCGTTAAAATTATCTACTACCTATTAAACTTCCTTTAGATTTCCATATTACAAAAAAATACCCGGCTTGATACTCTTTTATCATTTCTTTTACGCACATTCATACACCTATCTAACTTATTTTCGACTATACCACAATCAATCAATGACAAAACATCCTTTTAAGCAAGTGGCGGAGGCTAATTACAATTGTAATCTTTTTATGCAACAACGCATAATGCTAAAAGCTTGTAAACATTTCTTTTGTAAATAAATACATGCAATCGAGACCTGGCATGGCTTTGTCTGATTACTTTCACATATCAAACCAATACGTAGAACGTCCAACACAAATTATTTTAATTATTACAACGTCGATCGGCGATTGGTCAATCGATCCTTATTGGATTCGTCATTCGCTTGGTAATTGTGACAATTGCATAAAAACTGCGTTGGTTACACGTACCTATCCTCGTATGGAGGCTATACCTTTGATCGTAGATCTAGCCTATGAAGTGGTCGACATCGGTAGTAATAAATTTTATTGTCATAATGTAGACAGGACCGGACCATTACCGCCGATATAATTAGGCCTCCGCGCTCTTCGATGACGTCACGCTCGAAAGGTGATGTATCGCCATGCACGATATTAGCCTAAGCTGTAAGCTGTAAGCTTTTTGCATTTCCTTTTTAAGTTTTGGAAGGCTTCAGCTTAAAGAGGATGCCAATCGTCAACTGAGCCCTTCTTCGCATCCCATTCTATTTTATTTTTGAGAAACGAAGATTCAAAGCAAAAACCAAACATGTAACCGAACACCATTTTTGTAAAAGATGTATTTGTTGATATTTAATCGACTAATTATTATTATCTGTAATTGTACATGTATTTGGACGAAATGAAGGTTGAAATGATACAGTAATTGCAATTTTATTCGAAATTTTGTTCAATCTCACGAGAAAATTTACAGACACGCTATTTAACTTCCTATTATGTGGTGTTTGACCTATTCTATTATTACTTTTCCCACAATAATTTTTAAGGAGGGTGCGAAGGCCCATGGGTATCCTCATTATCATACAAATCTAATTCTCTCATGCTTGTTTATCCCTACTTTCGGGAAAAATATATATATGTATTTACAAGTACCTGCCATTTTACGATTTAACACTGAATACATGCGAAGTACGAGGTGTGGCAATTAAATAATCGGATTGGTGCTACAAAACATTTTATTGATCACCAATTACAAAGTTTATCCCCTTAAATGTACTCTCCTTGTCGATCCCTACAACGCTCCATACGAATTTTCCACTGTCGAAAGCAGTGCTGGAAGTCCGTTTCTGTCAGCTTGTTGAGAACCTCCGTCACTTTCGCTTTCACCACTTCCACACTGTCAAATCTTGTCCCCTTAAGCTCCGATTTGACCTTAGGAAATAAAAAAAGTCAAAGGGGGGCAGGTCGGGCGAGTACGGCGGGTGGTCCAACACGGTGATGCCGGGTTTCGCAAAGAACGCCTTCACAGACAAGGTGAATGGGTTGGCGCATTGTCTTGGTGGAGCATCTAGGATTTGCTCTTCCACAAATCGGTTCTTCGTCTTCTCAGTCGTTCACGAAGGGTAGTTAGAACCTCGTGTTTCACAAGAAACTTGAGGTTAACTCGTTGCTCGATCTGAACACTCATTTTTCCGACGCGACGCTAGCGTAAAGACTTGAACGGACGATAGCTACAGCGAGACTGAGCGACGTACAACCGTGCTCATTGAGCTCAGGGTGGGGGAACTATCTATAAGCACAGACATCTTCAAACCTGCCGTGGCGTGCTCGCTGTTTGCCGCTAGTAGCACCAGTCCGGTTATTTAATTGCCACATCTCGTATATACGGAACGAAGGTCTGACCCCGTATCCGTTTCATCCTCATAAATTAGAGTAAGACACTGATACGTTCCCTCTCGTCAAATGTGTATTTCTTCCGTCTTTACATTTTTAAATCTAAACCATGCAAGATGTACAGGGCACGGCAAAAAGTCTTTTGTCAAAAATTAACTTAAAAATTAAGGTTGTTTTACCCTAGTAAATCAAAAAGACAGGAGTAATGAAGAGGTGGATGATCTCTGTTCAGTAGGTTTCTTTCCTTTTTTATGTAGATAGATTCAAATGCGTCTAACTCATGAGGCGAGGTCACGTGGGTATCAAGCTTTACAATAGTACACCTTTATGTATAACAACCGCCGTTGATATACGGGCCTATGAAGGAAAGCTCAAGAGTTACTTACTGCATACTGCGTTTTATTCTTTACACCAATTTCTAAGTATGAATGCTTGATGTTTTTCTTTTTTCATGTAATAATTTTTTGCCCTAGTGATGTATATGTAGTCTGAGATTTATTTGCACTTTTGTTTTTGTTGTTAAACTTTTCTTTTTTAATGTACTTTTTTTGCTTTGACTTGTCTTATACCTTGTAGGACTTATAGACAAATAAACCATTGCCATTATTATCATTATTATTATTACTTTGCAGTGTAATTCTAAAAATTTGATTCTGATCTGTGGTTTTGTTGTTGCTTATATCTAAGTCTTTTCCATAGTTCTATCTAGTTTTAACTTTTCAATCCCCGTTTATGTTAAAAATATTTCGTCAACTGACCTTGTTGCTAGTCGTTTTTTAATTTGTAATTTCTGTTGACTTTACATATATATTTTCTGGGTCTTATTTTCTATTTTCCTTAAGAATCTCATTCCAGTGCAATTTCCCTTAGTCTTCAGACGTTTGATTAGTGCTCGTAATTCGCTGTTACGGATAATTTCTCTTGTACTAAAGATACAGTACTACTTCCACTCTGCTTTTCCTCGGATAATCTTTATGATCTTAAAAAAATATTCTTTTATACGTTGGATACTTTGCTTCTTTTGTTTACTTAGATTCCTATTTATCTCCCAAAATGTAACATAACGTGAATGTGTAACAATGTGACGATTAAGTAGTCCAAAGTATATCTTTTTTGTAAAATCTTATTTGGAACAAAATGCAGTGATTCCAACAATACAAGCGTAATATTAAGCAACAAACGTGGAATGTGGGGCAGATGGAGGAAGCATTAAGAGCTGTCAGGGAGGAAGGAATAGAAATAAAAGCTGCAGTAAAAGCTAGCAACATTCCAACCGCAACACTAGTTCGACGGTTAAAGAAATCACTAGAAGAAGGAACAAGAAAAGGATTAGGGCGGTTTAGAACTGCATTTAGCTCGGATCAGGAAAAGGTTTTGGTTTCTAGAAGATTTAGAAATAAAGAAGGAAAAGGGAAAAGTGACAAGAAAGCAAACCAAAAAAGCCAAAACACAACTTTTCATCAAACACCGAAAGCGATCCGAGCCTTAATTTCGGTGACAGTGACTCGAATGGGCTGAGGCCTCGTCATCGGATGATGATAAAAACAAAATCACCAAACCCATAGTCTCAGAAATGGTTAAAGAAGGAAGCTGTAAAATATGTAGGAAGTGTTTTCCCTGGTATGATGAGCAAACTAAAAATATTTTCCATGGCCTGTAAAGGAGGATGTCATGACATCTGCTTACGAAGGCGCACACATGATGATGCAAGAACCGAGACCTAAGCTGTTCCATTTCGTTGACAAATAATTTTGCATAAACAGACTAAGCTTGCAGATTTCTTTTTTTTGTAACATAAATCTTTTTGCTGGTAATAACAAATATACATATTTTTTAAAGAGAAAGATTTTTCAGTGTACGATTTTTACCATTTCTCTTTGCGTTCCAGGAATTTTCACTTTGTCCGCATCCGAACGGATGGAAATTACATAATTGTGCAAAAACTTATTTCTTTTTAAGTATTCTTTTCTGTGTCAGATAACTACTAAGTACTAAGTTCTAAAATGATACAATTTACGAGTCAAATGATCCTAAATTTAAACGATTTCAAGTAAAGAACAAAGTTGATATGGTTTTCAAACCTCAAGGGTTTCACTTTGCCTCTTTTTCCCCTACTTGCCTAATATATTGGAGAAAGTTGTGCATTATTAAATTCTGTAAAATAAAACACCACGTCAAAAGGGTTACAAAATAAAATAGTGAAGGAATTGGGAAAATTACGAAAAATTGGAGTAATTTGTGAACCTTTGCACTATTTCGTGAATGCAATGCATGTGTAGACTCATACGTATACATAAAACATAAAAGTTTAGGAAATAATATAAACAAGCAAAAGAAGCATGTAATTAATTGTCCTCGCGAATAAAATCTACCATCTTACTGCGTAAAATGATTATATCAAGTATGTAATCTATATATGCGCATTTTACAAGCTTTTAGATAATAATTAATAATTAGAACTTATCAAAATGCGTCAGACGTACGTGCTGAGGTATTTCATACCGTCGTCGGGGCTAAAATCGGTGTAAAATAATTTTTCTTACTTTGCACTGTCATCGTACAAGGCACATATGACGTCAATGCACTTTTTTGCAATTAAGTTAGATGTCGCTCTTTTGCATAATTTAACGGCTTATTGCGAAACCGGTAGTACCATTCCACCTTGTTTAATTATATGTATATATGTAGTCGTTAAAAGATTCTGTACGTATGTGTTTATAATTTCGTGTTTATATCTGGCGAGCTGGCTGTCATAAACATTCCAATAACTTGTTCTCAAACATGCCTAAAAAACCTTTTTCACGTGCATATTTCCTTTAATATTATAAAATGGCAAACAGATTTAAAAGTAAAGCAATAAATTAAATATAACAACTTTGATTTCAGTTAAGACCTTGGATCTTTTAAAAATTTAAGCGGAATATCTCGTTTAGTTACAAAATGACACTTGTTACAGGCTAATGTGCGATATCACCTTGAATGTATGCTGATCATCGGAATTGCTTGTATTAGCTTTGTGTCAAGGAGTATTATTATTATTATTACTATTATATGGCTTTAGTTGATGCCATTGGCCATTTACCCCACAGGTATCAAAAAAACAAGACACACTTCACACCCGGGGCACACAGGTAGGCCCCACAGGGTAAAAAGAAATGTGTCAAGGAGTAAATTGTAGAAACAATTATGAAAAACAAATTATTAGAGTACCTGAACAAAACGGTCCTATTCCACTGAGGAACATCTTGAATTTATCAATATAGATTCTAAATCTGGAATACGATTGTCTCTTTATTGATATGAATAAGTTTAGCTCTTAATCCAACTCTTAAGTTTGGAGGCATCTTATCATAACACTGTCTCATTTTTAATATCTTTGTTGTATGCAATTGACCTTTGAGTTTTTCGCTCAGCTGATCCAGTGATAATAATGACGGATGATATTTAAATGAGAGATAACAATTTGATAGACACCTATTAAGATAGCTTTCTAGATCTTTAATTATATTGTCAATTACTTCCTCATGATTAAGGTCTTTATTATGTTACTATACAGGCTGACTCACCACATTCGCGTCGGTTAATATATTTATGTTAAGAGCTATGCAAGTTTAATGGGAGCAAGTTTCAAAATTGTTTTGAAATATACAGGGTGACAGAAAGAAGTTACATACCGAAGCTGTAAAAATTTAAACGGAATACCCTATATATTATTGTATATAATCCTTTCTTCTTGGGAGTAAATTCTCATTTTAAATAAAATGTCTTTTAAAGAACCTCAACCAATGACGATGGTTTAACTAAGGACTATTGTCGCTGTCAAATAATGTTCTTCTTTTATGAGTAATAATAACGTCAGTTCCGTAAAAGCCTGCTTTCATAAAATAAATGGGAAGAAATTAATATTCGAAATGAAAGATGCTAAATTACTGAGATATGAGTACAAGAATCCTTGATACAATTTTATAAATGATTAAAATTAGAATCTAAATACGATAATGAATACAGGACGTTCCATTTAATAGAAGAAAGTTATTTGACTCTAATGATAGTCCCGAGTAGAGTGTCTCAGCCGATTCTGGAAGCTTCTTCTTGACCTTGACCATGCATATGCATAGGTCAAAGTCAAGGAGGAGGTTCCAGAATCGACTGAGACCGACCAAAGTCAACCCCAAGGTCAAAGTCAAGGTCAATCCAACCCTGGGATCAGGGGTCCCTGTCAGAGTCAAGGCTTAAGCTAGGTAAAGGTTAATGAGGAGGTTGTAGAATGTGGAGGTTCCACAATGTAAAAACTATATAATTAGTTGGGAGGTGTCAAGGTCAGAGGATATATCACAACTAAGACCGTATCTCGAGGTTGATGATTGTGTATAAAAGTGGTAACCATGGACAGCAGATATGGTGACGGAAGAGAAACCCGTGAATTTTATCACAAGAATAAAGAGAGTGTATAGGTATATTTTTGTCCATCCTGTATAATTTTTAGGGATCATTTTTATTTTATCAAATCTAATGCTAAAAATAAATACAATTAGAAATATCAAGCTTAAATACGTAAGACAGGCGCGCCTTATAAATTTTGGTCTACATTTTCAAAAATAATTAAATGTCTCAAAAACGGCTCGAGTTAGGTATTGGAAACATAACAGTAACTTGCCTTTATTTAGCCAACACTATCAAAATATGCAATAATATACAGGTATTCCATTTATTTTTTCACAACTTTGGTACATAACTTCCTTTTAGGTCAGCCTGTATATTTCAAAACAATCTTAAAATTTGTTTCCAGTGAATATACATAGCCCTTATTGAAAATATTTTAAACATATTTTGACGCATTTCTTATGTAAACCGACGCGAATATGGTACGCCACCCTGTATAAATAATTCCAGAATATATCCAAAATATAATCGTGCCACCTTTTTTTTGGTGTTTATTGTTATGCAATAATTGAACAATAAAACTAAACAACTTCGTATTCTGGTAATTACAGGAAATGTAGAATATTTTTGACATGCTCCAAAATTGATCAAAAAGCAAAATTTTATGTTTGGGTAATACGAGGATTGTTCGGAAAAAGCGTGGCCTAATACAGAGATGGCGCGAATTCGGAGGAATTTTCATTACCATTCTGTAGAATCATCTTTTAATAGGTTAAATATGACAGCACAGAGCGATCTGTCAATTAGTATGTTTTTGACAGTACGCCAAAGTGAACGACTCGTGTGATTTTGTAAACAATGGAAAAAACGGAGTTGAGAGCAGTAATAAAGTACCTTCATTTGAAAGGCTTAACACCAACCGAAATTAAAGCAGAGCTGGATTCAACACTATTGGAATCCGCTCCTTCGTTTTCAATGGTTAAAAACTAGGTTGCCGAATTTAAGCGTGGTCGTACGAGCACAAATGATGAACTCCGTAGTGGACGTCCTAAAACTGCAACTGTCTCGGATATGATTGAAAAAATCCGTCGTATCGTATTGGATGACCGTCGAGGAAAAGTGAAATTATCTTGGTCGATTACTTAGAAAAGCGGAAAACAATAAATGGCGAGTATTATGCCACTTTGTTGTAACAACTTAGCGACAAAATCAAATAGAAACGGTCTCATTTGGTAAAGAAGAAAGTGCTTTTCCATTAGGATAATGCACCCGCCCATAAATCTGCGATTGCAATGGCCAAAATTAATGAATTGGGATTTGAATTAGTGCCTCATTCGGTCTATTCTCCAGATTTGGCTCCCAGCGATTATCATCTGTTCCCAAATCTGAAAAAATGGCTCGGCGGTAAGAGATTTTAGTCTAATTCCGAGGTAATCGCTACTGTAAATTACTATTTCGAGGACTTGGATTCATCGACTACAAGGAAGGTACTGCTAATTTGCAATATCGTTGGAATAAGTGTGTTGAGCGAGCAGGAGACTATATTGAAAAATAAAATGGTTTTTGTCGAAAAAAATTGCGTTTTCTTTGTTAGGCCACGTAGCTTCCGAGCGATCCTCGTATTTTGACATCCTAATATCCAAGAAAAGGCTATTGACTTTGATATACTTGTTTATTTACTTATGCCTATAAGAAGTTAGACTAAGTACCTAATGCCGGCTCTGGGCAAACGCTATACAATATAAATTAATCCAGACATTGTTAATAGCAATGGCGGTTAATAATACTTTTATGAAACCACGCGCTACCGGCAATCGAATAAAACAATTTAAAATGGCGATACGTACTCATTATGCAAATCAATCTATTAGTAATACGCATTCTTAAGAACAGCAATTGTATATTGTGCATTTGTTGTTTAAAGTAAATGTTGATTGTATAGATATGCTTGGCGTAGTGATAATTTTTCAGTACTTGAAGGTACTGTAGGTGGCGTTGAGGTAGGCCAATATATTGGCCGTCGTGTATAGATAATATCCGTTCACTTATTACTTAATAAAAGTAATTTTTATCTTAATTCTGAACACGTATAAATGATAAATTGTGTAATGCGCGTTTCTTAGTATGATTTAAATGAAACAAAACAGTCTATTGTATTACTAGTAGATTAAATGATTATTTCCTAATGGTATTGGTTAGATGAAGGTCATCTTTGGAAATTCTTTATACATAAACAGTAAATCAATTAGCCTAAGGGTGCGTAAGAGACAAACATCCAAACTTTATTTTGATGCTTTTTAAAGAATATTACCGTAAGTTAACTTCACTGGGCAAGCGCTACCGAACCTAAGACAATAATAACTAACCTGGACGTTGACAATGGCTTCTGGACCAACACATTAAAGGGATTTTACAAACTAGACAATGAATTTTAGCGTCATCAAAAATTAAGTCCGGCATGTCCACTATAAAGTTTTTAACTGTGTCTGCCATTGGTCGTTTTCGCTTCGTACCTAACTGCGACATTTTAAAGCAAACATAAGCGTACAATTACGAAATAAGTTACGATAGCCTACATATATATAGAACTACTCGCATACAGCATCGATTTAGTACTGACGCTGTGAACGCGTGAAATAAATAATCGCCGACTCCGCACCACATATCTACGACACTGACTATTACCACTGTTTGCTCAGACTAATAATAACACAAGAACTTTTGAAGCAAATAAAACATAAAAAAGAGAAATATGGAATTTTTATCAAATATCTGAAAGAATTTATTTTGCATGTTATGTAGAATCGATAACTAAATTAACAAAAACATTTTTGAATTTCAAATCAAATGTATTTCTTTAATATATAAAAATTAATTATTAATGTAATAATTAACACAATATAAAATAAAACCCTAAATTAAAAAAAATAATTTAATACTCTGGATGTTTACTATGCGGTTTTCCAAATACTCTCAATCTGCTGATTCCACCATCAGGCATAATGGTGACTCTAACAAAACCGAATGGACCATGATTCACCAGACTGCTATTGGAATACCGCTGAAATTTATGACCTGAGAGCTGGAAAATAAACAAAATAACTAATATTTTATTCTTTCTCAAAAATTTAATGCAAATACTTTAGTCGTGGGCAGAATCGTTTTCCATACAATTTCTCCATTGATACAGGTACCACCTTCTACTTTAGCCGAGTCGGGGTAATTTCCTTTAAAATGTTTCGTATCAATATCAATCTTCTCGACTTTTCCTATGCAACCCAATTTAAAAATGGCCCATTCGCTTCCTGGAACTTGTAGAATATTTCGTTCGTCAGCTTTTAAGATTGGTGGACGGTCAATTCTTCTCGCAGTTTCCCAACCGTCTCCCATGTTTTTTCCTTCCCCAGGACTAATTAGATTCTTTGGATGACCATAATGAGCATTGGAATAGCTCTGGCATACGCCACCGTTCTTCATGGCGATCAGATCTATTTCCTCAATACCGAATAAATCGATTTCGTGCAGAACTTCTCCGTAGACTCTTAGACGTGCAATTCCACCGTCTGGAAAAATGTTTAATCTGATATGGGTGTAGACCTTATCGCTGTTGACTTTAAAGAAATTACGACAGGTGTTGACGTAACCAGCTGTTAGAGGAGTCATCGGAATTAATTCATGCCAATTTTCTGATTTTATCGATTTGACTTGTTCGAAGGCTTCGTCAGAGCATTCTGTGCCCATTGCTTCGATTGGTCTTGCGGGGAATTTACTTTCATCTAAAGACATACGTTGTGAAGAACAAGAAGGAAAAAGTATAGATAAATTTACCTTCAGCTGTTAATTTAGCAGCTTGCAAAGAAAATTTTGGGGCATAATTTCCAGTGAAGAAGGCTGTATCCACCTCAACACCTTTTATAATGCCAGACATGCCTAATTTGATGATGCACCAATCATGTCCGGGTTTTCTTTTACGCCTAGTTTCCCAACCGTCCATCCATTTTCCGTATTCAGTAAAAAGATCTGGTTTAAACACAGGGTCTTCGCATTTCAGGAGATTCTCCGCAGCAGCGAACCAATCGTCGGTCGTAAACAGGACATGTCCACCTGCCTGGAATAGAAGAATAGTCATGATTAGTCTGGGCAAACAGTGGTAACAGTCAGTGTAGTAGATATGTGGTGCGGAGTCGGCGATTATTTATTTCACGCGTTCACAGCGTCAGTACTAAATCGATGCTGTATACGAATAGTTCTGTGTATATGTAGGCTGTCGTAACTTATTTCGTAATCGTACGCTTACATTTGCTTTAAAAATGTCGCAGTTAGGTACGTCGCGAAAACGACCAATGGCAGACACAGATAAAAACTTTATAGTGGGCATGCCGGACTTAATTTTTTATGGCGCTAAAATTCAATGTCTAGTTTGTAAAATCCCTTTAATGTGTTGGTCCAGAAGCCATTGTCAACGTCACATCGAAAGCAAACAGCATTCTCCTGCAAAAAGTGGCATACGAGACCAAGAAAAATTTACATTTGATTTATGTGTTACTCTTATTTTAAGTAATCTATCGTTTCGTTTACTAGACAAAGAAGCATTTGTCTCCTTCTGGAATAAATATGCGGACTGTAAATTACCTAGTCGCACATCGATACGAAATGTAGTGCCATTTGCTCGTGAACGTATAGAAAAAAGAATGAAAACGGAATTGAAAGATAAAAAACTGTGGTTGTGTGTGGACGAAACAACAGATCGTCGAAAACATTCTGTGGTTAATGTAATGGTACGTACAATGGAATCACATCGACCGTCATCCTCCTTACTTGCTTCCAAAAGAGTTATAAATTGTACTGCCGATGAGATTTTAAAGGTGGTGTTGAACTCGTTGAACAAATTTGAAAGTTTCAACTCAAGCAATTTTAATTTATAGTGATGGTGCCGCACAACATCACGTTCTTTGCCGATCTCTTGTAGACAACAGTGGCAATTCTTAATGTACGTGTAAATCCATACTCTAAAATCTTACGACAAACGATTCCTACATGTTTTCCACTAACAAATGATTGCTAGTAAGAGGCAGTGCTTTTAAAGTCCACGAAAACTCCCACTATTTCACAAACTCGTGTTGATTTACCGAACACCACAACATGATTGGTACACGTTGGGGAAACATGGTTGCAGGTTGCGTTTTTACTACACACAAATTTTTGATCAAGTAAAGAAGGTAGTTTTAAAATTCAATTCGACAGAACCTGCAGCAATCATATAAAGCCAGAAATATTTCTAAGATAGTCAGGTTTAAAAGATTTACAAAATATTCACAAAATTAACTTCGCTAGCGGAGGATATGAAAAATACAAATGTTTCGATGTCGCTAGTGGATTCTGTTCAAATTGTGAATGATATTCACGCACAGTGCGCTGTGGAAGGCGAAATAAATTGGTGTGTCCATTTTATGTGTAAACTTTTATGCGCTCGCCACGCCTTTGGCTGTTACCGCATATTTGCCCAAGTTAGTCATGATCATAAGAAAATAATGGGGAAAGACATTCTTTGTAAAGTAATTAAATTGCTTATGTTTTAGAATTAGCAAATAAGTTCAAGAACAAAATCCTGGTCTAGGAGTATAATGACTACAAACACTATTTCTGTTATAATCATTTATTATAATGTACAAGGAAAGCTTCAAATTTCCGAAAATAATTTCCAAAGAAATTGTAATAAATAAAAATTTGGCCTTTTAGCTATGTAAGATGGCATGAAATGGATTATGTTTTAGTCTGCAATGTTCACAGGAAAAATGTTTTGGTAAGGAAAATAAATTTACTTCTTCGCACCCAGAAGCTTAAAAATTTAACAATTGTGAGGTTTCAAAAGAAATAGGAATAATGTTGCTCTAGAATTTTTCGCTAGAGTGAATATTACTTCAAACCTCTTTCAATGACATGTGTAGTAAATAGTAAGCGAAATACAATCGAAATTGATCTCCATAATGGTTACATCAATTATTCAACAAGGGGTTAAAAATAAATACAGGAAATGTTAACATAATCGATCTTTTTAACAAATGACCTTTTCACACTTTAATTATCTAAATGCATTAAATAGATAAACTTACTCATTTTGTAATAGCTCTAACCACTTAAATACAAACTTTCTAAACAAAACCATAATGTAATTAATCTAATTGACTTATCCGGTAGTAATTATGAATAGCTAAACAATTTTAACGATCGAAAACAATTGTATTCATAGGAAATTGATCCTTGATATCAAAAGAAACTCTTTTGTCAGTGTGGCCAAAACTAAAAGACACGATTATGCCACAAAATTTAAAGAGTGCACAATGAAAGAATGAGTTTAGTTTTTATGTACGTATGTGGATACAGAGTTCAGTAATGTGGTAGACATTGAGGAGTTGGGTCGTTCGGTTATTTATCGGATTCTCATTGTGTGTTTGCGAAAACATGGGACGTGAGCCTGGTGTGCCTCTTGCATCGCATGTGAAGAAATATATTTGGCGTTTCGTTGGTTTGGAATTTACAGGTTCGCACATTCGTTGCAAATTTTCCGGTATAGGGTTGCTAGGTCGCACGACATGTGAATGTAGAAATCATATTAAAAGTAAGCGTCATGTATTGAATTTAAGAAACAGTATTCCGTACTGGCAATTTTTGTATGACTATGTTCATGTTGAGCACGTGCAACATCCCACAACACCTAGTAGATAATGAATACTTTCGTCTTTTTTGGGATAAATATGTTCCATCATGGAAGCTACCAACAAAAAGACAATTGCGGTACAATTTACAATATGTGCAAAGTACAGTAAGAGACTGTATAAAAGACGAGTTGAGAAATCAAAAAATCTGTCTCACTGTGGACGAAACTACTGATGCTCAGAAACACAGCGTGATTCATATTGTGGCGCGTCCTTTAAAACGTAATAGTCCAGCAGTTTCCTTGTTGTTAGCCAGTAAAAGGATTGAAAGAACTGATGCCGAAACCCTTGTAAACATAATAAAAAATATGTTAAGAGAATTTTGTATCACCATGTTAGTTTCTGACGGAGTTGCAACAATGCTGAAAGCTGGTAGGATGTTAAAAGCATGTTTTCCGACTCTTCTTCACATAACATGCCTCATACACGCATGTCATCTCGTAGCAGAAACAATTCGAAGCAAGTATCCTAGCGTGATGATTTAATATCATATATCAAAAAAGTGTTTGTGAAATCTCCGAAACATATCCGCGTATTCAAGCAATTGTATCGGCAAATTCCGCTACCACCTCAGCCTGTATTGAGGCGATGGGGAACATGGATCGAGGCAGTATCTTACTATCGCAAATATTATTCCCAAGTGAAAGACGTCATTTTCAAACTTAATTCTTCTAATTCTCAAGCGGTTCGCGAAAGTCAATAACTTTTTTCCGATTTGGACGTTCAAAAAGAAATAGATGACATTTCCATAAGCTATTCTGTAGTAACACAAACTATTTTGCAGTTAGAAAATACTCACTTGTCTATACAAGACTCGTTAAATAACATCAGCAATTTAGCAGCCGCTCTAAAAAGATTGACGGATCCTATAGGACTAGATGTCGCGCAAAAATTTTGTGCAAAAAATAAAAATCAGGATTTAGAAAAGGTTCGATCTATATGTGGTATTCAAGACTGCACAGAAGAGATACAGGAAACAGGATTGGCCCAAGGACGCTACCCTGTGGCACACCCGCTTTTATTTCCTTTATATCAGTATTCATCCTCTTGTCTGATTCTAAACAGTCAAGACTGTCAGATATATATAATGTGAGGATGTCAACGTACTGCTTTGGTAGCATTCTGCTTAGTTGATATATCATACGTTCATGCCATACTTTGTCGAAAGCTTGCGTAATGTCTAGGAAAATTGAACAACAGACTCGCTTTTCTTCTAGGGCACATTTTATGGTGTGAGTTATTGTGTGTACTTAATCAATTGTTGATTACTTTTGCCTGAATTGAAACCGAAAATCTGGGATTAGTTTTTCATCTTCTATTAGAGGCTTCTCAGCAGCACTTTTTGAGCAAGTTTTGAGACTATTGACAAGAGAGAATTCGGTCTGTATGGTTTGACATCGTAAGGTTGTTTCCCTGGTGACCACTTCCGCAACTTTCCAGCACGCAGGAAAATGTCTTAATCTGAAGGCTGCATTAAAAAGGTATGTGAGCATGACTGTGGAATGGAAGTGTGTATGTGTACATGTAGAAAGACTGGAAGGAGAAAGAATGACAAAGATGGTATTAAAGAGAGGACCGTTTGCAAAGAAAAAGAAGGACAGGCATAGAAGAAGGTGGTATGAAAATCTTTTAAAAGATCTGAAAACTCCGCGAATACAAAACTGATAGGGGAAGGCAAGACATCGAACTGAACGGAGAACAATAGTCCAAGTAGCCCAAGGACTAAAAGGCTTGCAGTGCAACAATATACAGGTGTATTTTCGTCAGTTAATAATTAAACAAGTAAACAGGAAATTCAGCTACATGGTGCAATGAATTTCTCCAAACAGAATAGTTATATATGAAGAAGTAATTAGCTGATTATGTCACTGAATTTACTTGTGTAAAGTTACGCGCTGTGATTGTATACAAAGGACATTGTACAGATGATAACGGTGAGCATGTAATAGCCCTGACCTTTCCACAGTGCACTTACAAAATCCTCTAAATCTGCCATCTTTATTTGTTTACAATTTGTAAAATTGTACGCGTATGTGAACTAGCGATAACCACTCCGTTTATTTATAATTTATTACTTTCTAAAATTGTACCAACATATGTATGTGTTGCTATATCAAGAACTTTTTTTGCGATAAAGGCATATTTCTGGATTGTGTTGTAAAATGCAGTTTAGAATTTGACCATCGAAGTCGATGTAAATGAGTTGCCGAATAGATTACGTAAGATCTAAATTCTAATTTGAATTAATTAAAGTATGTTAATTTCTCGTATAGATGTTTCTCAAGAGTAAATTGCGCTAATTCATTGTCTCTTAGATGGTGTATGCAAGTCTTATGCATGCTGATGTCTTCAAACGCTGTAGTGTAGCAACTGATCGGGAAAATTATTGAGGCCGTAACCTTGAAGTATTGCGAATAGTAAATTATCAGGAAATCGCTTTCTTTTTCGCTCGTTAGATAATCTGAAAGCGTACATCTGCACTATTATGTCTTTGAATGAATTCGTGATTTTGCAAAATGTTATAGTAGGTTTTTGAATACTTTTGGGACATACGGAAGCAGTACATTTCTATATACGTAATTGTACAACAGAATGTTTTAATCCAAACGATTCACTTCTTGTTTCTTCTATATTTACACAAAATTGCTTTCCTTTTAATGTTCTGAAAACAAATATCTGATAACTACAGGTGCAGAAATATGGCCTCTAGTGCTTTCTTACGTAGCTTACTTTAAGTAGGAAAAGTCATGACTAACGCTGGCCACGAGCGGTACCGCGCATCGGCGTAGAATCAGTTCGGACCGAGAGGAACGGTAGTATTACTTCGTCTGCGGAGCAGTACGGACATTTTCGCTGCCGGTCATTTGCGCAATTGTTTGTCTGTCCTAGAAAAATTATGATTTCGTCAGCAAAACGACCGCGGTCGGACAAACTTCGAAAATTTATTGCAGAAATTCCAGACTTAATATATGAAGGTGCTAAAATTAAATGTGTAATCTGTAAAATCCCGTTAATGTGTTGGTCCAGACAGCATTGTCTACGACACGTAAATAGTGAAAAGCATGTCTCAAAAAGAAATTGCGCACGAGACAATGAAAAATTGATATTTAATTTATGCGTTACGTTTATCGCATGTAATATACCGTTTAATTTACTAGACAAGGAACCATTTATCTGCTTTTGGAATAACTATTCGGAGTGCAAATTACCAAGTCGAACATCGTTACGAAGAATTGTGCCATCTGCGCGCGAACATATTGAACAAAAAATAAAATCGGAGTTGAAAGATCAAAAATTGTGGTTATGTGTCGACGAAACAACAGATCGGAAGAAACATTCTGTTCTTAATGTAATGGCATGCAAATTGGAACCTCATCAATCGGCACCTTCAATTCTATTAGTCTCCAAACGAATACAACAATGTACTGCCGAAGTAATTTCAAATTAAGCTTTCAGTGCGGTGGGATATTAAAGGTGTCATATTCTTTGAGCTTCTACCAAGGAAACAAACAATCAATTCAGAGGTGCACTGTAGGCATTTGAACAAATTGAACGAATCTATTATCTCGAGACGTCTAGAGTTCGGTAATCATAAAGGAGTTGTGTTACATCACGGCAACGCAAGACCACACACGATTTGATCAGCCGTCAAAAAATATCCGAGCTTGGATGGGATGTATTGTCGTACCCACAATACTCGCCTGACCTTACAAAGACAGGTCCTTCTATGAACGACGAATTATGGAGCTCGCTGAAAGATGGTAAAAGGTTATCGAGCAAAATGGCTAATATATCATTGATTGATCTGTGTTCTTTATATAAATAAATAAATTTTTAAAACATAGAAAAATACGTCATGACTTTTCCAATAAGCCCAAAATAGTAACTATTTCAGATAAAAAAAAACTCTGAGGTTATGTGCAAAAGAGTAACTGAATGCAAGAACAGTTGTGGATATAAACTGTACTTATGCTAATAATATATTCATCAGGTGTGGTTACTGCCTTCAACAGTTATAATATTTGTTGTGTCCTAGTTCAGAATATAGAGGGTAAAATTTTGGTTAAAATAACATATTTTTGCAGATAACCTATTCTTCCACTCACCGATTCTATTTCATTTTGAGTCACCTTTAGATAAAAGATTCCTCGGAGTTGATGAATATATAACATTCAGATAAGATATGCATATATATATATATATATATATATATATATATATATATATATATATATATATATAAAGATAAAATATATCTTTAAATGACACAAAAAATAAGAAGATATGGAGTAATTATGATCTTCGAAGTTTGTTTAAAGAAAAGATAGAAGAGAAAGCCATATCCCAAGAGGACATCTTTCGACCATGACCTAAAGGCAACAGATTTAGGTTTTTCCTGAAGAATAGGAATATCCAAGCATTGGATAAATAATCAGTTAAAATTTGTGTTTGGGATTGTTTTTTGTAAACATGATCCCGGTTATTTTGGTAGGTTATTGTGTTCTTTGATAAGCTATTTATTGAAACAAAAACGAAGTTATTAATAAGTACATATACAATTTTTTTCATTAAAAAATTATAAATTCTCCTCTTTAAGAAAATTATATTCATTATCTATTGGACACGTTGACTGCCAACTAAGAGATAAGTCGTAATCTGCCTTCCTGACTAGGACGCCGACTACGACTTACCTTGCAATTGTTTTGCTTGCCATTGGCGTGCAACTGCGAAGACACTCGTGGTATATCAGTGTAAATAAGCATACATGGATTCTAGGCTCCTAGTGTCTATGTATAGACGAACTAACCCGTAGATAACTTCCATGAAGAAATTTCTGTGGCATACACTAATTACGAGATAATTCGCAAGAGCTCGTTTTTCAAAAAACACACTTTATACCGTTTTTGGTGATTATCACATTATATAAACTACAGTTTTGAGCAATATTATACAGAGTGAGTCGGGAGGAACGGACCAAATTCTAGGAGTGTATTATGCACGTGAAAATAATGTAAAAAAACTCATATGTTCTTATCCGAGTTTCATTTGTTTTCGAGTTATAGCGTAATTAAAGAATTTTAACTAGCGTTCTTGTAAATAGTACAAATTTTTCCTTGTTTTCGGGTTAATACGTCTTAAATAAAATAAAAATATTAGGTCAGGTACATTCCAGGGCGTTGGATTGGTCGCAGTGGTCCTATTAGTTGACCTCCAAGATTTCCAGACCTCACACCACTGGGGCTGGTTAAAAAATGAAGTTTACAAGGTAAAAAGTCGATATTCGGGATGCACTAATTCAACGTATTAGAAATACAGCAGCCGATATTAAAGAAGGACAGGAAGCAATCAGGAGAGCAGTAGACGCCCTTCGTAAGATATTTATAGGTCAGTGGCGGTATTTTGTAACATTTATTAAAAGAACGTTATGATTAAAGAAATGTTAATGTATGAAATTTTATTTATTTGTAATTACGCTATAACTTGAAAACAAATGAAAATCGGATAAGAACATAGGAGTTTTTTTATATTATTTTCACATGTACAATATAGTCCTAGCGTTTGGTTCCTTCCTCCTGACTCACCCTATATAATTAAATCGATTTGGCTTCTAAGAACGGAATCCTGAAAATTGCCGTGGTAGTCTACGTGTTAACTAGAGATATTTTTGTTTTGTTATAACTTTTAATGTTTTACAGATTTTGGGAAAGCTTAATTTTGAACTGCTCAAATGTTTTTTTGAAACTATTTTTCCTCTTTTTAGAAAATTTATATTAAAATCCACAAATTAACACTACGCGAGATAGATTGGAATATCAAGAAATGCAATAAATACTGATTTGCTTGTATCGTTAGCTTATCTACATATAATAAAAGCTATAAAGAGTACCTATCAATTGCTAAATTATATTTTTAGTGCTTGTATAAGTGGATATCGTGAATAGATATGAGTATTACGTCTACAGGTACAGTTACCTACATTCATTTAGAAACATTTTTAGAAACAAGTATTCGAAATTGTCCGTTTTTTAAATCTCACTAGTCTTACAATACAAAATAAATAAAATATTCTTCAATAAAGATCAATTCAACTTCCTAATTGATGAAAATAATAAAAATTAAATAAAATTTCTCTAATATTCCTGTATTTTACATTATACATTTACATGCAAATAATAATAATAATAATAATAATGATAATCTTTATTGTTATAACAGCTAAACATAGCAACTAAACATCTTTTGCAATAATTATAAAATAATAAAAAAAGTAGCTGATATAACAAAATGGTCAGATTCAGAAATATCTGATTTTCAATTTGGCCATATGCATAACCTAATACAATGAAAAAAGTGCAGTGTAGCAAATAAGGACTAAAAAATAAATTAAACTAATTAAACAGATACATATTAAGCAAACGCAAGAAGACAAGGAAATGTGACCTGTACAGCATACATACAATTTAAATACAGTACCGTTCATGGAAGTTCGGGCAAGCTGACAAATTATATTAACTGTTTAGGAAAAAATTTTAAAATTATATAATATACATTTCTGTGAGGAATTATTAAAACTAACCTTTTCTGGAAGCCTTTTACCAATTTCCAGGTAGTATTTGTCTATTATAAGACCGTTATCATAAAATATATAATTATGTTGGAAATCCCCAATAATTACAGTGACAATAAAGCTTTATAATAATCCCTAGGAGGGTTAGCTGATGCACTCGTGTTACCTGGAAATATTTGTATACCCTTTATAAAGCATTATAACATTTGTAAACGCAGTAGTTCTGAAGAGATTGTTATTGTGAAAGTATCTGTGCTTGTGCAAGTGAAAAATAAAATAATTTCGGTTTGACTGCTTAAAATGCCCCGTGGAAAGCCTCTAGCTGTTTCAAAACGATCTGCTATTATTACCTTGCATCAGGAAGGGTACGCAGGAAGACGGATTGCGGATAAATTTAAAATAAAAAAATGTACAGTACATGATACTATAGTTCGATTTAAGATAACCGGTGACGTGCAAGATCGTAATCGGCTAGGACCGTCAAGAAAAACGACTCCTGCGGAAGATTTACGAATAAAAATAATTAGTAAGCGCAATAGAAGACGAACAGCATCAGAAATTGCTGCAGAATTCAATAATAAGCGAGATTCCAAAGTTTCTGTGAGTACTGTGAAACGTCGGCTGAAAGAGGCTGGGTTGCATGGGCGAGTGGCTTGTCGAAAACCGTTACTCCGAAGAGGAAATAAGCTGAAACGACTGTAATGGGCACAAGCTCATAGAGATTGGACAATGGACGATTTTAAAACCGTTTTGTGGACTGACGAATCGAAGTTTGAGGTTTTTGGAAATAGACGGAGAGTTTTTGTACGCAGATCTAGAGGGGAAAGAATGTTACGGGAGTGTATAGTTCCTACGGTGAAGCATGGAGGCGGATCTGTAATGGTTTGGGGTTGTTTTTCCTTAATCGGAACAGGGGACTTGCTCAAAATTGAGGGCATAATGAAAAAAGAAGAATTTCGGAAAATCCTGGAGGAAAATGCCATGCCGTCAGGAGTCCGATTAATTGGTCGTGGATTTGAATTTATGCAGGACAATGACCCCAAACATAAATCTAAATTGTGCACAGATTACCTGCAGCAAGAAGAAAATGAAAGAACCCTAAAAATTATGGAATGGCCACCACAGTCCCCCGATCTGAACCCGATAGAGTTGTTATGGGAAGAATTAGACCGATGTGTTAGGAAAAAGTGTCCAAATCGAAGGAACATTTGTGGACCATTCTCCAGGAGGTATGGACAAGCTTGCCCAATGAAACATTAGCAAAATTAGTGAATCGGATGCCGAGAATAGTGGCAGCAGTCCTAAAGGCAAAAGGTGGATTTTTCGATGAAAATCGGATTTAAATTATTTGTATTACATTAACTTTTCCTTTTTAGTAAATTTGTGTTTGAAAATATGTAAAATCTTGTAAGTAAGTATTAAATGCAGGGGCATTTAATATTTCCCTTATTTTCTTTGACTTCCGTATATTTTTTTGCTTGCCCAAACTTCCATGAACGGTAGTGTACATAAATGTAATAACATTACTTTAGGACAATAACTACTGTCAGCGCGCTAATCCCCCAAGCCAAGAAGAACCCGCAGCCGTGACCGAAGCGTGGCGACGCTCGATCCCAGAAGAGACGGAGATAAACCATTGCAGCGTACAAATGTGCAATATTATAACTAAACGATTTCAAACAGGGCAGTACGATGGGCAGGTGGTGTAATAGCATGACGAAACCGTATATTAATGTTGTGCACATCAATGCGAAATCTGATTTTAAGATAAAGATATGGGGGCGTTTTAAATATAATAAACTTATGAAAGAAACAGTACAAATGAAATAATATTAAAGAATGTTTTCATCTACAACTATTCGGATACAAATACAGGTTAAGGTATATTTATATATGCTGCTTGTAGCGATTCAGATCTACACTAAAAATGTACTTTGACAGTTTACAGCTTGCATGGATAATAATTGTTCGCTTTTAAATTTTCAATATGCAGAAATCAAGTAGTACAATTAGGTTGACGAGCAATTATTATCGAGTGTATCAATCACAATTTCGCCTTTTATTTCAATATTAACTACTATAAATCTTATTATATCATGTATTTGTTAGCAATATAATTGCAAACCTTCGATAATGCTTAGTTATGAGTTAATTAACACGCGGTGTTTTAAAGATATATTCCGTACTAACGCAAATTAGAATAAAATAAGAAACAACATTAATTAAAGGTAACCATCTACGTCAATTAATTCAAAACTTACTTTGTCGCAAGCGAGATCGGTCAGGTTTTCGTAATTCGAAACTTCAGCTGCCATTTTTTTCCACTTTTGATGCGCTTGAGGCAATACTAAAATTCCTATACGGTGCAATTTCTTTATATAAATGTTCGGACCTCTAGAGATAACAAATCATTTACACCCGGTATCCGTTATCGACGTTCTGTCTGTAATTGTTTATAAATAAATCGGAGTGAGAACGAACTTTTCCAAAAACTATATTTAAATTTGATTAGACGTGATTTGTTTAACGTATAGGAAATATTTTGATTGATATCGCAGCTATAAGTACTATTATTCTATGCTTAGTTTACTTTTTGACGTGGAAATGTATGTTGGTCTATGTATAAATATACAGGGTGATCGAATAGATAATTTCCAAATATTTTAAAACAAAATATGGCAATATAACAAACATCAATATAGTTTGGGCTCCGTCGGTGAATTACGAAAATCTATAATTTTCCTTGGAATTTCCAACGTAGCTAATTAATGAAAAAATGTCCCGGTGACGAATCGAACATCACATCACCTGCTTGCCGGGTGGGCGTGTTAACCACTACACCACGAGGACTATGCACGGATCTTTAATGTCTAAGTTGTTATTTTTATCTGCAAATATAACACATTCAACAGACAATTTTTTTTATCATTAATTAATTACGTCGGAAATTCCAAGGAAAATTATAATTCACCGACGGAAACCAAAATATACTGGCCGCCATAAATAAATGAACACCCAGTATACTTTGATAAATTTTGATGAAACTTTCATAAAAGTTGCGTTTGTTTAATACTAAGAAGTGATGAAAATTTCAACATCATACAATTACAACAATTTGTATTAACACTAATAATGCGTAGATCCTCCTCTGTTTCTTGGACATTCATCTACACGGTTGGGCATACTTGAAATTAGCGAATCGATACTAGCCTGCGATATACTCCCCCAAGATTCAAAAATCCGCCTTTAGAGAACATCTACACTGTTTGCAGGCAAAGTACCTAACCTCCGTCCTATCATGTCCCACATGTGTTCAATTGGTGATAGATCCGGCGAACGAGAAGGCCATGGAAGCGTGTCAACATTAGCATTATTCAAAAACTCCACAGTAACCCTAGCAGTATATAGGCGCGCATTATCGTGCTGAAAACTGGGATTTTGCAGGTCTTGAAGAAGTGGCAGTAACACTGGTTCTAACATGTTATTGATGTATCGAATTGCATTTAATGTTACCTTAGATTGGTTCATTGGATCCGACTCAAGGACCATATACTTTCATGTAAGACAATGCACCGTGTCATAAGGCAAAAAGTGTAATGCGATACCTTGAATCCAAAAATTTGCGTGTGCTACCTTGGCCGGACAATGCACCAGACATAAATCCAGTTGAAAATGTGTGGAATGTCTTGAAAAACATCGTAAGTACACGAAACTTAACTACAAAGGAAGAATTACAACATATTGAAGATGTACGGCATAATAGCGACGATATTTAAAAAAACAATAGAAAGCTGCATTGGCAGTACGCCAAAAAGGATTGGGGAAATAATAAAACACAGAGGGGGAACAAGCAAATATTAGTAAATATTTGTTCAAATTATACTTACTTGCATGATATATGTAATTAAATTATAATATTGCCAACATTACCAATTGTTTTTTTAAATTTTACCCAAAAATCATATTATTTTTAAACGGGTACTCTAAAACTGTGGCACTGGAACACTGAAACAGTTCACTAAAACCCTTACTACAACACTTAATTCAGCAAAACTGAACTCTAGTTCAGTTTTGCTGCTGATGATGATAGCTTGGCTATCGAAACGTGCGTCCAGTACGAATTAAGTGTTGTGGTAAGGGTTTTAGTGAACTGTTTCATAATATTTTTAAGTGGTCCTAATTCGATGGCGAGTAAGTAACATTTCAAGAAGTAGTTTGCTGCATGTTGAGGGACTAGATAGCACAATTCAATCTAGCCTTGCGATAAAGATCTATTACTTTAAATTTTACTTTAATAGGATTAAAGTTTTGTATTTGTTATGAGATGCCACTTTATTTGGCGGATATCCGGTATTGCTTTAACATTGCCTTCGCATGTTACTTACTGCCAAGCTAGAAAAAGAATGGGAATGCAATCAATGAAAAGAGTTCTTTATCTAACTTTGAGTTTTCGCTAAATTTTGTTAACTTCTTACAAGGGAACACCCGCACTTCTCGATTTCGATGAAACTGCACAGACTGAAAGAGTACCTTGGTATAAGAACATAATTTTTGTTCTTACCTAGCGTATCTCGCCGATTTGGGGGTACAGCCCCCTCCAAAGATTTTTTGTTTTTTTTATTTGTGTAAATATCTCGGAAATTATAACAGATATCTTTTTCTTTTTCGAATATAATTAGAAGTAAATTTCATAGTCCCAAGGATGTCGCGAATTATTTTCAGAAAAAATTTATAACGCGGGACCGAGGACCCCCTCCCCCTCTCCCTTTTTTTAAATTTTTTTTTCTTATTTTTCACAAATAAAGTATATTACATAGTCTAAAGGATCCCGTGAATTATTTTCGGGAAAAATTAATAACGGGTGACCGAGTACCCCACACCCCCATTTTTTTTACATTTTTATATTTTATTTTTTCACAAATAGAGTCAGTTTTATATAGAATATGTATGTGGTCAAATTGAGACAGTTTATAATAAAGATATTAAGAGACGATAATAAAACTTTACTTGTCATTGATTGTCGTTATAAATATTTATTTATTTAGAAATTATTTATTATTTCGATACATGCTTTAATAAATACTATAATATAATGTGATTGAAATGACCACAGGTGGCCGTTTAAAATAATGTATGAGAAGCATTCTTTCGTGCAGTGTAAATTTACAGCTCGGCATATTCTACAGAGCAATATTCATATAGCTAACTTGTTTGTAACTAACACATTTTCGGAAAACAGTGGAGCAGAATAAAAAAGAAAGTGTAATGCTTATGAAACATTCAATACACTAATGTAATGTGATTATTGAAATTATAATTGTGACTGGTAGTATTATACATATAGTAATTATGCTATGTAATGATTACAATAATGGTAGTCAGTATAAAAGTGTTCAAAACACAGGTATTCCTTGCACCACGAACAACGCACAATAGCAGGTTTTTCACAAACACTACACAAAGGCGTAGACTCCGCGTCTTTAGCAAAACAAAACTGTACTGGATTTTTAAAGGATCCCGGTCTTTCATCCACGTATCCACTCTTATACCACGAGTATTTGAAGACATCGAAAAATTTCGGTGAAGAAAAGTGATTGTGGGTCAACGATTGCGGCTTAATAATACTATTTCTCTGATGCAAATCTATGTCGTAGTTCATAAGAATCACTGTATCAGAAAAGGTTCTAATAAAATTTTTCCATAATCTAAAACCAAACACATCTAAAGGTTGTCCCCGTTATTAATTTTTCCCGAAAATAATTCGCACCATCCTTTAGACTATGTAATATACTTTATTTGTGAAAAATAAAGAAACAAAAATTAAAAAAAAGGGTGGGTGGGGTCCCCGGTCCCGCGTTATAATTTTTTTCCGAAAATAATTCGCGTCATCCTTGAGACTATGTAATTTATTTCAAATTATGTTCTAAAAAGAAAAAGATATCTGTTATAATTTCCGAGATATTTACACAAATAAAAAAAACATAAAAATTTTTGGAGGGGGCTGTACCCCCACATCGGCGAGATACGCTAGGTAAGAACAAAAGGGTGTTCTTATACCAAGGTACTCTTTCAGTCTGTGCAGTTTCATCGAAATCGAGAAGTGCGGGTTGCCGGTGTTCCCTTGTTAGTGAAAACTAAAACTTAGATAAAAAAGGAATTTGGGTTTCATTGGCGGTATTTCATTTCAAAAGAAATTTATTATATGCATAAAAAATGAACAAAATGCAACAAAAAATTATTTCTTTTACTTAAATTAAAAGTTCAAAAACCCTTTAAATTCACTTTCATGTTTTCTTCAAGTACTCCTTTGGTTCCGCATAAATACGTTTTACATTCAAGGCTAACATAAAAATAGCAGTTACTCCTGAAATGTTAACTACACATAAATGATATAAACAACTCCATAATTAGTTTAAAGCATAAAACTCAACAAATCCACTTTATCTACTTTTACAAGAACCAAGGCTTCTAAATTTATAGTCGTTCTTTGTCTGTACGTAAAAGACATTGGTGTACTACAAAAAAGAGAAAATTTTATGTTGTGAAATGATATAAGTTTGTGAATTTTGCATGAATACCATGACTTTGTCTAGTTTTGTTCAATAATATACCACCTAAAATAAATTTTATTAAACGAAACAAATAGTTCAGGTCGTTTTGTTTGAAAATTTCTACAATAATGTTGTTTAGTTTTGTTACCTTATTCTGAGTAACATTGCATCCATTCCCGCTTAAAATAAAATATTTCATTTTCTAGAACTCTACATTTTGTAAGCGATTTTGTATTCTACTCGATTCGACCTAAAACTGGATTTGTTGATTTTGTATAAATGTTCCTTGTACGTAAATCTTGACGTTCTTGCAAGTGCTACAGAAAATGTTGTGACGTACTTCTCTTAGAGATGTAAAATATTGTATTAGAAGGAATTGAGATATTCAATAAAGATTTACAAATTGCCTTATCTAAGGTATTATGTAAGCTGGCTAAAGAAGCAGTGGGCATGTCTTTCATTGTGTAGCTTTTACTGAGTCTAAAACAAAGAAAAGCGTACTAGGGCAGAATAAGACTTGTCAAAGACAGCAAATATATTTTAGTAAAAAGGATCTTAGGTTTATTGAGGCATACAACTTTAAAATATCACTTGGTAGAAACTAGGGAAAGCTGAAAATCAACTCTTTCGTCTATAGTCTTGATATATCGAGACGATCTGAAGATGGCAGAACACTTTCTATGCAAATGTCTTGCCACCAGTCAGTAGAGCATTTTCAATATCTACTAAGCTGAAGGAAGACGAACCTAGACTAGTACTAAGATTCATTAAAAGCTTCCCAACTATCCCTTTCAATAGATGTATTTACCCGCTTCAATAATAAGTTATTTTGCAAGTATGGTATTCGCCTAAATAAACAGTACCGAAATGTAAAGTGTTGTGGAATTGTTTGTGCGATAGCCATTCGTCATGTTTCAGTAATTAACTGTCATACTAACGCTTGGCTCGTGTTTTTGCTCGTGTTTTGAAAATGGTTCTGACAACTGAGAGAAAAGTATTTATAGTAGAATGGTCTAAGCTTGAAACAAATCTCTGAAAAATATTGGCAACAGTTTAATAAAGATTCACCCAGTAAAAATGCAATGTTAGCAACTTTTGAGAAATCTCGTAGTACTGGCAGTGTCTTATGACAGCGCACAGGCTCTACCAATAATAATGAAGGACACATTCTTGCTTCGGTTTTGCAGTCTCTGCCAAGAAGCCTACGATGAACTGCAGATAAACTGCATATCGGTGAAACATCCATACATCGAATGTTCAAGTCTATTGGTGGTTATCCATATCACTTTCAAATTGGACACCGACTAAACACTGTGAACAATCGTTAAAAAGATGTTTATTGTGGGCGTGTGTTGAGTCTAGTCTAAGAAGATGTCGATTTCATGAAGAAATTATGGTCTTCAGATGAAAATTACGTTTCACCTCAATGGCAATAAACAACTCAGGGGATTCACCAATGAATATTCGCAACTATTTTCACCAAATGCGTCAATGACTTCTTAAAGTCCATAACCTACCAACTCGTTATGAAGCTTGTGTACGCCGCTATGGTGCATATTATGAATATGTAAATGATATAAATTATAAAAGAAGTACAAAATGCACCGTTTATTTTGGCGAGTACTGTAGATCATCTAAGCTTTGAATGATAAGTATTGCTGCAAGGTTTCAGGTTAATACACTAGTAAAGGATGTAAATTGTGTTTTATTAAAAAGCCCCATTAGGTTGTTTGGTTCAATTACCTCATTTTTGACGTCAGGTGATAATAAGATTGTTACAGAAATCTTTCTTTAGCAAAAAATTCTGTAAAGCTTTCTCTGAAAACAAGCAAAGATATAAGATTATGGAGTCATATCATATACGAGGTGTGGCAATTAAATAACCGGACTGGTGGTACTATCGGTAAACAACGAGCACGTTACAGCAGGTTTGAACATGTCTGTGCTTGTAGATGCTTCCTTCTCCCTGAGCTCGATGGGCACGGTTGTACGTCGCCCAATCTCGCTGTAGCAATCGTCCGTTCAAGTCTTTACGCTAGCGTTGCGTCGGAAAAATGCAGTGTTCAGATCAAGTAATGAGTTAACCTCAAGTATCTTGTGAAACACGAGGTTCTAACTACCCTTCGTGAACGAGTGGGAAGACGAAGACCCGATTTGTGGAAGAGCAAATTCTGGATGATCCACCAAAACAATGCGCCAGTCCATTCCGCCTTGTCTGCGAAGGCGTTCTTTGCGAAATCCGGCATCACCGTGTTGGACCACCCACCGTACTCGCCCGACCTGCCTCCCTGCGACTTTTTTTATTTAGAGAAAGCGACGGCAGTTCTCAACAAGCTGGCAGAGTAAATAATTGGTGATCAACAAAATGTTTTGTAGCACCAGTCCGGTTATTTAATTGCCATACCTCGTATTCAATTCGGGAAACCTACATTTTGATGGTATTCTAGATTGTTTATCTATCCTGTTACAATTTTAGCTAATAGAATGTCCAGATATTACCTTGGTCTTTTGCAGATTGTGATTTATTGTTTCTACATTTTTATAACCCTCCCGAAGATAACTTTTAGGGCAGGTTTAATAGAGAAAGATGGTAAGATACGAAACATTTTTCTATCCTTTTTATTGGGTAAAGTTGCTTTAAGTAAATTATTTTCATAACCTTCTCAAGTTCAAGATCTTCCCAGCAACTTAAACATTCCCGTAGTCATCGTTTTATTTTTATTATCATTTTTCTCTGTTTGTTTTGATTTGAATCGGTTTTTTTTTTTGTACAATACCGCGCAGTATTTATTTATATTTTGATTACAGAAAGTCTCGCAGCCAACACAGAATCAACTCTTTTTCGTGGCTTCTATATCCATCATTGTCTCTAAAGTTCCTTGCCGGCTCGTGGGCTAAAAAAACCAATGTTTATCACTGACAAAATTGCAAAATGTTCCAATTATCTTAATTGACCGTTAACATAGCAGTGGTTGCACAAGAAGTACGCGTGGAATAGACATTAAACCAACCTATAGATTTTTGCTTTGATTAGATTCGCTTGCACACAGCCAAATTTAGTTAAATATAAACTTTACGCTCTAATTTTAAATCACGGCCACGCGCAGTTGGGACTGACGAAACCGTATCGTCTGGAGAGATCGAAAAGAGTTCATTTAGGAGAGATTTTTACGTGACGTCATGTATAAAGAGGCTTGTCATTTGACGTTTGCTCTGTGTCTAAACGTAGTACGTCATGTTTCTGATAAGAGAAGATTGTGTTTAATCGGTAGCTTTCGTTTTCCTGGTTTGTGTTAAATTTTGAATTAAAACTCTAACACAAATCCATGTAAAAGTAGAAAATATTGGAAGCCATTTTAATGAAACAATGTTACATAATCTTTTCTTATGCAGACAATTATACATATATAAATAAATTTTTAAACCGATTAGATTAGTTCGAAATATTTTATATTCTGATTACTTTATTTATATCCACATTGCCCTGAAATGTAATCATTATGATAGAATAAGTAATGCGAGAAAATTGTAGCTTCTATGTAAGTATGCTGCACATATAAAACTTTTTGGGATAAATCATAATAATAATAATAATAATAATAATAATAATAATAATAATAATAATAATAATAATAATAATAATAATAATAATAATAATAATAATCATAATAATAATAATGGTAATAATAGTAATATGATAATAATAATAATAATAATCATATTGAAAAATATAGTACAGTACAAGTATTGCTCAAGAACCTAGAGATCGGCCGATAATTAGTGATTAAAGGTTTGTCACCTTTCTTGTGGATTGGAACAATTCTTGCTCGCTTCCATCTTTCAGGGAAGGTAGATGTACTAATTGCCAAATTAATAATTTTGGCAATAGGCCTGTTTAATACGAAGCGAGCATCTCTAATCAAAAAACTTGGTACAAGGTCTTCACCTGCAGTAAATTTGTTCTGAAACGAGGCCATAACATTAGCTACATCATCTTCACAGATCGGACGAATGTTGAACGTTTGCAGTTGTTGGAGGTTCTCAGGCAAATCCAATGTGCCAGTCGGCAGATAGGTTTCTGGGAAACAATAAGCAAACGCGTCTACAATTTCTTTGAGATCATCTAAGACAACTCCATTAGATGAAAGTCGACCAGGAATACGCGTCCTCCCTTGCCTTGCATGAACAAAGGTCCATAACTGCTAAGTAATGTAGGATTTGTAGGCATTGGAGATTTGGTTTTTTGTTAGAGATCTCAATCTACAATACTCTTGATAAATATTCATTTTAATGGTAGGAAAAAGGTCCAGATCCCACAAAGTTCTATTGAGAAATTAGGCGACCGGTTTTGTGTTCAAAAAACACATCATCAGGCCAGCTACAACGATATCCAATAAAAGAAAAATTACAATAATGGAAAAAAACCTAAAGTTAATAATTAAAATTAGGAGCTAGTGAATTAAATGAAAAAAAATGTTTTTTATATGTTGTGGTATCACTAAATTATTTCTTTAATATAATTAATTATAATTATGTGGTTTAATAATTAATGAGTTAATATTTAAGTTTATTTATTCCTTTTTTTATTGTTTATTACATATTTAAAAAAACTATAGATAATCTCTACCTTAGCCTTTTTAAAATCAGAGGCAATGAAAGTAATTTACTGCATTATCGATAAGAGAATCTATAGAGGTAATAAAGCGACAGGGTCTTTATTAAGAATACTAAGAGCAAAAAACCTATCGAGGGCAGTCAAAATTAGAGCTTACGAAACAATCATCAGACCGCTTGTCTTATATGCAAGCGAAGCCTGCATAATGACAAGAAAAACTGGAAATTTGGGAAAGGAGAATTTTTAGGTACATATTGGGAGGCGTAAGAATAACGGAAGGCGAATGGAGAAGACGCACAAACATAGAAGTAATGGATTTGTACAAAAAAACAAGAATAACACAAAAAGTTCGAGCACAAAGAATGAGGTGGTTAGAGCACATTACTCGAATGCCGGAGGAAAGAGTTGCTAGGAAAGTGTTATACTATATAAAGGAGAAGCATCGAAAAAGAGAAGAGGAAGACCAAAGAAAAACTGGATTAAAGAAGTGAAAGCTGATATAAGGGAGATATGTGTAAATAATTGGGAAGAAATAGTAAAGAACCGAGAAAAGTGGAAGCAAATAGTAAAGAAAGTCTCTAAGGCCTGTAGCGCTGATTTATACACAAACAACAATAATAATTTGTGTGATTATTAATTATAGTTAAAATTGTGGATGACAAATAACAGGTTCTAAAGAATATATAATCGTTACTCCTTCAGAGATACAGGAAGAAGATATAATTTGCAAAGTAGAAAAAAGTGGAAATAGCTTGCACTTTAACACGAGAAACGGATTGACGTGAAAGAATAACGAAAAAGAGATCAATCTGTTTTTACAAATTGAACATTCTCTTGAATGTATTCAAATTCCTCTTGATTCAATTCCCTGCATGCGTATGTGGTAAGTAGGTATATAAGATAAATGTACCGGTATCTGGTTTCAAGAACATTATATTTCCTAGCTTGTTGCTGCAAGGTCCAGAATGATTTATAGCTTTGGAAGATGTTGTACTTCTACCGTGTTAATACATTACGGTATTGTTTACAGACCTGTTCGCCGTATTATATCATATTTTTATAACTCTATAGAAAGTGACAATTTTTGTGGTGCTTATTTAAATTTTAAGTATATGGAAATGTATCCCTATAAAATATAAAATAACACAAAACAATGTAAGAAGTATTTTTCTAGATGAAATAATACGGGAGAATAAATTATGTTTGAAGAGAAATCAGCTAGTCGGAAGTACCCCATAGGTCGTATCATATAATTACTTAATAACCTACATTTCTTTCCTTATTGTTCATAGCGCAATTCACATTTTAACATAACATTATGACCAACAGCTTCTTTTCTTGACTAGTTTTGTACTTGTCATCTGTTCTTGAAGAGGTTTTTTATGAATGTGAGCAAAATTGTTGACTTGCTTTTGACTATGTCTTTCATTAATATTTCAACGTGATTATTCAGTAATTTTAGCTACTTCAGAACATCCAATTTAAAAAAAAACGCCCTTATTTGACTTTTTTTTAATGCAGCTTACCTAACTAACTGCACACTGTCTGACAAATTATATTTAAACCTATAGATTGGTTTCTGGACTGAAACTGAACTACATGTAAGTGGTGAAATTCACCAATCAAGACATCATCATTATTATATTGTGCCCTACTGATATGACCTACTGAAATATTGATGTCGCAACACAAAATTGATCTTCGTTTTTCCTAATTCATGGAAGTGAATGACCTGCCATTAAACCTGTTAGTATTCTGAGATTTTGTCCTGATATTTGTTGCCAATACGAAGCCCTTTGATTTTCCTCCCATATCATAATTTACTATTTTAGGTAGCTCTTTTCAGTTCCGTCAATCCCTTGGTAGCTTGTGATCCACCGTAACGTAACGTGGTTTTTGCGTTCTAATTGCCTTAGATTCTGTGCACATCTCTGGAAGCCTTTAGCGCTGCCTTACTACCTATCATACGAGGGTGAGTCAATATGTCCGTGAATGTTTGAATTTGCCGCGTTGCAAATTGAAAAGCAACATTGCCCCCGTCAACCACCATCTATCAATACACTAATGTCAAAGTTTGAGAAAACTCTCTCATTTAGTGAGTTACAGTTTGACAGACATTGAAAGCAGACAACGTTGTGCATTTTGGCGAAAATGGAAAAAAGTGAATTTCGTATGCTCAGAAAGCATTATTTTTTGCGGATGAAAACCATCACTCAAACCAAGGCTAAGGTCACTGAATTTCGTTGTGGTCGCACAAGCATTAATGACGCAGAACGTTCTGGACGATCAATTGAGGTCACTGCACCCGAAACAATCGAAAAAATCCACGATATGGTGTTATCCGATCGAAGATTGAAAGTGCACCAGATTGTGGAAGCCATAGGCATATAACATGGCTCAGTGGTTTCGATTTTGAATGATCACTTACGTATGAGAAAGCTATCCGCAAGATGGCTGCCGCGTTTACTCACAATTGATCATAAACGCGATCGTGTGACAACTTCGAAGGAGTGTTTTGTGCCGTTTTATAACCGTTGATGAAACATGGATACGCCACAACACACCAGTGACCAAACAGCAGTCGAAATAGTGGATTTCTCCGGGCGAATTGGCGCCGAAAAAGGCCAAGCTGTGTCTGTCGGCCAACAAGGTCATGGCGATAGTTTCTTGGGATGCACGTGGCATAATGCACATCAGTTACTTTCAGAAGGGAAAAACAATCAACGGCGAATATTACAGCAACTTATTGGACAGGTTCGATGACAATTTGAAGAAAAAACGACCGCATTTGGCCAAGAAGAAAGTGCTCTTCCATCAAGACAATGCACGGATGCATACGTGCGTAGTCGCCATGGCGGAATTTCATGAATTGTGGTACCAATTCTTCCCCTATCCGCCATATTCTCCGGATTTAGCCCCCACTGACAATTTCCTGTTTCCAAATCTGAAGAAAAGGCTCAGCGAAAAGAGGTTTGACTCCAACAATGAAATCATCGCTCAAACAAACACCTATTTTGAAAGCATCGATAAATCCTATTGTTTGGAAGAGATTAAGAAATTGGAGAAACTACATTTCGTTCAACGATTCTCCAATTTGAGAGCTAAAAGGAGACTATCTTGAGAAGTAAAACGTTTTTCTATCGAAAAAACTATCCCTCATTCAAAAAGTCACGGACATATCGACTCACCTTCGTATGTACGAGCGCACCACGTACCCTTTCCTGGAAATACTTTTTAGCGCAAACATCTCTGCTTGGAGTATATTAGGTTGGAGTCCCATAGGCAATTTTAGGTAGTAGCGAGGTCCACTAATGCCCAAGTCTGTTTCGACTTCTTCTATTCTCGAACCGCCTGTGTACTATGTCAAAATTCGTCTTTTAAGTTGAGTGGCCTTTGCAAAGTGTACCAAGTAGTTTATATTGGAATCTGTAAGGATTTTAAGATGACGTCCAAAATCTCTTTAGTCCCTTTATTCTATTAAGGGTACAGCCAGCTTCTGAATGTAGATGTAAAGTGGCGTTATTCCCAGCAAAACTTTCAAGATTTGTTGAATTTCTGGATTTCTTGAAATGTTATTGCGCAGTCTAACGAGTTGTTTTTGGCCACCAAATTCATGAGGTATGTGCAGGCATCGTGGGTGTAATTATTGCTGTAGTATGTAAGCATTTGGTTCAAGTGAAATATTATAATTAGACTTATAATTAAAGAAGCATATTGTTCGATGCGGAAGTACCTTCTATTTCGACTAACAATAAGTGAAAGAGAGGCGTCAAAAAGGTTAATATATTCACGTAAACAAGTCCCATCGACACACATTTTACATGTTAAATCAACATGTTCAAATTACCAAAACGACGTTCAATCCTCGCTCAGATCAGATATGAAGCGCCTTATAATGTATTCAACCAAAGCTTACATAATCAAAAGAAATCGAGAAGCTACGATGACTTACGTACACACTTGCACATACATTCAACCGGGGGAAAAGAAAGAAAGACAGCTAAACGACCACATTATCCCATCTGTAACCTGAAAAGAATCGTCCAATGCTTACACCTTCAATGTCTAACAAGCATCTTACGCTGTGTAACATCGCGAATGCTCCTCGTGAAAGAGTAGCAACAACGACTATTCCCAAATGGTGGAACTTACCGGAGAAAGGCTACAGCAACCACTTTCTACAGCCGGTAGACAATCGAAAGCAGTCTTAGTTTCGCGGTATTCACGTGTAGCAGCACTGTAATTTCGTTTTCATCGCCTTTTTGCCTTTGTTTTTTTTCTGTTTAGTTCAAAAACGCGTCGATATTTCGCGAAAATTACGACGTTGAAGTACTGGGTTTATTTATGGTTTTATTCGGCATAAAATATCTTAAATAAACTAGTGTTTTTAACCGTTCTGTATATATGAAATTAATAAACGTACTTGCGGAACAGCACTCGAACAAGTTCGGTTTCAAAATTTTCGTTACGTCAACTCAGTCCGTTTCATAAATGCGGATATTCCTTCTAACTTTCGACTCTTACCTAGGTAAATATTCCGTTCGTGTCTTTATTGTTATGAATTGTATGATATTTTTAAGATCTAAATTAGATTATGTCGAAAGGACTTATGTATGTACTTGAACAGTGTACATCAATAATGTCGTGATACCTTTTCAAAATTAAAATGAACGTATCTCTTGTTAATCGGGTACTCTAAATCTGTGGCACTGGAACACTGAAACAGTTCACTAAAACCTTTACCACAATACTCAGTATTGTGGTAAGGGTTTTGTTTCAGCCTATCTCTTGTTAGTAGATGCTGCAACTTAAAACTTTAGTCAATAATTCTTCTCGCACAATTTGTAACGTGTGAGCCAAGAAATAGTTCTCCTCAGTGGGCCATGAAATAAATCACTCATGTCTTAACTTAATTATATTAATTTTAAATCAACAGCTGATTTGAACTAACGTCATTCCATGGCAGATAGAATGTAGGTTAGGATATATATTAAATGCTTTAAAACTATATTTATATCAATAATAATAAAAAAAATACCTTTGTTGGAGAAAAATATTTATTAAATAAGATATGTATCTACCACCTATTTCTCTATAGAGCACAATTCTCCTCTTAACGGAATCAATAGCATTTCCAAGAATCCAAAGTGTGGTATTAATCTCTTCGATCTTGTTTATAATCCTTTGTTCTAAGTTATGAAGATCAACAACGGGGATTTTAAAAATTGAATTTTTTAAGTATGGCCATCAAAAGAAATCACATGGTGTCAGATCGCAAGACCGTGGTGGCCATATCATCTCTATATTTAAACTAATTACACGATCTTCAAAGAATTCTCTTAGAAAAGCTACGTTTTCATTGGTAGTGTGTATACAAGCTCCATCTTGTTGAAAATGGCCTTCCTGTAGTTCGACATCATGTAACATATTTACAAATGGTGTTAAAATTTCCATTCGATATCGCAGAGCATTTAGTAATCCTAAAAGTGGCGAAACTTTTATGAGGTTTCAATTATTACAAAAAAAGTCGGAATATGCTGGTACTACAGAGTTAATACATTTTAGAAATTTTATATTTGTAACTTACCTTCGAAAAATATGGGTCCAATGGTCCTTTTCTGACTAGCAGCTGCCCAAACATCAATTCTTTGTGAATGTAATGGTGTTTCCATAAAAAAAAAGTTGGATTGTCTGTACTCCATATTCTTATGTTTTGAGAGTTGACATAGCCAGAGAGATGAAACCGTGAATCATCAATAAACATAATTTTTTCTATGACCGTGTCATTATTGAAACGGTTATTAAAACGTTCACAGAAATCTTGTCTTACGGGCATGTCTGCAGAAAGTATTTCATGAGTTGCTTGTAATTGTTAAGGATATAAATGTATATCATTTTTAAGAATACGTCTACAAGTACCATAAGAAAGATGTAGCTCTTGTTGTAAATGTCGCACAGAAGTCAGCGGACGTTCCCCTATTACTTGTCCCACCCTTCAACCTTTTCTTCACTTCTGACTTTTGGTCTACCACTGTCTTCTTTACGATTAACACTTACTGTATGCCTAAATAACTCTACAAAACGGTGTATAGATCTACTGAAATGATCATAGAGAATAGCTTCATTTGGAAATTCTTCTAGAAAATCTTCGTACGCGTCTCTTGTAGAATAAATACATTCACTATCCATTTCTCAAATAAATTTCAACCATGTACCGTTTTTGTTGTTCGTTAAATACGAAAGCCATTATTTTACAATACTACAAAAATACCTATCACTTGTGGTTATGAAATAAGAATTACAGTTGATAGTTCAACTTCAATTTCTATTAATCTATTCATTAAGATGAATTAAACTCAGACATGACTGCTATGTCTATCATTCTCATTCATGGCCAACTCAGGAGAAAGATTTTGTGGCTCACACCTCATGTATGTACGTAATGGATGGCCCAGTAAGAGCTCAACACTTAATTTTTTATTAAAGGAATTTTTTATTGCGACATGAAATGTACGCATGAGGAAATCTAAACAAGATATCCTCATTTGCACATTTTTGTCGAGTTAGTAGCTCCAAACGCTTCTACGATTTCAATATAACACCTTTACGATTTCAATATAACAGAACATCCAACAAATGGTCGCCACCACTTTGTTGGCACTCTTGCTCTTTTACTGACATTTTCGACATTTGCCGTTTAATGACGTATCCTATTCCATCCTTAAACTTAACAATTTGTTATTGGATGGTTGGAATATGCGTGAGATTTGACAAAACCCTACAGGCAAAAATCGCATGGTGTGAGATCGCAATCTCGATGGCCAATTCTGGTGGCCATTTTGCGTAATATAACACGGCCCGGAAAACTCTTTTGCAAACAATTGCATTGTTTCTTGTGCTGTGTGGAAGGTTGTTCCGTCCTGTTGGAGTGACATATCGTTCAAATCCATACCGACCAATGAACGCCCCAGAAACGCCTTCCCTTATCATGTCACCTTAACGGTCGCCATTAACTGCAACTGCATTGCCAGCTTCGTCCTCGAAAAAATGTGACCGAATAACTCCGCCATTCCGAAACCCACACTTTTGATGGGTGCATTTTTTCTGATGAACTCGCCGAGGATTCCATCCAAGTGAAAATGCGCTTCATCATTAAACATGATTTTTTTGAAAAATCAACGCCCACTTCTTCATTGCTCATGATTTAAAGGGTTAATTTCCTGAGTGAACCGGACCTTACAAGGGCAAAAATGAAGATCTCATAAGAACGGTGGCGAATCGAGGTTGTTAGATTCTCAGCAACACACTCAGTCACTGCGGCAATACTTTCGATAGAATATCTTGGCCGACGACGAATAGATGTCTTTTTATTAATAACTGAATTAGTATCTTAAAATTTTTAATCAATAGCTTAACTCTAGAAGGATATGGTATCTTTCCTTTGCCAAAAGTTGCACGTAATCTGGGAACTGTTTCAGCGAAACTTATCCCATATTTAAAATAAGTTTGAACAATTACGAAGTACGCGCCATAAATTCTCGGCCTGATATAGAAAAAATAAACTTGGTAGTATATAACAAATTTTATTTTTCAATATAATCTCCCTTAACTTCAATACATTTATTACAACGATCAATTAATAATTCTATACCCTTGCAAAAATAATGTAAAGTTTTTCCCTCAAAATGTTGTATTACAGCTGCTTGCAACTATCGTCTTTAAAACGACGTCCCCTAAGGTCTTTCTTTAAATGAGAAAATAAATAAGAACCATTGTTTCATCTCCTGTGACAATGGACTCCAAAGTCGGTTTCGGGACGAGAGCGCACATTCGACCCGACGCCGACGTTCACGTTGGAGAGCGCGGTATCCATCTTGCACTGATCTTATTCATAACCAAATGGTTATGGAGAATTCGGTGAATATTTGTTTCAGAAATGTTAGACATCGCCGCTAATTCCTTCACTTTCAAACGGTGATCTGCTAGTACCATTTCTTCAATAATTGAAACGTTTTGAGGCGTTATGAGTTCATTTGGTCGACCATCTCCAAAGGATTCTTGCCCCAAACGGAAACATTTTGCCCACTTTTTCAGCGTCGTCTAAATGTTGTTTAATGTGATTAGGCGTATGCCGCTCTTTTGTTAATAATTTAATGATCGCGGGGTACACAATTTTCGTTAGCTGAGACATTTTCATGCACTAGTCAAGTTATCTGGCTGGCTACTGAAAACTGCTATTCTTCGAGCCGCAATATGTATAGTGTAGGCCTCGCACATGCACAAGCATGTGCAACTATGACGCAACGGAGTTTGGAGATGTTCGAATCAGTATTAGCCTGTCAGGCCGAGAATTTATGGCGCATTGTTCCATCATATAAATCTGCATTTTTGATAACCAGTTTATGACTACTTGACATTTATGACATTTTGATCGCAACATACTTCAATAAATAAGAATACCACGAAAATCTCTGAATATTGGTATTCAAAATTATTTATAAGACTTTTAGTGAAGCGCGCGAAACTCAAACTTAAATAAGATAATCCGATTTTCCACTTGGTTGCATTCCCATTACTTCATATATACTCCAAAAGTGTTAATTTTGACAGGAAGACGATTTTGAAATGGATTTTAAGCAAACCATCAGAAATTATTTGGTTGTGTGTTAAATTCCTACTTTAAGTTATTTTTAAATATGAAGAAAGAAAGTATTTTTCATTCAAAGTATTGCAATCATTATTGTTGTTGTTGTTCATACATTTCTACTTTCTTAATACACACATATTTTAGATAATATTTTGCATAGCTAGCAATAAATTTTCCCAATACGTAAGTAACTCTTGAAAATTGCTATCAGCACTTGCCAATACTTGGCAATTTTTTGGCAATTAGATATCACATGCTTTTGCAGATAAAGAAGTGGTATAATATGAGATAATACAACACGCATACCTATGCAATACTGTTGGCACATAAGCAATTCTAACAAAATTGTTTATTTTAATGAATATAACTAAAAATGGTAAATGAAAAAATATTTGGTTCTATTATTGAGCCTACACGCAGAGAAACATTTACTTGTATCAAGGCTGTCCGCCTCAATTCAAGACAATTACTGTTTCAATTATCCACAATACAATAAATGTTTTAAATCAAAAGAAATATTTTGGCGTTTTTTTCTCCGCTTAATAGAAGTATGTTTATACTTGTAATAAAATAATTGTATTTCTTTGTTTAAGACATCTGTTAACTTGATTCAAGAAATTCTTGCAGAAAGTTTGAAGAAAGCGATTCTTAGTATAAATAAATGGCAGTTGTAACACAAAATAATATTTTTTTAAGGATAGTAAATAGTCTTCTTAATGCAAGAAAGCGTTTAGGTACTGTTCATAAATGAATAGTTTCATTTTCTTAAAATAATTTTTATTTCCTTAAAATTCTTGAAATGTATATTATTTAAATCCACATTATTAATTGCACTTACCTTGTTTAAAACAGTACGACATATCCGTACATAATGCAGTAAATTATTCACATTGCTTGTGATTTTAAAAGGGCTCAGGTAAAGGTTACCTACAGAATAATATTCAAACAAAAGTGAACACATGAAAAAAGTGTCTAGAAACGGTAACCAAGACAATGCTAATAATAGCTCATGGTATTGATGGAATCACTACCGACAAAAACACATTGCCGAAGAACCAAAGTTGAGTTAAGGTTGGGATACGTATAACCAAACCCTTAAACCTTCTTATCTAGCATATGATCGGCGGTGTTCTCGTCACCGCGTTGGCTAAATCTTACTCTCCCTTTCGGGAATCCGTGTGTGCGCATCACGTTCCGTTCGCGAGTCTCAGTCGGTCGGGCCCGTGCTCAGCACGTCCCCCGGTCTTCTGATCGTTACCGGTCGCGACCGGTTCCTGACCAGGCCCCGCGTAAATCCCAAGTTTTGTGTTACGCTCGTGCGGTCACTTTGAAACATTTCGATCCACAATAAAACGCTTTTACGATATAAAGCACTGTCCCCGTATTGTGACAAAAGTCTCTGATGAATTTCAGCACCTTTTACACCCTCTGACCACAAAAATCGGATCACTGCTCGTTGTTCCTCTTTGGTGCAAACTAATAGCGGAGCTGACATGCTTATGCTGTTATAGTTAGCAGACAAATGACGAGATCGTGATTAAATTCCGCACACATTACCACAGAGGCGCCAACTCAACGCATGCGTAAGCGGCCGCCAAAACGATAACCTTCAAAGCTTGTTATGGCGAAAGTGTAGATAATATTTGACTTACCCTCGTACAATGTATAACAAAACTCAAACGTAACCTCGTCTAAAATTATTACACGCATTTCTCACAAGCTATTGATTTTCCCTGCAAAAATTTTGCATTTATTTAAATAATGCATAAGATGGATTTTAAATAGTCGGAGATTTTCCTGCTTCATTGTTCTGTACCGTCATGTTTTGAAGCCATTGGCCAAACAAAATGTATAATTGAGATTCCTCCGTTTGTTTTCACTTGACCAGGTCACATCTCACGTTACATTTGCCCCAACGTACTTCCAATTTTACTGATACATAGTTAAATTAGTAATAACCAACATTAAAGCATTTTGAACCAATTTTTTCTGATCTTTCGAAAACCACAGTAATTTGTAAATTTATGGTTAATAACAGACCTCGTTTGCGAGGTATCAGTACACGCCAAAATGAAAGATACGTAGAATTTTGGCGAAAAAATAGGACTTGAAACTTATTAATTATTGCCCAATATTCACTATTTCTTACATGTACTACACACTGTATAAAAAAATTTCAGTGCTACGCCAGGTTAGTATACAATTTTGTGGGCAGTCGACGAGAATGGCGTAATTTTTTACACAAGGATGTCAATGAATCTGTTCTTGTGCTACTTTTGCCTACAACAAACAAAGATATAAAGACATTGTTGTTACCTACATGACTGATGAACTTGCAGTTACACTTAACTAATAGAATTAAAAATCAGGTTAATTCTTTTTGAAAAATGTTTACTGTTTGTCATTATTCATTTTGTATGTGTGTACGACCCAACGGGGTGTACGAGCTTAGTACTTACCGTAACCATAGAAGCTATTGTTGTGTAAATGATGAGGGCGATTTGATGGAAGGTAATATATAGAGTTTGTTAAAAAGATGGTACCGGCAGTGGCGCACCCCATAAAAGTAGGTACGTAATATACAATATTAGTGAAAAATAATATTGTTACCCTTTCCTACCGTCTTGATGTCCTCTGTGGCAATTGGGAACCGCTCTGGTAAGCTGCGTAGAATTGCAACATCAGCAACGCTTCCATTGTCGATTCATTCAGCCGTCGACGGTGTTGTGAATACGTTGTCGTATATTTCGAAAATGATCGTTCGACATCCAGTGAAATAAGATTTGCAAATATCGGATATTCCTTTTCCTCATTTGGGCACTCTTGATTTTCAGTTATAGACCGAACCTTTTGTAAATCGGGATTTTTCGTTAAAATTGCACAAAATTTTTGAACAACATCGACCCCTATAGTGTTCGTCAAGTTTTCTAGAGCGGCTTGTAAATTATTTATGCAATTTAATGCGTCTCGTGCAGAGAAGTGACTGTTTTCTAATTGCTCAATAGCTTGTGCAACTTCAGAATAGTTCATGGAAATTTCATCTATTTGTTGTTGAACGTCCGAATTGGAAAAAAGTTGCTGACTATCTCGAACTGCTGCAGAATCATTTGAATCAAGTTTCAAGATGACATTTTTCACTTGTGAAAAATATTTCTGATAGTAAGATACTGCCTGGAGCCATGTTCCCCATCAAGTTATTGCAGGCTGAGGTGGTGGTGGTAATTTCGGACACAATTGTTTGAATACACGGATGTGTTTGGGAGATTTGATGAACACTTTTTTTGGTAGATGCTACTAACTTATCCACCATCGGATACTTCTGTCGAATAGTTTCTGCTATGAGGTGACATGCGTGTATGAGGTATGTTATGTGAAGAAGAGCCGGAAAGCACATTTTCAACATCCTACCAACTCGAATTGTTGCGGCTCCGTCAATAACGAACGTTGTGACTTGGGTTCCTGTGATACAAAATTCTCTTAACGAATCTTTTATTATCTTGACAACGATTTCTGCATTAGTTTTCTGAATCCTTTTACTGGATAACAACAATGAAGCTGGTGGACCATCACGTTTTAAAGGATGCTTTTATGGTAACAACATAGCTGGTGGACCATCACGTTTTAAAGGATGCGCTAAACATGAATGACGGTGTTTCATCCCATTTTAGGCAGTATTTTCTTATTTTCTCAACTCGTCTTTTATACATTCCTGTACTGTACCTTGCACACGTAGAAATTGTATCGTAATGCATAGTATGTTGTCACTAATTTAATTGTGATTTGCACACAACTTAATTATACAAATAAAATCATCCAAACAGTATCCTTTCAATCTCTCAAATATGCATTTGTCTCGAATACACCACTATCTTTGTCTGAAAAACTCTTTCCATCGAGCCATTTTTTAAAAAATGGAAGAAGAAGAAATTACTGGGAGCCAGGTCTGATGAATATGGTGGATGAGGCAACAAATCGTAACGCAGTTCGACTAATTTTGTTGTAGCAACAGCATGAGATGGCGAATTATTGTGTTGGAAGAACACTCTTTTATTTGACAAATGTCGTTTTTTCTTAAGTTAAGGATCAAAACATGTCAGCAAATCAGCATAATATTGGCTTTTCCTTTTTTTAAATAATCAATAAAGATAACACCTTTGGAATTCCAAAAAACTGTGGCCATGACTTTGTTGGCCGAAAAAACGGTTTTTGCCTTCTTAGAACACGTTCCTCAGGGGAAGTCCATTGTTTCAACCGTATTTTTGTTTCTGAAGTATAATGGAGTATCCAAGTTGCTTTGGATGACGTTTAAAGATTCTTTAGAAGTTTTGAATTTTGAGTATTTAAACGTTCATGCAAAATATTGCATACCCGTTCGGTTGAAACATTTACTTCATTAGCTATCTCATGTAGTTTCAATCGATGATCCCTAATTACAAGGGCATGGATTTTATTAACCATTTCTGAAGTAGTTAAAGTAAATGACGGTCCCAGACGTTCTTCAACAGCCATGCTCATATGGCCAATTTTTAAAAGCAGAAAACCACTTACAAATCATTTCATGGGACGGAGCACATTCACGGTAATATTTACGTAACCTTTCCTCGGTTTCTTTAATTGTTTTTTCACGTAAAATGTTTAATAAACACTCGAATTCTTTTTTTTTGTCCATATTTACACAACGAAAACAGTTTTCTTTAAATGAGTATAAAACATAACCTATCTGTGAGATTTAAGTCAAATTTTGACAGTAGACATTAGAAACATGGCGAAAACTAGCAAGATAATCACTGTAGCGAAGGTGTTGTCAACCTAAGGAAAGTCACTCTTCCGTCAAACCGTTCTCGTATGTTCCATTATCAGCCGTAAAGGGCAAAGCGCAGTTAATTACTTCCCAAAATTCGAATGGTGACTTAAGATTGTACCAGACCCTCCGCAAAATCTGCCAGCGATATTACCAAGACTCGAGATAATTAATACAAAAAGGAAGTATGTTTTTTAATAGCTACTTAATTTTGAATGTTCGTATAATACAGTTTCCAAATGCCTTACCGCTGTGATTTGTGGTCTATGGTGGAGGAAACACAAAGGTCACTATGTAAAATATTGTGTGAAAAAGAGGTAATAAAATCAGTCAACTATAAATAGTGTAGTGCTAAATATTACACATCTGTGTAAAAAAGATACGGTATTTATTAACAATAAACAACTATGATCCTTGTAAAACCATAAACATTTTTATTTTACAATATAGCAATCACATATTCACATATTATGTCTTCGTAATTCCTTCATAATTGAATAAATTTCATATACGACGCATTTTTAACTGCGCTACATCCTTCGATAGTTTACATAAGGCATAACCTACTTGATACACCCGATCAATTCTTGTTCGTTTAGCTCATATTCGAGATATCACACTCCACAATCTTATGTGTTGTAAATTCGATCCGAAGTACAAAGATTTTATCAAATTAAGACATTTTGGATCACCAGATCAAGACGTGATTTACCGTTTAGCGGGTAGTGATAATGTCTGTCTGTAAGTATATCCACATCAAGTTACCAGTCGGTGAATTTTTGCCGATGTTTGCTTGTTTAATTTTTGTTTTTTGCCTTAATATATAATTTTCATAATCAGAGGTTAGCAATTAATGGAAAAAAAGAATATTCTGCCGCCGTTTATTCTGGTTTAAACTAGATAACGAAGTAATGAAATCCAAGATTTAAGACAAAGTTCAAAACATATTTATGCGATATCATTATTTAAATTTGTAATGGTTTTTTTATATATTTAATTGGACATGTTAGAAGATGTTTACATTTCACTGTGTATAGCTTTTATAATGTCTACATAAATTAGGGAAACTAGGAAAACTATAAACAGAAAATTAATGCAACTAGGTTATGTATATTTGGTTAGAAAGTGAGTTTTACTACATATTTGATATAGCATTTAAATAACGTGTGTACATATTTTGATAAAAAATATTGATAAGTATTTCTTACTAAACGTTTTTACAATTTAGTGAGATTCTAAAAACACAAAGAAGTCATTCACATTAATGTTAAACTTACATAAACACATTATTAAAATTTACTTCCACATTCTCAGTAATTAATTTATGAAATTTCGCGCTTTTAATAATATTCGCAACTAAGATTTATACGCTTCTGCATGCGTTGCACTCTGAAGATGGTAACCCCAAAAGATGGTTTTTGAAGATTTCCTTAGCTTCTTGAGGTGATAAAAATCGCTATCCACGCATTTATGTTTGGCATTCGGGAACAAAAAGAAGTCGTTGGCCAATAAATCAGGTGCATATGGACAATGAGACATTAATTCGATGTTACTCTCTTTCAAATAATCAATTGTTTGACGTACTGTGTGAAAGCTGGCATTGTCATGATGATGGATGATGCGACGTTGCCAACTGTTTTTCCTGATTTCATCGATAACTTCTGGTAAATAAACTATTGTATACCAGTCAGCGTTAACTGTTCTTTCATCTTCCAAAGCATGCGACGTGCCCAGTGCAACGAAAGAAACAAGGAATCATTGTCTTGGAAGTACTTCGTGAGCGAACAACTTTTGTTGGATTCTGTTCATCTGGGAATACCCAAACAGGTGACTGTTGCTTAGTTTCCGCCTCGTACGAATATATCCAAGTTTCGTCACTGGTTACGATGTTGTATACGGATTTTGAGGTTCCTCTGTCGAATTTCTTGATCATTTCCTTACACCAATTGGCACGAGCCTTTCTTTGTGCTTGGGTCAAATTATGCGAAATCCATAACACCTAAATGTTCATGTAAAATCGAATATGCTGCAATCTTAGATATGCGTAAGAATGCTTCTATCTCACGGTAAGTAACTTGTCGATCTTCTTCAATCATTTTGCACGCAGATTCTATGTTTTTTGGAACAACAACCAATTTTGGTTGATCTACACGAGATGCGTCACTGACGTTAGGGAACTTGACAAACACTTTAAATGGGAAAAAGTTACTACAAATCATTGTATGAAAACATCAGCAAAGAAACTAGTTTTTTTGTCCCAAACGGCCACTATAAAGAATTGAAAATGCTGCAAAGTTCAAATTATCCCAAGCGGCCCTAAACCCGCTGCTATTGGTCGTGAGTAAAGTAGTATAGTCTGTGTATGTGACAAACACGTGGTGATCCATTTACAGCTTTGTTTACTCATGTTTTCGTAGGTATTTCTTTAGTTCTAGGATTAATAACTCGTCGTACTTTTTCAAAGTGGTACCAGGCAGTACTTAAAGCATTTTTGACTATTTTCTTCCATAATAAAAGCTTAAAATACACAATATGTCACAAAACAACTGTCAACAACAACCGCACAAACACAACACGGCGATCCAAATGCAAACAATGAGAATATCGTGGAATATCGGCACAGTCGGGCACGTCGGAAAGTTAGCGACAAAACCATACGCTATGACGTCATTCGGCTTGGCGCGCACAGGAGGTCGTTTGAAATTGGTTGATACTAGTATGTTTCCTATTTGACCGAAAAATTTGAAATTTGAAAAAATTTCATGCATTTACTTTGATGCTAAATACTTTCTTGATTAATAATAAATGGCTTAGACACCCATCCTGGGGATTTCGCTGCTTCAGATGAAGGTTTCTAGATCCCTTATTAAGGGGAGGATCAGTCCGTGTTCCTTCCTATTCCACTCTTTCGCATATCCTTCACCACTCCGTTCTATCTTTAGCTTTTTCTTTTGCCTTATCGATCCCTATCCCCTTTAAGTCTTCACTCATCCAGTTAGATCTAGGTGTTCCCCTCCTTCTTTTTCCAGATGGCTCCCAATTTGTTATTATATTTAATATCTTGTCCTTTCCCGCTCCCCACATATGCCCCAACCACTTTGCTCTTTGCTGTTTTATCTTCTTAACTATATCTTCTCCACATTCTTTCGCTACTTCCTCATTTGTTCTTATCCTATATTCTAAATTTTTCATTCTAACTGGTCCAAGTATTGATCTCAGTATTGTTCTCTTCGCGACTCTTAAATTTTCTTCGTCCCTTTTTGTCATTGTCAGTGTTTCCGCTGCGTACATTATCACTGGTCTTATGGTTGTTCTATAAATTTTTATCTTTGTATTCTTTGAAAGATTTTTGCTTCTTAGTAGGTGTTTATTTATATGTAGAGCTTTGTTGGCTGCCATTGTTTTCTCCTTTATTTCCATTTCTCTATTACCATCATTTGCAATGGTGACTCCCAAATATTTGAACTACTTCCTCAAAGGTATACATCCCCATTCTAATTTTTCTGATACTTTCTTGATTAGGTAATGTTAAATTGCACCAACTTTGCTAAAAGTATCGATTCTATACAGAAGAAACCACATTAATGCTCAATAATATAAACACGTATAAACCATTACCTACCCTGACATCCACCCCAAAAACATCAAATCATTAAAATTAAGCAATTAAATTGTGTACATATCTAATACGATATGTAATTCTGGCTCTCCAAAACGATATTGCCTTCCAGTATAATCGACCTCTTCATCTGATCGTTGTTTCAATTAATTCTATTATTTTTGCAAGATATTCAAATATCCAAATTCCTTATTACATAGATAGATTAAAACTGCCCAAAGAGTTTATTCTGATACCGCTGGATGTGGTTTCCTTATTCCAACCACATACAGTAATTTCGAAACCAAATTTACTATGTCTTCAATAACTACTGTTTTTCATTTATAACGTACCTTCCGACATAATCCATTTTACTCTGTAAATTAAAATTTATTGTTAAAACCCAAAGAAAAACAATTTTGTTTCTATTTTGAACACTGAAGTAATTACAATCAATACCAACCCAATAATTTTAGATGTGTACAGAAGGCCTACTGCGTCGAGTGGATAAGTTACTACTTTAACAATTCCATCGGTCAACAACTTAACACCATCATGATTATGCAAAGTGAAATAATACACATTAGCCTTATTCGGTTGATTTTTTTCCATTTTATTCTCTTTTTTCAACACAAACGTAAAATATATTCTTCTTTTCGCCCTCTCTCCCTGTATACCCTATCGAGTAGCAACAAAAAAACCTATTATGTATTCACTTTTCCTGAGAGTTCATTAACTGACGGCCAGAGACAAAATCGATATGTACTACCCAAATTAAATATGTAATCCTAAATTATTCAGGTGCAGACATTAACCTCGATTCCGTTACAGGCACATTAATATAAAAAAAAATAACCAACAGATAGTTTACGTTGATATCAAAATTCCATTTTAATTTTTTAAACAATACGCTATTACCCGTTTTTACACATAATAACTCCCCTATAGTTAGATAATGAGATAGTAGGTAATATGAAAGAGCTAATGAAAATTATCGGAAAATTAATATTCCATTTGACGTAAGCGACACTCTTTGCTTCAAATGACATTTACGTACGTTCGGGTACGGTTGTCAGGATGATGATTTCGAACGTGGTAGTAACACCTTCTGCCGTTCTAGTCTAAATTCTTCATGTACCCTTCACGAATATCACATAACCTTTGCAGAGTTCGGTGCTGTTTCGATATCATGGTCTAGGGAGTCCGAGATCGTTCTAAATCCGCAAAACGTTTCGTTAGAACTCGTTTAAATCCAATATCAACCTGCGCATTACCGCGAAAATCTTACTAAAAGTGTTAATAATCTCTTCGCGCTTTAAGTGGCGTCTTTACCTGTGTGCCGATTTTGAAACGAGTAGATTTGACACTTGCATATTTTCTGGACGTTACCATGGAAAAGAAAACTAAGGAAAGTGCTGCAGTTACCACAACTTCGAAAGGGAAACCTATGTTCAGCTGGAGTAATAACCACTATGAGTAAGTAGAAGATTTAATACTAATTTCCTTTTTTACTACTTGGCCATGGTCAATTTATAATCTTCACTGTTAAAAAAATGAAAGTCATTAATGAGCTTGTAACGCAATGCTCTAATAACTTTGAAATTTTGATTTATCTTCAAATAGATCGCCAGATTTGTAGACAGATTAGACACAGAAAATTATCACAAGTAAATTCTGCTTCAATATTATCCGATGTTAATCAAAGAAACAAACAGGAAAGAGATATTTTCAATTTTCCACTTCTAGTGTTTAAGAATGTAAAAGTTTATCAAACCACGACAGAAAATTATAGTAGTTACTGGAAATGTTATTATTTATATAGCGACGATTTGAGGATGTGAAGGTATTGTCAGTTGTTGTTCAATATTCTTCGTTATAGGGAATGCTATTTGCTGATGTAAGTATATAAATCATGGCTTAAAAAGTCTGAGGAAACTGAGCTACCTTCCAGTTGGCAAACAACACTAAGTATCGGCACGCTCCGCACCACACAAATGATTAATTATTTCGGAATAGCAGTTTCGAAGACTCGTAGGTCTCCATCTTCAGCCGCGTGACCGAATGATTTGAGAAATGTTTTTTCTAATTCTAGCATGCAATTGTAGATATAAACAACCCACACTCTCGAGTACCTACTTTTACCGTTTAACACTAAAACATGCGAAATATACGGAAAAAATGAAAAAAGGTCCCTTGTTATTGCAGCACCAAGCGTTAACATGTGACCGATCACCCTAATAAAAATAGAGCAAGACATACTGTTGTCTCTTCGTGTTTCTTCCGCCTACACCCTAAAAACTAAAACATGCGAAATATACGGAGAAATACGGACAAGGGTGGATTTGTGTGGGCGTTCAATGTAGCATGTTACTTAAACCATATGGCCGTTTTACTATAATAAATTAAAAAGGCAAGAGTAATAACACGGTGCACTATCTCTGTTCAATAGATTTGTGCTCCTTTTTATGTGAATAGTTTCGTACACGTCTAATTCCCGCGGTGAAGTTACATTCTTAATCAATTTCAGGTTTTCTATAATATTAAATGCTCGGTTTCGTTTATGTGTTGTGCTATACTTGACGCTTCTGTCTTCCTGTGCCTGTAGCACCTGATGTATTCTTTGAATCTAATACCTATCGCTCGTTTCGTTTGACCAATATAGGCTCACGCAGTCATTACATGCAATTTGGAAAAGGAATACAAATCTGTTGAATAGAGATAATACTTCGTTTTATTACTCTTACCCTGCTAAACAAGAGGTCCCCCTGTCCGTCTTTCTTCTTATATTTCGCATGTTTTAGTTTTTAGGGTGCGAAAGGAATACGAAGCGAAGGAACGTACTATTGTCTTGCTTTATTTTTATGAGGGTGGCCGGCCACATATCAGCGCTCGGTGCTGCAATAACAAGCGACCCCTTATCGTTTTTTCCGTATATTTCGCATATTTTAGTGGTAAGCGGTAAAAGTAGGTACATTTTATGCATTATAGGATGGCGAACGCTTCAGATGCGCGATGGAAATACAAGACTTTATTTTATAGTCGTTTTTTATTATGCTAACATAATTTAAAAAATAAGTCGAGCTACGCCACTACATGTTGCATTGAAACTTGAATTTTCCCGAACGATGTTCGACAGTACCTTCGGACAGCGCCGGAACTCGCCATCCTACAACGCAAGACCTGTACTTGTATATATTTTTTTCTCGAGAATAGGGATAAACAAGCGTGCTAGACTTAGTAAAAAATTCTACCATGATTTGGTAACGCGGCTGAATATGAAGACTCACGAGTCTTCGAAACGGCTGTTCCTAAATAATTAATCACCTATGTGGTGTGGAGTGTGCCGGTACTTAGTGTTGTTTGCCATAATACCCCACAGTCCTTGCTATCATTATTATTACATTCAGTTCTTATTCTTAACAATCTCACGTTTTGTATTACGAATTCCACCCATTTCTTTCTATGACAATCTTTTTCCCTCCAACTCCTCTTCCTAGTATTCTTTCAACAGTTTTTCAATTATCCAAACACCGTACATGCCCAAGACACGTAGTATTTGTTTTCTAATTGGTAGAATTACTTTTGGCTTCTTGTATAATTCCTTTTGCCTCCAGTCTCCATTTCCTGTTATCCACTCATTAATTTTCCATAAGATATTCCGTTCGTATATTTCCAACTTTTTGTTTTGACAACACACTTTTCGCTTTTCAACAGGATATTCGGGCTTCCCTACCCTTTTTCGTTTCCTTTCTCACCATAGATGGTATTTACCTTTGTTACCATTTACACTTAATCCGAACTCTTTGGATTTTAGATGGCTCTTGGAACCGCATGAAAATATCCACCAACTCCTTCTTAGATCTCGTTATTTTCATAACACATAAAATGTTGAGTCAGCGTATTAACAGTACAAATTTATTATTTATTCTCATATCACTTACAAGTGTTCTATATAACTTCTCTCTATTATTGCAATCTAAAGACATGAGAAAGCAAAACAATCATTAAAACTCTAAAAAAAACATTGACAAAGGGAATCATCATAATCATCTTAAAAGTATAAATTATTTCGACACCTATGGGTTACACGCTAACTTTGCTTTAAAAAAACTCTTTTGAATTGTGCCTCATTCAAGAATTTCTACTTTAGGGTGTGTAAAACAGCAAGTTCAACGACCACAAACTATAATGGAATTGAAATTAAAATATTAGCAACTACAATGGAAAATTTTAAAATTATCAGAATAAGAGTATGCAGAGATTGGAATGTTGCTCGTCTGTCAAGAGTTGTTTTTAAAAACTTATTAATAAATAAACACTTGTCGAAATCCTTCAACTTTAAAATTTTCCTCTTCATGGTGGAATCCTTTACTTACAAAATCAAACGGCAAATTTACATTCTTAATGAATTTGTGGGGATTCCTTGAGTGTTTTTAAAAATGTAAATGGAATATATTAAAGCTGAAACTTGAAGAGAATTCAAACTGAAGAAGAATTCTATTTTAGAATAGGCGCAATTTTGAAATAATTATTGTTCATATATGAAGCAGTTCAGTTTTACTGCTGATGATGATAGCTTGGCTATTGAAACGTGCGTCCGGTACGAATTAAGTATTATGGTAAGGGTTTTAGTGAACTGTTTCAGTGTTCCAGTGCCACAGATTTAGAGTACCCGATTATTGTTCATATATCTTAAAAATGTTTTTATTATTCTGGCTTTCTTTATAATTTTATCTATACTGCACATGCATATTCTTTGAATTATTGTAGTGATGTATGTATCTTTTCTTAGTCAGGAAAAGTGAAAATAGAGAGCAAGTCCGTGCAGAATATTTAAATCTAATACATTTGAAAGTGCCATTCGGTAGCTGCAAACTGTGTAAATAGGTTGAAACAACATGATTAGCATCTCATCTACGGTTTAACATGCAGATTTATTTTAATATCATTAGTTTAGTTAGGAGTAAATATACAAAAGTACAATTGAGAGGTTTCCCGGAAAAACAACACATGTCAAAATTCCTTAAAAATTTTCTTCTTTTCCATCAAATGACCATTTATCTTATGTAATGTCACATAAAGTAGAGTATTTAATAGATATTTATTCGTAAAAAAATCGCAACCATAGGTTTAACTGGATCAAAGGAAACCAGATTTTTTCGTATTCTGGAAAATCTTATTTCTTGACAAGTGGTTTTTCCGGGAAACCCCACAATTTTTCTCTAGGTGATACTGTATTTGATATTTGTTATATATAGAGTGTCCACTACACAAGTCTCGTTTATTTTGTAAGTCTACCTGTATATCTTCATATTTAATTTACCAAAAAAGTTTCTCTATAAGATTCTGGAAAAAAATATACGATGTTTCATTTAAAAAAAATTCATTTGCCACATTTTGTAAAAATATCAAATTATCAATTATCTCAAAAGGTAAGCTAGATAGGTGTAGGGAATTTTGGAAAAAGATGATGTGAATTAGAGACATCCAAATACGTAATAATATATAGAATGTTCCATTTAAGAAACTAAGCTTGTACGGAGTGGGGCGGAAACTAAACATCCTGTATACTTGAATATTATTTTATGTTGTATAGCACTTACTTCCGAATATTTTTATTTCAGAACTTTTTCTCTAAATTGCTCAGGAAATGAATTATCTTCCACTAACGCACTAGGTGGACACGTATAAAATTAAAATCCTTCATGTCATTATAAATTCCCACATTTAAGCATATTTTAGTGCATTACAAGATTTTAGCAGACCTTCAGGAGCTTTCACGCCATTCAAGCAATTCATATAAGAATTTGGCCATCACCGCCCTAGCATTTAACTTGAACTACTTACAATTAAAAAAAAAAAATTGTGTAAAGTTTTTATATATTCTACTCATCAAAAATGTTATTAATTTACATTGAAAATAAATAGGGATCCTTGACATAGTATCTTTAGCGGCGTATTTTCGGAAAAAAACATGATAACTTGCCTCCATTAAGTGAGAAATCCTGTCTATCAAACAACAGAGAGTATCGGCACACTCCTCACCACACAAAATGTTATTAATTAATTCGGAACAGCTGTTTCAAAGGCTCACTGGGCCCCCATTTTCAACCGGGTTACCGAATAAATCTCAAATGGGGGCCCAGTGAGCCTTTGAAACAGCTGTTCCGAATTAATTAATAACATTTTGTGTGGTGAGGAGTGTGCCGATACTCTCTGTTGTTTGTCATACTACCCCACAGTCCTTGCTATCATTATTCCTGTCTATCAAGTTTGTTTAATTCAATATTAATTGAATATTAAATTGCTCCTAAAATTACAGCTTTATTAACTAAAATTTATTTCTGTTTTCTCATTTTGTGTTTAACATGCGTGTAAAACATTTCTGTCACACGAGAACGTGAGAAGTTTTTGATTTTCTTTTGCGAAATAACAATTTTAAATGATAGGTACTAAATTGTTGATTTTTAATTTATAAATCTTAAATGTCATATTTACTTGTTATTTCATATTGTAAGAAAATTTCTCAATTTTTCGTAATTTTGGCTCGTAACTCATATCTTTATCATTGCGGTAGTTGCTAGCCAAATCGTGTAACATTTCAGAGCACTAACCCGACATTCTAATAAATTATACCTACAACAGGTTAAGTAACGCCGACCGTTCTTTATGCACAGTTTTTCCAACCATTATCACCATGTCCTTACCAAGTACGTAACATTTTTCCACTCAAGCAAGCCAAGCCGAGCCAAGCAAGCGGCGTGCCAATCTCATAACACCAAGTAGGTTAAGTTATGTAAGCGACTGGCTCTCGCAGATTGATGCGTCAAAACTACGTCGATTGCTGCTTCGTAAAACGACAGACGAAGACGGAGAAACCCGGTAAAACTTTCTCCGCAGCCTCGGGCAAGTCCTGAGAAAGAAAGTTATCTCCGTCCGGTCTTTCGGATCGATCGCAAGGAGCGCCTTGCTTAGCCTCCCGAAAATCAGAAGCAAGTGTTTAAATGTTGAAATCGATTTGGAATGTCTGGTTTTTCCATGATTGTGTAAAATTATACAGGTGTTCTAGATATTACACTCACCGTTGGGATATCGTAAACGGTAGAAGATAAAGTTCTCCTATTTAAGAATGCTCTGTACAATACTAACACATTTTAAGAATAGCACCTTTATTTGGACTTGCAGAGAAAAACTAAAAATACATTCTCGAGGTCACTTTCGATATTCTATCTAATGGTGTACTCGAAACTTTTATATGACGTTTCGGTTCTTTGTGGCCATCATCAATCAATCAATACCGTTTGTAAAATATCCCGTTGGCTTTCATTCTAATTCCTCTTAAACATAAACAGTATGCGGTATGAACGATCCATTCCCGCCCAAGTTTCTATCAAGATCTAGAAAAATGGTACGACGTGGCTGTTGTTCTAGATACAATTGCACTCGCTTTTGTTGTACTTCGGTTCGATGAAATAAAAATTACTTAATATATCTGATTTCTCTTCATTGGCGTACGACATTTTTCTGTTACTAATGAACGATACGAGGGACACACTGTATATTTCTGAATACAGGATAAGAACAGAAAATATAAAAACAAACAATATTTATTCTTTTTTTAACCATTCTGTAAAACAGGTAGTCCAGGTTTCCTTGGACACTGCACTAACATGCTCTTCAAATGCATTAACAGCTTCCTGTGAGGTTACAAAATAGATTCCACGTAATTTCTTCTTAATAGTTGGAAAGAGGAAGAAATCACATGGAGTCAAATCAGGGCTATAAGGTGGATGAGACATTAATTTTATCCCAGCAGACCGAAGAAACTCTGTTGTCAACTTGGCAAAGCGTGTAGGAGCGTTGTCATGGTGTAACAAATTGTTTTTCCTGAACTTTTAACAGCAATGTTGGCAAGCAAATGGTGGTATACCATTCTGCATTAACTGTTTTCCTATTCTCTAGAAGAACAGAGCAAATGTAACCAGTACGGCTGAAGAAAGACCCAATCATTTGTTTAGCACAACTTAGTGATTGTTTTATTTTTGTAGGTCGCATTTCATTTTGAAACATCCATTGGGTAGATTGCTGCTTTGTTAATGGATCATAACAGTAGATCCATGTTTCATCACCTGTAACGATATTATAAACGGCCCTAGACGTACCTTCATGATAATGTTCAAGGTTTTCTAGGCACCAGTCGACCCTTGCTTTTTTTTGATCAGCCGTTAAACAATGTGGTATCCAACGACAACACACCTTTTTCACATTTAAATGTGTGTGAAGAATTGTCTGAATTGCAGTCATTCCAATGCCAAGAGTTACCCGAATTTCACTGTAGGTCACCCGACGATCTTCTTCAATCATCCAACGAACGGCATCACTGTGACTTGAAGTTGTTGCTGAAACAGGACGACCTTCACGATTTTCTTTTTCAAGAGATGATCTTCCCCGTTGGAATCCTTTGAACCAGTTAAACACGGCCGTCCAACTTGGGGCTTCTCCAGGAAACGCATTTTGCAAACGAGCAAATGATTCATTAAAGGTTAAACCTGAACGAAAATCATACAATATCATTGCACGAAAATGTTCTCGGGTCACTTCCATTTCACACTGACCGTTTAACTTTTCAAAAAATTCTGTATGCTTTTTGAAAAAAGATATCGAATTCAAATAAACTGCGACTTATTCACAAACACTTGCTACATTAAACTAACCTCAAATTTTTTGACAATTACTATCAGTGTTGCCATATTCACAAATATACAGTGCGCTCCTCGTACTCGAAATGTTTGGCAGTTTGAAATTTCACGTCTACGTTATTTAATCTCCAAATGCATTCTTCGTCAATTAAAGCATAATAACAAAAGCTTCTGCCGACATGTTATACATAGTTGAAATCAGAAGAAAAAACTTTCTAACTCAAAATCCAATATGGCGCTGATCAGAAATAAGAAAGTTGATAATGGCCAGAAAGAACCGAAACGTCATATAAAAATTTCGAGTAGGCCATTAGATAGAAGATCGAAAGTGGCCCTGACAATGTGTTTTTAGATTTTTTTTCTACAATGCCAAATATAGCTGTTAGAGGTGAAAGAATAAAATGAAATTGTTTCGTTTTTTAAAAGGATCTCGAATGTCATTTGTCACAGATACATTTTCTCTTCGGGTTCCTAACAAACACAAAATTTTGCATCTTTGCCAAATTTCAACCTACCCTCTATCTCTAATAACAAGCAAGATTCGCATGATGAGGGTCAAAAACGAATCAGCTTGTATTTGAATGCAAATCCAAGGTGGCTTTGACTGTATCAGAGAGGGCATAATTTGTTGATTCCAATAATGTATAACACGGGTTTATTTGCAGAAATAACAAAGTTAAAAAAATGATTTATATATTTCTTTGATTTACACCTACAGATTCCTGGAAACAAAATAGAAAAATGTTTAAACAGTAATTAAAACAATGTCTATACATAACTGGTGTAATGTTTTAAACGAGGGAAATTATTTAAAAAAAGTTAATTTTTCGAAATTAATTAATTGTGCGGTCTGAATAGCTTGGGAGTGTTCTTAAACACTCTTCCAGCAATTTAACTTAAAGTAGATATCGATTAGTGACATTTTACGAATATTAAAACTTGAAAAACGTGTAAAGTATAAATTCTAAATTTATATATTACGGACTGTAACTCTATTTTAAACCACAAAACTTGACTTTTACTTTGTAATTATGGTCGAATTTAAACACTGGACACTTAGAAAATGGGAACACAGCCAAACACATGTTACCTGGATGAATATTTTGACTAAGAGGAAGAAATTTATTAGCGTCCCTTGACTCCATTATTCAGGACTAATTTGATATTTCACAATATAATTTGATAATAAATTTCAAACGAATATTCTTATTTTTAAAAATAGCATAATGCATGCCATGCACGGACACAACTGGAATACTAAATCTATGCTATTCTATGACATTTAACACCACCAACAACTTCACAACATTAAAATTTACTAACAAACAAGACGATTATTTGACCAACGATATTTAATTTTTGAATAAACAACTGAATTTATGCTATCAATATTCCATCAAAATTGAAGATTTAGCATGTGAAGAAAATGGGCAGAAGACAAGTTAATTATCCCTTCCACCATGATCGTCGTTGACTGGACTAGACTCCTAACCCCTCCGCTCCAGCGATAGGAGGCCATAGAAGGAATTAGAGCTACTGAAAAAGAGCTAATAGCCGCCAGAGGGATTTTGACGTTAAACGAGTGGACATACTGAACTCACTATATTCGCGCCGCTAATGACAGCTACGTTCGTTCTTCTAAATTATAACATTACACTAGCTATTATTACTGAAGTACTTCACCAACAGTAGCGGTGGTTGATGACGTAAACGGGAGGGCGCAGACAACGATTCGATTTCCTCGTGTATTTCCGTTGCATAATACAATGTACACAATATACAAGGAGAATACACGAGAGAATCGAATCGTTGTCCGCGTCCTCCCGATTATCGTTAATAACTTTTACGCCTATTTATCCGACGAAATTCCTGTCCACATTATTGAATTATGTTTCGTCCACTTGGTTTTTTTATATTACCCCATAGGAAGAAATCTGGGAAATGGGCAGGTCATAAAATGTGACCTCAGTTACCAATTCATCAATTACAAAATCTGTTATTGAGGCAATTCGTAATAACTAATAACGTGGTTATTACGTACTGGTGGCTTATGCTGTTGGAACCATATCTTTGCGGTTAGGTTAAGCGGAACGTAGTCTAGAATATATTCTGTCATCTTGAAGTAAATTCAAATAACGCTCACTCATTAATTTGTTCTTAAATATAATAGGTCCAAATAGGTCTACCGCTGGTACCGTACCACTCATTGAAGCAAAAACGTTCTTGATGTCGAGGCTTCATGGAGAGCATAGGGTTTTCTGTTACCCAATAGTGACCATTATTTCTGCTAAATAACACATTATTAGTAAGTAAAATGGGATTTAATCGACCACAATACAGTAAACCGAAATATAGTATTGTCGTTCTTCTGATTAATGTATACCAATGACGATGTAACTTTATTAATATTCTATGGGATTTTAGTTGGATTTTTACACACCAGACTTAATATAACACCTACGGTATCTTCGGTTTCCTACCGTTTTAACTTAACGTGCGGTTGCTGTCTCCAAATAATAATCAGATGCATTTCTTGAATTTTTGTGAGCCAACGTGTAACATTGGTTCACTATAAATTTTTTTTAATAATGATAATACCATTTGTTTGTCCAACGGTATACCCAATTACAGGACAACTAAATTTAAATACATACACTATAAATGTAATGAAAGAAAACGAGAGAGAAAAAAAAACTTAAACTAAATTATGAATTGAATCAAAAAAAATGTCATTGTAAAATATTTCCGCATTACGGCACATGGCTACTATTGGGCAACTCTAGAGTAGGTTGGTACGAGGAAAAGGCAATGAAAAGGTAGAAGGAGAACGGGAGGAAATGCTAGGCGCAAGGAAATTAATAGAGGAAAGTAAATTAGGGAAATCAACATAGCCATGCACGACCTTCCAGATAAACTTAGCACCTGCAACATCACGGCGGTGCTTAAGTGACTCCAATTCATGTCTTTCCAGGAGCGAGTCGTAATCTGTGCCCCGTTCCGGATAAACACAAACACTTTTAAAACACACATACTTCAAGAAGCGCCGTTGTACCTTTTCGATGGCTAGCTGAAGATATACATAATGCGGTGACCAAACAGCTGACAACAAAGCTAAAGTATAAAGTTTTCAACAAAGACATGGAATAGAATAATTTACAAGTACGTAGAACGAAACCTAACGTTTTAGAAGCAGAGATACATAATTGCATGATATGAGGAGAAAAACTCAGCCGAGAATCAAACAGTACACCCAAGTCTCTTACAGTATTAGTCCTTTTAAGAGCGGAATTATGTATCGAGTATGTCGAATCAATGTAGTTAACTTTTCTGGTGTAAGAGACGAACAAACACTTATTAACATTTAACATTAGTTTAAAGGTTGAACACCACTTGGTAATTACATCCAGATTATATTGTAGATGTAGGACATCATTCCAAGATCTAATTGGTAGATAGATTTTCATATCATCGGCATAAGCCAACACAGGACAGGATAGAGATATTAATAGGTCGTTAACAAAAAGCACAAACAGAAGTGATCCCAGATGCGACCCTTGAGGTACACCAGATGATGGACGAAACTCAAAAGATTTTTATCCATTATAAAAGACATAATGTGATCTATTCGTTAAGTAGGACTGCAAACATTTTATCAGTGAAGAGCTTAATCCAAATGCTGACAACTTAATAGAATCCCATGGTCAATGATGTCAAAAGCACTGCTGAAATCAGTGTATATTACGTCAACTTGACTTTGAGTATCGGGTTGTTCACTAATAAACTGACACATGGAAACGAGATTTGTAACAGTAGACCTTCCTCAAACAAACCCATGTTGAGTAGATGATACGTAAGGCATAGTGTTATGAAGCAGACAAGAATAAATAACGCTTTCAAAGATTTTAACAAAATTTGATATAATTGATATCGGTCTGTAATTGTAATTGTAATATTTATTTAACGTAATAAACAATAAACCAATCAACAAATAAATAATAAAACAAATCAAAACTGAAAATACGGGGATTTTTAAATAAAATGACCTTGTAGAAAGGAATAAAGCATCAACCATAAACTGTAAATATTCTGAATTTCTGCATTATTAATACCTCCTTCAAATCTCTTAAAAGGCATCTTATTTTTTTATTCTTAATAACTAATTTTGATCCTCGTACATATGTATAACTTAACGGTGCTTCTTGACGTCGAACAAAGTAACGACACGCCATCTGGCGATGATGATGGTTAATTTTTTCTTTACGCTGACTTAACGGACATTTTTTTGAGCAATCGATTCCCATTGTTTGCTAATTACTTATGCATGTATGTTGTACCTGTAGACATGCGTAAGAATGTTTCATTCCTTGTCAGTTGGATAGGAATCTAGTGATTTTATCGATTTATGGCGAAATATTTGCGTAATGATAAATTATATTGTATCACAATTGGAATGTGAATTTTCCAAACTTATTTACCACCTACCTTTTCACAGAAGACAAACAGGGGCTTTGTTAGTGATCAAATTTCTTATCAGTCATAGCGGAATACCCAGAAATTTTAATCTATAAATCATCACATAAACCATATTCATAGATAACATAGCAGTAAGTGGTATACGGTTTATGGAGAAGGATGTTCTTGGCATACAAATGTGTAGAGTTTTATAATTGTTCATCCTTTCAAAATGTGGAGACTATGCTAAATGTTGCGACTAGCAATATCTTTACTTAACCCGATTTTACACTTATCAACTTATTGATCCATTTATAGATCTTAAAATTGGTCAAATTCTTAATTAGCTCTTAATTAGAACTTGTTTTTATTTTACATCTATCAATAACACGAAGATCTTAAATTTAATCAAGTCCTTTGTCATTATTAAGTTTTCTCTCGCAGTTACAACAATTCTAAAATACGTACCTTCTTTTGAAATTGTATCTTTGACTGCATTCAGTAGTTCATTAAGAATTAAGAAAAGATTTTGTTTTAGATCTTTTGCAAATTCTGATGCAACTAATGATAAATTGCCTTTTTTTTCTGGTTCTGATTCCTTTTTCTTATATGCAGAAATGAATGTTGATTTATTTGAAAATTTACTGAAAATAGTAGAAGCAAATCAAAGGTCTGTCAGATATTTCGAGAAACATTTGAAGCGCTGTGGACTGTACTATAGCCTGTATACTACTTACCTACAAGATGCAATCTCCTAATTGTATAGGTCCAATAAAAAACATGCATATTTATATAAAACAACCTAACAATTCTGGCTCTTTATATTACAATTACAAGAATACTTAGAATTTTATTTGCTGTATGCGATGCAAATTATAAACCTGTATGTGTGGATACAGAAGCCCATGAATCTTCAAGAAAATGAAAACCAAAATACATAAACGACAACGATGTATAGAAAACATTTTAAATATGATTTTTGTTTTATAGCAAATTATCATAGAAAGGAATAGAAATGAACACATAAAAGCAAAACAGTTTGATTAAATTTTATTCTGTTTGCCTTCATCGTAAAAGTATAAATGGAAATTGCAATAGAAATGATTAATGTTTATCCAAAAAGAATTGTGAAATGTAGGTGATTGATTGATTGATTGATTTTCTACCAGAGCAGGATTGGTCTTTGCATCCCTAACACTGAGGCTTAGTAGCCTATTGTATTATTCCTGCTTCGGTTTCGTTTTACTTGAACAGGTTAATTCCCTCGATCAGGTTTAAGAGCATATGTAGTAAATCTTTCTCCATTGGTAGATCAATTGCGCTTCGCATAGCGAATCTACGTTGAGCTAGCGCTGCACATTCGAAAACAATATGAGAGACTATTTCCTCCTCCTCATTGCAAAGTCTACATAAAGGTTCATCTTTGTAGACCCTCATCTTATGCAAATGGCCTCTCAAACAGCCATGTCCTGTTAGTAGACATGTTGCTGCCCTAAGCTGTATCTTGTTTAATTTAAGCAGGTCAGCAGTCAGATGTTGCGACGGTCTTTCCATCATCCGTTTGCTGTGCTTTTGTCCAGCTGCATGGTTCCAATTTAATTGGTGCTGTGTTATGATCCACTCATTAATTGCACCACGCACTGCACCCTTGGTAATACCTAGACCCGGTTAAGGGCCTATATAATTCATTTTTGAGCCTTCCCTCGCTAGCTGGTCTGCAATTTCATTGCCCGCCATACCCCTGTGCCCTGGCACCCACACTAGTGTGACCTTGTTGTATTTAGACAGAGCCATTAGGTTTTGCAAGCACTCCCATTCTAGTTTGGAGGCTATATGATAAGATGCTAGTGCCTTTAAGGCTCCCTGACTGTCAGAGAGAATGCAAATCGTCCCACCCTGCGGTCGCCGACGCAGACTCTCTCACGCGCAGGTTTGTATAGCATATATTTCTGTTTGAAATACCGTGGTGTATCGCCCAAATGATGCACATACTTTGTATCCCTGGTTTTCCTTATAAACACCAATGTCAGAAGTAGTGCCAGTTTTGGGCCCATCTGTGTAAACAGAAATATTTTTAAATCTTCTTCATGAGCTTCTATGACCATTCTAATTTCAGGATCCACTTGTATCTGATATAGGTGCTGTTTTATTACAGGTAAATGAAAAGTTAAAAATTAATCAAGAGAATGTCATAACCTCAAAAGTATGTATACAAATTGACACGAACTGTCACCTGCACTGTGATTGATCGGTTGTATTTATACAACGCCGTGGTAGCGCCATAATTTAACCTGTGTATAGTTTCGCCGTACACCAATTAATTATTCTGCCTTACACCGCATTGTGCAAGCTTTCGTAATTCCTACCTTACCCCCGTGAACCCCCCTATGTGAACGCTATTTTAGAATGTATACACTAAGAATTTTGTATTTAATTTGAGATTAAAAATTCTTCAAACTTATGTGTCCTAATTTGTTTGAAGCATTTTGTATATCATTGCGATAACATTATTACATCGTCTGGGCATTGGTTACGCTTGTATCCATAATACTTAAGATTTCTTCACTTCCACGTAAACTACAAGTATATTTTATTTTTTTAACGCTCAATATTACCCGTCTTAACATATTAACTGTAAAATTATGGCTACACTTACTTGCAGTGCGATAGATGTTTACATATTTACATTGGTTTACTGGAATTTCCAAAAGTACATAACACTTATTTTACTCTCTTTACTCTGCAATTTAATCATTTACTAATAAAATTGATTTTACACCGCGAAGTTAATAACAGAACACTATACTTCCGTGTATTACATAAGTGATCGTGTCGTTAGTGGAAACTATTTAATTATGTGACAAATTACAGCAGACTTATGTAAGGAAATTTCGCAATTGTTTAAATTTGCTTGTCCTAATTTAAAGAAAAAATTATATCGTCTGATATTTGATTTACTTTAAAATCGATTATTAATTAATTAATGTGTATATAATTTTCCTATGTAATTAAATTCAAGGTTTGTACTTGAATTTTCGAAAATATCAAGAACTTTCACATGCAGTCGAAGAATGTCGTTGTATTTCCGCGCGTAATGTAAATGTATCCAGAGTGGTGTAATAATGTATAATTCCTCTAAAATGCCTTTGCACTATTGATAAACAAAAACATCCTTTAGACAAAAAAATATTGGTTTTTAAAAGCTTGATATTTGATATACATTTGATAAACGAACGCCTGTGAGCTATGGGAAATTTCAGAATTGGTCTACTACAGAAGTTGGTCCTACTGGATAGATTCTTGGTCCTCCGAACACGCTTGTTCTTTGTTGTTTCCTGTGCTTAAATTTTCAGAGCTTCAAAATTTCTGAAGAAAATTCTGATAAAGACTAGTAAGCTGTGATTTTATTAATTGTAAAATGTTTGTGGAGAAGTGTCTAATGATTCACCATCATTCCATTAACACAGAAATACGTACTTTTTGTCAAATTCAGTTTTATTTTTCAATATAGTCTACTTGTAGGTCTACACACTTTTTTCAACGATACTCCTATCTGTTTAGTCCATCCAAATAGTAGTTGGCATCTTGTTCTGGAGAATAAGTGCTTACGAATGTGATGGTCTCCACATTCGATGAAAATTTCTGCCCCCCGAGCGAAACTTTGTTAATGTTTCTTTAAGGGATTATAGATTAAAACAAGTATAAATTCATTCATACATCGTTTATGAATGGTAAATGGTGTCAGAGATGTAAGAACATTTTTTGAAATCGATTGTGTATCGATATTGAGAAAGAAAACGATAAACAAGGATGTAACATGCAATATGAATGTTTTGTATTGGTACAGATACACACTGGGCATGTCAGTACAAACAGTTCCTGCTTCATGCAATGTTCCGATATGAGCGTACAGTACCTGGTACTTGTACGATACAGAGTTAATTTGGAACACTTTGCACTGCGCAGGTACCGGACGGTAAATTTACGGTTTCATAAGCTGCTTTCCATTTGTTTTATTAACTGTACAGTATCGTTCCTCAACATCAGCCTGAAGATACCAGCCGCAGTGTCTGGGCGAAACGTCGACTTATACTATTTCAGGACCACGGCCTACAAGCTGGGAAACACGTACTGTTAGTACAAATTCACACTCCGGCCGTGAAAGCCTACAGTTATTTATTACTATACATTTTATTTTAGTTTTGAATTTTTAACAAAATTCTAGACAAAAAATAGTAAATAATCTAAAATTAACCATTTTCTCGTTATAGCGAGTTTTTAAACTGAACTAGTGCCAATATTTATGTTGTTAGTTTGCCATAACAGCAATACGTAACATTTCCTCTAACAATGATTTTTGAGGTCTATAAAGTAGCCGTTTATTTTTGGTTGCAAAAAAAACTTTTTAAAATAACTTCTCGAAAATAAACAAGCCATAGGTGCTATACTTCTGAATGCATTAAAATGAAATTAAATTTACCGTCAAAATGTATCTATTCTAAACTTGTTCTAAGGCGATTAACTATCTATCTATCCTTTTTAAAGCTCTATAGCATGATATACACTGAAAACATACATCACTTTATACCACAATACTTTGCGCAACAAAAACTTGGTAGACACAATAAAGACAACTACTGAATTCAAAGAAGATGGTATGTAGTATTTTTGTGGATTATTATTAAATGTCAACATATCCTTTCAATGACTTAGGTACTTGTGATTGCAAACTCAATAAGTGTTAACAGTTTCAAAAATCGCTGATTTTCGACTACTATTACAAAAATTCAATAATATGTGGCATATTCCGTTTAAAAAACAATTACTTTGGGTAGTTATGAACTCATCAAATATCCTGTGTGTTTTAATATAATTGTAAACCATGCCCCAAAACGGAGCTCATAACAAGGAAAATGCCGTTTCAAAAAAATCTTCCATTCACAAAGCAAACCTTTTCACAAGAGGGGGTCCAGATTAAATCCAGATTTTATTAAAATATATTCACGAAGTGTCTAGGATTTAGAATTAGCGGGAAAGGTAGTATAGATGCGAAAATTAAGGTATTTTATGCCTTGGTAAAGTCATTTGTATATAGTCATATATAAAGTCGAAAAGAAGTGAGTAGACAAACACAGGTCAAAGTTTATAAAGCAGTGTGTGTTCCTATACTGATATGTGGAGCCGAATCCTGGTAACTAACGGAGAGACACAAAAGCGTGGCGAAAGCAGTGGAGATGTGATTCCTAAGGAGGATAGTAGGTATTACGAAGCTAGATAGAACCAGAAACGAAAACATCAGAGAGATACTGGGGTGATCTCTTAGAAGAAATGATTGCTAAGAGACAACTTGGATGGTGGGGGATATGATTAGGATACCAGAAACAAGCACAGTTAAACAAGTTTGGAAGAGTCAAGTTAAAAAGAAGGGGAGAGGGAGACCAAGGAAAACCTGGGATGAGCAAGTGGCAAAGTTACTAATCGGCAAGGGTTCCGAGTGGAAATGTGCAGTCAGTAAGGCCAAGGATAGGAAGGGGTGAAAACACTTTATTCACAAAATTCCAAACTCAACTCATAATCCTCAATACTGAAGGTAGAAGACAGGATAAGTCTCATGAACTTTAAAATTTCTATACAAAATAAAATCTAGATAATGTTTGATAAGAGTTATTCATACTTTTAACAATTTTGTTTTACTAGTGTGAAACAGTTTTATAAATCTAAATGAAAATTATAGTATTAAATTAAGTAATTAGTTAACATTAATTACTTAATTTGAAGCTGCTCTTCTACTGATAAAGTTGGAAAATATTAGTCACGCAGCCGCAACCAACTCACCAATCAAATACTGCACTACTACTCGCATGGTATAATTTGAATAATATTTTAATGTTTTTTTTTTACGCTCAAAAAGATCTTACAATTAGCGTTGCATTGGTGCTATTGATGCTAGTATTTCGTATATGTATGTAATTATGAGCTGTTATCGAAATTAAGAATCATGATAAACAAGTAACCAGTGCTCATTTTTAATTATAAACATCGTTGCAAATCCAATGTCACCCAGTCCAAACCCGCATATGTATGTATACAGAACTTGTAAAGCGAATGCGTACAGCAAAAAATAGTGAGCATGAGCTGGGAAAATTCAGTATCTCGTTATTGCGAGAACGTCACCCTCTCAGCGATTGAAGATCACAAATCAATCACGCCGTCGCGCCCTTCCCTCCCCGCGCATAAGCACGTATAGGTTTACTTGCTCGGCGTAACACCCGCATTTTTTGCTGTACTCATTCTCTTTAGAAGACCTGTATAAAAAATAACGTAAAATTAATGCAATTTGGAAGTATATATTAATTAATTCCTTTTTAATTTTGAAATCCATTTAGAGCTATTTCTGGCACACCATGACGTAGTTAATGGTATGTGTACATGTACGCCAATCATTAATTATATCATTATAGATTGATGAATTATATCGCATTTTCCCAGAATATCCTGCAAACTACTAATTAGTAATCGCTGTTTTGGAATCGATTAAAGCATCTAATTATTCTTGTTTCTCATTAAAAATAGTTGTGCTCGATTGTCTTTAATTGTTGGTTGGTTATTGCGTAAGAATTATCTTTACAGCCCAGCTCAACAAAGTCTTATTTATTATAATAATTACAGTTTTGATGTGTCATTGACAATTAGTTATTTATTTATGGAAGTAATTTTCTTTTTGAGCATATGGGATGGTTTGGAAATGCAGCAAGAGGAGAGCTTAACTCCATCAATAAACGTTTCGGTAATGATTCTTATTGGAAATTATAAATCAGAATGTCCATAACAAAAAATCTAACATAAACCGCATCACTGAAATCAATATAAATGATACCCTTAGTACTGACGAATTTCAAATAGCGAATTGTTTTAACCACTACTTTATCAACATAACCGAAGATTTAGCATCTGAACTTTCTGTGCATGAGATTGATCGGCCACGTGTTGATAGTATGGTAAATAGTATGTTCTTTGAGCCTGTTTCTGAGCTTGAGGTATATAGTGCAGTTCGTGCTTTGAAACCGTCGAATTCTGCTGGCATTGACGATATAAGCTCAAATATAGTAATCAATGATATAGATTTAATAGTGGAACCATTAACTTGTATCATAAATCGATCTATTGCTGATGGTATTTTTCCTCATGTTCTGAAAGTCGCTCGGGTTATCCCTGTCTTTAAAGCAGGGGATAGTAGTATAATTGCTAATTACAGGTCAATATCTTTGCTATCGGCCGTCTCGAAGGTTCTAGAAAAGATTGTATCTGGAAAAGCAATTGCCTTTTTAACCCGTACAGAATTTTTCCATGAATCACAGCATGGCTTTATAAAAAATAGATCTACAATTTCTGCAGTTACTCAATTCATTGACATCCTTTACAACAGTTTAAATAACGGTCTCAAATGTGCTAGTGTTTTTATGGATCTGAGTAAGGCCTTTGACATGGTCGATCTTGATATTTTACTATATAAATTGTATAATTGTGGAATTCGCGGTACTGTGTACAAGCGGTTTAAGTCATATATTTCAAGCAAGGAGCAGGTAGTTGACATTCAAAATACACGATCCAATAAGCTTATATTAAAACGAGGCGTTCCACAAGACTCAGTAATGGGACCACGACTGTTTATCATCTTTATTAACAATTTACCTACAAAGTTCCCCAATCTAATTCTTTATGCAGATGATAGTACGTACATTAGTGGGAAGGCTAATAAAAACCTTCTACTGCAAGATATACAAGTAAACATAAACAATTTCAATTCATGGTTTGTAAATAATAAATTATACTTGAATAAATTAAAAACAACATTCATTAATTTTACACCAGGTGTCAGCAAGTATAGTGAAAGCTACTTAATCAAAATAAATAACGATTCTATCAAACAAGTACCACACACTAAATTCTTAGGTTTACAAATCGATAATGGATTAAATTGGGAGACACACGTAAATCAGTTACAACACAACTGGCATCTAGATGCTATGCTCTATATCGACTAAAAGCTTTAGTAACACAAAATATACTAATATCCTATTATTACTCGCATTTTGAATCTAGAATTAGATATGGGTTAATGTTTTGGGGTGCATCTACTTTTACAAAAAGGATTACTATATTGCAAAAAAGAGCTGTAAGAAACATAGTGGGCGCTTCTAGGGTGGTCTCTTGTAGAACTATCTTCAAAGACCTAAGGATACTTACTGTAACATCATTATATATTCTAGATGTACTGGTATACGTTAAATCAAATGAAGATGACTTTCTTTAAAACAGTGAAATACATCAATATAACACTAGAAATAGAAATATGCTAACTATTCCTCGACATAGCCTTACAGTTTAGGAAAATCGCCTCAATACATGGGAATAAAACTGTTCAATGCTCTTCCTTCAACGATAAGATCATTAAGTACTGTACGAAGTTTTAAAGCTGCTATAAGAACATTTTTGTTAAATGATCCGATTTATTCGTTGGAAGAATACTTTCAGGCCTGCACGTCCTCGACTTAAAACTAAAATTACTTTCATTATTTGTTCATTATTGTTATAAACTAAGTTTATAACAACCAATAACCTCCATGAATGTGATAGCTTATACCCTATAATACGGGTATAAGCTATACAACAGTACTTCTTACCAGATGAAACCCGAGTGCAAGTATTGCAATAAATGAGTTAACCTCTTTTAAGTTAATTTTTTGCCGTATAACATATGTATATAACTATTGCATAGTTACTTTCGTACGCATTAGTTTTTTTTTTTCTTTGTGACTTGTCTTATGCCATTGTATGGTCCAACAGACAATTGGTTTTGTTTCACACTTTGTACCATTTTTTGTATTTCTGTGTGTTTCAAAATAAAGATTATTATTATTATTATTATTATTATAACAGTGAGCGTAAGCCGATTGGTATAATTTACAGTTTTGCTATGCTGAATAAAACCAAGCCTTCATAGAAAAAGAAAAAGTGATGCTACAACTTCATTTTATGATTCAAAGTTAACATTTAAGTTCTTTTTGTATTCACCACTTGCTATTGTAGCTTTAGTAAGTTCGAATTTGGTTCACTAGTGCACTGTTACGGAGGAAGGAAATACCTTTTCTTGTCGTTTCACTTTAATAGAATCTCTGAGTCAATATTAAGGTTGTATAATACTCTCTTGTTGCTGCATCGCCTTTCTTCATGTAATCAGTTAGCAACCTCTAACCATTTCCAAAAAATGGTTGCCATTACTTTTCTTACGGAAGGGGTAATGATAAATTTCTTGGGAAGACTGAAATCGTTGACATACCATTCCATCAGCTCATGAAAATAAAAGACACGCGTTATTAGTAACTCATAATTCTTCAAAAGAACTTTGCGTTATACAGCGTGTCCCACTAGGAGTGGGGACCGACGATATCTTAGAAACCACAATAGCTATAGTGATGGGAAAAAAGAATTCATAACTAATGCGGTAAAGGGAAATTTAATGAAAATATTTTTAGCGAAGTTGCTAGGGTTAATAGTAAATTTTAAATTAGTCGGTAAAAGTTCCAGGATTAACTATGATTTTAAATACTTTATTAAAAAGCTTAGCTAATTACACTTCACTTTAGTTAAAGGCGTTTTGTCATACTGTGAATAATAAGTAACGCTGGCCACGAGCGATACCGCGCATCGGCGTAGAATCAGTTCGGACCGAGAGGAACGGTAGTATTACTTCGTCTGCGGAGCAGTACGGACACTTTCGCTGCCGGTCATTTGCGCAATTGTTTATCTGTCCTAGAAAAATTATGATTTCGTCAGCAAAACGACCGCGGTCGGACAAACTTCGAAAATTTATTGCAGAAATTCCAGACTTAATATATGAAGGTGCTAATGTGTAATCTGTAAAATCCCGTTAATGTGTTGGTCCAGACAACATTGTCTACGACACGTAAATAGTGAAAAGCATGTTTCAAAAAGAAATTGCGCACGAGACAATGAAAAATTTATATTTAATTTATGCGTTACGTTTATCGCATGTAATATACCGTTTAATTTACTAGACAAGGAACCATTTATCTGCCTTTGGAATAACTATTCGGAGTGCAAATTACCAAGTCGAACATCGTTACGAAGAATTGTGCCATCTGCTCGCGAACATATTGAACAAAAAATAAAATCGGAGTTGAAAGATCAAAAATTGTGGTTATGTGTCGACGAAACAACAGATCGGAAGAAACATTCTGTTCTTAATGTAATGGCACGCAAATTGGAACCTCATCAATCGGCACCTTCAATTCTATTAGTCCCCAAACGAATACAACAGTGTACTGCCGAAGTAATTTCAAAGTTAATGTTAAATACATTGGACAAGTTTGAACTTTCAACAAACCAACTCTTGATGTTAGTGAGTGATGGTGCTGCAAACATGCTTTCTGTAGGCCGGTCGCTTAAAAAGCATTCTGCTAATTTGTTACACATTACGTGTAAAATTCATGCTCTCATCTTGTGGCGGATAGTATCAGAAAATGTTATCCTGAGGTAGACGCTTTAATAGCGCATACCAAAGCAGTATTTGTCAAATCACCGAAACGTATTCGCGAATTTCACAGACTGTGCCCCCGTATACCAGAGCCACCAGAACCTATTCTAACTCGTTGGGAACATGGTTGCAGGCCGCGTTTTATTATCATAAATATTTTGACAATATTAAGAACGTGGTTTTACAATTCGATACAAAGGAAGCTGTCGCTATCCAGAAAAGCCAGTCGAAATTTCAAGATAGTCAGGTTAAAATGGATTTAAAAATCATTCACGACAATTACTTCGGGCTAGCAGATGCAATAGAAAAATTACAAAATCCTGCGGTGCCGTTAGAAGAATCTCTACAAATAGTGCAACATGTTCACGCACAGCTATGCGCGATTGAAGACGCAAAAAATGTTTCTGTTCTAGAAAAATTTGAAAGTGTTTTTGAGAAAAATTCTGATTTTGGCACATTAAGACACATTTGTGAAGGTGCGTCAACAGAATCGTTAAGTTATTTGAAAGATTATTTTACTTACGAAAATATTACGTCACTAGATGTAGAACGTTCGTTCTATGCATATAAACGCATTTTTTCCTCATGCCGTACTAGTTTTGCCGAAACAACAGTTGAAACATATCTAATGTTGCAGATATTTAACAGACATTATTCACTTTGTGATTTCACGGAGGACTCTTAAAATGGTAAGTGTTTGAGCACGTGTTATTTAATTTTTATTTAAAAGATGAACGAAATTATTTGCGGCAGCAAACATCTCTATTAGCAGAATAACTCTAGTGGAACGCGAGGCCTGGTCGACTCTACGCTACTGCGCGGTACCGCTCGTGGCCAGCTTTAATAATAAGTGTAGTAGGCATTGCCGAATCATGTAAAACTAAAGCTGCTATAACTTCTGCAGTTTTTACCCGAATTAAAGAAAAGTGAACTTGTTTGAAAGGGCATTCAGCGCTGTTTTAGACGTTGCAATTTGTGCCACCCTTTAATGTTCAAGAAATGTACCAGATGGGCGTTATTTCCAAACTGTACGAGTTTTTCTTAATTATCTATAAAAATTCAAATATAACAATATGCTTTTCTTATGTTGTGTTTGAAGAGTTTTGACAAACTAAAGTAGAGGCGAAAACCGCGTAATGATACCTTTTTCCTTTTTCCAGATAAGAACGAAAACAAGCCCATTATCAGTAATAATTTCTCTATCAGTTACAATTACTTACTTAATAATATCGAAACCTATCTTAGTTGGCTATTAAGCAAAGGAATGATAGCGTTTACTCTTTTACACACAAAATTATGTCGGTATTAGTTTAACATTTGTTTTTGATCACTTTTCAAATAAAGGTAACAATATCTAGTATGATTTGAATACAACAGCAGAATTTAGCATGCTATGGAAACATTTATTTATAGAACTTTACTGCGCACTGGCCCTTAAAGATCGCTGCTTAGTCGTTGAATGATCAAAAATGTCGTTTTCTAATGCAGAGGCATATGATATGCTTATAGTTATTTTCAATGTTTTGAAAACGCGTGCATTGTTGAACGTGAATACGCCGTTGAGGATTCAGAAAGAAAACATTTCAGCCGAGAAGTATTCTAACGTTTGGCGACACGATTACGTGAAACAGAGTATGTTCAACCTCGTGGAAATCCTACTAGAGCGCGTGTAGCTACAACTGAAGCTAGTGTGGTAAATGTCCTTGCATATGTTGAAGTTCACCCTCACACAGGCACTAGAGAAATGTCTTCCCTTACAGGTATAAACAAGTCATCAATTCATGGCATCCTAATAGATAATACATCACACCCATAGATTCAATAATTCTAATTGGTTAAAAGATATGTACCATGAAGATGCTGCCTTCCTACACTGCGTATTGTGGACTGATGAAACTACTTTTGCTAATGATGATCAGGTAAATTTGCATAATGTGCATTACTGGCCCAGAGAAAATCCTCATTGGATGAGAGAGGTTGATCATCAACATAGGTGGAGTATAAATGTTTAGTGTGGCATTTCAGGTGATAAAATTATTGAACCATTTATTTTTGAAGGCAACTTAAACAGTGGAATATACTTATATATTTTACGTAACAAATTACCAATACTTTTAGAATATATTTCGTTGGAAACTTGAAAAACATCAGTGGTTTCAGCATGACGGCTGTCCAGCTCATTATCTACGAATCGTCCGTGACTATCTTCACAATACGTTTCTATATCAATGAATTGGAAGAAGATCTACTTTTCCATGGCCAGCTAGATCCTCAAATCTGACTGCGTTTGACTCTTATTTATGGGGAAGGATAAAAGATCTGGTTTACCAAACACGTCCTACAATGAGAGCGGATTCAAGCGATTCATAATGCTGTCGCCAGCCTACCAAGAATAGAAATCGAAGCAGCCACTATTAGCACTCGTCGTAGACTAAATCTACGTGTAAATATAAAAAACATCCGAAATTGTTTTCTGACTGATTTCACAGCGTGCTGTATATGTTAATAGTCATTTATTTTTGCAATGCGAACTACCGTAAAATTAGACAAAATATTCTTCCTTTTATGTTTAAATCTTCATAACATGCAGAATTAACAATATTTTTTCGGTGGCGCAACGAATTGTTACTTAAGACACGCACCTGCGCTCTTAAGTAGGTAAACAAGTTTCGCAATTTACCCTTAACCTATTTTCTGGCATTAGGGAAATTGCATATGTAACGCAATCCAATCACGTCCAATTGGAAAATACATCTTATTTAACGCAAATGTACTAACTGGAAAAATACCAGATTAATTAGCTTACTTATTGTAGTTTCAACATCTTTCCTTGCAGTTTGCATCACAAAGAATAAGCCCCCGGTAATGTGTACCGGTTAGAGTACGAAATATGTTTAATTTTGCTAGCAGGAGAGATTTTAATAATATATACAATATACGATGGTTAGTTCCTTGTTCTGACGAACATTTTGTTGTTCAGAACAGGAACAACACATCGATAGAATATATGGTTCCGTTCTGACAAACAAAACTGTTCTCAGAAAGGAACCAAACATCGAAAAAAAAATATTAACATTATAAAAACCATTTATGACAATATTTTTATGACAATGCTTATGTCAGTATTTCAGTACTATAAGGATAGCAAGGACTGTGGGGTAGTAGGTAACAACACAAAGTATCCGCACACCTCACCACCACCAAAAATATGAATTAATCGGAAACAGTCTGTTTCGGGGCTCTTTGGGCCACCATCCCAATCGGGTTACCGAATAAATTTTGAGCGAGAAACAAAAAACAAATACTTTTTGTACAGCCTTAACACTGACAGCGAAAGATACACGGACAACGAGAAGGTCCCTCGTTATTGTCTTGACGCGTATCCGTCAGCCCTCCATAAAATAAGAGCAAGACAAAACGATAAAGTTCCTTCCGGTTAAATCTGTTTTCTTCAATCATACATTTTAAATCTAACCATTAAAGATGTACAAGACACGACGACAGAGTCTTTTGTCAATGTAGCACGTTATTTAAACCTATGTCGTTTTATCCTAGTAAATCAAAAAGGGAGAAGAGTAATCAGAGCGCGGTTATCCCTGTTTACAGATTGCGTCGTTGTATATAGATGGTTTCAAATGCGTTAAGTTCATGGGGGCAGGGTTACGCTCTAATCAGCGTGCGGATTTTGTTTTTTTCAGGTTTTCTAATTTAATTTTGTGCCGGGTGTTGTTTATGTGTTGGCTACACTTGACGCTTCGCTTTGCCGTGCTTATAGTACCTGATTGTTCCATTGACTCTAGTCACCTATGTACGTTTTTGTTTGACCAATATAGGCTTTATCACAGTCATTACATGCAATTTTATAAATTCCGACCTTCTTCATACCGTTTATCTTTCCCCGTTGGTGTATTGCAAGAAGGTTTTGAGTATCTTACGTGAACTGAAACTACGTCCATTATCTTGTCCCTAAAAAACTTTACTAATACTTTGCGATATTTGCGGAAGGGAAGTTTCACATTCTCGTCGCGAGTTTCTACCGGATCAAGGTTATGGAATTTCTTACATAATGCCTACGTTGGACTGCAGCTGTTCCGGAATTAATTAATACCTCTTGTGAGGTGAGGAGTGTGCCGATACTTTGTGTTGTTTTTCCATTTCTATTACTATTAGATTTTAGCTACACTATAAAAAATTACTGTCTAGTGCCGCCCAACCATGCCTAACTGGAAGCATATACCGAATGGGTAATAGTTATAGCAAAGTTATACGGAGGTACGCAGAGGTTATCAAAAACTACCAAGGGAGCGATGTACCTAGAAAAACTATCGTCCATTAGCCCTATTGTTAATCCGTCGAGGATCTGCCTAAAGCCTTATTTTGACCCTGACTCGAGAAGAATTGATCGACAACAGTTGGCTTCTGTGAGAGATTGTCAACAAAAGATTTTCAGCTCTGAGACTCACAGAGGCAATCCGGGAAGCCAATGAGCAGGAAAGAAAACAGTGCAGGCTGTCTTTCTTGGACGTTGGTAAGGGCCTTTCAGATCGTGGCGAGAGGAGCTTCTGTATAGAATGATAAGATTCGGAATAAACGTTAGGTTTATTAGAGTCGTTAGAAGGTATCTCTCAGGCAGAACATTTGTAGTGAGGTTCGGGGAATATAGGTCCATGAGAAGGCCTATTTGGGACGGAGTTCCACAGAGCTCTCTTCTCGCCCTGTTGATCACGCACGACATCCCAAAAGCACCGGACACCGAACTAGCGATCTACACTGATCTATTCTTCGTGCAAAGACAGGCGAATGTTGATGAAGTAGAGGCTTTACATTAACAATGGATGCACAATGTTACGGAGGCCAGGAAGAAATTCGCCTATCGAACCAAACTACGTGCCCGACCTCCGTAGCGACAGGGCGCTTTACCTTACCATCTTGAAACCAATACTGACATACTGGGCACTAGCATAGTCAATCATCGCGGAATACCTGGAGATACTCCAAAACAAAACGCTACGCCAACCAGCGGGCGTGCCATGATCTGTTCACAATAAAGACTTGAGAAGGGACCTACTTCCATCGCTGCAGGAATATCTCCGAACCCTCTGCAACAACATCTGGAAAAGGGCAGAAGCCAGGTGGAGGGTGCAAGGGCCTTGATCCAATCATAGGAGACGAATATAGATCTTTCAACTTTGTATTAAAGAGTACACAATACATATCTAACGTTCTACTTTTGGCACACCCGACTTACAGCTCACCCTTTATACTCTGTGACTGCTTTATCTCCTTATCTGAAAAGCAGATGCATGGCAGGTGTGGTGACGGATTATTTTGGAGAGTAGCACCAACGCACATAGGGGTGGCTATGTATTATTATCATTCCACAACTTTCTTTTTTAATGCCTCTAATGACTCGCATTTGCGGTTGGCGATGTGGCGCTTTAATATGGACCACTCGAAAAGTTGATTTTTACTTCGGGGAAAGGGGGGTGGCGGGGTGCATTTTCTAGTTGAAAGTAGAAAACGGGGTTCTCATTCCCAAATAAATTTAAAAATCGGCGTCTTGACTATAGGATAAATGCCAGTATTCTTTGGCCAAAATAAGAATTATTATTGTGATTAATTTCTGCTAGGAAAATTATTACAATACCATTTATAAAGAATATTTGGTATTTTAATACATTTTTAATATAAAATTAATATATAAAAAATTAAACTAAACTGATAAAAAACCATAAAATATACAAATACAATAAGGGTACATCTATAATAGAATGCAAAAGTTATTTTAATTAAAAACAATAATAGGTACTTTTCTTCCTAAATAATATCTTCTGATTCTAAAGGCTACTTTTTCAAAGTAAAGGAATACAAAAAACAATAGAATTATGGATTTACAAAATAAATAAATGCAGTAACGAATTTGTTAGCGTAAAAACTAAAACCCAAAAAGTTAAGAAGTCTTAACACACTTCTTTCAGCAACCGACAACGCGCGTACTTTCGTTATGTTGCATTAATAAAAGCAGCCACGCGCAAACCAATGAAATTACTTTTAAAAATACTAATCCATATGATCTCAAGAACAGTTTGCTTTATAGACACACTGATAAGAAAGCACATTTTCCGTTTATAACTAGAGTAAGATAATCGTTCGTCGCGCCATAGGCGTGCTGTTTCCCCAATATTTATAATACCGAAAAAAAAGTTATAAAGCGAATAATAATAAAAAAACTAATCAGGAATTATAATATCTGTAAGACTGTGAAACAGTCACCCTCTTAAGCAGCATAATCAAGTAGGCTGGCGGATTTGCATTGGAATTACTGAACATGAGAAGTAGAAGCACCATCATCAGTATTATAACCCAGTGGATAAGAATCGTAAAAAATTGATAGCATTAGATATGTTTCAATAGTTGTCTCGTGGAACCGTGTTCGCAGTGGTGAAAAAATATGTTTATATTTGGAGAAAGATCGTTCGATATCTACCGATGTAATACATGTATGATTAAAATAATCTTTGAACTCAATTAATGGATTAGTCGAAATACCATTACAAATTTGTCGTAATGTAATAAAATTGGAATCTTTCTCTAACACACTCTCCAACTTTTTTAAAACACGAATATTTTTTGCGTCATCTATAGTGCGTAGCAGAGTATGTACTTCATCCACTATTTGCAGTGACTTCACTAACGACAACGCTCTATTTTGTAATTGTTCCAGTGCGTCATGTAAGCATTTATAGTAGCTATGAATACTTTGTAAATCTGTTTCAACAGAAGTATCTTGAAATTTTGACGGGCTCTCCCTAATAGCTGCAGCTTCGGCAGGATTGAATTGTAGAATAACAGCTTTTACTTTTTTGAAATGTTCAGCATAATAAAAAGCTGCCTGCAACCAGGTTCCCCAACGTGTAAGAATCGGATGTGGTAGTTCACGAATACCGGGACACTGTGCGTGAAATGTTCGAAAACGTTATGGAGATTAGATAAAGACTTTTTTTGTACCATCTACCTCGGGATAACATTGTCTAATAGTTTGTGCCACAAGATGTAAAGCATGCACTTTACAAGTTACATGTAAACAGTCGCAACCATGTTCAAGAAGAGAACGGCATACCGCACGCATTGTCGTTACACCATTGCCCATAAACAGTTGACGTGTTGAGACTTGAAAGTTTTTTAACGTAGTAAGTATCATAGTCGTAATTGCTGCACTAGTACACCCTTGTAATCTTTGGCTAGCTAGTAACAGTGGAAATGTCGGTTTATGTTGATCCAGTACACGAACTATGTATAACAGATTTTTTTTTACAATCTGTTGTCTCGTCAACACACAACCAACTGATTTTTTAATGTAGATATGATTTTATTTTCCACCTCTTTGCGTACAAATAAAACCTGCTTACGTGCTGTTGCCGTAGTTGGCAACTTCAACTCCGGGTTGTACATGCTTCCTACAGTCGTTCTTTTGCTAGCACATCAAAGTTTTCTCGCACACTTTACAAACTATTTCAGTACCGTCGTACAACAAATCTGGAAACAGATAAAGTTTTTTATTTTATCAGCAAAGGGTCGTTGTTTAGCCTAGCGCACACTGGACATTTTTAATTAAAAATTTTCTTGAATGACTAGTATTCCGCTCGCCTGATTTAATTCACACGCACACGCCGCGCTACTGATGATGAGTGTGTACGAATTTGAACTGTTTTGCTACCCGGCAAATGTTTATGCATCGCATCAGACAGGCGCGCGCCGAGTTCCGTTGGCTGCTCCAGCTGTTACGGCTATGCTGGGACGACACGATTATCTTAGCTTATTTATAACTCCATAATTATGTAAATTACCCAAATAATGTATATTCAAGCGTGGTTGTTCTTGTATGTGTAAATACAGTTTTAATACCTGGAAATTTGTTTGTCTTTAAAATCTTGGAATTTCTCAGGGATCCTTAATACACATGGTCAAAGCTGCATACGCCGAATGGGTATACGAAGTGATGGCTGTTAGACGTATGACGATATGAATTATTTTGTGTAAGGGTAGTAGGTAAATCATCCCTGAAATCCCTTGCAAGTCAACCGTAATTTCGGTGGTAGCATGGCCTATGAGAACATATTTTATGTGTCAAATCTGTACGTGAGTTCTTGGAAAACAGACGATATGTTCAAATTTTACGCAATTGCAAAAGTACATGCAATATACTTACTCAAGGTTGTAATTAGATTCATTGCAAACTAATTTTATTTCTTGTGTACTTTACTTATTTAATTGCAACTTTTTTGTTTTCGATTTTATAGCTAAAATATAACTTAAACGATTACTCATTGTTAATTGATTATATAAATTAAACAAGTGTACATACATAGGTAATTCTACGTACTTCACGTAGTTATATAAAATAAAAACTATTCACATTTAACGCAATTTATATGTATTTTACTTTCAATTTAACAATAATACGTAATCGGATAGAGGTTTTCTGTTATAAATTATTTATTTCCACATAAAACCGTAGACATTAAACTAACCTTGCTTGAATGCATCTAATTTACATCGAAGAATTATCCATTCATCCAACAATATTCCGATGATACGGACCAGTTAACATAAAAATTTCCATATATCTGTGTTCTATTCTAAAACAGGAACTAATTAATAGAGCAACGCAAACGGCGCTGAAAGCCAGTGGCTGACGCATAAAAGTTTACACAAAATAAACACGGCCGGGACAATTCGGTATAAGCGTCAGTATAACTGCGACTCGAAAGCCGATCTGTTGTGTATGCATCTACGCTGTCGTATACTATATCGTAGTTCTACGTTTGTTTTGAAAATGTTTCCTACGTCGCGCAAAACGACCAAAGTTGGACACAATAAGAGAATTTATTGCAGAAATGCCTGATTTAAAGTGTGATGGCGCTAAAATTCAATGTGTAGTGTGTAAAATAGATTTAATGTGTTGGTCGAAAAGTGATTGTCTACAGCACGTAAATAGTGCAGGGCATGTTAAAAAAAAAATTCCACACGAGATTATGACAAATTTAAATTTAATTTATGTGTTTATTGCATGTAATTTACCATTTCATTTACTAAGGAAGAAAGCATACGTTTCGTTTTGGAATGAATATTCGGACTTTAAGTTACCAAGTGAGAGAACATTACAGAGAGTTGTGCCGTCTGCTCGTGAGCATGTCGAGAAAAGAATTAAATCGGAGTTGCAATATAAAAAACTGTGGTTATGTGTCGACGAAACAACAGATCGTAAAAAACATTCTCTGGTTAATGTAATGGTACGCACAATGGAACCACATCGACCGTCACCCTCAATTTTACTAGCTTCCAGACGAATACAACAATGCACTGCCGAAGTAATTTCAATGTTGGTGTTAAATACATTGGAAAAGTTAGAACTTTCATCAAATCAACTGTTGATGTTTATGAGTGATGGTGCCGCGAACATGCTTGCTGTAGGTCGATCTCTTAAAAAACATTGTGCTAACTTGTTGCATATTACATGTAAAACTCATATTCTCAGTCTCGTAGCAGATAGTATCAGAAAATGTTATCCCGAGGTAGACGCTCTAATAGCACATACAAAAGCTGTGTTTGTAACGTGATTTTAGAATTCGACCCAAAGGAAACTGCGGCTGTCAAGGTAAGCCGCTTGAAATTTCAGGATAGTCAAGTTAAAACAGATTTGGAAATTATTCAGAACAATTACGTGGGACTAGCGGATGCGATAGAAAAACTACAAAATTCTTCGGTGTCGTTAGTGGAATCTTTGCAAATAGTGCAACATGTTCACGCACAGCTATGCGCGAGAAGAAGACGCAAGAAATGTTTGTGTTTTAGAAAGGTTTGAAAGTGTTTTAGATAAAGACTCTGATTTTGGCACATTAAGACAAATTTGTGAAGGTGCGTCAACAGAACCGTTAAGTTATTTGAAAGATTATTTTACTTACGCAAATATAACGTCACTAGATGTAGAACGTTCGTTTTCGGCATACAAAAACACTTTTGAAACAACTTTGGAAACATATCTAATGTTACAAATATTAAATAGACATTATCCACTTTGCGATTTCACGGAGGACTCTTAAAACGGTAAGTGTTTGAGCACGTATCACATTTAATTTATTTTGTGTAAACTTTTATGCGTCCGCCACTGGCTTTCAACGCAGTTTGCGTTGCTCTACTAATTAATTACGTTAAAAAAAATGAAAATTAATGAAATATGGTTTTTAATTCCTTGCTTCTATTAAATTCAGCGTACGTTAAGTCGTATTAAAGCAATAACGATACCACTGTATTTAATTGAGTTTCTTCAACCAGTGAACAAGTGTTATTTTAGTTATTTTTAGCAATGAAATAGTTAAATTCTTGCTACACAATAAATGATATAGCTACGAAATAGAGCTATGACGGGAAAGTAATTTTATAATGAAGTTATAATATAATATCTGTTTAATGAAATATGTTGAAAATTAACAAATTATGATTACTTAAACATATCCATAAATAATGATTGTGGTAAAGTACATTTTTAAGACAATGCGCTTTTAAAATGACAATTACATCGTTTCAATGTTCTTAATAGGTATGTATTAAAGTGTTGTGTAAATTTTACATCATCGAACGCAGCTGTCATTTCAGAACCTATAATGTATTCAGTATGGCCACTCGTTCAATGTGGAATTCTCTCTAGCTGCTATTAGCTCCTTTTCGGTAGCCTCTACTCCTCCCCGAGCCTCCGATCTTTGGAACAGGGGTACTAGATAATTATTTTAACTCCAGCTAACGACAAACGTGGTGGAACGGTGAAGTTATTCCTCTTCAGTTCATTTTCTTATTGTCGTAACTCTACAGAATTAATGAAACTGTTCCTACAACAAGTAACAGCGTAAATTCTGAGGTATTTATAGCATGATTTCGTAAATTAATATCTTTCGTCAAGTAATTAACGGTTTCGTCAGTAAAATTTATTATTGTTGGGTTGTCCGTGATTTTCTGTGCCACAGAGTAGTATATTTAAGTCGTATAGTCGGGTCACTACATTCATTTACCCTTAAAAATAAGTTAATTCATCAAAAATTTATCGTTAAATTATATTTGGAAAAGTACTATGAAAATTTGCTGTGGATGAAGCAACCGTCATCGCGATTAAAATGAAGCAGAAGAGGGACGCGAATTGATTTTCTCACTTTGAGTCAAATTTTCATCGAGATAACTCGTATTTTGGCGGCGCTCCCAGTTTCAAGTGTTCATATTTCAAATCGTGTTATAAATTCAAGTTAGAAGTGAAGGTTGGTAGTTAAGGATAGGCAGGTTTCCTGTAAGTGTAATATAAACATAGAGTTTATATTGACATCGTCGTAAAATTCAGGTTAGTTTTAATTTTTAGTTTTCATTTCCTTCCTCATTTGTTGTTCTTAAAGTTCATCTAAATTGCCGAAAAAGTGTTTTAGAACACCTCCGAACCCTCAGTTTACATAATTATTTCATTAATTTGCGATAATTTATTTTTTTAACAATTTCCCATTTTTAAAACAGTTCAGTACATTGATTTCGCATTCCAAACACAGCTACACTATCAGCCATTGAAGTTAGAACAAATAGTAAAGAAAATAAAAATTTATTGCTAGAAATAAAAACATAAACAAATAAAAATAAATAACATAAAGAAATAAAACAAAACATTCTCATTAACGTTTTAGGCTACATCATTTGCTCAACGAAATAGTCTTCTTCGGCTTGTAATAATCCCCGGACTATTTGTGGCATGCGCTCTGTTTAGTTAGAGTTTCACCGGAAATGTTGTTCCGCTCAATTTGAAGTCACCACGGGTGCTCTTTCGAAGTTGGACAGACTTCTCGTATTCGTCTGTCGAACTCATCCCACAGTAGTTCGATGGGGTTGATGATTTGCAGAACGTTCTCTTCTGCTTGAGACGTTAGATAATCTTTACAGATTTGAGCTGTATATTTGGGGTCGTTATCATGCGCAAACACGAAGTTCCACTGAACCACCACCGTGTTTTAATGAAAACAACGCAATCGCATTCTTTCGTCTTTTATTCGTCTCGCGAAAACTCTGCGCTTTTGACCAAACACTTGGAACGTGGATTCGTCAGTCCAATTTTCTTCTATCCAATTCGTATAATTTTCGGTTCCCTGCAGTCATTTTTGGCTGTTTTTACGATGCAGCAACGGTTTTCTTACCGCAACGCAACCATAAAAACCGACTTCTCTTAGCGGTGTTTGGTGGTGGTTACAGAAATCGGTCGTTCGCGTCCCCTGATGATTTTTGCTGGAATTTCGTTTGCTTAGCACTGTAAGGCGTCGATCTATCGCACGCGTTGTCATTCTTGACCGACTTGGGCGATTGCGGTCTTCTAATTTCCCGGTAGTTCGGTATCGGCAAATAGTATAATGCAGAGTTGATTTTGTAACTTGCCATTTTTCCGCAATTCCTCGCACGGAATATCCTTCCTCGTATAATGTGAGAATCGCTTGTAATTTTTTTTTATGATTTTGCTTAATTTTGCCGACAACTATTTTTGATTCGTGACGTCACCATCAATTTTTCTAAAATAGTAACCCCTATGGTTTTTCGCCAAAATTCAACTTAGTCCTCTTTTTTTGGTGCATGATGGCACCCTGTAAATGGGGCTGTCGCTCAGCCTATATTCATCTTCTTCGTTGAAATTATCTTGCCTTTCTATCTTCACTTCTTCTCTGATGAATCTTCGGTGGTAATGCTTTGTTATACCCAAAGCGATGATATCAAAATCAATTTTGTGGTCGTGATGCAAACTGTGTTACGTTACGGCTGGTTACCCAATTCTTCTCCATCTGGTATCTCCTTCGTTCTCTTCTAAATCATTCTTCCTGCCTATTAATTTCCTGCACTTGCATTCGTTTGTACACACCTTCCATCCTCGTTCTGGGTAGTTTATCTTTGACTATTAATAAGGCTTGATAGATCTACGTTATTGTTCAGAACCTGACTTTTGTGTTGCTCTTGTTTAGTATTTTTTTCTATTATGTCGATCATTCCATTAATAGTACTGTAAAACTGCGCATCCAGGACATCCCAATTTCTGGAGTTTATTCAGTTTTTCAGTTGCACAATGCATATCTTTGCTAGTATCACCATTCTTCATTAAAGCTTTTTACACATTTTCCTTTTCTTGTTGTAGTTTGCATTGATAAAGGTGATGCAATTTGCATCTATAGCAGGTGTCACGTCGAGGTCGAAGTATTAGTCTTATGGAGATAGCGCTAAACGGTGCCAGGTGTCTAATCTAAGGGTTATTTAAGACAGTAGGTTGGTGCTCTCTGTCATTGACAGTAAAAATCCTATAAATATTATCAGAAGAATGTACGTACCGTATAGGTTATTGTTATTTACGAGTATGGTGTAGCGACTTCAATATAAATTAGAAGTTTAAATGCACAAACACCAAATGTATAGAAAGGAGATGAACCAGATTGAGCGTTTTTTATTATTACTTACAGGTTATATCGTTATATCGTTTACAGGCATTAAAACAAGTATATACTAAATTATTTTCAAATTTCTTTTAACTAAAGAAATTATATTTTGTCTAATAACCAAACCGAATGAGGCTATCCAATTATATTATGTTTATTGTTCAAGAAACGTGTATTTACAGACTATACATACATATATCATTTACAAATATTAAAAAGAGAAAATATTCATTTAAATTTATTATAAATCCACATTTCAATATGAGCTAGAGGAGTTACTAAAACTTGTATTGTGGTTGACGACCAAATCAGAACAATATCCAATTTTATTGTCTTTATTGCATAAGAAATAGGTACGGCTGATATATTAGGTATCAAAACATATGAGGGATGATCGTAAAATAAGGTTCCCAAAGCCCTACAGCAGCAATAAGACGAGTTAGGCGAAATCCGACAACATTGGCGTGTGCAGCAGCTCTCCTACTCTATATACGTACCACTCCCGTCTTGCTACGCCGCTCGGTGTTGGCTAAGCAGCCGTCCGAGATGGAACTCCCGATCGCCGCTACCGCCAGCTGCAAAATTCGCGCTGTGATACGTTTTTTAAACGCGAAAGGGGTTTCACCTATAGACATTCATCGTCAATTAACCGAAGTTTATGGAGAAAAGTGTATAGCTGTTCAACACGTCCGCAAATGGTGTAGGAAATTCACTGGAGGTCGGACGGAAATCGTTGAAGAGGTCGAGAGCATACTGCTTGGAGATCGGAGGGTCACCATTCGTCAACTCGCTCTTCGGATTCCCGAGATTTCCAACACCACAATTGAAAAGATTCTTGAAAGGACTGGCAGCAGAATTTTACGACATGGGGATACAGAAGTTAGAGCACCTTCTGCAAAAATGCTTGGATAGAAATGGCGATTATGTCGAAAAATAGCTTAAGTTTTTACCTTTAAAACGATGTTAATGTTGAGGAAATAAAGAATGCTGTCTATTTTTAAAAAATATGGGAACCTTATTTTACGATCATCCCTCCTACATATATTTATAATAACTTATTTTTACATATCAAGTTTAAATGCAGGAATTAATGAGACTTATATTGCGTCTGACAACCAAGTTGAAGCAGACGATCCAGTTTAACGGGTGAATAATAAATTCCTTCCTGTAACTCATCAAGACTCCACATGTCTTCTTCAACTAAAACGAATAAATTACAGGAAAAAGTAATAACAACGGAATAAAATTTATACCTTTCATTACATGATTAATATAATTTTGCCATTCAGAAGAGGACGGTCAAGGAAGACATAGATGGAGAGAAGGAAAAAGATAGATTTGAAGAGAGAAAAAACAGTACAGGAGATGAGAGGACTGCCAAGACATAGAATGGAATAAATGGATGAGAGACAGCTGAAGACATCAGCAAACTCAATACTCTCAGGGGGTACCAGAGCCTTGAGAAAGAAAAAGAAGAAGAGAAGCCAATTCTGAGCAGACATATTTTCATATCTCCCTTCCATAAGTTTCGGCATTTCATTAACTTTGAATGTTAAATTGCGTTGAATAAAAGTTTTTAATTTATGCTCCCACTGTGTTCTCCGCAAGTGCAGGCCAATGATTCTCGTTATACTCTTCCTTTTGAACTAAATACACAATTCCTTTTCCACAGCCTAGTGATTTGCTTGTTTCTTTGACTGCATTGGATGCATTCATGGTTTTTGTTAATGTGTAAAGGTATTGAAAATCATTTATCTTTTTCTTATAGAATAGCTTTCTTCTTGGTGCCTTGTTTTTTATATGGTAGTAATTAGTTATTGTAATAGTTTACTACAACCGATTCTCTAAAAAATAGTTGCAATTGAAGGAAAAAACACGGAGAAATGGACACTGGAAGTAATAAATAACAAGCAATGATAAACCGAAATTGACAGTCGTCATAAACGTAAACAAAACAAACATTTTACCCTAGGAATAAAGCTCGCCATTTGACAACACTCCTAGTTCTAAAAAGGGATAGCTATATTCAAATAAATATAGACTAATAGAAGAAGGCTATACTCCATAAGACCCAATATTTCGATCTCAACGTGAAACCGACTATGGATATGTTCCTCCATAATAATGAGATGAAAAGACTATTTTTGTATTTACAGAATTTCGAAAGATGGTTTCAACAGTTGCTTGACTGGAAAGAAGGGCTATTCTGTAGATTATAAGGATTAGCAGCCATTTGCCAATGAAATTTTAATATTATTCAATTGAGATTTAAAGTATTTGTACACATTACCTTGTTGATTATATACCTATGTGTATAAAAAAAGTAAATTTGTTTAGTTTTAGCGTCAAAGAACGAATCTTGTTATGATCGGAAATCGTTGAATATGTTTAATTGTGCACTTTAACTTCGTATTCTAAATAAAGATGTATTTTTCTAGTGGACATGTATACAGGGTGTCAGGATGAGCGTTGGTTAAAAATATATGGGGAAGAAAGTAAAATAGAAATTTGAGAATGTACATACATAAGTTATCCTTTAAAGCTAGCTCGGCCAAAAAATTTTCAGCTGTCGGTATTTCTCTTTTATACCGAAAGTAGCCATCAACTTCCGTATTTTAAATAGAACACTACCATTTTTATGTCAGATTTGGATTCTGTGTTAAATTTTAATATTATTTTATGCAACATACCCTATACCTAGAATTCATTCTTAAAGAAATATTGCATCTTTTCGAAAAAATTTAACGGATATAGTGTTTCACAGGTTTTAAAATAACTTATAAATTATAGAAGGCAAAAAAAAATATTCTGCTTTCTGGTAATGTCCATGAAACGATGTTTCCATAGTAACAGATAGATTGCTAAATTATGCAGGGCGTGCCAGTATGGAGGGGACAATATCAGACATATTTAATCTGAGAAATCTCGGATTTTTGAAATAGCAACTCCTAATTTTCTAAGCAGTATTAGATTCTGCGTCAAAAAGTAAAGCGAAAATGTATAGAAAGTGCTATTGCTAAAGTTAATAGTTTAGGAGATATTTTGTGAAAACCTCCTTAATCCTAAATATCGCATTCTTTAATGTCAATTTCAGTTTGCCATGGTTAAATAATTGAAGGCAGCTGTCAAATGTACTGTCAACAGTAGTAAACACAAAAGTGGTCTTCAGTACTAATTACTCAATTATTCATACTACAGTACAATTATTCGAAAAATATAACTTTCAAAAATCGAACATTTTATTAATAAACAAAAAAAAGAAAAAAGCACAAAACAAACAAAATGTACAAATGACAAAATAAAATTGAATGTGTATTTCATTATTGTAATCAATGCTCGAAAACTCCACCATTTTGTTCCATGCATGCTTTTACTCTTCATTAATTCCTGATGAGTATCACGTTGAATAGATCTTGCAGCCTGTTTGTTGAAGGTTCTTCTTACTCATGTCATCTTTTGTATCAACTGAATCTCTGTATAAAACGTTTTTAATATAACCCCACAAGAAAAAATCTAGTGGGGTTAAATTTGGAGATCGTGGTGCATACTTAAAGGACCGTTTTAGCGACCCATCGATCGTCAAACATTTCAGTAAAAATAGTCGATATGCCACGGATGTTATGTGGGGAAGCCCTGTCCATTTAATATCATGTATTCCGCGCTTCTTTTTTCGGTCGAAAACGCAATGATTCGCGGACAACGTTATGCATTCATAAAAGTAAACAGACAGAATTCTATTGTTCTTTAAAGCACAGAATATACGTCAAAACTCCAAGAATCTTGAAAATTTCGTTCTCTTACCACGTGTGGGTTTTCTGGATCACAAAAATGAAAATTTTTACAGTTATGCGTTCCATTTCTATAAAATTTCGCTTCATCGCTACAAATAATATTACCCAAAAATGCATCATCTTCTTGTGTTCGAACCAAACACCATTCACAGAATTCTGTTCGACGTTTAATGTCTGTAAATCTTAGATTTTTGTTTTACCTGAATTTTGTGAATTGTTTTGAACGATGTTCTAAGCGCTTGTTCTGCATCATGGATCGAATTAGTCGGGTATGCAGTAAAACAACCCAACGCCGTAGTTTCCGAATGTTCACATACTAGAGGGTTGGTTCTTTTTGGTGTTTTCGTAAACGAACCAAAATCTACAGTTTTTTAATGTTTCGGTAGGTTTTAGTATATCAGGATATCTCTCCATGAAAATTCGGCGCGTTCTACCCATAATGCCATTGCATTCGTGATAAATTGTAATTAAATTTAAATAATTTCCATTTGAAAATCATAAGCGAGATATTTTCATTAATAAACTAGGCGTGCAATACGTGCAATTATGAATAATTGTATTACAATATGAAATACTGACGATTACTACTGTGTTTCTTACTGTTGACAGTACATTTGACAGCTATCTTCAATTATTTAGCCATGGCAAACTGAAACTGATATTAAAGAGTGCGATATTTAAGATTAAGGAGGTTTTCACAAAATATCTCCTAAACTATTAACTTTAGCAATAGCACTTGCTATACATTTTTGCTTTATTTTTTGACATTCAATCTAATACCGCTTAGAAAATTAGTCGAGATTTCTCAGTTTAAATATCTCTGATATTGTCCCCTCCTTACTTACGTTTCATGAACATTACCAGCAAGCGGAATAATTTTTTTGGCGTATTACAATTGTAAGTTATTTGAAAGCCTGTGATGCACCACATCTGTCAAACTTTTTCGAAAAGTTGCAATATCTCTTTAATAGTGAATTCTAGGAATAGGGTATGTTGCATTAAATAATTTTAGAATTTAACACACAATCCAAATTTTACATAAAAATGATAGTATTCTATTTAAAATAGGGAAGGTGAATGCTACTTCCGGTATAAGTGACAGATACCGGCAGTTGAAAATATTTTGGCTGAGCTACTTTCAAAGGCTAATTTGTGTATGTAAATTTTCAAATTTCTATTTTACTCTGTTTCCCATATACTTTTAATCGACGCTCATCGTGACATACCCTGTATACCCATATAGAAAATTCAAGCAAACACTGTTTTCCTTGCATCGCTAAGTGAATACATATGTAATCGCCCTTGACTCTGTAGTATATTGAAAAATATTGATTTTTGAATAAAAGGAGGTTGTTAATTTTTAAACAATTTGCCCGGAATTAGTCAATATTTTTCATTGTCTTTAAACTCCAAGTACTTAGCATAACAAACATGATTACATATTAATGTAAAGTACAAGTAGTTTATAGAATTCCATGGCTACATCGATCATGATATTTGTTGTCCTCTATTTACATAGTTGAATATTTTATTTTATTTTAGAATCACTTTTCTATGATAGTTTGATTGTAATTGATCTTATAGTAATAAGCCAGTAGATGACTGTTTGGAATCCCAAAATTCAGCGGAGCGACAAGGTAGGCGCCATAAATTCTTAGCCTGATAGAGAAAAAATAAACTTGGTAAGATAATTCTATACACTTCTAAAGTTTTTCCCTCAAAATGTCCTTCTGAAACGAGGTTCATCGGGTCGCCGCCATTCCATCGATTCCTTTTTGGTTAGAGAATCATAATACAAAACCATCGTTTCATCTACCATGACAATGGACTCCAAAATCGATTTCAGGTCGTCTCCACACTTGTTTAAAAAGGAGCACGCACATTCGACCCGGCGTTCACGTTGGAGAGCAGAAAGAAGACGCGGTGCCCATTTTGCATTAATCTTATTCATGCTCAAATGATTATGGAGAATTCGGCGAATACTTGTTTCAGAAATGTTAGACATCACTGCTAATTCCTTCAATTTCAAACAGCGTTATCAGTTCAATTGGCCGACTGGAGCGCTCATCATCTTCAAGGGATTCTTGCCCCAAACGGAAACATTTTGCCCACTTTTTTACAGTGGAATATGAAGGAGACAAATCACCATAAACGCTGTCTAGACGATGTTCAATGTGATTGGGCTTATGCCCTTCTTTTGTTAAAAATTTAATGACCGCGCGGTACTCAATTTTCGATACCTGAAACATTTTCATGTACTAGTCACGTTGTCTGGCTAGTTACTAAAAACAACTAGTCTAAGAGCTGTAATATATATAGTGCAGGCCTCGCATATGTGCAACTGTGACGCAACGGAGTTTGAACACGCTAGAATCTGTATAAGCCTGTCAGGTCGAGAATTTATGGCGCCTACCTCGTAAAGTAAAACAAAGTATATTAATGTACGTTTTGCATTGTGCTAAGTGGTACTGAAAAGCCTGCATGATATGCACTCAGGTTATTGTGCACTACACTCTTTTGATAGCCACAAAACTACAAATGGCTAAAACGAACCCGCTTAAAGCGAACTACCGATTGTTGCGTACGAAAACCGAGGATCCCATTATATTTGCGAACCCGCTTATGACGAACTTCCGTACAATACGAAGCAATTTTAGAGTCTTAACAGAAATAGTTTCTGTTTCAAAGCGAACTTGTTTAGATACTACATCAGTACACAATATTCGGAAAGCTCGCCAACACCGACAGGAACATCGAACAAATTCATATGTATATCGAATCGAATATTTGTACTCTATATTTTTGATGTGTCTGTACATTAAAGCAAACGTTTTTTTTTTTTAAGAAGAGGAAATACATACGCAAGAATTTAGTTATTTGCATCCGTTCTTTTAAATCAGACGCACCATTCATAAAAAACAAATGTCGTATCTTATTAATATACATATCTTGCCTTGTGGATATTATCCTGGTTTAAGTTTTTGTTATTGCACAACAATTTCTTCTGCATTCATGTGTTCGTTTGCAATTTAGAAATCCGAAGAAGTTAGCACGTAAAAAATGGGAACTCCAGAGCAAACTTATCGCAAAAACGTAAACGATCTTTTGCGTTACGTGATACATAGGAAATGATCCGCGAAATAGAAAGTGGAAAAACCCAAAGTATTGTCTGTTAGGAACATAATCTCTCTAAATCTATTGTAGGAACCATTTGGAGAAATAAAGCTAAAATTAAAGAGGCTTTTGAGCATGGTAGTGTAACACTAACGAGATCAAAAAAGCAAGTAAAGACAATATCGATAGTGCACCATTTTGCCCGCTTTTTTACAATTCAGTACTCAAGTTTCGAACATACCAATGTGTTATATAACGTGATAAATGTTCTAAGATCGTAGAATTTACTGCATGCTCGTAGAATAAAACCCAACATTCTATTACCACTAGGTATGATTTTGAATAGGTGTTCACGAAATGATAGACCACAATCAAATACTATGCTCAAATCCCTCACAGTGTGACACCGCTGGAGGGTGGTATCATCCACAAGATATCCATAAGTAATTAGTAGAGCGGGCCAAATTGCGCCATCCAACAGAATCGGAATCAGGCGCAACGGCCGCTTATTGTAAATAGCGTATATGTGAGTCACAGCAGATATGTGATATTTCGAAATTAATACACAAGAGTAAAAAAATAAAAGCTGACGCAATAATAATGTTTAGTAATATATATGTACACGCTGAGGTGTTTTTATTTTCATTTTGATTTTTTATTTGTAAATAAAGATATAATAAATAAATATATAATAAATAAATTCTATCCTTCTTAATAATGCGGATAGGCTTGTTTAAAAAGTTGCACCATCAGATAAGTTTCCACATTTGCCTCGGTGAAGGATGTTCGCCGAGACGAAAAAATGTTCTTATATTTCGAAAACGACCGTTCCACGTCTACCGAAGTAAGACAGGCGTAATTAAAATAATCTTTAGACTTAGTCAAGGAATCTGCAGATGCCCCATCGCACATTTGTCTTAATCTCGTGTAGTCCGGATTCTTTTTTAAAACACTATCGAACTTAGCTAAAACTCGTCCACTTGTTGCATCGTTTATACTGTGTAACAATGTACTAACTTCATCCACGACTTGCACTGATTCTACCAACGACAATCCAGAATTTTGCAAATTTTCTATCGCGTCTACTAACCCTTTGTAATTGTTGCTAATATTCTTTAGATGTGTTTCAACAGAAATATCGAGAAATCCCTTCTGGCTCATCCTAATAGCTCTAGCTTCGGCAGGGACGAATTGCAAAATAACGGATTTGACTTCTTGAAAATGTTCATTATAATAAAAAGCGGCTTTTAACCACGTTCCCCAACGCGTAAGAATGGGCTGTGGTGGTTCTCGAATACCAGCGCATAACCTGTGGAATGCCCTAGTCCTCTTAGGACTTTTGAGAAACACTTTTTTTGTGTTTGCTATTAATGCATCCACCTCCGGGTAACACTCTCGAATAGTTTGTGCCACAAGATGTAAAGCATGGACTTTACACGTAACATGTAAAAGTCCTTCACACTTTTCTTTAAGGGAACGGCCTACACTACACATTGTTGCTGCACCATCGCTCATGAACAACAACAGTTGACTGGTTGACACTTGACATTTTTGTAACGTTTCGAGAACTACGGCCGTAATTGCTTTACTAGTACACTGTTTTAATCTTCTGCTGGCTAATAGAATTGCAAAATTTGGTTTAATAGGATCTAATACGCGCACTATTATATTCAAAATAGATTTTTTTTTGCAATCTGTCGTCTCATCAAGACATAGCCACAGCTGTTTATCTTTTAATTCGGCTTTAATTCGATTTTCAATGTCCTCACGTATTCGTGGAATATCTCTCCGTAACGCTGTCCGAGATGGTAGTATCCACTCGGTTTTGTATGTACCCCAGAATTTTCGAAATGCTTTTTTATCAAGTATACGAAGTGGTAGACCACATACCATAAACGTTAAAAGCAATTCTAATTGAAATTGACGTTGTTGTGACACACCATTTCTTTTATTTCTGTGGTGTGCGCTATTTATATGTCTTTCACAATCACGTTTGCTCCAGCACAGTAGTTTCTTTTTACAAACTTTACAGAAAATTGTGCTCCCATTGTAGTGTAAATCCACAAATTCACTAAGAAATTTATTAACTTTCGTAGGTAATGGCCGTTTATTTTTAATAGTTACGTTAGACATAATCACTAAAGCGAGCACACCGACGCTTGTTTCTAGTATGCCACGAAGTGGTGCAAACGTAACATCTGCAGACTCGTCATTTGTTGATGAATAGAGCGCGTCATCCGTAAATGAATAAGCGCGCTGTTAGTTCGTAGCCGTTGATGAATGAACTTTTTTTTGTAGTGGCCCACTGTGAACAACGCCCTATTTATCAACGAACACCCAAACTGCAGGTGTATATTTGCGCGTCTTCACGACGTAATAGACAGTGGTTTTGGTCCTCGTCCTAATAATTACATATTTAAATTACCTATGTTTACATACATATACGCGCCCGGCAGCCTGATTGCGAACCTGGCGCGTGGCGCTCTTGGCCCGCTCTAGTAATTAGGAATAATTTACGCGTAAATGAAATCGCCTCTGGTTGTATAACTTCTAAAAAATAGACTATAAATTTATCACTTTTGAAGACAATATTAACGTTTGTTAAGGTAAGATCGTAATTCCGAGTATTTTAATACCGTAAAGGGTTAAAAAAGTGTTGAAAGTGTTGACTATGTGCGCTATGGCAGTGCTTTTTCAATAAGTGAAATGGATACCATAGTATCACGTAGAGCGCGCGTATAACAACCTAAATAATAGTATTTACGTTCAATTTTATTACTAAAATTAACTACCTATCATTTACGAATCGTTCGTAGAGGAATAAGTTGACAAATCAACGAAAAAGTACATACAATGTAACATGCAAACGCGTGCAAGTAATTTGTGTAATGCAACTGTAGGCTTTTAAAATACAATATAATTATTGTTTGTGACATTGAAATATAATAATCAAGTCTACCAAGTTCATTGTAAGTACACGACTACGAACTTCGCTCGGAATTTAAAAATTAACTTGATTTGCGAAGCTTCTAAACGTGTAGCGTTTCATCTAAACTAAACCATTACTTTGCCGATATTTTTAATCAATTAAATATCGAGCTAGTCGATTACCTGCATTTTTGTTTTAAGAGTGGGACAATTAAAATGCAATTTGTGTAGACGTTGGTAATTTTCCTATTATAAATACAAACATTAGACCCTAGTTATGTTTGTTAGTAAAATTGAGGTAGTACAACATGTGTGTTTAATAAAAAAAAATATATTTACTTCTGAACTATTCTATTCCAACACATGAGAATTTATTGAATTTTTTTTAACTTAACGCATCACAAACATCACATAAGAAAAATTGTATAGGTAATTATTAGAGTTTGTAAAAAAGGTGGTACTGGCAGTGGCGCACCGCATAAAAGTAGGTACGTAATATACAATATTAGTGAAAAATAATATTGTTACCTTTTCCTGTCGTCTTGATATCCACTGTGGCAATTGGCAAACGCCCTGGTAAGCTGCGTAGAATTGCAACATCAGCAACGCTTCCATTGTCGATTCATTCAGCCGTCGACGGTGTTGTGAGTACGTTGCCGTATACTTCGAAAATGATCGTTCGACATCCAGTGAAGTAAGATTTGCAAATGTCAGATATTCCTTTTCCACATCTGGGCACTCTTGATTTCCAGTTATAGACCGAACCTTTTGTAAATCGGGATTTTTTGTTAAAATTGCACCAAATTTTTGAACATCGACCCCTGTAGTGTTCGTCAAGTTTTCTAGAGCGGCTTGTAAATTGTTTATGCAATTTAATGCGTCTCGTGCAGATAAGTGACCGTTTTCTAATTGCTCAATAGCTTGTGCAACTTCAGAATAGTTCATGGAAATTTCATTTATTTGTTGTTGAACGTCCGAATTGGAAAAAAAATTGCTGACTATCTCGAACTGCTGCAGAATCATTTGAATCAAGTTTCAAGATGACATTTTTCATTTGTGAAAAATATTTCTGATAGTAAGATACTGCCTGGAGTCATGTTCCCCATCGCGTTATTACAGGCTGAGGTGGTGGTGGTAATTTCGGACACAATTGTTTGAATACATGGATGTGTTTGGGAGATTTGATGAACACTTTTTTGGTAGACGCTATTAACTGATCTATCATCGGATACTTCTTTCGAATGGTTTCTGCTACAAGGTGACATGCGTGTATAAGCCATGTTATGTGAAGAAGAATCGGAAAGCATATTTTCAACATCCTACCAACTCTCAGCATTGTTGCGGCTCCGTCAGTAACGAACATTGTGACTTGGGTTCCTGTGATACAAAATTCTCTCAACGAATCTTTTATTATCTTGACAACGGTTTCTACATTAGTTTTCTGAATCCTTTTACTGGATAACAACAATGAAGCTGGTGGACCATCACGTTTTAAAGGACGCACTACAACATCAGTTGTTTCATCTACACATGGGCAGATTTTCTTACTTCTCAACTCGTCTTTTATACATTCCTTTACCGTACCTTGCACACGTGGCAAATTGTATCGTAATTGCATCGATGTTGGCAGCTTCCATGAGGGAACGTACTTAACCCAAAAAAGACGAAAGTGTTCATTAGATACTAGATGTTGTAGGATGTTGCACCCACTTAACATAAAAATAAAATCATATAAAAATTGCCAGTATGGAATACTGTTTCTTAAATTCAATACATCACGTTTACTTTTACAATGTTTTCTACATTCAAATCTATCGCGACTTAGCAATCCGCTATTGCATATTGTGCAATAAATATGCGTACTTCTATATTCTAATCCAGAGAAATGCCTGAGATATTTATTCACATTCGAAGGGAACGTTACACCCTTTGGGCGTCCCATTTCCGCGTACTTATTTGGCGTGCAGCGTGCAACGTACTGTCGTTTTGAACTCTCTCGCGGTACTGTCGAGATCGACTACGAGTTGAAAATTACCCCTACCCACGCCGCTACCGCTACGCTACTGCTATTCGGTACCACCTTTTTAACAAACTCTAGTAATTATACAATTTGTAGTATACAAGGTGGAAATAAAAAATGGAAACACGATTTTTCCCCGAAGTTATTATAAATACAAAAAAATTGTTCAGATAAAGTTTTTAGTACTTCTAATAAGCTATCTAAATCTGTATAAATCTGGTGAAAAAAGAATTACATTTTCGTAGATATTACTACTTTTATACTTTCTTTAAATGGTACACCCTATATATTTTAGACCAATTAATAGAAAATCATTTTTGCTTTAAAAAAGTATAAAGATTTTTCCTTCTAAACTTGATAGTTTTTGAGATATTAAAGAAAAAAGAAAAATGTTCCTTTTCAAAATAAGGTGTGCGTTGAGAGCAAAATTACTATTAGAAACAATGTACGAAATAAAAACGAATTATTTTATTATCATAGTAACGACAGTAAGGCTTATAAATACAACATAACTGATTTTATTAAACTACAAAACTTATTTAAAATTGTCACCATTTTCTCGTACACATAAATAAAGCCTTTTTTAACGAATTCTGATTTACATTATTTGTATTTAACCCTACAACAGCTTGCCTTATTCTGTTTTTTAATTCGTGGAGAGTAGCAATAGACGTTTCAAAAAGTTTATTTACAGTGCCCCACAGAAAAAAAAATCTAATGGCAATAGCTCGGGAGGTCTTTCAGACCAGATTGCAGGACCTCTGTTCCCAATTCACGAATTTGGGAATCCTTCATTTAAATATTCAATTACGAATTATGTGGAGGTGCACCATCGTACTGAAATACCAGTCCGAGTCTAACTGCCAATGGCATATCATCCAAATAATCTTAAACTTCATTTTGCAAATATAGTACTATTCATAATTCCACACTCTACACGCAGAGAAACGTCCACTTGTATCGAGACTGTCCGCCTCAATTCAAGACAATTACTGTTTCAACCATCCACAATACAATAATTGTTTTAAATCAAAAGAAATATTTTTAGGGTTTTTTTCTCCGCTTAAGAGAAGTATATACTTGTAATGAAATAATTGTATTTTCTTTGTTTAAGACATTTGCTATCTTGATTCGTAGTATAAATAAATGGCCGTTATAACACAAAATGATATTTTCTTAAGGATACTTAATTCAAGAAAGCGTTTAGATATTGTTCATAAGTCAATAGTTTCATTTTCTTGGACTAAGGCATTTATTAACTTAGAATTATTGAAATGCATATTACTTACATCCACATTATTAATTGCACTTGCCTTGTTTAAAATAATACGACATATCCGTACATAATGCAGCAAATTATTCTCATTGCTTGTGATTTTAAAAAGGCTAACGTAGAGGTAATCTGCAGGATAATGTTCAAACAAAAGTGAACTTTCATGTAAAAAAAAAACATGAAAAATGTGCCTAGAAACAATAAGTAAGATAATACTAATAAAATAGCTCATGGTATTGATGGAATCACTCCCAGCAAAAACAATGTGATTAAAAACAAGCACTAACGCTTTTTGCTCCTGCCTACATTGCTACATACAACTCAAAGCTAAATGATTTGCTTGGAAGAAACAAAACCATATGTACCTTCGTATGTGTTGTATTTAATCACAGTGCAGCTTCTCTGATTGAATTTTGGGGGTAAATATTGAAATATGCTAACACATCAACTTCCAATTTTTCATTCACTTCATGAGATTCGTGTATTCCTGATAGGGATCCGGTTTTACGCAATTTATTTTTTAATTTGAAAAAATACGAATGGCTCGGATATTGTTGTCAATATAAGTGCCAGGGCTTGCCTTGAATTATTATTTGATAAATAACAATATTTTATCATATTTACCTTCTCATTAATTGAATAATCTGCCATTATTGACACAAATTAATAATGTCTGTAGGGCATACAAACTTTATTGAATCATAAAAACAATACAAAATAAAGTGTTTTATTTTAAGAAGAAAAAAAATTCTTTCTTTCTCTCAAACTATCAGTTTTAAAACGAAAAACCTTGATATTTTTTTAAAACAAAAATTATTTTCTATTTACTAATGTAAAAATATACAGGGTGTACTATTTAAAAAATGTACAAAATTAGTACTATCTACGAAAATTTAAAACCTTTTTACCAGTAACCAAAAAATTAATGTTAATATGGTATTGGTGGGATCATTTCCGGCGTCTTAGGCGCCATGCCGTCTTGCGTTAAGCAGCCCAGGAGCTGCTCGATAGGTGGTAGGAGTCTGCATCCCGAGTTGTTGTTGTTATTTTCTAGACGGCATGTCTATGTTTCTCGACGCTAGGTAGCGTGGGGAGATATATCGTGATTCTGTTCGTGGAGAATGGCAATAGCGAGGGAGAAAGACACGTACGGAACCGCGCTGATGACGCCGGGTAGGCAGAAACATGTTCGCAGGTTTACGCTGTTCCTTTTCCCTCGCCTTGTTGTTTGCCGGAAATGATTCCACCAATACCATGAGCCTATATTAGCATTAATTTTTTGGTTATTGTTACTAAGCAATCTTTTCATGTGTACCTTTTTACCAGATTTGTACAGATTTAGATAGCTTATTAGAAGTACTAACAACTTTATATGAACAATTTTTTTGTATCTATAATAACTTCGGAGAAAAACAGTGTTTCCAATGTTTATTTCCACCCTGTATAGTAAGTAACCTTGAATATAATTAAAATAATTCCTATTACATATTTTATAATGTTCCCTTTATTTATTACAACGTAAAAGTCGGAATTTTTAACATAAACTTTAAATTACAATGTTTGACTTACAATAGTAAAATAAAATTCTATCTATGGTATCTGTGAAATTAATTCTTATTAGTTACACAACCATTCAATGTCGTTTTACCACGAGAAGACTCATAAAATATCATTTAATAGTTTACCAAATATAGAGAAAGTCACTGCAGTAACATATGTTTCCAATAACAAAAGTTGACAAACAACCGGAAGCAATACAACGTTTGATTAGGATAAAGTTAAGACTTCTTTGGCAAATAAAATATTCACGGCACACTCCGCACCACACAAATTATTAAGCCACGTACCGTCAGTACGTGGCTGATGATGTTGACCCATGTGTCTTCGAAACACCTTCCCGAGTTAATTAATAATTTGTGTGGTGCGGAGTGTGCCGTGAATATTTTATTTGCCATACTACTCCACAGTCCATGCTATCATTATTTAAGACCTCTATTTTTAGATTTTAATTTTAGCAGCTATATAGAAAGATACCAATGGCTGTTGTTGGTGATTTAAAATCAGGTTTATTTAAATACACACCGCATTCAACATGAAAGGAACAAATTCGACAAAACTCTACCAACCATTTTTTAACAAATGTCGATTTATATTTTTGATTTGTTTTTTCACTTATACCACAATTTAGTATACTACTTCCAGTTTCAGCTAGAGTAATAGTAACTTTGTTATTTAAAATACAACACCCTATAGATTTTTACAGATTTAGATAGATGTTTCAAAAAGCGTTTGAGTAAACTCTCCATATTACGTACTCGAACAGAAATTAATTTACTTAAAGAAACTTATTCTGATCGTCCACAAATTAATCAGTCAACTGAAAGCAAATTCAGAGAGCTTGGTTACGTTAGGGATCTACACAGAGAAAAAAAGGTTCTTGACTCAAACAAATATGCATTCAGTCAACCAAATCGTAATTTTAAATGGCGGCAAAGATATATTTTCTTAATCTAAGGAAATACTTTCTTTGACATCGTTATTTGATCCAAACATATGATTTCTTCAAACAAATAACCTCAACCTTGATTTGAAAATATATCTGTTTGATTTAATATACGTAATATGTTTGATTCAACAATACCGTTCTTTCTTTTAAAGAACTTCGTCAGTTTGAAACAAATATATTTTTCTTTACCATTTATTTGACATCACCCTTTAATGGTGAACGTTTCCAAAACGGGAACATACTAAAAAATCTAATTTTTATTGAATTAATCATATTATTTGCATAAAATTTGTATATGTTTTAAAATATACTTTGATGTAAACTTTTCTGATTGTTAATTATAAAAATATGCAAACAATATGATTAATTTAATAAAAAATCGATTTTTTAGTATGTTGCCATTTTGGGAACGTTCGCCATTAAAAGGCTAGATAAATATGTCTGTGGTTTATAGTATGCTGTTACTTTGAGAAATATATTATTCTGTTGGTATTATTACTCAACTGAAATGGTTAGTACGATAGATGCTTTCTTCCTTTTAAAGAGCACATAGGGTAATAATATGTTAAAGATACACAATCTTTTGAAGAACTTAATTAATATTGTGGGTAAGCTATCAAAGGTACATAAAGAATAAGTATAATGCCGAAAATTAATCTCCATTTTGTAGTGACGTGGTGCTTTTATTCTTGTAAATAAACTCCAGCTCCCTACAATACCATTTGCTTCTTCCATTACGTTAAGGTGATATCAAGGTCTTCCTAAAAATCTACGTGGTCGCAAAAAAAAAACGGCGAACCTTAAATCTTACAGATTTCGTTGCAGTTTCTTCGAGATTTATCACACTTCCCAGGAACCTGTAAAGTGAATCTGATTAGTAGAGTAACCAAAACTTGCGGACTCGCATAGGCGTCGGTATTACGGGTTAATATAAGAATACGAAAAATTCATAAATAAACTTACTTGCTAATTATTCAACAAATTAGAGGCATCAGAATGTGAACTACTGTAAACTTGCATCATTGCATATGTTTCCACAGTTACTTCTTTAAACCTTGTGCGTCGACAAGAAAAAATATTCTTATACATAGAAAACGATCTCTCCACATCTAAGGAAGTTACATTTGCATGTAGAAACTGTTTTTCAAAATCACTTAAAAGTTCACTATTCTTACACTTGTTATAAACGGCCTCTAAAGTATTAAAATCGGGATTTTTCCTTAAAACATCTGCCAACTTTTGACTAGCTCATAATCCTGGCGTATCATTTAATGTGTGTAATTTATTTTTTACACTTTCCACTATGTCTAATGATTCCTGCAATGACAATTCAGTACATTGTAGCTTTCTGACGGCATCTAGTAATACTGTATAATTGGTACATATTGTTGTTAAATCTTCTAAAAGTTGAGGAATTTGAAATTCTCTTTGACTTTTTCTAATTGCTTTGGATTCATTCCGATTAAATCGCATTATAACTGGTTGAATTTGTTGAAAATGGATCAAATTGTAAGAAGCTGCTGTTAGCCAAGTACCCCATCGCGTTAAAATTGGTTCAGGAGGTTCTGGAATACCTGGACAAAATTTACGAAATTCTTTTAAACGTTTAGGAGATTTACGAAACACTGCTTTAATACTTCCAATCATCCGGTCAACGTTTCCGTAATGTTGTCGAACAACTTCACCAACTAAATGCAAAGCATGCAGCACGCAGGTTATATGTATTAAGTTAATAAATATATGTTTTAAGGATCGCCCAACACTTAACATCGTTGCTGCACTATCTGTCACAATCATCACAACTTGATCTTGGGCAATTTTAAATTTTTTCAAAGCGTTCATTATCACTTTTTGAATATTTTCCGCGGTACATTGTTGAACACGTTTGCAAGCTAACAAATATCGAGATACTGTGTTCTCGCTAGATAAAGCGCGAGCTATTACATTCACAATACTGTTTTTCTTTATATCGGTCGTCTCATCCACGGTAATCCATATTTTTTGGAACACAAATCACGTTTACACACATTTTCTAGCATCTCTTTCATTCGCGGCAAATGATTCTGTAATTGTGTTTGTGAGGGTAATGGGTACTTTGGAACGTATTGTCGCCAAAACGTTTTAAAAGCTGCTTTTCTCACCAACGACAACGGAAGATTACAAGAGGTAAACATAATTAATAAATGTATGAGGAATCAGTTACGTCTCGAACCTAAGTAGCCCTCGAATCTGGTTATAATATATGTATAGCTACAAAAATACGTCGACAAAAAAATTGTTAAATGGCGCCTTTGAAGAAAAACAAAAGTTTTTTCATCAAGACAACACTTCTCTCACACTTCAATGGTTGCTATGTCAAAAATTCACAAATGGGGATTGGAATTGATAGACTTTTTTCTGTTTCCTAAGCTTAAAGTTTTGTTTGGAGGACAAAGATTTTCATCGAATGCGGAGGCCATCACATCCGTAAACGCGTCAGAACAAGGAGACTATTTTGAGAAATAAAACTGAATTTGACAAAAAACACTTGTTTTGGGGTGTTAAAAAATGGTGTCCAGATGCGTTGCCCACTGATAGTTCTCATCGAAATAAACAACGAAGCCTTAGTAAACCTAGGTTCTAAAACCTAATCGTTTCGGAGATTGATTTTGCATTTTTCTTCAACGAAAAGCATAACTAGATTTTTGATCATGTTACCCATGTAAATAACATAGAGGATCTTCAGCGACGAATACAAAACGCATGTGAAGCAATTCGCCAATCTCCAGGAATCTTCGAAAAAGTGCGAGATTTTTTAGTACGAAGATGTCAACCACGTTTGCAAATGGAAGGACGTCATGTCGAACACTTACTTTAAAGATTACTTGTTGAGTTGTTAATTTCCTATGTATGTTTGTGTGACATTAAATCAACATTTAATGTCTTAATTAACAATATTGGAATTGATTGTATTTTCGAAACGACTGGTTTTAGAACCTAGGTTTACTAAGACTTTTTGTTTATCTTGATGAGAACTATAAGTTGGGCAAAATATCCAACCACCTTTTTTAACACACTGCACATTTAATATTATGATATGTCTAAGATATGTATGCTGAAATACGCAACTCCATTACTCCTTTTTAACGATTAATGTGAATGACGATATTTTTTAAATTAATTCTGATCTGGCCTAGATTGTAGCTGAATCTGCCCTACACTCTGGATTTATTAATCCGGGAAAATCTTGTGTACTGGTTTATGGTGGAAAAAAGGATAGGGCGGCTATTGTAAACGACATTAAAGTAACAATTAATAATGTTGAGACGTACCCTATTTCGAGAGTGCTTGTAATTTGGAATTGATTTTGGATACTAGGTTACATTTTGTACTCTAAAGCTGTTATTTTGATGTAAAGATTGTTTATACCCAAACCTGGGAAAACTACTGTTGTAGTAATATATTTTGGCTTCCGTCGGTGAATTATGAAAATCTATAATTTTGTTTGGAATTTCCGACGTGCCGTAAGTTGATATTTTTATCTGCAAATATATGACAATATTTCGACAGACAACTTTTTAATTTTGCATGTCAAGTACATTCTATGAAAATCTATATTTTTCCTTGGAATTTCCGACGTAATTAATTACTGAAAAAATGTCCCGATGAGGAATCGAACCTCACATCTCCTGCTTACCGGGTAGGCGTGTTAACCACTACACCACGAAGACTATGCAAGGATCGTTCACTCTTTAATATCTAGTTATTATTTTTTCAGTAATTAATTACGTCGGAAATTTCAAGGAAAGTTATAAATTTTCTACTGTTGTAGTTTTTGTGACTGTTTGAAGTAAAAAAAATATCTAACTGTTAATCTATTGTTCACCAAATACTATATCAAGTGTAATAAAAATAGTAGAATTTTCACTGTTTTTGTAATAATTTTATGAATACCGTTATCGTATTCACAATTAATTCTTTTGTTGTATGTACCTATTTTATTGTTTTTATAGAAATTAACAGTTGGTGATATACACGAAGGTTTTTCCGTAATTGTTTTGTATAGTTTTAGTAAATCAGATAAATTCAGACTTGCACCTGAACAACCATTCATCAAAAGTTATTATATAATGGCCCTATTTTGTTCCGTCTGCATATACCTACTTTTAATTGAAGCTTCTTGCTACTGTATATGATTTTGTCGACAAAGCTAAAATGTAGCTAATGAAGTATGTCAATGGTAAAATCAATAATAGTGTTTGTTTATTATTATTTATGATTAATATGGCGTGTGTAAGTGCGTATTATGAGCGTACGTTAATAGCTTCAATAGCGCAATTGGCACACGTACAACGTATATGACACCATTTAATAATGATTCTAGTAATATATTTTTAGTGGCGTTTAGTAGGCATAACTTATAGTTTTGGTAATGAACGCAAAATCTCATGACATTCAGAAACAAGGTTTTCGCTTTCTTTAATCTGTATTTGGTTGAAATTTATTTTTGTAAATTTCAGACAGAAGTTTTCAGAAAAAAAAAATAAATTTCTATCTTTTGTGAACTAACTTTTGCCGTTATCGGCAGTTCAATTACATTTCCAGTGTCACCGGAACTGACATCAACTTTTTGATTTTAAATAGAACACCTTATATATTTTACGTTTTTGAAAAGGTAATAGAAAGGCGAATCCAACGATACCACATACTTGTATGTTATACTTTAGCTTAAGAAATATGAGGATATGCAACAATAAAGGTTTCGGTAATCTGTTTTTGTTGTTACGCAAAGCTGGCCAGGAAAGAGCGCCAAATTGTTTCTTGCGACGCCAGACTGTCAAATCTCAATTCCAAAAGCGTAAATTATTCTTGTTGTTTATTGTATCCTGCATTTGTCATGTGTTCCTTCTTTGTTCTTAAATCGTTATTACTTACTCTTTTAACTTGTTTTGTTAATTGTTGTTATTTCCTTACTTTATCGAACTTTATTGCAATTAATTAATTATGGCAAGTTTATTTAAATGTGTTACTTTTTGATAGACAATATGTCTGTCTTAGGTTTTTTTGTGTTGTTACTTTTATGATGGCTTCGGTACGTACCATGCAAAATTGCTGGATCAATTCTAATACTATGAAAATCTGGCAGCAATTATCACCTTATTTGCCATGGTTGCACAACAAATTCTATAGAATTTCTAAAGAATTAAGAAGCAAGCTGGCTCCTGTTTAATCTGAAACAGAGAGACAGTTGTCGGGACGTCTTTTCTCGGGACCGTATTCTTACCATCGCGAGTGCTTATATATTAGCCTGCGTGAAGTTCACTCATACCAACTTACCACGCTTTAATAAGAACTGTAACTTCCACAAATACTCAACAGAACAAAAAATGCGTTAGTGGTTCCGCTACATAGACTCTCTAGCACTCAACAGTCTGTTAACTACCGGGGTCCAAAGCTTTACAGCCATCTTCCGAGTAGTTTTACATCCATGACACCAGCAAAATTTGCGGATTGTGTAAAGAAATTATTAATAAACAATGTTTTTTTATATACACCGTGTCCGAATTTATGTAATTTCGCTTTAATTGTTGAATAGAGAACTTGTCGCTTGGATTTTATTTATACATACTGCCATTTTATTTATACACATTTATCGAAGTTAATTGTTGTTGTTATCTGTTTTGTTTTTGAAGTTGTTATTGTTGTATTTTGATGTTGTGTATGTACTGAAACTTTTTCTTTCTTTTTCAAATTGACGAACCATGTACTTTTAGTGGTGTAAATAAATACAATACAATACATATTTACCTCAATTTTGAGATAATTGAGATAATTTGAGATTTTTGCAGTATCTAAAACGCCTTCTACGCTAGAGCCGTGATTGAAATTTTATTTACTTGAGTATTTCTCGAAGTTTCCGGCAAAACATCAAGACTGTCCGACTTAATTCAAGGTAATTACCCTTTCAATTATCCATAATACAATTACTGTTTTCAATCAAAAGAGATATTTTTTAGCGTTTTTTTTCTCCATTTAAGAGAAGTATACCTTTGTAATGAAATAATTATATTTCTTTGTTTAAGACATTTGTTAATTTGGCTCAAGAAAATCTTGCAGAAAATTTGAAGAAAGGGATTCTCAGTATAAGTAAATGGCCGTTATAACACAAAACAATATTTTCATAAGGATAGTGAATAGTTTTCTTAATTCTAGAAAGCGTTTAGGTATTTTTCATAAATCAATAGTTTTGTTTTCTTAAAATAAAGCATTTATTTACTTAAAATTCTTGAAATGCATATTATTTATACCCACATTATTAATTGTACTTACATTGTTTAAAACAGTCCTAGATAGTAGCGACAGAAACCAGAAGATAGATGCCGTACTTACGGATACAATGATACAACCTTTAACGTACAACGTTTCATAAACATCTTCAAAAGATACCGCTTAATGTATTTTTTTTTTCTTTTTGTTACTATTTACCACGAGTATTAATTTAACTGTAATTTTTTTAAAATAAATATATAACAAACAATAATAAAAAAAGTGATAAATAAACTTAAATATTAACTCAGTAATTATTAAACTACATAAAAATAATATTAGTAATAATATTTAATTACATTATTAAAGAAATAATTTAATTATACTGTAACACACAAAAAATAAGTTTTTCATTAGTTCATTCATTTGGTCCTAATTTTAATTATTATCTTTAGGTTTTTTTTCCATTATTGTAATTTTTCTTTTGTTGGATATCCTTGTAGCTGACCTGATGTGTTTTTTGAACACCTCAAGAAATTCTACCTCCTCCTTACGTACTGTATTTGCAATATTACAATTCACAGACAAGATATTTTTTTTCACTTTTATCAGTTATCTAGGCTCTTAATTATCAAAGAATAAATTTAATCCTTTCCCTTTTAACATTATTTTTGTGTTTCATTCTCCATCTTTATAGCAGATTCATTAATAAAAAGCTCTTAATATTGAAGAAATTGTGTTTTACATGTTTTATTATTGTTTATAATTGGGAGTCAAATTCTGAGTTTTAATTACAGTATATACACACATGCTCTAATTGGGTAAAAACTATCCTGATTAGCAAGTATTATATCGATTTGGCAGGAGAAGTAAAGCATAAATCCTGAATCAATAATTTCCCAGGTATTACTTTTGCGTCATATATTTTAATTTTAAACAGAATTCACTAACGTGTTTGAAATAACATTGACCATTACACGTGCCTACATAATTAATTTTATTTAATTTTGATATTGGCACCTGGTTCGAGATTCCTTGAAATACTACCTTTTCTAGCTATGTACAAACATAGTGTCAACGATGAGTTGCACAAAACGTGATTAACCGCAATTATTATCATCGCAAACATTGGTGGGATGCAAGCTTCGTTGTCGAACGACCCGAACATTCGTCAATTCAATGGAACGAACTGATGGACGCACATCTATATGAATTATACGTTACCGTTAACATCAAAAGTGCTATTAGCTAGTTACGTAAGCGCTATACATTGAAAAAAAATGGCATCAATGCGAGAATGTCTGTAGGATAAATTCGGCATGAATGTATTTAACGTAGTCTCTTACGTCAAAGATTTTTATTGATTGTTAAACGCGTACCAGACGTTTGGCAGTCGAAAATTAATGATATGGTTGACTTGGGTTATAATGTGCCTTTTTTTGGAAGAGATTATGCATAGCTTGTATCTATAATCACACTTTTTCGTAGTTTTTTTCTGATTTGTAATTATTTCTGATGAAAAGAATGTCAAACGACCAGACAGTTAACTTTGGTATACAACAGATTACAAGCTCAGAATATTAAGAGTATAACAGGCGTAAAATTTAGGTGTTAAAGCAATGAGGGGGCAATACTTAGATTGGTATGGTGAACATTCGATTTAGTCTTGACTGGAAACAAAATTTTAAAAAAGTTGCTTTTAACAAATGTTAATTATATCAAAATGGGTAGTGAACATTCGATATAGTCTTGACTGGAAACATAATTTTAAAAAAGTTGCTTTTAACAAATGTTGATTATATCAAAATGGGTAGTCAACATTTTATGTAAAAATAATACATATTGTATTTAGATTTGTAATTAAAAAAAAAAGAAATTAAACCTTTACTGAACTATAACAAATCTTATTAATTATCATACTCGTAAAGTTAATAGTATCAGGTTCAGTTATCGAACCAATAATGAAGCCCTAGAGCGTCTGGAATATATTCAGGATTTGGGAGTCACATTTGATAATAAATTGACGTTTGCTGAAGATATCAAAAACATGATCTCTTCCTCTTTAAAGTCACTGGGCTTTATTATAAGAAACACCAAGCGTTTCTCCTATATTAATTCTGTCATGCATCTTTATTATTGTTATGTATGTACGATCTAAATTGGAGTATAGTTCATTGATCTAGTCACCGCTGTATAAGATCTACTCTTGTGCTATAGAAAAAGTTCAGAGACGATACTTAAAGTGCATATACTTTAGAAATTACGGTATCTACCCTGAGCAGTGGTTTAACCACGCTACGCTTTTACATTTATATAACATACCAACTCTCGAACAGCGTCGACGGTTTTGTGGAACAAGGTATTTATAGGAATCATTTCTTGAGTAAAAAAAGTAACGTCTTAACTAGAAATTTTGAGTTGGACTTGAGAATTTCTGAACGCATTTTTTTTACTGACAACAAGTGAAAATCACTTCTGGGGTATTCCCAATTCTTTAAATTCAGTTGTTTTTTTTTATAATGAGAAAAGCTCAACATTTGTCATTCGATTACAGTAATTGTGAAAGTATTATGAGAAATACATAAAGTTACGCATCAAACAATGCAACAACTTAATTATATTTCATAATACTTCCACTGATATTGTTTCCAGCCGTCAATTTTCAAGAACTACGCCGCACAGAAACTCTTCTTTGGTTTCCTATATGATAGATTAATAGACAATAGGTTAATTCTTATAATTAATTACCCATCAAACCAATCGTTCGTATGAATAGTAATTCTTATAATTGATGAGTAATGAAAGATTTTTCGTAATTCTATGCTTATCAATTCAATTAACAATATACGTATCTTATTAGTAGTTAGTACACTATCTTAAGAAAGTTTCCACACGCTTCCAATATTCATTTTCCACTAATAATTGATACTATCATCAATATCCATACATGTCATGCATGTTAGAACAACAAATAGTAGTAATAAAGTCTAATATCAATATTCGGTAGTCGACTTTTACCATGCCAACGCTATTTGCTTTTCGCTCTTTAATATTTGTATTTTTATAAAAATACGGACACTTTTGTGTACATAAAAGCTGCGGCAATTACAGTATGTGGCAAAATAAACAGTACTGAAATTATGAAACGTTTATTATTTATGTATTTACTTTACATTATATAGCGATACTTTAACATTATATAGCGTTGCAAACATTATTCGCGACGACGTTCCCGATAAAACAGATGTTCAAGGTGTCCTCCGTTCAGTTTCAAGCAGTATTCATAGCGTTCACGAAGGTTCACATGCATGTCTGTGGACACAGGTTGTTGCATGGCACGAAAAAAACCTTCAATTTTAATCCGCAATTCCGGAATGTCAGATGGTGGATCGGTACGGAAAACAGCCTCCTTCAGCATTCCCCAAATGTACACATCAGGTGGTGTTAGGTCTGGTGAGTGCGATGAGTATGGGAAATCAGTGCCACGCGAAATAAGGCGATCCCCAAAATGATTGCGCAGGATTCGAAGAGACTCCCTAGCTGTGTGACAGGTTGCCCCGTCCTGCTGAAACCATTGTTGATTACGTGGTAGGTTCCTGGCACGACAAAATCGCTGAAGATCATGCAGAAATGGTGTGAGAACCTGTTCTCTGTAGCGCTCCTGATTCATAGTTAACGGCGATGTATCGTTTGCTTCAATGAAATATGGGCCCAATATGACATGTGCGGATACAGCACACCAAATGGTAACACGGTCACTATGAAGGGGTTGCTCGACGATTATGTCGGGGCGTTCGAATCCAAGAAATCGTGTTGTTTGCTTGTTAATGTCTCCGTTTAAATGAATATGGCTTTCATCGGAAAACCAAACATTTGACAAGAACAATGGGTTTTCATAATCCACAGCCAACACACGTGCGCAGTATTCGGCTCTTACACGCTTATCAACTGCAGTCAGACGCTGTCCGGTCTGTATTTTGTATGCAAACCCACCAATATTCTTGAACATTCGACAGCGCGACCGATCACTGATATTCAATTTTAATGATGATCTTCGGAGGCTTCGTTTCGGCGATTGCAGCACCTGATTCAAAGCACGCCCGTGATGCGTATTGGTTGTGACTGTCACTGGGCGGCCCACGTGACCTTTACGTTGGCAAAACACACTTACTGTACGACGAAACTTGTCAACAACTGCTAACATAACGGCATTGCTCGGGGCCTGTTTCATAAACTTAAGCCTAAATGCGTCAGCAACTTCTTTTAAGCTTGGATCGTTTTCGCGCCCATTTCCGTATGACCGAAAATAGTACTCCACGATAAAAACTTTTTCTGCAACAATGAGAACCATCCTGAAGCAACTAACATTAAAAAGACATTCACATACGTTGTAGCCACGTTCGGAAAACACTCGGTACGTTTCAGCGCATGACACATACACATTTGACACATGCGCATTTCAGTACTGTTTATTTTGCCGCATACCGTACTTGTGAATTTAGGTATACGAGAAATCACGGGGTAAAATATGTACTTCATGTAGTAGACTTTTTATTAATCTTTGTCTCTAAGCTCAATAAGTGAGTGCTTCTTTAAAACGCTCTGAAGGACGCCCGACGAACAAATTGGCTTCTCTCCGTTAGCACTTCTAGCCATGATTCGTCGCTATAAATAATCAAGGAAAAAGTAAAAAATGTAGAGAACCATTAAGCGAACTATGAGGATGAATTTTACCAAAAATACGGATGATAAATGAAACTTACCTTTCCCCAATCTTCAACTGTATATATTTTTATATTCTTTAGCCCATTGAAATCGTATCACTTTCATTTTAAATTATAGTATTATATAGTCTTGGCTTCTTTTCCGGACGTCTGCATTTTAAGCTTGCTTCATGAAGACGTCTACGGATTGTTCAAGCTGATATTTGTATATCTTCTCCACTAAGAATTTTATGATATTTAGTGGATAAAAAGCGATGTTCTGTAGCCACTTTTACTATACGACGATCATCTCTTGCAGTTATTTTGTGTTTACCGGCACAGTATGTTCTGCCACTACTTGTACTGGGAACATTCTCTTTAATTAATTTCGCGATTCTCAAAACAGTTTGATGTGATACACCCTCTTTTTGTGCAACTTCGCGTTGAGAGGACTCTCCCGTCTCAAGAAGAGCAGAAATACGTGCTTCTTCTTTCCCATTATGACAATAATTGACTGCGAAAATAGACCCACACAAATAAAATTAAAACTCTTTGAAATATAAGTTCTTCGGAAAATCGGTAAAAATACTTCTTTTATTTATACTTGCAATGATACTAACGAACGAATGAACGACACAATATAATTATTGTACGTATGAATGGTAAGAGGCGTGATTCATAGCAGATGGATAATCGGTTTATTGCACCCCTAAGCATTATTCTTATAAAAAGCAATTATCTGTGACCATAATGTGTATTGTAGTACTCAAACAACAGTTATGCTTTTATAGATTTTTGAAATTAAAATTATATTTAATAATATTCTTATAAATTTAATATTTCTCAAGTGACACTATTTCCATGGCCAAGGGCTGTACATGTTAACATCAAGTCTTAACGTAGACCACTTTTAAATTCCTTGCTTCTAAACGTGTTTCATTACAGTCCTTTTATTTCAATAGAAAAAAGTATACGGAAACTTTTTCGACTCACTGCATCGCAACATCTGACCACAACTGCAGTAGCTAGCCTATATCACAATAATAGAATCTACCACATGAAGATGCGCGATAGAACGTAAGCATACGACGGTTTTAACCAAGTGGCCCACGGTACAACTCAAATAGAAGATCCAAACGTGAGACGGAATGGTGGGGGATAAGACCATCACGGATAACTCGTTCGCACCTGAAGCTCACTCTTGAGGGATTTCAACGGTCAGTATAGCAAAGAACGGCGGCGCGTAAGCTCACCTGTACCGCGTACACGAACTAAAAATCGAACAAAAGAAAATCGCCAATATCCACCGCTGCCTTCACGACATTAAAGGCGCTATACATCGTAATACATTTCATACACATAAAAGTGAAACTTGAAGTGATTGAATAACGAACGACTATAGCATGGACGGTGGTTTTCACTTATTTATACTTGCTCGTAAATACTTTTATTCTCTGTAGAATTTTTCGCTATTTTCCGCGCAATTCTAACGAAAGTGCCGAAATCGCATCGAAATCGAATCAAAAACAAAAGACAATCAAGTGAAAATCAAGTGTCGTAACGATTACTTCATCGAAAACGAAGTTGTTCCAATTGGAAGAAGAAACACAGTGACAGTATTCGTCACTTGTTTACTTTTAGAAGAAATTCAATCATATTAACGCTATCAAGCGCAGGAGGCTGTGGAAGAATCTCTCAGAAGAAGTGTATGCGTTCTAGAACAGCAAGGGTTTGTTTCTATTAATTTATCTTTCATCTAATTGGGAAAATCATGTGTTAATCCAATAAGATCTTATATGACTAATTGTAAATAGAACTTTTACGACTTTGGCCTATTTTTAGGAAAGTTTCAAGTTACTTAATACCTTCAAAATTTCACATGTTTGTTTATTCTGCTCATTTGACACTGTAATACGTAATAGATTACATCTACTTATTACATTCGCACAATTCTGATCAATATTTGCTCTTGGAGTAAAATATAATACTGGCATAATTTCTGTGACCGGTAAGAAAATCTTTGAAAATGATAATCAGTTTAGACCTAATCTATAAAGCATAGAAGGTCTCTAATTATCTTTAATTACAAACTTGATTACAAAAGATAAATTAGACTGTGGAATAGTTTGTTAAATGCCTAATTATTCAAAAAATTTTATTTGTATATCCAATAATAATTTATTGGTAATCAGACAAGCATTATTTCTGCCAAATTAAAATGAATCCAGCAGTGATAATTCCAATCCGTTTCTATGTAACAAAATTTTAATCCACGAAACTCTGAATTGAAATGAATTATTATTATTGAATTCATGACGGTACTTATTCTGCAGTGCTTTTAAAGGTAAATTCAATAATATTTCGTGTCGTAGGTATCAAAGGTCACGGAATTCTAACGTGTACCAAAAACAATATTTTTTTCTGAAATTCTCCAAATAAACAGATTTCTATAAGTACCGAAACCCTAATCGCTTTTTGTGATAGCAACCACATTTTTTTAGGCTTTGCACATATTCCACTCAAAAACATATCTAATAAATTCATTTGTTTCATTTAAAAAAATTCTTTCAATCTTTGTTAATAAACAGCAACAGGACTAGCAAGGCAGGCTTTACGTTGTTCAAGCCATATTTAAGCAAGATTAAACAGTATGGGTAGTTAATTTGGAAATATTAGAAGCTTGTGTTCAAAATAAATTTTAATCTGCTTAATTTTCTGCAAAAATTATAAGTTTTTATTTGAAGGAAAATAATTGAACTTTCAACATTTTCTTAAATACCATCCTAATGTCAAATGTAATGAAGTGTTGGAAACAGTTAATTAACTAAACCAGTTTTGGTGATTTAGTTTTTTATTAGAATATTTTGATTCTTTTCTAGACGCAAATCTACGTATGTGTAGATGCATTCCAGAGTTATTTTAGGACCTAATTTGAAACTGCACTGAAGAGATACAACTGTACTATTAGTTGCCATGTCATTTGTTTTCACTTCTCCACCTTTTCTAAACAAAAATGCCTATAAAGTTTGGCCCTTCCCAAAATTATAAAAATTAATTTTAAATTATAAATAATTAATAGCAGAACTTTAAAGGAATGTGTTTTACATATGTATGCAATAATATGCAAATTTTAGAAGTATTAAAAAAAACCTGATCACCGAAACCAGATGTCTAAAGTATAAACAAAAACGTAGCATGTAACATTTTTAGTCTCGAACATGCCAAGCTATTTTTGAAGTGTCTGAAACTTGTTTTGGCATCTTAAGTGTTTATAAACAAGGAAATGAAACTATAGAAATAGAATATTGTCATAATTCGATATATTGATTAGGTATTATGTTACAATTTTTGCAGCGATTATTTTTCTTGAAATTGTATTATTTCTAACACTCTATTAATCAGATTTACCTAAATAAGGTAGTATACCACTCTATATACCGGGTGCGCCATTAGTGTCGTCGGAGTTTTGCGTGAAGATTTTCTGAACGTATATAGTATACCACAGCGTATTTGGTAAAATTATCTACAAATATACAGGCTGTTCCAAATTTGCGCAACCGCCTTCAACTTTTTATTTTAAGCGGATTGCTATATTTTTTTATGGTTATTTTGATGCCCACTTAAATTGCCTCTGCAGTAATATACAGTTATGTGCTTTTTCAATAACTGCTTTTGGCTTTATTGCAAATTTTGTTAAAATGTTGACGGTTACAGACATTTTAAGACCTAGCCAGAAAACAGATGTAGTATCGTGAGTTACTATTTTGCTATCAATTTAGGGGCTAACACTTTATATGTTTCAAGATGGTATAATGTAAAAATATGTATAGAGTGTTAAATCTGTCGTGCAGAATTTATGGAAATTCAAACGCTTTTTTCTCGATTTTTTAAATATGTAGAACCTATATTTTTTATGTTGCTAGCAATTCGCTTGTGAAATTACATTTAAAATTGTACCAATAACGTAATACTTATTTCCAGTATTAGATGCCCGCATATCGGATGTTACAAACATATTTCCTGTACAAGTGCAATATCTTCGGAAATACTGGAAATAAGTATTAAGTTATTGATACCATTTTGAAGGTAATTTTACAAGGAAATAACAAAAAATATAACTTCTATTTAAAAAAATCGAAAAGAAAACGTTTGAATTTCGATAAATGTTGCACGACATTCTTAACACCCTGTATATATTTTTTCACTATGCTACTTTGAAACGTATAAAGTGTTAGCCCCTAAATTGATAGCAAAAGAGTAACTCGCGACATTATATTTGTTTTTTGTCTTAAAATTTCAGAGTCTGCAACTGTTTTAACAGAATTTGCAATATAGCCAAAAGTAATTATCAAAAGTGCACATAGCCAAATATCACTGCAAAGGTAATTTAAGTGACTATCAAAAGGATAAACAAAAATATAGCAATCTATTTAAAATAAAAAAGTTGAAGACGGTTGCTGAAATTTGAAACACCCTGTATATTTGTAGATAATTTTACAAAATACGCCGTGGTATACTATATACGTACAATAAATATCATTTCTCCATTTTTGGTAGTTTTTATACTAAACTCCGCCGACAAACTAATAGCGCACCCGATAGATATAGATTCCCGCAAGAATTTAATATCTCCCCGCTTCAACGACGTATATCAATATTACCTTCCACGAGCTCTTCAGCTGTTTTCGGAAATTTTTATTGACACACAATATGGCTGGCCGAAAATGGCCGAAGTGCTTGTGGAAGATAATACTAATATATTCTTCAGAAAGAAAGAGATGTGACCGTACTTTTAAATACACAAAAGATTCTTATCCATTCATATAGGTATATCATTTCATCATCTCTGCGAAAGCTTTTACATCTTGCACGAACTGAAAACTTGAATTTCCCTTATTATAAATAAAATAATAGTTTCATTCGCCTTCTTTTACTGCAACTGTCGACTCTAAGGTTTATGACACCTGGCATTTATAAGATTGCAATGGGAAATCCAACGCGTAAATGAAGGTGTACTTCTGAATATCTTCACACATTCACATGTGATACTCGTACAACCAATTAGAAGATTGAAAACACATGTTTGGTTTATGGCTGCAGATTGCAGAAATGGATAGTGGCAAATTAGGATGACTGATGAGTGCAATTAGATATTGAAGTTGAATTTATTATCGATTAGGTTCTGTCACGTTTTCAATTTATACCTTGTGTTACTTGGAATGTAATATGTTACAATCATACATAAAATAAAGGCCTGTGTATCAGAAAATGTCAAGAATGTTCTTTAGTTACTTAGACTGGATAGTTTTTGTTTTTGATAAAAGCTTTCAGGAAAATATTCGTTAATTTCGTTACAAGTTCCAAATACATTTGCAAATTTAATTTAATTAAATCGAACTCAGAGATAAGGATGGCTTTTCAGTGCAGTGGCAATATACAACTTTAAGATTGATAATGAAAAAATAAATACAGTCTACTGTAACCAAAAATGAATGCTAATATAGCTCATAGTATTGGTGGAATCATTCCCGGCAAAAACAATGCGAGCAGAGAAAATAGCGCTAACACACGAACATGTTTCTGCCTACTCGGCGTCATCAGCGTGGTTCTGAGCACAATTTTCTACTGTTACAATTGCGTTTGCTATTTTTTCTGCTACATTGTTTTTGCCGGGAATGATTCCACCAATACCATGAGCTATATTAGCATTAATTTTTGGTTATTGTTACTAGGCATTCTTTCCACGTGTACAGTCTACTGTAGTCTAAAATTGGTATCCCCCCTCCATGCTAACTTTTGAACAACAGAAGCTAGCGTTTTTTGAAAAAATAGGTCGCGTAGTAGCGATGTTTTCTTGGGTGACTGCTGTTTTTGGTGATCCTCTCCTGAGATCGTCGTTGAGATTCTTACGTCCACGTTGGAATTTGCAGTACCAGCGAGAAATTGGAGACTGATGTGGTGCTTCATTACCAAAAACAGAAACCAATTCAATGGGATATTGTTCTTTAGGTAATCCTCGAAAATTGTAAAAAATTTTCTCGGCTCAATTCCATTTTTCGAGTGATTTGTCAGTTTTAAAAATTTGCTGTGGCTAAATCATTTGTCATATCTCGATGAAACTTTGGATTTAAGTTCGATAAATCTTGAAATTAATTTTGACAGGCGACGTTCCATTGGCGGCGCCCTTTACGCGGCTATACCCAAAACTAACAACCCTCATATTAAGTTATACTACGCTTAACAGCAGACAATTTTGAATAGAAAAAAATGTATAATAAAATTAATAAGGCGATAATATATAGCGTATCCCATGATACGGTGTGCGGAACTAAAAATCTTTGAATCTCAATTTGATCTTTTGGAACTCAGCTCTGCTTGGTTTGAAACTTATTTTTAGTTTATTTTCGATTTTTTAAAATCAAGTGGGCCTTAGCAGTTGAGCAAAAACTGTTTTCGTTTCAGGTAAAGTACTTTTTTCTTCAAGTAAAGTACTTTTTTTCTTACACAGTACGCTAAAATGTCACTAAGAAAAATTGTTCAGAATGAAAAACTATGGCGTTATGTAAATTTTCTGAATAATAAGCCTACTTTGATACAATCCATTATTTGTTAACTTCGTTTCAAGTGTCTTTTCCATTGACAATACGACAAAGTTTTACTAAGAAAAGTTGTTCAGAATAAGTTATGGACTTATGTAAAATTTAATGAAGATCTACCTACTTTGATTAAACCGCCATTTCTTAGATTAAACAAAATAAATTGTATTTACTCATAAATTAAATTTACAACACGTAATAGTAACTTTATTCTACAATTAATTATTTATTCAACATAGCTGCCACCATTTTCTCCACACTGTCCTATGCGATGTCTGAATTCTCTGAAACTGTTCCAAATTTCCTCGGTCTGTATTTGGTGTACGGCGTTTCGTATCGTTTCTTTTAGTTTTTCCCTACTGTTAGGCATTGGTTGAGAGTAAACCAGGTCTTTGAGGCGACCCGAAATCTAATGTAGTGAGATCGGATGACCTTGGAGACCACGCAATCGAATCATTTCTAGCTATCCACTTTTCTCGAAACACCAAATGTATCCATTCAGCTACACGTGCTGTCGAATGTACATTATTTTGATTAATCTAAAAAATGACGGTTTAATCAAATTTTCTTTTCGATTTTTTTTCTTGAATTTTATATAGGATCATAATTTATCATTCTGAACAACTTTTCTTAGAAAAATTTTGACGCATTGTGAACGAAAAAGCCACTTTACCTGAAACGAAATTGACAAATAATGGATATGATTAAAGTAGACCGATCATTCAGAAAATTTGCATAACGCCATAGCTTTTCATTTTGAACAAGTTTTTTCAGTAACATTTTAGTATATTGCGAACGAAGCAGGGACTTTACCTGAAACGAAATTAGTTTTTACTCAATTGTCAAGGCCTATTTGATTTAGAAAAAATCGAAAGTAAACTAAAAATAAGATTCAAACCAAGCAGGGCTTAGTTCCAAAAGGTCAAATTAAGATTCAAAGATTTTTAGTTCCGCACACCTCTTCTAACATCAATCCTAAGACACGCTGTATGTCAAAATATTTGTTCGATCATTTGGTATTATGGTTTGACATTTCCCCAAGCAGCATATCTAAATCAACTGCCTAATTAATGTGGTATTTACCAACAAAAGTATAAATCAAGTACAGGCTGTTTTTTTTTTTAAACGCGATTGTAACATAAAGAAGAAATCCACTTGACCAAACATGTAATAGATTTCGAAAACATAAATTTACCAGTAAATTCATAGCTTGAACGCCGTAAATGTCGACATATTTTCTAACCTCGTTTATTTATTTCTAGCGTATGTATCGTCTTATGTAACCGTAACATTACAAATTGCATCTTTATTTATTAGTTTCTCCTCTATGTAATTCGTCTAAACACATACCTCCGAATGAATATGCGGTTAATTTAGTAACGATGTCAAGAAATTTGCACGACAAACGAAAATATCGTAACCGAGATATATATGCGGTGTCCGAAACTTTCGCTTTCTCTATACGGCTGAATATGGTAGCCTGGAAGTTTTTAATAGCTCTATTAATTGCGAGCGCAAAGTGTATATTAGTGAACACCAGTCCGGTCGTACAATTGTGTATAAGCTGGACATTTTGCGAGCAATTGTATTTTGAACGTATAGCAATTATATCGGCTACCATGCCCTCGATTGACATGCAAATATAAGTGTAATATTTAAGTACATAGCTTCGTTGCTATCGATTACTTTCATTTGCGGGTCGTAATCACCTTTTCAACTATTTCACATTAATTACTTGAAACCTATACATATATTGTGTGTGTTTATAACCATAGAATCAAATAGAAAGGAGTAAATTTGAAGCATTAAAACGATGTTAAGATAAACTCGTGTTAACACCTATCAGATAATCGGTGATAGGAGTATTAACATAGCTATCTGGAAAGGCAATGCAAAACGTTATTTAAAATTTGAAAATAAATGTTTCATCTCATTCCACATTTTCGAGATCGCACGCCTACGAGAGTTGTCCTTTTAGTTTTGCATATAGCCATAACGACAAACGACTTCAAAGTTTGTTTATTGAATGCAATTGCTCCTCCGACCTCTCTCTGTTTTCAGTTTTTTTCTTATCCTCGGAGTTCTCTTTCCCGGTCGCTGGAGATTTAGTAGATATAGTTATCTTCCTACAGCGATGATCTTGCGGGAACGTATAAATAACTTGTCTTCTGTTCATTTTCCCCATATCATAATATTTTAATTGCAATGAAATATTTTCCTATGAAATTGTAAAGAATAAATTCAGTCGTATCTCAGTTATAATATCGTAAATTAAATATCGTTCATTAAGAAATCGTCAAGCTCATTAAATCATCAAATATCATAGAGACAATCTTTAGGTTGCGTCCTTGCATGGCATGCATTATGCTATTTTTAGAATAAGAAAATTAGATCGAATTTTAATATAAAAATTATAATTCGAAAGGTATCTTAATTAACTATGATCAAACAATCGCTATCGCGAAGAAAAATAGAGCAAAGTAACGCTAATCAATTTCTCAGTTTAGTTCGATATACCGTGGCGTAATCAAGTATTGGGTCAAGCGTTTTTTTCTAGGTGTTTACTGCCTATATTCCACTTTAAATACGAAGCAAAAGTACAATTTGGTAATTTAAAAATAGGCGGGGTTCGAGTACATAACGCGTAAACAGAGATTTTACGTTAAACGTCACAATTTAAGGTTAGTTTTCCTATTTCCAAATTAATTCGTGTAAAACGTAAATATTATTTATTTTTTTAACTGCCGAAAGAGTGTCTGGGGACACTCCCGGACATTACGACCGGAAAATTTAAATAATCAATTGACAATAATTCCTGAAGTATTTATCTATTAAAATCGATGGTGCCTACCCTGGACGTGATGTTGATTATGTGAATCTGCTGGTGAGACATGACTTTGCATCCTTATCGAATCGAAAAGGTGAATTCGGCGCGCATTTTCTACACAAATTGGTCAACAATTATATTGATGCCCCTTCTCTCTTCTGCGAAATTAATTTCACCGTACCACAACATCTTACAAGGTCTTTTACAATCTACGCGATATAGAATAAATGTACTGTGCAAAGCTCCAGTCACTCATATGACAAAAAATGCCAACAACTTGTTTCAGAATTCTGGTAATTGCAAATTGTAGTTAATTTCGTTTTCGCTTTATATATTTCATTTACTTTAAGTTCTATTTGTTTGTATAATTTTGCATTAATTCAATTTGCTTTATTTGGTTAATTTGCTTTCTGTATATTTGTTAATTTGTATTGTTCTCTAAATGGAAATGTCTTATTTTCTGTTTTTTTTTCTTTTTTGTTAAGCAATAAGGTGTATTATTATTATTTATTATTTATTTTTACACAGATTTGTCATGAAATTGTAGTACTATCTCATCGGTGAATTGCACAAGATGGCATTACTTCACGATGTTGTTGAAAGTGCTTTAATTATTATATAATTATTATTATCATTATTATCAGATTCCAGTATGTATTCATCAGTAGTTATTGTTGTGAATTCTCTGTGTTCTCTTCCGTTTCATTTTTTACAATATATCCACTGGACTGACCAGGGCGTACTTGAAATGGTAGGTCGAGAGAATGCAGAACAGGTTTCGCCATCTAGGATGCCTGGACGCTGTATATGTTACTTGTTTTTGCAGTTAAAACCAATCGTGTTAGTCAAATAAAAGTAACAGTCCGGTTTGTGCATCCATGATCCTCGCCACAACATTGCTATTTCAAGCTTTAAATAAACGCTTTCGCCCATTGTCCATTTCGATAATCCAAAATAGTGCAGATATGCCTCTTTTGCAGAAATTCAACTCCTTTGATTTAAGAACGCTATTTTGCCATAAATATAACAAAATCTATTTCTACTTTGCACCCCCTTGTGGACATGTTTACAACAGAATTACCAAATACTATTGCGTATACTGGGTTCTTGGGGTAAGTGAGTCTCAACTTTTATCACTAGAGTTTGTTAAAAAGGTGGTACCGGCAGTGGCGCACCGCATAAAAGGAGGTACCTAATATACAATATTAGTGAAAAATACTATTGTTACCTTTTCCTGTCGTCTTGATGTCCACTGTGGCAATTGGCAACCGCCCTGGTAAGCTGCGTAGAATTGCAACATCAGCAACGCTTCCATTGTCGATTCATTCAGCCGTCGACGGTGTTGTGAATACGTTGTCGTATACTTCGAAAATGATCGTTCGACATCCAGTGAAGTAAGATTTGCAAATGTCAGATATTCCTTTTCCTCATCTGGGCACTCTTGATTTTCAGTTATAGACCGAACCTTTTCTAAATCGGGATTTTTCGTTAAAATTGCACCAAATTTTTAAGCAACATCGACTCCTATAGTGTTCGTCAAGTTTTCTAGAGCGGCTTGTAAATTTTTTAAGCAATTTAATGCGTCTCGTGCAGATAAGTGACTGTTTTCTAATTGCTCAATAGCTTGTGCAACTTCAGAATAGTTCATGGAAATTTCATTTATTTATTGTTGAACGTCCGAATTGGAAAAAAGTTGCTGACTATCTCGAACTGCTGCAGAATCATTTAAATCAAGTTTCAAGATGACATTTTTCACTTGTGAAAAATATTTCTGATAGTAAGATACTGCCCGGAGCCATGTTCCCCATCGCGTTATTACAGGCTGAGGTGGTGGTGGTAATTTCGGACACAATTGTTGGAATACACAGATGTGTTTGGGAAATTTGATGAACACTTTTTTGGTAGATGCTATTAACTTATCCATCGTCGAATACTTCTTTCGAATGGTTTCTGCTACGAGGTGACATGCGTGTATGAGGCATGTTATGTGAAGAAGAGTCGGAAAGCATATTTTCAACATCCTACCAACTCTCAGCATTGTTGCGGCTCCGTCAGTAACGAACAATGTGACTCTCAACGAATCTTTTATTATCTTGACAACGGTTTCTACATTAGTTTTCTGAATCCTTTTACTGGATAACAACAATGAAGCTGGTGGACCATCACGTTTTAAAGGACGCGCTACAACATGAATGACGCTGTGTTTCTGAGCATCAGTTGTTTCATCCACACATAGGCAGATTTTCTTATTTCTTAACTCGTCTTTTATACATTCCTTTATTGTACCTTACGCACGTGGCAAATTGTATCGTAATTGCATAGATATTGGCAGCTTCCATGAGGGAACGTACTTAGCCCAAAAAAGACGAAACATAAAAATAAAATCATATAAAAATTGCCAGTATGGAATACTGTTTCTTAAATTCAATACATGACGTGGACAAAACCCTCGGACCCGAATATTCTGGCAACACAAGAACTATGTAGTATGTACTTATCATATGGGATCCTGGGTATTACATGTTGTTTATGATTTATATGGGGAAAGGGTTGTACTCAGTTATTTGACAGCCTAGAGGGTTAACGTTGGGACCACGAGAGGCATTGTTGCCACAATGTCTTAAATTTATCTAACTTAGAAGAAGTTAATGTAACTAGTTATAAACAAGTTCATGAAAGCATTTTTGTTATTTTACAAACAACCAGACTTGATAAAGGTTTCTATCTATATATGTATATACAGTGCGGTCCTAAAGTGTGTCCTCCATTCTAACTTTTGAACAACAGAAGCTAGCGTTTCTAAAGAAAATAGGCCGATTTCCATTTTTTGTGAAATAACTTCAGCCGTTATCGGCAGTTCAATTGTATTTCCGGTGTCACCGGAAGTGACGTCAACATTCTTATTTTAAATAAAACATCCTGTATATTTTCTTCTGCATGGACCACATAACATAATTTTAATATTCGATAAATTTGGCAATAATTACTACAAAGTGGAACATAATGAAAACTGCCCTTGTACAGGAAATATTTGAACTTTGCGCTAAATAAGGATAGATAGTATAAAATTTACAGGGTGAGCTGCTTTAACAGGATTTAAATTATTGTACAATTTGTTGCGCAACCATGACAAATAAGGCGATAATTGTTGCCAGATTTACGTACTATTAAAATTGGCACAGCAATTTTGTATGGTTCATGCCGAAGTCATCATAAAAGTAACAACACAAAAAACCGAAAAAAACGGACATATTGTCCATCAAAAACTAACACATTTAAATAAACTTACCATAATTGATTAATTGCAATAAAGTTCGATAAAGTAAAGAAATAACAACAATTAACAAAACAAGTTAATAAAATGAGAGAGAACAATAACGAGAACAAAGGAAGAACGTATGACAAATGCAGGATACAATAACAATAAATAATAAGAATAAATTATGCTTTTGGAATTGTGATTTGATAATTTGGCTATTGTCATAATTACTTCGCCTAGCAATGAGCTCTTTAGCTCGTCTGGCGTCTCAAGAAACAATTTGGCGCTCTTTCTTAGCCAACTTTGCATAACAACAAAAACAGATTTATTGCTGCATGTCGTAATATTTCTTAAGTTAAGGTATAATAGATATAATATCCATGAATTCGCCTTTCGATTACCCTTCCACAAACGTAAAAATATACAGGGTATTCTATTTAAAATAAGAAAGTTGACGTCACTTCCGGTGACACCGAAGATACAATTGAACTGCTGATAACGGCAAAAGCTAGTTCACAAAAAATAGAAATCGACATATTTTTTTCCATAAACGCTAACGTCTGCCGTTCAAAAGTTAGCATCAGTGGGGGGAGGGGACATTTAAATTTGTAAACTAGTGTAATTTTTTTGCCTTTTGCCATATTGCTCGTATTTCTAGGTTTAACACAATCTTTAGTATTTTCCGTTTTTTTTACTTTCAACCACACTCGCCCAATTATCCTATTTTGTGTCATTACATAATTAAATGTGGTTAAACATTTATAATTTCGCCATTAAAATTCTTTCTACACACACAGCGATAATTTAAAAGTGTCCAAGGTTGATTGCAAAAAGTCTGTTTGTGCACTACTGTTATGCATTATGTTTAGCTTTCGAGGTTGTCAATATTTCACAAACCCTGCTATGCTAGCCACTTTACAAAGGTAAATGTTACCAGATGCCGCCAACCCAACACACAAACTCACTAGCGACATTAGCAGAAGTAATTAATGTGTATTCTCAGAAAATTGTGCTATTTACATATTAAAAAACACATATTTTTCCCAGAAATCATCGGGCAATAAATTCAACTGGCTGAGTCAAATAACCAATGCTTATATCTGTTAACAAACACTGTGAAAAACTTGAATACAAGGTTTATTAAGACTTCTAACTTAGTGTTTTTCATATTTCCTCAATTACTAGTTATATGCAGAAAATTTATTATTTTGACAAATTTATATTGCGGGCTAAAATTGATGACAAAGCTATCCGAGTAGTATGAGAGAAGCTACCGCTGGGGTACGCATACATTCTGGCAAGCTGTTGAGATCTGGCATGTATTTTCCCTGTAAAAAATAAAATATTTTAAAATTAAATTTAGAAAAATCGCCATAAAAATGAAATAGCAGTCGCATTGTTAAATAAAATATAGCCGATTTAGCGATAAATCTCCATACTTAGCAACCCTGCTAGTCTTTGTCTAAACAAATAATAAATGCAGGTTCAGTGCTGCTAATTTCACAAGTAAAAATTTCTGGAGGTGGTGATGCGAAATCCATGAAAATCCCGAAAAAATCGTAAAAATTCGAAATTTCTCCCAAAAGAGTTATTATTATTTAAAAGTATGTACAGCGTTAGATGGCAGATGAATTAATTGCTTTGTTAATATACATAACCGCACATGCGGAATGTTAGTTTAATCAATTTAATCTAAAAGAACAACCAATAAAAAGCTTAACTAACATTTGAATAAATGTATTTAAGTTATTTTTATTCGTTTCAAGCACAGATTTTGAATCATTTAGTCCATAGACTCTTGACCATTTTTCGAAAAGCCTCTTTTTTGTCAAAAATTCGTAGATCAATGGAAAAATCCGTAAGATTAGCAACACTGTGCAGGTTGCCGAATTGTACAGTGCTACCACAGTAAATTAGGTATTGCCAATCATGAGCACTTTTAAATGATCACTGGGTACATATATCATTTAATTTTTCTTGTTGGCATATCTTCTCCAAAGTTTTCTTTTCGCATTAAATCTTTTGTTGTCTTGGAAAACAACCATGTCTTCTACCCATTTCAGATGGAATAGAATTAGGATTACTGAAGATCTAATTATTGTTTCATATAGCCTATGCTTATTTTCTAACAAACAAACAATTGGTTTTGTCAAAAGTCCAAGATGAAACAGTTTTTTTTTATATCTCGATCATAAATTATCGTTATATATGTTCCTACGTAATTTTTTTGATCTGAAATAGAAATGTGTCATCATTATAATCACTTAATTGTCTCCTTCAATCTATTAGAATAATTATATTCAAAGGATCTATATAAGATAAGATTAAGAATGTGCAATAAAGGATTTGTTATCCAATTCTGTAGTTTTCCAAGGGTTCTCGAGGTTTCAAGGCATTAAACCAAATCGTTGGTTTAGAATTTTGAAGAAGACAAACACAAGTTAAAAATTATCATTGTTTGTTTTCTGTAATAGCAAGAGTGTCAAAAATATAATTAATTAATGAGTAAAATCTTCGACATTACTTATATCCATCATTCCATTAAATGCATCTTTTCAAATTCTTTTCTTTGAAAATTAATGAATTAAATCAACGATTTGGTAAATAGTAAAATAACAAGAGTATTTTAAACATAGCTGGAGGGTAATTGTTGACACCCTTGGAAGCGGCTTGAACAGTAATGATGATTACCAAAGACAAAAATCAGTTAAGAACGTGGTGTGACTGAGAGCTCCACGGCAATACGTCAGCATTAGTAGGGGCAGAGAGGTGGTATCGCATATGCATTGCTAGATCACGTACATCATTCTATCGTTGTCTTAGATAACGATAGAATGCATATGCGATGCCGCCTCTCTGCCCTTTTTAATGCTGACGCATTGCTAAATCACTCCTCGATCCTAACTGACTTTCGTCTTTGATTATTACTAAGGTTCGACAAACGCGTGCTACGGCAGAAGCGCCGAGAGGGGATTTAGGTCGGTGGGAAGCCAGTGGAGAGTTTAGTCATTCGATAGGCGTGGAAGTGAACGGTAATTCGATAATCATCAGTTTATCGGTGTGGATCGTCGTAAGCGAGGTTTACTTTTAGCATCGTATGTGGATAAATATATTAGCCGTTTCCCTGGGTTAGAATATACAGGTACTATCATTCAGTGCAAAATTAGCAAGATAGATAGGTCGTGATACATTTCACTGTAGAAGACATATTAAAAGTAAACGTCATGTACTGAATTTAAGCAATAATATTCCGTACTGGAAATTTCTGTATGATTTTATTTTTGTGCTAAGTATGTGCAACATCCCACAACACCTAGTAGACAATGAACACTTTCATCTGTTTTGGAATAAATATGCTCCCTCGTGGAAACTACCAACCAATATAGAATTGCGATACAATTTACCACATTTGCAGGGTACAGTAGAAAACTGTATAGTAGACGAGTTGAAAAATAAGAAAATTTGCGTAAGTGTGAATGAAACAACTGATGCACAGAAACACAGCGTGATTCATGCTGCAGCGCATCCTTTAAAACGTAATAATCCAGCAGCTCCCTTGTTATTAACCAGTAAAAGGATTGAAAAAAGTGATGATGAAACCGTTGTGAAGATAATAAAAGATTCGTTAAGAGAATTTTGTATCACAGGAGCCCAAATCACAATGTTAGTTACTGATGGAGCTGCAACAATGCTGAAAGTTGGTAGGATGTTGAAAATATGCTTTCCGACTGTTCTTCACATAACATGTCTCATACACGCGCATCATCTCGTTGCAGAAACTATTCGAAAGAAGTATCCGATGGTGAATAATTTAATAGCATCTACCAAAAAAGTATTTGTGAAATCTCCCAAACATATCCGCGTTTTCAAACAATTGTGTCCGAAACTTCCACTACCACCTCAGCCTGTAATAACTCGATGAGGAACATGGCTCCAGGCAGTGTTTTATTATCATAAATATTTCGCAAATGTGAAGGATGTGATTTTAAAATTTAAATCAAATGAATCTGCAGCGAATCGAGAGAATCAACAACTTTTTTCCAATTCGGACATTCTATTACAAATAGATGAAAATTCCGTAAACTATTCTGCAGTTGTACAAGCTATATCGCTGTTACAAAACAGTCACTTATCTTTACGACATTCATTAAATACCTTACATAATTTACAAGCCGCGCTAGAAAGCTTGACGGATCCTATAGCATTAGATGTCGCTCAAAAATTTCGTGCAGTTCTAAATAAAAATCCCGATTTACAAAAGGTTCGGTCTATTACTGAAAATAAAGAGTGTGCAGAAGAGATAAAGGAATATCTGAATTACGTAAATCCTACTTCGCTAGATGTAGAAGGATCGTTTTCGAATTACACAAAAACGTTTTCAGACCAACGTCGAAGGCTAAGCGAATCGACAATGGAAGCGTTAGTTATGTTGCAGTTTTACGCGGCTTGCCGGGGCAGCAGTATTTTGTCGCAGTGGACATCAAGACGTCAATAAAAGGTAAGAATATATTATTTTTTTGATAATACTGTTTCTCACATACCTACTTTTGCGCGATACGCCTCTGACGTTGCACTCGTTTATCGAACCTTAATTATTACACATATTTGGACTGATCCGAGTGGCATTCAAATCACTGTACCTAAATTGAACGCATTTGCTTGTAAATATCCTTCTCATTGCTTTTCTTTTCTACTATTCCTTATTGCTATTTTGTAGAAGTGAAGGTATTCACCAAAGTGTATTTAAAGCAGGTTGACAATGAATTCGTTTTTTTTTTTTTCATTTTTTTGATTGAAAATTTTATATCCATTTAATTCCATATTCAATTTCCCACTTCATTTAACTCCATTACAGAATTTACTTCTTTGTCTTGCAGCGACTGTCGAAACATCAGCCATCACGTATGAAATCCTGTTCTACCTTGTAAAAATACTGAAACTGTTCTAAAGGAACAAAATTAAAAATCAAATACTTGTATAGCCACTTACCCAAAGTCACTGCAATAACACCAAACTAGTTTGCAAAGTTGTTATTAAAGACATTAAGGATAAAACTCTACATCTACGTACGCTTTCTTTAATTGAAGCTCGATTACATTGCCTAGCTTCATGTTTAATTATTACTGAGCACAGCCATAAATATTTAATTAGTACATTCCGCGTAATTATGCTCCATTTGTATTGGAAATTGTATAGATGTAAGTTCGCGATTGCTGAGCCTACGCATTCGTGAAACTTGTTCTTCAAACGAACTACAATTAGATGCACTTCAGTTAAGCTAATTTTTTTGGTACAAAAAAACACATTCGAATATGAAATGAGAGCCCGATTCTTCTCAATATAATGCTAGGTGTAGCAATCAAACAGAACAAATCAAACACAAAGAAATACACTGCTGGCGTTTGGAAATTTCAAACAATCAATATCGCTACGCCAATGATATGGCCATATTTGGAGACTCAGAAAGAAATCTACAACACAACGTCAGCATAATTAACGAACAGCTAGAGAAGATATACATGAACATAAATATAGAAAAAACAGAAGTCATGATAGTGGGAGAAGACTACAAAACTGATATAAGGATCTGAGGACTAAGAATTGAACAAGTAGAAAAATTCACATATTTAGGAATAAATAACAAAGGAAATGTGGAAGACGAAATAAACCAACGAATATCAAAAACTGACTCTACAAGAAGTCCCAAAAATATCTAAGATAGAAGTTATAAAAGAGATAGTTAAACCAATTCTAACCCTCGGATGCGAGATATGGATCGCCACTAGAAGACAAAAAGAAAAAATAAATGCTACGGAAAAATTGAAAACAAAACAAATAAAGATAAAATAAGAAATAAGGTATAACGAAAACAACTGAAAATAGTCGAGACCTCAAACACAACACTACAAGGACAACTCAGATGGTTGATGCATGTGCCTCAACCTAAGAATGAATGAAAACAGATTGGTTAAGAATTTATGAGGGAAAACCGAGAAAAGCAGCAGAACAAAGTGATGTTAAATAGGAAAATATTCGAAACAAGATAGAAAAAAGGGAAGAATGGCGAAAAATATGAAAGAAGACATGAGCTCAACTCCATACAACTTGAGGTTGAAAGGCAGGAAGGTTCTCAAGATTAAATAAGTAAGTTATTATAGATATCCGTTGCTAATTGTTTGGACAAAATTTCTAATGGACCTTAAGAAATGTACGATCATAGTATGCGCAATTGAGTGCAGATACCTCTTAATGTAGTATTCAGAGATCTCTTTGATAATTAGGTGTTGTAATTTATCTGCTTCTTTAAATAATGTAAATAAAGTTGTATAATTCTTAAAGAGGTATGTACTCTAAATCTGTGGCACTGGAACACTGAAACAATTCACTAAAACCCTTACCACAATACTTAGCTCGCACTGGACACACGTTTCGATAGCCAAGCAATCATCAGCAGTAACACTGAATTAACAAACCAAGCGAAAAACTAACCTTATATAGCAAATAAATTACCCAATATGAAAATCTAAAATAAGGAAGCTAATCCTTAATTACATCTTCATTATTTATTTACCTTTTTACATTGTTTCCTGATGAGCCGCTTCATTGCACTTGACTATAATTAAGCCTTAAATTGTAAATCTAAAGATCACTAATTCCTAAATTGTAAATAGCTAGAATATCGTAAGTTTTTAAAAATAAATGTTTTTCAATGAAGCCCGCCCTTCATTGCACATGGTTATAAATACAGCTGTAATTAACTGTATATGATGTAACAAAGGATAAAGGCTGGAATTTAGCGGACCTAAATCTAAAATTCTTTAAGTGATTTTTGTTTTTGTAAATTTCCATGCCTTCATAACAATTTAATTGAACTGTCCTCTTTACGTTTTTGTCTTGTTTGTTTATTTAATCCTATGCCTTTCTACCTCTCAGTGTAAGGCTTGGTTTGGAGTCAAGTTTCTTCTTTTTTGTATAATTTCCTCCATTGTTTCTGTCTCTGGCCTGCTGCTTAATTTCTTCCCACTTTATTCCCCTTCTTGCCGCTGCTTCTGTGATGTCGTCCGTCCACTTTTTTCTTGGTCTACCTTTTTTTGTTTTTTCCTGCCACTCGCGTCTCATACACTTTTTTGCCAATCTTTTGTCACTCATACAACACATATGGCCGAACCAACTCAACTGATCTTCCTCTATTATTTGCCATATAGGTTTGATCCCTAAGTTTTCCCAGTATATCTCGTTTCTTATTTTGTCTCGTTTTGTCTTATTTTCTATCTTTCTTAAGAATCTCATATCCATGGCATTCACTCGTGATTTGATCTTTTCTGTCTTTGTCCAGGTCTCACTACTGTATATTATTGTAGGTCTTATCACGTTCTTAAATCTCTTTACGTCTTGAATTAACTTTATATTATCAACACTATGGTTATTTTCAAGCATACGTAGGGCAACACTAGATTTATCAAACCTTCTGAATTTGAGATGAACCAAATGTTCTTTGTACCCAATTATGATTAATCTTTTTGTCTGCCCAATATACATTTGATCGCAATCTTTACATGAAATTTTGTAAATTCCTGATTTATTCATGTTATCTACTGGGTCTTTGGAACTTCCTAAAAGGTTTTTGAGGTTATTGTTAAAAAAAAAACAATTTTGCGGTCAACAATTTTTTGAAGACCTTTTGTGTAACTTAGATAAAAGGGTAATTTAACATATGTATTTCTTATTATTACGGCCGTCAATGCGTTCTAGTGTGCTTATATTTCTAATTCTTAATCTATTCTTATGTTTCCTAATAGTATTATAGACGACATCTTCAGAGAATCCGTTAGAATTAGCAATACTGATGATTTCTTTTGGTTCATTTTGATATCTATCTTCAGTTAAAGGAAAATTAAGTAACCGATGTACCAAAAAGTTAATAGCCGAAAGTTTGTGTTCATATGTGTGATTAGAATCCTGTAAAATAAATCTATTGTTACTAGTAGGTTTTCTATATTCGTCTATTTCTAACTTATTTTTATTTCTTATTACTAACATATAGAGGAATAGAATCCTGTTGTCTCTTCCTCCTTCGTGGGTAAATTTGATAGAGGAAATTTTGAGTTAAGTTGTTCTATGAAATCCTTTATTGAACATTTGCTGGTATCGAAGTTGCAAAAAATGTCATCGACGTATCTGATCCAAAGCCGAGGGAAATGAGCCAAAGTATTCTTCAGATTGGTTTCAAATTTACCCATAAAGAGGTTAGCCATAAACGGAGATAAGCTGTTACCCATTTATTTGTTATTTGCTACATAAGGTTAATTTTTCGCTTGGTTTGTTAATTAAGTTTTACTGCTGATGATGGTAGCTTGACTATCAAAACGTGCATCCAGTACGAGTTAAGTTTTGTGGTAAGGGTTTCAGTGAACTGTTTCATTGTATAATTCTTCACTCATACTATACTTTGATCTGGTTTAATTAGCCCAAATAATCTTTTTTTTGATTAGCTGCCGTGTTATTTGATAAAATTTTTCATTGACAAGGCTCCATCGTTTGATTCCAATTTTGAGCGTCCTATTTTTTTCTTATTGATCGTGGTGGCTCAGCTTACAGCACCATACCTCGTTCCATTTAAAGCTATAGTTGATTTCAATCACTCACCAATGCAACTGCATAATGCTTCCACATCTGTGCTGAAGATTAGGAACGACACAATTCTTATGGAATTCTTCGTTAACTCAACGACGCACAAAGGTACTTCCAGGGGTATCAAAAAGCGGAAAAAGAGAGTATGGATGTACTCTATCAAAAGCAATGTTTATCGTTTAAAATTAGCATTATTATGGTAATAGCATTCAGTTCGAAAGCAATATCTTTTTAATAATATCACCATATTCATTTCGTTAGATCACAGCACTCTTTCCCGGCTTTTTTCTTGCTTTACAACCTTTTAATCCTGCACTGTTTAAGCGCCTTCTAACTGTGGTAGCTGACATATTTAAATCACTCTGTGCTAATTTTTGCAGATAGTTGCAAATAAGTTTTCTTCCTATCCCGAAGAGAAAGTTTCTACAGTAACTCTTTGGCTGGTGCTATTTTGGTACGATCGCTTCCTGCTTTACTTTTATAAGATCCAGTAGTCTTACACCTTAAAACTAAATAAGGGTAATATCATTATTACTTTCTCGCATCTTCAAGATCTCTTGTAAATTAGGTATTTCGCAAACTTGCGTTACCAATCCCACACCTCGTGATAATTGCGATTGTAACACTGCAATAAAAGCTGACAAGAATGTTCGGAATACTCGATGCTGATGATACAATTTTAACGATGCCGTACGACAAGTTCAATAAGAAAAGTATACCAAGGTCATATTGGAAATACATACATCAATTTGCTTCGTCAAGCGACATAAAAATTCAATCAACAAAGGACCCAGCGCTTATTTTAGAGCGTACTTAACATATCTCCCGATGAAAATTATATTCATGCTGTACATCAAACGGAGCACTTGATTACTGATTACGTAAATCAAATTTGTTAACTGAATGTGTATGCATGTTCAATACTTATAATGGGACCTACCATTTTGAATATGATAATTAGCGTTATGAAACGTTTGGCGATTATAATTGGCTGTATTAAATTTTCACTAATTTTGTATACACAACATGAATAAGCAGCGTGTGTGTTGCTTTTGTGAAAACGCATGCCTACCATTCAAAGCTTTCCACTCATGAAATGTAGTTACTATTCTTGCCAAAGTTCATCAGCAAGTTCTAGTCGTAACTTTTTGTTTGTGAAAATCTGACATCAGCATACGATCTCAGCTTGGTACACATACAGGTACTTGATTTTTTCTCTAATACAAAGTTGTCGCTCTATATGATAACATAATAGTATCAGACTTTACTTAGCTAAACTACTCTAATGATAAAGAAAAACGAATAACTTTAAATAATTGAATAACAAAACGTAACACCTTGATCTAAATTGGCATACTGAACAGAAAATATTCAAATTGGCTGTACGTACATACAATGTATGCCGATTTAGATTGTTCAGAGATTTGTAAATACTTTGCATGGCGTTATCAAATCCGTTACATGCTGCTCTTTAACAGTGTGGTCAATGATTTTGGACAAATTTAAGCTAGGACTGCGTTAGATAAATCACGTGATTGAAATGTTATCCATACGTAAATTGAAATCAGATCATCAATCAATCAGGTTTTCCTACGTCATGAAAAGGTTTCATTTTTGCTCTATTTTTTAACTAGTTTCTTAAATGATGATGATTCGACTAGATATAATCAAACATAAAAAGCATGTTAATGAGTTTTGAGTAAATATGAATCAATTTTTTAGCTGAATCTTCAATTAAATTCGAACAAATACATAAACTGCGATATTGATTTTAGGTCTTGCAATTTTTTATGAAGTTGGTATCAGAAATCTGTAATGTCCAATTCGTTTTGTTAATCTTATTGTGATATTTCTACTATTTGCAAATATTACTGCAATGTTTTAGGTGTTTGCCTTCCAGTTCGTAGAATTTTCAAAATACAACGTTTTAGTAGATTCTAACATAACTCCTTGACAGTTCATTCCGCAGCTTCTGAACATTTTAACAAAACGCGCCGTATTCATGCGCTTTTATTAGCAGCGTTCTTGCTACAAGATTTGCACTTTCTTAGTGTCATCCTTTAGTGGTCCTTGGCTTCATTAAAGTTTCATCCATGAATAACGTATGGTTCCAAAGTTTTTTCGCAATCGTCCTCAGTTTTTTTCTGACTTGTCCCACCATCCTCTGTACAACAACAGCGCCGATTTCTCGAATTTTTTCTTCTTAATTAGTCTTCATCTGTAGCTTCCTATCCATTATCGTACACTTTTCTGGCCAATATAGACCGAAAGTCTTCTATTGGCTGAGTCTGAGGTACATTGGGAGGTTTGTCCAATTTAGGAACAAAATCAGGCCAAAACATTATATCATCATTGGCGCGATTTAGAGAGACATCTTTCAATATAAAGTTCTTCAGTTACGGCTTTTCCTCGAACACGGCCAATGTATGGCTGCAAAATACATCCGGCGTCAGAAATGGCACACCACGCTTTACCTTTGAATTTGACATTGTCTAATGTGTTTCCTATGTGGTTGGTATAAAAACCGTCGTTTCCCTTCATCTCTGAATGGTACAAAGTAAAATATTTCTCATCATCCATAACAATCAGTTTATTGACAAACTGGATGCGCTAAAAGACACGACAACATCTAGAAATTCGCTCTAACTGAGCCGCGGTATATTCTGGTGCCTTTCTTCCAAATTGATCGAAAAACAGAGGTCTTTGAAACACGATATCTCCGTGCTAATTTTCGCTGTGAAACTCCAGCTCTGTCTTACATCAGTCTTTGTTCCCTCCCCTGGCTCAAAATTTTTGGTTGATCACGTTTGGGCAAATTAACGCACGGTGTACCCTCTTCACATTCCTTTATGATCTGATAAATTATTGATACACACTTATATTGTTCTCGATAAATGATCAGTATATCACGCTTGGGCATTCGCCCAACTAGATTGTAAATATCTTTACGAATATCTAGCCTATAAGATATTTTGCTGAACCAGCCTGTTATAATTAAAACAAGGTAATTGAGTTTCACTTCCAGCGAAAACTTGATTAAACGCCGTTTGGTACAACTACCAACCATTTGAACATTTATCGAAAACTTTGGGACCATACGTTAACACATTGGACCAATAGTGATCAGTGTCCGCTGGAAAAAAAGCGCAACAGGTTGCAGGTAGACCTAAACTCACCTTGTTGCAGAGAATAACCAACTTAACGATCACTGGTGCTTTGAGTATCGCTGTAGGACTGGATCTTACCCACCTTCGCATACTTCTGGAAAGAGAAAACCGGACAGCTGCTTACAAATAGTGGCATTTTGCGGTATAATTACCAGGGAATATGACCTGTGCTAGAATAGAAATCACCATTGTATAACTTCTTCGATGTATTTTACCCCGACAGAGACTGTTGGAGTGGCATCTGCAACTGTAACTAACATGTAATCTGGACAGATACGCAATAGTTTTTTAAGCAGAAATATTTCTATTGATGTGGGTGTTGAGATTCTCCTATGCAGGGGTGTCAGACTCAAGTCGATGTACTGCGAGCTCTCAAAGTGAGGAATACTTCTTCCAGATTCGTAGCTGAACAATCTTAATATTCTGATTATGAATAATAAAATTATCTTCATCGGTACTCTAGGACACATTGGCATTGATGGCAATGAGGTGACTGATGCTCTTGCTAGCACGGGAACTGAACACACTCCGCTGGGTCCAGAACCTTTAGTTGACATATCTTTTAACACTGCCAAAATGCATGTTACCAACTGGACCGAACAAGAAGTCTTGCGAGTCTAGGGGAGCTGTACTGGTCTAGCTCATGCGAGAGCATTTATGTCGGGAAGATTACAGAGTTTAGCAAAATGTACATCAAGGCTCTAACCACAATCATTGCCGGTCATGCCCGATGGAGGAAACCTCTATACAAAATGGGGTCCGCTCAAGGGGAAGAGTGCTGTGTGTACTTAGAAAAGAAGGAACCAGTGGAACACACATTTTTCCACTGTCCCGCCGTCTGAAGAAACAGATTTTCTCTGTTTGATGGGGCTTTTGTTAAAGATGTTCAAATTAATAATTATGGGAATTGGTCTTTCTACAGATCGTCGGACATTTTCAAAAAACAAAACTGTTTACTTTGGAGATCGTTCAACTAGAACTATTTTAAATTGTGTAACGTCTTATATTACCTTGACATTAAGTAGTCTAATATTTCTTATTCATCAAAATTATTATGTAAATACAAATATTTGTTGAATTTTTCAAAATATAATACACTCAAATTTATGTTAATAGTTAAATATGTGTTTTGGCAAAAATACATCTGCTAATATATAATAATATACAACTATGATTAAAATGTCAGGTGATATTTACAAATTAAATGAATTATAATGAAGAGGTCACGGAAAGTTAAAAGGGACAAGCTATTCAAGAAAAAGCTTGAAGTTACATCCATTACGTACGTAGCATATTACGTAAAGTGCATTAGGATAATCAGCAAGGGTAATTGTGCTGACAACCCTTTAGATTGAAGTGGATTGCAAAATTTCCGCAACAAATTACACAAGAATGTAACGATTTTCATCTTCTGGTTTTAAGTAACTGGCATACTGATTAACGAACAACCGGCGTAAGCAACACGTTACACTAGTGAAAGTCCCATTGTATAACGTTTGACTTTTACAATATTAACGTTATTAGTGAAATAACTTGCATGTGGTTCCTTTTTCTACTCGCAATACAACGAAGCAGAAATAGATTTAATTTTCTTTTTTGCTGCTCTGTTATTCATTTTGATATTACCCCTTTTTTTGGAATTAGAGTCTATTTTATGCCTGTTTTATTTTTTCGTTGAAGCTGTTTTATAAAGAAAGCAACATACGTAATACTTAAAATAATGTGTGTTTGGAATATAAGAGGAGGTAATTTTTTTCTGGCATTATTGCGATTTCTCAAAAACACTGGAATAGAAATATCTTTAATCACTTTTCTAAGTTCTGACATAATACTGACTTCGTTGCTTTTCGATAAATAGCTCCTACATTTTTGAATCTTTTGCCAAATCTTAAATGTTCTTATGTGTTTGAGCCTTTCTATAAAAGTTTTTCCTTTTCGCATGTCTTAGTAAAAATAGAGCACCAGGGAGTATGGTGGTCGTTAGAATTAACACGTGGTTCGAATAGCGACCAAGGTTTCAGAAAAATTTAATTTTTTTTAATTTTGCCAATATTTCGGTTTTATTTTAAAGCTTCATCAGGGTCACAAATGAGTTAAAGTAAATGATAAAGCTTTAAAATAAAAACGAAATATTGGTGAAATTTAAAAGAGTTACATTTCTCTGGAAGCTTCGTCATCCCGACAGTTTTAAACCACATGTTAGTAAAAATAGTTCTAGAGTCTATTTCATTAGAGAAGCATATTGTAGTAGTATTTTGGAAAGCGTCTCTTCTGTAGTGATTTTATTATTCAAATAGGTATCAACTTTCCATTTAAGATTTAAAAATTCATATTTAGTAGTGGTTGCAAGATTGCGAGGCTAAGCAGTATTGGTGGCCTCTTTCCTCGATGTTTCCCTAATTTGTTTTTAGTCTAAGACCAGTTCTGTTCTTAAGAAAAAGAAGAGTCCAATCAACAACTTTTAATGTGTAAATCGAAATTCACTATCGTAAATCATAATTATATTTCTTCAAATTAGATTAACATACATGGAAACTATTGAAAGCATATCGAAGTTCAAAATTTGACACATGTTGCTGTAGAAACGAAATACCTTTTGATGTGCAAATTAGAATCATAAAGGCATTTACCTTGCTTTATTTTGGTTATCTCAATTCTTCGAATCATTAAAATACAAATAAATATCAAACGTGAACATGAACATGTAAATATAGTCAATTGGAATATATTGGATCATTTTAATTTGAAAAACAAATAATAATAAAGAAGATTTGAGGAACGGCTGCGCTTTGGACCTGACTTGGAAAAAACGACCAAGTAAGACTTTCGGAAAGGATTTCGAATATTTTAATTTGAAGAACTGACAAAATTTGGGAAACATTTAATAATACAAATTTAAATTCCGTTGTAGGTTAGATTTTGAGTTAGGCGATTGTAAAATTTTTAAAATTTATAAAAGGAATATAATTATTTTCTATTAAATTAAGACAGCATATTTTTACATTGAAACATTGTTTTATTTAACTTAAACATATTCAGTAAATTATATAATTTTATTTAGATCCCACTTAATTAATTCATTCTTCATTTATTTAATCTCTTAGAAAATTCATGTTTAAATAGAATCTCAATATATTACAATGATTGAAAGATAATCCACATCCAATTAAGTCAATTTAAGAGTTATTTCCAAACGTTGGGCAGGACAGGTAAGATATTTTCTGATTGCTCCCTTTTTCCTATCTCCAATTCTTAATGATCAAATCTGCTTGCACTTCATGAAGAAAGAATTACTAGAATTACTGGAAGAAATGCCATGTTGAGTTCGTGGTATGATATACTTTATGCATGATGATGCTTCTATCATGCTTAGGTGTTACCTAAAAATAAATAACATATCAAAGCTCTTTACTTTTAATCTTATTGGTTTAAACAATATCAATAATACACTGTTTTTTAAACTATCTTAAAGAACGAATATTAACGGAGGCATGACATTAACCAAAATACAATTCCAGCAGATATTGTATCTACGAGAACCAACTATATCTCTTAATTCCCACTCTACTTAGATCACACGTCACACCCTCATTTTCTTGAGGGAGACTAGTGAATACTATCCTAGCCGGCGTCGCATTTCGACGGTCGCAATAGTTTGAAGCGTTTCGGATTTGCAATTTCTTTAAAGCGTTACACTGTTCTTCGCGTAGAACCTTCGAAGAAAATTCATTGCGACGCTCTTGCGACTTCGCGGTCGACCGTACCACCTAAACGGGCAAAAGAAAGGATCACGCTCGCTGTTACCATCGGCTCCGCGCACGAACGACCTTCCCTGCAGACGTTGATTTGCGACCCGTTTACCCTATTTTTCCTCTATCCCGCTTGAATTTTCGCCCTTCCCGCTAACAAAGACTTCTTGCAACGCGGGAAGGGCCAATCAACTTTTACTATATACAAAAAATTATGGCACACATTCCATCCTACACGCAGAAACATGGTTTCTTGCATCAAGAAAATACATTTTCTTGCAAAAATCAATGTCTATTCAAGAAAATATTTTTTTTTCAAGACAATAAAAATGTATAATATAAGAAAAAAACATTTTTGAAATTTTATTGGGATCAAATAAATATTTTTTTAGGGTTATAAAATCCAATACAGAAAAATGTTTCTTCCAAGTAAAAGGAAAAATGGTCCAGATCTCACAAAGTTCTATTAAGAAATTAAGCGACCAGTTTCGTGTTAAATAGCACATCATCAGGCTAGCTACAAAGATACCCGATAAAAGAAAAATTACAATAATAGAAAAAAGAACCTAAAGTTAGTAATTAAAATTAGGAGCAAACGAATGAGTTATTGAAAAAGGTTTTTTTATAGGTTTCAGTACAATTAAATTATTTCTTTAAAAATGTAATTAAATAGGGATTATTTTTATGTAGTTTACCTTGTTTAAAACAGTATGACATATCCGCACATAATGCAGTAAATTATTCGCATTTCTTGTGATTTTAAAAAGGCTAAAAGTAGAGGTTACCTACAGAATAATGTTCAAACAAAAATGAACTTAGTGTAGAAGTACATACCTAGAAACAATAACCAAGATAGATAATCCTAATAAATAGTTCCTGGTATTGATGGAATCACTCCCGAAAAAAAACAATATGAGTAGAGAAAAATCAATCAATCAATCATGCCATCCTCGAGAGTAGCGATTGTAGAAACCGAAATATAGATGGCATATTAGCTATGCAATTTTATAACCTCTAACGTCTCATAAACATTATCAAAAGATGCCAGTTAATGTAACATTTTTTTTCTTTGAATTGTTCAGTTTTACTGCTGATGATGATAGCTTGGCTATCGAAACATGCGTCCAGTACGAGTTAAGTATTGTGGTAAAGGTTTTAGTAAACTGTTTCAGTATCCTTAAGAAAATATTGTTTTATGTTATAATAGCCATTTACTTATACTAAGAATCGCTTTCTACAAATTTTCTGCAAGATTTTCTTGAATCAAGTTAACAAATGTCTTAAACAAGGAAATACATTTAGAAGGAAATATTCTTTTTGATTTAAAATAGTTATTGTATTGCAGATAATTGAAACAGTTATTGTCTTGAATTAAGGCGGATAGCTTTGATACAACTAACCGTTTCTCTGTGTGTATCAAAACGATCTCTAGAGTTATATCAACATATTTGAGCGAATTCTTCTGTTCAAAACTGTATTAAACTTACACATTCACTTGTAAATAAAATCAATGAAAGTGTTTATAATAAATCTAACAAAAAAGAACTGTTATACTTCGTTGGTTTTACTCATTACTATTATTACAGAACTGAATTATATTTTCGGTGAGACATTCTTCTAGAAAGAGCCTGAACCGCCGCGCCAAGATATAGAAAAGACAAATATTTCGTGTTAGGTAAGACTAGTTGATTAATTTTGAGGTTTCGTAATCGAGTAATACATTGCATAAACAAAAAAGCGTATTAGATTGGATTTATAATTTCTTCGAAATTTCCGCTATGGCTGTTACTGATATAAAATGTTGTAGATTAAATGGGGCGATGGTGAAGTACTGATTGAATAATGTATGGGAGAATGACGTGTTTTTAAGATTATAATGGACGTTTTGGTTTGTACCACATAGAGTTTGTTTTATTATAGCTTTTGTTGGAAAGAATTCAATATACAACGAAGTTAATTTTCCTGAAAAAATATTCCCATGTATTCCTTCTCCAATAATCTCCAAGTTGTGCAAAATCTGGTATTCGTTGTTATTCTTCGTCCATATCCCAAAAAATTTGGTTTAAAAAGTACTATGTAAACTTCAAATATAATTAGAATTTCACATTAAATATTCTAATTTACATGTTAATTGTAAAAAGAACTTATTTACATTTATGTCCAACTAGTCTAGGTATAAATGTAAACATTGACATCAATATTCTAAATGTTTGGGTTGTTCTTTTTTTTTTCATTATTATCACTATCTAGTTATACTATACGGATGGATGCTACAAGTTCAATTTAAGCAATGCTTCCTTTCGGACTGATTTTTTACTTATATGTTTTCTTTTCTTGGGGTTGAAAATTTTTCAGGGTGTTGACATGCTCTATAAACCTCCGATGTTAGGCAAAATTTAGTGTGACTATTGATTAAATTACTCAAGACGAATTATCAATGATTAAACTAGATTTGATCGTAAATTTATGATTATTGTTTAGTTTTAACCATGAATTGTGATTAAAAATTTGAATTGTTGTTTTCTCATTCGTAATATATATAATACGGTGCAGTCGGTTCTATTGGGTACTGTTCGTCTCTGTTCGGTTTCATTCGGCTTAGTTTTGTATCGATCGATCATGTTCTGACGAATCGGTGACCGTCCCCACAAATTTAAAGACTTTTAAGCTGAAAAAAAGGACAAGATTATTGGTAAAATAATTTTATATTAATTCTTTACATATTTTTTTCAATTTTGTTTTACTCTAATTTTGATTACTTACTTTTTGACGCCACTACACTTCGTCTATTTTCACTTTTGACGCACGCCATCAATTTTTGTCCGTATGTAACAAATCGATACATCTGGGTCAAATTAAAAACCGTATAAACAGTTAATTTGAAAATAAATGTATTGTAATACAAATTATTTTTGCTTTTATTTGTCTTAATAAAGTTTGCTTTAATTTGTTAATGCCTGACAGCATCGATTTAATGAAAATATATTTACTTGAATATCTAACATAACCTGAAATAGATTAGGAATTTAAAAAGGCAAATGTATGAAGTGATGTTAAAGCAGATTTTGGTAGAATTTCTATTTTTAATAAATGAAATATACGAGCGTAAGTCAAATATTATCTACATTTTCGCCATAACAAGCATTGAAGGTTATCGTAGTGGCGCCCGCGTGCGCATGCGTTAAGTTGGCGCCTCTGTGGTCATGTGTGCGGTATTTAATCACGATCGCGTCATTTGTCTGTAGCTACAACAGCATAAGTATGTCAGCTCCGCTATTAGTTTGCACCAAAGAGGAACAACGAGCAGTGATCCGATTTTTGTGGTCAGAGGGTGTGAAAGGTGCTAAAATTCACCGAAGACTTTTGTCACAATACGGGGACAGTGCTTTATCTCGTAAAAGCGTTTTTTTGTGGATCGAAATGTTTCAAAGTGGCCGCACGGGCAAAACAAATAAATTGAGCTAAACGGCCATCAACCTCGACCACCGACGACAACATTCAGCAAGCTCGAGAGATGGTTACAGCAAATAGGCGAGTTACCATAGATGAGGTTGCATCAGTCACGGTTCTGCTTATCAAATTATCCACGATACACTCAAATTTCGTAAAGTGTGTGCGCGATGGGTACCACGAATGCTTACCGCAGAAAACAAAACCAAACGTTTGGATATCTGCCAACGCTTACTGGATCGCTTCAACGCGGAAGGCGACGCATTTTTAAGCAGAATAGTGAATGATGTTTAAACACGATGCAACCTCACCTATGGTAACTCGCCTATTTGCTGTAACCATCTCTCGAGCATGCTGAATGTTGTCGTCGGTGGTCGAGGTTGACGGCCGTCCAGCTCCCTCTTTTTGTGTTACGCTCGTGCAGCCACTTTGAAACATTTCGATCCACAAAAAAATGCTTTTACGAGATAAAGCACTGTTCCCGTATTGTGACAAAAGTCTCCGGTGAATTTCAGCAACTTTCACACCCTCTGACTGTAAAAATCGGATCACTGCTCGTTGTTCCTCTTTGATGCAAACTAATAGCGGAGCTGTCATGCTTATGCTGTTGTAGCTAGCAGACAAAGACGCGATCGTGATTAAATTCCGCAGACATGACCACAGAGGCGCCAACTCAACGCATGCGCAAGCGACCGCCACTACGACAACCTTCAAAGCTTGTTATGGCAAAAGTGTAGATAATATTTGACATACACTCGTAGTATATTCACATTCAAACTAACAAGTTATCTAACCACTGCTCCTGTGTTCTCAATTGCAACTGATATGCATATAACATAGATATTTATTGTATCCTGCATGTATAAAAACTATTTTTAATAATAAAACAACATACATCTTCATTATGTAATAATATTTTAAGGTGTAAATAGAACAAATATTAGATAATGTTCATAACAAAGAAGTAAACATTAAATAAACATTTACTTAAGAATCTCAAATACAAAAGGTCAAATCGGAGATTAACCGTCTGTTTCTTCTTTGGAACTTGAGGATTCATTGGGATTTATCCCCATAATTATTATTGTTTAATGTTGCAGCACTCGACATGAGGTTAGCCATACATTTTTTTAAGAAAAACTCTTTGCAACAATGCAATGTCATCTTTTTCGGTTGCTCGTCTGTTGTCTTTTTTTCGATATTTATAGCCAATTTCGTTCAACAAAGTACTCAAGGATTGTTTGTACAATTCAACAAAATCATAAACTAATTGCATAACTGTTATTCCTTTGTTGATACATGTTACAAATAGCATTTCGCACTTCCATTTTTGATATCTCTCGTAGATACCTTGTTTTCAGCTTAGTACGAGGTCTTTTTGGCAGGAGATGGAAGACAGGATTTTGCTAGCTCCAGTAGTCCGTCGAGTCATACCAAGTGTTTCGTTTACTTTGCAGCAATACACACTTTATAAATATCATTATTAATGTAGAATATCTGCCTCATAAACAGCACTCAAAGATAATAAAGGGCCCCTGTTTTCTTTTTCTCTCAAAATATGCCAGAGCATTAAACACAAGCTCATGTGCTTTGAAATTCAACCACTTTTCCGGTGTTATCTGTAATAATAATAAAAACATTATCCTGTTTAACGCATTGCCTTTATTCAAAATAACTTACCAGATACTTTGCAGTCCTGCTCTCTATATTCTAAAAAGAACATCTTGTTATTGCAAAATACAGAAACAAAGTCAAAAACCGGCGAGAAATAGTTAATAATGTAGTAATTCGGAACAATCAATAACACCATGCGCCAACTTCCACGTAAAACTTGTGCCTTGTCGCTCTCGATGAGAGGCCACGATATGCATCCTATGTCAATTGAGAAGAACACCACAATCGATGTTCCGCACCGGGTAGATTCCATCAACTTTGACGGATAAGAATTTAAGAAATCTCCATTGAATATTCTCAATCTGCAGTTGTAGTTAGATGTAGTTCGGTGACCAAGCAGGCGAAACATATTCTACGTAGTTTGCTTACAACAAAGGTATAAAGTAATATTTTAGAAAGAGATATATTCTCTAAGTATTCGCGAAGTCTAAAACTAACTAAACCTGCTCGATGCAGAAATACGAAGGTGGTTAATATGCAACGCCAAACTTAAGTGACTATCGAAAATAACTCCAAGATCACAAAATTCGTTAACTCTTAGAAGCACTTGACTATTGATGAAGTATATCGAAGGAATGGAATCAAATTTCCTTGTGAATGACATGTAGCAGCACTTGTTCATCTTCACCAGCAACTTAGAAGAGGTAAACCAATCGATGATTGTGCTGTAGCTCAATAACGTCATTCCAGCTCTTAATGGGCATAAAAATTGTTAAATTATCTGCATACGCTAGAATTGAGCAAGATACAAAAGCTAGTAAGTCTAGGCTAGTAATTGACCTAAATTGGTGCCTTGTGGAGCACTTGAAGACAGAGTAAACTCGAAGGATTTATATCCGCTGTAGAAGGCATAATTGCTTCTGTTGGCTAAAGACCAACGGCCAAGACTTAAGAAGTCGAATAACTGATGGACTGAAACCAAATGCGGAGCATTTCTAACGAAAGACACTATGATGCTTTACAGAGGTCTGTGTTTTTTTCATGGAAGAAGGCGAAGTAGACCACCCTCGTTGCATGGTAAGTCGATACGTGTTTACTTTTCCTTGTGGCATATATCGCTGGTGATAATGCGATATAAAGTTGCTCTATGTGTACCTTCCACTTCAAGTTGTTGCTCTTCGTTTTACTCAGGAACTTAATGGTTTGATTGTTGTTTAACGGTTTTGTGGATATATGAGGATGATATGTTTTGTTTCCATTTCATATTATTGCTTCTGAACCATTCTTGTGCTTCTCACAATGCCTAACAGAATCAATGGAACGAAAAATTAGTTGACTACCTCTAACACCATCTTCCCATACTCTACCCCTATCATTTTCGATTTGTTATCGGCAAAAGCAACAGTACGCGGGTTATTTCCGAGTAGAAGTGTCAAGATATTTTTGAAACTATCGGCTACAAGAAGCAATTAAATCAGTAGTGTTTATTTGAAATTTATTTAAGCATTTAAGCAAGTAAAATGTGATTGTCACAAATGTTTACAATCTAAACGAAATCAAAAACCATGATTAAAATGAGAATAATGTGGAAATTGTTATGTGAGAGTACACTAAAAATTATTTATAGGATTTTAAATATATACACATACATACATAAAATAACTAAGTAGCACAAGAATTGCATATCTTACAAAATTTATGCTTACCAAAGAAAAGAGAAACTACATTACAGTTTAATCTCAATATAAATTACGTAACAGTATTAACTGTCAGTAAGAAATTTCTAAACAAAACTGTAATACTGTAGATACTCTATGATTTTCAATGTGAAAATTATGAATTTATTCATTTAACTGTACTAATAAAATTTGAATAATCCTTAGTATATTTACATAGCTACGTATGTCCTTCAAGACTATATAACAAAAACTTCTAATTTGTGCTATTAATGATTATATCATTCTAAATATAATGTCGAAAATATGCAGTAACCGAGCATCATTATTTAATTAAATATAATTTTAAAAGAACGTCAGAGTAAATTAAAACTATGAATTAATAATAGATATTAAAGGTTGCTATTGAATAACATCTTAGGTCTAAGGTAAACTGAATATTAAATTTCATAAAAATGACAGAAAATTAATGATTAATATAGTGTGCCTAGGGAAACATTGCAATTGGAATTTTAATTTATCAGGGTACACATAGAGGGAGTTTATTTACAAAATAGATGGTTATACGCAAATCAAACTCTATTTTTACAGAAGTACAATGAGAATTGTAATTCTAATCTTTCGCACATGGCAATTGTTTATTTAATAATAATAACAGTAATAATACTATTATTATTACTTATAATTAGAGTAACCAAAACTTGCGGACTCGCATAGGCGTCGGTATTACGGGTTAATATAAGAATACGAAAAATTCATAAATAAACTTACTTGCTAATTCAACAAATTCAACAAATTAGAGGCATCAGGATGTGAACTACTGTAAACTTGCATCATTGCATATGTTTCCACAGTTACTTCTTTAAGCCTGGTGCGTCGACAAGAAAAAATATTCTTATACATAGAAAACGATCTCTCCACATCTAAGGAAGTTACATTTGCATGTAGAAACTGTTTTCCAAAATCACTTAAAAGTTTACTATTCTTACACTTATTATAAACGGCCTCTAAAGTATTAAAAACGGGATTTTTCCTTAAAACATCTGCTAACTTTTGACTAGCGCATAATCCTGGCGTATCATTTAATGTGTGTAATTTATTTTTTACACTCTCCACTATGTCTAATGATTCCTGCAATGACAATTCAGTACATTGTAGTTTTCTGATGGCATCTAGTAATACTGTATAATTGGTACATATTGTTGTTAAATCTTCTAAAAGTTGAGGAATTTGAAATTCTCTTTGACTTTCTCTAATTGCTTTGGATTCATTCCGATTAAATCGCATTATAACTGATTGAATTTGTTGAAAATGGATCAAATAGTAAGAAGCTGCTGTTAGCCAAGTACCCCATCGCGTTAAAATTGGATCAGGAGGTTCTGGAATACCTGGACAAAATTTACGAAATTATTTTAAACGTTTAAGAGATTTACGAAACACTGCTTTAATACTTCCAATCATGCGATCAACGTTTCCGTAATGTTGTCGAACAACTTCACCAACTAAATGCAAAGCATGCAGCACGCAGGTTATATGTATTAAGTTAGGAAATATATGTTTTAAGGATCGCCCAACACTTAACATCGTTGCTGCACTATCTGTCACAATCATCACAACTTGACCTTGGGCAATTTTAAATTTTTTCAAAGCGTTCATTATCACTTTTTGAATATTTTCCGCGGTACATTATTGAACACGTTTGCAAGCTAACAAATATCGGGATGCTGTGTTCTCGCTAGATAAAACGCGAGCTATTACATTCACAATACTGTTTTTCTTTATATCGGTCGTCTCATCCACGGTAATCCATATTTTTTTGGAACACAAATCACGTTTGCACACATTTTCTAGCATCTCTTTCATTCGCGGCAAATGATTCTGTAATTGTGTTTGTGAGGGTAATGGGTACTTTGGAAAGTATTGTCGCCAAAACGTTTTAAAAGCTGCTTTTCTCACCAACGACAACGGAAGATTACAAGAGGTAAACATAATTAATAAATGTATGAGGAATAGTGTATAAAGTATTTCAGTTCTTGCATTTCTCATATGCTTAATACCATTGACATGCCTCTGGCAATCAGTTCTGTCCAATGCAGTCAAACGAACATTGCATGCTAAGCAAAAAACTGCACTACCGTCATATTTTAAATGGGGAAAAAGTGACACATACTTATGTACATTAGTAGCAAATCTATTACGAGGCATTGTTTTCTTAGGTATGTAAATACTAGTTCTATATGAAACGATACACTAATTATGTACTTGGTATAATACTACAACACACAAAAAACACCAGCTATATTTTCAAAAGCGACACGTAAGTACATAACCGTGACCGTTCGACTAATCTCTGCAACAGCTCAACCGTTACTAAAACCAAATCTCTCTCAGCGCGGTTTAACATGATTTATATTCAAGGTCGACACTACATGCCTTCTTCTCTACCGGTTTAGTTTATTTATGAATTTTTCGTATTCTTATATTAACCCGTAATACCGACGCCTATGCGAGTCCGCAAGTTTAGGTTACTCTACTTGTAATAAATAAAATACTCGTCTCACTTAAAAAATTAAGAAATCAGAAAAATATATATAATTGTAATAATATATAATTTAGCAGGTGAACCATCAATTTTAAAATACGCAAAGGTCCGGAAGACATTTTACTTGATAAATGCGAGAAACCCGATAAAATAGGAAATTAAATAATATCTATTAGCAATACTTTAACTTCTACTTTAGAATTACGTCGGAAGCAAATAAGCATACTTCCCTGTTTGAATAGAGTAATTCAATTTAATTACCCTCCTTAATTACATTTTCTTCGAATCATGAAGAACTCATGCATCTGACGCGTTCATCGTGATCTGCTTTAATTCCTTTGCTGTCAATAAATTGTCGTAAATTTCCTCTTCCTAGTTCGATGGAAATACTTTTAGCATCTAAACATAAGTTAGCAGCTATTAGAAGGCTTTAGTTTTAAAGAGAAAAGTGTACTTGACACTAAATTCTGTAAGATAATAGAATTTTACTTTAGGAAACAATTTATAAAAATCAATTGTCTAAATGTCAGCCACTACCATCAACCAAAGACACCTTATACCTTTCAGGTCTGTAATGATAATCAAAAAATACAAAATTTAATGCAGAAAAGTTGTGGAAATTGTAATGTGTTTCCTTTTCTAACGCTAAAAACTTTTACTTTTGATAACTTGTTTGCGTATTTACAACTAAAAATAAGTCATTTATATAGCATTTGTAAGTGCAGATAAATGAGCAGAAAATTTTTATGAATGAAAGAAAAACGAAGGCATGAATAGGTGTGATAAGGTATTGCTGCAACACCTATAAATAAGTATATGATACAATGAGTGGCATAGCAGCAAGTGGCATAGCAAGTGATTCTTTTTTGTTATTATTTAAATGTTATTAATGATATGGACTCATACTCATACTGAAGAACTTCTAACATCTGAAGAGACTGGGGTATTACGGCCCATGATCAATAGGCGAAAGATCTGAAGATCTTTGTGGTTATAGTAGGAAGCTAATTTGAGCATTTTGAAAGAAATTGAATGTTTTCTAGTCATATGAGCGGACTTGATCTTGTTGAAATATAGGATTGGAGATGTTCAAAAACGTTGATTAAAATATTGATCCACGATTTCCTGAATTTAGCATTGAAATGTCGTGTTGCTTGCAAAGAATAATGGATGTGTCTTACTAGGTACTGTACAGCACCCCAAACCATTACACAAAAAGCAGCAAGTCAATTAACTATTAAAATTGAATCGCTTATACTGGGTGTTTTATTTTCTGTGTCACACGGGTTAGTAAAACGGGTTAACCCGCTTTACCAACCCACTTAACCCGCTTTGCCAACCCACTTAACCCGTGCAACCTTACGCCTATCGGGGGGCGGGGCTTATGGCGTCATGGGTCACGTGACATACTCGAAGTAGGAGTGGAGGGGATAGAAAGTAATTTTAGACCTCTATGTTAAATCTTATGGGATTTTGGTCCAGAACCAGCCTAGTTGTACTATTGAAATTAAGATCAGTTTAATTTTGGGAATTGCAATCGCTTTGTTTTGACGCTGGTGACAATAGCTGTCGTGATCAAACCTATGCTTTACTAAACACTCTAATATACACTCTACAATAATCTCATTATCGTAGCAACCAAGGTCCCATTCCTATTTGCATTTGTTTCAATTTCATAGAACTGTGTATCTTTCCTTTGTGACAACCTCATGCATCCTGATTTTATATTGAATGTGATCGGTGGAGTAATTGGAAGATGTCACGTTGAACAACATGACGGTTTATACTGTAGTTATTTACTTGATTTACTTTTGCACAGCAAATAAGTAAACAAATAAGTTATTTCAATATTATAACACTTTTTTACTTCTACACATGAAAAGATTGCCTAGTAACAATAACCAAAAAATTAATGCTAATATAGCTCATGGTATTGGTGGAATCATTCCCGGCAAAAAAACAAAGCGAGGAAAAGGACAGCGTAAACCTGCGATCATGTTTCCGCCTACCCAGCGTCATCAGCGCGATTCCGTACGTGTCCTGCCCTCGCTACTGTTTTTCACCTCTCGAGTATATGTTGCTATTCTCCACGAACATGTTTCTGCCTACCCGGCGTCATCAGCCCGGTTCCGTACGTGTCCTTCCCTCGCTATTGTTTTACACCTCTCAAGTATACGAGGTGTGGCAATTAAATAACCGAACTGGTGCTACTGTCGGCAAACAGCGAGCACGCCACGGCAGGTTTGAACATGTCTGTGCTTGTAGATGCTTCCCCCACCCTGAGCTCGATCGGTACGATTGTATGTCGCTCAGTCTCGCTGTAGCAGCGTTCAAGTCTTTACGCCAGCGTCGCGTTGGAAAAATGCAGAGTGTTCCGATCGAGCCACGAGTTAACCACAAGTTTCTTGTGAAACACGAGGTTCTAACTACCCTTCGTGAACGAGTGAGAAGACGAAGACCCGATTTGTGGAAGAGCAAATCCTAGATGCTCCACCAAGACAATGCGTCAGCCCATTCCGCCTTCTCTGTGAAGGCGTTCTTTGCGAAATCCGGCATCACCGTGTTCGACCATCCATCGTACTCGCCCAACCTGGCCCCCCGTGCCTTTTTTTTATTTCCTAAGGTAAAATCGGAGCTTAAGGGGACAAGATTTGACAGTGTGGAAGCGGTGAAAGCGAAAGCGACGGAGGTTCTCAACAAGCTGACAGAAACGGACTTCCAGCACTGCTTTTGACAGTGGAAAATTCGTATGGAGCGTTGTAGGGATCGGCAAAGAGAGGATATTGAAGGGGATAAACTTTGTGATGTAATTGGTGATCAATAAAATGTTTTGTGGCACCAGTCCGGTTATTTAATTGCCACACCTCGTATGTTGCTATTCTCCACGAACAGAGAGGTGAAAAACAATAGCGAGGGAAGAACACGTACGGAACCACGCTGATGACGCCGGGCAGGCAGAAACATGTTCGTGGAGAATAGCAACATATACTCGAGAGGTGAAAAGCAATAACAAGGGAAGGACACGTACGGAACCGCGCTGATGACACCGGGTAGGCAGAAATATGTTCGCGGGTTTACGCTGTCCCTTTCCCCGCTTTGTTTTTTGCCGGGAATAATTCCACCAATACCATGAGCTATATTAGCATTTTGGTTAGTCTTTTATTTCTTTTGTAAAATAAATATTAAGCCAAACTGAACGTCTTAGATAGCACTGAATTTAGAAAAATCTTTATCAATATGAGCCTCGCCATTTAATAAAAACAGATGTCTATCGCTGGCGAGAAATATATCATTGAAAGAAATCACAAGGACTACAAGTAGGCCCTATTTGTGGATGTTCTCTTTCATGTTTATATAGTTTTAAAAATAATAATAACGAAAAATAAAGGAGTTAAATGTTAATAAATCTAAGTCTGGCGATTGCAACTTATTTTCCCATCTTCAGTATTCATTGTCATTTCTGGGTTTGAAATGATTTCGTTCTTTATATCGCGAAGCAATACACACTTGAATTTTTTTTTTTTTTTAGATTTTTCAGTTTTGAACAATTTCGAAATTTTTTAGCCAATCAAATCTGTGTCTGATTTGTGTAATTTCTGCTGGGGGAAGCTTTATATTTGAGAAGGGTGGGATTTAACAACCAGCATCCTTTCTTGTAAATAGTTTCTTGGGATCCTATGTAGAAATTACGTACAAACTATATAAACCTGATACATTAACATTCGCATTGTGATACTTTTCATGCGCACACAGTATAACACATATTCTTTTCTGTGAACACATCATTGTACTGTGAAAAAATAAGTTTCCTGTGAATTAATTAACCAATATTGGCACAAAATATATAATAGCATTAGATGCCTTTAACTTTCACTTCACTAGCTTTACAATGATAGAAACTGGTAAATAACAATGATATCTTCGCAGAATTGTACCTGATATACAGGGTCGGGATAAAGTATGGAACCAATTAAATACTTTTAAAAACGGAAATATTGATGAAATTTTGCAGGTAAGTGTAATGACGCATAATGCATCTGATTTTGAATTTTTTGTTGTTACCGTACTTCCGGTTTAACCGGAAGTGCTCTCAACTTGTTTTATTTAAATGGGACCCCCTGTATATTTTTGTATATTATAATAGGCCTTGTTTTCCGGATTCGTCCATACTGGTTTTAGTACCATTACCTGTAAAAAAAATGAAAAGATTCACTTCATATTTACGGAACAATTAATTTTATTTATTGTAAATTAATGACTGCTCGCCATTTACTTCCTGACAATATGCAAGCCTGTTAAGAAATTCCCGAGTTACCCTTTCCAAGACTACGGATTAATTCACATTCAACTCCTGCAAGGTAGTGGGTCGCCTATCGTAAACACGTGATTTGGGATGATTCCAAAGGAAAAAATCTAATGGACTAAGATCCAGAGAACGTGCAGGTCACTCAATGCATCCTCTACGTCCAATCCATCGATTTGGAAAGGTCGCATCTAAAAAATTCCTAATTCGTCTATCATAGTGGGGAGGCGCTCCATCCTGTTGAAACCAAAAATTTTTAGGTAACTGTCCATTGTGTTGAAATGCAGGAATAATTTGGTGATTCAATAGATCCAAATACTTTTCCCCATTCAAGTTTGCGTCTATTAAAAATTGGCCTATGGGCCTGTTTTCTACAATTCCTATCCAGGCATTCAACTTTTGTGGATGTTGAAGTATGGGTTTTATGAATCTAGTGAGGTTTCTCATTTAATCAATACCTTGAATTATGGTGATTAACTGTTTCATTTAAACAAAAAATTGCCTCGTCAGAAAATACCACATTAGCTACAAGATGTTCGTCTACATTACAAATGTCCACCATTCTTTCGCAAAACTCCAACCCTCGGTCAAAATCATCATCTGACAATTCTTGAATCGAAAAACGACGACTTGTACCATGGTTTAGTGCCAGAGTTGTGGTAGATGTTTGAGGTGATTCTTCTAATTCAATGGAAATGTTTTCTCTAATACCTTCGTTAGTTGCGGTTTTCGATCTTCCAGTTTTTGGCAAATTTTTAATCGTCCCAGACAAACTAAAACGTTTTAATGTTTTGGTAACAGCTGAACGTGTTATAGGATTTCTTTCGGAACGCAGATCATTAAAAAGATGACACACTTCTTCACGAGTTCTAACACGATGACCAAAACCGGTCATCATTAAAATTTCAATGCGCTCTTTTTCATTTAAATCTTACTTAAATACTTACTTAAATAAACTTGACAGTTCTTCAACAATTGCCTACTAGATGGTATACGATTATTTTTATTAATAAATACAAATTCAAGTTGTTTGTGTTTATCTCCACAGTTTTTAGTCTAAAGTGTAAAAACTAAACGATAAATGTGAAGTGCTTTATCTTTCCATTTTTTACAGATAATAGTACTAAAATCAATATGGACAAATCCGGAAAAACAAGGACTATTATAATATGCAAAATTGTACAGGGTGTCCCATTTAAATAAAAAAATCTGGAAGTACAGTAACAACAAAGAATTCGAAATCAGATGCATTATGCGTCATTACACTTACCTGCAAAATTTCACCAATATCATCCGTTTTAAAGATATTCGCTTGGTTCTATACTTTATTGCAACCCTGTATAATCTCTACGAACCGATGGTAACAGTTAGCTACTATCAGCCATATTTATTTTATTTAAATGCATTGTTTATCGAAATCATTAGTCACATACTTTCAATATTTCCATCTAACTTCGTTAATTGAACATTTACTTTTGTCATTACGTTGTGAATTCTGCAGTCTGTGAAACTGAACGTTTTCTTTGCAATCTCACCGCAAGTCCACAATATTCATATATTAGATGTTACATTTCTACTATACGTTCGGAGGAATCCTATAAGTTGTATAGAGACCTTGTTGTTCCATTTTTATATACATATGTTTCTCTTTTTCACACACACGTTAATTAACATAATTACAAATGTTAATTTTCCACTTTGCGTCGATAGCGTAAGAGATAGCCAGAGTCAGTTGGAGTAGTAATTATTTTATTTATTTAAAAAAACATGGAATGAAAAACATTGCAGGTTGAATTGTGTGAAGTCATTCTAGACATTTGCATTCTCTGAAGTATGTAGAGATTAACATAAATTGAGTGCAGGAAAGCATTGTAAAATCGTGGAACTTTTAATAAATTAAAATGTTATGGAACAATAGAATAGAAAAGAAATTCCATTAATCTTTGATAGTGTTTTTTTTTTAATTCTCATTAGTATTCCCTTTACTCACAAGCTTGCCCTTCTCTAAAGCTTACTTGCAGATATAAGCTTGAGTATAGAGCACTATTTAATGATTTAACTATTCTAACCTTCTTAATAACGACAGCACAGACTGTAGGCTAACATAGTAAACACAATAGTTACGGCATATCCATACATAATGCAGTAAATTATTCACATTGCTTGTGATTTTAAGAAGACTAAAGTAGTGGTCATCTACAGAATAATGTTCAAACAAAAGTGAACTTAATGTAGAAGTACACATGAAAAAAGTGCCTAGAAACAATAACCAAGATACTGCTAATTAATAGCTCCTGGTATTGATATAATCACTATCAGCAAAAACAATATGAGAAGAGAAAAGCATTCAAACTTCTTGCTCCTGGTCACATTGCTCTTACATCTCTCAGTTTATGCCAATAATCTTCAAAAACCGCAACTGAAATATTTCCTGGCGCCACCTAGTGCCAGTAGAGGACTATTAGCGATTTAACTATTCCAACCTTTTTAACAACGACAGCAAGGACTGTGAGCTAATACAGCAAACACAATAGCTAACGGCATACTCCGCATCATACAAAATATTTAATAAATTTGTAACATATGTTTCGGGAATTCGTAAATTTCCATTGTCGACCATACAACCGAATGATATGAGAAAAAGATTTTAATTCTAGCATGCCTCGTTCGATCCATACTCTAAAACGTATTTACAAATACTTAATTACATATATGGATGAGAGTATCGAGTTAAAGATACCCGAATCACTCAAATTGTCGAAATTAATTGCCATATCGACCTCTACAGAAGTGAACAACTGCTACTGTCCAACAATTATGCGAGGGTAACAGGGATCGACTAATGGCCTACCCGCCAAAGGAATTAATAATGATATAAAAGTACACTGACGAGCCGTAAACGGCGAATCGCTCGTCTGTACATGGTGCATAGATGGTAGCTTTGGATCATTAATTCCTTTGCTGGTTAGGCCACTAGTTGATCCCTGCTTTACTCGCAGAACTGTTGAACAGTACCAGTTGTTCACTTCTGTAGAAGTCGATTTAGCACTTAATTTGGAAAATTTGGGCGATTTGGACATCTTTAATTAGATACTCTCATCCATATGTGCCAGCCTTCGTATATATACGACAATTTTACGAATAGTTATTACCTTTCACAAGGTGCACTGACGAGCCGTAAACGGCGAGACGCGCTTCTGTACGTGATGGACAGGTGATAGCTTCATATATCATTAAATACTTAATTTTACACAAACAAGCGAAATTCTAGGAAAATTAAGGAAAGAATACTGGCATATTATAACACGAAACCATGTGTACATTTTTTTACTGTAATAAATCCATCAATAGAGAAAGAGGCTAAGAGGGCCTTCTTCTTGGTTTAATAGATTGTCGTTCTTTTTCATGTAAATGGTTTCGTAAGCATCTAATTCTCGTGGCGAACTTACGTTGTTGATTAATTTGAAGTTTTCTAATTTAATATTAGATTATATTGCACCTGGCGATTATAAATCTCTACATTTTTTTATAAATTTAAGTTCTTTATTTTATCTACTTTTCTAAAGGAAAATTTCACTAATCTGTTAAAAACTGATCGCCGCCATTGTGGGTTGCCCACAACTATTAAAATCACTGAAGGAATAAGGTATGTACTCTACGATAAACCAATTGCTTCAGTAATATTAATAATAAAGAGCTTACTTTCAATATTCTTTCTCAACGCAGATCTCCTACACTTCACCACTGTCTCGAAATTGAAGCTCTTCAAAATTAGTCTTGTATGTTTTATTTTTGATAATGAAGTTATGGTATTGAACTGTACGAAGGTTGAGCGATCGTTATAAAAAACAAATATATCCTATTAATTCTGAAAGCTATTTGACCCTGCTATTTTCAAAATACCTCCTTTTGTTTGACCTTCCCATCTTTTGAAATATTTCCAGCACTTGAATCGACCAACTCAAAAAAAAATTAAAAAAAGAAAAGTTCCGCTGTTTTAGATAGGTTAAGGATCACCACGAGCACAAATGAAATATCAAGTAGGATTAAGTATTAAACTCATGCTGAGAATTTTATATCAGTTTTAAACTCCTTGTTTACTACGAATATTTTTCTCAAAAAAGGAGGCAGTGTTCAAAGACCATTACCTTGAACTGACGAAACGTCTCAGTGAGAGTGTTAGAGAAAAATTGGTCAAAGGTTTGGAATTCAAACGTATGTATGTATATGCAGTTTTCAGCCAGAAATAGAAAATAATAATTCGTGTACAACTTTTTCAACTACTCTATTTTGCCATTACTAAGCTCTTTTACATTGAAAATTTCCTTGAAAAGCCAACATTTGGAGTCGATTGATTTCATAAACGAAAATTTGTTTAAATATTTGTTCAATAATAGGAATAAAGCATTTCAAAAACGTTTCTTCTGTAGAAAAGGCACTAAAAATGATATATTTCAAGTGAAGAGAATTATTTTCAAGTCTTGATGTGCTACGACAATTTTTGACTCAATGGGAGAAGCCACAAATGTAATGGCATTCTCCGCAAACTCCCGAATTCTGCTGTACTCGTACTAAAATTGCCTCTTTTGCCTAAGAGGTGGACACCAAACTTGATCTCCTGGAATCATGGGACTGTTTCCCAAATTAACCGGTGTCACGCAATTTTTGATGCAGTCTTACAAAAACACGAACTGAAAGTATCTAACGATTGGGATAAGTGTGAACATAAAAACTTTGCGCAACATGTCAGCTAATTCAATGTTAGAATGAACAGGCATAACGAAAATTCGTAAAACTGTGCATTAACCACTCAATATCAATTGCAAACTTTATATTTGACAGAGCCTATGTCAACTACAATAAGAAAATGTAACTTTTTGCGAAGGAAAACAGAGATAATCGAAAAATGCAGAAATCCTGCAAAAAAGAAAAATTCTCCGTAACTCTGAAATCGTTCATTAAGACTTTTCTGCATATTTTCAGCCATCCTGAAAACTTGTGACACTTTTTTTAACATGCTCTATACGCGCAGAGAAACGTTTACCTGTATCAAAACTGACCGCTTTAATTCAAGACAATTACTGCTTCAATTATCCGGAATACAGTAACTGTTTTAAATCAAAAGAAACATTTTCTTAGCGTTCCTTTCTCTGCTCAAGAGAAGTATATACTTGTAATGAAATAATTGTATTTCTTTGTTTAAGACATTTGTTAACTTGATTCAAGAAAATTCGATTCTTAACATAAGTAAATGGCCGTTATAACACAAAACAATATTTTCTTAAGGATAGTAAATAGTTTTCTTGATTCCAGAAAACGTTTAGGTATAAATTGTGGTATTGTTCATAAATCAATAGTTTCATTTTCTTAAAGTAAAGCATTTTTTTCATAGAATTCTTGACATGCATATTATTTATATGACCATTATTAGTTGCGCTTACCTTGTTTAAAACAGTACAACGTATCCGTACATAATGCAGAAAATTATTCACATTGCTTGTAATTTTAAAAAGACTAAAGCAGAGGTTATCTACAGAATCTACAGAATAATGTTCAAACAAAAGTGAATTTAATGTAGAAGTGCCTAGAAACAATAACCAAGATAATGCTAATAAATAGCTCCTGGTATTGATGGAATCACTACCGGCAAAAACAATATGAGAAGAGAAAAGCATTAAAGCTCCTTTCTCCTGGCCACATTGCTCTTACATCTTTCAGTTTATGATAGTAATCTTCAGCTGAAATATTTCCTGGCGCCACCTAGTGCCAGTAGTTATAGCCATACTGTCCTAGATAGTAGCAACGGAACTGAAATGCAGATACCATACTTACACATACAATGATATAACCTTTAACGTACAACATTTCATAAACATTTTCAAAAGATACCGGTTAATGTAATATTTTTTTCTTTTTATTACTATTTGCCACGTGTACTAATTTACTATAGTTTTTTTAAATATATAATAAATAATAATTAAAAAACAGATAAATAAACTTAAATATTAACGCATTAATGATTAAATTACGGAAAAATGATCGCTATTTAATTACATTATTGAAGAATTAATTTAATTATACTGTAATTTAATAAAAACTTTTTCTCTAGCTCATTCACTTGCTCCTAATTTTAATTATTAACTTTAGGTTTTTTTTTCCATTATTGTAATTTTTCTTTTATTTGGCATCCTTGTAGCTGGCCTGATGATGTGTCTTTTGAACACGAAACTGGTCGCCTAATTTCTCAATAGAACTTTGTGGAATCTGGACCATTTTTCCATTCCTATCTTTAATATGAATATTTTCTTAACTTAAAACTAAATGATTTACGCGGAAGAAACATTCTTCTGTCTTGGATTTTCTTGATTTTCTAACCCTAAGGAAATACTTATTTAATCCAAATAAAATTTCAATAAAACTATTTTCTTATATTATACATTCTTATAGCCTTGAAATAAAAATGTTTTCTTGAATAGAGATTGATTTTTGCAAGAAAATCTTCTTGATGCAAGAAACCATTTCTCTGCGTCTATCGAAAGATACTGAAAACAATATGAAATAGGTGCATTCAGAAGCAAAATAAACGTTGAAATATTTCCTTTCTAATTTTTTACGAAATACTGTACTAAACCCTATTCTTTCAAATCACAGCAGTACAGCAGGATATGTATCAATTGTTTTCTAAATATTCATCCACCCATATCCAGGTTAAGCTCGTTAAAATGAATAATATAATTCTCAAATGCATAATGGATAACTATTTTATGGATAAATACCGGATCTGCTCTTTTTATTTCTAATTGCTTATATAAGTGTTAATATACAATTGAAATTAAATTATCAATTTCCTATTTGTTTAAGTAAAGAAGCAAACAATTAACTTTTTTAAACACTTCAAATAATTCTACTTCCATATTTTCTAACACATTCCGGCGAAATGTATTAACTGTTTTCATTATAATAAATCATCTAACTATATTTATAATCATTTCACATAGAAATTATTGAATCTACTTTTGGCAAATCGAAAAAATCGTCTAGTCTGTAGCTGTCATAGTTTCTATTGCTCATAATAAACACAAAAGCATACGCTTTACGCCAAGTAAAAGTAAGTGAGAGTTAATATTCCAGTAATTTCTCACAAATCCGTGGCATTCTGCATACTTGACGGTTGCATATTAATACCTGCACTACATTAATGCAACAAGTAAATTAAGTGGAACTAGGTATTTAATGTGAAATGTTAGATGGTAACCAGATAGCTGGAGATATAATTACCAAGTATACCAGATGTATTCTACAAATAAAGTCGATTTTGAAGCAATAGAAAACCATAGAAAATATTTGATATTTATCATTGTAGGTAAAATACTAGGATTATTGTTCATTTATTGCTTACAATTAGTTGCAAATTACGTAATTTATGTCCGCGGAATTTAGAGTTACACAGGCTGTCCATGGGGGAAAAAAGTCCTGCTTGGTTTGAAACTTACTTTTCCAATTAAGCAAAAACTGTTTTCGTTTCGTACCTTCTCCGTTCCCAGTATATCTACTAACAAGGGAACATCCCGAACCCGAAAATTCAAAAAATGCGAAACTCTGTGAACAAGTAGTCCACACACAAGGATGTCGAAAATATTTTCCTTATCGGTCCAATCTCGTTTTAAAAGGGTGAAACTACTCCTGAAAGTTTAGTAGATTTTCGGTTTTCTTAAAATAACTCGGCAATCGCTGGAACAAAATCACAACTATATATCAAGATAATCGTCTCATTGAGCTCTATCACATATGTACCCGCATCCGGTAAGGAACGTATTCAAATCCTACGTTATGTATGTTACGGAGCTCTTCGAACAGTATAAAAATTATGTTTTATTCTATGTAATATAGGTATAAAAAAAGAAATAAGGGGAACTATGTTTTATACGTTAAATAAGACTGAATGACAAATAAAATACATGTTACATATCATACTTTCTAAAATATAACTTATGTATAGAGTTGCTCACTAGTGCCAACGGGCAGTGGCGGAGGTTCGATACTGCGAGTCTCAACCAGATTTGTTGTGTATACATGTACGCTGCCGTAAATACTATTTCGTAGTTCTACGTTTGTTTTAAAAATGTTGCCTACGTCGCGAAAACGACCAATGTTGGACAAAGTTACAGAATTTACAGCAGAAATGCCTGACCTAAATGATGATGGCGTTAAAATTCAATGTGTAGTTTGCAATATCCCTTTAATGTGTTGGTCCAAAAGGGATTGTTTACGTCACGTAAATAGTAAACTGCATTCTTCAAAAAAAAATTGCACACGACACTATGACAAATTTAAATTTAATTTATGTGTTACCTTTATTGCATGTAATCTACCGTTTAATTTACTAGACAAGGAAGTATATGTCTTCTTTTGGAATAAATATTCGGACTGCAAATTACCAAGTCGGGCATCGTTAAAAAGAATTGTGCCATCTGCTCGTGAACATGTTGAAAAAAGAATTAAATCGGAGTTGAAAGATAAAAAACTGTGGTTATGTGCGGACGAAACATTCTGTGGTTAATGTAATGGTACGTACAATGGAACCACATCAATCGTCACCTTCAATTCTATTAGCTTCCAGACGAGTACAACAATGTACTGCCGAAGTAATTTCAAAGTTAATGTTAAATACATTGGAAAAGTTTGAACTTTCAACAAACCAACTGTTGATGTTTATGAGCGATGGTGCCACAAACATGCTTTCCGTAGGCCGGTCTCTTAAAAAGCATTGTGCTAACTTGTTGCATATTACGTGTAAAATTCATGCTTTCGGTCATGTGGCGGATAGCATTAGAAAATGTTATCCTGAGGTAGACGCTTTAACAGTGCATACAAAAGCAGTGTTTGTCAAATCCCCAAAACGTATTCGCAAATTTAACAGGCTGTGCTCCCTTATGTCTCAGCCACCAGAACCTATTCTTACACGTTGGGGAACATGGTTACAGGCCGCGTTTTATTATCATAAATATTTTGAGAATATTAAGGACGTGGTTTTACAATTCGATTCAAAGGAAGCTGCGGCTATCAAGGAAAGCCAGTCGAAATTTCAAGATAGTCAGGTTAAAACGGATTTAGAAACTATTCAGAACAATTTTTAAACTATACCTTAGTGTATTCGATCTTCTAGACTTATTTTTCGTTGGTTTTTGACTCACGTCGACTACCGAAATCAAATGTGTTACATAGAGTTTGCCGCTTTTCCAGATAAGTTCTTCCCAGAAATAATTACAGAGCTCTTGACGATTTTTTTCTGAAATTTGCGTACATTTTCTTTTTTCCGTCTTGCCCTTTTTTGACTCACACCGTAAACCTATTCCACGGGCGCCCATTTTCTTTTTTTTTATTTATATATTCTTTTCCCTTTTCTCTAAGATTCTGGTTTTTGTTTCTAAACCATAAATCTTTATTTCCTTAACCTTTCTCTTTTCTGTTTTTTTTTTATTTTCGAGTACTTCATCTCTTTCTCTTTGTGCATTATTATTTACTTTTTTTTCAATTTCCTGGTCGTTCTCATCAAACTCGATGCTTGGCTGGTAATAAGGAGATGTTGGGGCGTTGCAAAATTAAATGCATTTTGATCTTCAGAATTGCTATTTTCATTCCTTCTAACCACCTCTTTTAAGTAAATTTGGTTTCCATGAGTATTGTTTGCATTGTCATACATAGCAAAGGATTTTGGCACTTCTACTTCTGTTATTCGTTTCTGTAATAATAAAAAGACATGACTGTGCAAACCATGGCAAATTGATCTATAACTCGTACCTCAATATAATAGAATATTATCGAAATATTATTTTATAATTACATATATATAACGACAATTCACGTGTTTACATGATAACAATACTATTTTTGGTTTTAGGATCACAAAAAAAAATTCTAGTCTCAAAACCGTTAGTAGCTGAATGGTAGCCGGTTTAACAATACTCGATAAAAACTCTAGCTTATTTTATCCTAAACACAATATTAAACAAGTAATGTTTTTATTGGTCTAAAATTAGTTACTTACCTTAAGAAAAACTTTTTTAAATACACGGGATTTAGCAACAATTCGTTCTAGCCATACGTAAGATAGGAGTATTAGGAACACTTTAGATACGTGTTTTAACATGTTCAAAATGGCAAAGGGAATGTGTGTGTTTTATAAATAATTGCCTTAAGTGGGAAATTTGAATTTAGATTGAGTTACACACTTTAGCATTCAATGCGGAACCATTAATAGCTTGACTATACCAAGTATCCCAAAAACGAAAAAAATGAGGTACGTGGTTTAGTTATAATCACGAAGATATATACCCCAAGTTACACGTATTGTGGTAAGGGTTTTAGTGAACTGTTTCAGTGTTGACATGGGTTTTGAGACACGAACCGTTCGCCTAGGTCGAACCTTCACTATGTATTTCATGTGAATTTAACAATACACGTATATATATTCCGCACCTTAGACACACGTATCGTCCAGAAGAGGTTCGGACTAGTTCGTGTACACGTATTCACGCACATTAACAAGCTATAATTAATACAAACTCTCCTGCCAAAGCTTGTCACCCTTGAAGTGTCTTGAGGCACTTTAAATTTATTTGTGTAATCTCTACTGTACAAACTTAAATAGGTAATAAATAAAAATAATCCAATCTATCTGAGGGATGACCTTCCATCACCTCAGCAATGTTGCAGAAATTATACTTGGAAAGAGGACACAATATATCTTAATTAATGTCCTTTAAAATGCGCGTTTTTTGGAATTATAAAAAAGCGAGGTTAGCTAGATTTTACATTGCTCTTTAAAAAAGAACTAATGATGTGTAATATACAGCAGATTAATAAAATATCAGAAAATATACAGGAACTTCTGTTTTTGCCATAATAATACGATACGAAAAAATGCACTAAAACACATAAAATATGGATCCAAACAAGTTTACCGATGGAAGGTCGTTCAAAACTAGTTCTGGTAAACCATGAAGCACCCGTACAATCTAATTGAGTATCACGAGAAAAGGCAAGACGCAAATAAAAAACTACAGCCTGTATCTGACGCATTTTGGTCCAATTTAAAAAGTCGGCAATGTCTGTGACGCAGCAAACAGGTGAGGAGACCTGACATTTCTGACGTCAATAACAGGGCCTACATTGATGTTTAATTATTTGTGTTTCTGCAGCGTCGATAAAAATTGTCAAATAACAAATTAATTAAATTGAAAATGATTGCGTTACTTACATGCAATAATTATTGTTTATAATGTTTATTGCATACAATATGTCTTAGATTGAGTGTAAATTATTAGAGGTAGCTTTCTTATTATCAAGTATGGAAATTCGTTTAAAATGATAAAAGTAAATATGTCTACTAGATTGGGTTATGTCATTTATAAGTAGCTCTCTTTGTGTTGTAACTCTCAAATCAGGGTAACATTACCTTGGGCGTATCGCAGGGATCAACTTTGAGTTCAGTTATATTTTTAGCATACGTCAACGACCTACGAAAATTTTTTTATTCGGAAAGTTAGTGATCTACGCGGACGATACGAACGTCATTAAATTTTAGTATTTGAGAGGCAAATTAAAGCCGAGATGGACGTTGTTTACGGGGACTCTGCACCATCATTTGCCACAGTGACATTTTGGGCAGATAAATTTAAACGTGATCATACCGGCTTGGTTGTCGATGTACGATGGTTGACGATGGAAAGAACGTCTTAGTCATGTACGAGGGTAGATTGAAACGTTTCCGGAATGACAATGAAAACAAAATAAATCGGATTCAAGTTATATTTTATTTCTCAATATAATCCCCTCGAAGCTCAACACACTTGGTCCAACGATTCTCTAGCTTCTCGATTCCCTCCCAGAAGGACTCTCTACGAGGTTCCCAAGATAATCGTTTACAGCCTCTATCAGTTCTTCATTCGACCAAAATCGCTTTCCACCTAGAAATGTTTTGAGTTTCGAGAACAGGTGGAAGTCCGACGGTGGATGCGGAAGGATTTCGAACTTCAATTCTATCAATTTTTGCTGGGACGAGCGACAAGCGATTGCACTTGAATGAACGGGCGCATTGTCGTGGTGAAATAACACTTTTTTCTTGACCATTCCCGGGCGTTTTTCCTGAATTGCCGCATTCAGTTTATCCAAAAGTGTTGTGTAACATTGGCCAGCAACAGTTTTTCCTGTTTCAAGATAATCAATTAGCAAAATTCCTTTTGCATCCCAAAACACTGATGCCATCACCTTTCCAGCCGTAAACACTTCCAAACAATGCCTTGGCTTCTGCGTATGCCAAAACCAGAATACTTGACAGATCGATTTGACATTTGCAGTCAATTGATACGAAAGAGTTGCCAACACAACGACATAAAGTATTTGGGTAAAAGCAACCCTCTCTCAGCGATTCCGGAAACTTGTCACTCTACCATCGTATTGACTAAAAATTTGGGCATGAAAAAGCTAACCACGCATTGAGTGTCGCGCCTGCTCACTCAGGACCAAAACCGCATTCGAATAAACATTTCCAAAGCCTTGTTGAAGCAATTTAAGCCTAGTAAATCGGATTTTTGGCGTCGATTAATAACTGTCCATGAAACTTAGATACACCGGTACACTACTGAAGTCAAGGCACAGTCGAAACAGTGGATTGCGAAAGCTGAATCAGCTCCGAAAAAGGAGTAGACCGCTCCATCCACCGGGAAAGTGATGGCGCAGTTACGGCAGTCAGACAGAAAAGGAAAGGCAATAACGAAGGCATTATTACTTGACAAGCTGAAGGCAGAAATTGCTGAAGAACGACCGCATTTGAAGAAAAAGCTTTATTCCACTAAGACAACGTACCGCCTCGTAATTCAGTAGTCCGTTATGGCAAAAATTCACAAATTAAGGTTCGAATTGATAGACCACCTACCCTATTCACCAGATCTGTTCCCCAGCGACATTTTTCTGTTTCTTATGCCCAAATTAGGCTCAAGCTTGGAGGACAGAGATTTTCATCGAATGAAGAGGCCTTCACATTCATAAACGCCTATTTTGTAGAATAAGATGCCAACCACTATTTGGACGGATTAAAAAAATGAGGACATCGTTGGGAAAGGTGTATAGACTTACGAAGAGACTATGTTGGGAAATAAAACTGAATTTGACAAAAAAGATACTTGTTTCTGTATTAAATTGCGGTCAATGTTATTGATGAGATTTCGAGGCGTACCTTAATTTGGCCATAACAAAATTTTCGTTGTGGTGTACTACAAATTGTCCAATTTAAAACCGAGAAGAAACGGTTTTTGTTTATTTTGGTCAATATGAATGTGTCCTCTATACATAACATTGAATTTAGTTCTAATGCAAAATTCTTGGGAATGCCGACAACACCGGCTGATGTAGAAGTAATACTAGCAATTATTTCTCTTAGTAGGGGACAATCCACAAAGCTAAAGGAAAAACTAAACTCTTGATCGTCTAAGTCATCCACCAAATCTGAATTACTACTTAATCCCGGAATACGGCTAACAAAATAATTGTTGATCGCGTTTACGTCAGACAGGACACCAGATAATTCGCAAAAACAACTAGAAGAAATATTTAAAAAATATAAATGGTTACATAGTTACTTTGGAGATCTGCTTTGAGATAAGTGGTCGAAATACGCTTTTCTTTTCCTTTTTAACTGTATAAGTAGCAATGTTTCGCAAAATTTTATAATAATCCCAATGTTGAAGTAATTTCGAACAACAATATTTAGATTTCGCGTAGGGGCAGCTGATTAAGCCAGTCAACTTTTACTCAAAACGTTTTCTTTTATATCTTTTATAATTACAAAGATATTTTACTTCAAAGAACAAAACTATTATCAATTTCTGAATGGTTCGAAACATTAAATTTCTCTTAAAGAAATCTTAATTAGTGCTCAACATCGTACAACTTTGCTATTTAAATAAATCTCGATATTTGAAGATATAAGAAAGAAGACATAAAAAAAATATCCATGATACCCTACTAGAGCAACGCAACTGCGCTGAAAGCCAGTGGCGGACGCATAAAAGTTTACACAAAATAAATTAAATGTGATACGTGCTCAAACATTTACCGTTTTAAGAGTCCTCCGTGAAATCTCAAAGTGGATAATGTCTATTTAATATTTGTAACATTAAATATGTTTCCAAAGTTGTTTCGGCAAAGTGAGTGCGGCGTGAAGAAAAAGTGTTTTTGTATGCCGAAAACGAACGTTCTACATCTTGTGACGTTATATTTGCGTAAGTAAAATAATCTTTCAAATAACGTAACGGTTCTGTTGACGCACCTTCACAAATTTGTTTTAATGTGCCAAAATCAGAGTCTTTATCTAAAACACTTTCAAACCTTTCTAAAACACAAACATTTCTTGCGTCTTCTATCGCGCATAGCTGTGCGTGAACATGTTGCACTACTGCAAAGATTCCACTAACGACACCGAAGAATTTTGTAGTTTTTTTATCGCATCCGCTAGTCCCACGTAATTGTTCTGAATAGTTTCCAAATCTGTTTTAACTTGACTATCCTGAAATTTCAAGCGGCTTACCTTGACAGCCGCAGCTTCCTTTGGGTCGAATTCTAAAATCACGTTCTTTATATTCTCAAAATATTTAAGATATTAAATGCAACCTCTAACCATGTTCCCCAACGAGTAAGAATAGGTTGTGGTGGTTCAGGAATACCGGGGCATAGTCTATGAAATTCCCGAATACGTTTTGGGGATTTTACAAACACAGCTTTTGTATGTGCTATTAGAGCGTCTACCTCGGGATAATATTTTCTGATACTATCTGCTACGAGACCGAAAGTATGAATTTTACATGTAATATGCAACAAGTTAGCACAATGTTTTTTAAGAGATCGACCTACAGCAAGCATGTTTGCGGCACCATCACTCATAAACATCAACAGTTGATTTGTTGAAAGTTCAAACTTTTCCAATGTATTTAACACCAACATTGAAATTACTTCGGCAGTGCATTGTTGTATTCGTCTGGAAGCTAGTAAAATTGAGGGTGACGGTCGATGTGGTTCCATTGAGCGTACCATTACATTAACCACAGAATGTTTTTTACGATCTGTTGTTTCGTGCACACATATCTACAGTTTTTTATCTTGCAACACCGATTTAATTCTTTTCTCGACATGCTCACGAGCAGACGGCACAACTCTCTGTAATGTTCTCTCACTTGGTAACTTAAAGTCCGAATATTCATTCCAAAACGAGACGTATGCTTTCTTCCTTAGTAAACGAAATGGTAAATTACATGCAATAAACACATAAATTAAATTTAAATTTGTCATAATGTCGTGTGGAATTTTTTTTTTTAACATGCCCTGCACTATTTACGTGCCATAGACAATCACTTTTCAACCAACACATTAAATCTATTTTACACACTACACATTGAATTTTAGCGCCATCACACTTTAAATCAGGCATTTCTGCAATAAATTCTCTTATTGTGTCCAACTTTGGTCGTTTTCGGGACGTAGGAGACATTTTCAAAACAAACGTAGAACTACGATATAGTATACGACAGCGTAGATGCATACACAACAGATCGGCTTTCGAGTCACAGTTATACTGACGCTTATACCGAATTGTCCCGGCCGTGTTTATTTTGTGTAAACTTTTATGCGTCAGCCACTGGCTTTCAGCGCAGTTTGCGTTGCTCTACGCCCTACTCAATTTAAAACACGGTGCGGTCTACAGCTTTCTATTGCATTCTACCTGGTAACACTAATAATTTGAAGTTCAATAGTTAGTAAAAAATATTCTTGATAATAATAATAATAATAATTTATTGATCCAGTTGACCAAAAAGGTATAGGATAAGTACAAAACATATTAATTAAATATAGTACAATAACATCTATACAAAAAGAAGATCCAATCGCTGTCAATTACAAAAAAAAAAACAAAATATTCCTAAAACAAGGTAACATCATGTCAATTACATCTTTATTATCCAATTTAATAAGTTATAATTTGTTAATATAAAATCAGTAGGGATTTCAGAGCCTTTACCGAACAAGGCACAGTTGATTATTTATATAAATTAATTATGTAAATATTTACGATTAATATTCCGTCAGCATAGAACCTTGAAGAATACTTTCAAAATAATTCCTTCTAATAGTTTCTTTTCAATGCGCTTGTATCCATCGCAACATGTGTTGCGTACCCTGTCATAAATGCTTCATTAGCAACATGTAATTTTCTTTTGTTAAAAATAAATAAAGGATAGAAACCTCCAAAAGAATTAAAGTTATTATAGGCGCATAAAAAAAATCATGTTTCTGCTTCGTCACGTCTAGGATCTTTTCTCTTCATCTCTCAACACGACTAATATTACGTTTCACGTCGATTAATACCTTCAGGGCTTCCCCAATCGCATGTGTCCATCTATGTCTAACGGTAACTATTTTGCGGCTAGAAATCGGCTGATTTTACTAATTATAATTAGTATATATATAGTAATATGTAAACAATAGTAGAATATTACATGTTATATTTTAAGTATGTGCAGAATTAGCAACTGTTTGCTGGAATTTACGATAGCATTAAATCGGTTTCAAATTGATCAAATTTTCATTGACAATCAGGAATTTTTTATTTACATATTTGCTATATACCCAGATAAGAGAAAGTATATGTTAGATATGTATTTCAGCTTAACTCATCTACCAAGTTTGTTTGATAATTTCACATCAATTTTGCAGTTTATAGGTTTGGAAAATATTTCTAAAATATTCACAACAAATTCCCGTATGTATGGTTCGGTGTTGCACAAGGTTCGGTACTGTAATGTTTTAAACGAGGGAATAATTTTAAAAAATAGAAATTAATTAGTTAATTATGGGGTTTGTAGGCCTGGGAGTGTTCCTAAACACTCTTTCGTCAATTTGAATTAAACTAGATATCAATGAATGACATTTTACGAATATTAAAACTTGAAAAGAGAAAACTAACCTGGAATTGTGACGTTCCAATATAAACTCTATGTTTATATGTTACGTATTGGAACCCTGCGTATTCTTAAATCACCCAGCTTGACTTACTTTACATTTATGGTAGAATTTAAACGCTGAACACTTAGGAAATGGGAACACAGACAAACACATGTTACCTGAATGAATATTTTGACCAAAAGCGAGATATTAATTAACCTTTATTTTAAACAGCGATTGTTTAATCACGGCTAATTTGTATAACTATACTTTTCGAAATATAATTTCATAATAAATTTCAATCGAATTTATTTTAAAAATACAATATTAAAATTTACTGACAAACAAGGTTACTTGACGTACGATATTTAATTTTCGAAATTATGCTAAAGATACAAATGAGTCTATGCTGTCAATTGTTGTAGGAAAATATTCCATTAAAATTGAAAAAGATTTAAGAAGTTCCGCTCCACCATGATCGTCGTTGACTGGACGTAAAATAAGTTAGAAAGGAGGTGAAATTATCACTACACAAAAAGTTTAGATCTCTTTATTGACGAAAAATTTAATTATTGCATTTTAACGCAATTAAAAATATAACTTCATTCATGTTTAGGTTGTTGATTGGTCACTGCATCAGTTGCGTAAGGTGGGCATCTTTTCAATTTTTGGTTAAAAAGTGATCGACCCCGAACTCGGAGTGAAGTCGATTACAATTCAAATACATAATTCTCGCTTTAGAATGATTTAGTATGAAGTCAATCAAACAGAAATCAATCAAAAATTATAGTAACATTTGCGGCGAAATTCGCACGGAGCTTCTTCTTCATGTGAAACCCTGCTGATAATCAAGTATGACATGATGGGTTACCATAAGTATCCATTTTCTTTACGTATTTTCGTGGCATCTATAAAAAAAGTATAATAGTTTAGAATGGATACGGTATTTGCTACTTTTATACACAAAAAAATTGTTGTACAATCCTAAGGTGTTTGTTTATAAAATGCTTTAAAATTAAAATAGTTAACAGTTCTGACGTTTAAGGCGTTATGTGAAAAAATGCAAGCACACCTCACACCACAGCAAACATAATTAACTTAAGAAAATCAAATAAAATCAACTGCTTTAAACCTCACCTCAGAATCGAATAAAATTCGGTGAGAATTATGTAATCGACTTTACCGTTATTTGGCGATTTTTTTTTACAAAAATTGCAATTGAAACCACACAAAAATTGGAAATATAGTCAATACATTGAATAGAGTGGTTAGTACCGGCCTAGTTTCTACGGATTTAGCTGGGTATATTTTGGATTTCAGATGATGTGCAAATTTTTAAAATGATCTTTTTCATTTTTAATAATTTACGGCAAACTTACTACTCACATTTAACTCCCACCTCCGGGATCACAGTTGTTTGTCAATCGCTTACACTGTTGTAAATATAAAACAGCTTACGCATTAAAAAATGTAAACAAGCCGGTTTGCCCGACTTCGCTCCGATTGACGGTATTTCAAACCTCACACTCAAAAAATAGATAATATCCGCTGTGGGAAATATAAGACCTTTTAATATAAATACACGTGGGAAGAATGCCTAGTAGCAATAACCAAAAATTAATGCTAATATAGCTCATGGTATTGGTGGAATCATTCCCGGCAAAAACAATGTAGCAGAGAAAATAGCGCTGACACATGAACATGTTTCTGCCTACCCGGCGTCATCAACATGGTTCTGCAACATATTCAGTGCTGTTTTGGAGATTAGCAGCATAAACCGAGAGGCAAACGCAATTGTAACAGCAGAAATTTGTGCTCTGAGCCATGCTGATGACGCCGGGTAGACAGAAACATGTTCATGTGTTAGCTCTATTTTCTCTGCTACGTTGTTTTTGCCGGGAATGATTCCACCAATACCATGAGCTATATTAGCATTCCTTTTAATATATATATAATTTATTGTACCTCATATCTGCAGGGGCAGCCAGATTTTTTAATAACGTATTTTTAAATTAAACAGGCAATTGATTCTGCGCAAAAGCACAACAATATATAGTATTATATCATAAAAATTATTATATACAGGGAATAACCCATATTATCTTTAAAATTAGTAGTACTAAAATTGTTAATAATATATGTCTATGCAATAAAAGTTTTTCAAACAAATTTTAAATATTATTCTTGTTATTCTATTCATTGTAGCATGAATTATAAAAAAGTGGTTAGATAAATGTGCAGCAAACAGCACGTATTAAATAGTAAGAGGAAACGTAATTGTAAAACTTATCAAAATTACTTTTATTATCTTTTTATATTATTAAGTACCTCCAAAACATTAAAGAAACAGCTTGTAAATATGCAACCAAGCCCAACTAATTGTAGGATAAAAATATCAGCATTGAATATCAACATTCAAATCGTAAATCTTTTTAAATGACATTTGAAACAACTTTTTCTTGTTTTGTTTCAATCTTTAAACACCCTGTACATTTAATTAATGTTGCCATGCCATAAAAGACTCAAGGTTAGCAAACCTTTTTATAAAGAACGGTTTTTCTGGAAAAATAAGAAATATAAAATTTATCAGTAAAGATAGAGCTATCCGTGGACATTCTGTATAATCTGCAAATTCCATATACTAATCTGTTATTGTACAAACATGTTCATATAAACTATTTTGTTCACTTAGTATTCGTCTTGAGTTGCTTTCAAACTTGGAAATTACCTTCGACATGCAAATTGAAGAATATTTACCATTTAAGTTTCACTTTAGCATATTCTTTAGAACTAAATACATTCCTTTGAGGTACAAGCAGTCACAAAAGTGTTCGTACACCTACCTAATGTTAAAGATCATCAAATCTAAACATTCCATTATGATGCAGTATTTTTATTTCTTTTTAATAAAGTTAGAAAACACTAATTATAACCTGAAAGCAATTATTAATTAAAACTTATCTTGTGTGTTACACACAGTGTAACACACTTGCGCTTATCTAAAATTGGACGTTCACTTCGCGATACAGTCTCAACTGTTCCTGATATTTAAAATTTTTCTATTACACTCTGCACTGGAGAGCGCGGTTTACCAATAATTTTAGCTATTTGGTACAACGATTTTTTTTTGTAGTTTTATTATTAGTTCACTCGTACCAATGACCATGCGCTTTCCTTTACGATTTATCTTTGCAAATGAATTGAATGCTTATTTTTCGCAAGTACGCGGACCTACCACATAAAGAGGATTTACCGAATTCCCAAAATATATACTTTCCGACAACGGGGAGTCACTGCGTTACGAAGACTTTCGTGACATTGCATTTTATAATTATTATATTCTGTCGTAGTTTTAAATAATAATAATTATCTGGTTACATTTTTATTTACAACTCTTTTGTTGTGTCATTGTATGACTAATACACTACGTAATATAATTGAATTCAATGAGAAGCACCAAATCTCCAGAAGGACTCCTTAAAATGATTAAGTCAAAGAAATTGGGAAAAATTTCTTGGACTTAATCGGAAGATTTGGAAAAATACAAATCCTTGTAGTTGTAACTCATTATATAATTTTGAAAGTGGAAAAATAATAACAAAATAACAGGTAAATAATACTATCATTAATTATTATGCCTTTGTTTTAATGTTAAATGACCCATTCTTTCCTCTGCACTTTAATTCATAATATATTTAATTTTTTTTTGGGCGCACAGTTTCTTATTCTGGGAAAATGTTTTTTTTTTTAATTGTGTTGTATATGAAATATTGATATCTTTAAAAGATTTCTAGCTACTAAAAATTTATTCTTGTCGCTAAAAATGAGTACTTTGCAAGCTTAAGCATTAATCACTAGAGTTGCCCACTAGCGCCAACGGGCAGTGGCGGTGGTTCGATACAACCCTCAGTATAACTGCGAGTCTCAACTAGATCTGTTGTGTATACATGTACGCTGCCGTAAATACCATTTCGTAGTTCTAAGTTTGTTTTAAAAATGTTGCCTGCGTCGCGAAAACGACCAATGTTGGACAAAGTTACAGAATTTATAGCAGAAATGCCTGACCTAAATTATGACGGCGTTAAAATTCAATGTGTAGTTTGTAATATCCCTTTAATGTGCTGGTCCAAAAGGGATTGTCTACGTCGCGTAAATAGTAAACAGCATTCTTCAAAAAAAAATTGCACTGGACACTATGACAAATTCCAATTTAATTTGTGTTACCTTTATTGCATGTAATCTACCGTTTAATTTACTAGACAAGGAAGCATATGTCTTCTTTTGGAATAAATATTCGGACTGCAAATTACCAAGTCGGGCATTGTTACAAAGAATTGTGCCATCTGCTCGTGAACATGTTGAAAAAAGAATTAAATCGGAGTTGCAAGATAAAAAACTGTGGTTATGTGTGGACGAAACAACAGATCGTAAAAAACATTTTGTGGTTAATGTAATGGTACGTACAATGGAACCACATCAATCGTCACTTTCAATTCTATTAGCTTCCAGACGAATACAACAATGTACTGCCGAAGTAATTTCAAAAGTTAGTGTTAAATACATTGCAAAAGTTTGAACTTTCAACAAACCAACTGTTGATGTTTATGCGTGATGGTGCCGCAAATATGCTTTCTGTAGGCCGGTCTCTTAAAAAACATTGTGCTAACCTGTTACATATTACGTGTAAAATTCATGCTTTCAGTCATGTGGCAGATAGTATTAGAAAATGTTATTCTGAGGTAGACGCTTTAATAGCGCATACAAAAGCAGTGTTTGTCAAATCCCCAAAACGTATTCGCAAATTTCACAGACTGTGCCCCCGTATGCCTGAGCCACCAGAACCTATTCTTACACGTTGGGGAACATGTTACAGGCCGCGTTTTATTATCATAAATATTTTGAGAATATTAAGAACGTGGTTTTACAATTCGATCCAAAGGAAGCTGCGGCTATCAAGGAAAGCCAGTCGAAATTTCAAGATAGTCAGGTTAAAACGGATTTAAAAACTATTCAGAACAATTACTTCGGACTAGTGGAGGCAATAGAAAAATTACAAAATTCTTCAGTGTCGTTAGTAGAATCTCTGCAAATAGTGCAACGTGTTCACGCACAGCTATGCGCGGTAGAAGACGCAAAAAATGTTTGTGTTCTAGAAAGGTTTAAAAGTGGTTTAGAGAAAGATTCTGATTTTGGCACATTAAAACAAATTTGTGAAGGTGCGTCAGCAGAACCGTTAAGTTGTTCCAAAGATTATTTTAATTACGCAAATATAACGTCACTAGATGTAGAACATTCGTTTTCTGCATATTTGCACAGTTTTTCCTCACGCCGCACTCGATTTGTCGAAACAACTGTGGAAACATATCTAACGTTGCAAATATTTAACAGACATTATTCACTTTGTGATTTCACAGAAGTCTCTTAAGACGGTAAGTGTTTGAGCACGTATTATATTTTATTTCTGACCATTTATTTTGTGTAAACTTTTATGCGCCCGCCACTGGCTGTTGGCGCAAATTAAGCAACTCTATTAATCACCATTAAAAGAAGTTAAAATGTTTTAAAGCAATTTGTGTCAAAAAAGTTGAAGATCAACATCGAAATATAGCACCTTCGATGTACAACCATATTTCTTATTCTCTTTGTTTTTTAATAACATGGAATAGATAGTTTTAATAAGATAATACCGGAAAGTTTAGCGGCATTGAAGAAACCTGCTCCATGGTGACTATTGCAAGATCGAAGGAAAGGAAGAGGCTACTAAACTAAACCGGATGTTCACAAAAGCTGCTCCTGAGAACTTTTGATCTCCATGCAATAGTGAAGCCGTTTCTCAAATTCTTGCTTTATGTTTTAAAAAGTTCCTTGTGGATGTTTTTACACTCGTTGATAATTCGTTAACGCAATTTTGATTTGAAAGGGCCTTAAAGAAAGAAGTCGAGACTTGTCAGCATTTGATTACCTTCTTCATCGCACTGGTTCTCTACTTCCTCAGTTATAAGAGGATCGACGATGTTCTCCAACGAAATAGACGTCACAATTTAACGATTCACTAATGGATATGGGTCCAACTATTGAATCACCTAGTACTCCTGCCCAAGCATTAATTTTTGTCGTTTAAAATTTAAGAGGGGGGCGGGGCATATTCGTGAAGGTTCAGATGTGATGTGTGTGTCACAGCATGTAAATTTAATGTTTTTGATTTTATTGTACCTTTAAAAATTAAAACAATTGACATTTTTGAATTTCTAATATTGTGCACTTCCAATATAGTACCCGGAGGAGCCTTAATATATCGAAGGAGCAAATCTTCAGTCCAAAATCCGTTGTAAAAATAATTGAGACGTTTAAGCCTAATGTAGAAGGAGAACTTCATTACTTCCACTTCTCTTTACGACGTAGGCGCCATAAATTCTCGGCCTGATATAGAAAAAATAAGCTTGGTAAAATACAACAATTTTTAATTTTTCAATATAATCTCCCTTAACAATACCTTTATTACAACGATCAATTAATAATTTTATAGCCTCGTAAAAATACTAATCCCTCAAAACGTTGTACCTATATTACAACTGCTTGCAACTCACTATCGTCCTTAAAACAACCCCCTAAGACCCCTCCTTAAATGAGAAAATAAATAATAGTCACTTGGAGTCATGTTTGGACTATACGATGGATGTTCTAATTCTTGAAAGCTACATTCGCGGATGGCAGCTTGTGAAATGACAGCAGTATGGACGGGTGCATTGTTATGCAATAACCAAACACCTTTTGTCAATTTTCCTGAACGTTTTGAACGAATATTGTCCCTCAATTTATACAGCAAAGACGCATAATATATGCTGTTGACAACTAATACAATTTCTTTAACAATTGAAATGTTTTGAGACGTTATTGGCAAACAGAAACATTTTACCCACTTTTTTACAATGGAATATAAAGGATGTAAATCACCATAAACGCCGTCTAAACGTTGTTTAATGTGATTAGGCATACGTCCTTCTTTTGTTAAAAAATTAATGACCGCGCGGTACTCAGTTTTCGTTACCTGAGACATTTGCCTGCATTAGTCACGTTTTCTGGCTGGCTACTAAAAACTACTACTCTTCGAGCTGTAGTATATATAGTGTAGGCCTCGCACTAAAACCTGTATAGACCTGTCAGGCCGAGAATTTTTGGGCGCCTACCTCGTATGTGGCCATAGTAAGGAGGGGTAAGGTTGGAGGAAGTTGATCATTGCTTTATTTCGTTACATAATAATATTTTCATCGACAAATGATTGATGCATTGGTAATTTTAAAAAGCTAAAGAAAATATTATTGTTTGCAAATACACTCAGAAACAGTCTTATAAGTAAAGGAAACTCATGAGAGTAATCGGACAAAAGAAATAATTAGAAAACCGCAAGTGACGTAAGAAATAGAAACACTAGACCAGAAATGAGGAAATACTTAAATCTTTAACTTCCAAGCGTTGTAATTTTACTAAACTACATAATATACATAAGTAATACGTAACATCCAACATACAATGCCATAATATAACAATACCTTTTACATTAACCATCGTAATGCGTACCATATAGCATCACACTTGCATATGCAATACATTTTATATCCTTTCTCCGTAGCTGTATTGTTTTATGTATTACGCGGTGGTATATGCTCTTACCAGAGGATAAGAGTGAGAGTATGCTTGCACCAAACGATTAACTTTACACCATTTCATTTCTTCTTCTTCTTCATGGCGCAAGTCGCGGCAGGTGCTTACACATGGACGCGTACGAAGATTGCGTAAGTAATGATAACTGCCCGACGCAATACGAGTTGACTGATTCATCAAAATATACACACATATACAGCACATGTAACTAGGTCAGTGGGACTTATATATTTTTAATTAATTTCAAAAAGAGAAATCGTATGTATAGTAATAGACATTAAAGTAATTACAAACAGTGGCCGTTTCATTTAGGCGAATATTCTAGATATGGTAGATCTCGAAATTGGTTCCAAGAAAAGTTGGTGTGGAGAATATCTGGTGTACAGTTACCTAATAGCTCTTAAAAGCCTCGAATTTACTTTTCAGATGTGAGAGTACGAGTCAGAGTACGTTGAATTACATTTAACAAATCCTCCTGAATCTTGAATAAAATCTCTGCAAGCAACTAAGTTGACTTTCATTGTTAATAGGTGAAATGAGGTATTGTAGTTTCTAATCTTACCAAAACATACTTGCTTTGAGTTTAGGTCAATACTTTGTTGGATTGCCATATAGAACTACCAATAGTTATCTTTAGTTCTTTTACAGTTATTATTGGTATAATTGTAGTTCCAGTATGGTTCAACACCTGGTCGAATTCTTAAAAAACAGTTTGGACACGAGCTTGGATATAACAATAAATGGAAAGAAGCTGAAACGAGTGACATGTTTTGAATACCTGGGAAATATTCAAACGGAAGTGGATATAAACAGTAAAATAAGAAAAGCAACGAGAATATATTATGGTATAAATAAAATAACTTTAGGAAACAAACAAATAGACCAGAAAGTAAAGCTGCAGGTTTACAATAGATTAAGTATACCAAAAATCATATATGGATGCGAAACGTGGGTAGTACAGCCGTAGCATGAATCACCAATAAATGCCATGGAGATGAAGTACATGAAAAGGATAGCAGGAGTCACAAAACATGATACGTTAACAAACGAAAAAATTAGAGGGACATTAGAAGCACCAATAATGAAAAAACAAATAAAGAGTAGGCAGTTGAATTGATTTGGACACGTAGTGAGGATTGAACAAAATAGATTAGTTAAAAGAATAACTGAAGCAAGAGTAGAGAGAAAGAAAAGAAAGAAACTAGAAGACTGGACGGAAGATAAAGGGATGGTTTGAGAGGAAAAACAGTGCATACATGAGAACTGATCAGAGTAGGAAGTGGAATGGTGAGAGATAGCTGAAGACATCAGTAAACCTCACACCCTTAGGGTAACAGGGCCTTGAGAAAGAAGAAGAGGAAGATGCGAGCTTGTCCAAAGATCCTTAGGTTCCTGTCTTTAGGTTATTGTCCTCTCTTCACCACTTCGTTACAAATTCAAGACTATTCCCGGTTATAGATATTTTATTTTTGCAGAATTTCTTACATCTCCATTCTATTTAATCATTTTTTATTTCCCAATCAATAAGGGATACCTTCCATAATCCTATTTCTTTTGACTTTGCAACAATTTCATTCTACAAATCCTACAATTCAAGAAGATTTTTTTTGGCATATTGCTACAAATATTCCCATATCTGATGGTGTAACTAAACAACTCATCCAAATGATCTTGAGAATTCACTATTTCGTTGCGATAAGGCAACTTATCTCTCTTCGTAAACAAAATACAAAAACAAACAAAAGGAAATCACGGTTTTCTAGGCGGAAATCTCGGCGCTAGCCATTGCAACACATTGATTAACGGACGTTAAGATTGTTGGCCGAAACATTAACCTGTTTACCGACAGCAAAAAACAAGCAGTGTTTACATTGAACCGACCACAGAGCAATATGGACGAAGAGCCGCTATGGGAAACCCTTCATTCTACCGCCCAGTGGCTGCGCTTTATGAAAGTATCAAAAGTATCACATGAAACTTCTTGAAGAAATGGATGAAACTAATTCCTGATGTACCGCTAAAGACACTGTGACTTATCGTAACAAGTGGACAGCAACAACATACCTGAGACTGTCCGAAAGAGACTGATATGACTGCTGGGATCCTGACTGGACATTGCCAGCTCAGCACCTCTTCAGGAAACATTAAAACACTTTCCCTTCTAGTGTCCTGCGCTGACGTCAATTAGAAGGACCTAAAGGCATGTTGCGGCCTAAATGCTCCAGTTGTTCATAATATAACATAACTATTACTGTATCCAAAATTACCCAGTCAAATATCTTCCAAATTGAACACCTCCTACTCCATTTGTTACAATACAAAAATATTTAAGATTTTGGGTGTGGGATTTTCAAAACCCACGAGAAATTCGTTACAAAGTGTCACAAATTACATCCGCAGAACTCGGATTTGAACTTTAATAGTATAGCGTTTTTAATATTGATAATTTGGTAAGATAAATAAGATATTAAGTATTCTCTATCTAAACGTTTTCAAAAGAAAATTATAACAGCCCTAGACATGTTACTTCTAAAAATAACTATAAAGCAATCAATAATTACCATGCCTTAACAAATTAATTAAAAAAGGAAGATATAAAAACAAAATTATAACATTCGAGAATATATTAACGGATTAGGAATAATTTTATTGCGCAAAATGTGTCTTTAGGACAGTATCATTCGACTTCTTTCATCGTACATAATTAAAGGTAATTAAAAATTTCGGCATAACGTTTGATTTACTACTTTTCTAGATAGGAACTCGTTCCCCTTGACATTTTATAAAATATCGTACAAATTTTACAGACAAACTAAGTTTATATATTTTCGATATCACATATGTCTAGATATGTATGCTCCTACCGGTGAAGAAATAGCGCGTGATACAGAACTTTAATGACAGCAAGAATTTCTGGAATGCATAATGGTGGCCTGTAAAAGGTATTATAAGATGCCTAAGGGAATACGTCTTCGAAATTTATCACCTATTTTAGATTAGGTCAATGGTTTCTGGGTAGGCGGGCTATAGTACACTTATTTAAATTCCTTTTTTCTATGTAGGTCGTCTTTAGCATATGATACCGTTAGTATTTTTTATAATGCATCACTGGAAGAACGAGCATTTATTAATTGAAGTACTACTCTAAGAAAACTTAGAAAAAATGGGATACTGTTGTTTAAACATAGCTTTTAGTTTAACAAAAATTAGTAACTGTACTTGAATAACTGATTCGATCTAAAACTAGACTTGAAACAATATTGTTCTTGTTATTACTTACCTTCTTATCAAAGATCTGTGTATACACATGCACAACAGCAGATGATATTATATTTGTCCCACATGGGTAAGTATTTTATGCCAACGCAAACTTACCATAATTTATTACTCGATTGTAACTAACACCATAACCTGCAATTAGGTCTCTTTTTTCAAATGAAATTACATTCTTTCCAGAATACTATGCAAATATTTAAAAGTTAAATCAATATTTTGCTTTTATTTTTTGATTTCTGAATAATGTCCCGCAAAAATTATTCTCTTTGTGCATTTAACATGTATTTAATTCCTCGGCATAGCTTTCTTTCTCGCAAAATTTTTTAAGTAGCATACAGAATCTACCATAGATAAGATATTATCTCATCTAGCAACTTGTACCCAATAACATATAAAGTTGTAGATATGAAGCTTGCTGATTGTTGTTCATGTTTCTCTATTATTCGCCTTATGTCTTCAATTTTCCATTTTCTATATATCTCCAGAACAACCGCTCGCCACCTTTTTCTTGGTATTCCTTTCTTCTTCTTATAATCAGGTTCTGTATACACGTAGAGAAACGTTTGCTTGTATCACGACTATCCGCCTAAGTTCAAGACAATTACTGTTTTAATTATCCACAATACAATAACTGTTTTAAATCAAATGAAATATTTTCTAAGCGTTTTTTTCTCCGCTTAAGACAAGTATATACTTGTAATGCAAAAATTGTATTTCTTTGTTTAAGACATTTGTTAAATCGATTGAAGAAAATCTAGCAGAAAATTTGAAGAAAGCGATTCTTAGTACAAGTAAATGGCCGTTATGACACAACACAATATTTTCTTAAGGATAATAAATAGTTTTCTTAATTCCAGAAAGCGTTTAGGTATGGTTCATAAATCAATAGTTTCATTTTCTTAAGATAAAGCATTATTAATTGCACTTACCTTGTTTAAAACAGTACGACATATCCGTACATAATACAGTAAATTATTCTCATTGCTTGTGATTTTGAAAAGGCTAAGGTAGTATTCTGTAGAGATTATCTGCAGAATAATGTTCAAACAAAAGTGAATATAATGTAGAAGCACACATGAAAAAAGTACCCAGAAAGGAGCACACATGAAAAAAATACCCAGAAATACTAACCAAGATAATGCTCATAAATAGCTCTTGGTATTGATGGAATCACCACTGGCAAAAACAATGTGAGAAGAAAAAAGCACTAATGCTGTTTGCTCCTGTCCACATTACTGTTCCTCTCTCAATTTATGCCACTAATCTTCAAAAACAGCACTGAAATATTTCTTGGCGCCACCTACTTTCAAGAGATATAGTCATGCAGACCAGCTAAGAGGTATCCAAACAACAAAGAAAGACGTAAAAATTGTATTTGTATTTTTACGTTTTTCTTTGTTGCCTGAATACCTCTTAGCTGGCCTGAAGATGTGTCAGTAGAGACTTGCTCCTAATTTTAATTATTAACTTTAGGTTTTTTTCCATTATTGTAATTTTTCTTTTATTGTATATCCTTGTAGCTGGCCCGATGATGTGTTTTTTTAACATGAAACCGGTCATCTAATTTCTTAATAGAACTTTGTGAGATCTGGACCATTTTTTCATTCCTATCTCTAATATCAATATTTTCTTAACTCAAAACTAAATGATTTACTTGAAAAAAATATTTTTCTGTCTTCGATTTTCTTGATTTTCTAATCCTAAGAAAATATTTATTTAATCCACATGAAATTTCAAGAAAATTATCTTCTTGAATAGAGACTGATTTTTGCAAGAAACCATTTCTCTGCGTGCAGGCTATCCTCTTCAACACTTCACCATTTTCTACCCTCTCCAAATGTCCCAGTCATTATATTCTTTATTCGATTATAATTCAATCTATTTTGAAGTCTCGGTAAATGTCATAGATCTCATTTGTATTATTTCTTACATTAGTTTCCTTCCTTGCAACCACTCATCTAATTATTTCCCTTTCTCATCTCAAGAGGCTCTCTCGTAAGTTTTTATTGAGAGTCTATGCTCGGTATCCATATAACATTGTTGATATCAAAATGGTTTTGTTCTTGGACCTGAGAAATCTGAGATCAAATTCCACGTCACCTTGCTGTGTATTCACCACAAAACTTTTTCTCATCTACTGTGTTACGGTACTCATCAATTTGCACTTACTCTCGTGTGTGTCTTGCTTCTTGTGTTTCCTCTACTATCTTTCTTGTTTTCCGCCTCAGCTCTCCTTCTTTTCTAGTAACTAAGGCGAGACCATCATTATCGTTACGAACATTAAAAATTAAACTCATTTGACGACTTTAAATATGTTTTTCCTATTGTATATGCAAACTTATCTGGCAAATATCGTTGTTTGCTGATCATTACCTTCCCATTGTCTTTTATGTCATTGCTATTTGTAGTCAGAAAAATCAATATTTGCTAAGACAATGCAAAGGGTATACCTTAAGGTTGTCAAAACAAATTAAATTTAGCGAAACCATAAAAGTGTTCTAATTTCCTTGTCGCGACCAAAATGTCAAAGGAAAGGTGTGATTCCTGAGGCATTCGCACCTAAATCAAATATTGCCAAGCCCTGGTGATAATAGATTTCATACAACGATTCAATAAACGTATTGAATCAAACCTTTATAACTGTTGTTTTATGAAAAGAAAAAAAATAAAGTAACAATAAATAGGCAAAGAAAAGTAAAATCTGGTTTTGGGATATTACGAGGGTAAGTCAAATATTATCTACACTTTCACCATAACAAGCTTTCAAGGTTATCGTAGTGGCGGCCGCTTGCGCATGCGTTGAGTTGGCGCCTCTGTGGTCATGTGTGCGGAATTTAATAACGATCGCGTCATTTGTCTGCTAGCTACAACAGCATAAACATATCAACTCCGCTATTAATTTGCACCAAAGAGGAACAACGAGCAGTGATCCGATTTTTGTAGTCACAGGATGTGAAAAGTGCTGAAATTCACCGAAGACTTTTGTCACAATCCGGGGACAGTGCTTTATCTCGTAAAAGCGTTTTTTTGTGGATCGAAATGTTTCAAAGTGGCCGCATGAGCGTAACCCAAAAAGAGGGAGCTGGACGGCCTTCAACCTCGACCACCGACGACAACATTCAGTAAGCTCGAGAGATGGCTACAGCAAATAGGCGAGTTACCATAGGTGAGGTTGCATCTTCTTTAAACATGAGTCACGGTTCTGTGTGCGCGATGTGTGCCACGAATGCTTACCGCAGAAGACAAAACCAAACGTTTGGACATCTGCCAACGCCAACTGGATCGCTTCAACGCGGAAGGAGACGCATTTTTAAGCAGAATAGTGACCGTTGACGAAACGTGGGTTCATCACTACGAGCTCGAATCGAAACGCCAGAGTATGGAATGGAAACACCCAGGATACCCTAGCACGAACAAATTCAAGACCTCGCCATCGGCTGGGAAGGCGATGCTAACCGTGTTTTGGGACAAAAAAGTCCTATACTGGACGACTACTTGGACCGGGGGACTACCATAAATAGTGCGAGGTACAGTGATTTGTTGGCGAATAAGCTGAAACCAGCAATTCAAAACAAACGCCGTGGTCTACTCTCAAAGAAAGTTTTGTTGTTGCAAGACAACGCTCGTCCGCACACGGCCCATAACACCATAGAAACTATCAACAGGTTGGGCTTTGAGACTCTGGAATACCCTCCCTACAGCTCTGATCTCGCTCTCTCAGACTTTCATCTGTTTGGACCGCTCAAGGAAGCTTTGAAAGGTTGTCGATTTGCCTCAGACACAGACGTTCGGGATGCGGTGCAAAAGCGGCTTCACAACAAACCGAAAACCTTCTACCAGGAAGGGATACGGAAGCTTGTGGCTCGCTGGACCAAGTGCATTGCTAAAGGTGGAGACTATATCGAAAAATAATGTATCTGTTGCACACCTATCTTTGTTTAATACAGTTGTAGAACTAAAAGTGTAAGTAATTTTTGACTTACCCTCGTAGATTCTTTAATACATTGTTTTTAGAAATTACAGGTAACGATTACAATATCAAAAAAGCTACGTGCTTCCATGAAAGCAAATGGTAGTGGAACAAAATATCAATCATTTTATAAACAGAAAGACTTTTGATCGTTATATAATTACTTCATTTTTTATCTGTATTGCACCCTTAACAAGTTAAGAGTAAAACATTTTGTCTCTGTTATGGTATTACACATTTCAAAGGCACAAACGTTCGATTTATAACAAAAGGCTCTGAGGCTGCCACTTGCAGTATCCTAAGATAAACGTTATTGTTATCCTACCTCCGTTTTACAAATACATTATGCATAGAAATTTCATTTAACAATAAAGTTAATGCTAAATTCAGTGTAATCAGGGTGAATGTGGGCCTACCACCTTTATAATTGCCACCTATGAAATTGCACCTTCGAAATTATGATAAAAAGGTTAAAACTGGCCATACAATAAAGTAAGTTAATAATATAAAACTTATTTCAATATGTAGATGGAAATACAAAACACCCTAAGTAGACATGACAACTTCAGTACCTCTCACATCAAAGAAAAAAGCTTCGTCACGCATGACCAACGGTCACCATTCTTTTCTAAGTACCTCTTGTCCCTCTTATCATTTTTATTGTATCTGCAAGCGCATGTGTAGCAATTATATGTCGCACAATGAAAATAATTTACACTTACTCGACGTTTAATAGCACAAACGTTAATGAATGAACTGCGCGCAGCTCTAATGCAACAAGGTTGGCGAAAAAATGTCTGAGCTGGAAAAAAGCTCCCTCTTACCTTTCACAACCACCGCTCGACATGCTGCGAATAATAATGATATGCAATAAATCCGAGTGTCCACGTTGGAAAATTGAAGGGCATATAAATTACGCGTATTTGTTCTTGATTGGCTAGCATGTGCATGCGTTTCTTTTAATGAATTTAAGTGCTTGTTTAGGTAGGATTTGTAAGGACAAGTTATTGATTTTTTTCAAATACTACTATAAGTTGGTTAAATAAGTAGAATATGAATTTAGTTGTCGATGTAATTTATTGAAATAGAAGCACGCAACCTTGGTAAATGTCGAAATGAAAAAAATTAATTCTTGCAAAAGCAATCAAGGAAAAATTAACGCGAAAAATGGACTTAATAAGTCAAATTATTTGCGTCTAAAACCACAACAGTTTATTGTCCCTTTGTTATCTAAAATTATCAGCTGCGTGAAGTAAGATAACAATTTTGTGTTAGTAGCGTTTCGTATTCTCATAAGAGTGCTGAAATTAAGTTAAAGTACACTACCGGCCATAACTATTAGCCCACCAAAATTTTTGCTTGGATTCTAGAAAATTATTTATTTATTTGTTATTTACCAGGTATATTTCTATTTATCTACAAGTGAAAGAAGGATATCACATTAAAAAATTCCTCAAAAGACTCCTCTCATACTTAGTTACCGATTAAATCTCCTTAATCCTATAATTAGGGGTCAGGTAAAGCCATAAAAAGGCCCGAAATGTAATACAATTATCCTTCACTAATAAAAATTTAATGTAGTGCAGGTAAAGATGACAATTCCGTATTTACCCGAACAAGAATTATGAATTTAGATTTAGTAGTTATTGCTCTTTTAAAGCGTGAATATCGTTGACAAAATTATCTAAAATTAGTATTAAAATGCCAAAAACAAGAGAGTTGCCTTTAGAAATCCGCACAATGATTGTTGCTGTACATAATTTTGGCTGAAGTAACAGAGATATCACAAGAAAATTGAAATTAAGTCGCCGAACTTGAGTATATTGTTAAAAAATGTCAAGAGGTTGGCATATTATTAAATAAAAAACGAACAGGACGATGGAAAGTGTCAACACCAACGGAAGATCGTCGAATAATCATGACGAGTAAACGGAATAGACGAAAAACTCCATTTAAAATAACGGCTGAAATAAATATTGAGCGTGAAAAACGAGTTAGTTTAACCACCGTGAAAATGAGGTTAAGGGAGGACGGTTTATTTGGCCGAATAACGTTGCTGCAGTGGGCTAGAGAGCATCAACATTGGACAGTTGATGAGTGGAAAAATGTTTTCTAGACCGATGAGTCCAAATTTGGACTCTTCGGTTCCAAGAGAAGAACGTTCGTTCGAAAGTCGAAAGGAGAACGAGCAGCAGAATCATATGTAATACCTACAGTCTGACATGGGGGCGGATCGGTAATAGTTTCGGGTTGTTTTGGAACCCCATCCGTAGGAGACTTGGTTAAAGTAGATGGAATTTGAAGAAAAGAGCGCTACCGGGAAATTTTAGAAGCAAATGCTACCAGCAATTGTGGATAAAATCTATGACATTGTTTTAGCAGATCGCCGAATAAAAGTGCGTGAAATTGAGGAAGTCGTGGGCATCTCTCTTCTGCAAAAAGTGACATACGAGACCGAGAAAAATTTACATTTGATTTATGTGTTACCCTATTTAATGTAATCTATCGTTTCGTTTACCAGACAAAGAAGCATTTGTCTCCTTCTGGAATAAATATGCGGACTGTAAATTACCTAGTCGGACATCGATACGAAATGTAGTGCCATTTGCTCGTGAACATATAGAAAAAAGAATGAAAACGGAATTGAAAGATAAAAAACTGTGGTTGTGTGTGGAGGAAATAACAGATCGTCAAAAACATTCTGTCGTTAATGTAATAGTACGTACTATGGAACCGCATCGACCGTCATCCTCCTTCTTACTTGCTTCCAAAAGAGTTATAAATTGTACTGCCGATGAGATTTTAAATGTGGTGTTGAACTTATTGAACAAATTTGAAGTTTCAACTAAGCAACTTTTAATGTTTATGAATGATGGTGCCGCAAACATACGTTCTTTGCGCCGATCTCTTAAAGAACACAGTGGTAACTTCTTACATGTAACGTGTAAAGGCCATACTCTAAATTTTGCGGCACAAACGATTCCTACATGTTTTCCACTAGTAAATGCATTGATTGCTAGTACAAAGGCAGTGTTTCTAAAGTCCCCGAAACGTACCCGACTATTTCACAAACTGTGTCTTGATTTACCTGAACCACCACAGCTGATTGTTACACGTTCGGGAACATGGTTGCAGGCTGCATTTTACTAGAACAAATATTTTGATCAAGTAAAGAAGGTAGTTTTAAAATTCAATCCGACAGAAGCTGCAGCAATCAAGAAAAGCCACGAAATATTTCAAGATAGTCAGGTTAAAAGAGATTTACAAACTATTCACAACAATTACTTCGTACTAGCGGAGGGAATAGAAAAATTACAAAATGTTTCGATGTCGCTAGTGGATTCTGTTCAAATTGTGAATGATGTTCACGCGCTGTAGAAGGCGAAACAAATTGGTGTGTAATCCGATTTTCTTATATTAAGACAAATTTGTGAAGGTGCGTGTGAAGATGAATTAAGTTGTTTCAAAGATTATTTTAAATATGCAAATATAACATCGCTAGATGTCGAACGGTCGTTTTCGGCATTAAAAAACATTTATTCCGCACGTCGTACTCACTTGACTGAAACAGCTGTGGAAACATATCTAATGATTCAAATATTTAACAGATGTTACCCAGTTTGTGATTTCACGGAAGACTTTTAAAACGGTAAGTGTTTCAGCACGTTTTATAATTTATTTCTTACCTTTTATTTTATGTGTAAACCTTTATGCGCTCGCCACGCCTCTGGCTATTACCGCATATTTGCCCAGGTTACTCATAATTATCACAATTAACATCTGAAGAACGCCTCAAGTATTTTTCAAATATTAATGTTAAAAGGTATAATAAAAAATTTGCAAACCTATATTCATGACTCTGTAGTAATTGACATAATATGCGGTTGATTTAATTCTCTTGTTAAGATTGAAAGCATTAAACAAAATTGACGAATAAATCGTGGTTATATAACTATGTATTGCATGCGAAATATTGCAATCTCCAGTAATGATATTAATTCAATTACATTGTGTGCAAGTCAAAGATAATAATGTTGAATATACGCTGATTACTTTCCAATTCCCAACCGCGCTTAATTTTCTAAGATTGTTGGATGTATTGGTGGACACGAATGTTACAAAAACTGTACTGATGCAAATAATATATCTTAGAAAGGCATTTTATGAAGGGTGCTTTATGATTCAGTTATTGGAGCGTTCATATTTGCTATTGAACATAATTCAATTCAAATACGTATAAAAATCAGACAACCAGACAATAATATCTATAATGATAATCATAATGAAATTCCTCCAAAATTCATACAGATTATCCATTGCTATTACATAATTTATCTGGCATATGTTATCACTTGTTTTGCCTAAAATCTATCCCTATTAATTATTAATTTTCAGCATATTTTGCTTATTTAATACTTGAAATAGTAACCTAATTTATTTACTAAAATGCCATAGAATACGAATGTTTAAAATAAGTTTTTTGAGGCATAAATGTTTATAATATTCAGTCTTTTATAAATGTTCTCACTTTTTAAATTAAAATTGGGGTAGCTGAAAACTAAGATCAAAATTTAGCTCCCTATTATAATAAACAGGAAGCAAAATCATTCATCATGTTTATTCCGAATTCCATTATTTTTGTCTTCTCCACAACATATTCCCCTTATTATAGTTTTTGGTCTGGTACAGAATGGTATTAAAAGTTTTCTTCAAAAATTATTAACAAATCTGGCTCAAGAATGGTGGATTAACAAATTGTTAAATTTCTTTTCCTTCAGAGAAAGTTTCTTCAACAAATCCAAAAGAAAATCAATTCATTTGAGAAATATTATGATTATAATCAGAAATAAACTATTTTCTGTCCCAATTATAGGAAATGATTAATGTTTAACAGTTAAAGAGCCAGAATGTGTTTTCTCGTTGAATATTTTGAAGAACTCAGCCCAAAACGCACGATCAGACTTGGTTCTTCTGTGAGCACACTTTTCAGGCTTTAGGGTGTGTCTTTAGTGAAAGTGCGATACTCGATAAAAGCGACGATACTAGTGAATATATTGCTTTTATGCGGGTGTTTATGTTGGAGCTACATGACATCTGTGGGCAGTGGCAGTGAGCTAAGGTATATTAATCGAACCGTCAAATAATTTTATCTGCTTTAATGGATATCGAAGAATTTATTGATGTAAGACTTACCTTACATCCCCAAAATGAGACCAAAAGGACCAAAAACCAAAAAAGAAAGACTGGAATGAAAACATTTTGACTAACACGCTTGTCGAAGCTTCATAGACGCCATCTGCAATGTATATTTCTCAACGTTTTTGCCGCTAGTATCGTCGCTCTTATTGAGTATTGCAGCTACCCTTAATCTGACAGTCTCTGAAGGACATCGACAAATTTTTGTGAGTTAAATGTTCATAACTTATATTTATGTCTTCCTGTCTCACTAACATAGTTTAGCAATCGTGGAAAAATTATTCCCATGTTAATGTTGGATGAAATTTGACACTTGCATTATTTAGTTCAATTATATTTTAAAATTATCTTTGAAGTGTCAGTTAGTTTAAAAAAAAATACCTCACATAAACGATACTTAAAGTAGATACTAAACAATCGAAAGAGAAGAAGCCCCAAGGTTGATTAGAAAACATCCCCGGTCAGAGACAGAACAAACAATCTGTGCTGTTACGCAGGATAAGCAAGAATATGGCTCTCAAATATAGATTCGGAATATCCAAACGTCGAATCGGCTCAAAGCTAGTGCAGATGATCTAGTAAATGAAGAGTCAAAATACATCCGAAGATTGCAGTGGGACAAGCCAAAGACCACCTCTAACTTAATCCAGTTTTAAGAATCAAATAAACATAAAAGATTTTAAAGACAATCCTCCACTCACTATAAACTAAACGATATTTTATGAGGTGCTTCCTTCATTAGAATAACCGAGATCATGACCTCATAAAGAAGTTACCTGATAGGAAATTGAATACCAGGCGGTAATATTTTTATATCAAGCGGTTAAATGTGTATAACAAAGAAACCACAAATGAGTTCATAAACCGGCAAGGAAGACAAGAACATTATTACAAAAGGTACAGTTCCTGTAGCTTCTTTTAGGAGGCTTAACCTGAATTTTAATAAATCCAAATACAATCATCAGTTTGCAAGTCTAATTTAGATAATTGTTTAATGATTTATTTATTTATGGTCTCTCTATTCAATTGGCAATGCAAAATATAGTCTAGAGACCGGATTAATGCAAAGATATCTTGCTAAAACAATAACGCTATTAAGATTAAACCAGCAACCGTGTTGTAATGAGCGAACATGCCTTAACATCGAAATAATTTGATAATTATATAGGAGATTCGTAAGCGCTTTGTTAACAGTACAGAGGTCGCCACAGTACAATATATAAATTATTTTAATGTCGCTATTAATGTTCGACCTTTTACCGCGGGCGGTCACTTGCGCAAAATTTAATAACGCCGGTGTCCTTGTCTGTACATGCTCACTGTATACCAAATTTATAATTTTTTTATTACTACTATGCACAAATTAAGGCATAATTAATTTGTTTATTATCGATTTGTCATTGCGTCGCTTCTAGTCAAATGGAAGAACGAAAAGCTCTCGCCTAGAATAATAACAACGTCTTTATCGTGTTTCTAGTTAATATTTCGAGTGTCTTCTTCTTGTTGTGTTTATTGTCTCCAGGATGTGGTTTTTTGTAATAGTAGATGATTTTTAGAATGATATTTATCCTGTTAAATTATTTATTGCATTATAAGTTTGATGCGTAATGACCGCTAAGGAAATGGCGGAACAGACTTATGATCTCATATATAGCATGCAATAATGAATTTGCAATTGTTGAACGTCATTGGTGGTGTGTTTAGCTAACTAAGATATAATTGTGGCATATTTAACAATTTTTTTACTTTTGATTTCTTCATTTCTTCAGTGTATATGAGTAGATCACAAACATACCAGATCATTTGCTAATATTTTGAATTTTTGTTATCAACTTGTTTAACAAATATCTTATCTTTAATTAACTAATAATTCAGGAAAGCTTATGTTCGAAGAAACTAACCGTTTTAACTCCTAAAAATTGTATAGGATTGTCATCTTTCATCTTTACCATTGAACCCAAGTGAGACTTCCTATAGTTTGAAATTGATGATTTGTATTTATAACATTACCAATTTTGGCGCCCAACGTAGGGTAGTTTAATTTTCATTGTTAGAAATAAATTATCTGCTGTTAAAATAAACAAATTTCTTTGACATTTATAACATTACCTGTATATTGTTATAGCTATAGCTCTTAATAAAAAATCTGGCCGTCCCTAGATAATGAAAGAAGCAATAAATTATATTAAAGGGTATTATATTTCCCGTATGTGGTATTATCTATTTTCTTGAATGAAGATATTCCAAATTCTGAAAAATTCGAATTTTAACAATAGCCCTAATTATTACTTTTGTTTATCTTTGTAAATTCTGAAAGATCACCTACATCATTAAGTGATTGACATGCCCATGTATGTATGTCAGGGGCAGCTAGTGACATACAAAATGATTGAAGAGGAATTTTCAAAATACATACATAAATGTGCTAAAAAGGAGTGTAATCTGACCTTACCTATTTAAATTGCAAATTATGCCTTATGATTATTCTCCAATAAGCTAAACTGCAACACACCCTTAGGTAATACAATATTTTTTTGCTATGAGAAAGGTGCCTTGAATATCAAGACGATGATGTTATGAAGGAGATTCATATTGGGGATATCTGAGCATTTGCATAATATTGCGACCTTCTTCAAGATAATGCGTATATCTACAGCTCGACAAGTTTTAGAATAATTACAAAAAAACGGATTGTAATTATCGAATCCAACATATTTCAATTTTCACTTTAAAAGCTGCAAAAGCCCTTATTATCCTTTGATTCATCTGAACATGTCACGATGTAATACGTGCAGGAAAAATACAGATACGAACCCTATCCTTGCTATGCTGCGGAGAGGTAAAGTGTGTATCAAAATTTGGGTGAAATATTGTACTCCTAGTACAGCAGAGACTTCCTACGTGGATAGATTAATATTAAAACTTAAAAAGAAAAAGCGAAAAATATGTGGAGCCATTTTAACCAATTCTAATGAAAATTACTTCTTTATTTTCAAAATGTTGATACACCTATCACAGGTGGAATTAATCCAAAAATATACAAATATGCGATATTTTTTTATCGAAGGAAATTTGTAAGAAGCTTGTAGGAGCGGAGAGTTCAAAAACTTGACTTTTTTTCTTGACTAGGAAATATAGGTGCAAATTTCGAATCAATATGTTTTGAGATACGATCGAGTTTGTGTCAGATTACTCGAATGGTAACACCATAATGTAAATGTGGAAGCCTATTTTCCTCCAAAAAGAAACAAGCGTTCAAAAATAGTTTAAATTAAAAAACAAACGTTTCTCTGTAAATGTGTGGTGTGGTATGATAGACAATCAGTTCTTTGGGCCTGTTATCTTACCGCATACTCTTACAGGGCCCCGTTATCTAGACTTTCTTGAAAACGAGCTACCAGCATTATTGGAAGATGATCCTTTGGCTACAAGGATGAGTATGTTCTTCTAGCATGACGGGGCCTCTGCTTATTTTAGTTATCTAATGACACAGCATCTAAACCTAACATTCCCCGGAAGAAAAAACGTTGGATTTTCAAAGTACAGAATAGAAAACGTTACGACATAAGTGTGGTAAGATTTTTTATAATATTCATTTATAGTAAATTCCGTCGGTAATACAAACTGCCTTTGTCTGAACAACAGTATACAGCGTGTCCATCTACTGCGTTGACGGAAGATAGTTCCCTTCCTGAGCAATTTAGAAAAAAGGTTTTCAAATAAAAAATATTCGGATATAAATACTGCACAAATAGCAGTAAATAGCAAATAATTTTTATTTGGTCGTATTTTCCAAAACATACAGAGTGGCGCAATAGTATGGCAAAGCTCGATATATCTACTTTTAGGAGAGATGTAAAAAAAACTTTATAATAAAAATTGTAGACACTCCTAAATATAACACTTTCAAATTATTTACATTTATACAGGATGTTCCATAATTCCAGGGTGAATCTAACATGTTTTTTTTTAATGGGACACCCTATATACCAGTTTAAATTTTGGTTAAACTCGTCTCCCCCATGCTATAGGGTTTCGTTTCGTTATACTGGGCCTTTGAAAAATTATGGTAAATTTTATTCTAAAGACTTGACAAACTTAATAAACGGGTTATCACCCAAAATCCAAGTAATATCTGTTAATTCATCAACAGAATAGTTCATTTTGGAAAATATTTGCCGTTTTAAAAATTAATACAAGTCAAACGATTGACATTTATCAACTGTGTCTAACAGTTTGCTACTTAAAAAGCGAATTACAAATATTTCACGAATAACTTGATATATTGAAATAATTTCTACAAATCTCAATTTTTTCTAATAATTTAAAATATCTCCTCAACTATTAAATTTAGGTATATATTTAGATATAATGAAAGTACGCAGTTTGATGTAACATACATGGGTGTCCACCTAAAAAAAATGAGAAAATCGTCAATATCCATTTTGACTTACCCTGTATAAGTGCAACGCTCATGGACACAAATTACAGTTGATATCAAAGTAGGAGTATACTTCTAAAACACCAAAGTGTATAGCGGTCGTTAGAAACTAACACATGGTTGAAGTTGTCGGATGATGGCCAAAGTTTTAGAAAAAATGTAACTCTTTTAACAGTTACTTTAGTCACCCCGACAGTTTCAACCACGTGTTATATTCCTAAACTCGTGGTAGTATTAAAACGAGTCAGTATTCATTATTTATCAAGATACGAGCTATTAAGTTTGTGCAATCCCCAGAAATTCATTTCCTGTTCTTATATCAAAAAGCTCAACTTTTCCATCTTCCTTTGTTCATTATTGTACCAAATTTCTCATATGAAGGTTGTTTTATCCATTAAAAATATTTTATTACCTCATTTCTAAACCAGTTCGTACACAAAAATATTCGGTAGTGGAAGAAATAAAGCAGAATTAATTGCCACTAAAATGATTGAATTCAACGTAACTGACCTCGTACAATAACCACTAATTATGGATGGTAGATCATAAATATAAACGGTGACCTTTAGAAAATCTTTAAATAAGCAATTTTTCGAGGATAATAGATATCAAATACAATAAAAAATATATAAATGGAAGCTTGAACATGAATCTTATGCTAACTCATCATATAATCCTTGTAATATAATTCAGATACATCTATTATGATACATGTCCAAAGTTTGACTTATTATTAATCCATATTTATTTAGTTTTACATTTCCGTAAGACGTCATGTAATTTTAACAAACCTTCTCCAAGTACAAGCACTTAAAATTACGTGCGTAATAACAGCAATCAGGTAATGTAACCAATAAGGCAATCGTCTTCTATTAACCTTGTCCACGTAATCTTACAACTGCTTAAACAAATTCGGCAATGGCCGAAGGCCAAACGAAACAAGCAAAAACTGTTTGCTCTTGCAAAAGTAATTATTGACAGTAGTAAGTCACATTTCGTCTGCATGCTTAGGAAACTTTTATCGGAAAATTACATGTTATTGATCTTATGTTAGGCATTTTTTCAACGATTACAAATAATACTTTTTTAAACAAGTTATACGAAAAAATCTGTGACATTCGAATGGAACAATGTTGGGAAACCTTATTAACACTTTCTTTTTTTTTGTTTTTATTCTTCGTTACCAACCCATAACCATATACATATGGACACGTTTAATAAGCGATATTACAATGAATTTCATAACTTACCTTACATCATGGTATATTTCCCAATAATCGCGTGTATATACATGAAAAAAAAAATTTTACTGCTTGTTACTTAACCGCGAAACGTCTTGGAGGCATTGGGTGTGTGATTAATTTAAAGAACTATGTCACAAAGATATATTCTTCAGCTTTCAAAATGCATTAATTTTATTATGGTATTTAGTGGTTAATTATAACTTCTAAATGAATCTTGAGGTAGCATGTACAGGGTTGTCAAAAATGGGTACGTCGCGTTGGTAAGTTGCTAAAAGTTTTCGAATTCTGGAATTTTGACTTCAAATTCTTAAGGATGTGGTTTTCGTTTTTCGATATGCGATATTCGACTTCGAATTTAGGTCGGGAATTTTGCAGAATAACAAAGTACCTTTATTTTTGTAAATTTCAAATATAAAGGTACAAGAAAACGAAAACCACTTTACAATACTACTATTATTATGATCTTTAAAAGAATGTGAAGTCAAAATTTTGAAATTCTAAAGATTTTGGCAAATTTGAATGTGTTAATGTTATTCTTTCGGAAAGCCGAACTTTTTATAAAGAGTCACTTTTTTCCTAAAATTAGTAATAAAAAAGTTTTGCATATGCAGCTAACTTAACTGGTGTATAATAATTTTTTTATATAATAATATTTATAAATATTGAAGAATACGAGGTGTGGCAATTAAATAACCGGACTGTTGCTACTATCGGCAAACAGCAAGCACGCCATGGCAGGTTTGAACATGTCTGTGCTTGTAGATGCTTCCCCTACCCTGAGCTCGATGGGCTCGGTTGTACGTCGCTCAGTCTCGCTGTAGCAATCGTCCATTCAAGTCCTTGCACTAGCGTCGCGTCGGAAAAATGCAGTGTTCAAATCGAGCAACGAGTTAACCTCAAGTTTCTTGTGAAACACGAGGTTCTAACTACCCTTCGTGAACGAGTGAGAAGACGAAGACCCGATTTGTGAAAGAGCAAATCCAGGATGCTCCACCAAGACGATGCGCCAGCCCATTCCGCCTTGTCTGTGAAGGCGTTCTTTGCGAAATCCGGCATCACCGTGTTGGACCACCCACCGTACTCGCCCGACCGGGCCCCCTGTGACTTTTTTTTATTTCCTAAGGTAAAATCGGAGCTTAAGGGGACAAGATTTGACAGTGTGGAAGCGGTGAAAGCGAAAGCGATGGAGGTTCTCAACAAGCTGACAGAAACGGATTTCCAGCACTGCTTTCGACAGTGGAAAATTCGTATGAAGCGTTGTAGAAATCGGCAAGGAGAGTACATTGAAGGGGATAAACTTTGCAATGTAATTGGTGATCAATAAAATGTTTTATAGTACCAGTCCGGTTATTTAATTGCCACACCTCGTATATTTTTCCTTTACCTCCTTGCCGTAAAATTATTTCCCAGCTTGAGGGCTCTAGATTGTACCGGGCCCATCAGAAAAATCTACCACCGGCCCTGGTAGGACTCGAACACCCATCGCTTAACTTTGTCACAGGGTCTGTTTATAGTGGAGCTGGGATAAACGGTAACTACAGCGAGTTAGCGAAACGGGCCAATCCGTGGATACGGAAATATACAACGGACACCCATTGGGCCGTTTTGTTAACTCGCTGCTCTTGTCGATTATGGTAGCTTTGCTATAAACACATCTATAGTCAGCAGCAGACCTTCGTACTATCAAGCCGTGGTTGATGAATTAATTATGCTAGTGAGAGGAAGTCGGGCAAATTTATTTTAAAGTTATAAATCCAAAACATTTTATTATAATCTTATAGTGTCATCTGTGTTTTGCAAAAAATGGTATGCATTGTAGATTCAATTTGGCCAGACTCATAATCCTAGAATAATTTTTTTTACCAACCCAGTTATGTTAATGAAGCACCTTGCCTTAGCTTTTTGGAAATTTTTCCGATATTTATCTCCTTTCGAGCATACTTTGTCCAAATTATTGAAAAATATTAAATACCAGGTTTTCTGCAGCAGATTTTCTAAGGAGAACAAAATTTGAAATATTTGTTTCCGCATAATTTTCCTTCAAATTTTCACTGCTCAATCCTTAAATGTCTTGATCTAGTGAAAATCTTACTTTACGTTAAAAGATTTATTTTTAATTTTCTATAAAGAAGATGGTTTCCTTTGCGGAAGCATCCATATCAAAATCAAACACATTTTAAACTCGTGCGTCAAATTTTTCATATTTAATACTTTTAGTATTACCTACATAGTTTTTCAGAATAATCATGGACAGACTGGATTTTCTTATGGAAGCTTTTATATTTTAAAGATGATCCTAGACCACATAATTTAAGAAGAAAGGAGGTATTAAAACGGCTATTTTCTGCAAACACAAGTCTTCCTGAATTACGAGGCTCATCCGGAAACTAGTACCCATTTGCCAATTAAATCGCAACCAATAGAGATATCTGAACAAACTTTTTATTAGACATATACATGTACTATACATTACTTTTATACATAATCACCTCGTAAATTAAGACACTTGTCGTATCGTGGGATGAGATTTTTTATGCCGACGTCGTAATCCTCTACCGCCAGTGTGGCGAGAAATGTAGTGACCGCTGCTTTGAAGGCGTCATCACTGCGGAAATGTTTTCCGCCTAGAAAATCTTTCAATTTTGTAAAAAGGTGGTAATCCGACGGTGTTAGATCTGGGCTGTAGGGTGGGTGATCGAACTTCGTATCGTTGCTGTACACTTCTTGAATTTGATGGTGAATATTACATGGCTTCACATTTCTGGCGTTCAGGAATCTTATTACAGACCGCACTTCACAACTGGCGATATTGTCGAGTGTCTTAAACATTTAAAACTCATACTGACGCGATATTATTGTATATAACTCAACCAAATCTCGTACGCTGACAGCTGACAGATCACTTCGTCACGAGAAAATCACTCGACGGCTCGTCGCGCAACTGCTGCTCCACACAGCGCGAACGGGTACTAGTTTGCGGACGAGCCTCGTATGTAGGGAACGGACCGACGGCTGCCTCTATCGAGTTTGAATCATACGGCTGGCTGCAGCCGTTCAGCTTTGGCATGCATATGATGATGATCTCGTGAGACCCCCACTACCACAAAATTGGGATCACAATCCTTGCCTCTTCGAATCGTAAAATTTCAGCGATCTTGTGGATCCGAATCGGTTACATAACCTAAAAATATTTTAGTAGCATCATTCACTTGTGTTTATAGATGTTTATAGATATAATCGAAAATGAGTGAAATAAGTCTGGGATTAGTAAATTTACATTTGTATGACGCAGCACAAAATCGAATTATTTCTGTATGGTTGGACTCAAATGATAAAATAAGAGCTGAAACTGGTAAGCAAATTTATAAACGTTGAATGCTTCTACGTGAATTTTCAAAAAGATTCCAAATATGGAAAGAGCTACCTAGTATACGTAAAGATATCGAAAATAGGATCAAAGCAGAATTAAAAGATAAACAACTGTGGCTATGTCTTGATGAGACGAAAAATAATCTCTTCTGAATATTATAGTGTCAGTACTAAATCCTGTTAAACCGAAATTTGCAATCTTAATAGTTACCAAAAGACTAAAAAAGTGTACTGGCGAAGCAATTACGGACGAAGTGCTCGATACGCTACAACAATTTCAAATGTCAACTAGTCAACTGTTGATGTTTATGAGCGATGGAGCAGCTGAATAAATAATAACATATCAAAAACTACACCAAGAATCATATTTCCTTATATCCATTTCGAAAGCACCCTTAGAAAGACTTAATTTAGAAAAAGAATTACGTTTCTCCTGTTGTATCATAACTTATTTAAAAGTAAACATAATTTATGAATATACGTATGGGAGGTATGTAACGTTACTATCCAATTAGAAAAATGACATTATATACAACGCTAACGAATTAGCATAAACAAACAGCAAGCTGTCATTGTTGTCGGATCATTTTACGGGACAGTAATTCAACAAAAGAACCGATCTTTATCTGGACATAATACCCGCCTCTAACAATATAACAGCGAATAGCAAATGACTTAATAACCCTGTCAAATTAGCCGCATTGTTACTTTGTATGTCGTAAAGACGGAAAAATCGATTACCTGGCGTAATTGAGATTAATTTCAGTTTTTAAATCGCTAAGCGCAGTTTACACGGCTCGCGGTGCTAAGTTTGCGACATCGCGAAATGAATTATTGGTCGGTTTTATCTCCATTTTATATCTCTAACGTTTTACAAACGGTGTTTAGTTGTATTTATAGCTGAAAATTAAATTTACATAATAGATAGACATATTCTTTTTTTGGCATACTCATTACTGCACCTCTTTCAAGTTCAAATGGAATTTGATTTGAATAGAAACTTTCCTTTTTCATAGTGCAAGCGATGAAAATATGAAATAAAAAATACAAATTGAAAATCTATAATTTTCCTTCGAATCTCACATCTCCCGCATTCCGGGTAGGCGTGCTAACCACTGCTCTACGAGGACCTATGTGAAGGACGTTCGTTCTTTAAATACCTAGTTATTTTATCTGCAAATATATAGTAAAGCTAAAAATTGTCTGTCCAAATATTAAGATGTATTTTGCAGATAAAATAACAACTCGAAGGTCGAAAGGAGAACGAGCAGCAGAATCATATGTAGTATAGTTCACCCAAAATGAGGAGTACATATGTCGTCACCGTTAGCTGCGCGAACAAAATGTTCCAGTGGCGTCGGTAATTTAAACAAATAGGGTAAAAATAGAACGAAAATAGTTTCATGAATGAGAAATAATAGGAATTAATAAATGAAGATATTACTATAAGTACCTTATTTAACAACGTTTTACCCAAACTTTGATACAAAGTCATCTCCAAATAATATTTTAGTCTTGAGAAAGTAGATATAAGTATAATCTTCTTGCTTCATTAAAACCTAAATTAAAAATATCTCCGTATTGAAATTTAAGGAAATGAAATGAATTATCGTTACACCCGCCTCAGGACTTATTTTTGCTTCGTTAAAGAATTTAAATAAAATTCCAATTATAAAATATTCGGTCTCGTAAAATATTTACAAAAAAATCAACTTTGTGTAATGTTTCAATGCTATATTGTTTAGGATTATTCAAAAATAGTTATAAAGGTATATATTTATTTCTTCAAGATATTACAAAACATGGACATTTATTGGAATAATAGATATATGTACATAATTAATCGGTTTCTTATTAAATAGAAATAGTGTTCTTACCTAAATCCCATTTTCTTTAACACAGTTGCTATGTTATTAGTCCCCCAGAAAATATTATACCATTCTCGACTATTTTATTATAAATACCTGAAATAAATATTATTTATGTAATACAAAATCTTTAATTTAATTTGGCATTGAAACCATGGAACTACGAGGGTAGATTGACAAGTGTCCGGAATCGCTGCTAGGGGGTTGGTTTTTCCAAATACTTTATGTCGTTATATTGGCAACTCTTTCATATCAATTGTCTGCAAATGTCAAATCGATCTGTCAAATAGTCTGGTTTTGGCAAGCATTGAAGTAAAATACCTTTTTGTGTTTTCAATTATGGATAAAAACGAAGCTCGAGCGGTCACAAAATGTTTCTATTTGGAAGGGAAAACCGTAACGGAAATCAAATCAAGGTTAGATGCCGTTTTTGGGGATTCATCACCTTCATTTTCTACCGTGAATTTTTGGGTTTCGAAATTCAAGCGTGGCTGCACGCATACAAATGATGAACCACGTTCAGGACGTCCGAAAACGGCTACCAGAAATTGTGGATAAAATCCATGACATTGTTTTAGCAGATCGCCAAATAAAAGTACGTGAAATTGAGGAAGCCGTGGGCATCTCTTATGAACGAGTAGTTCATATTTTACATAATGAATTGGGTTTAAAAAAGCTACATATCTGCAAGATGGGTGCCTCATTGAATTCGAAGCAAAAACGAAGAATGTATATCCTCACTGTTCAAATCTCGAACTATTATGTATTGTATATTGTGTATTAAGACTTTTTTTTATTCTGACACAGTTGTGAAGCGGATTACGTACACCATTGTACTTTACTATTAATAAACAAGAATGCATTCGACATCAGACATTCACTAACACTCATCGAGTAGAAATGGTGTATGCAACTCCAGCTAGTACACCTTTATGTTCGTATTAGCTATTCTGTCATAGTGTTTAAGTGCAAGTTGTTACTATTTTTTAAAATACAAATATTAAAACCAATTGCAGTCGCTGTTCTTTATATCTAACATTGAAGAACCCAGTGCTCCACTTTTCATCCGACGTTTTTACATCCACGCACACTCACACACTTTCGCAATACTTCTGCGTGTTTTTTCAGATTTACCTGTCGCAGTAAGTAATCTGGCCTTGTAATGTTTCAAGGGAACACAGTTTATCGTCTTCTGCTTCTTGTTTCATCAATTTCAAAATATTGGCGATAATTTCTCTGCCTTGGCTGTGGATAATTTTTCCTTTGACGGCAACTCCTTTCGATGTCGACGCCATCGCTAAAATTTATACAACTAATATAACATATGTATCTTAAACTTTACCACTGTAGTAATATGCTCCTTTTAAATGTCTTGGAAAAGATAGTTTTCTTAATAAAAGATGGAACGATAACAACCCAGAATAACAAAGCAACTGAAATTTATCCAAGATAAGAAGCTGTTACCTAATCAAAGTTTGGCACGCTACTGAGGTTTCAGCTGATATCATTCCACCCCTATTTTCGAAATGTCACGTAATAATAGACTCGCCCGACGAAAATAGTCTCTTTGCGCATATGACGTCAGCTGTACTTCTCATTTTGGGTGAGCTATACATACAGTCAAGCATGGGGGCGGATCGGTAATGGTTTAGAGTTGTTTTGGCGCCGCATCTGTAGGAGACTTGGTTAAAGTAGATTGAATTTTAAGAAAAGAGCGCTGCCGGGAAATTTTGGAAACAAATGCTATACCGTCTGAAATGAGAATAATCGATGACTATTTTATTTTTCAACGTGATAATGATTCGAAACAAACCTCTAAACTGTGCCGCGAATATTTAAAATCGGTAAAATAATGAAATGGACTCCTCCAAGCTCAGATGCTAATCCCATAGAGCTTTTGTGAGAGGAACTTGATAGGCAGGTGAAAATAAATTCTTCAACTTCCAATGAATCGTTCTGGAAACATCTACAAAGAGTCTGCTACTCTGACGAAATTGACAGAGAGAATGACTATCAATTTCTTTATTTTAAGAGTATTTTATTAAATAAATAATTATGGCCGGTAGTGTAGGTCTTCATAATGCAGTGGTTAGCACGCCCACCCGGAAAACGGGAGACGTGAAGATCGATTCCTTGCCGTAGACATAATTTCAATTTCATTAATTAATTACGTCCGAAATTCCAAGGAAAATTATAGATTTTCCTAATTCACCGACGGTAGCCAAATATATCAATATAAACAAATTCTTTTGTTTGTTAAATTTAAACTTAATTTATCTCCTATAGTAAATTTTTGAGTAGTGAAGGAGTTTTTCTTATTTGTGATTCTTAATTAATTACGTCCGAAATTCCAAGGAAAATTATAGATTTTCCTAATTCACCGACGGTAGCCAAATATATCAATATAAACAAATTCTTTTGTTTGTTAAATTTAAACTTATATTTTATCTCCTAATAAATTTGAGTAGTGAAGGAGTTTTTCTTATTTGTGATGTCTTAAAGTGTACATGCAACTTTTTGTTAGATACAGAAAATTGACTTTTCTTTGTTTGTTATTAAATTGTAATTTTTGTCGACACTTCTATATTCGGATTTCCGAATTGAATTTAAGAAAATAAATGTTTTCTCGTGAAAAAGGGCCTCGTAATCAAATAAGATGAATTCTAAAGGAATCGGAAAACAATTTGCACTACCTATCTAACACGAAGTTCAATATTAATCCTTTCGTAGTATTGAAATTGATGCTTGCTTCTGATTGTGTAAAAGGTCTAGGAAATAATTTAAAGTTTCTTCTTTAAATCCTTAAGATGTAATTGTTAAATTCCATATATCTATTATGGTATGGCTACAGTCACATTTTCTTTGAAAGACGTTATTATGCCTCAACAGCGCGGTTTCGTTCGTAGATCAGTGCGAACCAATCTTGTGGAGCATGAAGAGTTCATATTAAAAAATATAAGCGCATACGTAGCGCACGTAATTGTTTACTTTTGCAAAATCATTTAAATCAATTGGTACAATACCGTAAACGGCGATGACTATTTTAATCTTGAGAAATGCACCAAACTCACGGAACAAAAACAATTTTTATTTCGATGCAGTATATGTATTGGACAGTGTTGTCGCGGAATTCTAGATTTGTGCTATGCCGTCGACTTAAGTTCTGTAAGCGCATACGTAGCGCACGTAATTGTTTACTTTTGCAAAATCATTTAAATCAATTGGTACAATACCGTAAACGGCGATGACTATTTTTAAATCTTGAGAAATGCCACCAGATCACCTTCACACGAAACAAAAACAAATTTTTATTTCGATACAGTATTAATGATATTGACCAATGTTCTGTCGAAGCGATTCAGGACTTGGGTATTGTTCTGTACTCTAAATTATTATATGATGAGAATGTAAATAACATTGCTAATAAGTCCCACAAAAGGACGAACCTGGATTGCGCTTCGTTTAATGACAGTCCTAGCAGTCAAAACTAAATTAATAATAAATCCCCTATCCGAATTGCGTTAAAATCAATTTTGACCACCAGTTTATTACCTAAATTGCGCCTCAAATAAATTATAAATTCATAGGGAAATAATTACTTTATTAAAACATGTACGAGGTGTGGCAATTAAATAACCGGACTGGTGCTACTATCGGCAAACAGCGAGCACGGTATGGCAGGTTTGAACATGTCTGTGCTTGTAGATGCTTCCCCCACCCTGAGCTCGATGGGCACGGTTGTACGTCTCGCTGTTGCAATCGTCCGTTCAAGTTCTTACGCTGGCGTCGCGTCGGAAAAAAAGCAGAAACGATGTCTGAGTTCATTCATTAGTAGAGCAACGCAACTGCGCTGAAAGCCAGTGGCGGACGCATAAAAGTTTACACACAATAAATTAAATGTGATACGTGCTCAAACACTTACCGTTTTAAGAGTCCTCCGTGAAATCACAAAGTGGATAATGTCTATTTAATATTTGTAACATTAGATATGTTTCCAAAGTTGTTTCGGCAAAGTGAGTGCGGCGTGAAGAAAAAGTGTTTTTGTATGCCGAAAAGTAACGTTCTACATCTAATGACGTTATATTTGCGTAAGTAAAATAATCTTTCAAATAACTTAACGGTTCTGTTGACGCACCTTCACAAATTTGTCTTAATGTGCCAAAATCAGTCTTTATCTAAAACACTTTCAAACCTTTCTAAAACACAAACATTTCTTGCGTCTTCTATCGCGCACAGCTGTACGTGAACATGTTGCACTATTTGGAAAGATTACACTAACGACACCGAAGAATTTTGTAGTTTTTCTATCGCATCCGCTAGTCCCACGTAATTGTTCTGAATAATTTCCAAATCTGTTTTAACTTGACTATCCTGAAATTTCAAGCGGCTTACCTTGACAGCCGCAGTTTCCTTTGGGTCGAATTCTAAAATCACGTTCTTTATATTCTCAAAATATTTAAGATAATAAAATGCAGCCTCTAACCATGTTCCCCAACGAGTAAGAATAGGTTGTGGTGGTTCAGGAATACCGGGGCATAGTCTATGAAATTCCCGAATATGTTCTTTCATCCTTTCAGCAATAGTGTTTATTATTTTTACGGAAAACAAAGCAGTTAAAATTGAGGAAATGGAGAAAAACTGTTGACGATGTTTTTAACAAAACATCAAAACCTTGCTTAATTTTATTTCAAAGCCGACCTACGTGTTCACGAATTTATTGGTCATATCATGATGCAGAACTTCATTTGAAGAAAATCTTTCATTTGAGGTATCGTACGATGGGTTATTCCATTTAAAATTTTTGGGGGAGTAGTAGTGGGAGCGTAGGTGTAAACGCCATAAGGTCCCCCTTACGATAAAAGTAGGTGAGTTTTTGGAAATATTTTCGTTTTAATATTTCAGGTAGATCATTTTCAAAAAATCACACCATATACACAAAACCATTGACAAATCTATTTTCACCAACGAACAAACGCATAACATTATCCATTAACAGCGCGAACAAAAATTGAAAGTAATTCTACTCATTCGTTTGATACCTTTTTACTTTCAATTTTCAATTCAACTTCGCTACTGTCGCTAATATTACGCCGATACAGCTGCATATGTACACAGCCTACTACGTACAAACTACATACAGCATACGCTTGCCAGTGGAACTGTCAAAAAAAGTGGAACAACCTACTTTGCGATCTAGTGCATAACATTAGGTAATAGTACGGCAATCGGTATTATTATTCAACGTGTAGATCACAGTTATTTCACGTAAACTGGACGCCTGTGGAATATTTTGCTATGAGGTTGTATGGTAATGGGGTACAATGGGTAACGATGAAAGAATTTTGGCATTGCAAAAATTTTGTAATGATTCTACAACAATCTTTAAAATAAAAAACATTTACTCTATCTGAATATTATAAATGCTTACTCTTTTATTTCTTGTATAATCTTGTATAATCATCTTTATATCTCTTAAAATTGGTTGGTTTTTCAAGAATTAAACTATTTCGGCACTTTAGTAAGCAATGAATAATAAAAAATCAACAGATTTTAGGATAAAAAAAATTTCTTCATAAAATAGAAGCGCAAGATGTGAGCGATGCCAAGGACGAAAACTAACAGCAATTCATTTAGGAAAATGCATAAACGGCAGTCAAAATCAGACAGGAAAATAATTAAATGGAAAATATTTATCGGATGAGGTGGTATCTACTTGCTCACTTTTGAATGAGAACTTAGAGCGATTTGTTGGCTTATCGGCTCAAGATTCACTAAATCTGAATCCTCTGAAGTCTTCTATTGTTGTGTTTGGCGGTGGAGACTTAATGGAGAATGTAAGGGTGAAAGTGGACAACAACGTATTACCAAGTCATTAAATGAAAGATGTTAACCGGGTCAACATATAACAACGTCGTTTCTCCCTGCTGCTTGCTTTTATCATAAAATTATTCTGTTTCGTAGTCCTCCTTGCTTGTATAACAAAATTACCTTCCGGGCAGATGTGCATAATCTTAATTTAAGGTTTAGAAGTTTACTAAGTATACCTAAGCACAGACTAAAGCTGTTTGAGAAGTCCTATTCAACTCTCTACCTCCGAACATTAAAACTATGTCACCAACTAGTTTAAAATCGCAATAAAAGTGCACTTACCACAGCTACAGTGAACTACGTCCAGGTGGCGTTTTATCTTTTAGGAGGCACTTGCACTGCGCACAATCCTATCTTTCTAATTATTTGTACTTACTTTTTCTTACTATTTGTAGTATTTGCACGTGTTACTCTTTCATTAATGCACTTTTTTTATCTTAGATTTTTTTACTATCTTAAGTTGAACAGCTTTTAGCGCCAGGTGATGCGTGCGATCTCGACTTCTATGCTTTTCTGTTTTTTTTCCCTTTTTATTTTGTTGTATATTGTACGCATCAATGAAGGATATTATTATTAATAAGACGAAAAAGTGGATGATAGTATTGGGATATTCTTGTACGCCTAGGCATGCTTCTAATTAAATGTTTCCTTCACTTCCTGCGGAGTGGTCTTCCATTCTGTAAGAACTGCATTTTCGATTTCTCTCGGATTAGCAAGTGGGTATGTATATGACGTCCTACGTTTCTGTTAAGCGTGTCATTGATGTTCTATCGGATTTATGCCCGGATTTTTTGGTGGCCATTCAATGAATGGTATGTGAACATCATTGAGATAATCCAGTACGTCTCTAGCCGCGTGAAGTCGGACATTGTCTTACATAAAAAAAAGGTCGTCTTCCACAAAAGGACCAAAAGGCAGTGCATGCTCAACTGCAATGTTCTCAGGATAAGAATTCATCAACCTCGGGCGCATATGCACTAACTCTGTACCAGCGTTATAGCAAATTCCACCCCCGAACAGAGCCACCAACAAATGGACTCTTTGGAGATATATTGCATTGCGTAAATATTTCCTCACATGTAGGTCTTCGCGACTCCTTCACGTCCATCGGGAGATTTTAGGTTCACCATAGTTTCATCAGAGAATAAAACAAGTTTCCAGTAAACTGTAAACCAATTACTATGATCTCTGGAAAAACCCAATCTGGCAACTCTGTTCTCTCTGTGCAGATGGTGGTCTTCCACTAACCAGTCCAACTTATTTTAACCTTCTTTTGACTATTCGAACAGAAATCGAAACATTACAGGTAATTTAGAAGTCATTTCTACACCAAGCTAGTGACCGACCTAGCTGTTAAAGCAGATTGCTTAAGAAAACGTTAATCTCCTGCCCTCGTGCATAGTTTTCGTCATTGTCCTTGCCTTCGACAAGTTCCCATATCATTAAAACGTCTAATTACACGACTTATTTTAGTGTGGTTTACTCCAAACAAATTGGCAATATAACGCTGAGCATATCCCTTACAGTGTAATGTTACTGCCTGGCACTGCCTCATGTTCCATTAAATTCCTTGGACGATTCATTTTCAAACTTCAAACTATCCTAATTGAATATCCAAACACACAGACCACAAAAAAACACTTTAAATTGAAAGAAAAAACAATAGATAAACTCAGATTTTATCACAATTAATGAACAAAGTATTGTTAGGTATTGCTTAACTAAATAACGAAACTTCAAAATTATCAAAGAAATACAGTTTCTTTGTAAAATTGTTAAAAAAGGTCCAATGTCTCTTATTAACACTCACCATAGACATACACACGGATTAAAATATACATTTCGGGATTTATTATATTGGTTTTATTATTAATTATATCCAGGAGCGTAGTATTCATATGAACAGGTTATAGTAACATCACCTTTTATGTGTCAGTTTCCCAATGTTTTCTAATCCTTTAAATAACCTTTTAATAAAGTAATTAAAAGCAAAAACGATCTCAAAACAGTATATTTGTTTTTAAACACTTTAAAAACCAAAAAACCAAACAAATATTAAGAAACATTTTAGGCATCTATGAAATATGCTCTTTTTCTAGCAATAACCTCGACGTCTAATGGTTCCTTTTGAATATTAAAACAAACGTAATGATAATACCAAATAATACCTACGCAAAAGCAATTCGTTGGAAATATCGTAGTAGATTATGGGTGTCACGCGCTGATCAGTCTGAAGTCCTCCAGAGGTCGCTCCTCTGTACGGCATTCAGAATATTATTAAAGAAGAGAAACGAATACATATTGCAATATTTAATTACGGAGTCGTGTCTTTCACTTTCTCGCGAAGATTGTAAAAGAAGCGGTACATTGAACTTCGAATAATAACAAACCCATTGCCGTCCGGCGAAATTTGCGTTGGTCATCCATGCTAAAACTGGTCTCCTTCAACGGTTGATTTCGTATTCCATTCTAATATGTTTCTAATGGCGTCAAATGTAAATTCCAAGTATATACCGATAGGTTTTTTACGGTAATTATTGCTAAAAAATTTAAATTTTCTCAATGGCAAGTGGAGACTAAGTTACTGGAATGGGAACTGTTTGTGCATATATTTGCAATTAAATAGTTTTTCTTCTTTGACACAATATACCTAATTGTTCTTGTGTAATTTTTTGTATTGCATTAAGACATTCGTTTCTTATCTTTAACCATTAATTTTTGTACTATATGGTACAAAAATGTTTAACCTGAGACGGCTATGACGTGCTAAATACTAAAAATAAAAAGTAGCGGTGCAATTGGTGCGCTTAGATTAATAAACTCTCACCTTTTTATAGGTACATACGTACAAGCAACCTATAGAGTCGTTGCAATGCCTCACAATGAGGTATCTGATTGATATAAATGGCCAAAAGTCGATTTTGTAACTCGAACCCCATAAAAAAATATAGCAAAAATAAGGCAAACTTGAGTAGGTAGCCTACAGCAGACTATCTAATCTTTAGGACCATCAATATAATTTGTAATTTGTAGAAGAATGTTATTTAGCAGGATATAACAACGAAATGTCATAAATCTACTTCACAAATAATTGGTAAAATTGATAAGCCTACGCGCAGGGAAATGGAGAAATCATCTATCAAAGAAAATATTTTTATTTCGAGAGTATAAAAATCCAAAAAATCCAAGACAGAAAAATGTTTCTTCCAAGTAAATCATTTAGTTTTAAGTTAAGAAAATATTCGTATTACATTAACCGGTATCTTTTGAAAATGTGCTTGAAGATCATATGCCATTGATCTTGGTGCCACCTAGTGCCAATAGATATAGTCATGCCATCCTAGAGAGGTGAACGGAAGGATGAACAGCAATGTGGGCAGGAGCAAAAAGGTCTTAAGGTACACTAGTGATGATACAATGGTGATTCGATTTTAACGTCAAAACGGCCGTAGCTCTTACGAGAGCTTAGATACCGCTCAGGGATGCGGATGACGCAATACATGTGGGAGTACCAAGTTCCGACGTAGTAGGTAAACTATCCGTGTTCTGGGCCACTTCAAGGTCGCGCTTTTAAACCGCGGGTAATTTCGCGGAATCGAAGCCAAAGACACTTTTGATTAGCGGCTCGCGCTTTTAATCAGCGGTTTTTTTGATTCGCGGGTAATTTCGCGGAATCGAAGTCAAAGGCACCTTTTAATTAGCGGCAACCGTTCAGAAGCCGTTCAAAAGCCGTTTAGGAGCCGTTCTGAAGCTGTTCAGTAGCCGTTCAGAAGCTGTTCAGTAGCCGTTCAAAAGCCGTTCAGAAGCCATTAAAAAGCCGTTCAGAAGTCGTTCACAACGGCTTCTGAACGGCTGTTAATCATGCTGCGCACAGCATCCATGTTTTTTACAGCAACAACCGTTTTTGGTCGACCTTCATGAAATTCATCACTGACGGAAGCACAACGACGAAATTCTGCAAACCTATTCGGGGCGTTGTTGTTGTGTGCCTTTACTAAAATCGTAAAAATCATCCCATAAAAACCTTCACGTGAGATTTCTATTTTTTCACAGAACTGCTTTTTTAAGCGCTCACTGTAAAGCTACTCGACCAATTTCTGTAATGTCACTGCTTCAATAATAACAAATGTCAAATTTTACGCAAATAGTAATGTCAATTCTCAATAGCGCCATCTAGTGGTGATTTGTAAAAACTTAAAACGCTACTCTCGTAAGCTACCACTAATTAATTTTATTTTAAGACTTCTTGCCGTAGTCCATTCTTAATAAAATAGATAGACGTTCTGGCAGAAAACGGTTTATTTAAGGCATAACTAAATATAATTACATATAAATACACACACGTATCTACTACTTTACATTGCTGTCAACTTGCTATTGTATACGCATTGATACCAACTTATGCTAGCCAACTAGACTGAGATACCAACTTATGCTTATCTACTAACTAAATTTACTAGTGAAATATAAAGGTATTATATTCTAACACACCTCCTTACATTTATATTTCCAAACTCTTAATTTGCAATATACATATAATAATATTCATACGATTACATTTAACATTTCTCTAAATTTTACAAATTTATTCTTACACAGTGACTTAGTAAATGTCTGCCATATTGCTATTTCAATCTACCTTAATACATCAATAATTCCTTCCAAATAACACTCGTTTACAAAATGAAAGTGTACTTGTATATACAGTCCCTGGCCAAATTACTTGAAACACTCAATATTTTGTAGTTTCTTCATAATAAAATATAAACTATACATGTATTATATTTTTTATTTATAAAATTTTTTAAAAAATATGTAACATATGTAAATATTAAATATTAAATAAGTAATTAATATTTAGTCCATAACCCATGATTTTTAATAACACCCTTAATTCTTCGGGGCATACTTTCAATGCAAGATATGATTGTCTCTTTTATATCTTCATCGTTCTCCCATACATCCTATATATTCTTCACTCATATTTCCTTTGTAGGGTTTTCTCTTTCATATACCTTACTTTTTAGTCGATTCCATACGTCCTCGATGGGATTGAGGTCCGGTGAATTTCCGGGCCAACGTAAAAGGGGTATGTGATTGTCTTCAAAGAATTTCTTAACCTTTTTTGCCACATGGCAAGGAGCATTATCTTGCATAAATATAGCCCTGTCGGTATGCGACGTCCTAGCGTAAATACGGTAATAACTGTTTTTTAACACATTTATGTACTAGCTCTTGACGCATTGTACCTTCTACAAAATACAAAGGGCCGGGTCCGTCTCCACTATCACCCCCAAATCATTACCTGCGGAGGGTGTTTTACAGTTCGAAGAACCCTGGATTCTGTGAGATGTTCGCCAGGTCGTCTACGAACAAATTGTGCTCGCTGCACTAACACACAGAGCGAGCACTTCGTCACTAAAGAAAACCTATTAAATAATGCAAACATTAGTTCAGTAAAAATCATGTTGTTATTCACCTTTTTCCAATTCTCGTCTGTAAAATGTCGATATTCTCTTGCAAAGTTGAGACGAACAGATTTCATTTTTTCTGTTAAACGCGGCTTTTTTACAGGTCTTCGGCCCATTAGGCGATATTCGCGCAATTGGCGCCTGACAGTTCTGCTCGAAATCTCTATTCCTCTCTCTTGTAAATTTTCTTGAATCATTTTAATTGTAGCAAATCTATTGCTCAAAGCCTGATGAACAATTTCACGGTCAGATCTCTTCGAAGTTTTTCTTTTCCGACCGCACTTTGTCCGTCTTTGTGTCGATGTGCTAGCCCTTTTTAAGTTTCTAGCTAAACGCGATACAGAAGAAGGAGATACTTTCTGTAATTTTGCAATTTCTCGTTGTGAATGTTTGTTTGATTGTAGAAGAACTTGTATAGCGGCTTTTTGTTCACTTGTTAAATCTTTCCCGGGCATTTTCTACAAAAAAATATTTCAATTTTTTTCAAATTCCAAATAATTAATTATTAAGAGAGGGATAGAATAACAATTTTACCTTTGCAATAACGATATATAAACACAAAACACTTAACGATACTCCACAACTTAGCTTCTATACGGTTATGACGAAATATTTTTAAAAATATCGATGCATTCTCTAAACTGTGAACTCGCTAAATGTAAGTTGATAACTGAAATAATTTAGTACCCCTATAAACCTCCATACTTACTGAGATACCAACTTATGCTTATCTACTAATTAAATTTACTAGTGAAATATAAATGTATTATATTCTAACAATACTAATTAAAAGCACAGTTCTAACAACAAACTTAACATGCATAAATCATATAACTTCAATACATCTATACTGATGAAGATGATTTACAAGAGACTGTTTAACGGTTCTCTTTGGAATATTTGCGAACATAAAAGTCACTGCATGACCAATTAGCACATGCGCAAAAAATCACTAAATGATCAACTTCTCTATACCATTAATTTTTTTATGCTTAGATATGAATGTTGACAACGGTTTTCCTAACACTTTATTTTGCTTCCTCACCTTTTAACATTGTTTGTCTCACACTAGCGTGTGAACGTCGTCTCTTAATTGCTTAAAAATAAGTTTATGAAAATACAATCTTAAATCAACGAAGAATATTTTCCAATAACAAATATTCAATGTAAAAATTAGTGTGGTACCTGCCAGTAAATAAGTGCGTTAAAACAATAACGGCATCATTACAAATTAACTTATTAAAATGTCCAGGCAGAAATAATAAGATCGCTGGTGGTCTGTATTCTAAAAATAAATGCAATAAATACAACTTGCAGATGTATATGTTGATTTTACGCGAATAAAAAAGACTACACCCAAAATTAGTAAATGTAAACAATTTGCGAAACTGTTATCAATTATCATATGTATATACGAAAGATGATCGTAAAATAAGGTTCCCAAAGCCCTACAGCAGCAATAAGACGTGTTAGACGAAATCTGACAACATTGGCGTGTGCAGCAGCTCTTCCACTCTATATACGTACCACTCCCGTTTGGCTACGCCGCTCAGTGTTGGCTAAGCAGCCGTTCGAGATGGAACTTCCAATCGCCGCTACCGCCAGGTGCAAAATTCGCGACATGGGGATGGAGAAGTTGGAGCACCGTCTGCAAAATTGCTTGGATAAAAATGGCGATTATGTCGAAAATAGCTTAAGTTTTTACCTTTAAAACGATGTGTAATGTTAAGGAAATAAAGAATGCTGTCTATTTTTAAAAAATATGGGAACCTTATTTTATGATAAAGAAAATAGAAAAAAATAACAGAACTAATACATAATTATAATATGTGAAAAGTAGTGAAACACTCACCCTTTCAAGCAGCCTTGGCTACAGAACAGTAAAACTAGAAGCACCATTATCAGTACTAACATCATATGGATAAGAGTGGCAACAAGTTGACACCATTAGATGTGTTTCCACAGTTGTCTCGCTGAGCGATGTTCGCCGTGGTGAGAAAATGAGTTCATATTTTGAAAAAGAGCGTTCAACATCTACCGATGTTATACATGCATGATTAAAATAATAATAATAATAGTATATAATAGTAATAAACAAGTCAAAATGTAAAAGTCTCAATATACACTACTACTAAAGTTAAATGAAAACTGTCCAATAGGCATACTCTCTTTAAATTAAGAAAAAAATTCAGTCAGGGTATAGCAGCTTTTAATGAGAAGTAAATTTTTAAGTTTCCTCTTAAAAATATTCAAATTGGTACAGCACCTTACTTCCTCGGGCAACGCATTGAAGAGTTTGCACCCTGTGTTGTAGAAACACTTGCTATATTTTGCCGTACGATGTTTGTCGGGTTGTAATTTGTGTTTGCTACGCGTTTCATATTCACGTGTTAAGTCATTTTTATGGAAGAAATGATTATTTTTGTAAATATATACACACACTTCACACACTTCTGTTTCTTCACACTTAATTTTTTAAATTCTTCGCGACACGTCATCACGTACAAATGCAACATGCTTACGTGCCGTTTTCTCCGTTGGTAACCGCGATTCTGGATTGTATTTGTCCCAAAAGTCCTTAAACGGTTGTTTATCGAGTAAGCCTAGTGGCAAATTACAGTTTATCAACATAAGAATTACATTAAAAAAATGCACTTCTCGGTGGCATGCCCAATTTTTGTTTTCTATGCTGTTCGGAATTTACGTGTCTTGTACAGTTCCACTTCTTATTTGACATCAAGTGTATTTTGCACACTTTACAAACTATCTTACTCCCGTTGTAAAATAAATTGGGAAAGTCAGAAATAAACTTATTTACTATGTCTTGAAAGGATCGTTTTTTAGCCTTCGACATGTTCGCTAAAAACTACAATTAATAACTACGCCTGTATCAATAAAATCAAAACGCATTACACTAAATAACAACAACAATTAATAACTACGTCTATATCAATAAAATCAACACGCCCTATCGGCTATCCAATGCTAAACTGAACTGAGCGATGATGATTTGTCGTGTCGTATGATAATCGACCAGCCCTCCCCGTCCACCTAAACACAGTCACACCGCCGCTGCGATTGCTCTCCAGTTACCGGGTTCTAATTATTAGTCATTTTTTAGATGACTATAGAAATCTGTCGTTCGATGGAACTAATGGGGATATAGCCACATAAAAATGTTATTGACAGTTGTTAAAAATAACTACAAATTTCTTAGATTGGCAGTAGGAAAATCATTAGACTTTCGAATTTTGAACGATTTATACGTAATGAAGGTTATGCATCCACATTACTGACTACCTTTTATTTAAATTACGTGTAAATACAATACGTGTAAATGTAAGTGGATGCAAATCGTTTAAGATCCTTGTTGAAGCGCTTGATTTGAAATGCATAGACAATTCAGCATAACACATGCTCATTACTAGTGTTTTATAAATATGTGTAACGTTAATGTGCGTTGAAAATTTAGAAATGATTAACATCATTATATTTACGTACTCGAGAACTGTGATTAATCCAACCTTTAATAATATAGCCAACATTTTTTTATCCCAATGATTGTGTCTGAGAATCCATTATTGACCATAATGACCAAAGCAATTTTACTGTTTCTACTTCTTCGTAAACGCAGAAAAGAAGTACTGTGATCTTTATAGATTTCCTTGCAAAAAAATATTATTGATAACAATTTGATTCCGTCATCTTGTCGCAAACTAATTTTAAAAACAAATGTTAAATAAGGTGCTTTTTAAAAAATATATCTAATTGATTTTTGCTCTTGATTACAGTGACGGTACTGCTATGGGAGAGAGAGTAGAACACATAAACACAGGACCGGATTTAGTAGGCGTAAACGTGGAGAGGCCGCCTTTGACATCGCAACAATCGACAGTATGGGCCCGAAGACAGCAAGCAGTTTGTGTACGGCATGCATACAAACATTATGGCAGCAAGAAGAAACCAAATCACGTCCTGACGAATCTAAACATGACAGTAGCCAAAGGAACAATGTAAATAAATTGAACTTACAATAAAAAGTGAACAAAACATTAAGTTCGTCAATTGTCAACTTACAGATATGGTCTCCTAGGGGCTTCCGGTTGTGGCAAAACAACTCTCCTTTCATGTATAGTGGGCAGGCGGAGATTAAACGAAGGCGAAATTTGGGTGTTGGGAGGTAAGCCAGGAACGAAAGGGTCGGGAGTACCGGGTAAAAGGGTGGGATACATGCCACAAGAAATCGCTCTATACGGAGAATTCTCAATCAAAGAAACAATGATGTATTTCGGTTGGATATTCGGAATGGCTACCTCAGAAATCAACGATAGATTGAAGTTTTTGCTCAATTTCTTAGATTTACCAGGAGAAAATCGACTAGTTAAAAATTTAAGGTACCAAACAAGTCGAGAAACGTGAATAATTATAATAAAATTGGACATTTTTACAGTGGCGGACAACAAAGACGTGTATCGTTCGCCGTTGCTCTAATGCACGATCCCGAATTGTTAATTTTGGACGAACCGACGGTAGGTGTGGATCCATTGTTGAGACAGAGTATTTGGAATCATTTGGTGCAAATTACGAAAGATGGAAACAAAACCGTCATCATAACTACGCATTATATCGAAGAAGCAAGGCAAGCACATACAGTAAGTAACTATATGTCGGAACTTGACGTGGCTTTTCCAACGAATGACACTACTCCTTAGATACAAATTTATTTTGAAGAAAATATTAGCCTTGTTTCTGCAGAAATCACAAACTAGTCAGAGCCAAGCAATCAATTGTCGTGAAATCAGTCAGAAAACAGTTTCGAATTTTTTTACCCAATCAAATTGCTTCTGACAAGTTTGCGATTTTTGCAGAAACGCCTATTATCACAAGCTTCGTAATAACTGAAAAATTACGTAGGGTTTTTTACGAATTTTATCGATTTTAGGCTTAATCATTTTTTTGTAACAAATTAAGAGTATGCTCGAAATTAGCAAATGTAAATAGTTCACGAAATTGTCATATTATTTCTTTAGCAGCTTCATAAAGGTGTTTGTTTCGAACATAGTTCTTTAAAAAATGCCAATTGCGTTTCAAATAGGTGACGCACAGAGAAATAAATATCTAATTTCATATGTATATTACATCTGTTCAAATGAAATTTTGATTGGAAATACCGCTAATGCAAGTAGAATATTAAGGTTCTTTTAGGGATTAAAATATATTGTAATACTTTATTTTCAATAGAATAAATTTCAACATTTACTTTTGGTTTAAATCAGGGGTTCCCAAACTATCAGTCCGCTGTTTAGTGTCTATGGGCCCGGGGTACCGCGGCGCACACTTGTTTAAATAACTAAAATAGGATTTGCTTAGAAAATATTTACGTATTTAAATCACTTGTTTGAAATTCTGTAGTACAGAATATCTCAAAACTTGACGTGACTTTTTTAACCAATGACACTACTCCGTAGATAAAAATTAATTTTGAAGAAAATATCGACATGTTTATCAAATTATCAATACATACTGTGTCCGTTTACCTCAACACAGATGTGTATCTGTCGTAAGCAGCATGTGCAACAAGCTGGCATTGCGGCTGCCATTTCAATATGTTGTAATTGTTACATTTTCTTAATTTAATTTTTGCCGTAAACTAAGTATATCATGGATCTCTACAAATCAAAATCAATTGGATTTAAATCAGGTTAATAGTAAATAACATAACCAACACACATACATTTAACTTAAAGAGACACAACGAAAGAACTACATAGCAGAATACTAGAGAAGTACCTAATAATCAAAAATAAGAATAACTGAAGGCTACAGGGAAAGAACAAGGAATATTGCATTACCTTTGTTTTGAGAAAAATGATTTTTAAACTTTAAAACCCTCTACCAAACATCCATTTATTATTCGGAACACTACAACTGTAGAAACTAATCTAGAACTCAAATACATTAAATAATATAAATAAAGATATTGTGTTATTTTATGAACTAAAAAAAAGCGGTGGTTATGTGCCCTTCGTCAGGGAAAAAACACGGGATGTTCCTAAAAAGCAGGGAAAGAACCAGGTAGTATGTTTAGTATTTCGTCAGAAATTTCAAACTTACCCACTGTTGAAGGATGAAAATTCATCGATTATTATTTCTGCACTTTCTATTTGTTCTTCCTGAGCTTGTTTTGTTTCGCAGCCGTATGTGGTAATTCTGTGAAAAAGGGGTCTGCTTCTGGACTGTCACAAAATTTCTTTAGAGTCATAATATTTTGGTATTTGTCATAGCTTATCGGCAATGCTTCATTGAACAACTGTGTGGGAAGTAGAAACTCATGTTCTGCAAGCCCTGTTAAAGCTGGCCGCTTATGTTTCGGTTGAGTAATGGGCGATTGTTCCCATAAACCATTAAACGATGATCTGTGAATCAGAAAACGAGGATGTTCTCTGACAGCTTTGATTTCACGTACTGTCTGAATTCCAAAGGAACATTTCTTTAGATACTTTTCACGAAGAAATGCTGCGCACTGCTTTACCATTTCTTGAGTTACTTCATGAACTTCAAAAGGACAGGGTTTCTTGCGGCTATTTCTTAATAGTGCGTACCAATCTTCGGATAGCTCCATTCTATGTTTGAGATTAACCAAACCCATATTCTTATCGCATTCCATATAGGAATGTCCACGTTCTGGGAACGTAATTTGAATAAATAGCAAAAGTTTAGCAGTATGTACAATATAGTGGATGAGTCGGAATATAGTATAATTTTTGTTTTGGCCTCCGCACGAATCGCAAAATATATGGAGGTGCTTAACATTTTCATCTAAATGGTTAACGATAAAATGAAACAGAAGTGACGCCACCTCATCAGGTCCTTTACGTACAACTACTTCTAAATAGGTATAAAAGAGCGACTGACCGGTAACGAGAACATGAACATTGAAGGAATACATGGATAGCTGACGCAAGTAGTACACGTCGTTTGTAGAAATGTTAGGTAAATACACATTTTTTTGGAAGTCCATGGCGTTGGCGCAAAAATCTATTGTTTTCTGTGCTCTCTTTCGAAATTCTTTCTTTCTATCGTAAAAGTGTTGTGCTTTCCTCTTATGTAGTTCCAGCCGAACCTGGAGCTGCTTTACATCACTTTCCGGATTCTTTGCCAAAAGGCATTTTATCTTGGCATTGAACTCGTCACAGCGGCTACACGTGTCACTCCGTGGATATCCAAACGCAATATTAACTTTCTAGTTAAATATTGTTCTGTACGATTCGTACGAAATTTTGACGTTAGGCTCCTTTTCCTTGAACATTTCGAACATTCGCTTGATATTCAACTCTTCCGGAAAATACAACCTCTTTGAATCATTTAAACTGTAGTGGCTTAATCTGCCTTTGAATGAAGAGATGTGGGCACATACAGTAGTAAGGGTGTTTTGATATAACTTTCGGTGTTTCGAACTATGCTTCCCACGCTGATCTTTTGGGGCAACACCGGAAGATTTCAACGATTTTTGAATATATTCTAGTTTCGCCTTTGTAATACCATGAATCGAAATAAATGCCTTATAACACACGGGCACTTCTTCTGCATTACCGTTTCGGGTTACTCTTACTATGTATGAATAACTTACCTGATGATAAGATGCAGATTCTTTATCCTGGCGTGCTCTGCGTCTTTGAATGGGTACCAGAGATATCAGACCACTTAAATAGCTGTTTTGTTCATCATTACTGCATAGCGCAGTAAAGTACTGCCTAATACCTTGTCTTTCGTGTTTATCGATAACTACGAAGCACTTTAGTCTGATACAACCGCATGGGTCACCTTCCTCATGCGACTGCAGTTTCAGTTTCTTTAAAACTTCATGCATTCAACCAGTCTTAGCTCTTTTCTTAGTCAATGTAACTGCTGCACAAGGCGCTTCTTCAGTATCCGAACTCATTGTCTTAACAAAATCCTCAAAAATTCACAAAACACCATAACAAAAATAATACTAATAAACAAACCAACTCGCATCTAACCGCTTATCATAACCTCTACAACATGCCAACACAAAATTTACAGCCACTACAAAATTCTGGGATATTCCTCGTTCTTTCTCGGTTTGGTATGGACATTCCTTGTTTTTAACATGTATGCCAAATATTATAAGTGTTATTGCACGGTACGTTCCCAGTTCTTTCCCATGATCTTTTGAAACACGAAACTACCGCTGGTGAACTATAGATTGCGCCACAGAACTCATTTTGTGCAAAAATATGACCTTCCTGGTTCTTTCCCCGTAGCCTTCAACTGTAGTAACCTTTTAATAAACCAATAAACATCATAGTAACGGAATTGGCAACAATGACTATGGTAAGCTCGTGCAATAAGTCACAGCGATGACGTAATCAGGTGATGTTATGCCGCAGATGCATCTAATGCGATTTCAGATGCATTCGCGCCGCAATTAATGTCATCAAAAAGTTTTTTAAACTGCGTTCATATAGGGAGGTGCGAAATTAGTGTAAGAATTACGTTGTAGTGACAAAGTTTGCGCAATACAAATTAAAAACAACTGTTCAACATAGCGGTGTAGTGCAGAGTTAATAATTAGCGTAGTGCGAAACTATGCACAGGTCAAACTTTGACACTACCACGACACTACATCCATAGAACCTACCAATTACAGTGGAGGTAGTATATCCACAAATGATCGCTAAATTCATGTCAGTTTTATGAATTTCGTGTCAATTTATATACATACTTCCTACATTTCCTTTTTAAATTTGTATGCCATGATTACTCAGAAACTGCTAATAAACATACAATATAACGTTTCCGTATATTATAAACGAAATTATTATCATTAAAAAAAATTGTTACTTTGTGGCAAATTAAATCATTAGTATCGATTTTCAATATAGCGGCGAAATTAGTACAATATTTCGCACTAATTTTTACGATAATTTCGTACTACCCTATGCGAACACTACTTTAAAATACAATAAATTCATGTAAAAATCATATTTTTTTTCTAAAATTGCATTCTGTTTGGTGAATAGTTCATTTGTTACAAAAATTTACTCCAAGTTTAGCGACAGGTTGTATACACCAATTTATTTTTCTAGATTGGTTTAATGAGGAGTGGTAAATTATTAGCCGAAGAATCACCACACGTCCTGCTATCAATGTATGCATGCCAATCACTAGAAGAAGTCTTTTTGAAGCTCTCACGAAAACAAGGTCAACTTAATAATCCAGTAGACAATACGGAAAACAACATAAGTACAGCGGCCCTAAACTGGGATAGGAAGAACGATTCGATTTACGTCACGGAGGAAAGTGGTGTTGTTGGCTTAAATTTCCATCAAAGTAAAGAAGTCCTTATCAACGATGGATCAAATGGACACCTAGATGTAATAGCATTCCCTAATACAACCACATTATATTATTTATGCCTTTTTGCGATCGTTTCTTTTAGGTAAAGAATCTTCCGCCATCTTCGTCATCGAAAACCAACCTTCCATGCGAAGATTGCGGCGATTGCTCCAATTTCACATCGTGGGGAAAGATAAGGGCGTTACTCCAAAAGAACTTTTTAAGAATGTGGCGAAACGTTGGCGTCATGCTTTTCATTTTCGCGTTACCGGTGATGCAAGTGATACTTTTCTGCTTGGCGATCGGTAGAGATCCCGTCGGGCTAAAATTAGCTATAGTTAATCACGAGGCTGCCTATTGGAATAGATCGTATCAATATTGTCCGTTCGAGTACGGTTGTGAGACTAAGAACTTTAGTTGTCGATATCTGAATCATCTGAAGAACGATACGATAGTCAAGGAGTACTACGAGGATCCGAAGTCAGCGTTAGACGCTGTGAAAAATGGGGACGCCTGGGGTGCTTTGTATTTCACGGAGAACTTCACGGACGCCCTAGTAGCTAGGATAGGATTAGGCAGAGCCGCGGACGATGAAACACTGGATCAGAGTGAAATCAGAGCCTGGCTGGATATGTCAAGTAAGTGTGGAACTTTTAAACTGAATCCAGTCAAATAATTTCTTCGTTTTCATCTTACTATAACTATAACTAAACACTTCTTATTCTCCACATTGCAGATCAACAAATCGGCATTATATTACAGCGTGATATACAACTTAGTTACCAAGATTTTGCTAAAGGTATGTTAGAATCGTGTAATCAAAATCCGGCCATCGCTGACGTACCTATAGCCTTCAAGAAACCAATTTATGGATCAAGTCAACCATCCTTTACCGATTTCGTTGCACCTGGTGTCATCTTAACGTAAGTTTGTTTACTAATGTAAAGTGAAACGTTACTTTTTATCGTTTCCATGTCAGTTTGAGCTTTTGCTTTAGGAAATATTTCAGTTTATTTTCCAACTTGGTAATGTTGGCACTCTTCCAAGCGAAGTTTTAGATTTTCCATTACGCTGCCCTGAAGTAATGGTTTCAACCTCTTCCTGGATACGATTTTTAAGCTGAATACAATTTGCTGGGGCGCAAAAAAAATCTAATTTATGTCACCTCTCCTTGATATCAATTTATCCGGAAACCATTCTCTTGCAGCTTGTAATGTGGTATTTGATGTGTGGCTAGTAGCCCCATCTTGCTGGAACCTGCTTGTCCGTTGTTATTTTCAGAAAAGTATGGGCCTATTATGCCTCTGGAGGATGTTGCTGCCCAAATAGTAACTTTAGTACATAACTTCATAATCAAAATGTTAAAATATGATTTTGTAACCGAAGTCGAAAGAAACTGACTCATAACTCCTGCTTCAGCCCTATGTTAAATGTTCAATTGAGAAAGAAAAGACAATTTTTATTGAAAGTCTATGTTCAGAAACAAAAGAAATAATTCATGTAAATCTGTCTTCTTTTCCTACTGTTCCTGTACCTGGAGCATGAGTTCTCTATCATTATTTTACCATTCTTCCATTGAAGAAATGTATTTAATAAAATAATAATATTTCTTTTTTATAATTATAGTATTCCTTTTTTTATTTCTGAGTGCCGATGGAGAAAAACAAAATTTCAACATTTCACTTAGCATTGAAAGACTTGCTTTACTTTGACGTAGTTTACATGTTAAATTGTCGCAACCTACTGTTCCTTATCTACTAGAAAGAAAAAGAAGATTTTCAATTTGATTAATTTCGCTTCTTCAGCAGCTACTTGTGATACTTGGTGAAACGTAGAGATTTACTTTGACTCTGTTGATGAATCGATCTAAGCTAGGAAATCTCCAAAATTTATTGAAGAAACAATTAATTCATTTCTATATTATTGCAGGATTGTCTTCTTCTTGGCTGTAGCCTTAACATCATCAGCTTTAATCGTGGAACGAACGGAAGGTCTTTTAGATAGATCTTGGGTAGCAGGTAGGTACACTAGATTAATTACTTCTTTTAATAAATTAATCAATTCTTTTTTTTAATTATACAGGTGTAACACCAGGAGAAATTCTATTCTCTCACGTGGTTACACAATTCGTCGTTATGTGCGGTCAAACAGCCCTCGTCTTAATATTCATGATGTTGGTATTTGGTGTACAGTGCAAAGGTGACATCGGTTGGGTAATACTTATCACGATTCTGCAAGGGCTCTGCGGTATGTGCTTCGGATTCGTCATATCTGCTGTTTGCGAACTTGAACGGAACGCGATACAACTGGCGCTAGGGAGTTTCTATCCAACGCTGTTGCTCAGCGGAGTTATCTGGCCGATTGAAGGCATGCCTACGATACTTCGGTACATAGCACTGTTCCTACCGCTAACCATGGCGACGACGTCTCTAAGATCGATGCTGACGAGAGGTTGGAGTATCATAGAACCTGATGTCTATTACGGTTTCATATCAACCATAGTTTGGATAGTTCTTTTCTTAACGATAAGTATAATAGTGTTGAAAATGAAGAGAGGGTAAAATAAGGGTAAAATATTTAAGTCCATAGGTTGGCGCATACCAAAATCGATAGTCAGAAAATAAGAAGTAATTCTAAATTTATTATGCTTATTGATGTTTTTTTTTACTATTTTCTTAGAATTATCAATTTGACATTTTCATAACAATATTTAAGTAAGATTGTATTAGGTCATGCTATTATTACATACCTATCTAAAACCAACTAAAATCCTCTACACAAGAAAAAGAACTGGCGTGTGTCAAACAAATCTAACGTATAATCTCGAAAAACGACATACGCTGCTCATTTCATTTGCATGCATGGCCTGCTCTGTATTTATACGTCTTATTTATACAATCGTTTTTTTTTACATATTTGTTTACATAATTCTCTTGTATTTCGTGCTGTTTTGTAGTCGTTTCCTTTACTCTCATTAATATTTTCGCAAATGACGTAGAAAATGATGATGAAGAAGACAAAGATCGAAGCGATAAGTACACATTCCTTGCCTTGACCTTGTTTATTTAAAAAAAAATACAGAAACAAATAACTTAAAACGTATATAAAATAGAATATAATGCGTACATGAACATGTCTGTCGTGTATCTCGTAGAAACTTAAATGCAATTAGTTAATAAATCATGTAAATCGTAGATGACGTCCAATATTATCCCATAACAACGCGTATCGCCCTGAAAAGTCGATAGATTGCGCTATTGAACGTATTATCAATACCTACTAGCGAAGTTGATCTGCTTACGAAATCGATACGTAGATGTCTCGATTTTTCAGGGCGATCGTGTTGTCATTTAGTGTAATGCAATGATATACAGAGTGCTCAAATGTTTAGTCTTTATGTGGTCTTTATTTTTGTTAATAATCAGATAAGTATTGAGACCAGGTTATGTGATGTACAATTTGTTATAATAAACGAATTATGCAAAATGTTCCTTGTTTTCTGTTTATTCCCATAAACACATTAAGTAAAATCCTATCCAAATATATAGACAAAAGTTGAACGAAATTCAAATTAAACCAATAGTGGAAATATTATTCTGCCTTCTGCAAAGTTTTGTTTTGTAAAACAGCCGTGATATCGTTCAATATTCAATAACCTTGCTAGGAAAGGAACAACATTTAAGGAATCGGCAGGTCAATTAGAAGAAAAATTCCAGTTGCAAAGATCACGATGATAAGTTGTTGTTGTTGTTGTTGTGTATTGGGCGAAGCGTCGGGTTACGGAATACACCTCGCACTTCTAAGCATCGATTACTATGATCATTGGCCAACCCCACTAGAATTTTGCCGAATCTAGAGGTGTCCCAACCTTTGGTAGGGATTTTGAACGTGCCAAACATCGTATTGACACGGGACCTACGGTTTCACTTCCTTTTCCGAGAAGAAGGCATACCTTGATTTTTATCCGTAATTAAAAAAACAACCGTCTCAACCGGGATATGAACCCGCGCCGTTCGGATAGAAAGGCAAGTATGCTAACCATTCGACCACCGAGACGGTCACGATGATAAGTAATTTAAAGCGAGCAGATGATTTGTTTTTGCAGAAATCACAAGTCAGACTCAATTAGCTACCGTGGAATCAGTTGTTCCTCACATGGTATAACCAAGAATGTGATTGTGTCGTAGATGGTGTAATCAAAAAATGACAGTTACTTTTCGAAGCTTTATGACAGATAGAAAATACATGAGAAACTGCCAATGTCATATCCTATAAAAATGGTAACCGTGAAACCGCACTCATCATGGTCTGTCAGAAAAGTTCACAGCTAGAATGTCAACGGTGGCGGCCCAACCACAGAAACCGTCAAAGGTTCCCGCGCAAGAGGGCCCATCAACTCAACCACAACCCAGCATCAAACCATCATCAAAACCAAGACCTCTTCATCCGCTTATAGAAATAACTAACGGTTACAAACACTTTGGAATGTCGAAGAAATGGCATCAAGTTATGCGAAATGTTAATCTCATGGCCTATAGTGGTCAAGTGTTAGTTATTCAGTCTTCAACTCTCAAAATATTTGACATATTGGTTTATTTCAATTTTAGATACGTTTTGCTTGGACCCCACGGCTCGGGAAAGAGCTCCATTTTAAACGTAATCCTAGGTTTTTATCGGCTAAATTATGGCGAAGTTAAGGTAAAATACGTTACTATTTAAGAAGGAAAAGCTTCTCTCAATATTACCCAACATTATAGGTTTTCGGTCTAGTACCGGGAGATAAAGGCTACGGCTGCCCAAGCCCTAGAGTAGGCTATACTCCGCAATCTAACGGACTTTTCAAACAAATGACTATTAATGAAACTTTTAAATATTACGGGAAGATGCTACAACTTAAATCACGGTATATAAACGAGAGGATATCTTATATACACGACCTTCTAGCACTGCCCGTTGGAAAGTCGTTGATTAGTCAGTGCAGCGAAGGCGAGAAAAGACAGATCTCATTTGGGATAGCCATATTGCACGAGCCCGAATTATTACTGCTAGACGAACCTTGTCAGGGAGTGGATCCTGTCGCCAGGACGAAGTAAGCCAACGATTTTTATTATACCTTTAACCTGAGTGTCGTTTCTTTTTGGAAGAACAGAAATAACAAAAATTAATTAACAAATTAATGCTTTTGATTAGCAGTATGTGTTTATAATGCATAGTTTGGCCATTAAGAACTAGAATCACAAAGATCAAGTACAAAAGAGTTCGTTGAAAGTTTGAATCTTCCTAATATCCATTAATAAAATTGGATTAAACGTAAATTTTCAAAACCAGATCTTCAGTTTGAAGACTTCTCCAAGATAGATGCATCAGCACTCAAAACATTTCATGTCAAGCAAATTATAGAATAATGGAATCATCTACAAAACATATTTCAAAATGAAGCACTTGATCAAGCAGTAGTAACACGAAACTTTTAAATAGACTACCTATTGACAAAAAATGCCTTCTTCTAGTTTTCCAAAAGTTGAGAAAAGAATTGTAGGCGACAACAAATTTGATATTAGTTTCTAGCCATTGTTACTACAAATGCTTTACTTAAAATTATACAGTAATTACGACGAATGAACTGCTTATAACTAAAGTTGCCATTTTTTAAATTTCGCGGATGATTTAAGTTGGTAGTTCCGCCAAATTCTTAACGTAATACAGACGAATATGTCCTTTATTGCTGAAACTACCAACTTAAATCATCCACGAAATTTGAAGAAAGCCAACTCCACTTATAACACCATCAAAATGCCAAAATGCAATTCGTTGCTATGAGTTTCCCTTGTTCTCTCTTCACTCTTCTGTGCAAGCTAGAAAGATATGATGACTATATATACACGGTAACAGTTTAAATGGAGCTTTAATTACTTTTTTGCTTCGAAGTGTAGCGTTGATTATAGAAATTCAAAATTTCTATAAATATAGTTCAATACTTTTGCTCGGAAGCCCCTATCATACTGCTGATCCACGCCACTTCAATCTAAACATTACCAACATTGTTTCATGCTTACTCCCCTGATGAAATTTGCCTCAAAATCCTTAACGCCGTCGTCGATTAGAATTTAATTTTCTTCTTTTTACTTTTGTAGCATATGGGAACATTTAGTGTCCTTAGTGAAGAAAGGCGTAACGGTATTTTTAACCACACAGAATCTATCAGACGCAAATAAAGCGGATCGTTTGGGGGTGCTTAGAAGCGGTTATCTGCTCATGGAAGGTGGTCCTTTCGAACTCATTGCCGATTACAAAGAAACTAGCCTAGAATCGCTATATACGAGCATATACTCGCTAAGAATTAGGAAAAACATGATAACAGAAAAGAAGTCGATACACGAGCATCCACGAGTGAAGCTCGAACGTCTGCCTGTGACGGGATCAGATGGTTTCCTATACATAGAAGAACCAAACGATGTTGAACTAAAGAAAAACAAAAAATACAAATGGAAAAGATTTAGTACGAAATTTTCGTACCTGAAAAGATTCTTGAAAATCTTTCCAAATTGCAAACGACTAGGAACACTCCTGTACCGCGATTGCTTGCTCACTTTCCGTTCTTACCTTAGTTTACTAGCCATATTTCTAGTTCCGCTCGTGCTGGTGATACTGTTTAGCCTCACCGTCGGTGGTCATCCAACCAATTTGAAAGTAGGCGTAGTAAATTACGAAGCCACTGATGAAATGTGTCGGTTAGCTGCGGAGGTGTATGTCAGCTGTCAGGTACTTGGACAGATCGATAAGGACGTCGTAAAGACAGTGACGTACGAGAAGTACGATGTAGCGCTAAGAGACGCCCTTAATATGAAGATATCGGCTATACTGTTGATCGGCGAAAAACTTACCCAACAGCTACTAAGGACGATGGCCGACATAGTTACCAATAGGATTTTAAGAGAAAATCCTAGCACTGCTCAGTTAATTCTGCAAATTGATATGACCAACAGGGTAGTCGCTTCGGCAATCGAGCACACGATAAAGAGAGCTGTTGAAAAGTATCTGGAGAAGGCTACTAATGATAGCAGCGTCCATAATGCCACGATAGGTTATCCTTTGCGCGTAAGACCACGAGCCATAGTGAAAGGTAGATGGTTTAGATTTGTAAATTGTAGATGTTTGTAGGTCGGTAAACCGATTTTCGGTGACAGGGATTCGGCAGATACCGAATTCATATGTCTTGGATTAACCGTGGTGTTTCTTTATCATCTGGCGTCCTTTCTAGCTGCTGTAACCATGGTGACTTATAAAGTTTGGAATATAGCCATAAGAGATTACATTGCAGGTAATACATTTATGTAAAGACAATAAGTAGATTAGGCTAAATCGACATGTAAGCCATGCAAGCATCTGGAATTTGTTTACTGTAACACCGATGGGAAAATTGAACAATAAGAAGGTAGCTATAAAGAAAGTGTCCCAAATTGTTTTCCAAAAAGTTGTAACCTTTTGACATTCTGAAGATTTCTTAACTTAATACAACATACGTACTTACAGGGTGCGAAAAAAGTTCCCTGAATTTTTTAAAGTATTTCAACAGAATAAAAATACTGTATAAACAAATGAATCCACACGACTAAACAAATAATAACTTTTATTAAATTAATAACGCTAAATTAAAACAAAAACATTTACGACAAATGTTCAAAATTACCTCCTTTGGCTTCAATACATTTTCAGAGCCGCTTTCGAAAATTGCCAAGGATGGTCGCGCATTCTTTCACCGTAATTTTGTACCAGGCACGCATCAGAGCTGCTTTGAGCGCGTGAATGGTGGCGTGCTTTGTTCCCGATCTTTTTTGCTCTAAGACGAACCGTACCGAAAAGTTAATTGGGTACAAGTCGAGCGAATTTGGCGTCCAAACCTCCTTGCTTCAAAATTCCGGAAACAACTCTTCATAGACGGCGATGGTGGATTGGGCGGAATGCGCTGGTGCCCAGTCCTGCTGAAGCGTGAATCCGTCAGCGTTGAAATGCTATGTCGGCGCACGGGTCAAGCACACCCCGAAGAACTTGCTGCTGGTAGTTGGCGGCATTGATTTTGGCGTCGATGACTGTCGATGAAGACCGCGGCATATGCGGCACCTTCCCAGTGGCGTATACGCCGGCCCAAACTATTACTGAGACCGAAAAATGGCCGCGGCTGATGGTTTTCGCAGCTGTGGTTTTCTGCCTGCCCTTTCGGAGCAGTTAACAACGATTCCGGCGATTGTGACGCAGCTCGACGGGGAAAATCTCGTCCGCGAAGAACACCTTCTGCAAACGACCACCACCGATCAAGCAAAGCATTCGGCGAGATTTCTGTAGCCGTTTTACCTTCATTGCGTCGTTGAGGAAGTGGACGCGGGCGATCTTGTAGCTACGCAGGTTCAGCTTCCTTTTGACGATGTTGCGAATGTTTCTTTCGATTGTCATTTTGCACATCGACACCTCCTAATTGCGACGAATTCGGCAGCCGATCTTGTTGATATTCTCCGGAGTTGTTGCAGTAATTGAACGGTTACTTCGAGAACGGTCCGCAGTCCCTCCAGTGCTCTTGAACCACTTTACGGCGTCGTAGACGTGCTCTGCTTAAAACTGGTCGTCCGAACAATGTCGGCCTTCTTCATCCCGGCCTTGTGCAACTCGACGACATTGGCACGTTCATTTTCACGAAACACGATGTAGGAATCTTGACCAAAATTACAGGGAGAATAGAATGAAAGCATCAGAATTAATAAAAAGCTACAATGGCAATACCACATACCCATAAAAATAAAATTCTGGGAACTTTTTCCACACCCTGTACTCTAGAAAAAACTTAATACTTAGTCTTTCAAAGTAGGTATAGACGCTTAGGAATTGGGGAACTACCCATAGAATTGGGCTGTGTCCGTTCGTATTGAGGTGTTCTGCGTAGTTCGAATCTGTCTTGTTATGCACGAAAGATTTGATTCAAAGAGCACATCAAATCTTTCGTACATAACAAGACAGATTCGAACTACGCAGAACACCTCAATACGAACAGACACAGCCCAGGGACAATACAAGAAACAATGAAAGTAATAACGACACAACAGAAAAGCAAAAAACTCAACATAATGGAGAACATGCAGATATACATACACAAACACACAGGAAAGTTAATGAACACGCAGATCAATGACACACAGGACGTATTATTCTCCCCACTACTTCACCTACACCATATAAAAGCGTAAGCACACACCGTACCATCAGTCACTTGATAATGGTAACCGCCGAAACCGGTCGTGACACTACGTCAAAGTGCTATCTGTGAGCGACTGATAAATAAAAAGCCAAGACGAACATAAATTCGTCTTCGCTTAACCCATAGCTATCGGCAGCGCACGACACTGTCCACGCGTCTGACTATATCGAAAAGGGACCGCGTCGATCCGCACCTTACTAATGACAAAAAGTTGATGCTGATTCATTTTAGGTGTTCGAGTCATAGAATCGATTCTGTCGCAAATGATAGTCGTCGGCGTCTTACTGTTCCTCGAAGCTTCCTTAATGTACGCTATGTTAACATTAATTAGAAATTTAAGTATATCATCAGCTTTACCTTATCTAGCGTTAGTTATATTCGTACAAATTTGGTGTGGATTGTGTTTCGGTAATGAATTGCTCTTAAATAGAAATCAAAACATTCAATATCCGTTTTCAGGAATTTTTGTAGCTAGTTTAACTAGAACAGGCGTCCAAGCTGGCTGCGTAGTGTTCTGTTGCTTGTGCGCAAGTATAATATTATGTGGTAAGTTTAAATTTATTTCCTTGACATTCTCCGAGATTACCTAACTACCGTTTTTTTTTCTTAGGCGTTTTGTGGCCTCTCAATGGTCAACCCCAGTGGTTATTGACGATAGTTAAGCTCTTGCCGCATACGCAAGCGATCGTTGCAGTAAGATGCATAGTTCAGAGAGGAATATCAATAAGCAACGAAGAAGTTTATCTGGGCATAGTAATTCCATTGGTGTGGTTAGTTTTATTCGTCTTACTAACTTATCTAACGACAAAGTGAACTTTTAGTTATAGTATAGTGTATAGGCTGTCAAAGAAAATATTGTATATAAAACATTTTATGAGTAGCTGTTGTTTTATTCGTTACATACTTGAGTAAACACATTGCGGCAGTAGTACAACTTCAAAAACAAGGTTCAAATTTTCACTACATCCGCGTACCACTTTCAGAGGTTTTGGCTGACGTTTCGTCAATTATTATGGTTAGCATTCTCAAAGATACTGTGAGCGCTGACGAATAACGGATGTACGGAAGCAGTTAATCGGGGCCCGAGTGGAACACTCGTGACAAAGAAAATACAGACTTACCGTTCCCGCTGCGTACGTCCACAATACCGCAGACAAGCTAGAACGGGTCCTTCAAAAGCACATTAAACCTACAATTGGAAGGACCGTTGCCATAAAAAAGGTAGAATATAAAACAAACATACGGCTACAAAAACCGGAAAAATCAGTGATTGTCGAGCCTGTTCTAGCGGAATAAGGCTTTAGCTAAGTCTTGGCGACGAGAAAGAACTTCTACAGTTGCATAAACAGGCAGGCAATAGAAACATCAACCGGGAGAAGGAAGGGACACTAAACAATGTTTGAACAATACTAAAAGTAACGAGATGTCTAGAAGCGGAAATCTAAGAACGTTAACATAGTAGTTGGCAAATCGTCAAATGACATGCACATTTTGACACGGCAGTACCCAGAAGCCGTTAAGAGTAGACAACATCCAAAAGTTCAGAAAGATTATATCAACCCGGGATCAGTCACGCATCTTAAAGTTCCGTGAATAGTCGAGTCCCAGTCGACTAAAAAAGAAAATTTCTTCTAAATTTGCTTTTCTCTTTAAAAAACCTGCATTAAGGTATTTTAGAGATCGCACGCCTAATCGAAACAAATTTATCAGTGGCAGTTCGTAACTTTTTGACGAGTGGAGGGCAACTGTAAAAAATATAATAAAGCGTTACCTTTAGCTTACAATGATCTTTAAAAAAAGTAGGAATTGCTGACAGATTATTAAAAAATACGAGCACTGTCGTTACCACCGAAACAAGGTCAAACAGCTCTGACATTAGCAAGCTATGAGGTATATTGCTTTAGGTAAACGATCAGCAATATTTATATATTGACATTTACAAGTTCATACCGTTTCTTGCGTTTTGAATTGGTTTAGCCAAATTATATTAGTTTTATTTAAAAGAAATACTGTGTAGTGATATTTCCGTTCTTTGTTGGTGATACCTGTAATGTTTTTCTAATGTTTTAGTGACGCTTTACAGATGTTCTGTGCTGTCTAAAAGTGTTTTGTGTATTACGTACTTATAACAATGCCGTATACCTGTTGCGTACCTGAGTGCCACGGTAACTATAAGAATGGACGGAAAGTTCACACACTGGGTGTCCATTTTGATCCTCAGATGTGTAAAAAATGGGTCTTACTCCAACAATGTATACTAGGGTTTGTGAGTTACACGTTGTAAAATAAGATATTATTTATTTTTCAACAGCTACAGATTCAAGGATCGGTGAAACTATAACTGTAAGTTTAAAAAAAACCTAGGCTTAAAAAAAGTGCTATACCAACTCAATTCCCTAACTGTCCACTGTATTTGACAAAAAAACGTGAAGATTTTATTGTTCAAATAGTTTTATATTCTTACACCAGTTTTAGATAATTACGAGGGAGAATCATAATTTATCCTAATTATCACCGTGTTTTAGACTAGCTTGGGAGCAGAGCCTTATTTAAAGAAATGAATAATCATATATTTTCCCAAAATATTTATTCGTTAGATCTAAGCAAAACAAAGTGTAGGAATATAAAAAAAAATTACGCTATTCTCGTGATGAAAATCACGTATACATAATTTTACTATGATTTCTCAACATCTCAAATCATAATATGAACACAAGATTACTGGAGACCGTATAATTTCAGCGTTCTATCCATTGATGTGGACGCTATATAATGGGCATGTTTACCGAATCGCACACCAGTTGCGGTAGCTGTGTGATCATTGAATACCTTTAACTCCTGCCACTGCTTGTTGCAGAGATATATCCTGGAAAAGAAATCGAATGAATTACTTGAAATCAAGTGTACAATACCACTGAAATGTTTACCTAATATCCGTTCCAGCAACTGCAAGATAAACACCACTTTGATCGAAGCACAGATCTTTAATTTGATATCCTTCATCGAGTTGAATCGTTTTGAAGTTTCTCAACTTTCTTAAATCCCACAATTTAATACAAGCGTCGTCCGCCGCTGTCGCCAAATAATAACCATTTTCAGAGAACGATATTGATGTAATAGCCCCGGTGTGGCCTGACAAATACATACGTTTATGTTTAGGTATTTTTTTCTTATATGTACGAGGGCATTCCAGAAAATAGTCCCGTTTAGTCATACAGATGGCGCTATTATGCTCCAATTAAAAGCAAAGTAGCGCAGATGTCAACAGTAACATCATAGCTTTGCAGGAAAAAAGAGTTGAAGTTCTTCCGTTGCGTGGTGTGAGTTTTATGTGTTTACAATGGCGCATAAGATTCCGCGAAATGCGAAGTGCGATCCGTGATCCGCTTTTTGAATGCAGAAAACGTCCGTCCAAGCGAAATTCGTTGTAGGGTTACTGAAGTGTATGGTACGGGAACAATAGATGAGTCATCTGTACGGAGCTGAGATAATGTGCACAATGAAGAGCGGTCAGGTCGCCCATCCCTTATCACCGACGATCTAAAGAAACGTGTCGATGATTTCATCTGCGCAGATCGACGCGTAAAGCTGAAAGAAATGAGTAAACAATTTCCTGAAATTTAACAATCATAGCTCCATGAAATCGTGACCGACTATCTGAATTACAGAAAAATTTGCGCAAGATGAGTGCTCAAATTGCTTACCGATAAACGCAAGACCAACCGCTTGGGTGCAGCGTTGACGTTTTTGACTCGTTACGAGCAACAGGGCGATGCATTCCTTGACCAAATTGTTACTGGTGATGAAATCTGGGTGTGCCACTTCACACCTGAGACAAAACGCAAGTCCATGGAGTGACACCATCCACAATCTCCAACAAGGCCGCGCAAGTTTAAGCAGTTGTTTTCCACGAAAAAGGTTATGGCCTCAGTGTTCTGGGACCGAAAAGGTCTATTGTTGATTGATTTGAGAACGTTTCCAAAGTGATGATGACTTAAAAGCAGGCTGGCTACTTTGACGGTAGAGGTTTACGCGGAAGGCATAAATAAACTGGTTTCAAGATACAACAAATGTCTCAACAACGGCGACTACATTGAAAAATGAGTAAATGTATTACTTTCATTTAAATAAAATCATTATTTACTTTCCTTCATTTTTCTTTTAATTATATGTAAACAGGTACTATTTTCTGGAATGCCCTCGTATTAATGCGTTGACCGCCGTAGGAATCAAATTCACACTACATTTGTTGAATGCGTTACGTGAACCACATTTGCATCGTATAAAGAATTTTCTTTATTGTCGGGTAATTCGCCCGTGATTCATATCTAAATGAACTGTTTATGAGTAACGAAAATATGGGGCCTAGCAAACAAGTTTCTATAGTTAGATTTAGAATTTCAACTATATGTTGAAATTGTGTGAAGTGCAAACCACGTGCGTACCACGCGAACCAGTCGGTAGAAAATTCCTCTCGGGCTGCGCCATGGACCAGGATCCGCATTTAACAAATCTATTTAGCTGCTTGAAATAGATCAAAATCATAAAATACGATTATTCTGTTACTTTCAACAAATTGCAAAACAAAACGAAGTTAGTCCGGGGTCAAAATTTTTTAACATTACGGCGGTCAATGTGTTAAAAACGATCTTATTACCTGTAAAGTTGGCAACATTCCTTTGTTCTTTCAAATCCCAGATTCTAACTTGAGAATCGGCGGTACCCGTTCCAAAAATCAAACCGTCTGGATGGAATTGTGCTGTTGTCAATGCAATATTAGTTTGATCTGTTACCTTTGTCAATAATTCTCCTGTACGTATATCAGAAAATGCCCAATGTTGATCTTCGGATGTAGACAACACATAGTCTCCTGTAGGGTGTAAGGACAAACCAGTTACAGCACCTTCGTGACATTTTAACAACAAGGTTGTTTGTGAAGTGGGCACGTTCCAAATGCGGATGGTAGAGTCAGGAGAAGCTGTTATAACCAGATCCTCATCTGGGTGATATATAACTTTTGTAACTTTCTTGGTGTGTCCTTTGAGTATAGCTACTACTTGCTCAGTATCTTTATTAAAGACTGTTGCATTACGATCATTACCTCCTGTTAAAATTTTGCTTGTATCTGAGTTATGGATATCTAAAGCTAATATGCCAGGCACACTGGCAGAATGTAAACTCTAAAAAAGGAAACCGGTATCACAATTCCAGAAAATAACATTAACCAAAATTACCAAATTATACTTACTGGATGTGATGTCAGTGTTCTAAATGCCCTCATATCTTCTTGGGTAGTTAATTCTTCTGGAACCGTACGACCCTTCTGTTTACGTTCTTGTGTTAGAATATCGGCCTTCTCTTGCAGTTTCTCAAGAATATCTTCGCTCATACCAGCTTGTTCTGTTGGTTGATTGGCAACTCCACCTGCCTCTGCAGCCACAGCCTAAAAAAAATCCAGCAATATACTAACCTCAAAAATTTCTCCATTTAACTTACAGGTTGTGGCACTGTCGTTATTCCAGCCTGTGGTTTCAAAGTCGCTAACGCTTCTCTTGCAGCCGTTACTTCCTTATTCAATCGAGCAATTACTCTACAAGCAGCATCGTGTTGATATAAAGCATGACTCAATTCTTGTCGAGCTGTCTGCAGCTGTTGCCGTTGTGTAAAGCTGTACAACATAACGGCGTCCCATTCATCTTGCAGTAGTTTTAAAGTTGCTGGAATACTAGTTGCACTGGGTGGTTTTGGTTTAACTATAGGAGGTGCTAAACAGGATGAAGCATTTGTTATGACCACAATATTAAATTTTTTGAAGTATACATACTTTTAATCTCTATTAAATCTTCCTTGGCTAATTCTTTACCACTAATAGGATCTACACCATTTTCTAATATATACTTTTCGATAATTCTTCTTTCGAATATCGCTCCCGATGATGGGGAAACAACCGGGTGTTCGGGAACTTCATTTGAAACTAAAATGCAGAAAAGTAGTCATGTCAATTAAAGCGGACAAAAAGTTTTAAGCGGGACGATACTGCTACCGTTAAAAGTAGAAAATTCTCAAAGTTTGTATGAAAAATGCTTGAATAAATCTTTAAAGAATACTTACTCGCACAACACAACGCCATTTTACTAGAATTTCAAATACGTTGTTGTCAAGTTGTTCAAGCCTCTGGTTTTTGTCATCTACGACAACCTAACAAAATTGCTAACTCTATATAAAAATAACTGTTGCCTCTGATCTTTACATTAACTAAAACCTATTCAAATACACGTTTCAATTTGCAATAAAATGAAAAAGCAACATATTTCTTTAGGTTAGAATTCCAATATTTCAATTGCATACAAAGCAGAGCCATCTATATTCTCTTAGCAAGTTGAAATTTGATAGGGCAGATCCCTTCACTACTCTCTCAGTTTGATAATACCAGATTCCTATTCAAAGATGTCGCCACAATTATATTTAATAAAATTATAAAATTACATTAAATATTGTTAGATATCGCCATCAATGTGTATTAAATTGTTTGACTTGGTTTTGTATCGATAGCTTAACTTGTTACTGAAAAATACTTTATTTGTTATGTATCAATATACACGTACACATTGTACACAAAAACATGTTTATCTTTGCTGTTTAACTATGTAAGTAAGACAGGTGTAGATAGATGTCTTTAAATATATTAATGAGCCTTAAATTGTTTGATTTGGTTTAATACTTACAGCTTAACCTATTATTGAAAAATACCTTTTTGTTATATGGATATAAATTATTAACTTTTAAAAAATATTATATAAAATTGGCTATTTGCCTTTGATCATTACAATAACTAAGATTTACTTAATTATACTTTAAAATTTGGAATAAATTGAAAGAGTAACATATTTCTTTAGGTTAGAATAATTCGTGAACCAAGCAGAGTCCTCTATATTCGTCTAGTAACTTGAAAATTAACGGTACAGATTCCTTAACCACTTTTCGAGTTTGATAATGCTCAAGGCATATGCAAAGATGTTCCTATTGTGGTATTAAAATAATTTAAATTATTAAAGATTTTTCTAAATTATCGCCATCCTTTCATTTTATCAACAAATATATCAATATCATCAATATGGGTTAAATTGTTTGAATTGGTTTAGTATTTATAGCTTAACATGTTATTGAAAAATACTTTTGTTTGTTATGTATAAGTATACACGTATACAAACATGTTTATTACATTTTTATCTTGCTGTTTAACTATGTAAGTGAGGCAGGTGTAGATAGATGCATTTAAGTTTGTTAAGCCCAAGATAACTACAAATTTTACAATTTCAAATAGTGAAGGTAGAGTGAGAACGGCCATATTTTGACGTCCTAATTTCTAACAGTGTTACTTAAATCATTTTGATGTAATAATAGCCTCCAGCATTTGGGTAAGGAAATAAGTGATTATGAAGAAGGGACATATCTGAAATGTTACCAGGAGAATTGTCTACAAATTTCCTTATAACTTGTTCAAGATGCCGCCACGGCAACAAACAAAAACGCTGGAATTGAAAGAGGTGTAAAAAACTATTTGGTTTATTACGGCCGTATCAAATTTAATTGTGTTGTAATACATAAAGAGAAATTATTATGTAAGGTTTAGCATATATTAAAATGTTATACAGTGAGTTTGAAAGGATGCAGTATCCATGTGCTTCCAAAAATTTGTAAATTTCCTATGTAAGTTCATGATAAATGTGGTGGATTTATTTAGAATGGGTAACAAAGGCGTTAAAAATAAAAACATCAAACCATACACCTTTCAAATATATACATATGAAAAAGTTGAACCTAACAATAAACTAAGCAAACGGATACCATTGCCAAGAAGTGGACATCGTATTGTATGCGACACCAAAAATTTATACTCCTTTGGAGGATACAATCCATCTATGCTAATGAACGATGAACTTCGCAATCATGATGAGGTGTCTGTGCACGCATTCCCTTTATTTCAAGAATTATGGAAATTTAATTTTGCATCGAGAAAGTGGGTCAGATTCAGTAGCCGAGAAAGTTTACCACAAGAATTAGCATCAAATGCTGTCCTTCGGCATGGTAATATATTAATGGTAATGTTTACACTGCTTTCGGAGATGTTATTTTATTCATATACATAAATCGTACTTGTAGGTTTATGGAGGTACTGGATCTCCTTTTGGTTACCGATGCAGCAATCAATTGTATGTATGTCGCTTGCCTAATGAAAATAGTGCTATGAAAGAGATAATTACTGAAGGAAATATACCATTAGCACAGTATGGACAGGCGTTAGTTTATCATAATGATTATTTATATACAATCGGTGGAACTACTGGTTTTACATATACCTGTGATATACATAGGTAAGTTATTTTTCCTTAAGGTAGAAGAATATAATAAGCAAAATTAACAACTAGGGCTAATCCTGCAGTTTATGGCTCCTGTTTGCATGCGCATAAGTAGATAGTGTTGTCAGATTACAATATCGTTATTAAAAGAAACTTTAAGTAGCCTTATTTATTTATTAATTTCCCTAATTAAAAACCTGAGACATATATATACAGGTCCTGTAAAGCGAATACGTACAGCAAAAAATAGTGAGTCATCCGCTCCCTCGCAGCGATTGGAGATCACAAGTTAATCACGCCGTCATGCCCTCTCCTGCTCACGCATAAGTATATATGCTCTTATTTGCTCGGACTAACGCCCGTACGCATTCGCTTTACTAGACCTGTATATGTATATACCGGGTGCGCCATTAGTGTGTCGGCGGTGTTTAGCATGAAAATTACTAAAGATGGAGAAATGAGATTTATTGTACGTATATAGTGTACCACAACGCATTTTGTCAAATTATCTAAGAATATACAGGGGATCCAAATTTCGGCAACCGCCTTCAATTTTTTTTTGTCAGTTCCAGGAGGACATTTTTAGACAGCCTGAAAACAAATATAGTGTAGCGAGTTACTATTTTGCTATTAATTTAGGGGCTAATACTTTATGCATTTCAAGGTCGTATAATGTAAAAATATATACAGGGTGTTAAATATATCGTGCCACATTTATCAAAATCCAAGCGCTTTCTTTTTGATTTTTTTAAATAGAACCTATATTTTTTGTATTCCCAATAATTTCCCTGAAATGGTGCCAATACTCTAATACTTATTTCCAATATTTTTGAAGATATTGCACTTTTATGGAAAATACGTTTGCAATATCTGATATGCGGGTATCTAATACAGCTAGATGGCCATGATTAAAGAAAAACATGTCAAATGGTGCTTGTGATACTACGCGCACTTATTCTTACTTACCATAAAAAATATAACATTGTTATATTTATTTCCAATATGTTTTAAGGTATCACAATTCTAATACGCATCACCATAGCGTAGAAGGCAATAATTAAGTACCACGTTTCTTTAATTTAGTTTTAAAATGGTGAGGTAATAAAAACGGAACTATTTACCTCTATTCAATTGTTCTTTTTTACGCAAATTGTTTGGATTACGCTTAAGTAATAAGAAACCGTACGTAATACAAAACTACCATTTTCAGTTTCTAAAAAGTAATGTATACTTTTAGATTTTTTCATAATAAAATAATCTTAATTCAGAAGGTGCTCAAAGATGTCTCCATTCTGTTCTGTGTATATTCTCAGCCGCCTCTATACAGATTGGCTTTCATTTTTAGCCGTTGTCCTCGTTTAACTGAAGAAAGGCGTTTCTTACTCGCTGCTACATGTTTGCTGTCATTGTAGGGAGTGTCGTGTAAACAATTTTTATAGCAGGCCATAAAAAAAACATCACAAGGGGTATTCTGCTGACATTCTTGATGCTAAAAGTGGATTTCCGTTGCAAACTCCAAGAACAGATAAGATGTCTATGAACTCTTTCGAGAAATTCATTATTAGTTAATGAAAGTTAGTAAAAAATAACAGCAATGCTATAATTGACAACAAGATTAAGCAGTATGTAGTAACTAATAATGAATATATAAATAATTCAAATTACAACGAGCCCTAATAAAATTATAACAAACTAAACTAAACTAAAACACGATGACAGCAAAGAAAAACCACGAAAGATAACTATGTGGAAATTTTAGGCAGCGACTTAATGTTTCATTAGATAGTAGTTTTTATTTGAAAATCATGGCCATCTAGCTGTATTAGATGTGCCGCATATTGAATATTACAGACGTATTTCCTAAAAAAGTGCAATATTTTGCAGAATTTCAGTCAAAGATGTAACAATTTTTTGGATACACGCACGTTGTTTTCCGTGAACGCCTTTGGTTTTCTCCATTCTCTTTCAAGGTATTCTGGACAATTCCCAACACGCAGTGCAACAAACCGTTGTTCAACTCGTTTTCTATCCTCTCATAGTTTTATTTTGTAATTGGTCTCCTTAGATTTTATTACTAGTGCAACCTATTGCTATGAAATTTATTTTAATTTAAATTTCAGATTAAATATGAAAACTTTCGTCTGGGAGGCTGTATATATATGTCAAGGACAAGGTGATTATGAACCGGAAGGACGATACAGACATGAAGTTGCCTTTGATAGTCAAAATATTTACGTATTAGGCGGCGGGACAGCTGAAGATGCTTTCGGTTTTAAAGAAATACCAGTATTCAACATAGAGAAACGTCAATGGTACAAACAGAAAACGTTCAAGGATCATACTTGTAAGTAAAACCCAAATATTAGTCTACTTTTTAATTGTTATCTTTATTTGCTAGGTGTTGATTCAACACACGGTGGTTTTCCACCAGAGAGACGGTACCACAGTGCCGTGCAAATAGACTGTGATAATGTAGTGAAAGTGTTCATAAGCGGCGGCTATAACGGAGTGCAGATTTTTGGCGATTTGTGGTGCTTGAACTTGAAAACGTACAAGTGGACATTGATTAAAACTTACACGCTACCATACCCAACCTATTTTCATTCAGCGGCAGTTACCCCCGAAGGAAAAATGTACATATTTGGTGGAATATTTGCACATGGTGATATAGAAAGAAATAACCTCGTCCATTGTGCCTGGTTGTGCATACCAAAGCTAAGTGAAATGTGCTGGGAAGCTTTGTTGCACTACAATCCACAAATTGTTAATTGCCCTAAAAATAAATTAATTGATGCTGGTTTACCAAGGCACTTTATTCAAAGGCTGGAATAGCAATCTGTTTTGAATTTTTTATTGATTTATTTTTCCACCTTATATCATTATATTAACAACTTATAGTTTTATTTTTATGATTATCATCAAATATGGAAAATAAAGAGTTAATAGTAAAAATGCTTTTTTATATTGACCAAATATAGTTTCTTAAAAATAAATATTAATGTAAACTTTTTCATAGATTAATATTTTTCTGTTCTCCATAGTTCCGGTACACTATGTAATAGTTGACATAGAGTATTATGGGCAGCTACATCAAATTCCTTTGAGGCTGGATCAGAAAATTGTATTACTTCATCGCAGATAATTACATTATTTTGCGCAGTGCCATGTACCTGCAAAAATATGTTGATGTAAATTACATCCATTCCATTGAAATTTTGCTAGATTTAGACTGTTCTTCCTTCTTGAGAAAGAAGTACGAAAGATAAAAATGAATTTTGAAAATTTATGAAATTAATAAATTTATATAAATGAGTAGACTGGAAATTAGCTCACAAAGTAGGTAATGCTTTTAAAACACTTCAAACATATGCAGCCTTTGGAATCTACATGGAATATATTATGCTATATACTGCAATACTATAGTATTGACTTATTTGACGTTCCAAAATTTATCCTTCAAACAAGATTAAATTATCATCAATGATATTCGCTTACCTCAACATATCCCTCTAATAGATCGTTATATGGTTTCTTAAGATTAACCTTTATTGATTTGCTATCGGTTGTAGTAATATCAAAAGTGATACAGTTGGAGTTAACATTGGTTACTAATCCAACCAGACTCACTTTTTTACCGATGAATTGAGACAACTGTTGTCCATTTACTATTTCACGAATATTTTCTGTTTGGTTATAAACCATTTTACGATAATTTGGCTTATTCACTTACCGTCACCTGAAAATTGCGGGAAAATTAGGAATTGGAATAAAGATAGATATGAAAATAGCCACTTTTGTATTACCACCTGTTAAAAAAATATATCCCGTCCCGTTATTCTTGAACAACAGTTACGAGTGTTACTGTTATTTTAAAATAACAGGTAGTTGTTACTTTTACGATAGGCTCTTTTTTAAGGCCCGGTCTTTTCACCTTCTAGTAAGGTGTGCGGTAACTATTTGGTGGATAAAATTAACTTGTCGGTGTAAAAAGTTTTGCGTATATTCATTAAATATTATTCGTCAGGTAGTTACTCTGACACCCCACATTTTTAAGAGATTAGTATAATGTACGGAATATTGAAATGAGATAGTCGTATACCGTTTGTACTCAGTATGACAAGGACGCAGGATGTAACGCAGCTCAGCTGATGCTCGTGAATATTCAAGCGTGTTTTCTGCTTTCTTTAACCCAAACCTAACCTAACTAAAAGCATTTTTTGGCGTGTAACCGTTGAACCAATAGTTGTTACCGTAATGACGTCAGCGTTAACAGATCACGTGGTACGTTCTTGGTAAGGTACGAAAATAGCAATTCGGAAACCGTTGTGTTTGTAACCTAACTTTTACATATGACTGTATACGACCAGTCTACAGCGCAGTGTAGAGGCTTAACTAAGGTACAATATGGACCTGATACTTTTAGAGTTTTTAAAAACAAGCCCCTTGGACTACACAGTATTTGACTTAGAAAATTCTGTTAGATACTTTCATTTACTAATGGTAAAGGAAAAGTACCAAAGTGTCCCCAGACAAGAACTGTGGCTAGTAAAATACAATGAAATAGTATTCTTTGTTACATAGAGTGAAAAAATGTACGTTCCAAAATTTATTAAATGTGCTAATGGAAAATGGCCATTACGGTTTGATTAAAAAGAAATATAGAGGTGGGAATTATCCAGTCATGCCAGATGTATCTTTGCTGATATTTTTGTGGTATATGTCAAAGCAAAACTCATTGAATGCAATTGCTGATAGATATGGTGTAGTATCATCAACCGTAAGACATATTATTAATGCTTTTCTATACATAACAATAGCATTAAAAAAGAAATATATATTGGCCTAGGAATGAAGATGAATATGCTGTTATTGAAGCAGGATTTAAGCATTACGCAGGTATGTTATTGCATGTTATAAAAAAGTATATAACCAATTGTGAATTAAATACCAGATACATATATTTATTACCAGTTAATATATTAATGTATATGGGATACTTATTGCTTGTTTCATTGTAGGTATTATTGGCACTGTAGATGGTTGCCATATAGATATAAAAGTTCCATCTACCCAACATGATAGTTACGCTGATAGATATATGCGCCATTCTATTAATATGATGAGTATCTGTACAACTAGCAAAATCCTAACTTATGCATTTATAGGTTTTCCAGGATCAGTTAATTCAAGGGTATAATTATTCTTTACTTGTATTTCTTTTTTTATTCTTTTTATTTTAATTTAGGTGTTCTTTCATTCATCGTTGTTTCAAAAAATAGAAAAATGTGGTCCAGAAAAGTATTTCCCTACGGCAAATCTGCATATTATTGGTGACTGCTCTTTTCCGATTAAAAGTTGGCTAATGACACCATACGCAAAAATTGACGTATTGTCACCCATGCAAAAGAGACATAATTATTTACTTAGTGCAGCTAGGGTTGCTATTGAAAATACATTCGGTATAATAAAAGGAAGGTGATGAAGATTACGTTTTATAAATACCTATTCTATATCAAAGAGTATTGAAATTGTGACAGCAGCATGCATACTGCATAATTTCTGTTATTTAAATGTTGACGAATGGGACATGTATGACATTGGACACGAAGCACCCCATCCCTCAGAAATTGCAGCAGCTACTAGACAGGAGCATATACTAAGGAAAGAAAAATGGGATAGAATAGCTGCCCAATTGTGCCATGTGTAAATATATTATGGATATCCACATAAAATGTATTAGTTGGAATTATGTTTTATTGTACCTTCTAGTGCAAGATTAATTGTATATATAATACAGCACATTAATACTTTGCTTCATAAAAATTTTAAAGTAAGGTCAATTATGAGTCAAATAATTCAGATTTTTACATCTTTGGTTTCAGTAGAACTATCTAGAAAGATTTTCTTTGAGGATTTTTTTTCAATATATATGTAAAATGCATTTTAATATATAGAACTTTAAATTAGCAATCTTATTAGTTGATGTATGTTTTTGTTTGTATAGGTACAAATATTAATGGAAAGCCTCTGAATACGTAAAAATATTTATTCTGGGCATATCTAACAAAAAATAACATTCTATTAACAAAAATAAATAATCTTTTTCTAATAACAATAGTTTCTTATTGCACTTTTTTAAAGCCGCCTAAGAAACATAAAAGAAATTCTTAAAACAATAACAATCTAAACGTCATCACTACTACTAGTATCACGCTTCCGTTTCTTCCTGGAGTATCTTCTCTCCATTATATCCAGCAATCTTTCTCTTTTGTTTATTTTGCTGTTGTATCATCTCCAGTAGCATTTTAAAATTCTTTTGTCTATCCTCGCGATCATTTGCGTGATGTGTTTCCATCAGTTCCATGATTTGTGATGAGTGATGACATAGGTTTTGCTTTTACTGTACGGTGTACGAAATCTATTTCTTACTTTGGTTTCACTAGATGTTTGCGTTATTTCAGTATTCTCTTTTTGCATTTCAGAAAAATCTTCTGTAGCTCCAGCCAATTCCACATTGTTCTCTGTCAATCTTTCACTCATTGTGTCAAGGAGAAACTGCGGATTAACTTTATCCTTTCCCCTTAAAATAGAATGAAGCTCTTCGAAAACTGGAGGGGCTAGTTTTCTACTTTCACCAGTTTTCATATGGCTTACATGGGCAACATAATGTCTTTGGAGATTCGCGAATTTTTGCCTACACTTTTCTGCGCCCTCCTTCCCATTTCCTACATAAAAACCCACACTGCTTAGAGTATTGGCAATTTCAAGCCACAATTGCGACTTCTCTGTCTTTGTGTCATTAAATTTTGATTGATATTGAATTCGCAATTGTAAAAATGCAGACATTGCCTCGTTGTACTGTAATGTAACATACACTTTTTCATACCTTTTAATACAGTTACCAAATACTGATCGGCTACTTCAGGATCTTTAAGAATTACTTTAATACTTTAGTATTACACTTATATATAAATGTAAGTACGTATATCAGTATGTCTAATATTCTCTAAAAGCCCTTACCATTTAAAAGTATATTTACGGTGTTTAAATCGACGTTTAAGCCGATATCTACTCCTCGATAATTTAAAGTTATATTAACCTCCATGATTTTCTTTTGTAAAACACAAACATTTGTTCAACGGTCACCAACAGTGACGTCATAGTTGTAATCTGGCCACAACCATGCCGTTAGGGTGGTGAATTCTACCTTTCGGTCACGGGGGACGATAGCGTTAGGGGTGGGTGTACAACTTTGATTTTTTTTTTGTTCTATTGCGACGATTTGCTGCAACTTCTTCCTCTAGCATTTTTTGTGCCTTGTATATAACAATATGTTCGGCTTCCCTTATGGATACATTGATTAAATGGTAATTGTCTCTGCATAGTTTAAGTTAATGCACGATGTTCGTGTACGAAAGGAATTTAACAAGCATTTCGCATGTGAAGGTGAATTTAAATTGGATTTCAGCAAGTTGTTTTTCACATTGACTTCAAATTAAGCCAATTTCGTGCTTGAATCATGCCGGTCGATGCGGTTTCGTTTGACTTCAGGTTTGTCCGATTCTATTCTATGTTATACGTCTATTTACTGTATAACCGAAAGCGCTACCCTTACCGATTCTTCTACGAACACGCCAAATTTTAGTTTTCACTAAAATAACGGTGATTGTAATCACTGTTTTGACTCTATCATATCTGTCGTATTAGTATTTCTGGTTACGTGAGGAGTAACTATTTTCTTTTCGCAGGGTTAGGATTACCATCCACATTTTTTGTATTGGATATTTATTTATATATTTAAAAATTTTAATTTTTACAAATTTGCCAATAAAAGTAATTATTTGCAATATGAAAAGTAAGCATATATTTTTCTAAAAATGCAAATAGGCAGTTAACATGTCAAATTAAATATTTTGAAGATCTATTTAGAATTTATTCTACTTCAATGAATGACTTAAACTTGAAAATAAAAATTTTTACTTTATCTTTTTTTAACATTTATTCTATTGTAATATCTTTATTTTCAAAATTAAAATGCGCACTTCTAACTTTTATTAACAAAACACAACACTACAATTCCACCTTACAACGATGCCTCCATCTTGCCTACTTCTTCCCTCTTTCTGCCACTATCGCCAACCTTACATCTGAATTATTTGGCGGCAATATTTAAAATTCAAACTACTAATTCTACACTATTTATACTTTTGTCCAATAAAAATTTTTAAATTTAATGTAAGCGAAAAATATTGTCCTAATAAGAACGTTAACGCAAAAATTTGCATACAGATTTATTTTCAAAACAATAACAAAGTAATAGTAAAATAAATCATAGAACAAAGGTAATTTCATTTTGAAGACCAACTTACATTAATAAAATACAGATATAATTCTTAAAACTGGTGGAGATTTCGACACAGATGTATAATTTAATAAAATATTTTAGTTTTTGCATTAGTGCTTTAAAAGGAATAATTTAAATTTTAAGCTTTTTACATATATCATATATTCTTTCCAATACGCACACAGTTCCAAATGTACACAGTAAGTAAAATATAAATATATATATTATTTTCCTGATATTATACTTGAAAAATATAAATATATACACCTGTAAGAAGGTAACCTCGGCCATTAACTGCTGATATATGTATATATTCACCGGTTATTTCATAAATTCAATTCCCAACACACAACTAGTGATCGATCACCGTTTCGCCACGGCATTACTACATACTTGAAAATCTAATGAAACTTATTTCACGATTATTTATTCACTTGTCAATCGTCAAACAGTGATCACCGTTTTGCCGAGACATCGTTACTTGATGTCTAAGGAAAGTTATTTATCGCAATCACTGCATCACCGATCAATGCCTTTAGGAATTTCACATCATCGGCGTGATTGGTGATTCTCTAATCACCGTGAAATAATCACCAGTAGTGAAATATCGCCGACCACTACTAAAACCACCAAATTGAATAAAAGCAAAAATATAAACTGTATAAAAAACTTTTCAAAAGTACTCTGAAGGCTGTTGAAATTTACTATTTTTTATACGAATAAAGTTCTCAACTGTTCGCCTATTTAATATTTTGTACCAGAACTATATAAAACAACGCGCGCATCAGGAATCCATGAGCATCAAACTTCTAAATGGTAAAAGTCGATGTCATATATGTGATGATATCTCGCAAATAGTAGGAATTGCGTTTTCGTTTCGAATCATCGTTAGTTTGACAATTTAAAAACATTATTGTTGTAATCAGGGGCGGCTGGTGCGCTGCGGAGCTGCATTACAACACTTCGATTCCCTCGTGGAGTTTCGTTGCATGTCATGTAAGTACATTTTACTACACAACGGAAATACCCAAGGAAAACGAAGCGTTGTAATTGACCTCCTATTTACATCATTACCAGCCGCCACTGGTTATAATACACATCACAACGCAATAATGGTGGGTTATGCATTTTTTCATGGTGAATTAAGTGACACAGAGGCATTTGCAATTCTTTTTATATGAACTTCCGACATTTCACACTTTTTATAACTGCCAAAATCACGTCAAAAACTCACTTTCAAATATAGTATCGTTATAGGTATATAATACTATACAAGTATAGTATTTGAATCGTTGGAATCTGAAAACAAAAGCAATTTGATGAGAGAGTAAGTGCTATTTTTGCAATAATTACATAATGTTAAACGAAATTTAACTACACTTTTAGAAAAAAGTATTTCTTGGCTTTCAACCCAAGTAACAGATGTCGCGCAGACGCAAGCAATAAATTTGTATGACAGTAGCGACAATTTCGGTTGTTAACCTAACACGGGATTTTGGCTTCTGCTCCGTTCGTTTGACTCCATCATTTGCGTTTGCGAGCGCTTTGCGCTTCGTTAGTACTCCGTACAATCGTTCCAATACATTCTATAGAAATGTACATTAAACGTATAAGTCTTTGATCATGTGCCCAGTTCGTCAAAATTAGTTCAATACCGTTTCAAAATTTTATTTTTTCCAATTCATTTACAAAAGGTACAACACACGCTTTCATTTTGGACATCGCGGCGTGGTTTTAAACTTTAAAAAGAAACCAAGTTAATTTATTACTGAAAGAAGAAAAGCAAAGAAGAATTAATAAGATGGAAAATAAAAAAGAGAAGAGGACCTATAGATTGGTCTTGACAGGGGGTAAGAGAATTTAACATATTTTTTTACGCATGTTTTGGTATAAAATTACGATATTTAATTGTGAACCATGTGGGTTCATAATTATTTACTAACAGTAAAATGAATATATATATATAGAGTTTCAATTTACTTTATTAAAATTTTCACTTTAGAGGTTATATAATTTTTTTGAGGATCCCATCATTGCAGCTACTGTATTTGTGTTACATTTTAGCTCAATACCCATCTTATTTTTAGGTAAACCGCCAAAGTTACGCGTATATTGTTTAGAATATGCTTTACCGGGGTGTATATTTATTCTTCCAGTGCCACATTACACTAAATTTAAATATCCTATTTTCGCTAATCTCCGTTGAATTTGCTATTCTGAGATGTACCGTATGTTTACATGGGACTTTCCCAATGACTGGAATTCGCAGTAATGTTAAAATTGTGTAATAAAAAAGCTAGCGGCACGTGGTTTAAGTTTTATCAATATAGATTTACTATTAAATATTGACTACCCGCTATAAAGTATATAGAAATCATTTGGATTTGTACATTTTTTTATACCAATTTTTAACTATTGTCATTTATTCTTCAGAGATGCTAAAGTTGGGAGTTAGGTGTAATAATCTCATTTTTAAATACAATCGGAATTCCCGCTTAAAAATGATATATCAATTTCGTCCAGCAAAGCAATTTAAATTCTATCAGCAATTATTTCCTAATTGGTACTTAATATATTATAAAGCCAACAGCAATAAGTGTGGTAGTATTGATGATGAATTTAATAGACTTTTTCAACTTCGTTTGAATGCTTCAACAAATTTTCAGCAAGATATTGTATATTACAACAATATTCAACGTTTCAATACACATGTGAAATGTAAAAAAACACATTAAAGATTAAATCTTCAACTACCCTGCTCTGATTAAACAGCAAAATAAGATTTTTCAAGATTTAACTACGCCTTCTGATAGAATTTAGTATCACTTTCTGTTTAGAAAAGTCGTTTTCATCAACGATAGGCCTAAAATGATATGATTGAATTATAAACGATTCTATAAACACATTATCGTTTGTTGAGTATACATCAAGAAAGCAATGAAATGGAAATAATTGTTTACAGACGCAGGTTTTAAAAAGAAACGGGATATATTAAGAATTATGGGCTTCTTTTGTAAAAGTATCGAATATGGATCATATTTTATGACTAACAGCTTAACAGACATCACCTACCCTGTGTTAAATTTCAATTTAGGAAGATGCGTTTAATTTTAATGTTATAGAACTTGTTCTTAAAGTGCAATAGTGTATAATTTGAACGAAGGTTTTCATAGCCGTTGTCGAATGTTTAAATGCTTTTCGAGTGTTAATATGGTTTCCAGTGGCGGTGAGTGATGATTGTACTATGCAACGGAAATACACGAGGAAATCGAATCGTTGTTCGCGCCCACTCGTTTACGTCATCACATCACTCATTGCTACTGGTTATTTCTTTCTGAAACTTCAGATATTAAATTATTTCAAATACAAACAATCAAAAACCTTCTGTAAAAGATGACACGTGTTTCCAGTCAATTGCAAATAAATAAAAAGTATCATAAATTATGTATTTATCTCCAAATTATATTAATGAATTGATTTGAGTTTCAAATACCTTCATTATCTTATCAAAAAATTCCATATTTATAAGCGGAGGTTACCCTATTTAATAAATTTATTTTACTACTACTTAATTCTTCTTAATTAAGTAAATCTCATTAAATGGCATTGTGCATATCATGACATATAAAAGAAGGGATAATATGTAACAAATTTTCTAAGTAAAAATAGCTAAATGAATAATATTAAAAGTAAATTATTCTAACATGTTATAATGTCTACTGTTCATTAAAATGTTATTGGCATTTTATTGGATGTCTAATGCAGTACAAAATTACAGGGTGATCATATTGGCAAAAAATAAACGTATATATGTCTTACTTTAGACTTGAAATTCAAAACAATTCTTCGTTCCTTGGAATCTTTCGAAAATATAATATAACAAAGCTATAAAACATATTAGTTTTATCACAACCACAAACCCAATCAGCCAAATCGTAAATAGATCTACGGAAATTACGATGCCTAATTTTAAGTACTGACATTTGTTTCCAGTTCTAAGTATTTCCCAAAATTTAGTTCATTAGCCCCCGGGTTACAGAAATTGAATTAAATCTTTAATCATGGATTATCACGATAATCTCTGATTAACTTTATTTTGTGATGTCACTAATCACGACTGAACTTTAATCATGGATTAAATTAATTCGTGATTAAAATCAAATGTCACTTTAACATCTGTCAGTATTGACGTGAAAAAAGTAAAATACTAAGGAAATTGTTGTTATTTGCGTATTAACATATTTTTGGGCTGTCAAACCGAGAATTACACTTCTTAGTTCTTTAATTTCTTCTACCACATTTTTGTTTGCAATACACATACAACAAAAATACATACGCATGCAACAAAATAAAAATTAATAACACGTACTTTATGTAAAATTCAAAACTTCAAAAAACCTTTGATACATTGATAACCCGGTGGAACGAAACCGAAACCCGAACAGACCAAACAACGAAGACGTGCTTTACTGGAAGTTCAGAAAATCTTCGGCTCCATTTAAACCAATGGGGTCGTGCCGGGAAATTAGCCGCCTCTAACAATTACACCACTACATATACATACATTTATGGCGAGATTATTATATATATTCCGCGTATTGTTTTACTCTTCCTTAATAAATGTATAGATATTTTTTATTCGGGTACAAACGATCGCATTTTAAAGAAGGTATGAACTATAACTTGAAAAAATATTTTGTCATTCGTTTGGAAATATTTTTGGGAGATCATTGACCAATTAACCTAATGTATAAGCCGCCCCTGATATAATGTTCACAGTTGTAGCTGCACTAACTGGACGAGTACTCGTGTGCCTATACTGCTTGTTTTAACTGCAGGAGAAATGAATACTCGGTACCGAATACAAAGTAACGAATACAAACTTTGAAAGTAACGATTAGGTACAAGTGTACCGAAAACCGAAGACACTTTAAGATACATTTTCAAGTACCTACTTTTAATTAAATTAATTTAATTTAGAATTCTTAAAATTCGCATCGTAATTGGTGATAGTTATGAAACCTTTTATATTCAAAATAACTTCTTTATTTTCAGGACCTTGTGGTGGCAAAACTACCGGTCAGTCCCGCCTGTCGACCTTCTTCGAGAACCTAGGATGGAAGGTAAGATCTTTTTTCATATCTATCAAAAATATAACATATACTGAAAAAAAAGGTCAGGTAAATTAGTACTTTTTAGTTCTTTCTTTGGGGGGTATGTTGGCAACTCGTCCTTGTTTACAGGTATTCCGTGTGCCTGAAACAGCTAGTGTCCTACTGAGGTAGGTATTTCTTTTACAACAAAAGAAATAGAGGACTTGCACACATAACTGCTCAGGCATATTGAATAATTCTTTGCCTAATTATTGCGCATTGTCGTTGTTTAAATCTTATTTGCAAAAAAAAAAATGTTATGCATTAATTGGTCTTCTCTCGTCGACGTTTCGAGGTGAAATGGGTGGCTTCTGGTTCTTCAAATATGGTGGTGCTTGAGGACCTCTTCCGCTGAAATCTGTTCCTCATTACCAATTGGTGCATCACAAACTTAGTTCGTATAGACGCCCATTTTTGAACATCCTAAAAACTAGCGATCCAAAACCTTTGGATTGGATATATTTTTTCTCGCAGAATTTTGACGATTTACTATTTTAATTTTATTAATTTTCTGCTAATATACGATTCTATGTGTGTAATCCTCTACAAGAAAAAAAACAATTAAAAAAAAAACGTTTGAAAACCAAAAGAAAATCTTTTGACAATACCCTGTCAAAATATGAAACGAAAATAGGAACCTCTAATTTAATAATTTTCTATTTTCATCATTTTGCCTTTACCTCAACGCATTGGCGTTGATTTGTTACATAAATAACTTCACAATGTTCAAGTGGAACCCTTTTGAGTTTAAAAATAGAGATAAAACTATATTACCTACACGTGCTACACCATTAAACACTTGAAAAATTTGAAATCTCAACAATTTTATGTAAATACCTTATCTAAATTCTTGTCAATTTTTCGTTTTATGATGAGACATTTAAAACTTGAGTTTATTTCATTGTTTTTTGAATTTTTCAGTGGTGGCATCAAGTTTGCGGATCTTAAGGAGGAAGAAGGTGAGTGTTTTAAAATTATTTTTCTATTTTGTTCGTTCTATGGTAGATTATAAAACATAATTAAATTTTTTTTAGAAGCTTCAAGTTTGGTCATTTTTATAAGAGCTTCAACGGGAGCATTTTTTACGTTATCTAGTACGAAAGACCATTTACTGCAGTCAAAATCTTTTTAACTGTATTAATAAAAAAAATTATGACCGTCTAAATACCCGTGAACTGATTATATTTACTTGTATTACATTTCTGATAGAAAACATAATCTCAAAATATTCTTGTGTAAAGAAATCAGTGTTGCCGTTTTTTGTACAATTGTATTAGATTCAGTTCAATCGCATTAATTTTAGTACGGCTGTACCTCTTTTATGAATCCAGTACAATAGGAATTTCTGAATTTGAAATAATAATAAGTAATAAAAGGAAAACGTCATGCCCGATTGCGATTATTATTAAAATTTGAATATTGCAGATTTGAATTTTGCGCTTAAATTTTCGATTCAATTGCAGGACAAAATGAGTCGAGTGAGAAAATAATTAATTTGTAATTTGATGATGTCAAATTAATGTCGTATTAACGATTATTACTTATATAAACCTCTAAATATATTAAAGTTGATACCTTATTCGCTCCTGTTTAGTCTAGTTTCGATTAAATATTTCCACTCTCAGTTTTAAACACAAAAATATGGCGCCAAAATCATACGTCACTGGTTGAAAAGCAGGAATTTTTAATGTAACTATTGGTATCCGTGTCTCTTCGAAATTTGTGAAAATTGATGCAAATATGACATGACAACACGTACTTATTTGACGCTTGACATACACACTGAGCGACGGGTAATGGATACCAACAGTTGTTAAATATTTCCTTAAAACAGATTGTGACGTCACCAGTGGCGGATTAAGAGCCTTCGGGGTCCCTAGGCACAAGTAATAACGGGGTCCCCCTCCATCTTTTATTGCAAATTGTAAAATAAGCAATTTCAAATATGTGTAAACAAGTAGGAAAAATGAAAATTTTAATTTTTTATAAAAACATATTTGCAAATAATGTTTAATAATATAACAATAAACAAAAAAAATATAAACAAATTTATTTTCAATAAAAATATTTAAACAAAATTTTACATTCCTAATAAAAACATTGCTTTATAAATATGTAATATCTGTAAAACCTAGTAAAAATTAAAATAAATAAATTTATTACTTAATAAAATATTTAATGAAGTTTACACATTAGGGCTCTATAGCAGATAACTTTGCGGACTTTAGAAGCACAATTTTTGACATTTTTTAAAAGTTATTTTTTTACGAATTCATGCTCTATGCGTAAATCCATTTTGGTTTATGACGCTTCTTTTGGTTTTTTATTACCGCCAGTTTTGAGAATGTTCTTTCTCCTTCACAAACTCCGCAAGCTAAAGTTAAATATATTCTAAACGATATAGCTACATTAGGATAGAGGTTTGACTTTAATACTTCTTTAACACTTTTTAATGTTTGTTGGCTGTTGCAATTTTTTAAGCTCTGTTCATTTATTGTCAGATGTTCATGAAAACGTATTATTTCGTTTTCTAATTCACTTTCCAAATCTAACGGGTATTTTTTAAAAAGCCGTTGAGCTGCGGATCGTTTGTCATTCAAATTTGTCTTTTCATAATCGAAAATAAACGAAAAATATACTTGCAATTCCTTATAACAACAAGATCTTCTTTCCATTTCAGAAATTATGCTCACATATTACTAAAAATACCTCTACCCTAAATTTTTGTTTTGGAGAAAAGTTTTCTGAATAGGAGGAATCACCGTGGAATACTTTTTAATTAATTTTGCGTGAATTTTCTTTTTTTACAAAAAACTTCAAACTCAAATTCAGTCGAAACCTTCAAAATAAGTTTCGCTTCTTCTTCATACTGGTCAAAATTTTCACGAATAGTTTTTAGGTATTCTGTTAAAGAGGTAATTTGATCTACAACTTCTTTTAAAATAAGACCTTTTTTTTGAAATGTCAAATTTACTTTGTTTGTTCTCTCTAAAACATCGTACCAAAATAAACTAAGGATACATGTTTCAAATTCACATAGTTTATTCATAATATTTGTTGCCTCATTTCGTGTATCGTAACTGTGGTCAGTATCTTGAGATCATTTTTTTAAGGTTATTAAAATTTCATGATAATTTTGTTTTAATGACTTTAAGGCATCATAGCTCGCTGACCATCTTGTGTCAGACAAAGATTTCATCACAAAAATTCTTTCATTTGCATTAGAATTTAATGAAATTCTTGTATTAATTTCTTCTTTTAGCAAATTCCAGCTGTATGTGGAACCTGACAAGAAATTGTACAATGTTTGTACAATCCCAAAAAAAGATATAGCTTCTTCACATACACTAGCTGCTGTCTGTCCAATAAGATTCAGAGAATGAGCACTACATGGTACAAATTCTGCAAATTTGTTTATTTCTTTTATCTCACTTTGGACACCTTGATATTTTCCAGACATAGCCGCATTGTCGTAACTTTGCGAACGGCAATTTTGAATGTCAAGATTGCACTCAATTAAATATTTTAATATTTCTCGAGCCAGATCAATCCCTTTGTGGATTTTTAGAGGCAAGAATTTAAAAAAACTTTCTGACACTTCAAATGTTTGTGAATTCACGTATCTAATTACAAAACTAAGTTGATCAACATGTTGCAAATCAGGTGTAGAATCAACTATTATTCCAAAATATTTAGATTTTTTTACTTGTAAAATTAAATTAGTAACATGATCGCTTAATAATTGAATAAATTCATCGCAAATTGTCGAAGACAGATAAGATATTTTGTCCTGTCCAATATTTTTAGTTTTTTCAATATGATCCGCTAGAAACCCGTCATATTTTGTTAGTAGTTTCAATATGCCTAAATAATTCCCATTGTGTACTGGTCCTAAAATTTCATCTTTGCCTCTTAATGGAAGTCCACATTGACACACAAAAATTGTAACATCAATAATTCTTTGTAAAACCTTTTGCCAGTACTCGCATTCATTTTCATATGCTTTTGAGAAATCTGTTTCCAGGGCCTGTTTTTTTGATCTAGCCATCCAGTTAAAACACGTATGAGAAGCACTATTTTCATGAGATACGACTCTCCCTGTGGCATTTTTCCAGTCATTGAAACCTGCGGTCAATTGATCCTGATTTTCTTCAAGCAAAAATAACTTACAGGGTCCGCAGTAAGCTTTATTTGTTTTCGGTGAAAATATTATCCAAAAACGATCTACTTCTTCACCATTTAACATTTTTCGCTTAAACATTGATTTTGAAATAAATCTTCGCGTCGATCCGCTAACTTGTAAAGTAGCTTTAATCATTTCCTTATCTTCAAAATCAATGTTTTGTTGAAAATTACCTTTTTCGATAAAATATCGCAAAACTTCTTCAGACTCACTCCATTCAGCAGGATCATTACTAAATATTTCGTATTTACTGTAGGATGTTGTTGGTTCTTGTTTATCGCTGCCAGAATCATTAGATATGGGTCCATGTCGACATGAATCAATTTCAATGACTTCATCTTCGTGTTCGGTTGGTGACCCCGTTTGAACATCTGAAGCTGCTAAAGCAGTGTTTTCTTTTTGAAAGAAATCCCAATAAAGACGCCTGTCCTTTAGCAGATTCTTTCACTTTTTTTCGTGGAATTTCTTTTTTCTGCTCCGCTGAGATAATGGCGTTTCATTTCTGTAAAAAGTAATAATAATATAAATTTAATCAATAGAACAGCATAAGGTTTTGCAGTTTGAAAAGTAAATTGTAAGGCCACGATTTCAGCATATATTAGGACGGCATTTATTCGATTACTAAAATTGCAAAGCTTGGCCTCTAATGTACACAACTTTCAAACTTTAAGTCAGTTTATTTTTTGTTTGAGTAGATATTTAAATAAGTTTACTGTTTAGTAATAATAATAAAACTTACCTTTATAAATTCACTGTGTTATTGTCAAATTTGGAAATAAAGTTAAAGTGTGCAAGTCAGAGTAATATTTCACTAAATAGAGAGCGGTTCGGTAGCTTACTAATATCTGCTTTCTTGCGTATATCGCTGTCGTGTGTAGACTGAGCGGAGAGCAGCACATCACACTTAAATATACGCGGACGAAATCGATCGAGACGACACTGGAACTTTCCACATTGTTCCACGCTATTCGAGATACTGCGCTCGACTTCTAGACTTCTCTGGTACGAAATTTTTGAAATTGTGTTTGCTTTTCGATTACGAAATAATAAAATTTTTATAACTATTTGGAATAGTGAATACTATAGTTAGAATTATTTATAGTTTATAACTATTTGGAATAAACTTTTTACTATTAAATACAAAATAAGTTAATAATGAGCCAGTAATTCGTTAACTACTTTTTCTTAAAAATTTAAGAGCAGAATTTTAAAAATTAACTGATAAAATACGCTTATTTTCAAAAATCCAGGAGGGGGCCTAAGAATATTATTAGACTTTTGAAATTTGTACCCAAACAATTTTATTGTAAAAATAAATCTATATTAGGTGTATAACCTTAAATGAGCCGGGGGCCCACTGAGGACCGGGGCCTCTAGGCACGTGCCTAGTTTGCCTTACGGGTAATCCGCCTCTGGACGTCACTGGTTAACTAGTTCGGCAAATGTCCGTGTTTGAGGAGGACGCTACTAAAGATGAGTTTAAAATTGTTTTATTTCAAAAACTACTAAAAAACACTATTTGTATGTGGTGTCGCCTATAAACGTTTAAGGGATGTGTTGTTTTTATATGACATCATTTTTTGTGTATAGTGCAATCCTCTCACGACAGCGGTTGGATTATTACTGATACTGATTCATTCCCGTCGCGCAACTCCCCGTCCTTATACTTTTATAGCGAGCAAAATTTGCAACAGTGCCCGTGTATTTTAGCGGCTCACATTATTACGAAACTTTCTAACATTATAGGTCTATTGACAAGATTTCTAATATGCTATAGAAATTCGTTGAGATGAAGGTTGTATCCACAAATTCCCCCACTCCAATATTCTAATTTTACAAAAAAAGAAATGCATAAATAGAAATTTACCAAAAACCTGGCCGACCGGTTTACGGTATACAATCGCTTTATTATTATAACTAGCTGTATTTCATATATCTAAAATGAAAACAAAATATTGTTAAAAGGATCTTAAAATACGAGTTAGTTAAACAAATAAAAATATCTTTTATGGAAAAAAAACCAATATTAATTTAAAGCCATTAAAGCTAGAATTGAGATTATGAGATTGATCTAATGAAATAAGCTTGTCGCAGCGTAGAAGCTGTTTCTCTCAATTTTCAGGAGAGGTGTTTAATATAAAAAGTTGTAAATAGAACACCATGAAAGAGTGCGGCAAAGTTAGAGATTAATCCTGTATTGTATTTTTTTTATATCCTTTGTAAAAATTATTTTGTTGGCAAGAAAAAATTTTTTAATTGATACATGATTTTTTATATCCCATATCCGCTTTCTCACAATAAAAGGTTAATCTACTTTGTGTTGAGACTTTTTGATTAGTAAAAAAAAAAAATGCTACGTCATCAATGAATGACAATATCACAGAATAAACCGGACGTTTCAGATGACGACTTTATTAGTAACTCTCACATGGTTTTTATTATCGAAAATTAGCACTATTTTGTAATAAATATTAGCATATTCGTTGCCGATTTTAAAGGTGAATAATTCTTTTTGTAACGATGAAATTGTATGGTTTTCCTTTTATAGCGGATGCTGTTCATTTCTCTTTGCATCTGTAAAATGTCTGGAAATAAACTATGAATATGTTGGGAAATGTAAAATCTTCTTTACTATTAGTCATGTGCTATTTTGAAAACCTGTTCCATCAGACGAGAATGAATCACCATCACTCTGCAAAAGGTTGTTTCTGTTTAGTCAATAACCAATACTTAAATATGTCAATGTACTTTGCGTTGTATACTGACATATCGCGTGTGTACGGGGAATTGTGGATACGGTAAATCTAAAGTTTATTTCCCTGTTGCAATTAATTAGCTAAATAAAAGAAAATAAAAAGGTAACGGTATCTCGATTCTTTTGATGATCAATAAAATTTGTAAAACTAGAAGCATTTCATAAAGTAATCATTGTCACTATGATCTTGTTAGAATTCAAAGGACCATGGCATGTGAATATCAGTTAGTAGTTTGAGTGGCGTACCTTTCCTACTAATAAAATCCAATTTCCATTCTGTTCTTTATAATGGTATCTTTATCTTTCTTTCCAAATTTCATGGATATGAAGTTTATCGTTTTCTACAATTCGAAACTTTGTAAAAATCCTTTTAACCGAGCTTTTATTTCCTTGACAATATAAATTGTTAATATAATGTAAAATCGGCCCAGAAAGTAATGTTGTTACCTCGTTAAAGGGAGATCTCCCGAAGATTACCGAGGTTGTACCCTGTAGGGAGGCTACCGGCAATAGCTCCCTAAAAGGAATGCGTACAGTGAAAAATGTGGGTGTTAGAGCGAGCAAGTGAGAGCATACATACTTACGCGCGTGTAGGAGAGGGCGCGAAAGTAGTGTCAAGAGAGCCGCAGTGCTACGCATGTTTACATTAAGAGATAGATAATGCATAAGAATGGGATGAATAGGTATACATCAAACACGTACTCCCTTCTCGCAAGTGTGTTAAGAAAATCGTCAAAATCTACTAGAATTGATCAGTATAGACAAGGAAAGCGATAGCTCTCACGGCCTTTGATTTATGGGCTGCAATAAAATTATAATAAGACATAATTTTTGAGAATGCACTTATACTGGAGTCAGCTTGTTGCCAATCTGCCGGCTCAAAAGAAAAATAGATCTGTGCGTCGTCCGCATACATTAGTAAATTTGATGATTTAACGGCATTATGAATTCCAGACGTGTAGATACAATACAAAAGCGGGCCAAGAAATTGTTTTAATACGATCCGGACTCAATACAGATATTAAATAATTAAAAAAAGGTTAGAATAAGAATTTATATTAGGAATTTTACATCTATAAATTATGTATTAAATTATCGAAATAGAAGTAATAAACAACATAGGTATACGACGAAATATAACTGTTGTAGTAAAAATATAAACCAGGTTTAATTAAAAAAAGTGTAAATTTTGATCTTACTGTAATATTTTTGACTGGTGAGAATAAGAACAAATATTTAGTACAACCACTCAGTACCCAAAGTTGGTAGAATGTATATTGTTTAGGTTGCCTCGGTTTAAAAACAGTCTGCGCAAGTAATGACGTCGATGGTTACAGAATATAGAATATATTATATTCATCAAATTAAACGTTGTTACGAAGGAGTATAAACGTATTTATGTTTATTTTTAAAATTAAATGTTTCTCAATAATTTTAGTACAATTCTCAATGAATTAATACCTTATCGTTATATATACAAAAAGGATCTACATATGATTCTACTATTTTCTATTATAGCAGACATTGTACTCAATTAGAGAATAACAACTATCTATAATGTATTTTACTAAATAAAAATAAAAAAAAATAATAATTTTCGGCTGCATGTTGCACAGCTGTTGCAATGAATGGTGCATGGTGAAGAATTACGAAAGCAATTTATAAATAAGATAATATTTATATAGACAAACAAAATTACGAAAATTACAACTAAAAACCTGTCGTGTTAAAAGTTACTTAAAGAATAAAAAAAAAAACAACAGAAATTAAACCAACAACTCAGTTTTTTTTTCGGCGATTGCCGCTCATAGAACTGCACCCCAAAAGATTTCTTGGAACTACTTTCGCGACCTCTTCTACACGCGTTTAAGTATGTATGCTCTCACTTGCTCGTCGTAACACCCGGATTTTTCGGTGTACGCATTCGTCTTACGATTCTTTGCAGTAGCCTCTCTACAGGGTACAACTTCGTGAATCTTCTGGAGATCTCCCTTTAACGAGGCTACGACATTACTTTCTGGGCCGAATTTACGTGTTAAATATATTTTAAATATATTGGCTACGCTTCATACTCCATACATTTTACGTTAATCGGTGAAAAATTCCTTAATTGTATTCATATTCTGAATCATTTGTATGCGTAATCATTCTATCATTTAAGAGAGAAGTCACGTTAACTAGAATTATTTTATCATGAAACAATAGTTTAATAGTTAAATGACGATAAAATGTTATCTTTAGATATTCAAGCGAAGGTATTTCTTTTGCAAAAACAAAATAATCAATAGGTGTAACTGAAAGGAAGCAAAACCAATTATGCCAATTTGAAGTACCTATTTTACAGTTAGAGCTTTACAGATTTTTTTCTAATTCTAAGAGTGACTCTACGAATATGGAAAAAATTCCTTAGTATCGAAGAAGAATAAACAGAAAAAATTTTTATTTGTAAAGCAACGAAATTTGTTGAATTTAGTTGTTGTGTACTCCATTTTCCACTTGATTTCTTTAATTTTCATTTTGATTAATTTCTTGTCAAATCAATATAGATCAATCTAGACTTTTAGACTATCAGAAGAAGGTGCTTGAGGACCGTGTTTCGAATATTATGATTTTGTAAATTTGGCATATAACGTTGACCTGTATATACGAGGTAGGCACCATAAATTCTGGGCCCGACAGGCTTACACAAGTTCGAGCTTGTTTAAACTCCGTTGCGTCATAATTACACATACATGTACGAGGCCTATACTATATATATTACTACTTGAAGAGTAGTAGCCAGCCGAATAACGCGACTAGTGCATGAGAATGTCTCAGGTAACGAAAATTGAGTACCGCCCTTACCTTCGAATCTAGAAGACCTCAACGCTCTTCGATGACGTCACGCTCGGTAGGCAATGTATCGCCACGCAAGATATTAACCTAAGCGGTAAAGGAATAGGTTTTTTGCATTTTTTTTTAAGTTTTAAAGAGCTTCCGGTTTAAAGAGGATGTCACTCGTCAACTGAGCCCTTCTTCGCATCCCATTCGATTTTATTTTGGAAAAACGAAGTTTCAAAACAAAAACCAAATACGTAACCGAGCACCGTTTTCGTGATGTATTTGTGGTTGATATTTAATCGACTAATTATTATTATTATTTGTAATTGTACATGTATTTGGAGGAAACTAAGATTGAAATGATACAGTAATTGCGATTTTATTTGAAATTTTGTTCAATTTCCCGAGAAAATTCACAGATATGCTATTTAACCAGGGTCTTTAATCTCCTATTATGTGGTGTTTTACCTAATCTATCATTACTTTTCCCACAATAATTTTTAAGTAGGGTATTTATAGAACAAGTTATAATTGTTGCAATACGTTCACTGCTGTGAATACGACATTTACAGTATCAAAAATGGCTACATTCGGTGATAAACGTTTATTACACACATTTAAAAACATCTCTTCGTGTTCAAAAATAATTTCGTTAAATATAACGTAAGAATATAAAACTATTTGAACAATAACATCTTCACGTTTTTTTGTCAAATACAACGGAGAGAATCGAGTTGGAATAGCATTTTTTTAAGCCTAGGATTTTTTTAACTTACAGTTATAGTTTCCCCAATCCTTGAATCTGCAGCTGTAGCAAAGTACGGAAATATCACTACACAGTTTTTTAGATAAAACCAATGTAATTTGGATAAACTAATTCAAAACGCAAGAAACGATCTGAATGTGTAAAAACAACCTAGGCCATGTTAGGTTAGGTTACGTCCTTTTTATCGTTTCAGAAAAGGTTTTATTGCTTATACAACACTAGAAAAACATTACAGGTATCACCAACAAAGTACAAAAATATTATTTCACAGTATTTTTTTTGAATTAAACCAATGTAATTTGGGTAAAGCATTTAAAAACGCACAGACTGTCCGAACGTGTAAACGCGTTTATGGCTGGTCGACGGCCTACTTCAAAATACGTAACAGCCTGCTGACGTCAAAGTTGTTTAGCCTTGTGTTTTCGGAAGTAACGGTATCGCGCGGTCATTAAATTTTAGCAAAGGAAGGGCGTACGCCTATTCACATTAAACAACGTTTATGGCGATTACCTTTTTCATATTTCACTGTAAAAAAGTGGGCAAAATGTTTCTGTTTGGGGCAAGAATCCCTTAAGATAATGAGCGCGCCCCGGTTGGCCAACTGATAGCGTCTCAAAACATTTCAATTATTGAAGAAATGGTATTAGCAGATCACAGTTTGAAAGTGAAGAAATTGGCAATGATGTCTAACATTTCTGAAATAAGTATTCGCCCTGCTCTCCAACATGAACGTCGGGTCGAATGTGCGCCCTCGTTTTTAAACATGTGCGGAGATGACCCGAAACCGATTTTGGAGTCCATTGTCACAGGAGATGAAACAATGGTTCTATATTATGATCCTCTATCCAAAGGGAATCGGTGGAATGGCGGCGACCCGATGAACCTCGTCCCAGAAAGCTGAGCATTGTATTTAAAATAAGAAAGCTGGTATCCTCTTCCGGTTCAATCGGAAGTGTTTCGTAGGCGAAAATATTTTAAATTAATACGTCCGATGCTATAACTACCTATTCCAAAATTTCCATTCATAAGAACATCATTAAAACTTCTAATGAATTTCGTGAAATACCCTGTATTTCCTGAATGGGAAATATGTGTATGTTTTACAGACCTTAAAACATCGTCCAACTACTGCGGATTATTCTGAATCTTTACTAGCACTCGAAAGACGAATTCATATCTAAACCGTTTATCAATTTCCATATTTCAGATAAAGTTTGCATTTTATGTGGATACAGAATGTTTGAGATTCTTCTAGGAATTCACTAAAGATAAATGTAACTTAATCCAAATTATTACCTATAAGGAGTTGATAATTTGAACTAAATCTTTAGTCTAATTTAAAACCTCAACAATTTTTGATAATTTCGGTAATCTATCAAAAGTACATAATTAATTATGATAAATTTTACTGAGAACAATAATAATATGCCTTAAAGTATATTCAGTATTAGTAAATTGTTAACTAGAGAGTAGAGGATTCTTGGACAACGTTTTGGAAAACCCAAAATAAATGCTTTAAAAGCCATAAGAATATTTTAATTACGATTTTAAAATGTTCTTAGTAATGTGGAATCACCACGTAGTATTCAAGAAAAAATTAACAAAGTTATGACTAGAGCCCGGTAACTGGAGAGCAATCCCAGCGGCGGTGTGACTGTGTTTAGGTGGGCGGGGAGGGCTGGTCGATTATGATACGACACGACAAATCATCATCACTCAGTTCAGTTTAGCATTGGATAGCGGTCAGGGCGTGTTGATTTTATTGATATAGACGTAGACGTTTTTAGTGAACATGTCGAAGGCTAAAAAACGACCCTTTCAAGACACAGTAAATAAGTTTATTTCTGACTTTCCCGATTTGTTTTACAACGGAAGTAAGATAGTTTGTAAAGTGTGCAAAATACATTTGATGTCAAATAAGAAGTGGAACTGTACAAAACGCGTAAATTCCGCACAGCATAGAAAACGAAAATTGGGCATGCCACCGAGAAGTGCATTTTTTTTTATGTAATTCTTACATTGATAAACTGTAATTTGCCACTAGGCTTACTCGATAAACAACCGTTTAAGGACTTTTGGAACAAATACAATCCCGAGTTGCGGTTGCCAACGGAGAAAACGGCACGTAAGCATGTTGCATTTGTACGCGATGACGTGGAAAAGAAAATGAAACGCATATTGAAAAAAACAGTTTCTTTGGTTATGTGTTGACGAGACAACAGACTGTAAAAAAAATTCAATTGTAATTATGGTACGCATACTAGACCCTAGTAAACCTACATTACCACTGTTACTAGCTAGCCGAAGACTACAAGAGTGTACTGCTCGCAGCAAATACGAAGGTTGTACTTAGTACGTTGAAAAAATTTGAAATTTCAAAAGGTAAAGTGTTGATGTTTATGAGCGATGGCACAGCGATAACGCGTTCGGTAGGCCGTTCCCTTCTTGAACATGGTTGCAAGTGTTTACATGTTACGTGTAAAGTGCATGCTTTACATCTTGTGGCAGAAACCATTCGACAATGCTTTCCCGAGGTAGATGCATTAATAGCAAGCATTTCTTCAAAATATAATAGAAAAAAGTAGGTAGAACCATTTATCGCTGAATTTATTTACTCTTAAAAGGATTATAAATTTATTTTTAAAAAACGGAGCGTGCCCCTTTTAAAAAATATTACTGATAAAATTCTAATCGATCTCCTTTTGCATTTTTTTAAGACAAGCAAAAATATGAATATATAAATGAATACAAAAATAGTTCACCGATTTTTTTCTTCAATCAAAAACGAATTAACGAAAGGAATACTAAAGGCTACCTAAAAAATCGCGAAGATTCATTTGACAGCTTTGTTCAGAATTGCAAAATAGATTGGCGTGACGCGTACCCCAGACTTTCCACATATATTTGAATGAGAAACAACTCACCGAACGCGTATCTGCTCGAGCCTCTAAATTCTACAACAAGCCCGCTAGGAACATCCAACAAGTTGGCAGAATACCAACAATTCCTCAAATACGATTCCGCTCCCGACAGAGTGTAGTCTACAATTAACGTTTGGCTATTTTCGGTGCTTTCGCGAAATCACTCGGAACATATTGCAGGCCAAACTGTAAAATACAATTATTTCTCGTTTACCAGGAAAATGTGATTTCTGGCGCAAAAATTTAATTTAGAAAATGACTTATTGAGACGTGGAGAAAGATCACGTGAATTTAAGATTTATAAATCTTACGTATTGGGATTTTATGAGGCGGAAAGAATTTTGAGAGTGACTGGATGCCGTCTAGACTTTGGACGACACACCCAAAATTTGTATATTTATGAATGTGTTTGGATAAATATAAAGTGTCTGTCGTATTCGCAGCTAAAGAAAACGTATTGATGTTTTCTTAATAGCGAATTTTTTAGTCAAATCAACTAAATTGATTGGCTTTGTTTGTAGTTCTTCAGTAACATGCGTTTAACCACATTTATATATCCATTCCCCAATCTGTTGCTTTCCCATTAATAACGGATCGATAACCAGGTATCCCATTGCCAGAGTTACGATCAAAATTACCGTATATTCTCCCTTGATATAATGAAGAAGTTCTTTATAATTAGTAGTAAAACACCTGATTATTGCTATTTATCATGAGAGGACTCGGTCCCGGAAAACCTTAATATTGCAGTTTTTTGAAAATCGGCATTGTTTTTTTTTTGAAGTGTTGAAACTGATAATGATAGGATTTCGTGTATATTATGCATGATCGAGACGGGTCTTCAAAAAGTTAAATCATCATTTTTCAGTTATATACATAATGATAGAGAACTGGTTGAAATATGTAATACCATTTTTATTTTACGATGTTCAACATTTTTAGATAAAAATTGGTAATTGATTACGAGTATCCATACAATAGTTTTCAAGGGACAATAAAATTGTGGAAGTTACATACATCTAACAAGCTACAGTTCAAAAAGACAAGTAAAAAAATTGTACTATCACTACAATTACTTTCCTTAGAACAAGAAAGATGTCAAAAGGCGATAGAAATGTAATCTCATAAACTAGGCAGTAATATGAAATAATATAGGTGGAAAGATGGAATCTTCCATATCATCCATAGTGGGTGCAACGTAAATTGCTTTGAATATTTTGCCATAACCTTACAATGTGTTTGTAACCAATTTGATACTAAAAAGTTCACGTATTAGTCCTATCCTGCTGGCAAATTCTACAAGTTCACTCAGGGAAGTTTTTCTCTCACTCTCAGGCGTTACAACAGTACCACCAAACAGAGAAAATTTGATTCTGCAGACAGGGCAGTGGAAAAAATGGGCACAATTGTGTCTTCCTCTTCCAGGCACAGACGGCACTCCGCCTCTTGAGCAAACTCCATTCTGAGTAGGTATTTCTATAATCAAGCATGAAGGGTAAGGATTGCGGTTAGATCCCCGACAGACTTCCTGTCAAATTTTATAAGATTCGGAAAACTTCATTGTTCTGGAGCCAGCGAAGTATGTTCAGGTCTCTTCCTAGTAAGGGCATCGGCCGTCTCATTGTCATCAATGCTAGCATGTCCTGATGTCCAAATGAGGGTATCCTCGTTGTTTCTACCAGAATATTAATATTGTTTTGCAGTCAGCTACTAGTCTGGAGGAAATCTTTCTCCTGTCGAGAGCTTGCAGAGCAGCTTGATTATTATAGAAAATTTTTATCGACCTGTGTCTGACACATCTACTCAAGAGTATTTCGACAACCGATATCCATAGCAAATATTTCAGCTTAAAAAACTGGAGCATATCTGCCCAGATTACATATTCGTTCAATTAGGGGTTAGCGACGGTAGATTCCTGCATCGACTCCTGTATGCATTTTAGTATCATCGGTATAAAGGCTAACATCAGCCTTGATCAAGAAGTCGCAATTGCTACTCCAACAATCCCTGTCGGGGCTACATATTGAGGGAATTCTCCAACGATGTTGCGGTACATAACATGTCTGAAGGCATAAACAGAACCTTGTCACCAAGGATCTTGTTAAAGATTTCTATCCAAGCACAGACCACGTTCTGTGGCAGCTGTACCACAAGATGCCAGCATCTGTAAACAGTTATCATGGTTCCCCTTTAGAAAAGTATGTGATGAGATATAAGATCCAGAAGATCTTAAAGAGCCAGTCCAGGTGTGATGTTTAATGCCCCAGCGATAGTCAGGCTTGTTATTCTCCTCAACAAGGTGAGCTGCCGTTGCAACCTGTTGGGCCTTCTTCCGTCAGACAACGGCGCCGTACGTGATTATAAAACAAACCACTGTCACATACAGCCAATACATTCTCTTCATTCCCCAAGTCTTGCCACAAAGCCTACGGCATCTCCAAAGGGACATTTCTTTGTGAATTAGTTTATCCGGATGAGGATTCGAGGTTAGTGTCTTGTCAAGCAAGATATTTTACTTCTGTAGAGAAGTGTCATTGCTCGCCGAGGAAGGTTGGAGAGATCAGTCCCTCCAACTTTCTTCTCCTTGTGAATGGAACGAACACGGTTTTGTGAGGGTTAATTGATACTGTGTACATAACACGGTGATGTCCATAATACGCTCGATGGATGTACAGATTCTTCTGTGCAGGACATCCATAAATTTGCAGCATTTTATCAAGAAATCATCAAATGAATATCCCCGGGATATCTATTTTCCAAAAATGTGAATGTTTGTATTCTATAATATCTTAAGCAATAAACGAGTGGATTAATGAAATTAAGATTTGTAAAACTAAATACAGGCTTTTCGCATTGGAATGATGATAACTGTAATTATTAAGACTTGTGGGGTTTCACAAGCGACATTAGCATGATAGCCAAGTTCTTTTTGTATTTGCTAACTTGCTCCAATCAACGATTGCCAGCTTCAGCAAAAGGAATGCATGTACACTTTGCTAGTTGCCTACTCAAGCTCGGAACAAAATAATAAGGGAACTTATGCAAACGATATTAGATCTTTATATCTAATAGTGTTTATGCTCTTCCTTTACCCCCCAGCTCTTTCAAGACAACTTGAGGCTTACTAAACTTGAAGTACATTTGAGTTAGGTATCTTAAAGAAAACACCAATGAAAAGTTTGGTCCAACAATATTTCACATGATAAAAAAACGAGAAAAGACATTACAATCTGTTAAGTTTTCTTCTAAACAAATAGAACTCCAGTACTGATGGCAAGTCATTTACAGCCAATCTCAGCGATGTCTTAAATTATTAGTAATTCTTAAAGCACTAAGTATCGGCATACTCTGCACCATACAAATGATTAATAGAGCGGGCCAAATTGCGCCATCCAACAGAATCGGAATCAGGCGCAACGGCCGCTTATTGTAATAATAATGTTTAGTAATTAGAGCGGATATATATATATATATATATATATATATATATATATATATAATATATATATATATGTACACGCTGAGGTTTTTATTTTCATTATGATTTTTTTATTTGATTGAAAACGGTATGCGTTGTAAATGGGATGTAATAAGGAAATAACTGAGAAACTGAACGCTTTTTTTATTCTGTTGTACTAATATGTAACTGTAAATAAAGATATAATAATAAATTCTATCCTTCTTAATAATGCAGATAGGCTTGTTTAAAAAGTTGCACCATCAGATAAGTTTCCACATTTGCCTCTGTGAAGGATGTTCGCCGAGACGAAAAAATGTTCTTATTTTCGAAAACAACCGTTTTCACGTCTACCGAAGTAAGACAGGCGTAATTAAAATAATGTTTAGACTTAGTCAAGGAATCTGCAGATGCCCCCCTCGCACATTTGTCTTAATCTCGTGTAGTCCGGATTCTTTTTTAAAACACTATCGACTTAGCTAAAACTGTCCACTGTTGCATCGTTTATACTGTGTAACAATGTACTAACTTCGTCCACGACTTGCACTGATTCTACCAACGACAATCCAGAATTTTGCAAATTTTCTATCGCGTCTACTACCCTTTGTAATTGTGCTAATATCTTTAGATGTGTTTCAACAGAAATATCGAGAAATCCCTTCTGGCTCATCCTAATAGCTCTAGCTTCGGCAGGGACGAATTGCAAAATAACGGATTTGACTTCTTGAAAATGTTCATATAATAAAAAGCGACTTTTAACCACGTTCCCAACGCGTAAGAATGGGCTGTGGTGGTTCTCGAATACCAGGGCATAACCTGTGGAATCCCTAGTCCTCTTAGGACTTTTGAGAAACACTTTTTTTGTGTTTGCTATTAATGCATCCACCTCCGGGTAACACTCTCGAATAGTTTGTGCCACAAGATGTAAAGCATGGACTTTACACGTAACATGTAAAAGTCCTTCACATTTTTCTTTAAGGGAACGGCCTACACTACACATTGTTGCTGCACCATCGCTCATGAACAACAACAGTTGCCCTGGTTGACACTTGAAATTTTTGTAACGTTTCGAGAACTACGGCTGTAATTGCTTTACTAGTACACTGTTTTAATCTTCTGCTGGGCTAATAGAATTGCAAAATTTGGTTTAATAGGATCTAATACGCGCACTATTATATTCAAAATAGAATTTTTTTTGCAATCTGTCGTCTCATCAAGACATAGCCACAGCTGTTTATCTTTTAATTCGGCTTTAATTCGATTTTCAATGTCCTCACGTATTCGTGGAATATGTCTCCGTAACGCTGTCCGAGATGGTAGTATCCACTCGGTATTGTATGTACCCCAGAATTTTCGAAATGCTTTTTTATCAAAAATACGAAGTGGTAGACCACATACCATAAACGTTAAAAGCAATTCTAATGAAATTGACGTTGTTGTGACACACCATTTCTTTTATTTCTGTGGTGTGCGCTATTTATATGTCTTTCACAATCACGTTTGCTCCAGCACAGTAGTTTCTTTTTACAAACTTTACAGAAAATTGTACTCCCATTGTAGTGTAATCCACAAATTCACTAAGAAATTTATTAACTTTCGTAGGTAATGGCCGTTTTTTTAATAGTTACGTTAGACATAATCACTAAAGCGAGCACACCGACGCTTGTTTCTAGTTTGCCACGAAGTGGTGCAAACGTAACATCTGCAGACTCGTCATTTGTTGATGAATAGAGCGCGTCATCCGTAAATGAATAAGCGCGCTGTTAGTTCGTAGCCGTCGATGAATGAACTTTTTTTTTGTAGTGGCCCACTGTGAACAATGCCCTATTTATCAACGAACACCCAAACTGCAGGTGTATATTTGCGCGTCTTCACGACGTAATAGACAGTGGTTTTGTTCCTCGTCCTAATAATTACATATTTAAATTACCTATGTTTACATACATATATGCGCCCGGCAGCCTGATTGCGAACCTGGCGCGTGGCGCTCTTGGCCCGCTCTAATCATTAATTAATGCAGAACAGCTGTTTCAAGGACTCGTGGGTCCCCATCTTCAGCCGCGTGACCGAATGCTGTGAGAAGAAATTCTAATTCTAACATGCTTGTTTATCCCCACTCTCAAGAAAAATATTTATAAGTATCTACTTTCACCCTTAACACTAAAACATGTGAAATATACGGAAAAATAGATGAAAGGGTCCCTTGTTATTGCAGCACCGAACGCTGACATGTGGCCGTGCCAACCCCCATAAAAATTGAGCAAGACAGCGGTACGTACCTTCTATTCGTGTTTCTTCCGCCTACATACCAAAACTAAAACATGCGAAATATACGGAAAAAGACGAAAAGGTTTCTTGTCATTGTAGCACGTTATTTAAACCATATGGCCGTTTTACCCTAATAAATCAAAAAGGCGATAGTTATATTACTCTCGCCTCGGTGTAACAGATTTGTGTTCCTTTTCATGTAAATAGTTTCGTAAGCGTTTAATTCCCGCGGCGAAGTTACGTTCTTAATCAATTTCAGGTTTTCTAATTTAATTTATGCCCGGTTTCGCTTATGTGTTGTGCTACACTTGACGCTTCTGTCTTTCTGTACCTGTAGCACCTGTGTTCATTGGATCTAATACCTATCGCTCGTTTCGTCTGACTAATATAGGTTTTATCACAGTCATTACATGCAATTTTATAAATTCTAGACCTTTCTTTCATGTCCGGTTTATCCCTCGGATTGCCAAGAAACTTTTCCAGTGTATTACGTGAACTGAAACATACGTTCATATCTTGTCCCCTAGAAACTTTACTAATGCCTTTCGATATTCTGCGGAAGGGAAGTTTCACAAATTTCTTATGGCGACTTGGATCAAGGTCGTGGAATTTCTTACATAATGCCTATGTTGGACATTCTTAAGAACGTGGTCGATATCTATAGAAAAGTAACCATTGTAAATAGCTACATTTTTTATGAATTTAAGCTCTTTATTGTACCTACTTTTATTTAAAGGGAATTTCACCAATTTAAGAAACTAATCGCGGCCATTTTGTGTTGCTCATAGTGGTTAGAATCGGTTGTAATGTATCTATTAGTATTTGTTTCCTTTCTTTATGGATTTCTATTTCCAGCTTATTGTTGTTTTTACTTACTAAACTATCCAGGAACGGGAGTTGATTGTTCAGTTCTTCTATTGTAAATTTAATAGTTTCGAGTTTTGAATTTAGTGTTGCGAAGAAATCCGGAATAGTATTTTTCTTAGTATCAAAGATCGCTAAAATATCGTCTACATCCCAATAAATTTACTCATTGCCATACCCTCTAGTTGTTCAGAATACTAAGTTAGTCTTTTGTATTCCGCAAATTTGACATCATCAATTTTATTAAGTTTTAAGAACTCAATCAAATATTCTATGGTTGCTGAAATTGGTACGCTGGGGAAGAGTGAACAAACATCAAACGATACTAAAATTTCCCCTTCTTTCAATTCAATATTATTTACCTTATTTACAAAATCTAGTGAATTTTCTACTTCTAGACTATCTACTTTGATGGATAAATCTTAAAATTCGTTTACTGGCAATTTGGACAATTTATACGTAGGTGAGTCTACACCTGAATTGGTAGACAATACATTTTTGGATCTGTCGGGTTTAGGATTGACAGTTTGAACTTAAGGTTCGCGTTAATAAGTTTTAGGCAATTTTCGAGCCTCTTTTGTTTGTCTTATCATAGACGGTAATGGATTTTTTTTTAATTTTTTATAAGGTCTAAGTCTTTATAAGGTCTAAGTATCACTTAAACAACTAAATTTAACCTATGGCGCATATTTATTTATTTTTCTTTTTTCTGTAATTTAAATATTACTTAGTAAAGTTAAAAAGTAAGTTATCTCGATGAGATTGGCCATTAAAGAATTATTAGAACTATTATGTCAAGTAGAATATCAACATATCATAGTCATTGGGTTGTTATAATTTGAATAAGATGAGTAAGCATGATTATGATTACGATCGCATGGCTAACAAGTATTGTTTTTTGAGGACTCCGCATGAGATAAGTGAAGAAAAAATAGTACAATGTCAACATTTTGTTATCTTAATAACACCTTCGCTTATATACAAACGAAAGCCGATTGTTACAATCTTGCTATTTGACTGACGAACTAATAATAACAGAACTATCAAAACAGCAAGCGAAAGCAAACACCACACTAACATGGTAGATAACGCAAATTGAATAGGACAGACGTATTTGTGCCATTCAAACTTCGGAACTTTGCGATATGTTTATTGGCGGGAATATCACATGCCTTGGCACGCGACTTTCCTCAAAATAAACAATAGAAGCGAAACCACAAAAATAAATCAGCGAAAAGCAATAATAGAACTTCTACGTCCGACGTTTTTCGAACTAACAACTACACCCACCAATACATTGAAGGTATTCTAGAAAACGCGCTGTTACTTTTTGCGGTTACAGCGTCAGATGACACTGTGACAGTGCATTTTGAAGTTGATGGCAATGACGAGAGTTAAATTAAATGTTTTCATTGTTTCTGTTTGAGGAGCGGATCACGTGAATCTACGTCAAACGTAAGAGCGTTACGCAACGCACGTTTTAAACAGGATTACGATAATTTAATTTAGAAAACTTGTTCAAAGAAAGGATTTGGTAAAGGTGTTAAAAGGCAGCGGGAGATGTTGCTATTTTTGTAAAGCTAGACATTGTTTTTAAGCCTTAATAGTAAGCATTTTAGATCCTAAAGATAATACTCTATAAATGCTAGAGTACTCAGAAATATAAAAGATGCAATACGCTTGAGCTTGATTATCTTATCTTTTCATTATTTCAATTTTAAAAATGTCATATGCATACACTTACGTATAAAACTAAATCAACAATATGATTAACATCCGCAATTTTTCATCTTGAAACATATTCTTCAAGTTTATTCGTAGATAGGTTTAATCTAGGACGATTGTTTTCAGATAACAGAAGAATATCAACATAGTTTTGTAAATTAACTGTCAAGATTTGAGATCACTCTCCAAAAAATAAATAGCCAATCTAGTAGTAAAGAAAGTAAAATGCACAAAAAACATGTCCCTATTTAAGAAAACAAATCAACAACATCTTGAACTGAGAAGTCATTAACTTAGAGGAGACAACTTCAAATTTACGCCTAAAAGTGTACACGTTAGAGGCAAAACGTTGAACAATTTAACCTTTCCATGTTTTTAGTACGTTCCCACTGGAACATACTAAAAATCACTAACAATCAGAAAACTTGGAAGTTTACATCTATGTATATTTTAAAACATATTAACATTTCTGTAGTTGCGTTACAATTTTTTTTTTAATATTAAGAATTTTTATATTTGATGTATTCATACTTAGATTTATATTTTTACTTTAGTTATTATGTAAATAGCACTAGCTGAAAAATCCAAACCTCAAGGGTTTGGGTGAGGAACAGTTACCGAGTACACACATAGGGATACCAGCTACAGTTTACCCACCCCAGCAAATTTTCTACGTCTATACTCATAGGGATACCAGCTGCAGTTTCCCAACCCTAGCAAGTCTTCTAGGTCTGTACTCATAGTGATACCAGCTGCAGTTTCCCCACCCCAGCAAATCTTTTAGGTCTATACTCATAGGCTTACCAGCTGTAGTTTACCCACCCTAGTAAATTTTCTAGGTCTATACTCATAGTGATACCAGTTGTAGTTTACTCACTCCAACAAATTTTCTAGGTCTATACTCATAGGCATACCAGCTGCAGTTTCCCAACCCCAGCAAATCTAGGTCTATACTCATAGGGATACCAGCTGCAGTTTCCCCACCCCAGCAAATCTTTTAGGTTTATACTCATGGGTATACCAGCTGCAGTTTACCCACCCCAGTAAATGTTCTAGGCCTATACTCATAGGGATGCCAGCTATAGTTTACCCACTCCAGCATATCCTCTAGGCCTATACTCATAGGGATACCAGCTGCAATTTACCCACCAACTGTTCATAAACGTTTTCACGTTTTTTTAAATGTTTCAACAATCTTTTTGTCTTCTTCAAAAATGTATGTTTTATTTTCTTTAAAACAAAGCATGTCAATAAACACAACTCTTAAATTTTTTTTTTAACAATAAAATTTTACATGCTACATTATTTGATTTTATATTATTAAAATAATTGTTATTAATATTCTGTCAGCTATCAGAAAGGCGAATGATTCGCTTTTTCGATATTCGCTATGATGGCATCAACCACATTATAGCTGCATGTTCCCAGGTGCGTAGTAGCCTGTCAGAAAAATACAAGACTTTAACGTTCTAAATGTGAAAAACGGTTACATAAAAGCATCTATTTTGATATGTATCACCAGAAATAAAGTTCCACTGTTTAACATTTTTGCACTTTTTATTACTACTCCTTTTGAAATTCACATACATGCCAACGTTCCCAAAATGGGAACATAGTTTTTCCCAGCACTTAAAAAAATTATGTCGAAACTAACTCTGAAAATGTGCTTTACTGATTCATAAAGACATTATATCAAAATTCTGTAATATTCGAACAAAAATTTTAATATGTCGCCATTAAAAAGTTAAACCCATAGACTTCTCTGAAAGGTTCATGTCTTGTGTGAAAGTGGCAACAATTAGTTTTTTTTCTATTTGTACTGATATAAACGTGCGACAAAGTTATATCGAAAGAGTCAAGGAATCTAAAAGCAGCAAAAAATCACTAAACTACGAGGCACGTCTAGAAACAAAGTACTTTGGTAATAAAAACAAAACGAGTACAAATACAGAAAAACTATTTATTGTAAAAAAAAAACTACAAACCTTAAACTATCTTCCTACATAGCTCCCACCATTTTGTAGGCACTTGCCATAGCGTGGCACAAGTTTTTGTATGCCTTCCTCATAAAACGTTGCCGCCTGTGTTATCAACCATGTGGTAACATGTTCTTTGAGCTTTTCATCGTTGTTGAATTTTTGACCACCAAGGAACGTTTTCAGGTGCAAAAAGAGATGGAAGTCGCTAGGGGCGAGGTCAAGTCCTGTAAAAGTTGTTGTGTCTTGTTCGCAGTGTGAGGTCGGGCATTGGACCCAGTTTGACCACCCTCCGTACGGCCCTGACCTCGCCCCTAGCGATCTCCATCTTTTTTTGCACCTGAAAACATTCCTTGATAGTCAAAAATTCAACAGCGATGAGCTCGAAGAACATGTCACCACATAGTTGACAACACAGACGGCAATGTTTTATGGGGAAGGCATACAAAAATCACGCTACAATAAGTGCCTATAAAATGGTGGAAGCTATGTATGTAGAAAGATAGTTTAAGGCTTGTAGTTTTTTTGCAATAAATAGTTTCTCTGTTCTCGTTTTGTTTTTATTACCAAACGGAACTTAGCTTCTGGACGTACCTGGTATTATACCTAAAACTTCTTTACAATAATCTCTTTGTCTCAAATTAAATAGTGTTCTAATAGGTGTAAAATAAAAATGTTATTTGTGCTAGCACAAGAGCCCTAGTGTATAATTCCGAGTAGTAAAATAATTTAACGTTGAAGTCCTGTATTAGGCCACAGCTGGTTTACGTGATTGGACCATTTTAAATTTTCATCGATAACGAGACCAACAATCCCGATTTTTCCCCGAGTTCAAAATCAGCTCCGGCTAAGTTAAGTGGTCGATTCTGAACTTCTTCGCTTTAAAGAAGAGCATACAACTTGTTTTATTAGCATTTAAAACCAATCTATTTGGGCTCATCCAGTTACTGATGTCATAAAGAATACAACTAGCCGCTCCGAAAAGCATTTTCTTTTTGCCATGACGACGTTTATATTGATATTATCAGCACATACTGTCACAGCTGCGGCACTATTTAGGCAATTAGTAAGATAATTAACGAATAGTAGAAATAAAATTGGGACCAATGCCGATTGCTGTGGGACACCCTCTTCCCCAGTTTTACCACCCGAAGCAGAGGAGAATGGTCCACACAATCGAACGCCTTAGAAAGATCTGTGTATCTAACAAGGCACTCTAGAATGAGCAATATGATTTATGATTTAGACGATTTATGAAGCTAATAAGAGCAATGTCAGTAAATTTATCTGGATCGGAAGCGGCCGAAATAGTTTACTACTCTAATATTAACTATAGTTTTGTATAGCTTGGAAAAGCTATAAAGCTCTAATCAAAGTACAGTTAGCTGTAAACTAATTTGCTACCAAAATACAAAAAAAGTGTAGCGAACACCAATTGTTGGTTATTATAACATTTAAAAGTTTACAAAAGGTTCATTGACGATTTGATGTTGCTTCCTGTTGTATTAAATGGACAATTTAGGTGGAATAATACGAACTGGTCAAAATTACCACCCAAATTATTAGATCGCAATCCAATTTTGGACAATACTGATCAGAAAAAGAAACCTTTGATAGATTTTTAAAGAAAACTTTAACCCAAATCAGCAAATTCTTTTCACCAAAAAAGAAAGTCGTATGTATGCAAGATAGGTAATTTTAGTCCTCTAATTAAATTAGTATAACTCATTTTTTGAGGCGCAAAACGAGGTAGGGAAATTATGAGCTTATTGGCTAAATGTACTATATTTATTGTTTTGTTGTTGCAAACGAAATAAGTTCCTTGACATCGGATAGTTCTGAATTGTTCGTTTGATGAACTTTAAAACTAAATCGCTTTTAGAACTGGTTTGTTGCCAATAGCTTTTGGAACTGACCTTTGTACCAGTTGTGCGGTTAACACCATCAACACGTACGCTTTGAAAGCTACTTTGTACAGTTGGCTAAGAATATTTATTTAATATACAGGACGTCGTAAATGCTACTAGTGTGGAATAATTGCAATGTACAAAATATGTTCTATCGAAGGTCAAATATGAATTTTAATAGAATCCGCATCAATTGTCACCACCATCATTTCGCTAAGTGGATGGTTTTGGAATAGACAAGGATTTTACCAGTATTGAGATCCCAATGTACATACGAGGTGCATTCAAGTTATAACACCTCCGATTTTTTTTCTCAGAACTGTTTTAAAATAAGCGGGCACTCGTTGTCAATGCGTGACAGAGATGGCAGCACAGAACCTTTAGCGGCAGCGGCGAGAGTGAGAACTGTTTTTGACACTTCAAATGGCGACGTTTTCATTACAAGATCAGCGTGTAATCATTCGTTTTCTCCATTTGCGTGGTGTAAAACCGATAGAAATTCATCGCCAGTTGAATGAGACATGTGGCGATATTATGGATGTGTCTAACGTGCTTTGTGGGTACGACAGTTCAAAGAAGGCAGAACGTCGCGTGACAACAAATCAAGACAATCTCGGCCTCGCACAAGCCAGTCTGACGACATAATCCAGCGAGTGGAGAAAGTTATTTTGGGGGATCGCCGAATGTGGAACAGATCGCCTCCAAAGTTGGCATTTCCGTGGGATCTGCGCACACAATCCTGCATGACGACCTGAAAATACGAAAAGTGTCCTCCAGGTGGGTGCCACGAATGCAGACAGACGAAATGATTTCTCATGCTCCCTACTCACCTGACGTAGCCCCTAGCGACTTTTGGCTGTTTCCAACGATGTGAGACACTCTCCGTGGCCGCACATTCACCAGCCGTGCCACTATTGCATCAGCGATTTTCCAGTGGTCAAAACAGACTCATAAAGAAGCGTTCGCAGCGGCGTCGACGTTATGAAAAATGTGTACGGTTGCAGGGAGATTACGTCGAGAAGTGACACAAGTTTCATAGTTTTCGTGTGATTAGTTACTGAGAAAAAAAATCGGAGGTGTTATAACTTGAATGCACCTCGTACATGCATGCAATTTATGTGTTATTGCGCATTTACTTTTATTGACATTTGGCTAATTCCACAGTACAATTATCCTTTCCTACGAACGTCGCTAAAAATATACTTAATACTAGGAAGGTAATTGAATACTATAGGTATGTTCATTTCCCAGAAGAACGTCTATGTAGCATAGACATAAACACGACTGTTATGTGTTGTGTATTGCAAAGTGTAACAAAAGATTATTGTTATTGTGTAACTAAAGATTATTGCTGATTATCAAAATATGTTATCGCTTTACTCCTTGTTTGCATATCTTAAATTTCTTGTGCATACATATACAATGTATACAATTAACCATTTCAATTCCACAGGTCTTCCACTACGAGGTCTATCAGAAATATCAAAATCACCTGATTCAAATTGTCTGAACCAACGTTGACATTTGTTTACTTTTAAAACATCACCATAAATATCGTAAATATTCTTAGTTACAACCATTGCATTCATTCCGGCATGAAAATTAAACAGCATACAATGACGAATATGCTCTTCAGATGGTTGAAAATTCACCATTTTAAACCACAGCCATAAAGAATGTTTTTTAATCGCGCAATATTACACAAAAAGCGTTTTAACACTTCCACTGTTGAAACAAAACTAAACACAACGTAGTGTCAGAACATGATTGATTACTTAGGGATACCCCTGATACTATTCTCCTTTAAAATCCATTTTCGTTTGCTTCGATCCGACTTTTTTCTCGAGATATACCAATTTCAATCTATAGTACTTCGTAAGCATCAAGCATCATAGCCTAATGTCCCGTTTTATACTTTTTTAGACAAACTTTTCTAACATCTCGCAAATCCGTTTGAAAATGATTGCTCGGGGTTTTTCGCGGTCGCTGATCACAAATCTACAGTCAAAATATTTCCTTAGGAAAGCATTTTGGAAACAAATTCTTCAAAAAAAATTGTAGGGTTCAGAGAGGACCGACGAAGAGTGATACTGACTCTCCGTAAGGATTAAATTAAGAGGTTAAACACGGACTAGCTTACGATTTCAAAATGAAAACCCCTACTTGTAATTCCGGAAATGTAGAAAGCGGAACATTTTCTTGGAATGCATTTGGTCAAACTTATTCTACAGGGTCCAAAGGTGGACACTTGATAGTGACTTTCAAACATCAAACACGCGTCTACTCAAAATCTTGAGATTCAAGGCTCATTTTTTACCCCTATAAACTTTATTTGGAGAAACTTTCTTCAAAATGCATTCCTCGGGAGATATTCTGAGTGTAGATTTATCAGCGATCCTGAAAACCCCCGAGTAATCATTTTCAAGCGATTTTGCGAAATTATCAAGAAAAGTTTGTCTAAAAAACTGTAAAATGGGAAAAACCTGTATCAGGAGTGATTGTTAAACGGAAGAAGAAAGTAAAATTGGTTGCCAGGATAACTTTACGGTGCTAAGGAAGCATAATTCGCATCTTGTTCTTCAAGTTTGCTTATTTACATATTTCTGAAAGTCATTGTATTTGGGGATGTTCATAATATACTTTCCATTTTTGTATCTTTCCTAAATAAGTGTCATCACTATCATTACATCTCTGAAATTTGAACTGAATTTAAATTTATCAACTTAAATTGAAGCCCAGTTTCTTTTGTGGAAAAATATCTTCTTGTCATGTCACTCTTTTCCATTTTTACCATGGCCAGTAGGTGTTACAAATATATCGCTTGATATTTATTTTCAACGACAGATATCAATATTTTTAATCCTTGAATACTAAGTTATTGGCCAAATATTCACAACTACCGATTGTCTAAATTTTTTGCGTTGTTGCATTTGGATGTTTCCACTCTGTATATCTATTTCGTAACATATTACTTACAATACAAACAAGATTTATAAATAGAAGATGCTCTGCTACGTACAGTATTTATGCGAAGGTCAAGGTGGCATATCGTGATTGTGAATTATGAACCGACGTATTTTAGATCTTTATTCAAATTTAGCTAGATCTATTACGTAGTTGCTTACGTAGTTAGGTTGTGTGAGATCAGTACTTTTATATTTTTTTGAGACATTGACATTTACCATTTTTTTCGAAATATTTACAAGTCAATACAGGATGTCTGTCTCACGAGGAACGGCATCGATCCATATATAAAAGAGTATACATTGTAAATTTCTGAAAATTTGTAATATAGTAAAGGCTACACGTGCTAGACTTCCTGTTATACCAGAAGTAGCTGTCAACTTTGTTCTTTCAAATAGAATACCATAATATCCCTATACCGGGTGCGCCATTAGTGTGTCGTCGGAGTTTAGCGTGAAAACTACCAAAGATGGAGGAACGAGATTTTCCGTACGTATGTATATAGTATGCTGTAGTGGACTTTGTAAAATTATCTACAAATATACAGGGTGTTTCAAATTTCTGCAACCGCCGTTGCTATATTTTTTAGTGATTATTTTGATAGCCACTTAAATTACCTTTGCAATGATGTACAGTTATGAGCACTTTCGATTATTACTTTTGGCTATATTACAACAGTTGGCTATGTTGCTATTTCTAACCATATTTGAAATATTTCACATTTTTTGAAAATTTTTAACAGATGGACGAGTGCATGTGAACTTTTATAACTGTGAAAATGTTTAATTTGGAAAATTGAAATTTTGCGGAACTGTTGACCATTTGGGGTAGGATTAGAAACCGAATTAATTTTTCGAAAACATTATACAGCGTGTCCGACAATTACGATAAAACTTAAAAATGGAGTAAGAGTCAAAACTTATTCTTTTTAAATACAATTACCTTTTTTTCCGCTTTCTTATCAAATTGCTCTTACAAAAAACAAAAAAATGTCATATTCATTTTTCATCCAAAAGGAATACCTCTCAAGATATTTAGGAAAATGTGTATTGTAGCGCAGAATTTTCTTCCGAAAAAAAGAGTACCCAGCAATGAGAATGTAGTTTATATAAGGTTTGTTCGTTTGTCTTGTTCGGGTTAGTTCTAGAGTGTAATGGGATTATGATCACGTGATCGTTTTGATTGCTTAGAACTATTCTAAATGGGTACAAACGAACCGCACAAATTGGATTTGCACAGTATACATAACCTAACAGATTCAGAATGGTGGCAATTGGCAATCACGATGGCATTAAAAAATCCTTATTATTTATTAATTGTTGTATTTTACTTTCAATGATTACAAGGGATGTCATTTTGTATAAATATGAAGTAAAGTTGGGTTAGGAAAATAATATAATGACAGCTGCACTGAACTGCACCAACTTACTCCACCTCCTGAGAAGGTGTAAGTTTGTGCAGTTCAAAACTGTTGGAAGCTGCCCAATATATACAAACGAACATCGTATTGCCAGTTTTTTTACAAGCGAACGCGCAATTTAGAAATACGAGCTACTCCGTATTACACTAATTTACAAACGAACAAACCTATAGTTTTTGATCGATGCAGTTCGTCGTGAGACAGCCTCTAGTTTAGATTGCAACTTTTGACTTACCACTCCATATGTACGATAGGACAAAAGTAAAGTTGGACGACTGGCAAGCGACGGGGTAGTACTGGCAGTATAGACAAGGCTCGCTTTCGTACGGGTTTACTCTGAATCGTCCAGGCTTACTTTCGTATCATTCTACATATATTATTTTCTGAGACTTATCGAGAGCTTTGTTTACAAATAAACCATGAATAAATGTGCTTGCGGTTAAAATCATTGGAGATAGGATTCTATAAAAATAAATCAATGCATATTTACTTGCATAGGTAAATATATTACATAATTTTCGAAAAAGTAAGACGCAATTTTATCCTATCTTTATGGATATTGATAATTTTGAGGTTTTAAAAGTACAAACAAGATATTTTATATCTATTTTCCCATTCCAATTGATGCTATAAATAATATACATATGTAGAACCAAATTTATATTAATACAGCGAAATACTTTACTAATTTATACGTTAGTATAAAATTTTCCGTTTGTTTATATATTGCATAGTCATTTAATTTAAAATGTGTCTCACGTGTTTCATCAATTTAGGTTTACCTATTTTTGTTTTTTTTAATTTGTATATATATATCAATCTATATACCGCGTGTCCAGGATAACATGAAGTACATGAGTATATTGGAAATCGTTAGAGATGCGAGGCTGGTTAAATGGGGAAAAACTTGCACACTTATACGGCTAAGTACAATACGGGATTACATTTTCAAAAATCTATTCCGTTACTGAAATACAGGACGAAAACCAAGTGTGCGTTTTCTAAAAACCTTAATATTTTCTTTATTATAAAAAATACAGTCATCAAATTTTCAGCGTAGGGGTAGTAGTAATGAGGCCTTCAAAAATGATCTTAGAGAAATTCCAGGCTCACTGGGTTTTTTACGCTTGTACCCAACTTTTGTATTTCTTATGGGCACCATATTGGATTTTTACATTTTTGAAATGACCGTAAAAAATGCTTTTCAACCATGTATAACATACCTATGTTCAATGAAGAAAAACTGAAAAATAGATAATTACGATTTGACCGTAGTAGGCTGTGATTTAACGTATGTACGAGGGTAAGTCAAAAATTACTTACACTTTTAGTTCTACAACTGTATTAAACAAAGATAGGTGTACAACAGGTACATTATTTTTCGATATAGTCTCCACCTTTAGCAATGCACTTGGTCCAGCGAGCCACAAGCTTCCGTATGCCTTCCTGATAGGTTTTCGGTTGGTCGTGATGCCATTTTTGCACCGCATCCCGAACTTCTGTGTCTGAAACAAATCGACGACCTCTCAAAGCTTCCTTGAGCGGTCCAAAGAGATGAAAGTCTGAGGGAGCGAGATCAGGGCTGTAGGGAGGGTGTTCCAAGGTCTCAAAGCCCAACCTGTTGATTGTTTCTATGGTGTTCTTTGAGACTAGACCACGGCGATTGTTTCGAATTGCTGGTTTCAGCTTACTCGCCAACAAATCACTGTACCTCGCACTATTTATGGTAGTCCCCCTTGTCCAAGTAGTCCTCCAGTATAGGACCTTTTTCGTCCCAAAACACAGTTGGCATCACCTTCACAGCCGATGGCGAGGTTTTGAATTTTTTCGTGCTAGGGGATCCTGGGTATTTTCATTCCATACTCTGGCGTTTCGATTCGGGCTCGTAGTGATGAACCCACGCTTCATCAACGGTCACTATTCTACTTAAAAATGCGTCGCCTTCCGCGTTGAAGCAATCCAGTAAGCCTTGGCAGATGTCCAAACGTTTGGTTTTGTTTCCTGCGGTAAGCATTCGTGGTACCCATCGCGCACACACTTTACGAAATTTGAGTTCATTGTGGATAATTTAATAGGCAGAACCGTGACTGATGTTTAAAGAAGATGCAACCTCACCTATTTGCTGTAACCATCTCTCGAGCTTGCTGAATGTTGTCGTCGGTGGTCGAGGTTGACGGCCGTCCAGCTCCCTCTTTTTGTGTTACGCTCGTGCTGCTACTTTGAAACATTTCGATCCACAAAAAAAACGCTTTTACGAGATAAAGCACTGTCCCCATATTGTGACAAAAGTCTCCGGTGAATTTCAGCACCTTTCACACCCACTGACCACAAAAATCGGATCACTGCTCGTTGTTCCTCTTTGGTGCAAACTAATAGCGGAGCTGGCATGCTTATGCTGTTGCAGCTAGCAGACAAATGACGCGATCGTGATTAAATTCCGCACACATGACCCCAGAAGCGCCAACTCAACGTATGCGCAAGCGGCCGCCACTACGATAACCTTCAAAGCTTGTTATGGCGAAAGTGTAGGTAATATTTGACTTACCCTCGTACACACATATGTGCTTGCTCAACAACTGTAAGCGGTCGTACTACTTGAAAGTGGTTCACGTGAACACTGATATAAATTTGACGACCTAGCATCACTAAAATAAAAATAAGAGTAACATGAAACGTACTAAAACTATTTAATCAAAATGGCCGAAATCAGTGATTGAGACAACAATAAAAAAAAATTAACAAAATCCTAGAGACTGACGTAGGTGTTCAAACAAGCCGCCATTCTGTCGTATGCATAATCTACAACGTTTACCGACTGCCTCATTTGATTGCCTGATTATGTGGATTATATGGACCAATTCCGTTTACACCTCTCTCAACTGCCCGGCGTAATTCTTCTACGATTTCGTAGGATCTCGAGTACATCAAATTCTTTAAATATCCCCATAAAAAAATCGAGAGGCGTGAGATCCGGCGATCTAGCAGGCGACCTTACTCGTCCTCGATTTCCAATCCACTTATCAAGATATTCGTTATTTAAAAAGTTTGTCACTATTCGAGCATTCTGTGCCGTCTTTCTAGAATAACATATTTTGCAAAGTAGCAAGCGGGAGTTCCATAATTCGTTCCGCTACATTTGTTTGCAAGAGGCTTAAATATCTAGCCGAGTTTAAATTTTCATTATAAAAGATAGGGCCAATAATGTGGGTGCCAATAACACCTAACCATGCATTAAACACCCATTTCACTTGTTGCCTGACTCCACGAATTAGATAGGGATTTTCATTGGACCAAAAAACAGTATTTTTGCGATTAAATAATCCGCAGCTGGTAAAGCAACTCTCGTCCGATCATAGAATTTTCATAGTAAAATTTGGAATTTTATTGTTTTCTGATGAATCATTGACAAAATTCCATTCTTCTCATTTCGTCACCGTTTTGAAGCCTTTGGCAGGGTCGCTCACGATAGGGATGGTATTTGTAACGTTTTAAAATGCTACTGGCTGTTGATCGGGCAACGCCTATGGTATTTTCAATTTCGCGTAAAGAAGTAAGGGGTTTCTTAACCACATATTTTCTTTATTTTCATCTGTGTACTTACTCCTTTCAGACTTGACGAAACTTCCGTGATTTATTAAATTTTCACGTAATCGCTTCTACCTGGCTGACGTCTTTCTGGGTATTTATTGAAATACATTTCTGCGACCATCTCATCATTTCTCCGACAGAGAATAAAACACTCCAATATGACATATTTATCTCTGCTTGAAAAATGATCCATTTTAAAATCACAAATCACTGACTTTTTACACGACAAAGACTGTTTGACAGTTAGAAAATTCAGAGCCTTTGCGATTGTTTAATAAATGTATGGATGGTGCCAGCCCACTACGGTCAAATCGTAATTTTGCCGTTTTAGTAGTTTTTCTTCATTGAACATAGGAATGTTATATAAAAAGTATTTTTATGGTCACCTCAAAAATGAAAAAATCCAACATGACGCTCGTAAGAAAAACAAAAGTTGGGTACAGGCGCAAAGAACCCAGTGAGCCTAGAATTTTTCTAAAGTAGAATCAAAACGCCTATGGTCTTTTGTACGATGTAGGAAGGGAACTACACGCATACCCGGTAGATTGCTGCTCGATGGAGTAGCTCTCGATGATTGTTTACGCTTTTGCAGCAGCATTTTCTGAAGTTTATACTTTATCCAACATCACCGACCCTTCGCCCAATCTTCCACAACTACAATCATTTAGTCTGGTTCCGACAACAGAAGACGAATTAGTTAAAATTATGGCTGCCTTTCCAGATAGGGACACCGCAGGCGATGACTTGGTGCCGAACTTCTGTGTTAGGAATTTATGTAATGCCTTCGCGATACCTTTATGTCAGATTATTAATCTTACCATCAAGACCTCCACTTTTCCGGATAGATGGAAACGTGCACGAATTGTACCTGTCTTCAAGAAGGGAGATTCTACTCAAATTCGAAATTATAGGCCCATCTCTATACTTAATAACTTTGCAAAGATTTTTGAACATATTATATATACTACGACATACAGGAATACTCGCTCACATATCGTAACTTACCAATACGGTTTTGTGAAGGGACGCTCGACAGTAACAAACCTGGCCTGTTTCACACAATTTATAAGCGAAACTTTAGATGACTGCAGACAAGTTGACGTTATCTTTACCGACTTCTCACATGCATTTGGTACTCTGTCATGAATTAGTTCTATATAAACTGGACTCGTTTGGTTTAACTCCGAACTTCTCCTTGTTAATTAAATCTTACTTAGTAAAAAGAACTAACTATGTATTTTATAATGGATTTAATTCGTTTGAATTTGCATCTAGCAGCGGTATCTCACAAGGATCCAATCTTGGTCTATTCATGTTCATTTTATACATAAACGACCTCTTAACATCCTTATCTTGCCATATCCTCGCTTATGCCGACGATATTAAACTGTTTTGTAATATCAACTGCCAACAAGATATCGAGAGTCTTCAGACGAACATTAATATGCTGACTGGTCAAAATCCAATACATTGACATTAAATTCTAGTAAATGTTATTTTATGTGCTTCACGAGAAAAACACTCCACTTATAAAATCAACGATATCATCCATCCGCAAGATTACCAATCTTAAAGATCTAGGTGTCACTTTTGATCCAACTTTATCGTTTAACATACATATTGAACAAATTTGTTCATCTGCCTCCAAAATGATGGGTTTTCTTATGAGAACGTCCAATTATTTCAATGACGCACTAGTGCTAAAATCCCTTTATTTTGCATTTGTACTCTCGAAATTGGAGTATGCCTCTATTGTTTGGTATTCTTTCTATATGTCCCATCAAGCTCCAATTGAACATGTTCAGCGTCGGTTCCTGAAATTCTTGCCATTCAAAGTTAATGGCGAATATCCGCCTTGGCATACTTCTTACAATACCCTTCTCGAATCGCATCAATTCGTTCATTGTCATCCCATCGTGATTACCATAGCGCCCGATTTTTACACAAATTATTAAATGCTAGGATCGACTGCATGCAGCTGATCTCCCACATAGGATTCAACGTACCTCGAATAGCATCCCGTTATGCCCCAACCTTTACTATGCCGACACCGAGGACCAATCTTCGTTTGCGGTCACCAATCTATCACATGATCAGGAACGCTGAGAAGATATTTAGTGATATTTTCACCGGAGAGTTGGCGCCATGATATACGAAATTTAAAAATATAATAGTTTTTTGTATAGTTATGCAATGTTTTTAAATCAATATGTATTGTGTTCACAATTTGTATATTTGTCCTGTAATTGGGGTAATTGGGGTTACCTGTTGGACAATAAACATTATTATTATTATTATAAATAAAATATTAAGGTTTTTAGAAAACGCACACTTTTGGTTTTCACCCTGTATCTCAGTAACGGACTGGATTTTTAAAGATGTAATCCCGGATTGTACTTAACCGTCTAAGTGCGCAACTTTTTCCCCATTTAATCGACCCCGTATCTCTAACGATTTCCAATATACCCACCCATGTACTTCATGTTATCCTGGACACCCAGTATAGAGAGAGGGAAATTGAAAAACTTGCTATTGTACTAAAGTTTAGTTCACGAAAAATACTGTTAGAGATATCAGATATAAACAAAACCATCTTATAGTTCTTCTGTTTTCCGGACCAACATATCTGCAATCTTCTAGCGCCATCTAGATATGATTTTACAAACTATAGGGGAAAAACAGCACGTTGTTCTTCTTTATGGTTTTTCAAATTACAATGAATAGAAGATAAAAGCAAGAGATCCCGATCAATACAATATAAGGACTAATTTTATAACTTGACACGTTTTTAACAACCCAAATTGGAGCTAGATGTACAAAATTCTATCGTCATTGCAATTAAGATAAACAAGTTATTTTTATCATAAAACAAATAGTACTTGCATATTATTTATAAAAATATCGCATGCAAATAACGATATATGTATTACAACGTATAATTATCACAGTAAATGCAAATCTTTCGGCCATGTTTTGTTTACATAACTGTTATCTATGATTGTATTTTTTTTATAGAACATGTTGGAATGGCTTCATATTACGTCAACGATTTAATTATTAAATATTCATCATTTCTTTTTTGCACGCGATCCAAATGGGAATTATTACATTTTGATTATCAAAACGTTTTCCATACTTGTATGCATTCAATCCTGACGCAAAATATGAAACTTGAACACGATAATCGATTTTGGTTCAAATTTCAGGCCATTTTCGTGTATAATAGTTAACAATATTAGTTCGGTTGATCGATCTATGATGGCACTTTTTGATGTCTTTGTCGTCGTCAGGATATCTAAACTTATTGCCATTGCGGTGCTATCTATTATGAATTTGTCGTTTTCCAATATTAATTTTGTCGTCGATCACGCGAGCTATTCAGAGACCTATTCTACGAAGGAGATGGAATCGTGCATTGTCCGTTTTATGAATTGATCACGCTATGCACCAGAGAAATATTTCAAATTGATTTATGGATGGAATTCGATTATTTAAATCATTCTATGAGAACGCGGCCTTGTTGGAGTTAAATAAAAAGACATTAAAACGCAAAATGGAGAGTAATTATGCATATTTTCTAGCAATGTTGGTATGTTCATGTTTTCGTAGGAATTTTACTTGATTAGATGTTTTTATCCAAACACGTGATGTTTTTGTAGACGTAGAATCTCTTAATACCAAATCAACAATATTTCAAAGATGATTTTTAACATTGTAATGATACGGTGATATCGTTGCTATATAATAGTCACTCCATCGCCATGATTATTAGCAATTCCATCGAAAGTCTAGTAGTTTAAATAGAGAACCTGCACGTTTTTTAATTTCATTATTATAAGTAAGGTTCGACAAACAAGTGCAACGTCAGAGGCGTATCGCGCAAAAGTAGGTGGAGGTGGGATACAGTATTATTAAAAAATAATATATTCTTATCTTTTATTGACGTCTTGGGGCAGTAGTATTTTGTCGCAGTGGACATCAAGACGTCAATAAAAGGTAAGAATATATTTTTAATAATACTGTATCTCACGGCACCTACATTTGCGCGATACGCCACTGACGTTGCACTCGTTTGTCGAACCTTAATTATAAGAAAGTACATTAAAAACGAAGAATTTTGATATATGATAAACTGACATTAATATTCTACTTCAACCACAAAGATTGAAATATAAATCTGTAATTTCAAACATAGGTGAAACGCATGCGTCTTTGGTAAGCCTTTTTGTGACATCACTGTCACTGTGGGCCGTGATAATCAACCAATTCATTATGTGACGTTGGTCGAAGTGTGTTCGTATCATTTTTGACATTAAAAACTGATAGGTGAAATATATATGTGACGTTTTGTATCTTTGACATTCGCAAGACAGTTCAGCGCAGCAAAAAAGTATATTCATTTTAGAAGGATCAGATCAGTAAAATGTGCCATGATATACAGCTTTAGCCAAAAGTATTAGGCACCTTGTAAAAAGCTCATTACCTTGAAAAATAATAATGTTTAGATAAAAACGAAAATACGGGTTGTAAAAAAGAATATATTTGTTAAAATATTAATATGTTGTACACCCTTCCCGTGCCCTTACGACTGCTGCAACTCTTTTTGGCATATTTGCCACCAACTCCTTAACTTTCTCTTCGGATAAAGCGCCCCATTCTCTGGGCAATACCTCTCTAAGCGTGATCTTCGGGGCTTTAACAGAGCCCATAAGTGCTGAATTGGATTTAAATCCAGCAACTATGCAGGCCATCAAAACAGTTTAACGTTTTTTTTTTTCATTTTATTGTGGCACATTTAGGTAGCGGCTGGAATTCATCCTCCCCTCGACAACGACCCTTAATATAAGAATACGAAAAATTCATAAATAAACTCACTTGCTAATTATTCAACAAATTAGAGGCATCAGGATGTGAACTACTGTAATCATTGCATATATTTCCACAGTTACTTCTTTAAACCTTGTGCGTCGACAAGAAAAAATATTCTTATACATAGAAAACGATCTCTCCACATCTAAGGAAGTTACATTTGCATGTAGAAACTGTTTTTCAAGATCACTTAAAGTTCACTATTCTTACACTTATTATAAACGGCCTCTAAAGTTTTAAAATCGGGATTTTTCCTTAAAACATCTGCCAACTTTTGACTAGCGCATAATCCTGGCGTATCATTTAATGTGTGTAATTTATTTTTTACACTCTCCACTATGTCTAATGATTCCTGCAATGACAATTCAGTACATTGTAGTTTTCTGATGCATCTATATGTTATGTACATATTGTTGTTACATTTCTAAAAGTTGAGGAATTTGAAATTCTCTTTGACTTCTCTAATTGCTTTGGATTCATTCCGATTAAATCGCATTATAACTGATTGAATTTGTTGAAAATGGATCAAATAGTAAGAAGCTGCTGTTAGCCAAGTACTCTCATCGCGTTAAAATTGGTTCAGGAGGTCTAGAATACCTGGACAAAATTTACGAAATTCTTTTAAACGTTAGGAGATTTACGAAACACTGCTTTAGTACTTCCAATCATGCGATCAACGTTTCGAATGTTGTCGAACAACTTCACCAACTAAATGCAAAGCATGCAGCACGCAGGTTATATGTATTAAGTTAGGAAATATATGTTTTAAGGATCGCCCAACACTTAACATCGTTGCTGCACTATCTGTCACAATCATCATAACTTGATCTTGGGCAATTTTAAATTTTTTCAAAACGTTCATTATCACTTTTTGAATATTTTCCGCGGTACATTGTTGAACACGTTTGCAAGCTAACAAATGTCGAGATGCTGTGTTCTCGCTAGATAAAACGCGAGCTATTACATTCACAATACTGTTTTTCTTTATATCGGTCTCTCATGCCACGGTAATCCATATTTTTTTGGAACACAAATCACGTTTACACACATTTTCTAGCATCTCTTTCATTCGCGGCAAATGATTCTGTAATTGTGTTTGTGGGGTAATGGGTACTTTGGAACGTATTGTCGCCAAAACGTTTTAAAAGCTGCTTTTCTCACCAACGACAACGGAAGATTACAAGAGGTAAACATAATTAATAAATGTATGAGGAATATGTATAAGGTATTTCAGTTCTTGCATTTCTCATATGCTTAATACCATTGACATGCCTCTGGCAATCAGTTCTGCCCAATGCAGCCAAACGAACATTGCATATTAAGCAAAAAAACTGCACTACCGTCATATTTGAAATGGGGAAAAAGTGACACATACTTATGTACATTAGTAGCAAATCTATTACGAGGCATTGTTTTCTTAGGTATGTAAATATTAGTTCTATATGAAACGATACACTAATTATGTACTTGGTATAATACTACAACACACAAAAACACCAGCTATATTTTCAAAAGCGACACGTAAGTACATAACCTTGACCGTTCGACTAATCTCTGCAACAGCTCAACCGGTACTAAAACGAAATCTCTCTCAGCGCGGTTTAACATGATTTATATTCAAGGTCGACACTAGATGCCTGCTTCTCTACCGGTTTAGCTTATTTATGAATTTTTCGTATTCTTATATTAACCCGTAATACCGACGCCTATGCGAGTCCGCAAGTTTAGATTACTCTAATCATGACATAAGGGTTCTCACTGGACCATATACACGTGGTTTATTTGTTAATAAAATCACTAAGGTGGAACCAAGCTTCGCCTGAGAAGGATTTGTCAAGGGTATTATCATCACTCATGTGATTTTCAAATCAATTGCAATATTGCATTCTCACTACATGATCAATGGGCTTCAGTGCATCAACAACACGAATTTTATATGGATACTTTTTGAGATCTTTTCTAAGAATATGCTAACAAGTACCTATGACAAATGAGTTTCCTGTGAAAGCTTTTTGATTGACTTTTTAGGTGAATGATCTACAGGTTTCCGCACATTCGTAATAGTTTCAGCAGTTCTTTTCTTGAGTCTACCACTACCAGCTTTGCAACTTGCGCCACCAATTTCACGAAATTTAGCAACGCAGCGAACAATTTGTTGATATAAATCAAGATATGATACTGCAAAATGTGGAAACTGAACACGATCTGTAATAAATATGCTTTAAAATTTGTAAGATAGACACGTCAATAAACATCAAATGTAATTTGTATATTGGTGAACGTGTCAATAAATGTCAAACGTAAATTAAAGTTTCAATCTTAATTGTCAGAAGTCTTGCCTCAAGACCATCGGAAATACTTCCCACTGATATATTGTCAAATAGCATTGAACATAATATAATAAAAAAATTAAAAAGTAGTAAAGCTTAGTTTAAACAGTGTGGCATTCTATAATTGGATATTTGTTTAAGAAAATCAGAAGGTAAAGTCGGTTATCCTTGCTTTAGTAATAAAATTAATTGAAACTGACGATGAAGATATATTGCGATAAAGAAATTACTAACTAACGTCAAAATCGTCAAAGTTCCTACTCATAGTACCTACTTGTTGAAAAATGAACCAGGTCCTTTCAATTTTAAGTTAAGTATATGGCATATTTCCATTTACCAAGTTCAAATGTCGATTCATAAATTCTAGATCCCATACATGAAACCGGGTAATTTCCGAACGATGGATTCAACGCAACCAGATACAATTTTCGAACATTTTCGCTAAATTAGTATATATCCGTTCATGCCTTTCGTATAAATGCCTCAGTTAACCAATAAAATACTTCGATTGAAAAGAATTTAAAATTATCATGACGGTCATAATAACGCAATTGAATTTCTTGATGAGGTATTTCAAAAATATCAATATAAGGAACGAAATTTCTAACCCAAGGATATGTCTTAGAAGATTACATTTAGCTATAGCGAGAAGATGTGTTAACAAGAACAATAATCAAAAGCAGAAAAATGTAACTATTACGGACGATATTAAAAATATGAAAGATAAGTCGAAGAATTCATATTTAGATATGATTAGGATTTTTACATTCCGCGATATACATAGAAGAGGGCATGTTGAATTTATTTATTCTGCGTTAAAAAATATGGAAACATATGGAGTACATAAAGATTTAGAAGTGTACAAAGCTTTAATTGATGTACTACCAAAAGGAAAATTCATTCCACAGAATGTATATCAAGCGGAATTCATGCATTATCCAAAACAACAACAATGCGCTGTAGATCTTTTAGAGCAAATGGAAGATAATGGAGTACTACCCGATCCTGAAATGGAACAGATGCTATTAAATATTTTTGGTAAACGCGGATATCCCCTCCGCAAATATTGGAGAATGATGTATTGGATGCCAAAATTTAGACATCTCTCCCCTTGGCCAGTACCAAATCCACCTCCCAATGATGCCTTTGAATTAGCTCTACTTGCTATTGAAAGAATATGTAGCGTCGATCTCCAATCGAAAATTACACTATATCAAACAGTTGATATTGCTGGTTCCATTGAAGATACTTGGGTTGTGAGCGGACAGAGTCCTATTCAGCAGAAATTGCTTGAACAGCATAATAAGGATGAGCCGATTTACGTAGAAGGACCATATAAAATATGGTTACGGAACATGTTGGTTAATTATTTTATTCTAATAGCAAATCCTAAGCCAATACTTCAAGAACAAGTAGATCCTGATGATGTTAGTAAAATAAGTATATCCCCATTTAATTTTACCCCTCCAAAAGTGAGTAGTGTAGCTGAATTAATTAGTGTACATGAACAAGAAGATGGCGTTATACTGGCTGTGTGTGCTACAGGGACTTCTAGCAAGGATTCCTTGTTATCTTGGATAAGGCATCTAGAAAAGGATGGTAATCCAGTATTGGCTGATGTGCCTGTAGTTTTTACACTCAAATCTACTGGAAAGGAAGTAGCTGTAAAAGAATCTGACACAGAAGGTGATAAAAATAAAATTGAAGATAAATAGAATTGCTAGTTTTTTTTTTATTTTGAACATATATAAAAGGAAGTGGTGTGGTTCCATTAAAAAAACATATGTACCATTCTCGTCAATTTACTTATAACTGATAATAATTTCGACAATTTCTACTATGTATTAGTGTAGTAAGTAAACAGAAATGGAAATAAATAGATTTGGTTCTAAATAATACGCCTTTTTTTATTCTGACAATATCTTCATTTTTATATATAGGGTTATTAAATGTAATTTGCCAGTTTGAAAAGACTCTATCTTTTGTATATATTAACAGTTTGGCTCCGTGTAGATATCATTATTGTTTAGAGGGTTTGCGTTTCTTTTCTGTATAGTTATTTCCAGTCAGTACTCGTTAAAATGGTTTTGCTACTACTGGTTCGTATTGGCCTCGTTCAGTGCTACTACAAATCCAACAGACAATATGCCAACGCATTAACAAGGTATCGAACAATACATAGATTGACAAATCGGCCTTGCTCGGTGAAATTATTTCGTAAACTCGTGCAAAAATTTGAGGAAACTGATACAGTTAGTGATGAAAACCATCGGGTAGAACAAAGTTAGTCGAAAAGACAAAAAGAACGTTTGTGAAAATTTTGCATATGATGTTTCTACAGTTATTAAAGTTGCAAAACTATTGCGGACGAGTTATTCAACAGTGTCGCGAATTTTGAGAACGCAGCTTCTCCTGTATCCCTAGAAAATGAAAATGCGTTTTGCACTTAAAGAAGAAGATAATCAGATTAGCGGCATTTTCGATTTGCAAATGTTAGCGGAACTACAGAGTAACACTGAACGGCTAGACAAAATCTTTTAAGCAGATGAGGCTCATTTTGCATCAAATAGGGGTGGTAACCCACAGAACTGTAAAATATGGACAGAATATAATCCCAATACAATTATTCCGCAAGGTTACAGTGTAGCACGGCTTTACGTCATTTTTTCTAATAGGATCTTATTTCCATGAAGAAATGGAACCTGGACAAACGATAAATGGGTAGCGATATTTTCGAATGCAGCAAGGCTTTGTTGTTGTTGTGTTATTGGGCAAAGCGTCGGGTTACAGAATACACCTCGCACTTGTAGGTATCGCTTCCTGTGATCATTAGCCGACCCTACTAGAATTTTGCCGAAACCAGAGGTGTTCCAACCTTTGATAGGGATTTTTTAACGTGCCAAATATTGTATTGACACGGGGCTTGCGGTTTTACTTCCTTATTTGAAAAAAAAGCATGCTCCGATTTTTATCCGTAATTAAAAACCAACGGTGCAAGCCGGGATGTGAACCCGCGTTGTTCGGATCGAAATGCAAGTATGCTAACTATTCAACCACCAAGACGGTCAGCAAGGCTTTGTATTATCAGCATTATAGAGTCATGATATTGACAACATTGTTTTTAAGCAAGACACCCTCCATAATAATGTAAAGACTCTAAGACGCAACACATTTGGCGATCGTGTAATTGTAGGCATTTTCTTGGCCTTCTAGGTTGCCGGATATAAATCCGACTCATTATCGGTTATGCGGTTACCTCAAAGAAAGCGTATTTCTTAATAGACCTACAACTCGGAAGAACTGATCGCAATCGATATCACATGTTATCGAGAACATTCCTGAGAAAGCTCTTATTAATGCCGTTCATCATTTAGAAGAACGATACGACTAATTTGGTGCTTCTATTTTTGCAGAATCTAAAAATTTGGTAATTTCAAACTAGCAACTTACTTTTGGATAACCCAATATATTATCCAGTTAAAAAAGAGCATGATAAGCTTACTTGTCTAGTTGTGAAGGCACTTTTGTTGTTAAAAATATGAATATATTTTCCAATTCCCAACAGAAAATGTGAGGATTCATAAAATTATGAACTTGCACATCCAGATGATTTGACTCTCTTTATGTAATGTTATTTTATGTAATCTATCGTTTCGTTTACTAGACAAAGAAGCATGTGTCTCCCTCTGGAATAAATATGCGGACTGTAAATTACCTAGTCGGACATCGACACGAAATGTAGTGCCATTTGCTCGTGAACATATAGAAAAAGGAATAAAAACGGAATTGAAAGACAAAAAACTGTGGTTATGTGTGGACAGAACAGATCGTCAAAAACATTCTGTGGTTAATGTAACAGTACGTACAATGGAACCACATCGACCGTCATCCTCCTTACTTGCTTCCAAAAGAGTTATAAATTGTATTGCCGATGAGATTTTAAAGGTGGTGTTGAACTCATTGAACAAATTTGAAGTTTCAACTAAGCAACTTTTAATGTTTATGAGTGATGGTACCGCAAATATGCGTTCTTTGGGCCGATCTCTTAAAGAACACAATGGTAACTTCTTACATGTAACGTGTAAAATCCATACTCTAAATGTTGCGGCACAAACGATTCCTACATGGTTTCCACTAGTAAATGCATTGATTGCTAGTACAAAGGCAGTGTTTCTAAAGTCCCCGAAACGTACCCGACTATTTCACAAGCTATGTCCTGATTTACCTGAACTACCCCAGCCGATTGTTACACGTTGTGGAACATGGTTGCAGGCTGCGTTTTACTACAACAAATATTTTGATCAAGTAAAGAAGGTAGTTTTAAAATTCAATCCGACAGAAGCTGTAGCAATCAAGGAAAGCCAGGAAATATTTCAAGATAGTCAGGTTAAAAGAGATTTACAAACTATTCACAACAATTACTTCGAACTAGCGGAGGGAATAGAAAAATTACAAAATGTTTCGATGTCGCTAGTGAATTGTGTTCAAATTGTGAATGATGTTCACGCACAGTTGCGCTGTAGAAGGCGAAACAAATTGGTGTATAATACGAAAATTTGAAAGTGTTTTAGAGAAATACTCCGATTTTCTTATATTAAGACAAATTTGTAAAGGTGCGCGTGAAGATGCATTAAGTTGTTTCAAAGATTATTTTAAATATGCAAATATAACATCGCTAGATGTCGAACGGTCGTTTTCGGCATTAAAAAACATTTATTCCGCACGTCGTACTCACAACAGCTGTGGAAACATATCTAATGATTCAAATATTTAACAGATGTTACCCAGTTTGTGATTTCACGGAAGACTTTTAAAACGGTAAGTGTTTCAGCACGTTTTATAATTAATTTCTTACCTTCTATTTTATGCGTAAACTTTTATTGGCTCGCCACGCCTCTGGCTGTTACCGCATATTTGCCCAGGTTAGTTATTAATTAAAATTAAAAGCAAGTGAATGAACTAATGAAAAAGCTTTTTTTATATGTTACAGTATAATTAAATTATTTCTTTAATAATGTCATGAAATTTTTTTATGTAGTTTAATAATTAATGAGTTAATGTTTAAATTTATGGCATCTGTAATCCGGTTTCTATCGTTGCTATCTAGGTCGGCATCACTATGTCCCTTGGCAGTAGGTGACGCCAGGAAATATTTAAGTGGTGTTTTTAAAGATTAGTGGACAGTAATGTGGGCAGAAACAAAAAGCGTTAGTGCTTGTTTCTCCTTACATTGTTTTTGCCGGTACTTCTACATTAAGTCCACTTTTGTTTCAACATTATTTTGTAGATAACCTCTACCTTAGCCTTTTTAAAATCACAAGCAAATGAGAATAATTTACTGAATTATGTCGTACAGTTTTAAACAAGATAAGTGCGATTAATAAATGTGGATATAACTAATATACTTCTCTTAAGCGGAGAAAGAAACGCTAAGAAAATATGTCTTTTGAGGTGAAACAGTAATTGTATTGTGGATAATTAAAACAGTAATTGTCTTGAATTGACGTGGAGAGTCTTGATGCAAATAAACGTTTCTCTCCGTGTAGATATCCAACAATTTTTTTCTACGAAATGTTACATTTTGTCCATTTAGGGTAATCGTTTTTAATATGCCTCTAATTTTGGAACTGAAGTTCCATATCCACATAATTAAATAGTTCCTTGAGATGTGGCATTTATAAGAAAAATAAAACCATCCAACTGTCTTAAATGAAGTGAAGATGGCCATATAAATTCGGTTAGAAAATTGAATTTTAATTACGAGAGAAACATTAAAAATTTAATTATATCCAGCAAAACGTTTAATAACATATTTGTTGTACATAGTAACAAAACACCATTGTTAAAAATTGACCTTCTACCGAATCAATGCAATCTGTTCTGTTGTGGTTGAAATATATTAAACAATAATTAAATCTAGGCTATACATCCACATTTCTTGCAGGATCTGAGTCAACACCGTGGCAATTACCATATGTACATATATTGTACATAAATCGTAAGGTCGAACTCGCTATATGCATAGGTATGTACAGCAATGTCCAATTCTGATGTCAGGACTTTCCCAGACCTCTCACTCGCTCATCATATTTGGTGCGAGTGAGAAGCGTACGGAAGTCCTGATATTTGAAATGGACATTGCTGTACTTCGTATAGGCAGAAGCACCGACAATAGGATATTCGATACCGACTCAGGGTCAAGGTTTACCGAGAGTTTGTAGTGTAGCATATTCTGGATTACTTCTACTTGCATTCTGCACAGGGCATGAATGTGAATTTGTATAGAATCGATAAAGATGACGCTTGCAATTTAAGAATTTGCCGAATGAGAGTTTGACTGGATACAGAAATTAAAGGGGCGACTTGACTTGATTCAACAATTTGAATATTAATTAAAAACTGTTTTTTCTGTGGGTTAATATGCAACGTTAACGTACGCAAAAAGGAGTACCTCAGTAGCCGTCACCGGCTTCAATTTTTTTGGCGTATTGTAACCAGCGCGACGCAGGGTTTTTTATTTTAAGTACATTACCGGCTATGATTATTTGGCCACCCAAAGAAATTCGTATAAATAACGGAAGTGCTAACTAAAAAAGAAATTGTAGTTTTGTATTTAATAAAATACTCTTAAAACAAAGAAATTTAATTTAAAATTAAATCTTCGTTTCGTCGAAATGTCCACTATTGTCGACTATTAATAATTGCGGCGTTCTCTCTATAAATTTCGTCAGAGTAGCGAGTTCGATTTTAAGCTAAGCTTCTTGTAGTTGTTTCCACAACGATCCCTTGGAAGTTGGAGGATTTATTTTCACCTACCTATCGAGTTCCTCCCACAAAAGCTCTATGGGGTTAGCATCTAGGCTTTGAGGAGACCATTTAATTATTTTGATATAGCACTTGTTTCCAAAATTTCCCGGTAGCGCTTTTTTCTTAAAATTCCATCTATTTTAACCTAGTCTCCTCCGGATGCAGCGCCAAAACAACCCCAAACCATTACCGATCCACCCCCATGCTTGGCTGTAGGTACTACACATGACTCTGCTGTTCGTTTTCCTTTCGCCTTCGAATGAACGTTCTTCTCTTGGAACCGAAGAGTTTAAATTTGGACTCATCAGTCTACAAAACATTTTTCCACTCACCAACCGTTGATGCTCTCTAGCCCATTGTAGCCATTTTATTTTAGTTTGCTTACGTAAGAGTGGTTTACGCAACGCTATTCGGCCAAATAAACCACCTTCTCTTAACCCCCTGTTCACGATGGTTAAACCAACCCGTTTTTCACGCTCAATACTTATTTCAGCTGTTACTTCAGGTGGTTTTTCATCTATTCCGTTTACTTGTCATAATTATTCGACGATCTTCCGTCGTCCTGTTCGTTTTCTACTTAATGTGTCAGCCTCTTGATATTTTTTAACGTTCATTCGTTCATTAATTTCTGAATTTCCGGATTAGGTGCCTTTCCTTGTTAGATGTTGTGTGTTAAATCATAGTAGTCGCAGACCATCAATTCAATTTCACAATACATATTGCATTTTTAGAATACAATGATTGCTTATTTTATTAGTACTGTAGTGGTAATATTTTGAGGTATGTCACAGCAATTCATACAATAGCTTGAAAAACAGTTTAAGGGATACGTAAATTTCCATGTTTTCATTTCGGTTATTGTTCACACTAAAGGCCAGATTATTGTTGGATATTGGAAGTCATGTGTATTAGTTCGACTTATATGATGCAGCTCATGTGAAATGTCGGATTTTACTAAGATAAACTTCGCCAAAAATCTAAGTCACACCTTAATACGTTAGTCAACTCGCAATACACGCTGATGGTTCAGTAAGGGAGTAGGGGTGTCTTGCTGTTATTATGGAAGACATTTATCAACAATATTTGAAAACATAAACGAGTGAGATAAAATCAGTGGTGTCCATCCAATCTCCAAATCTACATCCAAAAAAGTTATATTGTCCAACCTCTCACCCAGAAAAAATTTTAGGACAGCAAATCCTTTTTTTTAATAAGAACAACTTATACTAAGAATTACAACACGTTTATTTAATCTAACAAAATATATAGTTGCCTTAACAAAAATTATAGTTGTTTTCAATACAACGTGTTGCTGTCACATATTTTACATATTTTTTTTCTCCTATCAATTAACAATCTGTTCCATTATTTACTGAAAACAATAAGTTAATGTTTGGTGCAGAATTAACCTTAACAGGACATGCGGGGAGTATCTTCCCTGTGGAAGATCTCCTCTTAACTATAATTTACACTTAGTCTAACTCATTCGCATTATGTTAAGCAAAAACCCACAAGCGATACTAGTTAATAATGATTAATACCTCAAGCCTAGTTAATAAGTAGAGCGGGCCAAATTGCGCCATCCAACAGAATCGGAATCAGGCGCAACGGCCGCTTATTGTAAATAGCGTATATGTGAGTCACAGCAGATATGTGATATTTCGAAATTAATACGCAAGAGTAAAAAAATAAAAGCTGACGCAATAATAATGTTTAGTAATTAGAGCGGATATATATATATATATATATATATATATATATATATATATATATATATATATCCGCTGAGGTGTTTTTATTTTCATTATGATTTTTTATTTGATTGAAAACGGTATGCGTTGTAAATGGGATGTAATAAGGAAATAACTGAGAAACTGAACGCTTTTTTTATTCTGTTGTACTTAATAATGTAACTGTAAATAAAGATATAATAAATAAATTCTATCCTTCTTAATAATGCGGATAGGCTTGTTTAAAAAGTTGCACCATCAGATAAGTTTCCACATTTGCCTCGGTGAAGGATGTTCGCCGAGACGAAAAAATGTTCTTATATTCGAAAACGACCGTTCCACGTCTACCGAAGTAAGACAGGCGTAATTAAAATAATCTTTAGACTTAGTCAAGGAATCTGCAGATGCCCCATCGCACATTTGTCTTAATCTCATGTAGTCCGGATTCTTTTTTAAAACACTATCGAACTTAGCTAAAACTCGTCCATTTGTTGCATCGTTTATACTGTGTAACAATGTACTAACTTCGTCCACGACTTGCACTGATTCTACCAACGACAATCCAGAATTTTGCAAATTTTCTATCGCGTCTATTAACCCTTTGTAATTGTTGCTAATATTCTTTAGATGTGTTTCAACAGAAATATCGAGAAATCCCTTCTGGCTCATCCTAATAGCTCTAGCGTCGGCAGGGACGAATTGCAAAATAACGGATTTGACTTCTTGAAAATGTTCATTATAATAAAAAGCGGCTTTTAACCACGTTCCCCAACGCGTAAGAATGGGCTGTGGTGGTTCTCGAATACCAGGGCATAACCTGTGGAATGCCCTAGTCCTCTTAGGACTTTTGAGAAACACTTTTTTTGTGTTTGCTATTAATGCATCCACCTCCGGGTAACACTCTCGAATAGTTTGTGCCACAAGATGTAAAGCATGGACTTTACACGTAACATGTAAAAGTTCTTCACACTTTTCTTTAAGGGAACGGCCTACACTACACATTGTTGCTGCACCATCGCTCATGAACAACAACAGTTGACTGGTTGACACTTGAAATTTTTGTAACGTTTCGAGAACTACGGCCGTAATTGCTTTACTAGTACACTGTTTTAATCTTCTGCTGGCTAATAGAATTGCAAAATTTGGTTTAATAGGATCTAATACGCGCACTATTATATTCAAAATAGAATTTTTTTTTGCAATCTGTCGTCTCATCAAGACATAGCCACAGCTGTTTATCTTTAATTCGATTTTCAATGTCCTCGCGTATTCGTGGAATATCTCTCCGTAACGCTGTCCGAGATGGTAGTATCCACTCGGTATTGTATGTACCCCAGAATTTTCGAAATGCTTTTTTATCAAGTATACGAAGTGGTCGACCACATACCATAAACATTAAAAGCAATTCTAATTGAAATTGACGTTGTTGTGACACACCATTTCTTTTATTTCTGTGGTGTGCCCTATTTATATGTCTTTCACAATCACGTTTGCTCCAGCACAGTAGTTTCTTTTTACAAACTTTACAGAAAATTGTACTCCCATTGTAGTGTAAATCCACAAATTCACTAAGAAATTTATTAACTTTCGTAGGTAATGGCCGTTTATTTTTAATAGTTACGTTAGACATAATCACTAAAGCGAGCACACCGACGCTTGTTTCTAGTATGCCACGAAGTGGTGCAAACGTAACATCTGCAGACTCGTCATTTGTTGATGAATAGAGCGCGTCATCCGTAAATGAATAAGCGCGCTGTTAGTTCGTAGCCGTCGATGAATGAACTTTTTTTTGTAGTGGCCCACTGTGAACAACACCCTATTTATCAACGAACACCCAAACTGCAGGTGTATATTTGCGCGTCTTCACGACGTAATAGACAGTGGTTTTGGTCCTCGTCCTAATAATTACATATTTAAATTACCTATGTTTACGTACATATATGCGCCCGGCAGCTTGATTGCTAACCTGGCGCGTGGCGCTCTTGGCCCGCTCTATTAATAAGTCTGTCGGTTTGTAGCGCTTAAGTCTGCGCACTTCACCTGAGGTGTCAAACCACACTCGCGAACACATTAGAGTGTTCACTAATTCTGGCTTTGTACAATGCACTGTATTTTTGTATTTCATTCATGATAGAGGGGACTTGTAGATCTCTGGAAATCACAGTATTTGGCACGTATCACAATCATCCGAAGGACTTTGTTTTGGTATCTCTGTAATATTTCCAAGTTTGAATTACTGGCAGAACCCCACAGCTGAATTCCGTATGGGCTTTAATATGGATTTGCAGACTAGTAGTTTATTCTCGATTTTAGTTGAGACTTTTTGTCGATCCAATGTAGTTGGTGCAGTTTGAGCCCGAGCTGCTTCCGTTTGGTGAAGATGTGCTTTCTCCACGTCAGGCGTCGGTCAAGATGAAGGCCGAGATACTTAGCTGGGTCTTCTTTTCTTAGTCGGTGATTGTTTAGATATACTCCTGGACATGTTTCTTTTTTTATTGTGAAGGTTACATGCGTTGATTTTGTCTCATTTGTCCCAATTCTCCACTTCTTCAGCCAGACCTGTATCTTATTAGGATGAGATTACAGGTTTAAAGATGCCCCGGTGGCACTGATGTGAGAAGCTAAGACGTGTCATCTACGTATGTGGCAGCAGTTGTCACTCTGGTGGTAGGTAAATCTGAAGTGTATATCAGGTATAACAATGCTTCATGTATTTCGAAGTTGTTTGACCAGGAAGAAGGGCAAAGGATAAGTATGATTTACGCAGTCGGTAGAAATTGTATGGAAGTTTTTTTAGTTTATCGAAGGCTTGGCTAATATCTACAAACGCCGTACTGCAGAATCGTTTATTTTCTAGATCATTATTGTTTTGTTTGGCTAATCGATGAACTTGTTCAATCGTACCTTGTTGTAAACGGAAACCAAACTAGTGATGCGGTATTATTTTCCTCTCTGTGAGAATCGGTTCCAGTCGCTTTAATAGGAGTTTGAAATAACAGGTAGGAGGCTTATAGGTCTGTATGATGTTACTTTATTAGGATTTTTCCCATGTTTTAAAATCTCAGCTATCTTCCATTGTTGGGAAAAGTGGTTGTACGTTAGTATCGCGTTATAGATGTGTGTTAATGATCGCTTTTTTGTTAAGATTTTATAGGACTTTACCTGTAATTAAGTCATAGCCGGAGGCCTTTTTTGGATTTGTTCCATGGAGGATGACTGTTTCAACTTCTCTGTATGTACTTTTTTATGGGTAGATCCATTTGGAAAGATGCATGTAGGAATTCCTGATATTATTTTAAGTATATATTTTTCTCGGCACATGACTGGTTATGTATAACGTTTTTTTACATGTGGTGACGACCCAACGGGCAGAATACTTTACACACACCATAGATGTATGTAAAGTATTCCATAATTTCGTTACAATCACCTTCTCGCTGTTAAGAGGGAAGCGCAGTTAATTATTTCCTAACATGCGAATGGTCATACCAGAGAAACCTGGTAGGAATCGAACACATTTCCTCTAACTCTAAACCAAATTAAAAACAATTTTATTCCTTGAAATATACTTTTCACAAAATTCAAAATAAAATCCTAATAATTATTACCTCATATGTGTATGTAATACGCAATTAATTGACTAAGGTTTTTACTATCCTTTAGCACTATTACTCATTCTGCCATGAATCAATCTCGAACGGTTTTTTAGTAATCAGGTTTGACCTCTATTTGAAATAATTTTCCTATTTACAAGGTTATGGGTGATTATTATTGTATATAATTATGCCATCATGTTTCACGTCATTCACAACGTAATTCCCTTGGTTCTTTGATAAATACAAAGCTGAATAACATTGGTATGAAATTTACGTTGCAATTTGATAGGATTGTAATAATGAACTTTCAAAGTGTTTAGACGTTTTTTAATGGAAATATTGCAAAATGAAGCACTTTTTTCAATAAAAATACGTTAGCCACATTTAATCTTTTGAAATATTCAATAACTTACTAAATTATATAGAAGATGGAAAGAATCACTTTGTTAATTTATGTAGATTATAAATTATAATAAATTTATTAACAAATTCCGAATATATTGTTATTCTGTCAGAAACTAATCATCACAAATTAACTGTAAAAGGTTTTTATTTACCGTATTTGAAATTGGATATAAATTGTTTATTACCAAAAATTTATTTTTGAATTGTATGTATGCAATTTGGTTTATGCTTTCTGTATGGACAAGTTTCGTTAGGAATCCTCCGTATTGCTTTGTGTCACATGCTATTTTTGGTTGATGTTTATGCATATTAAGCATTGTTTTCTAAAGCTAAATGCTAAGCATTCAATTGATATATTTGATATTAGAGAGAACACATCTTCTAATAAATGTATTTCAAAGCACCTTTTGATCTATTTTTGGAATGGCTTCAGTTACCTAAAATAAAAATAATAGTACTAAATGTTTTTTTTTGATTGATTTTAGTTCATACCTAGTCCGTTCATTATAATAAACTTTGGTAAAAGCTTAGACCAATTAATTTTGGATATTTTAAATGATGTGAATGTTGGATCCTTTCTTTAAATGAGAGCAGAAACCTGCATCTCATTTTGCTCATAATTTAAATAAAAAAAATGTGAATTCCCTTGAAAATTGCTCTGAATACTAATAGTCGTGGTCATTTTCAAAGGTTCACAGTTGTAAATTCTTCAATAATCTACAAGAAGAGAAACAAAGCTTTCATATTTTACTGCACTTATTACAAAGTAATCAATGAGGTTCTGTCTATACACCAATCGTTCCAAAGTTTTGGTTAATTTTTTATCTACGCTATTCCTTTTTTTGGCACAAACTAAGATTCGTCTGAAATACACACGGTGCCTCAATATTGCCAACGCTAAATGATAAAGAAATTGTTGTAAACTGTCAACTGTAATTTGTCTTGACGGCTATTTGACAGTAAGTTTGTACTTTTCGAAACCTCTAACCTGCCTTGGTAACCTCAACTAGTGATGGCCAACGTCACGATTCTCAATATCCAAAATCTTTCGAAAATAGGACAAATGTTTTCTAGACATACGGGTGTCCCGTACAAACTTTCACGACGTGTTCCTCAGGTAAAATCGAGTCGAAAATGTCTATATGAACACGGTCCGCAAATGCATCCTTATCGAGATATAACACATGGGCTGAAAAGTCCCGGGCCTAACACATAGATGGCGCTAGTTTTATTGCATTCACCTGTTTTGCAGTTAGTACTAACCTTAAAAAGACAGCTGTTAAAATTTCATGATATTCTATTCATTAGTTTGTGAGTTATTGTGCTAAGAGTGACGTTACTTTTGTTCCAAAACAATGGATCAAAAACAATTTCGTGTTTTAATTTTACACTGCTTCTTGACGGGAAAAAATACCGTTCAAGCGAAGCAATGGCTTGAAAAGTGTTATGGGGACTCCGCTCCATCAGAAACAACAATAAAACGTTGGTTTGCTGACTTCAAACGTGGTCGTAGAGACACCGATGATGCAGAACGCAGTGGACGTCCAAATGAGGCGGTAACACCAGAAAACATCAAAAAAATCCACAAAATCGTTTTGAATGATCGAAAAGTAAAGTTGCGTGAGTTAGCTGACATCGTAAAGATATCAAAAGAACGTGTTGGCTTTATATTGCATGAGCATTTGACTATGAGAAAGCTCTGTTCAAAATGGGTGCCGCGTTTGCTCACTGTTGACCAAAAACAAGAACGTGTTGATGCTTCTGGGCAGTGTTTGGCCATGTTTAAACGTAACAAACCGGAATTTTTGCGTCGATATGTGACAACGGATGAAACATGGATCCATCACTTCACTCCGGAATTAAAACGATCGTCATCTGAGTGGACAGCAACTGGTGAACCTCGTCCAAAGCGCCCGAAAGCACAACAATCGGCTGGAAAGGTTATGGCCTCGGTATTTTGGGATGTGCGTGGTGTAATATTCATCGACTATCTTGAGAAGGGAAATACCATCAACAGTGAATATTATATAGCGTTACTGGAGCGTCTGAAGGCCGAAATTGCAAAGCAACGTCCGCATATGGCGAAGAAAAAAATGTTGTTTCATCAAGACAACGCACCGTGTCACAAGTCAATCAAAACAATGGCAAAACTACATGAATTGAACGTCGACTTGCTCCCACATCCACCGTATTCGCCAGATTTGGCTCCCAGCGACTACTGGCTGTTCGCAGACCTAAAAAAAATGCTCGCCGGTAAGAAATTTCGCTCGAATGAAGAGGTTATCGCTGAAACTGAGGCATATTTTGAGGCAAAAGATAAATCGTTTTACAAAAGTGGTATTGAAATGTTAGAGCGGCGCTGGAATGATTGCGTTGTTCTTGATGGAAATTACGTTGATGAATAAAGCTAATTTTGAACAAAAAAAACGTGTTTTCTTTGTCAGGCCCGGGACTTTTCAGCCCATGTGTTAATGCTTTTAATTGTAGTAGTGTTAAAGGAGCAAGAACCAAAACATCGTTGGAAAATCTCTTTTGTTTAACAAAAAAAAAAATAAACGACACGAATCGTTCACAAGAATTGTTCAAAATGTCCACCTTCGTACTGCAAGCACAGTCTACTCCGTTCATAAATATCATTGATAGCTCCCCGAACAACATGACGGTTATTTCTTATGTCAGTAGCAACTGCAATAATTTTACGAAGCAGTTCATCCCTAGTTCGTGATTCCTCCGCATATACCAACGTCTTCATGTGTCCCCATAAGTAATAATCCAAGGGATTTAAGTCGGGTGAGCGGGGTGGCCAAGAAACTGGGCCACCCCGTCCAATCCAACATCCAAGAAAAGTGGTATTTAAATACCCAACAACATTTCTACCATAGTGCGGCGGAGCACCCTCATGTTGTACCCACATCTGTTGTCTTATTTGAAGCGGAATATCCCCCAACAAAACCGGCAGTTCTTCTCGTAAGAGTTGAAGATAAATTGGAGATGTCAAACGACCGTCAAACACGAAAGGGCCAACTAATTGATCCCCTAACAAACCGCACCAAACATTAACTGAAAAACGGTGTTGGAAATTCCGATCGTTGGAAATTCCTTAAATTATTAACGCCGTCTCGAGTAAATGTACACTCATCGGTGAACAACATTTTATTAACCAGATTACGATGTGCGTTGAGCCAATTACAGAACTGCATACGAGAGCCTGGATCAGTGGGCAGCAAAGCTTGGATAGGTTGCAGATGGAACGGGTACAAACCAAAGTTATGCATCATTCTCCATACAGTCATTCGACTAGCACCAGTGCGAACTGATATTCTGCGGACACTAGTTGATGGGGCTCTTTCAACACTATCCAGTATTAAATCATGGCCAGCTGCTGATGGACGCGTTACCTTAACATTTGGAAATGATCCCGTTGCTCTATGATGTGCGAAAACTCTCCCGAATACTCTACTATCAGGTATCCTTCGATTCGGATACCGGTGGCGGTATTCCCTCTGATGCCCTACCGCTGCAGTTGCAGTATCCATAGACTAGCAGGATATCTGCGTATTCTTCATTTGTAAAAATAAACATGACAATAAGCTTGAAATTAAACGTGTTTACTTAAATTCGGAGTTGTTGGAAAAAATGTTTTCTAAAAGCTCCTCTGAAAAGTCTTGTTTATAATATTCGCTTATAAACGTTAGTAATACTTTTAGTACAAACATATTTAAAATTCGGCCAAAAAATAAAGATAATCGTGAGGCATATCTGGGTTAATACCTCTTTGTGGCTAACTGAACAACACGACGGGAGCATATTAACTTTTGAGCAATTTAGTGTGCGAGATTCGTGTAAAACTCAAACTCGCAGATTGTGCCCTCTGACTTTCACTTGACTGCCGCTTTTTTGCCGTAAATATAGAAAAACACTTTTTGCTAGTGTCTGACTTAACAGTTCGTACACAACTGAAACCCGAGCACTGCTAAATATTGGAAGTCTCAGAGGATGCATGCCATTTTAGAGTAATTTCCAGAATAACATTTCATTATCCTTTCGCTAAAATTAAAACAACAATAATTTTTTTTTAATATCATTATTAAATATTAATATTTGCGAAAATCTACAGGTGCTCCGTTTTATTGGCCAAGGCTGCATATGCAAACATATTTAACTTTGATTTCTGTTTATAAAGACTAATTTTTGTTGATCTATTTTAGAGAATATGTCATTAAAATAACTTAAAAAAGTAATTGCACTCTTTTTGCGAGGGTGTGTTTCTGTGCATATTTAGCTCCGAAAACATTATCCAGCGTGTTTTTTTTTTAATTGTGTAATATTCTATAGTGCCAAACTCTCATAATATGCATTTTTTATTGCACACCATTGCACTACAGTACGGTGTGTATTTGAGGCGAGTCACGAATTTCCTTCCAAAATTGCTTCCTAATAGTGATTAACTATTCCTGGTACCAGCTTAAATATACCAACGATCTCTTTTAACTATATACCGGTTGTCAACCAGATTTGATTTAATAATAAGATACGTACAGAGAAGAGAACACTTCACATACATACATCACATGGAAGGTGATCTACCACTTAATGTCCCCGCCACAATATTCTTTTCTCAGTTGATATATAGCTATTAAATCAATTTTGATTGACAACTGGAATACGTTCATGATTGTTTGGTAAATACACATCATAATTGTCCAGTATAATGTGTGAACGTGATTTGTCTGACAGATTCTAGAAATAACTTGTATAGCGTTTATACCCTGTTAACGTATTGGATAAATAACGTTGAATAAAAGAAAATGCGGATTACGTATTAAAATACGCAATAAAGATTTGCGCTGTGGTAGAAAATATTAACGGGGATATGTAAATTGAGCAAATTTTGACCTATTTATAACATTGGATGAATGAAAATTAATATACGCTGCGAATTTTATGATTGGTAATAGTAATAAATTATTAACGTTTTCCTGGGCTTTAGGAGATTTAGCAATAAAGTTATTTCTAGTTTTGTTTAAATATCTTAAAAAATTTCAAGTTGGGGGATTCCCAAATGTTCTATTGATGTCAATCAGCTTGATTTGAAAATGATCTTTTTCTTCTAAGTTCAATAAGTCCGAAAATGGCGGTTCCTAAACAAGTTCACTGTTTTGAACTTCTTAGAAAACAACAAATCAAGCTGTTGCAATAAAACTAGTGAAACCATGTCAGTAAATATTGATTTTGTCCATACGGAGTTTATTGTTCAGTATTTTCACTACTTTCAAAAAATACATGTGCATTAAGTAAATACATTCGATTAACGTTAATACTTTAGAATCTACCTTGAATGAACATCACAAACTCCTTTTGCAGTTAAACGAGCCTAAAATTAATAACCTTTTCCTTGTTTCAGCATACAAATTTCAAGAAAACCTGCTCAAGACCATGATTCAAATCGAGGACACGTTCTTTGAATTGGGAAAAACATGTGGAAGAAATTGCTTGATTATTTGTGATCGGGGAGCAATGGACGCATCAGCTTGTAAGTATCTTTTTCTCTATAGTTAGGAAAGCATTCTTTGATAAATTGAAGCAGTCAAAAACTAATTTGGGCTTTTATTTCCTTAGTTATATCAAAGGAAAAATGGGAGAAATTAATGAAGGATAACAATTGGAACAATGTTGAACTAAGGGATAACAGATACAATCAAATTATTCACATGGTTTCTGCTGCCAATGGAGCTGAAGAATTTTATACAACTGAGGTAAGTGCACAAAACTATAACAACGTTATAATTCAATGATCCAACACACTAGAAATAGATGTGCAAATATTCGTTGAGCAACAACGCAATTGTGAAAGACACATTCGTGCAATCGCTACCATACTACACTACCGCTCATAAGTATTTGGGCACTCTTGGATTTTAGATTTTTGTATACAGAGAATGTATTTAGGAAATATATTCCAGCATTATTGAATAGTATGCTAGTAATTAGCAAGATTCACTTAAAGTCATTAAATAATATCGATCTATTTACTTTTTTTATCTGTATGAGAGGTAATACCGTCTTAAAAGCGCAGATAGTAGCGACAACAAAGAGCGTATTTCAGGAAAAATCTAATACTTGCAAAAGTATATTTTGTTTCTTTTTTCGTTCTTGTTTAATAATTTAAAAATCTTTTTTTTTCTTGATTTTAGCGGCTTAGTTGCTAAATATATTATTGTTTGAGTTAATTAAAATTTAACATTTTGTTTGGACAAATTTTATTGTCTTCGTCCAAAACTGTAACAAGTCAAATAATTCGTTTTTAGTAATACGGTTGTATGTTTGTTTTTTTTGAACTTACAATAGAACATTGTCAACTAACACAACACTTTAAAATTCTTCTTTTTTTTTGGTTTTGTTTTATCAAATAAAACATTAAAACTATTCTACGTTACAATCTTTTGGTTATTTTAACTTATTTTTAAAATAATTATTCTAGCCATCTTTGATGGCTGAGGGAAAGGCGAATGCGAATACTCCGAGCGAGGCAGCACGCATTCAAAAAAATTTTATTTGTATAAGTGTAAGAAATTTTTTTTTTTTAATAATAAAATATTTTACTATCGTCGAATATTCTCAAGGCCAAAAATTGAATACAATCAAATTAATAGTTTGAGTAATTAATCATTACAGAATAGGATAATAAATCTTAGAAAGTCCTTCGATTTCAGTTTTGTCGTTGACTAAATTTTTATGTTTGTTGATTTGTATCATTTCCAGTATGCATCTTGCTTTATAATTAACTTCTTTATTAAATATAGAAACATCTTCGAAATTGAAAGTGTGTCCCGTGTTTATTGTAGGTTTTTTTAAGGCAGTGATGTTTTGATATTTGTGATCTTCTAACCTATTCAAATGTTGTTGTGTTTGTCCAATATAGACGCCATTATAGTTGTTACATGGGATTTTATAAACTACGTGGGTTTGTTTATTTTTTTGTATCTTGTCTTTCATTCTGATATAATGTTATGTGGCATTAAAATTTTGTTAATTCTGTCGGATAATTGTTGTTTTTGTTTTTGATCATCTGCTTGGAATTGTAAAACGCGTGGATTTTATTTTTTATTATTTTTTTCTGTTAAAGCTGGGAGGTAGTTGTTATTTTTCAAGTTAGTTTTAATTTTGTTTAAAATTTCGTGTCTAAATTTTGGGCTTGTCAATTTGATTTATTTACTAATGCTGTAACTACATTCCTTTTATAAGCAAAGGGTTTGGCGGAATGAAAATTTAAATAGCGACCAGAAGATGTAGGTTTACAATATAATGTTGTTAATATTTTTGTTTGTTCACGAATTAGTGTAAAGTCTAAAAAATTAATCATATTGTTTTGTTCGTTTTCTAAAGTAAATTGTAATTTTGGGTGAAACATGTTGAACTTTTGCAGGAAGTATTTTACTTTGTCACCTGGGACACAAGCTAGGCAGTCATCCACATATCTTTAAAAAAAAATAAGGTTTGAAACCTAATTCAGTTATAACTTGTTCCTCTAAATATTTAAGGACTGATTGTGCAATTGTGCTCGATATCGGAGATCCCATTGCGCACCCAAAAGTTTGTTTGTAAAATTTATCTTGGAATTGAAAATATGTTGTTGATAGGGTTAGTTTTAGTGCATCCAGAAATTCGTTCAGCGGAAGGTCAGTATAATATAATTTACTCCATTTTTTTTCCACAACATTCATTGCGTAATGTATTGGAATATTTGTATACATAGAGACAACATCTAATGAAATTAGTTTTTCTGAACTTTTAATTGTTATACTGTCAATGAATTATTTAAATTCAAGTGAATTTTTTATAAAGTGTTCATTATTATTTGTAATTTTTGAAATTGAATCAGCTAAATATTTTGAGAGTTTGTAGAGTAGACTCTGGATTCTGCTAGTTGACAATGTTCTATTGTAAGTTCCAACAAACAAAAAAGCAAACAAAGAACTGTATTACTAAAAACAAATTATTTGACTTGTTGCAGTTTTGGACATATACATTCTGAAGAAGACAATAAAATTTGTCGAAACGTAAAATGTTAAGTTTTAATTAACTCAAACAATAATACGAGGGTAAGTCAAAAATTGCTTACACTTTTAGTTCTACAACTGCATTAAACAAAGCTAGGTGTACAACAGATACATTATTTTTCGATATAGTCTCCACCTTTAGCAATGCACTTGGTCCAGCGAGCCAGAAGCTTCCGTATGCCTTCCTGGTAGAAGGTTTTCGGTTGGTCGTGAAGCCACTTTTGCACCGCATCCCGAACACCTGTGTCTGAGGCAAATCGACGACCTCTCAAAGCTTCCTTGAACGGTCCAAAGAGATGAAAATCTGAGGGAGCGAGATCAGGGCTGTAGGGAGGGTGTTCCAAGGTCTCAAAGCCCAACCTGTTGATACTTTCTGTGGTATTATGGGCCGTGTGCGGACGGGCAAAACTTTCTTTGAGAAGAGACCACGGCGTTTGTTTCGAATTGCCGGTTTCAGCTTATTCGCCAACAAATCACTGTACCTCGCACTATTTATGGTCCCCCTGTCCGAGTAGTCGTCCAGCATAGGGCCTTTTTCGTCCCAAAACACGGTTAGCTTCACCTTCCCAGCCGATGGCGAGGTCTTGAATTTTTTCGTATTAGGGGATCCTGGGTGTTTCCATTCCATACTCGGCGTTTCGATTCGGGCTCGCAGTGATGAACCCACGTTTCATCAACGGTTACTATTCTGCTTAAAAATGCGTCGCCTTCCGCGTTGAAGCGATCCAATAAGCGTTGGCGGATGTCCAAACGTTTGGTTTTGTTTTCTGCGCTAAGCATTCGTGGTACCCATCACGCACACACTTTACGAAATTTGAGTTTATCGTGGATAATTTGATAGGCAGAACCGTGACTGATGTTTAAAGAAGATGCAACCTCACCTACGGTAACTCGCCTTTACGAGATAAAGCACCGTTCCCGTATTGTGACAAAAGTCTTCGGTGAATTTCAGCACCTTTCACACCCTTTGACCACAAAAATCGGATTACTGCTAGTTGTTCCTCTTTGGCGCAAACTAATAGCGGAGCTGACATGCTTACGCTGTTATGCTTTAGCTAGCAGACAAATGACGCGATCGTGATTAAATTCCGTACACATGACCATAGAGACGCCAACTCAACGCATGCGCAAGCGGCCGCCACTACGATAACCTTCAAAGCTTGTTACGGCGAAAGTGTAGATAAGATTTGACTTACCCTCGTATATTTAGCAATTAAGCCGCTAAAATCAAGAAAAAAAAAGATTTTTAAAATCTAATAGTTGGTAATTTTACTATGAGTCATGAAGCTATAATAAAGCAATTTGAAGTAATATGTTTGAATTACAGTCAGTTATCGTTCCATGTTAGTAGTGACAACATCGCTTAAAGAATAGTGTTTATAATTTCGTTTAAAAATTTAAAACATGCCGAAAAGGAAAGAATTTAGTGTTGAAACGCGTGCTCTGATAGTAGCACAACATAACTAAAGTATAAACAATCATCAAATTGCTAGAGAAAGTAGCAATTTTTGGAAATAAAGTAAGAAGTGGTAGACCAAGGGCGACAACATCAGCTGAAGATATTGTAATCGTGGTGCCCAGCAAGCAAAATAGAAGAAAAACATCTCCAGAAATTTCCGCAGAAATCAGTACTGTACTTCCGAAGCCGATTAGCGTGTCCACGGTTAAACGCCGTCTGCAAAAAGCCTTCACGTACGAATTGCGATGCGAAAGCCCTTGCTCCTCCAAATTAATAAGAAAAAGAGGGCAAGTGAACAACGAAATTGGACGGTAGAAGATTGGAGAGAGGTATTGTGGACCGACAAATCCAAATTCGAGATTTTCGGTTCGCGAAAACGAGTGAGATCTGTGGGTGAATGTGCACCAGAGCAATGCACAGTCTGTACCGCCAAACATGGCGGTGGTTCGGTAATGATTTGGGGTTGTTTTGCTGGATCCGTAGGTGATCTCGTAAAAATTCAAGACATAATGAGAAAAGAGCAATACAAACGCATCTTAGAGGAAAACGCTATACCCACTGGTGTAAGAATTTTGTATTCCAACAAGACAATGGTCAATGACTCAAAACACACTTCAAAATTATGCAAGCAATATTTTGAACAGTTGGAAGAGGAAGGGACATTAGCAATCATGAAATGGCCACCCCAAAGCACGCATTTGAATCTCATTGAGTTATTATGGGACGAACTTAATCGGGAAGTAAGAAAAACTGCTCCGATTTCAGCATATAACATGTGGAACAAACTACAGGCAGCACGGACTCGAATAACTACGGAAATATTGTTAAAATTAATTGCAAGAATACCCTAATTATGCGACGCAATCATTAAAAGTAAAGGTCACATAGACGAATCTAAAATTTAGGTCAAATAAATAATTTTAATTGTTAAAGTTGTGTATTTGTGTATACTTAAATATCAAATACACATATTAATGTTTCCATTTAAATATTTAATGATTTACCCTGAAATTTGAGGTACCCGAATACTTATGAGCCGTAGTGCATATTATGCTATTGCCATCCGCAAGGAAATACACCCATTAAATATATACGTACGTATGTACATGTAAAAATTTGTACAAGTGCTTTGACTCTTTGCCAAATGCTTGTTGTAATGTTAACAGTTAACATTGTTATATTTCCGTCAACATTTTTTTTGTTTAAAATATGACATGTTTATAGCAAGTGATCTAGTTGATCTAAATATGAAATGTATCTATACTTAGAACTAGATATTTTCGACAATGACAACGATGTTGCAACATTCTTCCTTTAATTTTGCCTTAAAGCCTGCCTTGAAGTTTTCTAGTAAAATTTTGACTACTTTGAAACTATACACACTAACTCTAAATTCCTTGTTTCTTGATTATTGGTTTATGTACATAAGTATAATCAATCAATCAGTGCGTAGGAAACTACGCACTTTTATTTTATTGATTTAGAAGCGTTATTTATGGCAGGGTACTCTAATGTGAATGATACATTTATAGTACACCAATTTCAAATAAAAGCCAGTACTTTAAACTACATGATTTCCATCTACATGGAGACACTTATCGTAACGTGTGATCAGCTTCTAAATACTATTTTAGCAGTACGATTCCCTTATTGAATATGTCACATCTTTTGTTTTGAATTGCGTTTCGCCCCGCATCAAAAAGATCAACAAGCAACACTTCCTGTCAATTCCAAAACAGGGTACGCATCATTTTTCAGACAGAAATTGTTTGCTTGAACTTCAGTCCTCCACTGGACCCAACTGCCGATTCAATTCTGAGGAGGGGATGTGAGACAGTTATGCCTCGTCACCAGTGGTGACTTGACTTAACAACCAATTGCCTTCATCATTGTACAACGAGAATAACGTACTAGCTACATCTGTTTTGTGCAATTCTGTTAACATTTTTAGGACAGCGTGGGTATAACTTATTTCGATATTTTATGATTTCGTAGAAAATACTTCTTGAAACTTTGATATCATGTTAGCTATTTTGGGTTGCATTAGCAGGAGTGAAGCAATCATTACATTTTAAGCAATATTTATAGAATAGAAAGCAATATAGTCGAAAGCAGGAATCAAACGAATTTCGTCATAGTAATTTATGACGCAATAATTTTACTACGTTTACTTTCGTCTGATGGATTGTCTTTCAAGGTTTGTTTTATATATTAAAGAAATTTATTATGACACGAGAAAGTATTGAAGACATCCAAAGCTAATGATACATCCTAAATATTTTTGCACAAACACAGCAAAGCACCTCGAGAGAAAAATGAAATTAACTTGTGTGTTTTTGCACTTGCTGGGATTTACATTATTTACACTTCACTTGAAACGTGTTTTAGCTAATTTGAAACAATAACTTTGCGCCAATCCTTAAAATTATATCAAAACAAACCTCTTACCAAAATCGGTATATCTGAATATTCGATGACGAAACTAGGGGCATACAGATAATTTAATTCGAAAAGTATTTGGCGCTATCATATTTTATTACATAAGTTTTATATGTTTTAAAAGATTAATACCGACAATTAAGGAATATCTTAAGTATCACATTCAATTGAAAGATCATTATCGCATCAAAAATTAATGTTGGACTTGGTTAATTTGGTTGCTTATCTTCCATGTTTTCGTAACTTCCTAATTTATATATTAGGGTTAATACTATTCAAGCATAAATTCCATTCTGCAAAATAAGCATGTTTTTAGAAAGTTTCGCTGCTCCACAAAAAGCAATACTATGGTGTACTTCATGCTGCACGTTTTAAAACAAATTCCCGGGAGGTAAGATGTCATTTTGTAAGATTGATTCGATACATGCTAGTGAGTTATTTAAATAGCTCTTACGGCACCCAAATTTGCTCCAGGAGATGCTAGAAACATTTCATTATTCATTAGGTTCAAATTCTAGTTATACACTCCTCAAATCTTGCGTCATTTTATTACTATAAACTTTACTGCATTTTAGTGTTTATTCATACTATGTCTCTTCCATTGTAGTACTATCATACCTCCGCTAGGCTTTGGAAAAAAAAATGCCTTCATGGACTTATGCCATTCCTCTATTAGTTCATCTTAGTTGGCAAATCTAAAATTTCAAGAAGACTAGACTTATTTTAATATCGAAAACTCAAAACTTCGCTGATAGGTTTCATCTGTTTCTTGTAATGCTTCTTCCTGTTGCTTCCATTTGACAATTAAAAAAGAAGCTAGTTATTAAGAAAACTTCTTTTATTTGTTCTAGGACCACTCTTGCAGATCAGAAGGTGTGGAATTGGCTCGCGATTTAGACAACAACGCGGCTGAAGCATGGATCGGTCATCCATATTTCGACGTGATAGACAACTCGACGGACTTCGAAGGAAAAATGAGACGGATGATCGGTTCGGTATGTCAAAAGATGGCCATCGACACCGGCGACAGATTACTGCAGAACTCGAGGAAACTCAAATTCCTCGTCAAAGGACCGTTACCGCCAGATGAAGTGTTCCCTCGCTTCCAAGACTTCGAAGTTGTCCACACCTACCTGCATTCAAACTCGCCCAATCAGGTCCGGTTGAGGAAGAGAGGCCAAAAAGGTGAGAAAAAGACATTCGTCACGCGCGCCATCTGATATCTCAATACCGAAAATCAGGATGCAATCCGAAATTATTTATAATAGGTTATTGTTATTTTACAGCTGTTGTTAATACAGACGATTATTTTATATGTGGTTAAAATATAAATGTTGAAATAGTATTGAATAATGCAGATGTTCCTTTTTTCGTTTTTTGTTTTTTTTTTTTGTAAATACATTTTATCATTTTCTGTAATGATTTGGAACTTGTATTAAACATGGGCACTTCAAAAAAATGGTCTTCTTTTAATTCTACTAAATTTTCTGGTGTTGTTACTAACCCCTCCCTGCTTTAATGAAAAAAAAGATCAGCAGATTGCTCATAGTTTTTCTTAATGCTGTCTGGTCAGATTTTCGATCAAATTCTTTGTTAAAATTTCCAGAAAAGGAACTAAACACTAAACCAAATAAAGAATAGATAATAATATTACACACGAATATGTCTAGATTAAATCTAGAATTAGCTATATGTAAAATGAAAAAGGCCTTCATTTTTTTATGAAAATAATATTTTGTAGGCGGAAAAATTTAGAATACCATGAAACCCTATTCTCTGATACTTTTAAAAAGTTTTGCATAAAAGTCCTATTTTGTGACAAAAATATTTGAAAAACTTTGATCCAAAAGGAATCCAATTGAGTACAGCGGCTATAACAATTAATTTTTGTGATTTTATTAGCCCAATTAGCTCCTTAAAACATGATCGGACATTTTAGAGTTCATTACTTTTTAGGTAAATAGTTGCAGAAACTTTTGATTTTGAAATATTTCAATCATTATATCCAGTTGAAGAGAACTATTGAAGAGGCCCGTTCGACTTCACAAGTCAATTCAGCTCGATAAGTCCATTCGGCTCGACAAATCTGGTTAATCCGTCAACTATCCAATTCGGTCTGATTACTGAACTCAAAAATCTCATTTGTATAGTTTATACTAGTCCGCCTTCACCATATGCAACGAAAATTAGCATCTAAAAAAATGATAAAAGAAGTTCTGAATATGAGAAGTTCGCCTTCATTTTCAAACAGTAGATTATATCGATGTTTTGTAATACGAGGGTGGGTCAATATGTCCGTGACTTTTTCAATGAGAGATAATTTTTTCGGAAAAAAAAACGTTTTACTTCTTAACATAGCCTCCTTTTAGCTCAATACATTTCGTCCATTTCTTCAATTTTATGATCCTTCCAAGTAATAAGATTAATCGACGCTCTCAAAATAGGCGTTTGTTTGAGTGATGATTTCATCATTGGAGCCAAATCTCTTTCCGCCGAGCCGTTCTTTCAGATTTGGAAACAGGAACTAGTCACTGTGCACCCGGCAGTGTACCCGTGCATTGTCTTGATGGAAGAGCACTTTCTTCTTGGCCAAATACGGTCGTTTTTTCTTCAAATCGTCATTGAATCTGTCCAATAACTTGCCATAATATTCGTAGTTGATTGTTTTTGCCTTCTGAAGGTAATCGATGTGAATTATGCCGCGTACATCCCAAAAAACTGCCTCCATGACCTTGCTGGCCGACAGACTCACCATTGGCCCTCTTCGGCGCCGATTCGCCCGGAGAAATCCCCTGTTGCGACTCCTGTTTGGTCTCCAATATGTTGCGGTGTTTCCATGTTTCGTCAACGGTTATGAAATGGCGCAAAAACTCGTCCGGATTACGGTTAAACAACGTCAAACACTCCTTCGAAGTTGTCACATCGCATTTGTGATCAATTGTGAGCAAACGCGGCACCCATCTTGCGGATAGCTTCCTCGTACGCAAATGATCATTCAAAATCCAAACCATTGAGACGTGATATGCCTATGGTTTCTACAATCTCGCGCACTTTCAATCTCCGATCGGCCAGCACAGTAGCGTGGATTTTTTCGATTGTAGTGACCTCAATTGGACGTTCAAAACATTCGGCATAATTAGTGCTTGTACGACCACAACGAAATTCAGTAAACCACTTCTTTACCATTGATTCTGATGGTGTAGGGTCCCATACTATTTATCAAACTTAGCCTTGGTTTGAGTGACGGTTTCCATCCGCAAAAAATAATGCTTTATGAGCACGAAATTCACTTTTTCCCATTTTCGCCAAAATGCACGACGTTGTCTGCTTTCAATGGCTGTCAAACATTAATCAAATGACGCAGCTTTCTCAAACTTTGACAGTAGTGCATTGACAGATGGTGGTTGATGGTAGCAGTGTTGCTTTTCAATTTGCAACGCAGGAAATTCAAAAAGTCACGGGCATATTGACCCACCCTCGTATAATATTAGAAAACCGTTTTCCAATAAAAACATTATTTGTAGGAGTTCATTAATGACTGACTAGTTCTGTGTTAACCGAGATTGTCCGACCGAACAGGCTTGTCGCTCCAAATGGGGCTATTCGGCTGAACAGGCTCATCGGACCGCCCACCTCTAGTCCAAACACTAGCAAAAGCGAGTTCATTCGATTATTTTGGTGATTAAAATATCTCGACTATTTTGAATGATACTGGAAATAGCAGTTGATAGAATTATCGCATGAAGATAGGAGTCAATTGTTTTAAAAATAATAATTGGTTGAATGGGTTATTCAATAAAACTACTTAATATTGTACGCACAGAAAAGAAACCGCAGCAAAGCAGAGTCAGAAGTATTTATTTACATTGTATCACAAACATTTTAGTAATATACTTCATTTATTGCCTAAAATTCTTATTATGTAGTAATTATTTGAAGGAATCGTTCAGTTGAAAAATTCATTCGATTACCAATAATTCCGTTATCAAAATCGTTTGTTTCACCTATCGCAAGTAATAGTTAACATATTGCCCAATTTTTTAAATTATACGTAGCTTCAAATTTGGATGACCCAATTGTTAACTGTATTTCTGGTTTAACAAATACGATACATGGATCAATTCAGGAACCGTTTTCTACGAATGCGTTAAAAATGTATTACTTTCCGACCAATTCCGTATCGTGGCGTGTTGGAACGGCTTATGGACATTTACCGAATTTGAACTTGTCTGTCACTTCAAGTTTACTTACAACTATATAGGTTCCTAAAAGAAATAATGAAAGAACCACTAACTGAACGTCTAAATCATCATCATTGGGAGAACTATTTAAGAAATCAGAGAATCGTTCCAAATCCCTCATTTTAGCAGATTTCTTAAATAAATACTATTAGTAAACAATTACGTTATTTGCAGATTATAAACTGCAGTCATTTATTGCACGTATGATACTCAAATAAGCTAATTACACTCTGCGCATGCCTCTGACTGCGGATCGATTCGACCCTTCAGTGACCAATTCGGTCATCGTCAAATTTTATATTGGAACATCCGACTATTCGTACATATTTCAGTCAGAAGTTATGTTGGAACGCCTAATTTGCTTTGCGCATGTACCCGGCGATTCACAAACTGGCTTGCTGGTGTGTTGGAACGAACCTTAAATTTCACGGACGTTTTAAGTTGGTAGTTCCGGCAGTAAATGACATATTCGCCAGTATCTAAGTGCAATGTATGCGAATATGATCTTTATTATCGGAACCACTAACTTAAATCAGCTGCGAAATGTAAAACAAGTTTAGCGGATCTGACTTTATTCTTTAATTTTTATGTAAAAGCAAATCCATATTCGTGACTTCAAATGCTTGCATTTCAAAATTATTATTATTATTATTATTGGCCTCGGTTTTTCACCATTAGCCATATACTTTTGAATCCCTAGCCACTGCATTTCAAAATTCTTAATCATCAGAATTTTGAAGACTTTCTAATTTAACATCAAACAATTTAAATATTAATCCATTGTAAAAGAGATTATACTTCATCAAACAAATTATTTCTGTCAAATTTCTAACATTATTAGCTAATTTCAAAACTAAACTTAATTGGATATACAAGCCCTAACAACATAAGGCTCGGACAATATTCATTTTTACTGCCAGTTATCTCCCATTTCTGCTAGAAGTGCTAATGAATGTTTTTTATTTATAAGTTCATCAATATACAGTGTAAAGTCACTTTTGACAAAAAAAAAAACAAACAAATAACTTAATGTAAAATGTACCATTTTTACAAAAGGAAAATGAAAAATCGAACAAATTACATTAGCAATATAATGTTTGGACGAATAGTATATCACATTTGATAGTTATCACTTCGGCAACTATATATTTATTCAATTTGTGCATAGAAAATGAGTAGTGGTAAAGCCACCACGAAGAAAATACGTGAAATTGTGGTAAACATGGGCACAATAGCGAAGAATTTTGAATTTGGAAATGTCAACTGTAGTAGACATAATCATAATTGATATAGAGAGACATCCGGTTACAGCATTCGATGAAATAGTAATGGACAACCCAAGAAAATAACATCCAGAATAAGGAGGCAGCTTATAAAAATTCGTAAAAGTCACCGCGGAGTCACGCTAAGAAAGATAACGACTCTTTTTATTGCAGCAACCAATGTGACGATTTCACAAGAATGTTATAGGTAGTCGATCCATAAGTCAGGTCTCAGTTTTTACAAGGTAAACGAGATGGTTATCCAAACTCTAAGAATTTGGTAGGGAACCAAATACGTCTTTTAATTATCACTCTACTTAAGTCACACATCACACCTTTATTTCCTTGAGGGAAAGTAGTAGGGATCGTGCCAACCACCTTTATTGAAAACTAATGCCTCCATGGCTATAACTTTATTAGTAATAGATGTTGTTTACATGTAAGTTGTGTTTACATATAAGTGATATAATCACTTTTCCACATAATCGCCATTGGAAGCAATACATTTACGCCAACGAACTACGAGTTGCGCAAATCCGTCACAGAAAAAGTCTGAAGTCTTCGCAGGCCACCATTTCCGCACCTCCGTTATCACCTCTGCATCCGAAGAGAAACGCTTGCCCTTGAGATGTTCCTTAATCTTCGGAAAGAGGAAAAAGTCACAAGGCGCAAGATCTGGGCTATAAGGTGGATGAGGTAAAACATCATGAAACCCAAGCTTCTCCAGTGCTATACGTGTTCTCTAACTTGTGTGAAGCGTTGTCATGATGCAGAATTGGCACTTTGTCTGGACGAATTCTACGCAACCGTCGCTTCAGATTTGTTAGGGTGTTAACATATCGTTCGGAGTTGACAGTACAGCCATGTTCCAAAAATTCAATATGAACGATGCCATCGCAATCCCAGAAAACGGTAATCATGAATTTCCCGGCAGATGGAACTGCTTTGATTTTTTTCACACGCATCACGGTATACGGCACCCAACCTTTGATAGATGTCAATGGGCGCTACACCCTCCGCAATAAGAAATTCGATGACAGCTCGTTGCTTTAACCGCACGTCGATGCCGGTCGTCATTTTTAGAACGGTCGTTCGCAAACGCGATGTTGCTGCGAATCTCCAATAAGGAGACTTATGTAGCAAGAGTTAAGATAAATTGCACACCATTTTTGACAATATCAATACGCCCTTGTATATAAAAAATGAAAGTACAAATAATTTTTTAATCTCACTACATATGAGTTTAATATTTTATTCAAGGCGAAAGAAAAGACACTGTTAAAAGTCCAAATTGTCTTGGAAGAAGATTAGTCCAAAGTCGTTTTTAGCGACGAACTCATATTGGATGTCTCCGTAGGTGATTGTAGAAAACGAATCATTCGTGACAAATCGGAAGGTTTTCATAAGGATTGCCTAAAAAGGACTATAAAATTTGCAAAGGGTGTGATTATGTAGGGATGTAGGTAGAATGGAAGTAATAGATGGGACTGTTAGTACTGCCAAGTATTAAATTCTAAGTCATAGCTTTCTTCATAGTGAAGAAAATCTTTATCATCCAGGTGAAAATTTCATATTTCAACAAGGTGGCGCATCCTGCTACACAGCCAAATCAACTAAATAATGGCTTACAGATCCCAACATAAGAGTTATGTCATGACCTCTCAGCAGCCCAGACCTCAGTATTATTGAAACTTGGCATTGTATGAAGAGTTATATGTGAAATAATCCGCGAATAACAGTAAATGCTTTGCAGACAAAACTAGCAGAAATATGGGCAACAATTACTGTTGATGATTGTAGGTTATTGTTGGAAACCATGCCAGATCGAATTAAAACGATTGTTAAGGCCAAAGATGATGTGACTTTGTATTAAATGTTGTAATTAGTGATCGTCCCAACGTTAAATTGCCGGTATAATCTATAATTTTTTTAATTTGCTTGCATCGTTTTCCTTTCCTGTGAAATAAAGTATACTTTTTATTACAAATGTAGTTGTTAATATTCTAATTATTTGCACATAATAAGGAATTAACACTTGAAAGATACACAAATTGTAAATATTTATCAAAATTCATATCACCCGAACCTTATATGTTGTTCGTAATACTTACACAACTTGGCAACTTGATCAAATAATTCATCGAAAATTCCTTTCAGGATACTTCAGTTATATCCACACTGTAAGAAGGCAAAGGCAGCCAGGTGGTCAAGTCGTTGAAGTAAAGACCCAAATCAATCATAGGGACTACATAAACATGCTGGCGCAAAAGGACAAATCTCATTTTACAATTTACAAAAAAAGGAGATGCTTTCTTGTAAACAATCAGTATTTTCAGTTAGACATATATGAAGAACCAAGCCATCCAAGGTAGATAACTGATATTCAATTGTAAAAGCAAATATTAACATATAATTTCGCAATAATTTTAGATGTAAAGGAATGATATTACTGGAAACATATACAGCACTAGAAGCGACAAGTTTGGGCAAACGTCTACCGCAATTTATCAATATCCAAAAAGAAGTAACAGGGAATCCGAATTATTCAATGTACAATCTATCACTACGAGAAGACTGGAGAACATCTAAGAAATTCTGTGGCGATTTATCAATCATAAATGATCCGGAAGATCTACCAACTCATGAGATGAAACACAACGGTCACCAAAACGGAATAGGCAAGTGTTCCATGGTAAACGGTCACAGTCATGTGAACGGCTTACCCGAAAAGAATGGCATCAAAAGTAACGGGATTCTAACGACCATACCAAACAAAGTTTGAAACGAGTTCGTAGAAATGATAAAGAACCACCAGTAAAGTAATGCCGATACGATAATTGTTAGTTAGTTTAGTAATTTGTGTAATGACAATTATTGTATCCACTTAGTTTCTTTTCATTTCCTTAAACTTCTGAATAATTTTACATAGTATTAGATATTTAATGGATTGCTACTTAATACTATTCTTTCACCATATACTGAAAACGTTAAACACAGAACATTCGTGGCTAGTTTGTGTATCAGTAGTAACGTAGAGCTTCAAAAAAGAAAAAAAAATGGTGAACAACTATGAGTAAATGAAAATAAAACAACAGTATTATAGAAATTATTGAAAGGGTTTTGTTGCTATATCAACTTTAATTTAACGAAAAAGTCTTTCATCATTTTTGTACTTTTCTTTTAATGAGGGTACTTATAGAAATTATTTATATTCAACTTATAATGGTGATAATATTTCTCCAGTGTATCGATTAAATTTTTGATAAAATCTATGAAACTAGTTGTATACATCGCCTTTATTTAATCTCGACAAATTATTTTAGTTTTTTTGGGAATTAAGGATGAAAGGGACTTTAATGGGATAGGTGCCACAATTGGACAATAAAGGTCTTATGTAATAAAATCAATAGTACTTCTTTTAATTTTAGATAGATGTCAGCATGTAAAATACCGTAATAATTATCAATCTCTATTGAATTGATAAGTATTGTCAGGTTATAAGTTGAATTTTTTTTATACATCTAAATATTAAATGTACTCTTTTAAACATTATCAATTTACAAATTATTGCAAATAATTTTGGTTTTTTTCTTATTGTTTTACAAAAATATCAAAAACTACGCGATATGTTCTAATTGAAATATTTATCTTAATTTTGATCCTATACAGGGTGTTTCATGAATAATTGTCCATATAGTAGTGTTTCATTAATAGTTGTCCATATAGTAATTGCAGAATCCTTGATCCAAAATATGAAGATTTACCCTAAAACACTTAGATAAAATATTCCTCCTAATCTAGAATAAAACGATTAAAGATAAACGTGTTTGGGTTAAAAAATATATATTTGAGCTATTTGCAACACAATAAAAATAAACAATTTCCTTTGACTTCTTCACATTTTTTAATTCTTTTTGTAAAATTTGTCCTAAATCTGAGAGGTTCATGGTGATTTATTAATTTTTATGTTCAAACTCAGCGAAATCGACAAAACTCATGTAAGATGTAAGTAAGCAATAAAATTAAATTATTTAGGAAAACTACTGACCCTATCGCAATGAGACAAAAAGACAATATTTACTTAGGAAATAATGGGGAATCAAAAAAACCCTGCTACTATAACGATAACGACAGTGGCGTAGAATGTAGAGGGGGTAAAGTAAGTCTTTATCGCTACTCTACGCCTTTGGTAATAGGGAGAAACTTTCTTCTACCATAATTTAAAGTACGCTGACATGGATAAACTTATTGCCAAGTATGGACCAAAAATAGAAGGTATAACAGTGGGATAAAATTTTATCAAAAACGTTTTCGGTTAAATCGTTATATTTTGGGTTAAGGATTCTCCAGTTACTATATGGACAATTATTAATGAAACCCAGTATACAAACCTGTGCATAAAAATTGCAGTGGCCACAAATGTAGCTTAGTAACAAAGTTATGTTAAGGTGTAATGTGAATAAGGTTGCCTGTTCAAGCAAAACGCACTGTCTCCCATAATTGAGACATTATTCGATTTTTTTTTTGTTATTTGCAGCCGTCTTTGTGTCAACATATAACTTTTCAAGGCATTGCATTAATATTATTTTTATCAAACTATTATTTGACCCTTTTCACCGAATATTTTGGTTTGTTATTTTGCAAATGCGGCATTTCCTCATCTGTCAAAGCAGTTGTAGGGGTCAGCACTTTTTTAGTAAGGAGCTATTTTTAATATTATATTTACCAAAATAATACTTACGGAGCCACAAGTCAGCAATTTGAATTATTCATTTTTTTGAAAAATTGACCATGGAATGTTTTTTTTTCTTTCTTAAAATTGACGTATATTTGCTTTGTTTAAAGGTGCTGTAATAAAATACGCAATTCGTTATTTATTATCAATTTTACAACAATCGTAACTATAACTATAAAATATAATTATTAAAGTAAAAAGTGTTTTTAAACATTCTTACATATGAACTAACATCTTTACTTTGTCAAACAATATGCCGTAATTTTAAATATTCTATAATTTAACTTGTATAATAAAATTAAAATCTATACTAAAAAAAAATAAGAATATATAGTTTCTGAAGAGCTGAATTTTTCCAGAGAGTTTGTCATAATTCGGTAAATTGACTTTCATTTTCAAACAAGACGGCTGACTCACACTATTCATCTGTTTTCTTATTTTATTTTTAGTGGCGCATGTTCGCCGAAACTGCAAACATTTTTAATGGGATGTAATCACCAGGTAAACTATTTCGAATAACAAAAACAACGTAATCTTGCCTTTTTAGATTTTCTATTGCAAATCATTTATGTTTTGCAGCAAAAGTAGATGTCTATCTCACCAAATTTTCCAATATACATTTAAGATTCACATATTTTTAACTCCACATTTCGCTTTTATTCACAAATTTGCTGGTTCTAGTTAAAAAACTGCTTGATCAATATCACAAAGAAGTGAAAAATTCAATCCGGCCGCATAAATTTCGACAAGTCTCAATAAAAACTATAAGGTTGCCTTTTCATTTCTAAACTTTTAAAATCCCTCACCAAATTCCGATTTAATGTTTATCATCATAGGCGATTAGAGAAATTAAGAAGTATTTAAAATATATTAGCGGTTTTGCGAGTTATTTTTTTCTTTACTTAAATTTAAAATTTATATTGGTGTATTATTTTCTAATTTGAATAGAGCCGCAATTATGCATTAAATGAGCCGCAGGCTGCCGACCCCTGGCCTAACATGATGGTTAACATTGGTTAATATTTCTAAGTAAACACCTTGAGAATTACAAAAATTAGTCCAACACTATATCAAGAAAAACAGGCCCGTATCATAATACTTTTTGTGAACTGTGGAGGAGGTGCCGTCACACAAATTGTCCATCACAATTATGTTTGTACCAAGTAAATTTGGACTCGTCATTCCAAAGAATATTCCTCCATCAACATAACGGCCAAGAGATATGCTCTTTTACAAAATGGGACTCTTCTGGATTGTCTAGCGTCGAGATCGTTTTCTAACAAACGTCTTCTGACTGTCGAACTACTAACATTAAGGTTTAATTTATTAACAATCCTAGAAGATGTTACAAATAGATCCTTTCTCGCAAGCTTTATAATTTATCTGTTTTTTTTTCAGTAGTTTTTCATTTGTCACCTTTCTATTTTGCCAATTAATCCGATTCGCAATTTTTTTAGCTAATAAATTAGTAACTTTAACCTTTCGCATCCATTTTCAAAATTAAATCTTTTGTACTGTCTTGCGCCACTCACGAGAATAAAATAATTACCTAAAAGACGTACAGCCAACCTAAAAGAGTTAGAATTAGTGTTGGGCATAATAGATGCATTTCAATAATCGAACGAATCGAAATAATCGTTTAAAATAATCGAATGATCATTCGAAATTTACTAACAATTTCGATTATTTTCCACGATTATTTGACAGAATCCGAGTGACGAGTGAATTATTTCGAAACTCGAAACCGCGAAGTTTCGAACAAAGATCTCGAATCATAATCCGTTTGTGTGCTCCTGCGCAGTCGAAACGAATAATGAATGATTTCTGAACCATAATGGAATGATCAATTATTCGGGTATAATCGATATATCTCGATTATATCATTCATAATCGCCCAACGCTAGTTAGAATACTACCATTTTATCCCTATTTTAAAATAATACTGCGCTACGAACCTTTTTCTTCTATGAAATGCATGTATCTACTATTTTATTTCACATGCATATAATACGTTGATTCTAAACTTGGATAATACCTTAGATTCGTTGAAGCTTCTGTCTCAGTAAAAATTTACGTTGAAAAACAATTGGTAAAACTAAATAAATACAGTCAAATAACTTGTTTCTACTTGGCACTGCTATTATTTTGCACAGGTTTGTACATTGATGGGATTAATTGAATTGAAGTAAAATGCCTTAATTTTTATATGTATAATTTCTACTGTGATCATTAATCCAAATGGGAATAAATGATGACGATAATGTATGTAAATGACGATTGTAACTTTAATTTTTCCCTGTACGAAAAGCTATTGAAACAGAAGTAAGAAAACGGTTTCAGATAATTCTGTCCTGCTTACGTTTAATATAAAGGTACCTGAATTTACCGCATCGTTGTATATTCTGTACTTATTGTATAATCTACATGAATGAATATCGAAAAATGGTGAATTATAAGCAAATAGTAAGAATTATATGAAAAAAATGCACTATTTTTTGCGAATTCGATATCTATATTTTTTCATGGACGTGTAATGTGCAAATGAAATTTATATAACTTAGCATCTATATTATATTCCCCTATGATTTCACAATTTTCCAAAGAAATGGCTACTACACGGTATAGTAATTTATGAAATATACGTCTGTGATTATGTTATTTATGTAATGGTTTATCTTTCAATTAATTTTGTTTTGACATTTTTCAAATAAACATGCCTCTTCTTAACTAAATATCTGTGGGAATTAATTCTGTATATGGCGCCTTTAATTTCGTGAATAATGTAATAACGTTATTTAGATTGAATACTAGACTCACCTAAAGTTTGAATTTTAAACCACTATGTTATATTTTAATTTTGCCGGTGCAAGAAATAAGTAAAAACTTGTTCACGAATTCAAAGACACCTCTATATCTACAATACACATATTACTCTGTAATGTTAGGCATATTTTTAATCATAGTGAAGTAGACCAGGATCTAGTTAGTTGACGTAGACTTATTTCTGATATGTTTCATCAGTAACGATTTTATTCTTTGCTCCATTGTATTTGTGATACTTATATACATACTTTCAACGTGTATAAAAATAAAACAACCTTAATAATTTTCTGTAAGTGTATCAAAGACATATACCCAATGTACCATAAATATAAAATACATAGTAACATAGATGTTTTAATTATTACTTACACATATATTTGCGAAATTGTAATTATTTGTTGATAATTGAGGGAATTGATAATCTCTAAAATATTCTGTTGACTTTAATGTTATTTTTATCTAATCTATCTTATTACTTACTAGCATATTGGATTCCTAATATTTAAATAAAGTCATATTTAGATTGCGATAGTTAAAATAAGACTAAAATTAAAATGTTGTTTATGCTTTACGAAAAATTTTAATATTAAAATTGCAACACCACTGATAAGTCGGTTACAATAAAATTCAATAATTTTTGTGGTAATACACTAAAACAAATGTAGAATATATTTTTAAACAACCAAATACATGAAAATAATTCAAGAAACTCAATCAAAATTTAGAATCAATTGAATTCTGTTCAAATAGTTTGTAGATAATAGAATATATCTAAAAGATATCGAATCTAGCTTAACAAAAGCAAACAATAATGGCTAAAGAAATTTGGGGTTTTTTCACTAAATTCCTTTCTTCCGCATATATGTAATTCCAATTATTATAGTTTACATTCACAGCTTGATAGTAAGAATTCCTACCTGAAAAGTATCTTCAACTACACAATCGCCAAATTTACACAAAAGAACATGCAAACAGATGTAAGAAGCCATATTCAACAAAATCTAACTTGCGTATCTCTAGGGAATTCCCTGAAATCATCTTGACATTTTAATGTCATAGGAGATATAAGGTTTGTTCGTTTGTCTTGCTCGCGTTAGTCCTAGAGTGTGATAGGATTATGATCACGTGATCGTTTTGATTGCTCAGAACTACTCTAAATGGGTACAAACGAACAGTACAAATTGGTATTTATATAGTATACATAACCTAAAAGATTGAGAATGGTGGCAATTGGCAATCACGATAGGATTAAAAAATCCTTATTATTTATTAATTGTTGTATTTCACTTTCAATTACTACAACGGATGTCATTTCGTATGAATATGAAGTAAAGTTGGATTAGGCAAATAATGGAATGACAGCTGCACTGAACTGCACAAACTTACTCCACCTCCTGAGGAGGTGTAAGTTTGTGCAGTTCAAAACTGTCGGAACCTACCCAACATATACAAACGAACATCGGATTGCCAGTTTTTTTTACAAACGAACGAGTAATTTAGAAATTCGAGCTCCTCCGTATTGCACTAATTGACAAATGAACAAACCTATAGAAGAGAGCTCAAGACGCTTGAATCTGCGCGGGTAAAATTGAACATTACCATTTTGAAGGGTTGCTAGACGCGGCCTATTGAAATTAACTACTTTTTACTTAAAAGTCTGGTTGATGCTGATATCTGATAATATACGTACGAATATATAAACAGATCTTATAGTAACTAGAGCTAGAACCAGTCCATAAATATATCATTTTACTCCCAAGTACGTTACACCATTAGGTGAGTATAGAATGTGGAAAATTTTCCCAATCTCTTGCAGGGCCTGAGAAAATAACTGATGAAAAATAGAATGCTAACTTTAGTTCAGCATAGACTGCAAAGAGGGCGCGCATATCTAAGATCGTTTTGGAATTAACTCAATAGATGTCTCTGGAATTCCTGCTGGTAATTTTGTTTAAATCTAATATTCATTTATATTGCCTTAATCCAAGCCGGGTTTCTATAGCAAACATAAAACCACTTCCGGATAAAGGAAAAGATTTTAATTCTAAAATGTGTCATTCATTACTACTCTAAACGATTTTCTAATACCTACTTTTTCCGTCTATGTGCCCTAAAACTAAAAGATTTCAAATACTTGGAACTAATACAAAACAAAGCTTTTGCATAGGCGATGATACCAATACAAAACTACAAGAACTCTTGCATTCATTTTGCTATGTACGCGACTGTTTACTATTCCAAGTTCTAGAAGTTATAAAAAAATCGTATATTTGTATATACAATCGGATAAACTGATCCGTGTGAATTAGTAAATTGAATCGAATAGCTTTCGTGTAAATCCAGTCTAATTTCATGCTACAGAAGCACAACCAGGAAAACCAAACTTAGTGCTTTATTAGGGAATCTATCATCGCACCCCATGATAAAATATCTTTAGTAAAAAAATACTGTAATGGAAAAAAATTGACATGCGCCAAGGTTTTTGCCAAAATAAATTTCTTACATTCTTATTTAATTTATTTCAACTTTTACATCTTTACAGGTTCCCTATTATACACCTATTGAATTCTATACCATGCATTTTTTATCTTTGAACATTCGTGTCCTGTGGTAACAAATACAACTTAAATAAAACAATCTTTCAAATTTCCAAATATTACATTTACTATTCAAATCAGTTCAAATTTGAAAGATTGAAAATGTACATACTTTAGTTGCTGTACACTGACATGTATAGATCAGCCACAAATAAGGTTACCACAAGTTACCGCAAGTTTACCCAACCCGGGACAATTTCTTTTAAAAATCCAGACGCTATGATATTTTCATAATAATTTAGTTTTTCCTTCAAACATCACTTATTTATATTCAGCAACTAGAAACTTAACATACTTGTATGACTCCCTTAGGAAGCCCAGTTTATAACGACAAACATGGGTGGCACCCGGTGCAGTGATGTCAGCCCATTAAAGCTTTAAATTCAACATTGAATAAAATAAAAAAATCCAATAAGCGTAAAGTTTAATTTCAATGGAAAATGGAAAAAAGTGGGGAAAAATTACTTTTAGAATACTTTTTTCTGGTTTTAACCGCTGCGAACGCAGAAATTACATCTTTGAAATTGATATTTTGTGTTTCTTCATGCTCAATATTCAATATGGCAAGATTGTTTAGCCCCGTGTTGTTCATTGTAGATTTTAAGTAGTATTTAATTAATTTCTATTTGCTCACACGAAACTACTGATAAGTAAATTGTCATAAATAATTTTAGTGCCATCGTTTGGGTTGGATTAAAAAATCCCATTCCAGAATAATTTAAAAAGAATTAAAGCCAGCCAATCGTTTAAAGAGTCACACGGGCTGTTTTTAAATGCCTTCTGAATGTTGGAAAACACGGTTTTTTTCATATATTTTTTAAATTTTTGTAAATTTTTAATGTTTTAAATCGCGGGTGGGCGATGCCTTGAGCGGGCGGCCGTTACCTACGATATAAAGAAGGCCCCACAGCTTTGACGTCAGTAGGCGCTGACGTATTCATATTTAGGCCATATAAACGCGTTTACACACTCGGACCATCTCTGCGTTTTAAATTGGTTTATCCAAATTATATTGGTTTTATTTTAAAAAATACCGTATAGTGATATTTCCGTACATTGTTGGTGATACCTGCAATGTTTTTGTGTTGTATAAGCGTTAAAACCTTTTCTGAAGCGATAAAAACGAGGTAAGATGGTGTCGGTTGTTTTCATACGTTAGGATCGATTATTGCGTTTTGAATTAGTTTATCCAAATTATATTAGTTTTATTAAAAAAAAATACTGTGTAGTGATATTTCCGTACTTTATTGGTGATACCTACAGTGTTTTTCAGGTGTTGTATAAGCAACAAAAACGAAATAACCTAACCTAAGATGGTGTCGGTTGTTTTGTTTGTGAGTTACCCTTTGTAAACAAAAGGAGATATTATTTATTCTTCAACACTACCGGTGAAACTATAACTGTAAGTTTAAAATATCCTAGGCGCTATTCTCTAACTGTCCGTTGTATTTGACAAAAAACGTGAAGATGTTATTGTTCAAATAGGTATATTCTTACGTTATATTTAACAAAATTATTTTTGACCACGAAGAGATGTTTTGATACGTGTGTAATAAATTTTCTGTTTTAATACAATATATTTTAAATTATATCACCGAACGTAGCCATTTTGGATACCGATATATGTAAATGTCATATTCACAGCAGTGAACGTATTGCAACAATTATAACAACTTGTTCTACAAATACCCTACTAGAAAAATGATTGTGGGAAAAGTAACGATAGATTAGGTAAAACACCACATGATGGGAAAGATAGATTAGGTAAAACACCACACAATAGGAAATTAAAGACCCTAGTTAAATATAGCATGTCTGTAAATGTTCTCATGAAATTGAACAAAATTTCAAATAAAATTGCAATTACTTCAACCTTAATTTCGTCCAAATACATGTACAATCACAAATAATAATAATTAGTCGATTCAAAAAATTAAAAAACAAATACATCTTTCACGAAAAAGGTGCTCGGTTACACGTTTGGTTTTTGCTCTGAAAGTTTGTTTTTCCTAAATGAAATCGAATGGGATGCGATGCTGGGCTCAGTTCATGACTGGTATCCTCTTTAAACCGGAAGCCCTTCAAAACTAAAAAAAAAACAAAAAAAACGATTCTTTTACCGCTTAGGCTAATATCGTGCATGGCGATACATCGCCTAAACAGCGTGACATCATCGTAGAGCTGTGAGGCGTATATATCGGTGGTAACGGGGCGGCCCCACCAGCCTACGCTAGCTACGCCACTGGCGCGGTGCAGTAAGCAAACGAAAAATATTTTTTTTGGCACCCCAGATGGATTTCCCCCGACAGGCGCATCATCCCCTGACCGGGAACATGCTAAAAATCCGGACATGTCCTGGGAAATCCGGACATCTGATAACCCTAGTCCAAGGTTCATTGCGATAGTTACTAAACAACCTACATACATATATTGATATTACTTTATGAATCTTGGGTCAGCATTACATTCATTACAAAAAATTCGCTTTAAAGGATTGGAAACTGTGCAAAACTTCAGGGTACACAAGTATTTGAATTTCCGTGTTTATAGTTAGATGATCAAAAAGAATATTTTTCCTAAATTTTTGGTTCTTGTAAATTGTTTTTGCCTAAAAGTACATATATTTAACATAAAATAATTTATTTCAATTAACATATTACTTAATGTCAATTGAAATGTTAATTTAAAACTATGCATGTATGGTAATTTGAATTTTAACTTACAGGAGGATAAAATTAGAGACATCAGAATTAACATACACCAAAAATATTTTATTTGCTCTATGCTGTCAATAAATAGATACACATTTCAAAATGACAAATGCATTAAATTTATCATACAAAATTACACATTACACTATTAAAATCTAGATTCTAAAAATTTAAAAATAGCGTCATTTCTTCTGGTTGAAGTAGTTCTTCATAACCTTCTTGCCCGGCACGAGACCCTGAGACAGGCCAGGTCGTTTTCTTTTTTGAGCAACATTTTCTTGTACTATTTGATTAATTTCATGTTCAGTGGGCTGTGCCAAAGGTTGACTTTGACATAAGACAGTTTCTTGTAACTGATTCTCAGCCTCTAGTTGTTCTTTAGTTTTTTGCAGATCTGAGTCGTGTGCATATTTGCAATTGTGACCGAACCTGCATCTACCTTTCCGGTAATTCCAGCAAATCCTTTTTCCATTTAGGAATTCCCTATTGTCATTCGCGTTGACCATTTTGACGTGTTTTTCAAGAATAGCCTGCTTAGCATTTTCAGCTTCGACAAACGGATTCTTAAATACGGATGTTGTAAGTACATTTTCTGTGTTATTCGCGCTTATGAATCCAGGTGTAGGTAGTTTGACTGCGTTAGTGTTACTCTTAGATTGTATTTTTTCTACACTAAAAAAGATATCTGGGAGAATTTTTGTCGAGGGTAAAGATGCTTGTAAAATATCCTTCGATATTCTCAAGTCAATATCAATAAGGAAAAATATTATGATTTTACCTAGCTATTTTATCATCAAATTCAATTTCGGAATCTGAACTGCTTTCGGATGTTGTAACGTCGTAGTCGGGGACGAGAGACATTTCATATTATTTATGTTTCTAAACCAATGTACACAAAACACGACCACTACCAATCAAGCTGTTAAGATTTAAGGTTATGTTAATTTAATGGCTTGCTAGTGGTAAATCAAAATAGTAAATTATAAGATTTTTGTTGCTAATGTTAACAAGATTATTCTAAGTAAGAGTTTCAAATATTAATGATTGAAGGAAATATTTGGTGACACTAAATACGTAAATTAAAAAAGTAATTTTCAAATTTAATCCATTTCGGAAAACATCGAAATTACAGTGTTTCTAAACATATTCCATCAATCAAAATACATCGCAAAAAAGCAGAATTTTTGTAATTTAATCCAATGTTAACAAATTAGAAACTAACTAAAGTACGTTCGAAATTCGGTAAACTAACAAAACCAGGTAAGTGATTATTTTTGCATTTTTAAATAACGAAAAAATAATTCTTTAGTTTACAGTCTTCGTTTCCTTTTTTTAAAGAAATAGGCGAATAGGAAATTTAAATTCAATTTCATAGTTTAGCTTCCACGCAAACATTAGTTATCTGTTCTTTAGATAACATTTGTATTTTGTAATAAAAATTTATGGATAATTTCACTTTTACATTCCTCTTTTAAAGCATGATGACGTAGCTTATTTTGAATATCTAAAATCTAATCACATCCGGTGCTGGGTGCGCATTTCAAGAATAGGTTTCGGAATCATTACGCATGATTGTTTAGTGAAGAAAGTTAAAGTATGAATATTAATTCGAAATTTCGTTTTATATTTGGAGCTTATAAATCAGAACCGCCCTAAAAGTGGTATACGTGCATTTCAATTGTATTTCGTCGTACTCATAGGGATATAAATAAAAATACAACTTTTGTTACATGTTCTATTTACAAAAATACAAAACGTATTAAGCAATATACATTTTACAGTTTATATCATCCCCGTATCACTGATTTGTACGCAACATTTCGTATCTACAGCTATTTCGCAACTTTTCTCGATTGAAATATCACATTTTTCACCATCCCCAGATTTCATAAACATCAATCTTGTGTTCGGGACGCCTTGCCAATACTTGCCAGAACCGATCTTCTCCAGTAATAGCTTTTCTTCATTGATATTACCTTCGTACCAGGTAGTTAAGACGTTGGTTACAATGAAGCACGTGTAATATTCGGAAGCAAGAAATCTCATAACGTTAACAAAATGATTTAAAACGCTGTTGCATTTAGCGATTTCCTCAAATTGATAAATTAGTGCTGGCAATGAATCTATCACTATCAATTTAACGTTGCGTCCACTGTTGATTTCATTCTTGATTTGGTATAAGGAATTGATGAGCTCATAAAGAGTGTTTACGCGTTTGACGAGAATTTTGGTCATGATTTCGATAATTTCATTCTGAAAATATTAGATATTTTAATTAATAATTACACAATTGTAAAATATTTTCAGTTACTCGGTACGAAAAGAGAAGTGATTGAATTTTTTGAGAAAATGTTGGGAAAAGTTATAAAACATTTTAAAACTACAGAATATATAAAATGTTTGCTTTCTGGGGATATTTATAGGAGGTTGCTTGTTCGAAAAGATAATCAAAGTCAAAATGTAAGCTGATGATAATTGGAATAACAAAACCTAATGAATATGAGTAACAAGTAACCTTGGAACGGTATTTGAACTAAGGCAAAAACAACATAAGTGATCTTGAAAGTAGAGATTAAATTCGCTACAATTGAATTCCAATAATCGAATAGGACACTTTGATTGGTTCTTATTCAAACAGTGCTACTGAAAAGCTAAAAGATTTAATTCTCATTCTCTGTTTTTAACACCTCAAAAGATTTTTGTAACAAATTAATTTTCAGTTTATTGTACATTTTGACAATGATGACGAGATTTGATGGATTTTTGAACGATGTTAGTAAAATTAACATTTTATGTACTTAGTTGTAGTTGTCAAATGGTAAATGTATCTTATAGCATGTTAACTCAAAATTAAACTTAAATGGCGAAATTGCATGTTGAAAAAATTACATTACAAAATGTTTTTGGTATTTTCTTCTTTGTTAACTATAAAAAGTTAACGTACACTTGCTATTTTCTCGGTTTCCAGCATCGTTTTAATTCTAGTCGCATTGAAATCCCCTTTGCAATCGAGATAATATACGTGCTGTTTTAATTTTCCAACGATATTCTTCGTGACCGTCAGACAGAATTGTGTTTTCCCGGATGCCGGCAGACCGCATAGTTCATAAACGTGCCCGGTCGACAATCCTCCGTTTAAAATTGAATCGATGCTGCAAAGAAAATTGAGTTAAACTTGCGAAATATGATGCAACCGCTCAATTTATAGGCGTATTGTATGTACAGCAATTGTAGATATACTTTTGTATTCCAGTTTGTAGCAGTGCACTTTTACTCAGCCATTCCTTGAATGCGTCTAGGCCATTCTTCGATACCGCGGCATTCTTATTTATAATATGTTTACGGATTGTCAGTACGTTCTGAAAATATACACGGAATATTTTTTTGTTACATATTAGAATTACGTGGTTATTTCAAGGGAGATACCTTGTACGATAAATTTGTTATGTTCGCTAATTGCTTAGTATCTGTCTCGATAAAGTTTATAACGGTAAAAATCCGTTTGCTAAATAAATTATCGATAATGGATTCGGTTAGAAGAGGGTGAGTTTTTGTTGATAAACGGGACATTTTTATTATTTTCCCGTAGATTCCGACGGTACAGATCTTTATACTTTAGCGGTTGTCATGCGCAATAGCGATATGCGCATGCGTCCAGCGTCAGATATACATCTAGCCGGCTGCTGCTGGGCGTATGTCCGACATGGAAAGCAAAACGACTGTCGCCATGTTTGGAAAGGGCGCTGTGTCCTTGATGTGATCGCGTAAAATGTTGAAAATATCCTATATATTTTGTGACTGACTGTTACGTGGGGTACCCAATTATTCTACGAAGTTCGATTTATATGAATGTGATATTTTTTCCGGCGGATGAGTTATTTTCGCGTGTAAATTTTGTGATTACATGATGGTAAGTTTGCCCGTTTCTAGCTCGAGGTTTAACATGGCGTCGCGCAAGTTTCTTTGTTCAGCAGCGATGGGTTCCGGTCAACGCGATCACTTCGAATAATCTTCACTCCGCGTTAAATTTTTACACAAAGTCCGCAGGAATATTTTCTTTAAATGACTTTATATTTGTAAACGCATACTTTACGCGAAAAAATTAGATGTTTGGCTACGCACGCACCAGTGTACTTAATATGAAAATTTTACGTCATAGGTATATTGATTCCGTTACTGAAATATTACGCTAGCGTTCCAAATTGTATGAATCGAAATTTACACGTTTTTATAAATTAACTCGATAATCACCAACCTCGAAAATAACAATTTTAGTATTTACGGTTTTAATTATTCCCTCGCCCATCTTTCGCGCGTTTTTTACTAACTCGAAAAGCATTACGTTATCATAAACGACTTTTCTACCTTTGCTGCTCATATAGGTGCAGCGAATTGCGAACGGAACGTAACGTTAGCTCTTATTTTCGCCAGTTTTCAAGGCATTAACATGAATCATATCGTCTTTCATTCATTATAAGACGTTCGTGAAGTCGAGATGACATTCGAGTTTGAATTTGTTTTGCAGAAGTGCAGACGATGAGTGACGAAACTCTGGGGGCAGGACAAGGTGCTTTGCCCCCAAGGGAGGATTCTGCCTCTCGACCAGCTGTACGATATGCACAAGTTTCAGGTGGGCAGTATATCTTCACACAGTCACCTCATAATATACCAGCAATTCAGGTTAGTGACACTACTACATGTTATGTTTCTATTGTTGTTGTTATTGTTGGGTTTTATTTGTTTTTATATCACATGAAAGTGTTTAACTACAAGTCAGTAGCAGGGAATTACAATTATCCATCGAGAAATTGATAACAATATTGCAGGAAACAAGTAAGGTTATTCGTTGATGTTTTATATTTTGCAAGCAGAGCATCTAAAAAAATTCTATAGTATTGTTCCTGAGTCGAGGTTGTACTAAGATTGCTATATGGATATGTACTTGCTTGTTGATTTAAAAAATAAATAAAACCTGTTTTAGTTTACTGTATACATGACTCACTTAAAGTCGATGATTTGCATGTAGTAAGATCAGATGTTTTTCCACTTTAACCTAACCATTTACTTGGTTGTATTCTTGTTTTCTAACATTAAAACTATAAAGGAGTTACGGTGTGAGTCCTATTATTAAGAGAAATTGATACTTTGTATAATGAAATTGTGGAATGTACTTTTTTTTTTGTTTTGGTGAAAACTTTACAAGAAACGAAGCTACATTACTTATTATAATTGCTTAAAAACTAATTCTATCAGTGCTGGGATTTTGTGGTTATACAGTGAGGGTACGTTTGTTGTTACAATTGTTTATTTAATTTGTGTTGGAGGTCTTAAAATATACGTTTATAGTAAATAGGGTGCATTTGTATAGTTTTTTTATGGCATTTCACTTACTGGCTAAAAGTTAAGTCTGCAAGTATTGTGCGATTGTTCCTAATGTTTGGATTTTATGTATTCGTTGCTATAATATAATGTTTTTATTGGCAAGAATATCTCTTATTGTTCTAAATCATTGTAATTGTGATCAACAATTATGATGCAACTGGTTGAAACAAATTAAGTGAGAAAGTGTATAGTATAATTCAATCACAGTAATTCAAAAACTCTCTAACGGGTAAAATGCTTAAGAAATGACAAGAATATCGTAGACATAGAGAATTGTCACAGCTTTGTTTTGACTGCAGGGTACACAAGTATTTTGTTACGTAGTATGAAAGGCTCTATAATACAGTGAATAGAAATTGAACTAAAATCATTTAATTCAATTGTATTGACAAAAAATTATATGAAGATTGTGATTTTTAAATGACCGCCAAAACATCTCTGACGTCATAATACTTATTTACATAAATCTGACAGGAAACAGGCTCAACATATTCTTGTGTAAAAAAAAACTACTTGACGCGAAGTAGTTTGTGGAATACGAAAAATAAGACACAAAAGTTATTCAAAATATTCTATTGTGTCATTATGTTAACTAACTTCGATATTCATATCGTTGCTGTGTGGAGAAAAAATTATATAAACACCAAAGTTATGGTTATAGGCTATTAAGCCTAATGAAACTAATTTGTCCAAAAATACAAGGTGATTTGTTTGTGAAGATCATGTGAATATATTTATGCGAGCTTATTACAATTTGTATTTATATTTGGACGTTTTGGGCATATTTGTCCCTTTCTGATGCATTCATTACTACTCTGTTTTAATTTTATTTATCTAATTGCTTTACTAATATAGTTCTCTCTCATAGACCTAAAATGAAAATAAACTTTTATTGAATGCATTCTCTCATAATACAAGATAGTTATAGTAAATTTGGTGGCTGTTTTCTTTATGTTAATACTAGCATTGAGAATATGTAAAATCTACCTTTCGTAGATTGTCACTTTGCGCCACAATAAATTCCTTCTCGAACAATTTCCACGTACGTTTATTTTGTATCACCTTGTGACAAAACAACAGTAGAATAATGCTAAAATCGTAGTAGAATTATGTTTTTAAAACAGATACAAATGATTTGAATGGATGTAAACATGAGATAAATCGGATAAAAATAAATATCGTGACGTCATGATGGCAGTCGCGCGTTTTCGGCCATATCCGGATGTAGTCGTTTTATTACGATGATCTTTTAAATTTTAACCTTTCTTTTAATATATAATCGTCATACATTGTTTTATTCATATTATTACTTTAAGTATATATTTTTCATACCGATATATCCACCAATTAGACATTTGTGTTTCTTTTATGTCATTAAAACAAAAATGTTGAAAATTGCGGATTTGGCGAATTTTGATTCTCACATACTAGAAAAGAGAAAAATCAGTTTAATTTTATTTTTCGGTAAGATATGCATGAAATAAAAAATTGTCACATTAAAAATTTAAATATAAAAGATGAAAAAGCATCCATCTAGGAACAAATACCTGTTGCAGTTATGGTGAATAGACGGTAGATATTAACTACTTAATACCTCAATGACCGAAGTACGAGCTCCCAAGACAGCAGTTTATCAAAGACCTTATCGAACATCAAATCCAGTTTCCCACAAATATTCCACAAACAGATACATATATAATATCAGAATGTAAAGAAGCGATTGGAATTCTAGAGCATTCTTCATTGTAATCTCTAAATAAGTTAAACTCCATTATCTCTATTGCCCTGGCAATTGATTTATTTTACCAATTACTAATTTTTTGGTGTTGGTGGCTAATGGGTTTGTTCCCGAACAGCCTTAAAAAAATATGCAAAAGTATCAAATGCTGTTACTAGAATGTACTAAATTGTTTATTCATGAAATGGCGAAAATGTGCTATAGAATTTAATATTTGCAAAGTAGGAAAAATATATTTCCTAGTATTGCAATCTTTCAGGCAATGTTTTTATATGAAACTTTTATTGCAGCCAAATATTTACGTTCATTGCTACTAGTTTTCTGTATCCGCTGTGTATCTTGGAACGCATCTACCGCAAATACGGGAAACTTATTGTATTGATATATTCCTGCTGTTAATAAATCAGTTCAAAAATATTTAAATATTTCCGCTTGCTATTTTCTATTACAATCTTTCAGATCTTTAGTTGGTATTGTTACAATTTTGCTTGTTTAAATTAACAATTTTTTATTAAAATTTCCTCAAAACCAAAACCATGTTTAGTGTATTTTTTATATTTCACCCACTTTGTATTATATTTGGTATACATATTTCAAAACGAATTGTAGGCTGTGGATGCATATTGAAACATCTGGCTGCTATCCCCATTCAATGCATATTTCTTGAAGCGCTACAGGTGTTGAATATGAATACGAATTTTGTTACATTTCTGTTCGTAAACATCATTATCGATTTTTCAGTTTCAATAGGAAGGTTCGTCGCTTGAATTTTTCGTTTTATTTCTTTCATAATGGTTTGATAATGAATATAATGATACCTATTTCAAAGATGTTACGCAAAACATCGTCAGTTTATTTTAAACCTCTGTACCATAAACGTGCTGCAAGGAAGGAAGCAATTTCCCTGTTGTTGAGCATAATACAGCTTGACAGCTAGATATTGAATTTTGGAACCGTAGAGATTTTATTTAGCTTTACTAGGAAAATTTTCCAGGAGCGTTTAAATGATGACATTTTCGCGGAAACGAGAATGTGATATAGGTTTCCGATACATCTGTTTTAAGCGCTCGCAATAATACAGTATGGATATAATAATCATAATAATAGAGCTTTATTTCACATACCAAATTCCTGATATGAAATAAGTCAAAGAGAACAAAATATCTTATACATACAAATGAAAAACCAAAATATGGCTAATGATGCTAACAAATTGCATTACAGCTATTACATACGGAAAGGATTCATTTATAAGCGCCGGTCCCATACATATAACGAATAACGTTGGCGTCTATGTTTAAGCTCGCTCTACTCACTTTTCAGTTACCGCACACACATGCCAGATGCTAGTCAATGAATCGGTCGCCTATCATACGTGCTTGAGTTATGAGCTCGGCTTCACTGCTGATTTCAAGAAATACGTAATACATCCTATTTGGTTCTTATGGTATTGATGAAATTTAATCCTTGATTATTTCCAAATAAATACTCTATTGTAATATTGCAGTATATGAAGCAAAGAAATGGTTTTCAATAAAAAAAAATCATAACTAGATTACATTTTTTCCAAATATCCAATATCTTAAATGTTCAAATGACAGAAAGTGCATAACAAAATCATAAATTTTTAAATGTAAATTGAATTCCAAAACAAAAACATGTTTTCTAAATCTAATTAATAGAACTTTATATCAAAATAAATCGTATTTGTATGCGAAAAAATTCAAGTGAACCTATTATTGCGATAGATATTCAAATAAGCAGTCATTTGCAGTACTGCTAGTAACGTAGTACCATTTGACGACTTCCTAGAAAGAACATAATTAAAAAAAAAACTATTCCACAGTATAACTATAAAGCAAATCAAAAATAACAGCAGCAAAGGATCGAGAAAGGCAACGATAATCAAAGAAATAAACTAGGGGATATAACGTGTCTCTTGAATAGAGTATACTGCGATCCTCTCGTGGCAGCGGTTAGATTATTACTGATACTGATTCATTCCCATCGCGCAACTCCCCCGCTTATATTTTTATAGCGAGCAAATTTTGCAAAAGGGTCCATGTACAGTAGTGGCCAGATAAAAGTTACCACCAGTATTTTTTTGAGAATAGAGCAGAAGCTCTTTCAACAACAAAATAGTTGTTTACAGTTATATGCTGTATGTCGAAAGTAACTACATATTTTCATTTACTTAGCAATTGTTAAATTATTAAAAAAAAAAAAAAAACGAAAAAGGACTTTCGGCCAGTGGGTCGTATGAGTAATGCCAAATTTTATTAATATTAAAAAACAACAAATTCTAAAAAAAATCTTAAAAATAATTAAGATAATGTAAAGGACATTCAGAATTTTTATTTAATATTTGGTATGCCCACCCCGGGCTTTTATAACAGCTGCAAGCCTTGCCGGCATTGAGCTAATGAGAGTTTGGCAATAATGAACAGTTATTTCATTTTTCCAAACTTCTGAAATGGCTGTTTTCAATTCAGATTTGTTCCTTGGACGTTTCTTGCTCACGTGCTTTTTGAGAATAGCCCAACAGTTCTCGATGGGGTTCAAATCTGAACTGTTTCCGGGCCACTTCAATGTTGTAATGCCCGTTCTTTCCAAGTACTGTTTTACCTATTGAAGATAGAAAAGAGAAGATGCTGCATATTTTTTATGGACAGTATCCCAAGTTCAAAAAAAAATATTTCTTACAATCTTCGCCCATGCATGGTGCAGAATCATCTTAGAAAATTGGGTCAATAACTAAAGGAAACAGAGCACCTATGGAGGGTTCCAAAAAATCCCCAAGGATATCAATATATCCACTAGCGTTTAAATTGCCGCTAATAAGGGCCAGCTCACTACAACCGAAGTACGATATGCCACCCCAGATCATATGACTTGATGGAAATTTGTTTCGGGTGATAATCGTGCTTTGATCCAAATCTTCGTCGACTCTTCGGCGAACATATGAAACGCCATCGGACTGGTTTAGGTTTATTTTTGACTCATCCGTAAATATAGCTCTTTTCTAGTCATTTTGAGTCCAGTTTTGATGCTCTCTTGCAAAATTTAGCCGCGCTGCGCGCATTTTACTGTTAAGAGTCGGCTTCATCCTAGGAATCCTTGCTTTTAGTCCAATAGATTGTAGCCTTCTGGACACTATTCTTGGGCTGATTTTAGTTCTACACGCTATTTCCATCTCATCAGCTAACTCTTTAAAGTTGCAAATCTATTGCGGAGACATATTACTTTCAAATTTCGATCCTCGCGTTCTGTTGTCTTTTTATTGCGTTTCTGAGACCTTGGAGATCTCGGCAGACTTTTAGTAGACTCGTATTTCTTTAAAAATTTAAGCACAGTAACGTGACTATACCCTATTCGCATGGCAATAGCTTTTGTAGAAAATTTTTCTTGTTTTAATGCAAGAATCACACTCTTCTGCGATCGAAAACATCGTGGATCACTACACAGTATCAGTTTTTCCGAAATAAACTCGTATGGCAATCACATTCTGTCACTCAAACTAATAGTCAGAGTTTGATGTTTTAACTGCACGAACACTATTTTTGTAATGCGTATGCCTCTAACGATTTCAAATGATTTCAAATCGCTGCAGAAACAAACCTAATTATTTTTGCAATATAAAATATATATTGTAAGTAGTAATGGATTGATCCAAACACTGCACACTGGAGAAACATTTATTAATTCTGAACATGATTCACATTTATTGAAGAAACGCTTCAATGCTCAGCCTAGATGGTACCAAATGCCAAAAAAAATAGAAAAATCCGCCCGAAAAACGCGGTGGAAAGTGAAAACCCCCTACTCGTTAACACTGCAAGAATAAATCCTTTTATCTCATCCACTCAAATTAAAAAAGAATTAAACCTACATAAGAGTACTTTTACAGTTAAAAGAAGATTTATTCAAACAGGTTTCAAAGGCAAGGCGTTCAATAAATACGTATTTCCTGGGATAGTACCAAATGGCGCATTGTTCTTTGGTCAAGCATCTCAAAAATTGTGCTGTTTGATTCGAAGAGTTACCAACAATATGTACGACGACCTTCTTCAACCCAATACCAACCACAATACACTGAAAAACGATAAAACCAACGAGTTCTAGCATAATGATTTGGGGATGCTTTTTTTGATGTGGTGTAGGCCCACTTCACAACGTGATATACCGGCGGATATAGAAAACGGAATGTTACCTTACGCTAAAGAAGAGATGCCCCTGCGGTGGATCTTTATGTAAGATAACGACCCAAAGCATACTGCCGGTAAAACGAAAAAGTGGTGTGAAAAAAACAGAATTAATCTTTTGTTTTGGCTAGTGCAATGGCCGGACTTGAATCCTCTGGAAAAATCCATGGATGTATTTAAAAAGAATTGTTTCTGAAAAAAATCCTCAAGATACTCGGCAATTATGGGAAGAGTGTTACGCAGCTTGGTTGTTTATTAATTACCAGCAATTGTCAAAAATTAGTGGAGACAATGCCGTACCGGTGTAATGCAGTTTTACGAAATATAAAGGTCAAGCTACAAAATACTAACAGCTTTAAACGTATTTGTTTGTGTTTTATCCCATTTTGAATTTTTTTAAGAACTGCTATTTTAATGAACAATGAAGTACCTTATGCTAGAAAAGTATTTTTAATTCTATTTTACCAGAATAAAAATATTTATTTTGTAAGGATTTATGTAATATAAACTCAAACAAACGTTAATTAGCCACATTTTACCATAATTGATTTAAAATCCGTTCAGAAACTGCCGATTAAGACAAGCTAATTTTTGTTATCAATTGTATCCCATACGTGTTTTAAATTTCATCTACGAATGTTTCAAACCAGAGAAATGAATCACCGAAGAAATTTATCGGTGGAGGAGCTAATACGACCATCAATTCTGCTGAATGAGAGGTACTCGATGCGTTATGTTGCCAGTGTGTTAGGAAGGAAATCATTCCAACATAAGTCGCTGAGACGATCCGCCCTTAGAAATCGGAGAATCACTATTAATGTGTTAAGAAATGAGTTATCAGCAGTTCCTAATGTTGTAATATCGTCTTGATCAATCAGAAGACGTTTAAATGAAGTTGAATTAAAGAGCAGGAGACGAAACGAGAGTTAGCTTAAAATCTCCTGATGGACGTGAGCGTGTCTGGCGAAAGGAAGGAGAAAGATTTGCAAGTTGCAACATTTCTCCAAAGGTCCCGTTTGGTGGCGTGTGAGGTATATGAATGCGGATTATTACCTGGAGAACATAGTACTTGAATACGTAATGCCCTTTGCTCCTTTTGTGGGTCTTAATTTTTTATTCATGCATGGCAATGCGGGTTCCAACGTCGCTGGACAGCTGGAGACCTAACAATCCTGGCTTCAACCCCCATGAGCATTTTTTGAAAACGGTTCGAGGTCGTAGAATGCCCACCCCAGTCACTATCAACTGGTGGATGCAGTAATTGAAGAATGGTAGAATAACTCCAGGATACCATTGAACACTTAATTGCTAGCCATGCTAAGGCGTATGAATGCGGTAATTATGAGTAGAGGAGGACCTATAAGGTACTTTTTTTTTTCGTATCATTCATTTTCAACAAAAGGAGTGTTTACTGATTTAAAACCAGGTGTCGCTGATTTCATTCTCAAATAACTGTGTAAACCCAATTTGTAAGTTTTCATTATAATTTAGTTTAATTTTATTTTCATTAATGTAAGTATTTAAGTTTAGTAAAGTGGTGCGTTAGTTGGTTTTGTCCAGGAGCTTGTTATTAGGATGTGTTGCATGAGTTTTATTTATTTTTTATTGTTTTGATAAGTAACTATATTTATTTTAATGAAAAATATGTATCTTTATTTTCATGCATGCCACTGTACATATAACACATAAAGAACTTGAAAATTATTATGTTTCAATATATGCAAATTTACTATCTTCGGAAAATATGAGATAGTCTGAAGTAATAGTAAATTAGCGAATTTCTAAGTTCAATATTACAGCAATATGCTGGGAATGTTCAAAATTATATCTTACCTCTCTGCCGATTTGAAATGTCCAATATGTAATTTGCACACTTAAGTGGTTTCGAGGTATTTAGTTAGTGACAGAATAGTGACACCATCATGCAAAAGTAAAACATGTTTCGTGTTACCGGTGAGGTGCTGTTTGTATAGTACCATTGCCTTAATATACAACTTCCTAGCATGTGGAATGCATCATTTTGGCAAGAAAATTTACGTTCCAAGTGACTACTATTATAAACGTATTGTTATATAAGTATAAAAAAAAATATGTTAAATATTTTTTTTAATTCTAAATCTTGATTAGAATTAAACTAATAAAAATAATGGCTAAGATACTGCATCATTTAATTTAAATACTTTTCAAAGTGTACAATCTAACACAAACGTAAAATATTCGTTAGAAAAAGTTTATATTATTTATTACCACTCTAATATATTGATTGAATCTTGAGTGTTGTATCATAAAGATAGCATATCTAGTTGTTACAGAAGAAACTATACATCTGCTTAAATACTAGTAAAACTATTTTTACAAAATATATAAAATGTGTTTGTAAAAGTACTGTATTTTATGAGAGAATGGATATTTGGTACACTCCAATGAATAATTTGTTTATAAACAACTATTTTCAGCTGACAACGCAATGGTGTTATCTGTCTTCACTTCTATTTCAACACTTTAGCATCGTGTGTTCTGCACTTTATGTTAAATGTAACTTTTGCGTTTTTAACTATCTCCCAAATAATCCTATAAATGCTAGCCTGATATTACCTTCAAATTTTAAAGTTGTAGGTGTTAAAATGGCGTTAAAGCTGTGATTGTTTGGAATATACAATAATAAAAAAAAGGAAAACTGCGCCCTAAATCCATTGTACCTTTACCAGTTTTATTTTTATAAAAGTTCCAACAACTATATGTAACATTCTCGGACAATATCATTATAATCTTGGCAGCACAGCTGCTGTAGCCGTAATATATACACAAATCTAAAACAGCAAAATTGAAATTTGTTACGTTTTGACTTATTACAAAATTTTACTCTTTTTAGAACTGATGTACTAGGATATTTATTAAAATACTCCCCAAAACAAGAAAAAAAAATCTATCGATTAGTGCATCCTTCCTTCTGAATAAATGTTATAATTGCCAATTATATTGAAAAGAATTGATTCAAAATAAGAGACAAAAAAATATTTCCTTCTATAGGGTTTCAATGTAGAAGCAAGTTACTTGTTACTCATACCAGCTAATGAGTTCGGTAAAGTTTTCTTGAAATTCGTTTTTTAGAATGCGATAAAATTCAAGTGTAGTTTCTCCAGGTCATCTACAACTTTTTTAACAATACACTGCTAGCGAACTGAAACCTTTATAATGACTGGTGGTACGAATACATAACTTTAGAGCAAACAATATATTTGCACGGGTAAGATCTGGGACGCGAAAGTTGATATTCATTCCGGTAGAAAGGGATAGAAAAAGAATCCTTAACCCACAAGAAGGACGCAAAGCGATGCTGTCGTAATCCTTATTCGTTAAGGTTGTTCTAGCGAATCTCCAAGCGGTTCCTAAAGTGTTACTTAAATAAATAGAATCAAGGATTAGTGCAAATATAGTTTTAATAGTAAAATAATCAATTTGTTTTCGAAAGCGTTAGAAATTTGTAGTAGTTTTTAGGTAATTTATCGTTATTTATGAGATCTGCATAGGCAAAATGTGCGCCGTTTAGGCAGCAACCAACCTAACATCTAAAAATTAATATTGAGGTATACGTGTAAAACAGTGCGCCTGTGCAATATAAACAGAGACATAAGCAGTGAAACACATAGCAGGCGTTAGACATTATGGTTGATTTTGTTAAAATTTATTTTGATGCTTCTTTAAAGATATATTTATAAAATTTTAAATTCGAGGCGTTCAATACAGTACAAAATGTACGGGAGTCTGCCGTTTTTCTTATAATCAACAGATTGTACCACAAAGGACAAGATTTCATATTAATTTAAGACATTGAAAATCGTTAACAACTGCAATGATTTCGGTTGATAATTAAATATTGTACGTTTTGCTACAAATTGACAACATATTCGAGTTCAATGCCGCTTTTCCCAAAATTTTCAAATTAGAGTTTCTACACTTTGAAACTAGAGTCTTATTTAATATTATTTTATTTTTAAATGGGTATTGACTTTTTTCTAATGAACTGTTTGATTTGTCGAAAGCAGCATTTAGTTTACAATATTGAGTTGCAAGCTTTATATTAGAGCTGTTATCTGGATAATTTACTATCCGGATATCTGGATCTTGGTGTTATCCGCATCCATTATCCGAAACCTCACATCCGGATCCGTTATCCGAAACCTCGGATCCGGATCTGCTATTCGAAATCTTGAATTTGGATTCTTTGCCCGATCGAATCCATTATCCGTTAACGTGGATCCAACCCCGTTTTTTGACAACTTTTCCGAGTAAGTACTTGCAATAGGTCTAGTAACAATATAACTGTAATAATAACCAGATTTATTGAACAGTGTGCGCATGGAAACCCAGTATTATTCTGAATGCACGGATTTTAAAAAGTGTTACACTTTTTCGCCATATAACACAAATTCAATGTTATTTTCAATATTGCAAAATAATAACGGATTCGGATCCGAGAACCGGATAACGGATCCGAGAATCGGATAGTGGATCTCAAATTCTTTCGGATATCTACAGCACTACTTAATACAGTTGTTAGTTAAAGAACATGGGAGTGAGTGTTGTTTGAAATTGCAGTTTTTTTGCGTTGATTTCGTATAGTCTATGTTTGGGTAAAGATATCTATATTGTTGTCCAACGTACAATGACATTTAAAAGAATGGGTAGCAATATTTAATGTTTGGTTTTTGGTATAAAGGTATTCATCTTCAGTTTGACTAGACAAGAAAAAAATTACGTTGGATAATACTACTGTAGATCGTTTACGATGTGTAGTATTATCATAATTGATATGTTATTTTGAATACCTTTTTGAATTTTTTACTGCGTGTAGAAGGTTTAAATTCCTCCAAGCTTAAGGCATTTAGACATAGATGTCACACCTATTAATAGCACTAAATGGCTATTTCTTACTTTGTGCAAATTTCCATTGTTTAACATCGATATATAAAATTATAAATATTTAACGTATCCGAGTTGATCTTGCTGTTTAAAACTTTTCGCATAAACAACGAGTAGTAATATTTGTTTACAAAAACTAGTAAAGAAGCTAAATCATGATTCAGTATATAGCTCAAGTATTCTAAATAAACGTGATGGGGGACGGTGACATAAGAAATGATAATGATAATTCTTGTTTTCGTGTTAGATCAACTTTATTGACCGATTATGGAATATCGCCCTCTCGTATTAGTTCATTCGGAATTTTTATTTGGGTGATATTTTCTTACGATAACACTTTGTTTCATTTTTATATAGAAAAATGACAACTTATTTCTACTTGGGAGTGATACAGGATATAGACTTGTTATTTAATGATATGGCGGAATTTCATGTCATCATAAAATACGTTGAAATCATACTTTTCTTTATTTATAGATAACTGGAAACAATGTGACTGCGAACGCAACCTTAGGACAAGGTGGAGTAACGCGCATCATCAACATTAGTCCAGTTAGAAATCAAGTGTCATCAATACGGCCGAGTTTGACGAATCAAAGTATAGTGAACGCTCTAACTAAACCCAGAACGAATTCCAACATTCGCGTTCAAATTTATTCCAGCGGAGATGTGTCTCCGCAAAGTGTTGCGTTGACCAATAGGTCGCCGGTTAAGCGTTCCTTACCATCGACGCCCGAAAAGAAGGACACCTACTCGACCAAGCTTCAGCGGGTAATGAACCATAGAAACGTGCGGTCGAAGATCGTCAAAGAGAAGCATAACGAACATTTGCTGGAATGTCACTTTCTGGAGATGGGCGGAAATATCTTAGATCTATACCAGTACGCGAAGCGACCGAAGACGCAGCAGTTCCTTAATTATCTTAAGGAAAACGCTTTGGATCCGAAGGAGCATGTCGAGGAACCCGTACCGGCTCCAACGCAAAGTATACCTTCGCCCATTGTCAGTACACCGTCAGCGACTTCCGTTAGTTCTTTACCCGGAATTTCACAGAGCAGCAGTAGTAGCGTTACGTCAACTACAAGTAGCGTTACAAGCGGTGTACAACAACCGACGCAAAATGTTCAATCAGAAAATACCGCGCCGCCAACACCAAAGACTTCGAATAATAATAAAAACAAATCCTCAGGTTTTCCGATCGGCACTAATCAGGAACAAATCGTTGAAAAAGCCAAACAGGAAGCGTACGTGGTTCAGAGAATCAGCGATTTGCAAAAGGAAGGTTTATGGTCCGAGAAAAGGTTACCGAAAGTACAAGAGCAGGCGCGACCGAAAGCCCATTGGGATTTTCTTCTTGAAGAGATGGTTTGGTTGGCGGCCGATTTTGCGCAGGAACGCAAATGGAAGAAAGCGGCGGCCAAAAAATGCGCTAGGATGGTACAAAAATACTTCCAGGATAAAGCTTTGGCGGCGCAGAAGGCTGAAAGAGCTCAAGAACAGCATATCAGGCGGATAGCAGCGTTCTGCGCTAAAGAAGTGAAGACGTTCTGGAGTAATGTAGAGAAATTAGTCGAATATAAACAAAACACTAGGTTAGAGGAGAAGCGCAAGAAGGCTTTGGATCAACACTTGAGTTTCATTGTTGATCAAACCGAAAAGTATTCGCTTCTATTGGCCGAAGGGATGAATAAAACGGGTACGAGTACAACTGAACAACCTGTACCTGCAAGCAATACTTCGTCGAGATCGGGATCGAGAGCTAATTCAGATGGTAAGTCTAATAAGATACATTCAATTCTATTAAATTTATTTTGCTTACTTTAAAATGATGATATTTTCATTGGCGGAGAGTACGATATCCATTCTAATCGTACTCTTTAATGATCGACATTGAGGCATTTGTCTGATTAAAGGGTCACTAAGTAGACTAGAGACTCGCAAAATATGCGAACTAAATATTAATCCCATTATTGTAGCTTTACGTGCATCTGAACATTCTGTGTGTACAGTCCCACATAATTTGTTTTCGTATTATATTAATTAGTATGTATCCTTGTGTTTACCGGCTACTTCTCATTAATATTTACATTTTTTTCTGCATTTCAAGATAATTCGTAGCTTTCTAAAAACTATCAGTTTAAAGTAGCAGCATTGAGTAAGTAAGAAATAAATTACTTCATCCTTTGATGTGTCTATTTTAGTGCGAAATTGCTATGCTACATGAGGTGTCAAGTCTACTTAGTTGTACTATACTATCAATTAAAATTCTACGAGCTGGTTTATTCTAGCAACAATATAATTTTTTTCTCTGCATTTGCAGACGAATTTTGCCCTGATAGTGAACGTAGCACCGATGATGAAGAAACAATCGCTCAAGAAGAAGCCGCGAATAATGAGGGCGAGAGCGATGAAGTCGCTGCTCTCCAGCGGGAATCCGAAATGGATTTCGAATCCTTCTTGAACGAATTACCAAAAGATTACCTGCAGAATAGAGACAAAATTAGACTTAGTGAAGATGAACAATCGGTAAGACGGTTAATTTATCACATAGAAACTATTAGCTTTCATACAACTAATTTTAATGCATAGGAAGTTGAAGAAGGTGAAACACAAAAGGAAGACAAAACGAATGATAAAAAAGGCAAAAAGAAAGACGATGAAGATTTCGTAATGAATGTCTCAAGTGAGGAAGACGACGAAGACACCATCCAAGAGCAAGAGGAAGCTGAAGGTACCCAAGATCATCAACAAGAACTAGACGATCTCCAAGCTGAAAATGAGATGAGCATAGAGGAATTAAGGAATAAATACGCCAATTTACCTTCCATATCTGAAGACACCGTTATGTCGACGTCTTCTACTGAAGAACACAAACAGACGGAAGGCGAAGAAGATGGCAACGAAGGTGAAGATAGCGATGTCGAAATCTCTAGCAATGGCGGAAGCGACGATGAAGAAACATCGAAGGTTAGCGATCAGGACGAAGACGAGGACAATGAAGAAGACGAAGGTGATGATTACGAGGAGGAAGAGGTTGGTTTGAAGTCGCTATTGGACCGTGATGACGTCGCTGCTCTTGAGTCTCAAAACGAGGGAGAAGAAAAAAAGACTGATAACAATGATCTTATTAATGATGCAGCTGCTATTGCCGAAAGTATACAACCAAAAGGAAATACGTTGTCTTCCACAAGTGTAAGGAGAATTTTTTTCTTTTATTAATTCAATAGACAATTTTGTTTAAAATACAAAATACAACACTATAACAACTTAGGCATTGTCCAAACTTCTTTTTTTTTTACTTTATGTAAACTGCTATCATAAGGCTCACTTGTTATGATTCATAATTATGGGGTGGACCGACGGCTATCCCTATCGCGTCACGGAGACGCACGAACAAAGTCGTACCGAACACCTCCTATCAAGATTATTCGGTCGCTTTTAATAGTGAGATAGAGTAGTCACAGTTTGATTTCCGGATTATCATTTTTACATCTGATTGTGTCCTATTTTTAAGATCCTTTGTTAATACAACTTTTAGTAGATGTAATTAATTTATGTGGTTTAGGATTAGCAAGTTTTGGTTTCTTCTATTATTGTTTAAATTTTTTTCGAGTAGGTGTTGCTACAATTTATCTTTATTTTTTTTATTTAGGTCGTTTTTAGTTTATTTTTAGGATTGTCGTTTTTATTACAGTTTTAGTTGTTAGAAATTAGTTTATTTTTTTTCGAGTAGGCGTCGCTATATTTCTTCCTTTCTTTTATATTAAAAGGATTGTTTTTATTTTACTTGTTGAACGTCCTCCTCAAGAAATCATTTCTTGGATGAAGAGTAATGACTGCTTCACAATTGTTAGCGATACGGAAATTTATTGTAGTGATTTTGAAATGCGTAAAAAAATCAAGATTGCTAGATTATATGAAAATTGAAACCCACTAGAATCCATGTACATCAGCTGATAATTTTTATAGCGATCTTTGCGAAGCACATGACTGCAAATATTGTATTTAAAAAGCTAGATAATCCAATTTGCAGACAATTTCTTGCAAAATATATTCCAGTCGAATCGACTTTACGCAAGAATTATCTTCCAAAAATATGTACTAAAGTAAAGAATAGCATTCGAGAACATCTGGGAGACAACTATTTTTGGAATAGGGCAGATAAGACCATGGATTTATTAGCTAGGAGCATGGTTCATGTTATTATTGGTCTTGCATTCTGATTAGCCAACTAAACCGTACTTGATAGCGGTCAAAATACTGGAACGGGTGAATGCAAATACGATAGCTGAAGTCATTAGATGATATATTCGAAGGTGCTGTGAGACGAGAAAAAGCTTTACTTTTTGTTAGCGATGCTGCCGCTTATATGACAAAACCTGGTAAATTACTAAAAAATAAATTTGAAAATATGCTGCGTATTATGTGCACTGCCTATGCTTTGCATAGAATTGCAGAATTCGTGAAACAGCAATTTCCAAACATACCCCAACAAGAGTTACTATCTACAAAGAAAAATATCCGTTACTTCCATTACCCCCATCACCTATTATAACTAGATGGGGTACTTGGTTAGAAGCCTGCTCTTTTTACTCGGAGAATGTTGAGAAAGTTACAAATATGAATAGATTAGATGAGGACGCACAAAGTGTAGTTAAATGCAAAACTGTCTTACAGGACTCATCCTTGCAAAATAATTTAGAATTTATTAAAGAACATTTTGGCGATATACCCAAAAACATAAAATATTTCGAAACGCAAGCGTTGAAATTGGAAGAAGCAATCACATTAAATAATATTTTAAGTTAACTGGAGAATGTTTCTGGTAATTTTGGTGATTCTTTAAGTAAAAAAGTTGATGCGGTTTTTGCTTGGAATCCTGATTTTGTAGCATTAAAAAATCTCTACAGTGCGAATAATGAATATGATTTGAAATATTGTATTCACAAATCTCATCTTCAATATGCTCCTCCCACTAGCTGCGATGTAGAAAGAAGCTTTTCTATATTTAATGATATATTAACCAGCATTCGTACAAGTCTAACAGAAGAAAATTTAAATTCCATTACATATTAATAATCAATGTCAATAAATCATGTCCAATATGACATGTATAATGCTTTGCAGATGTAACCTGTTTAAAAATATGAGTACAAATTAGTGAAAATTAAATCAATTCATACTTAAATTTATTTCTTAGATATTTTATTCATCCCTTCTTACAACTTCTAACTTTCCCTTATATCTGGAATCAGCGTATAGCCTTCTTTCTTAACATAATCTACTTTCATTTAATATTTTGTCTAATTTTCCATTTTGTGAATTAAATACATCAGACCAGAGAATTTACAATATATGCTAATAATTGATGTGAGTAAACCATGCCTAACAACCTCATGTTCCATACGTACCATAAATCTAACACGCAAAAATCGCATTTTGTTAGCGTGGGATTTACATATGCATACTAAAGCTGAACGACTGCAGCCCGCCGATGCCGTGCGATTCATAGGCGATAGAGATAGCCGTCGGTCCGCGCCCTATTCATGATGAATAAAGCGTGGCAAACGGTTGCACCCGCTGCACATATAAGGAATCGAGTGGACGTTCGGTTATTATCGGTTGATTGGTGTGCGTGTAACCGATCAACCGATAATAACCGAACGTCTACTCGATTGCAACTTATGTACAGTGCCAGTATTATATTATGTCTCCCTCTTGCAATGATGTATCTATACTTTCTACCGCACGCTATAAACCGTGTACTTCGGTTATTTTCGGATTCGCAGGTATGATTTACATTTTGCATTTAGGTATTGCAGTTTTAGTTTACAATTCATAGATAGGTCTTCTCCCAATAAAGTTGGTGCTGTGCTTTTGTTAAATGATATTTATAAATTAATTCTAGTTACATGTTTCGGATATTTTATCTACCTAATTGCTAATAATGTAGCAATAAAAGTATTGGCACTAATTTGAATTATCATGATTATGTTTAACCTTCCTGTTCTTTCTTTTGTATATACTTATCGTTTCTTGACACTTACACTACCGACCATTGAAGTTAGGACAACTATTATAATGTTAAAAGATCGAATTTTGTCAATATTCAATACCCTTAGTATTACTTCTACAACAAAGTTAGAATAACAAGAAAGTATTTAAGACGGAAACGCCGCTTAACAGGTTAAACGCTAGAAGTTTTGGATGAAACTGCTCCCTGGGCCAAGATATTTTTTTATCAAATTCTGAAACTTTTGAATACCGTCCCTAAACATCGTTTTGATGTAAATTGCAAGTTAGAATTTTTAAAAAAAGCAGCGGACGCCGGTGTCCGCTCTGGCCCAGCAACAATTTTAGCGGACACCGGTGTGCGCTACCCCCGCCCAGCAAGAGAACAATGCGAGCGAACACGATAATGTACGGAAGAGTCGCCGAACGAATTATTCAGGTTATGACTTGTTTATAGTCTTGTTAGTAACCGATGTATTTGTTTCACCAATATACGATCACTAAAGTCATTATTTTCTTATAAATCTTTAATTTTCGCGGCATAAATTGTCACACTGGTATTTATATAATATTTTTGTTCAAATAAATTGTTCACTATTACTAGCCTGATATCAGCATGTAATAGCGCTAGGCCATGGCAGACACGCTACGATATCATATTCCTTAAAAGTACGTCTTCTTGGCGCTGCTGGCATCTCAAAGTTTAGAAAATGCAGCAGACACCCGTGTCCGCTATGGCGCGGGCGGCAAGTAGTCGAGCAGATACCGGTGGCCGCCATGACGCTTAACCTGTTAAGAGAAGTCCGGCCTTTACCGTGGCGTTGGGGTAAGAAAATCTTTGCTGCGTCGTAGAAACCGCCAAAAACGACTACAGTGGACCGAAAATTATTGAAGAAATGTTTTTTGTACTGATGAATCCAAGTTCGAAATGTTTGAAGCTCAGAGTTTTCGTTAGACGAACGAAAGACGAAAGGAAGTTGCGCGATTGTGTCGTTCCCATAGGAAAACACGGTGGTGGCTCAGTGATGGTTTGGGGTTGTTTTAGCAGTGCGGGGATTGGAGATCTAGTAAAAATCGACGGTACTATGCGCAAAGAAAATTATAGACGAATACTAGAAGGTAACGCTGTGACATCCGGATTGCGATTAATTGAGGAAAACTTCGTGTTTGCGCATAATAACCTCAAACTACTGCAAGGATCTATAAAAATTATCTAACGTCTGAAGCAGAAGAGAGCATTTTGGAAATCATGCCCTGGCCCCCGCAGAGTTCGGATTTGAACCCCATCGAATTACTGTGGGATAAGCTCGATAGACAACAGAAGTCTCTGTCCCACTTCGGAAGAGCACCCGTGGCCACTTCTCCAAATCGAGTGGAACATTTCCGGTGAAACTCTAACCATACTAACAGAACGCATGCCACGAGTGGCCCGGGGAGTATTGCAAACCAAAGGAGGCTATTTCGATGGACAAAAGATATAGCCTAATGTTTTGATGAGAATGTTTTGTTTTATTTTTTATGGTATTTCTTCTTATTTGTTAATATTTTTATTTCTAGCAATAAATTTTTATTTTCTTTTGCATTATTACCGTTTTTATTCACGTTTGCAATAACTCACTAGTTGTCCTAACTTCAATGGCCGGTAGTGTATGTGCAAGACAGGGAATTGGAATACAAAATGCCGCTGCTTAGCGATAAAAATAATATAACATGTGATCACAAACATACACAAATAAATATTAGCTGAGAGATTTATATAGTATGTAGTCTTAACAGATATTGGTATGTAAACAAGTAAAATGAAAGGGAGCGGATGAGGAGGTAGAGGTAGAAATTAATTCGGAATTAATTTATTTAAATGTCTTTAAATACCAGATAAAATTGATTTTAATAAAAAAAAAACAAATTCTAAATAGATAAACAAATTTCACATAAATAAATAACAAATTCTAAGCGGGCAACTTATAAAAAAACAAACAAAAATTGATTTCTAACTAAGTAAAAGAATATAAGAAAACAAAAACCACAACGATCAATAAAATAAAACAATTCAAAATAACATAAATTCAATTTACGCTAATATTTAATATAATAACCTCGATTTTCTATACGCGTTCTTACTCTACACGAGTAATATTAAAGATCTAATTCAGGAACATCTAAATACATACATAAATATAATTTTATGTAAATCGTCACAAATAAATAATGACAATGCACTTCCCTGCTCTTCTACCTGGGAATCCTAGTCGAACCGAAGTACTCGGTCTAACGTGCGGAAGATAGCATCGATATTTAGTCGTCGCAAGGGGGATACATAATATAATACTGGCACTGTACATAGTAAACACAGCGGGTGCAACCGTTTGTCACGCTTTAATGATGAGTCAATGTGCTTGGTTTATCAGCTATTATATTTATCTCATTTAAAATATAATGTACTGTGATAGTGAGTTGCTATGCCATTAGCTATTGCTGTATACTGCGTATTCAGCGAGGAATGGGACAATGCGATATCTCTAGAACGAATGTAGATTTAAAAATGTTATAAATATTCGTTAGGGCCACATATTTCATGGCAACATTTTTTTGAATTAAATGCGTCACCGCTTAATTTTTTAAATGGAATACACTTCTTTTCATTCGAGTTTTGGAATCTGCAACACATTTGTGATCTTTCTTCATAACTGCTACTAACCCATCTGATTTACTTCTGGAGAAAATAATTTTTATAAATTTACGACGAAGATATAACTGCATATACGTACATAAGCTACATAAATGCTTATAAGATTCGAATGAATAAAGATAATTTGATAAACTTTATATCAAATCAATGATAAAAGATCGTATTCTGCAGATGTGATACTGATAATATCTAAATAATACCAATAAATTTAAAAGTTGTTAATCATTCATGGTTGCAAAGATTAATTTATAAATCGAAAATTAACAGACATCCATGAAAACAAAACACATCAAAGTGTATTTAAGTTTGAAAATCGTTGATGTTTTCTTGCTGTGACTGTTAACATCATGCTTACGTTTTCAAATGAAGAGTATTACGATATGATTATAATTTGTGGAGACTAAACAAAATGCAAGAGCCGCGCAAGCATTGTATCCTACTAGATTTCTTCCTCATCGACGCCATCCAGGAAAAAAATTATTTATTAGTGCGGCTAATACTCATTTTCCTGAACTGAAATGTAGAAATCAAAGAAGAACAGCAGCAAGTGAAACCAACAGAATAGGTGTAATTGCAAGTGTTGCTTACAATCCCCTCACGTCTGTGAGATCTACTGCTGAAGATTGTGCTATATCAATTGGTTCAGTTCATAAGATATTAAAATCCAATATAGAGAAACCATTTAAAATTCGTTTGGTGCATGGGCGTTGGCGATGAAATTCGTAGACTTGATTTTATCATGGAAGATTTTATCGAACTTTATTCATAAATTTCAAATTTCCTGGCTCGTATTCTGTGGTTTGATGAGAGCAATTTTTCATACAATTGCCAATCGTCATAATTCACTTTATGGGTCATCAGAAAATCCACAGTGGACAAGAAAAACTAATTCCCAATGTGGAATGTTGGGAGGCCAGTTGATCAGTTCGTTTTTTAATGACACATTAACAGGATTGCAATACCTACATTTTCTAATACTTCAACTATCTCTTTTGCTTGAGAATATTGATTTAAATTTGTGGCAGGTCATTTGTGTGAACTGTTCGGGCAATTGAGAAGTCTCACTTGTTTCAAAAATGGGATCGGAATTTGAGAATGGCTCAGATTCAGATTCGGAGGAGACGGAATTGGCACTTCATCACTATGGGGAGTTGGCCGAATTGCTGATTTCAAATTCGGATACTTTATTGAATGCTTATTTTTATGAATATTAGTCAAACAAAAGTAACAGTCACTTATATGATCCTGGGGTTCGCCACCACACCATAGGAACACCGAAGGATAACGGTTTCCGTTTACCTTTCACCCACTGATTAATATTTACACTCTAAGTATTACACACGTAATACAGCGACCCTACCTTGTCTTGGTCACCAAGTTGAATACTAAAACATGCCTGATAAGCTTTTTTGTAGAATTTAGTAATATTTCCTCTTTGTTTTGGAAATACTAAGCACTGTTCATAAAAAAAGAAGTGAAAAACTGAAAATAATCTTAATACTAACTGAATGTAAACGAAAAAATTCCTCTCTTAATAAATACATAAGGCGACTATAACTTCACCACAATGCGTATGACCATTCACAACAGGTAGAAAATAAGGACTGATTCAAAGAGATCACAAGTCCTCGAAACTCCTGGAAGGAACATAAAAATTAACTTAGCTAATGATAACAAAAGTACTAAGGATAAACAAACAACGAATCACTTTATTAGGGTTTAAATGGATCCTGTTCTATCTCAACTGCTACTCATAGTAAGAAGGGACATCATTCTCGTATTGCGTGAATATTACTGCTGATAAAGTGGAGGGAAATATTAATTAGAACTGAATGTTTATAAAGCACGTCAACTATGTATTTTGTATATACAAAACCGAAATAAATACGTGTATAGTGTACATCAAGACTAGGAAGAAAAACTAAAATCAGGTCTTTTCACTCTTGAAGCAATTCTGTTTTTTAAAAATGCATACTAGTGTAATCGAATAAAAAGTTGGATAATCCATTTAAAAAAAGCGCCACTTAGCGGTGACGTATTTGATTTAAAAAAACTATCACGAAATACGTGCCTCTACCGTACATTCATAATAAAATTCTCAGAATTTTAAAATCTTCATTCGTTCCCGAGATATCGCATTATCCCATTCCTCGGTGAACATGCTGTATGCCGTGATCCTTAATTACTTACCAATTTGAGAAAAAAAATGTTTTATTTTAGGTTGTCACTCCAGTTCCTTTTTTATTAAAGTTACCATTACGAGAATATCAGCATATTGGTCTTGATTGGTTAGTAACGATGTTCGAAAGAAAATTAAACGGTATTCTTGCCGATGAGATGGGTTTGGGAAAAACTATACAAACCATTGCACTATTAGCACATTTGGCGTGCGAGAAAGGTACCAATCACATTTCTGGCATGCCACGAACTCCCATTTCTTAATTTTCTCATTTAAGAAAATTGGGGTCCACATTTAATAATCGTTCCTACGTCGGTTATGTTAAATTGGGAAATGGAGTGCAAGAAATGGTGTCCGGCTTTTAAAATTTTAACTTACTACGGTACACAGAAGGAGAGAAAATTGAAACGAACAGGTTGGACGAAACCTAACGCCTTTCACATATGCATTACATCCTATAAATTGGTCATTCAGGATCATCAGAGTTTTCGGCGGAAAAAATGGAAGTACCTGATCTTAGATGAGGCCCAAAATATAAAAAATTTCAAATCGCAAAGATGGCAGTTACTATTAAATTTCCAAACGCAACAGTTAGTATTTTATTTGTATTTATTTTGAAGAAATTTTGGCATATTGTTGATGTGATGATAATTAAAAGAATCTGAGAGCAAGGTATCCATTCAAACCTGCGCTCAGTTTTTGAAGACCATGAGGCATTTGTCTGATTCAGTTTAAAGTTCTAACGATTTCAAATCTTTGAGCTTTACATTACATATTTTAATGTTTAATATTTTTAGACGTCTTTTATTAACTGGTACACCATTACAAAATAATCTAATGGAGCTGTGGTCTCTGATGCATTTCCTAATGCCAAATGTGTTCCAATCTCACCGTGAGTTTAAAGAATGGTTCTCTAATCCAGTTACGGGGATGATCGAGGGCAATTCTGAATATAACGAGAGCATCATAAAGAGATTGCATAAGGTAGAATTGTATTTCACACTTACTGTGTTCTTTCCTTAATTTAAATTTTTTTTTCTAGGTATTAAGACCATTTTTGCTTAGAAGATTAAAATCTGAAGTAGAGAAACAAATGCCAAAGAAGTACGAACATATAGTAATGTGTCGGTTATCTAAGAGACAACGGTTCCTTTACGATGATTACATGTCCAGAGCAAAGTATGTAGATAGTTACACGTGTGAATTGGAACTTGTTTAATGTAATGCCCATGTCTGATTACAGAACAAGAGAAACATTAGCTAGTGGAAATTTGTTGAGTGTAATAAATGTACTAATGCAACTCAGGAAAGTTTGCAACCATCCAAATTTATTCGAAGTCCGGCCTACAATCTCCCCCTTTCACTGTGAAGGCATCGTAGAACATATTCCATCAATTGTGTACAGTATTTTTGAATATGATCCTTTTAAAGTAAGTATAAGTAGACAAAATTGATTAAGTGTTGTGGACATATTAAAATTTATGATGATAATTATACATTTTCGGAGGACAAGATATCCATTCAAATCTATGTCCTTTTATGAGGACAATGAGGCATTTGTCTGATTTATTTTACTTTTTATATAAATCCGCTTTTCTATGTACAAGCATTTAGTGTATTTCCATGTTCGTTTTACAGCACATAAGTTTGGAGTCCATAAATTTGAATCTTTTACTATTAGAATTTAGCCTGAGTGCTTACCAATGCTATAGGATGAGACAATACCAAACACCTAAACGTTTGATTGAAGAAATAGTTTTGTCGGACGTTGAAGAGCCATCTTGTCCACCAACACGTTTGACTTTGAGAGTTCGGAGGTTAGATCCTCCAAAAGAAATTAAAAGTGAACCAAAAGAAGAAAGTAAGCCAGTTAATTCTAATGTAAAATTGAAAGTTGCTCCAGGAGTACAACTTATTCAACAGGGTAAGCCTATTTGTGTTAACAAAAATAGTTTGCGAATGATTCATTGTTATTTTGTTATAGGTATTCAAGTTTCTCAAGCATCTACTAGTCAATCACCTGGTGCTAATTTAAATTTGTCAAGTGTTCTCAAATCAACAGATAAACTAACTGTTCAAACTGCTTTTGCACAGTTAGTTCAAACTTCGACAGGGAAGCATATATTGTTTACACCATCTTCTTTTTCTACGTCAAATTTAGGAAATTTATCGGGAAATACTACAGGTACGTAACTGTTTTACCACGTAAACTTCTCTATCATCACAAGATTCTACTCACTAATTTCTTCCTGTACTCGTTAGATTATTGCTCTTTTGCTATGAATAGACGTTTACTTTGCGAGGGTAGTCTTCAAAGTTTTCAGGCTAATGCAGAAACAATTATTTCTTTTGTCAAATTTAGTTTTATTTCTCAACATAGTCTCCTTGTAAGTTTATACACTTCCCAGCGATGGGAAGTAGGCGTTTACTAATGCGACCTTCTAATAAAGCGAAACTTTGAACTTGGGAAACAAAAAAAGTCGCTGTTGAATAGGGTGGGTGGTTTATCAATTCCAACCCCAATTCGTGAATTTTTGCTATTGCGGCCAATGAAATGCGAGTTGTCTTGGTGGAAAAAAGTTTATTTTTTCAAATACGGCCATTTTCCCCAATTGCTGCCTTCAGTTTGACAAGTAATGATGCGGAGTAGTCCCTTGTTGTTTTTTGCTTTTTCAAGATAGATGATTAACACAATTCCATCACTATTAAAAAAAAATGTCGCCATCATTTTCCCGGCCGATGGAACAGTCTTTGCCTTTGTCGAAGCCGATTCACCTTTCGTAGTCCACTGTTTCGATTGTGCATTGGCTTTAGAAGTGTACTGTATCCAGATTCCATCTCCAGTCATTAATCCCTGCCAAAATTCCGACTTATTTCGCTCAAACTACTTCAGCAGGTCTTTGGAAGTGCTCATTCGAACGCGTTTTTGGTCTTAAGTGAGCAAGAGCGGCTCCCAGTTCCCGGTTAGCTTTTTCATGCCCAAACCTTCAGTCAATATATGATAAACACGTTCTTTCGAGATGCCCACAGCCTCTGCTATCTGAAATCTTCATTCGGTCGTTTAGCTCCATTTGGTGAACTTTTCCGTTATAATAGGTAGTGGCTCCAGTTGTTGGTTGTCCCGAACGTTAATCGCCAACCAGGCTGGTACGACCACATTTAAATTCAGCAAATTCCGCGGCCAATGATGCTTCAGGGTCGCTGTAAACAGCGTCCATCTCGACTTTAATTTGTAGGCGTATTGCCTTTCAATTGCAAGAATTTAATGACGGCACGATATTCGATTTTTTCAATTCTTACAGAAACATTAGTAGCAACTGACACAAACGACTGTTAAACAATAACTGAGCGTCCAACATGGCCGAAATTTTGTAAAGGATTTTTCAACACATGCGGAATTATATCACCAGAATGCTTCTGACGAGTTCAGACTTGAAACTTTTAAGACCACCCTCGTACTTAAAGATGGTATGGGAAATCTCGGGATAAATTTTGAATTTCGTGGGATTATTGATTTAAAAATTTTACCATTTGAGATTTAGAAAGGAAAGAGTTAAAAAGTATGAGGTTAACAAATTGTACTAATAGTTGTGGTGGTGGTATTTATTCAAACTCCTCTAATAGTAGTGTTTGTTTACGTAGCAAAAACTTTTTTCTGACAAAAGTGGTATATGCACTGACGATCAGTTTTCCAATTTTATTTCATAATTGGAAGACTTTTGCAACAATGCTATAGTATTTTCTTGCAAGGACCAGCAAGTTCCAATATTTTTTGATATATTGAGCTGTTTAGAACCTTGCACACAAATTTTAAAATAATTAATTTATTTTTATAATATGCTTTTGTATAATGTAATTACAGTAATGACAACAGGTGGTCAACGTCTAGTTCTGTCACAATCGCCAACTACTCCGTCAAATAATCAGCAACAAACGTTAACTAAAGCCGTTGTTAAAGTCCAACTAAATCCAGTTCCTGCAGTCGCACCTCCAACAATGGTATATTTCTAGTAGTTCAACGTCTAAACACTGACATATATTGATTTCTTCTTGTAGAATTCAACAAGTGAAATTAAATTTGAAGACAGAAATAATATAGCTGCAAAGACTGTGAATTCGAGATATTTAGAGAAATTATACGCAAATCAGAATAGTAAAAAAGATCTGGACGTACGATGGTTTAAACAATCTGAGGACAAGAAGGATAGTCAGAGATCTGTGAGTTGAGAGTTACGATAGGTAATAGCATTAATCACCTTTCTACATCCAAGGTGGAAAAGACCATTTCTACTGTCTTTCCATTATTTAATAGAAAGGAGATTAAAATTAGTGACATACCAACCAAATTTGAAGTTGCTAGTGTTAAATTTGGGTGCATGTTCACATACATTTATACAATAAAATTAAGTTGCATAATATTAAAAGATTTCTCTGTCGTTGCTAATTGCATTTTAAGTCTTTTTGTACTCTTTTAGGAAGATGCCAAGAGTAAACTGGATACAATTTCAAGGATCAACACTAAAAGATGTAGTACAATGCCGTTGTATGGTCAAGACTTTATAGATGCAGTTAAAGTTTGTGGTACATTGAAGAGTTTTTCATGGGGCAATGGATATATACACTGTAGTAACGTTCAATTCGGAAAGGTTTTTCATGAAACTACAAATTGTCTAATGGAATTAGTCCACCGTCCAGCTGACAGAATAGAGGAATTACGAGAAGTTTTTAATAGGTTTATTGTTTACGTTCCTTCAGTGCATGCTCCTGAACCAGAACTTCAAGTTTGGAATCCTCCACCGAGTACTTACTGGGGCAGGAAAGAAGAAAAGCAAATATTTGTTAAGCATCTACTTGAACCAACGACGGTACTTCATCCAATCGTATCAGCTATGGTAACTCAATTTCCTGACCCGCGTCTTATACAATACGATTGCGGTAAGTATAAATTAGTTCATTTACTCGTATTGTTTTAGTAATTAACTTATTTAAACTTTTATTTAGGAAAGCTACAAACGTTAGATAAATTACTAAGGAAACTAAAGTTTGGAGGACATAGAGTATTGATCTTTACACAAATGACAAAGATGTTGGATGTATTAGAAGCTTTTCTCAATTTTCACGGTCATATTTACTTACGTTTGGATGGTACAACTAAAGTAGATCAGAGGCAAATATTGATGGAACGGTTTAATGGGAATACGAGGATATTCGCTTTCATTTTGTCAACACGATCTGGTGGTATCGGTGTAAATTTGACTGGGGCTGACACTGTGATATTTTATGATTCCGATTGGAATCCAACTATGGACGCGCAGGCCCAAGATAGGTGCCATAGAATTGGTCAAACAAGAGACGTCCATATTTACAGGTATGAATTTAATGAATTATGTTCTTTGAAATGGAAATAAATTATTTATAATTTTACGAAGATATTTCTGTACTAGCAATGTATTTCTTATCTAATAGGTTGATTAGTGAAAAGACCATAGAGGAAAACATCCTTAAGAAAGCAAACCAGAAACGTCTGCTCGGAGATTTGGCAATTGAAGGTGGAAACTTCACAACAGCATACTTTAAAAGTGTATGTAATTTATTTTATTTTCATACTTACATTAACTAATAAACAGTCTAGATTTTATACACTTGTTGGTTTCATGAGTGTAGCGTTGGATAAGATAGTGGAGATGTACCGATAAATTTTCAACGACCCTGCACCATTTTTTCGAAATTTATTGCTTCTGATCGTGCCTTATTTTATGTCTTAATTGTGGTTGTGACAGAATCCTGCCTGATATATTCTTGTAGTTTACCGTTACCTTCTTGAGTTGTTTTTCTTGGCTGTCCAGAGCCGATACTCCTATTGAGATTATGAGTCTGACGCCACTCGTTTTTGTTGTATTGACCAATCTTTATTTAATTTTGCAAACTGATAATACATCACTTGAATTGCATAAAGTGTAGACTGCTAATAGGATAAAACTTACATTTAACTCCTCCTACACAGTCTACCATTCAAGATCTATTCAATATTGATGCAAATGAAGATGCAGCGGCATCTAGAATGTCAGAAGTTATCGAGTGTAGCAACGAAAAGGAGCGCCATCTAACAGCGGAAGCCAATAGCGTACCAGTCAGTCCAGAAGATAAGGCTGCCATGGGTGCTTTGGAAAACGCTCTTGCTGCATGTGAGGATGATCAGGATGTACAAGCAGCACGAACGGCCAAAGCTGAAGCCGTAGCGGACCTAGCAGAGTTCGATGAAAACATTCCCTTGGAAGAACAAGAAAAAGAAAAAGAACCGGAAATTAGCAAAGCGGAACAAGAAGTAGAGAATTTAATCAAACAGGTATGTTTAATTTGAATCGTGATACTTTTTTTTAAACAATTTATTCTGTAGTCGTTATTTATTAATAAATACTTATTTGGTTGGCGTTTGGTAGGCATATTCTTTGGCACTATACAAATTTGATATATATTTTATTTACAGTTATCGCCGATTGAAAGGTACGCAATGCGCTTCATTGAACAAACCGAAGCAGCATGGTCTGCAGAGCAATTAGCTGCCGCGGAAAGGGAAATCGAGGAGAAGAAGTTAGAATGGGAGAGAAATCGTCTAGCGGCCATGAAAGAGGAAGAAGAACGACGAGCCAGGGAGCTGGAGGAAGAGAACGAACTGCTCACCTTCTCCAGAGAAGATGCTACGAACCAGGTCAGCAATAAGACTAGAAAAGTTCCTCGCGATCGCGGTCCCACCCCTACCGTAAAACGTTTAAATAGAAAGTCTCTAAGTAAGTCCTCCATCGGGTCGAGTAGAGCTGAGAGATTTAACAATAGAAGACATTACTCCACACGTAAATCTGTAAATAGACAGTCTTTAGTAAATAAGGTCAAAGTCGTAGAAGATGAAGTGGAAGAGACTACTAACGATAGTAAAAGTTCAATTGATGATACGAAAAGCGAACTACTAGACCATTCTTGTGAAGATGAAAAGACAGTAAGCGACAACCAAACGGTGAATTTTGATGTAGATGAAGGCAGCTTAGATTCGGAAGCCGAATCCTTTAAAACCTCCAATCATGTTGATCATAATTCTCCGAGAACTAGATCTAGAGGTACGGTTGCGATAGATCTATGGACCCTCGATGTTAATCCAGTTTTACCGGGAGTTAAACCTATTAAGAGTAGTACACCTATACAACGGGGAAGACGTAGGAGGTTGCGAAAAAGCTCGGAAAGCTCGAGAAAATCCGATTCCAATAAAAATACAGAAAAAAGTATAAAGAAAGTTAAAAGCGATTCGGAAAATGAGAAAATTGATAACAAAAATGATAAGAAGCATAAAATAGTTGATAGTGAAATTAAGGATAATAAGGGCCACAAAAAGGCAAAATTAGAAAATAGTGACCATGCTAAGATAGAAAAATCACCCAAAAGAACTAGAGCAAATGTGGAAGTGCAAAAAAATCTTGAGGATGGATTAGATGATATAAAGAATTTCGATGATAGAATCCAGGACCTCATAGATGACGAGGATACAAATTCTAAATCATTAAAAACTAATAATGAGAAGGATCTGTCAAAAGAATCAGAAATTCATTCTGATTCCAATGATAAAAGCGATTTAAAATTTAATAAACGGAAATTAAGAAAGGACGATAAAATCGAAGTTGATGACCAAACTAAAAAAATTAAAAAGAGAAATGGCAACAAAGATCTTCAACTTCAAGAAAATGTTGAGAAACTAATGGAAGATGATAATCAGTTAGAACAAACTGAAGATAAAGTTTTAGCGGCGACAATAGCAGAAGTAATGGAAGAAACCGATAAGAATGGCAAAGTAGGAATCGACCACAATAGCAAAAATCCACCGAGTAAAACGTTAAAGGTAATGCTTTCGACTCGAGATATCGACAAGTATCTCCACACTAAAGATGGCCCTGTAGAGAATCATACGGATTTAGAAAATAATTTAGAGAATTCCCCCAACTCACCGAATACACCAACCATAAATCACGATAGTCCAAAATCCGACGCACAAATTAAGAATACAACGACGTTTTTTAAGAATTCAAAGCGACTCTGTTCTTCCCCAAAGACCGTTAAAAAGACTGTTGATCTAAAAAATTCAACGTTAGACACGTGGTTGTTGAAATCCCCAACGTCGAATAATGCTGTGGAAGATGATAGTATTAGCTCAATCAACGATTCGGACGCTGTTGAAACGAGTAAAATTTCGTGTGAGTCTGACAATAGGACTAGTACTAGTAACTGCGATGAATTAACGGTGAACGAATCGGAAAAACAATAGGCTGTTCATTAAATAAATGAAAATACTATAGACTTTTTTAAACTTAATTTATTTGATAACATTATCTGAAGAAGCAGTTTCCTTTTTTTATTAAAGACAAAAAAAAACAAACTTGTGATTTAATAAATGAATGATGAAAAAAAAAAAATAAATAAATAGCAAAGGAATAGTTAAAAAATATAATTATATAATCGCCCCCCGATATCGCTCTTTGTACATATTACTAATTAGAGTTCTAGTTTTTTTACAAAAGAAATATTTTGTGTATAACTGTAAATTATATTCGTGTATGGATGGAATTTTGCAATGTTAGAGTATGATAACCTCTTCCAAAAAGAAATAAACGTTTTATTTTACCCCATTATTTTTCGATTTTAAAATAGCATTATAATAGCCATATTTTAAATTTAAACTAATTTAAACAAATTTCATTTAGGTGGTGCCTTGTTAGTAGTACACATTACTGGAAATATCTGTGAGTCAAATTAGCAAAGTATTTTTGTCAATTGGAAGTATCGATATTCTAAAAGTGGAGAATAACTCAAGTCTGAATAAGAGGTAAAACAAATTTGAGACTTTTTATTGGCAATTTTTTGTCACGGGGCGCAATTGTAATAAGGTACAAAAAGATGTAACATTTAAAAGTCATGACAAATTATATTTGGTTTAGTTAACGCATAATCTTAAAAGTTGGAATTATAATACACGTGACTGCCATTTTCTTTGTGACATTAGTTAGGATAGTCACGTCATAAGACACTGAGAAGCAATTCTAAAAGGTTTTTTCTTAACTTCGATTTGACACAAACACTTCAACAGCATCTATAATGGTAATTTCTAAAATACCATTAATAGATATTAAGTTCAGACCATGCTGTTTTGAACCATAAAATACTGCCACAATGTTGGAATAAATTATAAAAGTAACATATAAAATAAATTATAATCTAACTGAAAATGGTTCCGAGATACATACGAAGTACGTGCCTTTTCTTTATTTTTTTTTACTTTAATTACCGTTTGTTATATTTTACCGTTCTATATTACAAAAATTAAAAATACTTTAATTTGTATTTTGAACTACTTTTACTGGATGTATTCGCCAATTAATTTATCTCAACCTGTAGTAAATTAGTCGCTATATACGCAATTAAGAATAAAAACAGAAGCTATATTTTGACTCACATGGTATTTGTAATGGATGTTCAACAGGAATTATTTAAGAAATTTTAAAACGATGTTATTTTCATTTATGTAGAGTGTTATGCGCTTTTGTTCGACTGTTTTTTTGCAATTTTTGGAAGAGAACTTATTCTTACATTTTGACTGTGATTTATTTTTTATATATGTACACTGTACACCTATAATTTAAGTATGATGTGGAGAAAAGAGAAAGTGGAACATGTATTACTGTGTGTCTTGAAAGGAGAGAGAGAATATATCGTGGAAATTTTTACTGTTTGCATGAATGGACGAACGAAAGCGTTATTATCGATTGTTTGATGTGAGCGTCTGGTCAAAATGTGTAGAATTCGAAATTTACGCGTATATAATCTCAAAAAAGTGCTATGTTGTCCTAATTTTAAGGTATCGTTGTACATACAAGAAAAAAACTAAGTGAATAAAGAAGTTCTCTTGCATAGTCGTGTTTTTTTCGTGTATTTGGCGGGGTAGAGGCGTAGGTTTTGGTGCCATCTTGCTCCGGCGTGCCGCAGCGGGCACCAAAACACTGCCCCGCTGGACACGAGCAAGAGGGCTTCTTTGCTTTTGAGAGTGATGATGGACACGAAAACCTACGCATTCGACCCACCAATACTTCAAACCTTTCTTATGCTTTCCTCTAAATCTTCGAATGATGCCAAAGATTCAAATATTTACGTAGTAAAATTTAGAAAGTAATTAGGAAGATTATTCATTTTTGTTTACTACTTTTTAGAATGATCTAAAAGTATTTTTACTTGACAGTTTACATATTAGAAAACAGTATGGGATTGTATGCACATACAACTAAATATTACCCATAATGTAGACATTATTTTAGTTGTTATATCTGTTTTGTGATGTATGGAATAATATATAACATTTTACTACATAAAAATATGAATATTAGAAATTTTACATTATTAAAAATATAGAGAATGTGGTAATGCGTAGGTAAGTGTTATTTGTTTGATAATTTGCAATTCAAACTCTCCAATGATAAAAATATATTTTTTCAATACTCATTGCAGGTGTGGGTTTCTGACAACAGCATGGAACAAATGCCGGTAGGTACTATTTCATTTAATATTAGGTTGTTTGTATAAATTTCAAAGTTTTTAACATATTGATATAAGGTACAAGGTATTCTTAATTTGCTGCAACAATTATTACCAATCGATCAACAATAGTTCAGTTTTTTGTCTAATAATTTATTATCAATGTGTGGAGATAATTACTGGGTTGAGCTATGTTCATATTCAATGTCCGGCGTACAACTTTTTACGCCAAGCCATTTATATTCCGGTGATCTGCTTCTCTTTCTAGAGTCAGGCGTTTGGCTTTTGGGCTCTCTTAAAACAATTAGAAAGGGTAAGTTCATTCTATTTGAGGGTTTGTTGTTTTTCTTCAAAAGGAAATCATAATGATGTGGTCCTCATGGGTGGCTCGATCATATGGGAAAAATCCTATCGGCCACTCTAGTCACCTTTCCTCGGGGAGGGGTCATGGAGCTCGACTGCTATTGATGTGTTCCTTTAGAGGTGTCACCTGGAGGTCTTCCTACAATTGTTTGTTCCTTACAAGCCAAGGGGCACCAGCGATCATCCTCAACGTCTTATTCTGAAGGACCTTGATCTTGCGCAAGCTGCTGACAGTAGCCGTCACCCAGGCCATCGCTCCGTACGTGATTATCGGTAACAGGCACGTCTTATCGACTAACACCTTTGTTTTTAAATCGAGTGCCGAACTTCTATAGAATAACGCGACGACGGTATTCCAAGCGTTGAAAAATGTCTTCCTAATACAATCCATATGCTATTTCCAGGTTTTCTCATCCCTCTTTAAATCATACGGCGACGCACTTGTCGCCATTCACTCTCAGCCCCCACCACATTGGCCAGCCAATCCATGATATCGTCTGTTGCTCTCTGCTATCGCCCGACTACCAGGTCCTCGCTTCTGGAAGACGTGTAGACCGCCGTAATGTCGGCGTAAATCGATAGGTGTACTTGCGGAGGAATGTCGCTCGTGTACAGGATAAACAGCTCAGGGGTCAGTATGAGCCTTGCGATACCCCGGCTAATATCGGCCTCCTCGTCGATAACGTTTGACCGTACCGAACCGAAAAAGTTCTTCCTTCCAAATAAGATCCTACGAGTGACACAAGATCCCCGCCCATTCATATTTGTGGGGTAACCTTCCGAGTGTGCCAACCAAATCGTTTAAATTTGCGTACGAGGGATGTCCGGCACACAATTTTTTACCCAGCTTCAATGTTAATTAAAATTTGTTAGGCATCAGTAAGAAACACACTTCATTTTTTTTTACATTTACTTTAACGACCTATTTCAACGATATATAATGAAATCTATTTCAAATAAGTTCATAATTATAACAGCACATTGTTTATTATTAATTAAAATAGAAATACAGAACTCGTTTTACAAATTTATTTAAAATGTGCTCTAGGATTACCTTCGGTATAAATTAAATCAATAGATTAAAAAAAAGAAAGCATACTAGTGTTGGAAAGGATTCATTTATAAGTGCCAATCCCATTCATATAGTGAATAAAGTTGTCGTCTGTGCAAGCACGTCCACCTCACTCTTCCGTTTCTCCACACATGCCAGATGTCAGTCAGTCGCCTATCATATGTGCCTAGCTTATGAGCTCCACTTCACTGCTGACTTTAGGAAATACGTAATACATCTTTTTTGATTTTGATGGTATTGATGAACTTCAATCTTTGATTATTTCCAAATAAATACTTAATTGTAATATTGCCGTTATGAAGCAAAGAAATCGTTCTTAATTAAAGAAATTATAAAATAACTAGATTACATTTTTTCGTTTCCAAATATCCAATATATTAAATCTTCAAATATTAGAAAGTGGGTAATAAAAACATAAATTGAATTCCAAAACAAATGTTTTTTAAATCTAATTAATGGAACTTTATATCACAATGAATCGTATTTGTTATATATACATATTTGTAATATAAAAATTCAATTGAAACTATTATTTCGATAGATAATGGATAGATAAAATAAGCAGTCATTTGTTGTACTTAACGTAGTACCATTTAACGACTTCCTAGAAAGAACATAATTTGAAACAAACTATTCCACAGCATAACTGCGAGATACAAACAAAGCAAATATAAAATAATAAAGAAGTAAAAAATCGAGAAAGGCAACGATAATCAATTAAAGAAATAAACTAGGTGTATAACGCATCATTTGAATAGAATCTAGTGCGATCCTCTCATGACAGTGGTTAGATTATTACTGATACTGATCCATTCTCGTCGCACAACTCTCCACTCTTATACTTTTATAGCGAGCAAATTTTGTAACACTTCCTATGTGTTTTAGCGGCTCACTTTATTACGGAACTTTCTAACACGGTATAGTACTTACAGCCAAACTTAACGATTTATATATATTGTTAAAAGTAAAATGTTAGAGATTAATTCAAAATCTAAAGTGAAACGTGTGAGAAATTGGCGTTGGTAGAAGTAAAACGGTGAAAGTTGAAATTGAAAAAATCATTTCAAATGGTAAAGTTGATCGTTAGTAAAAGATTGAAAGGGCTTGTAAAATAATGAAAATAAAAATCGGAGAAAGGATGATTAAATTTTAAATTTAAATTGAATGTGTAAAAGGGGGATAGGGAATCGGGTAAAAATAATATTTAAAACAATATTAAACTGGCCATTGAAGTTAGGACAACCAGCGAATTATTGCAAACGTGAATAAAAACAGTAATAATACAAAAGAAAATAAAAATTTATTGTTACAAATAAAAGCAACAAACAAATAATAAGAAGAAATAACCTAAAGAAATAAAACAAAACATTCTCATTAAAACATTAGGCTATATCTTTTGCTCATCGAAATAGCATCCTTTGTATCTCTCCGGACCACTTGTGATTTGCATTTTGTTAGTTTGGTTTTGGTTTCACCGGAAATGTTCTACTCAGTTTGGAGAAGTCGCCACAGGTGCTCTTTCGAAGTTGGACAGACTTCGCATTCGTCTGTCGAGCTCAGTAATTCGATGGGGTTCAAATTCAGACCCTGCGGGGGCCATAGCATGATTTGCAAAATATTCTCTTCTGCTTAAGATGTTAGATAATCTCTACAAATTCATGCTGTATATTTGGGCTCGTTATCAAGCGCATATACGAAGCTTTCCCGAATTAACCGTCATTCGGATGTCACAGCGTTCTCTTCTAGTATTCGTATATACTTTTCTTTGCTCATAATACCGTCGATTTTTACTAGATCTCCGGTTTTGCACTGCCAAAACAACTCCAAACCATCACTGAGCCACCACAGTGTTTTACTTGTGGGAACGCCGCAATCGGACAATATTCTTTCGGCTCACGAGAACTCTGCGTTTCTGACCAAACACTTCGAACTTGGATTCGTTCAGTTCAAAAAACATTTCTCCAATTTTCTTGTCCAATTCCTATAATTTTCGGCCCACTGTAGTTGTTTTTGGCAGTTTCCACGACGCAGCAACGGTTTTCTTATCGCAACGCGATCGTAAAGACCGGCTTCTCTTAAGCGCCGTTTAGTGGTGGTTACAGAAATAGGTCGTTCGCGTCCCCTGTTGATTTCTGCTGCGATTTTGGGCGCCGTCGATCGCCGGTTTCGTTTGTTTAGGCGTCGATCTTCCGCACCCGTTGTCATTCTTGACCGACCTGAACGATTACGGTCTTATAATATCCCGGTGGTTCGGTATCGGCGAATAGTATAATGCACAGTTGATTTTGTAACTTGCAATTTTTCCGCAATCGCGCGCACGGAATATCCTTTCTCGTGTAATGTGAGAATAGCCGATCGTTTTTCTACAGTTATACGTTTTCCTTTCGGCATTTTTTAAATATTACTTCCATAAACACTGCAACTGAACAACGTATCAAAATTGATTTACTAACAGACTGATTCACAGCGAGTATGATAAGAAATACTCGGTATTATAATTAAAGGCATGCAGATAACATTTTACGACTCCCTAGACCCATTCCCTCTTTTGTAAACATGTTTATAGGCCCTTCATTAAATATCGTTTCTTAAATACTTTTTTGTTATCCCAACTTTATTGTGGAAGTTTTTATAGTAATATTAAGGGTATTGAATATTGAAAAAATTCCATCTTTTAAAATTTTAATAGTCGTCCTTCAATGGCCGGTAGTAACATAAATCATCATTACACAAATATGTAATTCCGCAATTAAGTTTTGTGGTTATATGTACAAGTACAGTCTTGGTTCGAACGTTTATAAATACAGAGTATTAATTTTAACCAGACACTTTGGCAATTTTTATACGGGCGATCGATCGTTTTTGGACAAAAGTTTTTTTCAGTTTTTGGATTCAAGATTTTATCAAACTTTATTTCGTTCCATTGTTTCTCAAGTACATGTACTGAAACTACTTTGGAATCCAATTGAAAGAAAAATCATTTTCAGCTTTGTTTAAAAAGTTCTAGGAGAAATTACTCGTTACACAAAGTTTGTTCTCAGTGGGTATACAATATTTCCATGGGTGTAAATCACAAATAAAAAAAATCGATAATTGAAACTTATATAATTGCAACTTACAATACAATCAATTGCACTTTAGCTTGGTTGCCAATATTTTCCAATTAATTATAGTAAATATTTTTGTCTGAAAATCATCATGTAAAGGTTATCAAAAATATCAATATTTTGGAATCCTTTATATTCTGCCAACTATTAGTAATTGTAAACAATTTATTATAAAGAATGTTTTCTCAATCATTATTATAGAGGTACTTTTGCACGTGTCTAATATTTGTGGAAGTTATTACACAAAGTGATTCTAAAATAGAAACAAGATTTTTTTTATAATTTGCACTTAAATTTGTTGTTTTTGTGACCAATAGATATGGTGCCCACCAACACCACCTCAACAAGACAGTGACGTATACATAGACCAAACTATGGCTTTCCTATATGATATGAACGTCATGACTGAAATGCAGTTACCACCAGTTTACGTTAAGAAAGAAAATAAGCGCTCACGTTTAGAAGCTGGTCTAGTAGACAGCCGGAGGGCATTGAAGATACATAGAAAAGATGAATCTTTATATGCACCAAGGTCATTATTCGAAAAACCATCACCTGCCCTAGTCAAAATCAGGCGTGATATGAAATTACAAAAGTTCAGGGGTATAATACGAACACCAGTCCCGATACCGAGCGTCAAGCTGGCGGTATCGAAACCAACATCAGAACCGCCATGCTTTCACACTTGGACGATACACGAAGATCTGGCTTTATTGAAGGTGATACAATCGTTCCAAGGCTTACCGTTAAACCTGATGGTAGTAACACCAGGCCATACCCCAAATTGGGATTTCGTTGCTGATTACGTAAATACGGTCTCGATAACGTATAGGAGTCCTAAACAGTGCCGAAATCGTTACGAAACGGTTTTAATACCGCGAGAGGAAGGCAAACAGGTATTTGATACGTCACCACGTAAGAAGAAATTGAAGAGTAACTTACCATACAAATTTCCTATGCAAAACAAGTCGGGTAGACCAATGCGCACGTCACAGTTGTATGCGCAGGACAATAATGCCAGTTTCTCACAGAATCTGATGAAGCGATACGATGCGCTGAAGTTAGTCGCGAATAAACGGAATTCGACAACAAAGACGATCGTAAATAACCCGAGCTTGAAGAATCCCAAGCATGCAGCTGTTTTAAACGAGTGCGGTATTGATTTAGATCATCCCGTTTTGCCGGTAGAAGTCGCTGCGAGGAGAGCGGAACGAATAGCTAGGGAAAAGAAGGCACCGGAACAACAGCAGTTAGCAGCGCAAAGGTAAGGTTTATTGGGCGAAGTGGATGCTAACTGGAATCCAAATAATTTATAACAATATTGAAATTAATTGCCTTTTGTCGGAATTTTCTGAATAATTGCTACAGATACCCTTGTAGTATTACCTACGGCAATTGCTGAATCTGTTGGCAGGTTTGGTAGAAATTCTTGCACTTATCATTTCAGCATTCATATGAAGATAATCTCCACCTTACAACCAGATTTGAACATTATCATACAATGCAGCCTTCTGTCCTTTAGTTACGGTTTTAAATAAATCCTCTTTACCATCACCCCAAATTTTAGAACATGCACGGCCTCTACGGCTATGTCTTCTATGTAAACAATCAAATGTCTTTAAAAAAATTGTTCTTTCAATAACCTATCCCCAGACTGCAAAATTTCTTTTTTTTTTCAAGATTTTGTTTTACCTTTCTAAACAATTTCCTCCGTTGTTATCACTTGACACTCCGATTTACATCCTTTTACATAAATTTTTGTCTGTTCTTCAGTTCTCTGTTAACGTTAATTGTAAACTTTAAAAACAGTTTCATACCATTGATTATCAAGAATTTTGCAATGCACTACTTTACAATAGAGTTTGAATGTTACCTAGGCTTGTTCACTGCGCATACCATCTCTTGCTGGTTACTAGCTGTACAACTCACCCATACAGCTAGTATAAATATAATTTTGACTCTTCTATTTTTTTTCCAATCCACAGTAATAGAAAAATAAACTTCATACAAAGTATTCTTTTTGTTTCAGATTACTTATCAAAGGAACATTGAACGCTACTCAGGGTACATCAGGTGTTCAAGCTAGTAGCGGTCCGTCTATAGCTGGTTCGACAGTGCAAGTAGTTACATCTCCCCTGAATCAAGTGACCCTGGTACAAACTACGACTGCTGTCACAACTGTTATAACTACTGTAATCACTACTCCAAGTACACCACCTAGTAAGTTTGATTGGAGTAAATTTAAAGTACATTTAAATTATTTTTATTGCCCTATTATAGGTTCTATAAAAGCGCAGAGGATAGTTGCTTCACCTATACAAGCAGCAACAGTGTCAGTTTCTGGACTATGCCCGTCTCAGTTGCAGGGAACTCAAAGGTTAATAGTTTCCGGTACTTCTGCGCAAGCTAAAGCGGTAGTGGGCGGTGCAGCTGTTTCCGGAAAGACTATTAGTCCAGCCCAACTGAATATGATAAGACAGGCTAATTTCAAGCAACAATTGACGACAATGCGTTTGCAAACTGCTGGAATAGCCGGAGCCCAAATCGTTAAGACCACGACAGTGTCAATAGCTGGCCAATCTACTTTACAATTACAATTTACGCAAGCACAGCCTCGTGCTCAAGTTAATGTAAGTCAGGATTTATTACTTTTATCACTATGTTGCTTTTTCATCTTTCTACATCCAAAATGGAAGTGACGCATTTGTCTTTTCATTATTTACTAGAAAGTAGATCAAAACAAGTAACATACCAACCAAATCTTGAATTTCAATGTTGATTTGGGTGCATGATTATTTACATAATTTGCCAGTAAATGGTTTCTTTTTAAATGTTGTGAGGGCATTATGGTATAGCATGATTTTTAAAATTCCAGTATATTAAACCTGGAACAGTCACCATTGGCGCAAAGCAAGGAATTACCAGAACTGTAACTGAGAGTGAAATGAATCAATACATAAAACAAAGACATCTTCAGCAACAGCAACAAAAAGCGTTAGCTGCCGCGGTTGCAGCTGGGGGCACTCCAACAACTATACAAAGCCTTTCACCACAAAGCTTTGTTCAAACAATTCAACAAGCAGGTTCATCTGGAACGCAAGTGGCTACGTTAGTGAAAGCAGTTTCAAGCAGTGGGGTTACTCAAACTGTTACAATACCCGTAACTGGTGTAACATTAGGGCAGGTTAAGGCACTGACTCCTGGCACCACTATTAAAACAACAAATCCTCAGCAGATAAGGCATATACAGTTCCAACAACAACTTCTCGCGCAAAAGAAACATAACCAAAAGATTGCTGGAATAGCGCAAATGGGCAAAGGAGCTGTAGCCACGCAATTAATTGTTGGCTCGAAGCCTTTTCAAACTCCAATTAGCGTGCAGCAATTTATAAAGTCCCCCCTAACGGTACAACAGGGTAGCATACAATCTGTAGTGTTGAAGAGTAGCCCTCGTGTCATTCCTATGAATGCAGCGCAGGGGAACAAGCCAACAATACAGGTAAATGTGTTTTATATGGTTAATTTATTTTTTTTATGATCTCGATTACCTTTTCAGATGTCAGATGTGGCTTCTGGTTCCTCTTGCACCCATTTTTTCCACTCTTTTCTGTTTCTTGTCATTATTTTCATTTCTTCTAAAGTCTCCTTTTTTTCACCATTTCCTTTAACTGGTTTATCTATTTTCTTATTGGTCTTCCCCTTCATTTCTTGTTTGAATATCCTGTCTCCATTAGTTTTCTTGTCATTCAATCTGTCTCTATCCTTGCTATATGTCCATACCAATTTAGTTGTCTCCTTTTTATTTTTCTTGTTATTGGTTATTATTTTCTTAATTGTCTGATGTCTTCATTCTTAATCCTATCCCGTTTTGTTTTCCCTACTATTCTTCTTAGGCGTTTCATCTCCATCGCATTTATCTTTGCTTCATCTTTCTTCCGTAGTGTCCATTTTTCACACACGTAGGTTATAGTATTGGGATTGTTATTGTATTCTACATTTTTATTTTTGTATCCAGATCTACAGCGTGTCTCCGGATTAACGCATGAACAGGTAAGGCAGACAGAAAATTATTGAGTTGACATTTTATCTTTTGGGGTTCAGCCATGCTTGAGTAGTAAGTAACTTAGGCCATAATTTTATTGCCGATAAATCAAGTATATCTTCGAAATTTACCAAAAAGTAATTTTTTCAATTAGTAAAATGTATGTTCTGTAGGAAATACGATAAAAGGGTTATTAAAAAACAATGTTCAGGGTACTAAATTATGCTAATTCTTAGTGTGTAAGCATGGCCGAACCCCAAAAGATGAAAATTCAACTCAATTTCTTGTCTGCCTTACCTATCCATGCGTTAATCCAGGGACACACTGTATATCCCTATGTCCTAGTATTGTCTTTTAGTGAGTAATATATTCTCGTTAATTTATTCCCTCTGTTTGTTATTTCTCTATCTATTTTCCTATCCCCTGTTACTATGTTCCCCAATTAATCGTGTGTTGTTATCCTTTCCAATGTATTGTATCTGCACTTAGTATCTTTCTTAACTTTATTGTCTTAGTTTTCATTTATGATCATTACTTTACTTTTACTTGTGTTAATTTCCATCTTTTAGTTTTCTATTTCTTTTGTCCCGATGTTCATTAGTTTTTGTGTTTTGTTTTTGGGGTTTGCTATCAGGACCACATCTGCATATAACAGGCCACTACTCACTCTTATTGGTTCTAGGTTTCTATATCCGATTATTGTGTTGAGATGTTCTCTTTGTGCTTTAATTTGCTTAGCTATTTTATCCACAATTAGTACAAATAATAGTGGGCTTAAACTAACCCTTGTTTTATTCCCTTTTTAATTTTAAATTGTTCAGATTTTGTGCCCTGTAATATGTATTCTAACTTTTACTCTCTCGTATGCACTTCTGTTGGTATTTATTAGAGCTCTAGGTACTCCTCTAAACCTTTCCATATTTCTCTTCTGACCACCGTGTCAAATGCTGCCTTCAGATCAATGCATACCAGGAACATTTCTTCTTCTATTTTTCGTTCTAAATTCTTGATTATATATATGCTGTTCGTTTGTCTTTCAGGTCTGAAGACTGTCTGTTCTTCTGATTTTTGGTCCACATATTCCCTTAGTCGTTTTTCTTGTGTATAATTTGTAAGTTGTTTGTACTAAACATATAGCTCTGTAATTTGGCATTGGGTCTGTTCTCCTTTCTACATCTCCCACATACATTTCTTTCCTTCTTGCCCCACTCATTTAATAATTTCCGGTAATATAGCATATTGTCCATTTGCTTTTTCTATCTTGATCTTTTGTATCAATGGTTTCTTCCACTTCTTCTGTTATTTCCTTTTGTTGGTCTAGTCCTTTTCTGTTTGTTTTCTTCTGTATTTATTGAGTTAAATTTATTTGTTCCATATTTCTAGTATTTTTTTTTATTCCTGTCTGTAGCTGATTATTCTTGTCTCTTGTTGCCTTTATTTCTTTGTTTTTGGTTCCTTTTAATCTTTTTATTCTTGTCCAAAATTTTGTATTATCCACTTTACATGTTTCTGTTATCCGTTCCCCAAGTTTTGTTTTTCTCCTCTTTTACGGTTGTCTTTACTAGGTTTCTCTTTCTATTTTGATGGTGATAGTTGATTACTCTAAGAATTTTTTTAAATTTACTTTTAAGGTCGTTGCTGCGACATCTCAGGGTATAACGACGACAATTCGACCCCAGAATACGACGTCGTTGACCGGCGCATTAACCAGTATAAAAGTACCTGGAAACGTAGCGTCACCCACCCATCTCCTGTCGCAAGTTTCAGCGGCGCTTCAAGGTCAGAATGTGGTGAGGCAAAGTAGTCCGATACGTATACAAACTGCTGCGGCAGGCACTGCTACGCCGATTGTAGCAGTCTCTGTACAGTCGGCTACTACTGCGCAAGCCAACGCTTCGCCTCAGTCGAACGCCGACAAGGCCGATCAACAAGTAAGTAGATTGTTGAAGAAGTAAGTGCTCTTTTGATACGATTTTTCAGTGTTGATTATTAGTTCTTTATCTGTCAAATTGTTAGGGAGTAAACGTTTTAGGGCTGGTGCATTTGACGAAATAATAAAAGATTTGTACGATCATATAATAATGTTAAAATATTTTATTTGTTTTATTTTTAGCGAGAAATTTGATAAAAACGGCACAATAAAAAAAATTAAATAGTATTTATTAAGTTTCCAAAATCGTATTGGATTATGAAAGAAAAAAAAATAAAGATTTAGTAAAAAGTTTCTGCCAATTTTTTACAAATTTTATACATATCTGCCATCTGTGTTTCCAACGTTACCTATCTATATAAAGCTAGAATAACTAACTATCTAATTAAAATAGTTTTAGTAGTTGTATATCGGTGTTTTCGTAAACAAATATATCTTTATTATCAATGTATTTTATTTAATTGTTAGGAATAATCTATAGAATAGATTTATTTTCATAATCAGTGTATAAGGAAGTGAGCATTTTAAGCGATATCAACATACATTCTGTTAATTGCGATATAAATGGAAAAGCTTATAACAGTTTATGGTTCCAAGTATCTACCTGAGAATTGAAATGGGGTCTTGTAAAGTATGAGTAACCATACAATGATGTAATACTAAAATCATTTTATTTTCAATAGCTGCAGTCTTTTGGACTATCCTCGAAACTGGGTACTCGAAATTGTTAGCATCGGTTCTACCCGATTTCGAGTACGCGAGTATCCAGGTAACCCGGAATCGGGTAGTGCGTTGAACGGGTACCCAGTTCCTGAAAAAGATCGTTTTCGACAGATTATGTTAATATGCAGTAAATTGCACTTAGTATGTTTTTTCGAAAGATGCATGTTTTCTACGTGTTACAAAATTAAAGTTGATTCGATTAATATCGCCCGCAGATGTTTTTGCATGATTTCATAAAATAATAAACAATACCTTTTGGAAACTTCATTATAATTAGATACATTTTAATGGATATTCTTATTAAAATAGTTTCTTGTAAATATATTATTTACTTGTAAAGATATAATAGCTGCAATAACTGTTCATGCTGTTAGTTAGTACTTGCACCAGCGCTATGACACAACCAGTATTTTCTATTTTACATTACTTTAATTATGTCTTCCTTTTTTATCATTTTTCATCGTTCATATTAAAACAAACACTCAAACATTTTGTTATAATTCTTCCTTAGTTTTATGAGTTTATTTCAATTAATCGTATAAAGTAGAAAAAAAAATGATACAATCACGTATTTTGTTTTCTGTAATCTGTGATATTCCATAACTTAGAGACGTGAGTTAAGATAATATGTAATGTATAAAACGCTATTATAACATAATAATTAAAAGTTGTAAAATACTATCAAAATTTACAATTTCTTAGGAGACAATATCTATTTTTTAGTTTTTCCCCCTTCTAATATGTGTATATTTTTGTAAATTGTGTAAATATTGTGTAAAACTAAACTATCCTGTTTTTTATATACATAAATAAATTATAATTTTTTAAAGTACAATCGCTTGTGTTTTTATTTTTACATTGTCGCAGACGATTAGTGATGTTTGTTATTTCATTTATTTTGATGTACATTTGGTCTGTCTTTTTAATAAGTTCTCTAATAAGATTGCATGCGCTTGCTCTCTTACCCACCTTCCTATTTAAGAATATTAACTCTGAGAGAATATCGAATTATTTTTGCTTTCAGGGATAACAAGTCTACAGATTCGTGTAATATAAAAAAAATGTACATTTTGTAATAAAATTGTTGAACAAATTGGTGTTTTCATATCCTAAATTTTTTTGAGATTAATTTAAATCTTGTAATTTCCTTGTATACGAGCAATTTCATAGACCCAATTTATTAAATTTCGCCATCTAGTGTTCTGTAGTCGTTTTTCTATGTGCACGCAGAAAGTAATCTATTACAGTATGTATTATAGACTTTTATGCGTATCGGTAATATAGTTTTCTGTAGCGTTTTGGGTTTGTTTTCGCACATTTTGATAAGATGTCGCCTTTATAGGACGTTGTAGCAAATAGTGAGTATGTTGCTGAAGAGATGTCGCTATATCATTGATAAATTATGTGCGTGGCATTTATATCGCTCAACATACTTCTAACATGAGCATTGACCGAACGAACAGTTTCGAAACAGCTGTTGCCAACGGTGGGTATCGGTAAAACACCTAACCTTACCGGTTCGTGTTGTCGATCGTGTGACTAGTTTCGAGTGTTGTTTTTTTGACTTAAACTTTAGCTGATTTGACGTCAGTCCGATAATTGATTTACAAGAGATCTCAACCAATGTAAGTCAGCCACTTTCTTAATTTGTTTTCATAGTCGATTTACCGTACTGTCTCGTTCTCTTTGCTCACGTCTTAGGCCTCAAACGGTTAGTAAATATTAAGTAGAAGACGTTAATATTTGCTATAACGGTGCATCAACGCATACATTACAGAAAGAACCGGCTCAACAATAGCGGTACTAACATAATTATTACGATGTTATGACTGTCATGTGAAACTTCACGAGGCGGAAAAGTTGACCGCAAAGCTGTTTATTGTCGCACAATGAGCAAGAGAAATTACGAAAAAGATAATTTATTTTTAGGCTAATGAAGACGGAAAGTTAAGCTGACGTAATAAACAATTACAATAGCGCATAAGTGAGGTCATGAAAGTTTTGAGAACGTTCAGATTCATTCAGCTTACCCTTAGCCTAGTTTCTGAGCTTCTCGTGATGCGTTTCATACACGCCTTATTGTTTACCTCTTCTCTCGCATTTAAAGCACCTTGTAAGTTCTCTTTCATCTTCCGATGGGAATACTTTCGCTATTAAGAGAATAACATACCGAATTATAATTAGTTTTTTGTTCCTTTTTTTTGTTAAGCATGGGACACTGCTGTAATATATGATAATTCAAGTAAACACAGTAATCCTGGTTTTATTTTTAATTTTTTGACTTATTTATCTTCTTCATTGTAATAACAATGCTGTAAATGACGTGTAAGCTGCATCTTTGTAAGTGTAATCCATAATTTAATGTACACAGAGAAACTTACCTAATTCTTAATGAAATTTCCTGTATATATTAATTAGTAGATATATATTTAGAAACTGCACGCAATATGCAATTGTTTTGTAATATGTAATTCAACTTGACTTAAGTAACAAACTCAATGAATTACAGGTAGGCTAATAATTACAAAAACTCATAATAAAATACAATCCTATTATAAAAAGTATCTATAAAACTATTAAGTAGTTTTCTTTTCCATTTGTACTTTTCGCTGGAACGAATTTTCTTTAATATACTTTCGCTTTCATCATAAAACTAGGCGCAGTAACACCGAAATTCATATTGTAATACAAAACTGCTTTTACTGTAGATACTTGCATATGTTTGCCTTTTTCTGATCAAATATTTTTCACCATGGAAAATACTTGCTCCACGGGTTATGAAGTTCCAAGAAGGCACAAAACGTATTCAATAATTTTTTCAGATTTGGAACATTTATGTGTTGTTTTTGGCAGTGTTTGAATATTTGAACCTATTTTTCAACGTAACCTGTGATGATGAATTACACCGCTCTTTCATTGATGCAAGAAAGGACCTAGCTAGCGGAACTTCGTCAAAAACACTATCAATGTCAATTTTGTTCACTATATCTAAACTATGTCTTAAATTAATGGCTTCAGATGTTCCAATTTCTTCCTATTTTAAATCATGGTGAAGACAGATCCATGAAAACTTATCAGCTTTTCTGAAGATGTCTTCATAATTCCAGATGATCAAGCCAAGTTTTAAAATTATTCATATTTTCTTCATTATGATTCTTTAACAATTGTTTCGCGCTTTGTGGAATAAAACAACTATCCAGTCGTTCTGGAACATTTGTTTTTAGTTTTCGTGTTTCTAAAATCACGCCTGTGGTACTTGCTTGATTTTTTCTATTGCTGGTAACAGGAAAAGGAATCTTGTACTACCATATTGAAATATTTTTTTGTATTCTACATCTACTGATTCACAGCAGTTCTTCAATTTTGTCACTCGAACTGTGTAGATAGATACCACAAGAGCTTCAATTTCAATTGGAAGGCCATTAACTGCAGGTATAGTGTAGTGCCACCAATACCAATAATATTTGCTTCATTTTCTTTTCTAAGTCGTCTGTACACGTTATTTTCTCTTCTCACGCCCCCAAAATTTGCGTTACAATTGTCTCCATAAAGGTAGCCACCTTTTTATTTGGCTACTACCAATCTATTGATGGCAGTAAATTAGCAATTACAATTTCAGAAGTTTCACCGTGAGCTAATTCAAAATCTAATAATTCAACTTGTACATCTTCACAACTTCAGTAATGTCTGACTACCACAGGTGCTAGTTTCACATCTTTTCTGATTGGAGTGTAACTAGTGTCATGTAACTCTTCCATACATAAAAGGGTGAGAATTTATAACAATTGCTTCACATTTGGTTTTTGCAGAGCCAAATTTTGGTTCGAAAAACTGCTATCAATTACGATGTGCAGGCAAAGTTTCTTTTATATCTGCTTCGCCACGTGCAATAGGAAATTCAGACAAATATTGTTTACTCTGCCTACATGACCACCAGGACCGACCGGTGGTAACCTAAATGGGAGTTTAACGACGAAGGAATGTACACGATATGCATAGGATATCCACGAGGAAATCGAAGCTTTGTCCTTAAACTCCCATTTACATCACCACCAGTCGCCACTGATGACCACAAAGTTTTTTCAGAAATGGATAATCTCCCAAGTTCATCCGTAAACTTGCAATTTCCCTTTGAACATCGTAAACACTATTTCTAATTTAGGAAACTTAAACAAATGCGATTATAAAACGTAAGAGATAGTGGAATGCTCACAACTGACAGAACACTAGATTTTGCAGTTACAAATAAAGATTCAAACTCTGTATAAATTGATGTACTAAGTTTTTTATGGTGTGAATGTGTTTTCTTTTTCGATATTTAATTTACTTGAACTTATTGTTTTTACCGGAACATATTATCCAACTGGCCGGGGACCAATGATTGACTATTGATGATCTATTTAGCTTATATGCATATACATTTGAGGGTGCTACTATACAATATTCATTGAATTGCTTTTTGCTAATTGAATCCCGTATTTTTCGAAATCCGATTTTACCCTGCACTTTAGCACATGATTGTTGAAATTCGTCCACAAATTCAACGGATTCTGTTAAACTCAAAGTTGTGTTCTCCAATGCTAAAATAGTTGCTGGAACAAAACTATAGTTGCATTTAATGAATGACAATTGCTGGGGCAGTAGTTTCTCGTTGAACAATCTATGCGATTCTGTAACACATCGAGAAGAATCCGTAATATCCGAAAGGACGGTTTTTATTTCTGCAAAATGATCCGCATAAAATATGGCAGCATTCAACCATGTCCCCCCATCTTGTAGTTACAGGTTGAGGAGGAAGCGGTGTATCTGGCAGTCGATCCTTGTACATCTGAATACGTAGCGGAGTTTTTAAAAACACTTTCTTCACATTACTAATTAATTCATTGACCAGAGGAAATTGGTTCCATATTTCTTCAGCAACCCTGTTGAGGCCATGAGCAAGGCATGTGACATGAAGTAGGTTGGGATAGAACACCTTCAAATTGTACGCAGTTCGAACCATATATGGTGCTGCGTCTGACACTAGAAGTAATGCTTTCTCCAAAGGAACTGTTTCAGGCAAAAAAAAAATTACTTTATCCTTCTTGAATAAATCTTGGAATTGTTGCATTGTTTGTCCTTTCAAGCTGCTTTGAAGAAATTAAATATGATCTATTAGAGATATTTTCCTTCGAGATTCCAATCAGAAGGTGAGCTATGTAACGCCCAGCATTATCCGTTGTCTTATCGACTACTATATAAAATGATTGTCTCCGATTAATTTTCGTATTTTGTTTACTGTGTCAGTATAGGTACTACCCACTTCACCTTTTCTTAAGGTACTTTCATCGGGAATGTTATGTGTACAATATTTTTGAAGAAACGATTTAAAGTTTGTACTATTCAACTTATTAAGGGGAATATCAGCACTAACTAAAGCGCGACATAACTCTTCATTAAATAGTTTCTGGTCGGTTTTCTTTGTTCCCAATTCAATTCATTGTAAAATTGACTGGTTTTTTACTCTACAATTTTTCTGCTTGGCAGCTTGTGAAGATGTCTTGATATGTTGGTCTACTTGACATTTTTTTTCACAGGGGATCTGAAGAGAGTAATATAAAATTTCAACACTAATCTTGGAAATGCTGTGTCATTCAACACTAATCTTGGAAATGCTGTGTCATTCAACACTAATCTTGGAAATGCTGTGTCAATAAATTTTTCCACGTTAAGTATATCCCCAAATGTGTTACACACCTGTCAAAAAATCCTTAATACAGGGTGGTCAGTTGAATTTTCTCAAGAATATTTCAAGAAATTCAACATTCTTTAAAGCTTTCAACGCCCCCGTGTCTTTTTTTAACCACCGCGTATATGGACTTTTCAGTTAACAAACAGTAAGCTCTGGTTTACTTGATACATTGTTATTTTACTTAAGATCACTAGATCACTTAAATCGCAAATAAGCGTTACCTACAAGTCACTGTTCACTGGATTCACTGGGTTCCTGAAGATCAAACTATTAATCAACATTACTATCTTGAGGTTCTTGCTTAACTTCGTGAAACAATAAGAAAGATAAGACTCGAATTGTGGAAGAAAGAGGCATGGGTTCTACATCAGGACAAGGCTCACACTGCACTGTCTGTCAAGATGTCTCTAGCCAAGTATAACATACCAGTGTTAGGCCGTCAGCTTTATTGGCCTGATCTGGCACCATGTGCCTTTTATCTGTTCCCCAAGGTCAAATCTGCATTGACAGGAACAAGATTTCAGACCGTTGAAGCTGTGAAAGAAAAAGCGGCACGCGTGATGAAGGAGCTCACAGAAGAAGACTTCCAGTACGAACGATGGTAAATTCGCATGAAGCGATGTGGAGATAGAGATGAGGTGTATATTGAAGGGGATAATAATTAAATATGTATTAATTTTAAATAAAATGTTTTGCAGCATTAGTCTCATTATTTTATACCTTGTATATGTCCACTGTATTGGAAATAAAGACCATGCCAATTTGTTTCCATATAGCTATTAAGTACCATTAAAACATCGCCTACCGACATCTGCGTAGATGGTATTTTATTTCACCAATTGTTCTGGCATTGAATGAATGGTCACAATGTGTTTGTTCGATGACAATTTATCATTAATCGACGCGTACATAAATCACAAGAAGAAACCATATCCGTGTAATAGCTCCCTTCTCTCGAACAATCCAACGCATGTATGCACGATCGGCATGTTATCCACGTGACTGGATCGAAATGTTAAAGAGATATTACACGCATTTAAGCGGTTTCCTATATTATTCAACGTCGATGTGTCCTAATTAATATCTATCCATGCATCAACATCAATGCATCGGTTCGTAGATTTCGGCTGATCTTTGTCCTCTGAATCCATCGATTCCAGCCTGTATGTTGTGCATGAATCATGAAACAAGTGGATGTGTGTTTAAGTACTAATAATACAAACACACTGGTGTAATTTGGTACACAAATGTACTCAAAGCATGCGTTGGGATTAATTTCTCACTGCGCAGGTGCTACGTTTCCAAGAGTTTCTTCTTTGTTGTTGATTTACGGTGGGAAAATGTAGTACTGAATACGTAATGTGCGTTATTTAAATGCCGTGTATACGCCATCAATATATCAAATCGGCTGGATGTAAATCGTATGCACAAGCGGTGGTCTTTCACTCAATAAAACTATTTACACGCATAAACAACTATGCCGCCGGCAACGCAATGTATGACGATAGTTCAACGTCTATTGTCTCTGAAGTAGAGGGCGTTGACTGACTCACAGAGAAATTTATTTTCTGCGGAATGGCAATTAGTTGACACTTACATGTGCAAGACCTGATTACCACCTCTTTAAGTACTTGAACTTACTTATTCTTAAATCCCTCTGCCATCCAGTGCAGGACTATGTAGGAGTTGAGATTCGATTCTTCCAGCTTCCTGTATCCTAAGTTATGTTTTTGACTCTGATCACTGCATATTTATTATTTGTGCTGCTGCCTATACCCCGTTTTGCCAGGTTTGTCTTTACCTTCCTCTCCTATTTCTTCCATCCGGTCTAGCCCCATGTATTGTAAGTTTGTCCTCTGTCATCTTGCACAGATGTCTAGTAGTTTAGTTGTCTTTCCTGGATTCTTTTATCTATTGTGATAGTGGAATAGTAAGTTCTAGAAGCCAGGGTTAATAAGAAAACAAGAGGAAGACCTAGAAGAGCATGGTAGGAGGGTGTAAGGTTAACAGTAGTAAAGAGGGGAAAAACTGGGAGAATACATAGCAGCCTACACATGACAGGAAGAGATGGCGGGAAATATGTAAAGAGAGCATAAGCTAACAACCCAACTCCACAATACGTCCGATTAAGTAAGTAAGGTATTTCTTTTTTTCCGAAGATTGGGCGTTTTAATGCATTAAATATTTTTTCAACCTTCCACTAATGTCTCTTTCCCATCTCCAGTTCTTTTCTACAATGAAGCTTTTCAGCTACACTAATTTATGTCGTTCCAATTCGACATTACGTGTCTTCCCAGTTGCTGATATCACCCCTGTTTTTGTTTTTTGTATGTTTATTTTCATGTTAAGTTTCCTTAATTCTTTGTATAAATATCTCTAGGTTACGTTGTAAGTCCTTTTCCGAACTTGCTACTGTTGCTGTGCTATTTGCATACATTGACACCCCCAATTTCCTATTTGTAGTCTTCGTTCTTGGTCTCGCTTTCTTTATGGCTTCATCTATTACTGTAGGGAATAAGATTAAACTGAGAATTTCATTTAGTATATTTCTAAAAGCTTCTTTTCCTATATTATCCATATACTTTAACATTTCTGAGATAATGCGGTCTATTTCTGACGCATTTTCTAGTTTTAAGGTTGCAATCGTTTCATTTAGTTCATTTTCATTTATTACTGGGATTTATGGTTGTTGTTGGTCTCTCGTGTAAAATAAACATCAGCAAAACTTTAACATCTCAGCAATGACAAAAGATTGAAGAATTGAATCATAATTTTAAAATAATCAAGTACTCGAATTCAGTTTTACTGCTGATGATGATAGCCTGGCTATCGAAACGTGCGTGTGGTAAGAGTTTTAGTGAACTGTTTCACAATTTTGAAAGATAGAATAAGCCAAGATTTCATCTACCTATGCATGATAATAGAAATAAACGAAAAGAAAGGAGATTGACGAAGAAATTAAAAATACGTTTTTCAAAAAGGAGAAATGTGAAAAGTCGTCAAAAAAGTCATAAAAGTCGGTTCAATACCTTGTAAATAGGATAGAATATGGAACAAAATGTTCAGAGAGAGGTTAAATATGGAATTGGCACTAATCAAGAGAAGACAGTTGATCTAGATATGTGTAGAATGAAGGATGAAAGGTTAATGAAAAGGATATACGAAATGAGGAGAATAGGGAAGAAGAGAAGAGGTAGGCTGAGAGGATTTTCGAGAGACAGAGGGAGAGGAAATACAACGGAAAGAGGTGAAGAGTGATGCCCAAAATAGAGTTATAAACAATGACAAATGATATTACATTTTTCGGTATAAAGACCTAGGATTCAGTAAGTAAAATAATGGATAATCTGAAAGGAGCTTCCGGAAAGATGGGATTATCACCAAAGGAAAACTAATAGCGATGCGGTAACAGTGCTAAGCGATTTCTCACCAAGCAGTATAAGATTGGTTTTGGTGTAAGAGCAATTTATGGGCTTTGTCTAGACCAGTAATTCCGAACCATTTTCTTGCATGGACCCCCTTACATTTTTCTCTGTAATATACAACATAATCATAATTCAAATAATTGCATATAAATAACTTAAAGATAACAATTGGATCTAAAATATTAACAAAAGTTTAGAAGAAAATTATTAGATTTCTGCCTCATTATTTTTTGTACTATCATCATTTCTAATTTTAGAAATATAAACAAGTTTTTACAAACAAAATCACGGATTATAATTGCACAGAACTTCGATTTTAATGAATGCGTTGGCCATGATCCTTTAATACAATTTTTTTCTAATATTTGATTTAAAATTGCTCAACACAATTCTTCTCGTTCAAAAATATTTAATCTGTTTCTTGTTTCCTGTGTATTATTGACCAGCCGATCAATCAGCGGTATATATACGGCTATCCACCCCCAATCGACCCTTTGATCATCGTTAACCCTCTTTAAAAAACCGGCCTTTGAAACTTCATCGACCCTCAATGGGTCGATACCGACCCCGTTGGGAACTCCTGGTCTTGACAATGTTGAAGGAAATAATAATTTGGGTTTAGTAAGTCCCCTTATCTTCAGTACTATTCAAATTGTTGGTGGTTGATGATGGTTTGTCGGATAAGTTCGTAAGAGTCATAGCACGAACTTATCGATTTTACTTAGCCAGTGTTTTCGAAAAAATTATAGGAATAAATTTGGTCTCAAAAAGTTTTTTAGTGTTGGGGACCAAAATCACTGCTCATTGAGCAAAAGCTCGTTAAAAACCGTTTTAAAGTTTTGAGAACGTTTTGGTGACAATAAAAAGACCTGGTTTTTTAGGATCATGGCTTTTTAGGATGCGCCCACTAAAGATAAAATCAAGAAACAGTTATTTTCGTGACTGTTATCAACAATTGTGGCTTTCAAGATCTTCAATAGCACCGTTGGAGCACTGAAAAAATGAAAAAAAAAAACAAGCAACAAAATAGCATAGATTTTTAGCACCTAAACTAATTGATTAGAAAAGTTAAAGATTACTAATGAATCTACTTCTAACTACCATAATATTTGTGTTGTATCGTTCTGCTTGATGGGCTTTCTGTTTCATGTCCTATTTAATATGCCAAATTAAACTTTTACGTTTACTGCAAATCTATTGAGTTAACACAACTCCACACACTACTGGAGAGATGGATTTAAAAATAGCACGTTTCGCTTTTGCTTTATTTTCGAACGTAATTTGGTATTACAAAATCGTTTCGAAATCATACAATCGCGGTAGGCTTGGTTCCGGCGGTTAATGACGATCTCTTTGATCGTACGATTGGACGTTGTCAAACGTGATGAAAGTAAACGTTATTTATGTATGCCATGCATCTGTTCGCCAATATATTGGGGTCATCCGTCTAATATTTTTCGATGCTGAAAATTACATCCTATACACAAAGTTCGTTGTATCCTAAATCATTTTAGGAAGCTTATTATTACTACTGTGATGACTGTGATGAGTGATGATGAGATTGTTAAAATTGGTCATGTTCAACCGGGTGCGAGAGGACTTCCGATAATTTTAATAACCATTATTGCGAATGTATGGTCCGTATCAGTCCAATCAATAATGAAATGTAAACGAATACGTGCGTATTGATTGAGAATATTGATTAGGTGGCAGAAATGTATTGCTTTTGAAACGTATTAGTGTTTAATGAATGAGATAAGTCATTGTACATTTGTTTGTGATTTCTTTGTTGGTTCATTTGAGAGATGATTTTCTATAACAAGCTTTCTTTAGATAATATTTCTTTAGGTGATTTTTGAGATGTTTGTAATTCAAAATTCAAGATTATGTTATGAATGTCGTTCATACGACTTTTTGCTTTGTGTAGTCTTTAGCCTACTTTCACACGAACGATTTTCTGCCGTGGCCGTGTACGGCAACGATATCGTCTATAGTGTTTACGCATTGTTTTAAATGCAAGCTTTCACACCACACGATTTTGATTGAAGCCGTACACGACTATCGTAGCACCGCGTTAAGAACTGCGACAAGATGCCGGAGCCGTTTAAGACAACAGTGGTATACGAGGGTAGTCCGAACAGTTTCCAGCCTAACACGGAAAGTATTATTTTTGTCAAATTCAGTTTCATTTTTCAACATAGTCTCCTCGCAAGACTATACACTTTTTCCAGCGATGCTCCTTTAGATCTCCTTAGTCCGTCTAAATAATAGTTGGCATCTTGTTCTGCAAAATAGACGTTTACGAATGTGATGGCCTCTTTATTCGATGAAAATCTCTGTCCTTTGAGCGAAACTTTGAGTATAGGAAATAGAAAAAGTCGCTGGGGGCCAGATCTGCTGAATAGGGTGGGTGAATTTTTGGCATTGCGACCACTGAACTGTGAGACGGTGCGTTGTCTTGGTGGAACAAAACTTTCTTTTTCCTCAAATGCTGCCGTTTTTCCGCAATTTCTGCTTTCAGCTTGTCAAGTAACGATGCTCCAGTTATTGTTTTTCGTTTTTCAAGATAGTCTGTTGACAATTCCATGACTATCCCGAAAAAATTGCCATCACTTTCTCGGCCGATGGAACAGTTCGCCTTTTTCGGAGCCGATTCGCTCTTCGCAGTCCACTGTTTCGACTGTGCCTTGGCTTCAGGAGTATACTGGTGTATCCAGCTTTTATCTACAGTTATTAATCGACGCCAAAACTCCCACTTATTTTGCTTCGATTACTTCAATAGGGCTTTGATGCTCAGTGAGCAAGCGCGGCACCCAACACGCGGTTAGGGTTTTCATACCCAAATCTTTAGTCAATACGATATATGACAAACACATTCTTTCGAGATGCCCACAGCCTCTGCTATCTCTTTAAGCTTAATTTGACGGTCGTCTAGCACCATTTGGTGGACTTTTCCGATGTTGTCCGTAGTGGTGCGACGTTTCGTTCTGCCTCTGGACTATTTCGGTAACTTTAAAATTTACTAAGTTGTGAATAAACAGTTCTCCTTAAATTCCTTTTTATCTAACTTATGCTTATGAACGAGGATGGAAATATAACGTTACTTAAATGTTTTGTAAAATGTTAAATGCTTACGGGTTAATGTACTTGCTGGCTCGGTAAATTAGTTGCACATCCGGCTCATAGATGTCGCCAACAGTATTAATGTGATTTTTTAGAACTGTCAAAATTACTTGGATTATTTTAAAACCTAACACTCGTGAGTGTTGTTTAATTATGATGTTTACGATTATGAAGTGTTTCTGCTGCGGTATCAATCGTGTCCATTTAACGTCAACCAGGGTGCTTTTGATGTCCAGAATTCAGTGTCGGAACGAAAAGAAGTAAGTAATATTTATAAAGTTTTATTTACAAATACGGTGAAACGTTCTTGACAAAATAACTTCAGAAAAGAACAAAAGTAATATACAAGTTAAATCAAAATAACATAAAATTCTAATTCGGTCGTGTTTATTTACAATATCTAACAGAAAAGATAATTTCTCAAGAAAATATATCTGGTAGTGTAACGGTATGGGTCCGCTTAAACTATTTATTATATACAACAGTCAAATGTTCGTTACGGGTATTAGCAAAACGAATTTTCGGCCTTAGATTCTTCAAGTAAAAAGTAAGTCAAGTGATTGCGCGGATTACAGACTTGAATAATCTAAACGGCGGTCTTTGCGGCGGAATCTACTAAACAGCTGATGATTGTCGTTACGGGTATGATTGAAACTATTCCACGGTTGCCGACGAGAATCCGACTACCCGAGAGATACTTCCCGGACTTACTAGCTATGTATCAGCGTCACTGCCAGCTTTCACCAGAGTCTGACAAATGTAATCTGAGTTTTATAACAATTTTTGACCATGACGTTGCACTTTTTACTTATGGCATACTGTGGCCTTGTACGTGACGCGTACAAGTAAAACATTCCTTAAAACATCGTTACATAACTTCAATCGGTTTGATTGATGAAAAATATACACTGGTGTTCAAAAATAACATACAGGGTTTTTCAAAATGAACTTACAGAATAAAAGTTGAATAAATCAGAAATTGAATGAAATTGCAAGATAATTTAAAGATTTGTTAGAAAAGATGATTGTTATAGTTTTGTACTGTTTTCTTTTAGCTTAGAAGTCTTTAAATCAGCGCGGACAGTTAACGGTTTGTCACAGTGTTTGCAATTTTTGGCCGTCTCGAAGGTTCATCGTTAACCAAGCTGGTTTGACCACGTTTAAGTTCATTTGCCCAAAATTTCATTGTGGCAAATGGTGGTGTAGAGTTCTCGTAAACAGCGTGTATCTTTTTTAATTTGCGTATGCGTATTGCCTTTTAACTGCAAGAATTTTTACGGAAACGCTAACATCGACTGACACAAACGACTCTTAAACTTAACTAACTGAACAGCCAGTATGGTTGAAATCTTGAAAAGTATCTGTAACTGTAAAGGATAGCTCACGAGAGAAATGGACCGCAAGGACGCACAATTATTAAGTGTTAGAGATTAGAGATTGAATTCAAAATAATGCGGATAAAACAACAATAAATAAATAAATAAAACAATAAATACACAATAATAAACAATTGAGAATAACTCAGTGCGACTTACCAAAATGGAGATCGTTTTCTGGACAAAGGGGCCCACAGATTCATGCGCGCATATCGACACTTTCTTAATCTTAATAAAATGGTATGTGCGACAGCCGGTTACGATTCAACTTTTTGTTCCGTTGCACGTGTCGCAGTAAAAAAAACCTTAGTTGCATGCAGTGACAAATAAGGACTTAATAATCTTAAATACAGGTGCTTACGACACTATAAATAAATTATACAAATTAACGAAGTGTTAACAATATCTTTCAACGCATGCCTGATATTATCAGGAAATTTTTGACGGGTAGCGCCATCTCCATGTTGATGCTTGAAACTTTTCAGACTATCGTAATGCGTATTATTACCTTTATCTTTCATATTGATGCTCTCATCATATATCATCCTGCTTTATTCGAGAATAACGAATGAAACAAACAACAAAACACATTTCCTTTAAAAACGAAAACGAAAAACTCTCTAGAGACGTGGGCTTCAGCATTGACATTTCATTTTCCACCTGCGACACACCGCAGAAATAGGGCGAGCACGTGAACGAGTTGTAGGAGGAAATATTACGACAGCAGAAAGAGGAAGATGGTTTAGATTTGATCGCAGTAAGTGTGGTCGTGGACATTATTAGGTCGCCTAATTGTGAGCGATCTTAAACTTATACGAATTATTTACATTTTCACTACCTGTTAAATAAATACTATTTAGTACACAATATTTGTAATAGAAATTCAGCGCTCTATGCACTTCACTAAGAAGACAACACTATGTCATTTGTGTGGCCACTAAAAATCAGAGGTATAATTTAAGGATAGTTGCACAAAATTAAAATTGCAAACTTTTGTGAAAAGAGATTCGTGTAGTAATGTTCGTATATATTTCGCTTAATTTCAGCCACAGGAACTCATATTCTGCAGTTTAGATATGATATTAAACACGTTGTGTTGTACCTACGGTGTTGGCAGAGAGTCTGGGGTTAAAACGGTATAATTTGTAAACTTAAAAATTTAGACGATGAAATTAGAACATTTTTTTGAGTGCTTTGGTGTAAATAACCTTTTATTTAGTAGACATTTTTCACACATCTCCGTCATATTGACTTCTTTAAAGTTGAAGTCTTCTTTACAATAATATTACATATGCGCATTGTCTTGGATAAATGGTGGATCAATACACGCAGAGAAATGGTTTCTTGCATCAAGAAAATAGATTTTTTTGCAAAAATCAGTCTCTATTCAAGACAAGACTATAAAAATGTAAGAAAATGGTTTTCTTGAAATTTTGTTTCTTGCAAGTAAATCATTTAGTTGTAAGGTAAGAAAGTATTCATATTAAAGGTAGGAATAAAAAATGGTCCCGCCCTCACAAAGTTCTATTGAGAAATTAGACGACCGGTTTCGTGTTCAAAAAACACATCAGGCCACCTACAAGGATATCCAATAAAAAAAAACAATAACGGAAAAAACCTAAAGTTAATAATTAAAATTAGGAGCACGTGAATGAATAATGAAAAAGTTTTTTTTTATATGTTGCACTATAATTCAATTATTTCTTTAATAATGTAATTAAATACGGATTATTTTTATGTAATAAAAAGAAAAAATATTACATTAACTGATATCTTTTGAAAACGTTGCACGTTATAGGTTATATCATTATATGGGTAAGTATGGCATCTATAAATTGCTCAACGCAGATTCGCTATGCGAAGCATAATTGAACTACCAATGGAGAAAGATTTACTACATAGGCTCTTAAACCTGATTGCGGGAAACTCATAACAATCGGTTCATATACAAGTAAATGAGAACCGGCATTAACATATATCTTTTTGACATACTAAGGTTGCGGGCGCCAGGAAATATTTCAGTGCTGTTTTTGAAGATTAGTGGCATAAACCGAGAAATTAACAACAATGTGGACAAGAGCAGAAAGCGTAAGTGCTTTTCTCTTTTAACATTGTTTTTGCCGAGAGTGATTCCATCAATATCATGAGCTATTTATATTAGCATTATCTTGGTTATTGTGTGTAAGCATCTTTTTCATGTGTACTTCTACATTAAGTTCAGTTTTGTTTGAACATTATTTTGTAGATAGCCTCTATCTTACCCATTTTAAAATAACAAACAATGAGAATGATTTACTGCGTTGTGTACGGATATGTCGTACTGTTTTAAACAAGGTAACAGCAATTCATAATGTGAATATAAATAATCTGCATTTCAAGAATGCTTTATCTTAAGAAAATGAAACTATTGTTTTATGAGCAATACCTTAAGAAAATATTGTTTTGTGTTATAACGGCCATCTACTTATATTGAGAATCGCTTTCTCCAAATTTTCTGCAAGATTTTCTTGAGTTAAGTTAACAAATGCCTTAAACAAAGAAATACAATTATTTTATTACAAGTATATACATACTTCTCGTAAGCGGAGAAAAAAACGCTAAGAGAATATTTCTTTTGATTTATTTAAATAGTTATTGTATTGTGGCTTGGCTGAAGTCTAACAAACCTTAATGTATATGGATTCCTTCGGTGAATACTGGAAAATCAATATTTTCTTGATTTTATGATGTAATTAAATGTAATTAATGAAATAAAAATCTCATTAGACGCTGGTAGGATCCGAACCAACGATTCCCGTTTGTTGAACGGAAGGATTCCATCCTAGAGACTATGGTGTAGTGGCAGCGCCCTCGTCCGGTAAACGGGAATCGTAGATTCGAATCCTATCGGCGTCTAATGAGAGTTTTATTTCATTAATTAATTTAAAAGAAATTAAGATGGCGGCATTGTATTAAAGATGTTTACTAAAACAAATGTTTATTTACACCAAAACAGTCAAAAAACATTCTAATTTCATCACGTAAATTTTTAAGTTCATCTTTAGGCTTTCTACCAATACCCTCAGTAGTATTAAATATATAATTAATTGGGTTAGTAACTATTAATAGCATTAATTCTAACTTGAGTTATAATGTTCTTATAATTTAAGTTGTATTGGTCAGTCTTCTCTCTAATGTCTCTTTGGGAGGTTATTTCAAATTTTCAATAATACTCTTTATCAATTTCTCCTTGTAGTTGTAAGTGTTGTTCACTTTGTAGTGTCTAAAATAGAAAATACTCACCGTCCCCTGATGCCTACAATCGTTTGCCAACGTCGCAGTCGGGAGATCTCATAAAACGTTTAGGGAAATGTGGTAGGGTAGCACTAGAACGTCTTGACATAAATCGGAAAATTGACAGTCCTTATCGCATTTCCATTTCGCAGAAAGAAAAACTCTAGCGCGAGGACGATTTTGCCTCGAGTCGCGGGAAACAAAAATTGAAAAATGCTGCCTGTGCATATTATTTGGAACAAAAGGAAGCCGGAGAAACACAGCAGAGAGTTACAAATGCTTTGCTCTTGGAGTGATTCGTCGTACGCACCGGGAAAGATATTCCATTATACCCCGATCGTCTGGGGAAAGGTTTCGGAGTGTAGATAAGAGGGAAGACGTCATTTAATATAAAAGCCAATTAAGTCTTGTAGATGAAGTGGGAAAATCCCTCGGGATCCATGGATACTTCTAAAAGTCTGTTCGATAATTTTATGAATACTGATTACGTTGGCAATTAGAGTTTTTGCGTTCTTTAAGCTTTTCAAAACCTGTTGATTTGCTTGATGGAAGATTGTATTCATCAACATCTTCCTTCATTCTATTTTAATTATTGTACGTATTTATTCTCCTTTATTTTGTTGAATGTTGGACATTTTCCTTAATAATTTTTGTGGCGTTTCTCTTATAGTTTAAAAAAAAGTCTTTACGATCAATTCTGGCAAAATTTTCCGAGTGGATCATATTTCTCTTCTAATGGGTCAATGGCTTTTATCGCCCTAAGGTTTAGAAGTTTGCAAAGCTGTTGACTAATTCATTTAGAGGATTTGCTATTCTCAATAGTCTTTGCAGTCAAAAGTTATACAGGGGATTCTTGCAGTTTTAAGCGTATCTACTACAATTGAGACATTAGTTTTGTAATTTATTTTATGGTTGTCAAATTGCGACTTAGATTGCAGTTTGTGTGTTATTTCATTTTCACTAATTTTAGTTAATTATGCAATTATCTTACCTTTGCCATTATTTTGTTTTGTTAAAAAATGTAGTGCAACGCATTTTAATGTATTAATTGTATTCACCATCGGTAAAATACAATATTAATTACTTCTTCATAAAATTTATACAAGTATGTGTTCGGTTATGCTTGTAGTGAGTATCTGCACTTCAGTATTTGTAATTCAAAAGTGGTACCATTGACCATGCATCGAACTTCCAATTTGACTACTATTTACTTACACAATATCTTTGATGTACAAATCTGTAAAAATTTTATTACAGTGATTGTCACGAATAGAACTTAATTTGTTCTAATGCCCAGCAAAGTAAAGTCTATACAGATTGCAAAAAGATTCACTGGATGTGTTTGGGGTTTAAATTCGGTCACAAAACAATAATCTATCATTTTTGATTTAAATGTAATACTTCGGTGCGAATACGAAGAATTTCGTGTTACAATTTTTTGGATAGAACTATTTATAGTAGTCATTTGTTGTTTAAGAATCAGCAAAATCATTTCAAATATTCAAAGGTAGCAATGCCTTGATATTACGCGTTCTGATCCAATGGACTTTACTTATCTACTTCTGTGACTATGATGCAATATGTTGAAAACTAATGCGTATTGTTGCTAGAAACAAGACATTACATATTTACAAATACTTTATTTTCTATATCAAGCATGACTAAACCCATAGCCAAAATACATGTTATTCTAATATGTGTTTAACCTTTTCAAGACGTAACAGAACTATTTAATTCATTGTTCATTAAAATAGTTTTTTTTTGTATTTCTAATAATTAAAATCAGTTCTCTGCAGTATTAAACTTATTGATCTTTGTCTGTTATTACGACTATGTTTAAGGTTATGCATTAATATACGTGTTTATAGCAAATAATGGTTTTTACAAAAAAGCAGGAGGCTTTTATTTTGAAGGCTCATTTTCGCAGTGGAGTTACTCTTTACAGTTTTGCATTGCGCAATTTAATGAAGAGTTTCCAAATGTTAATATTCCATACAAACCATTTGCTCGGCACAAGGAAAGATTAGTTGAACGATTTGAGAATAAGCAATGCATTTGTAAATATTATTACTTAATATTGATCTTGTGTTGTACCTACGTAAATTACATAAATGTAATTCTATTTTCTAAATTGTTTATAAAGAAGCTTCTGCGTGCTATTGCTAAGTTGAGTTTTATAAACGCATCCACCCGTTACCTACGATACGACAAGGCCTCATCGCTCTTCGAGGAAGTCACGCTGGGTTGGTGAGGTATCGCCATTCACGATATTAGCCTAAGCGGTAAAGGAATCATTTTTTTGCATTTCTTTTTTGAGTTTTGAAGGGCTACCGGTTTAAAGAGGATGCCAGTCCTCAACTGAGTCCTTTTTCGCATCCCATTCAATTTTATTTTGGAAAAACGAAGTTTCAAAGCAAAAACCAAACACGTAACCAAACACCGTCTTCGTGAAAGATGTATTTGTGGTTGATATTTTTTTTCTTTTTAGTCTGGTGATTGCCCAACGGGGTGTACAAGCTTTTTTAAAGCTTGTCATAACCGCAGGAGTCTTGAGTGAGTAAATTGTGTATGTAAAATGTTCCATGGCTTTGTTACTATCACCCTCTCGCCGTAAAGGGTGAAGCGCAGTTAATTGCACCCCAACTACGAATGTTGATTCTGGAGTGTACCGGACCCGCTAAGGAAATTTGATCCTAGCGGGACTCGGACACACAGTTCCACACAGCGCCTAACTCTGCCCAGTCAAGCGCAGGCCCTCTTGCCACTAGACCACCGAGCCGTTTTACATTGTGCCGTTGTACATGTATTTGGACGGAACCAAGGTTGAAATGATACAGTAATTGCAATGTTGTTTGAAATTTTGTTGAATTTCACGAGAAAATTTACAGACATGCTATTTAACCAGGGTCTTTAGTTTCCTATTAGGTGGTGTTTTACCTAATCCATCTTTCCTATTATGAGGTGTTTTACCTAATCTATCATTACTTTTCCTACAATCATTTTTAAGTAGGGTATTTGTAGACCAAGTTATTATAATTGTTGCAATACATTCACTGCTGTGAATATGACATTTACATATATCAAATATCAGTATCCAAAGGGCTACGTTCAGTGATATAATTTAAAATATGTTGTATTAAAACAGAGCGTTTATTACATACATTTAAAAACATCTCTTCGCGTTCAAAAATAATTTTATTAAATATAACGTAAGAATATAAAACTATTTGAACAATAACATCTTCACGGTTTGTGTCAAATACAACGGACAGTTAGGGAATTGAGTTGGAATAGAATTTTTTTAAGCTTAGGATTCACCGATCCTTGAACCTGTAGCTGTTGAAAAATAAATAATATCTTCTTTTACAAAGTGTAACTCACAAACAAAACATACAAAACAGCCGACGCCACAGCTTTTAGGTTATCCCGTTTTTATCGTTTCAGAAAAGGTTTTGTCGCTTATACAAAACTAGAAAAACATTACAGGTATCACCAACAACGTACGGAAATATTACTACATAGTATTTTTTTTAATAAAACCAATATAATTTGGATAAACCGATTCAAAACGCAAGAAACGATCAGAATGTGTGAATGAACGACGACCTACTTCAAAATACGTCACAGCTTGTTGACGTCAAAGGGATAAGGCCGTATGTATCGGAGGTAACGATCCACCGGATCGAATAGAACAAGTTGATAGCGTTGCCGCGTGATTCATTTGTACGCTATGAATATTCAGGGGACCGCATCTTAGTATTTTTAAAAGTTATATTTCTTAAGTTGCTAAATTGTAGTAGTAGTAGTAACAAAACTATTGACCCATTGGGACTTTATTGTTAGGCGAGGCGAACATACACACTGCAGTTCAGAAGTTGGCCAAATAGTAGGTCATACTGCAATAAGAACTTATATACGTTTATATTATTTCTTTTATCTGCAGTTGGCAGCCGAATAGTTCTATTTATTAGGAGAATCGATGCGGAAGTTGAGAAGTCAAATAAATCGTTTGATGTCGAAAGTAAAATGACGATATCATGAATTTTAATTCTGTAGAAATATTATTTGATGCTTTATAAACATAACCGTTTACGATTGATAAAGAAAGTAAAAAAAAACATTTTTCTTTAATATTAAATCTTACATATTTTGAAAGAGAATTTATCTTTTCATACTGTTTCATCAACGTCTGATGAGAAGATACCTACAAAAAACATTCAAACGCAACAATTAAGGAGAACGATCTCCAACAAAGGAAGACGCGAAACAAAAAACCGGGAGGCGAAAGCGAGAAGGGGAGGCCCTTTTGTCACGGTTCAAGTAGAGAAACGGGTAAGCACCTACTCTCGAGGCGCTCTGAAGAAGAACTCACCGTTCGCACGGCCGGGTTGAAGTGGAGTGGGTCACGGGGTCCTTTTTCTTCTCCTCTAGTAAATTGCGCCATTCTACACCGGCGACTAGATTAAGGACCTTACTCTCCCCGGGTAAGGTGGCAGTCAGTCTCTTTGATGGACAAACGCAGATAACCCAGACATTAAAGGGAGGTTCCTTCTACGGAGAGCCGGAGAAACCAGTTCCGTACACTGCTAAGCGTAGACGTGAACTTGAAACAGATACGTTTATTTGCGCTATTTGTAATAAACGTAATAGTGACGAGCAATTTCATAAATTCTCTTTGTAGTGTGACTTAAAATTATGGATTACATTTTGCAGCTTTAGCAAAAGCTGCTACTTTAATTTATTTTTCGAATCACAATAATTGTTTCTAAGATGATAAATACTTCATATTCAAAAACTCACTTGATTTTTTTATTGAGAAATTTAAAACAAGCGTAAATGTGTGTGAAACAAACCTAGCACAATTCTTTACGTTTAATTAAGAATATCATTCAAGGGTGGAACTTTTCTCTGTTGATATCGAGTTGTCATAGCTATAGGTATGGCATAATCGGTCTTCACGACAGAATCGGATCAGTCGCATAGGCCGCCTATTATAAATAAAGACTGTACGTGTGACTCACCCGACAGAAGTGAAATTTAGAAATCAAAACCCTATGGTAAAAAATAAAAACTGACCCAATAAAAATGTTTGGTAAATATAGCGAATATATACACGCGTTGAAGCCATTTTTTGTTCGAAAACGGCATTTGTAATGAAATATTTGAAAAAACCTCGCTCCGGTAAGGTATTGAACCTGACACCTCCCGCTTGCCGGACGGGCGTCCTAACCTGATGCTGGTATATTGCTAGAACATAATCAAGAAGATCTATCAACATGATCAACACGACTCTAATTAACTTATAATCGATAGCTTTGTAAATGCTATCACCACCCACAGAAATCATATGATTTAGGCAAGACCAAAGCCCGTCTGACCATCATACAAACTCTATCAGTAATGAAGACATTTATCGAGATACTACTTTCGGACGGCATTCAAGTTCCCGTCTACGAAAGCGAACTCGGCGGTATCGTATCTGTCGTCTGTCGTCTCGATCGGACATCTATTTATATGGAAAGTGGCTATGACGTTTCAAGTTCTTATATGCAGATGTCAGTCGATGAAACATATTCTGGAAACAGGTGAACATATTAGATACAAATATAACGATAAAAAGAAAAAAAAATGCACATCAAATATTTCGGACGAGAAAATTATACGGGTATGTTCAAAAGTAAATGTACATTATTTACAAAAGAATTTAAAAGCAATATAATATTTGAAATTAATAATAATAATTTCACTAATGTCTTTTAAAAGGTTCGTCACAAAATGATAATCCTTATTTATTTGAAATATTACGGCGTGTCACTTAAACATAAGCACGCAGAGCGTGGTAATCTTCTTTGCGATACATAAGCGTTTCACCGGAGTAGCGAGCTGTGTGCAAAAATCAATTCTCGCTTTGTCAGCGTTCGTTTGTTTATTTTTCGTTCAGTTTAGGAAACGAGAGCGTGCGTTGTACTTTATGTTACGTGTTATTCGTTATAAATATATAATTATTAATTTAAAATGTGTAATGTGAACAAGGCTAAAAACGACCCTTTGCTGGCACAGTAAATAAGTTTATCTGTGACTTTCCGGATTTGTTCTACGACAGTGCTAAAATAGTTTGTAAAGTGTACGAGAAACATTTGATGTGTTGGGATAAGGCGGACTGTAAATATCGAAGAACACAGAAATAGAAAAAAGGACGTGCCAACGAGAACTGTCTTTATTTTCGATTTACTTGTCATGATGTCATGAGTTCATCAACGACAATAAATACCTTTGTTCGTTATGAAGGTTATGCAATATATGAATTATTTCGCTTAAAATACTCACTTTATGAAATAATGTTTGTATTGTCTTTCAAAGACAAGTTTCCCTTAAAACAGCAAACACATTAAACAGCAAAAATATTAAACAGCAAAAGAAACTATGCAAGCAATACGGTTTAACACACTGTAGCAGATACTGCATAGTGGCGTTTCGTTTAATGTAAATTCCCAATTAGTGTTGAATATGGCAAATTGGTAAATAATTAAAAAAACCAGCAACTTTTTCCTTTGACATTTGCCAAAAATTTGTTAAAAATAATGACATTTTGTAATTTTCTGGAAAAAATGTCAAATTTGTTCACATAATTGTTCGGGTGCATATCAATTGATTTCATTTTTAAAAAATGGCAGTCAAAATTGACCTGTGTCGATTGATAAAAACATTCCCCCGTATGACGCGCACTTTTTGTGACACTGTACGTAGAAAGTACCTGCATATAGATAAACTTTTATCTTATATAGGAAAAGAAATAAACTATAAATTAAAAAATTTTGCTGGTACCCGTATAATTCATTACACTTTTGAATGTCTTCTTTTCTACAATATCTACTTAAATGATGTATACACAATGTTGCTATTATTGCGTTACCTAACGATACAGTGTATGTAAACTACCGGCCATTGAAGTGAGGACAACTAGTGAAGTACTGCAAACGTGAATAATGCAAAAGAAAATAAAAAAACTTTTTCTAAAAATAAAAACATAAATAATAATAATAATATTCTTTATTTGTCCAACAGTACAAACTATTTACAGGACAACATATTAGATCTCGGTGCAAAATATCTGCATATCTGCTTAAGATGTAAGACAAAAATATTCTTATAAATAGTAAACATTAAATACAACCCAATAATCTTCATTCAGAAAAAACAAAACAGATGTATATATAAATATCTATGTAAGATGTAAAGAAATATAAGCAATAAACTTAAAAAATATATATATATGTTTGAAGAAAGTTAAAAAGAAGATATGTCTTCATAAAATGCGTTGTAGTTCTTCGACATATGATAAATAGGAATCTTGTATAGTATATTCGTGTTTGCTCTAGGGATGTTAATGAAATCGTATGACTGAGTGTTGTGCCTTGGTACATTGAAGCCCACTTCCGACAGCAACCATGGTGAATCAATTTTGTCTGTTAGTAGCCCATGCAAAAATTTGGCACTATATTTCTTTCTCCGTTCAGAGAGCGATTCCACTTCATGTTGTTGTAGAAGGGCTATGTAGTTTGAACCTCGTAAGGGATAGGTACCAGAAACTCTGAACGATAGGTATTTTAAGAACCGCTTTTATATCACAGCGTCCTCTTTCAGTATTCGTCTATAACTTTCTTTGCACATAATACTTCCCGTCTTACTAGATCTCCGCTCCCCGCACTGCTAAAACAACCCCAAACCATCATTCAACCACCACCGTGTTTTACTGTGGGAACGCCGCAATCGCGCAACATCCTTTCGTCTCACGAAAACTCTGCGCTTCTGACCAAACACTTCGAACCTGGATTCCTCAGTCTAAAGAACATTTCTCCAATTTTCTTCTGTCCAATTGCTATAGTTTTCGGCCCACTGTAGTCGTTTTTTATGGCTTTCACGACGTAGCGACGCCACCGTAAAGACCGGCTTCTCTTAAACGGAGTTTAGTGGTGGTTACAGAAATCGGTCGTTCGCGTCCCCTGTCGATTTCTGCTGCGATTTCGGGCGCCGTCAATCGCCGGTTTCGTTTGCTTAGCACTGTAAGACATCGATCTTCCGCACGCGTTGTCATTCTTAACCGACCTGGGCGATTGCGGTCTTCTAATGTCTCGGTGGTTCGGTATCGGCGAATAGTATAATGCACAGTTGATTTTGTAACTTGCAATTTTTCCGCAATCACACGCAAGGAATATCCTTCCTCGTGTAATGTGAGAATAGCCGATCGATTTTCTACAGTTATACGCTTTCCTTTCAGCATTTTTTAAGTATCACTACCACAAACACTGCAACCGAACATCCGTATCCAAATTCATTCACAGCGAGTATGATAGGAATTATTCCGTATTGTAATAGAAGACATGCAAGTCAAATTTTACGACCCTCTTTTGTGAACATGTTTATAGGCCATTCATTATAATAATATGGTTTCTAATGATTTTATTACCTCCTATCAAGATAAATTGAAATTTTTCCCTATAACATTTATTCTATGAGGATTTCTATCTTAAATGCTTTATTGTTATCTCAATTTTGTCGTGGAAGTTTTTATTGTAATACTAAGGGTATTGAATATTGAAAAAATCGATCACTTAAAATTCCAGTACTCCCAACTTCATTGGTCGGTAGTGTATGTACATAACAATTTTCACACGAAAAAGTTTTAACATGACAATAGTTAATCTTGTAGGATATTAGCAATTTAAATAGCTATTATATTTTCTATAAAGGAAGTTAATTTTCATAATTTAACTTTGTTTTTTTTTTTTTGAGAGACTCAAATTATGTACCTACTTGTTATACTTGATTAACAAGCTACACAAAAATTATCTTAATTATGCCTATTGCTCCAAAGAACAAACATCCTCCGTCTTGTAGGGCCCAATTTCAGGACACGGGAACTATGTTAGCTAACTGTACACAGATAACACGTACGTATGCGTATCATTATACGGTTTCCCTTCGCATACCGTGTAGTTATCTATGCTTGAAAGCCCCGGAACTCATCCAGTCACCAATAATAATTGTTTAGGTCTATTTGCCTAGCGATTGTTACGATTATTGCGACTCCCGTTAGATGGCGCGCCGTTCGAATGGATCATAATTGAAACATAAACGTAAAACGCGACGCCTATTATGTGGAATAGAATGTTTAGAGGCTGGAATTGGGAGGCATATATGGAGTAATGTACTTTTTATCACCCATATAGTGTTTAAGTATTGCAGTAAATCTGTATGCGGGATCAGATACTTTTTCAGAGGCGCATACGTAACTGTTATAGGTCTTGTGTAATAAATTACTCAGAATTACTGTGGGAGGTCATTTTAAGTAAGGAAGAAGCTGTAATAATATTTTATTTATATTCTTAATTACGATTTTCACGAGGGTTTTGAATTAATACTAGGTAATGAAAATAACTACGAGGTAAAAACTAAAGAACGTTGTTAGAAACAGATTTTAATTCTAACATGCGTTGTTCTATCCCTACTCTAAATGATATTTACAAGTACCTACTTTTACTATCTATATACTCTAAAACATGCGAAATATACGTAACTAAAAGAAAAGGTTCTTACCTGTAGCACATGTGTTCGTTTTAGCCCAATAAATCCAGCAAAGCTAAGTGGACCTCTTTCCCTGTTTAATAAATTTGCATTCTTTTTCATATAAATGATTTCGTAAGCGTCTAATTGGCGAAGTTACCTTTCCTTCGTATCCGGTTTATCTTTCGGATTGCCTAGAAGGTTTCTGGGTGTATTTTGCGAACTGAAACAGACGTTCCGAGTTCCCTAAAAACTTTACTAATACCTTTCAGTATTCTGTGAAAGGGAAGTTTCACAAATTTCTTATCGCGGATTTCTGCCGGAATTGAAGTCGTGGAATTTCTTACATAATGCCTATGGTGGCCTTACTTAAAGATGCGGTGGACACCTACATGCTGATTGATTGAAACCATTCGTTAAAAAGTATTATGGTTTGTAGAAAGTACTTTTTTTTGAAAATTTGGACTAGCTTGGTTAATTGAACCATGGCCAACTCGATGAAAATAATTTCAGGATGGTTGCTTTTCCAGTTATACCGGACTGGTGACTTTTTTATCCCATATTTCATTTCTACATGTTATTTTAGGTAGAATTTCATCAGTTTAATATAATTAATAATCCAGTTGACAAACAACCACACAATTTCTTCATTTTCCTCTACCTTATTGTCAGATAATACTTTGTAGATAATAAAAAAAATCATATTGCTATAAACGTAATATACGTCCTCTTTACTGAATAATTGGTTTTTCAAAACGAAGTAACAGCTTTATATACCCGGTCTGTAGCGACGAACAAAAACATTACCATTCATAACCTAACGTCATCATAAAAGACGATAAAGTAGAAATTAATGCAGGCCATCCAACAATAACAATCCTCAGACGACTGCAAATCGAATCGTTATGGAACCGATTTCAAAAGAGAGGAGCCGAGGGAGAACAATTGAAGCGAATGAATATGATATAAAAGCGGATTTTAATTGCATTTTATAGGAGAGCAAAGTAAATCACCGAAACGGACGGGAGGGCATTGTGTTCAGAGAGACAGAGGGATTATCGAAAAGTCATGCCTTTATTGTCAGAGTAAATTGAAATATTTGGATTATGATCTGACGAAATGACAAATTTGATGAATGAGTGTCTTATGGGTATTATTTTCAAATAATGGTAGATGAAGTTTTGGATGATTTCTGGATTTTTCATTTGCTGATGTACATAGACCCAATTTCCTTTTCGGTTGGATGTATGTACTGTTATATGAAACAAAATACAACTTGGAAAGTCGCTGTCATTAGCGCCATGGGGAGAGACGTTCACCCAAGTGCGGTCCGGCAACCTATGCCCTTTTTTAACTCCAGCGCTTTATAGCCTCTCTCTCCTTGTCCCTAGCGTTTTATTAGGTAAATCTACATATCTCCACCCAACGATAATTCCGGAGAAACGGCAGTATTACTTATCTTCGCTCTATTTTCTTCGTCATGTCCTAAATGTTCGTTTTCAATATAATTTCTTTTTGCAAACACGTCGAGAATAAATTTTTTTGAGTCTTTACAATCGTTTAGCAAATTAAATATTACTTGATAATGAGTCGTCAAGTCCGGTAGTAAATATCCACATTTTACGGTTGCCGATATTCATTAATGCCTAGTCGTTAATCGTTGTATGTTAGATCGCGAACTTGTATGGCATATTCAGGCTGTAATATGGTATTTTTGTTAAATTTAATTTTGAAAATCTAAAATATTGTCTATTTGAAATGTGTATCGTAATTAGCCGTGATTAATATTTTACGATTGCTATCGAGAACAAAGGAGCAAAGAGACGCCGATACAATACGCCTTTTTAGTTCGAATCGCATTCGAGAGATGTACTTGGTGAAATGACTAATTTTCAAAGTAAATTCAAGTGTAGTAGTGTACAAATTTTACTTCAAGTACAAGATTAATTAAAGTTTGGCCACTCAAATGAATTTTTACTGCGTGACGCGTTACCAGAGAGAGGGCGTGCAAACGCCAAATTTTGAGGTCAGTGTTTTCTAATCCATTAAATGAATTTTTGTGAAACGTTATTTGCAATTTACAATTTTTAAACTACCGAAGGAGTATCAAGGCGATTTATAAAAGAAAATTTTGTAAATTTATAACACTCTATTAAAAGCGGTAGCTTTGAAGAAAAATCATAAAATTCCCATTTATCTAGGAAATGCTCAGACAACATAGGTAACCGGTCAAGAATTTAATACTGTATTGACACTTTTTCAACAACGAGAGCTTCATGTTTGCTAAATTTTGATTGAATACGTTTTATAATGCAAAAATTCAGTCGAAATCAAAGTATTTTTATCTATAAAATTTGAAGAGACAATATTTTATTAAAGTAATATTTTATACAGATTCTTTGAAATGTTTAATTTTATTTTATGTAATAAGACGTTTGGAAAACTATGTAAGTTTCTCATGAATAGTAGTGTATATTTGCTTTATTCATCGATGCATATGTTTTGACTTGCTTTTGTGTGTATTAGTTTTATTCCTCGATGCACGTGTTTATTTTTGGGTAATACGGTATTCAAAAGGAGTGCTACATCACTCACCGCTAGGGTATTGAAGCTGATGCAGAACCTCATTCTGCAAAAGTCTTCTTCTGTTCTGACCCTTGTCCCTCTTGTATTCTTGACGGCGTATAGTGCTGTCCTGGGCAAAATTCACCCTTATATCGCCGACGGTGTATAGCGCTGTCCTTGGCGAGGAGCTCCGTTTCCGAAAGTTCCGTTTCCGTATGTCTTAGCAAACAAGGGCGTAGATTCTTGAATTAAATTCGCTTCTAACAACCGTGAGTTAGTCTTAATTAATGTTATATCAAAATTCATTGGTTCCATTCCTGTTTTTTTCGAATTTTAGAAAGTTTAGTTAAGTGGCAATTGATGATGACCCAGAACGGTCCACTAATAAGCAAAACATTTATAATCCTAATGTTTTCTAATTTTTGTTTTTGTGGCTTATGTTTTGCACAATTTGCAATAATATTAATAGAAGAAAGATGATTGTTAAGGATGTTGCTCTTGACGTTATCATTTTTTACAGCTCATTTCAATCTCATACGAATATAAATCAGCTATATACTTGATGATTTTTCTTTCTTAACGCTCCTGTTTTATGAAAATATAAATTCCAAGTAAGTTATTTTTAAAAAGTCAAACAATAAACAATCATTTCATGGAAAGCAGTAAATCTTGTTGATTTATATAAACAACCTGCAATTTATTGCAGCCTCTTTATTATAACTGCCTTACGATTTCAGCAATAAATTTATTATTGATGTTATGGTCGATAAAACATAAAATTGAAATGAATGTGTAACTTTTTGATATTCTATAAACATGGTTAAATAAAAGTGAATGATGCTAAAATTTAAATTACTTGCTCTTTTTTTATGATCTTTTGTCGAACATGAAAGTGTGATGGTTCTAAAATACGACAACTTTTAAGTTACGATCTAATAACGGTATCGGTCTAGCTGTATGTCTGTGTACACAATGATTATTTTTAGCACGTTTACCGCCTAAGACGTTCTTCGTTTACACTTTAAGTGCATTCAAGTTGTGAATTTACCGCTAAAAATAGTTGAAATGAATATTTACAGGAAGTGCGAGAAGACGGCTAAGTAAATTTAAGATATAAGTGAAGTTTTATTGGCTGTTATCTTAGGCGATAAAAATAGACAAAGTAAATAGTGGTAGGGTCATTTTAAAACGAAACAGATGAAATTGTTTGTATGAAAAAAGATATATGTGTAGGATAAATAATACTTCGAATATAGTTGTTTTTGCTTAAATACGATGTAACTTTTTAATTCACAAATCTTAATAGTTAAATAATCTTTTTAGAGGTTAATGTATTCATGCAAAAAAGCAAATTATTTTGCTTTCTCTTGGAACTCTAACATGCATGTGAAAGTATATGCAAAGGACTTTCAAAAATCCTATCATAGTTGGACTATTTACATTTTTGATCCATATTATGGCAGAGAACGAATCAATGAGTGTGGAAATAAAAATAAATGTGTTCTCACAACCATTGGAATACTGTATTAAAGATTCGACTAAATAATGCAGAATTGTCAAAAGCTCTTTCGATATTATTAAAACGATGACCAATTTCGACTGTTTTATTGGATAAGATTTTGTTATGAATATTTTAGTTTTAAGTTTTTTCGATACCACTGAGAAAGTTTTGGAAATATTTATGAAAGTTGTAGTTATAGGAAAAAATATAGAATTAACAGATTGTCCGTTGAATCGACAGGTTAGATAGTAATTCCGTCGTATTTTTATAAATTTGAAATACTCAACGGAACCTCTTATAATGCATAGCTTCAGTAATTCTATAATCATTGACATCTTGTTTCTATAAACAAATATTGGAAAGCTATAAAAATAAGCACGCATTTCGCAAAGTGAAACCTCACATGCTGATGCCGGTGCTTTTACATGTGTATTATACGTAGGTCTATCCGAACCTGTAGTATAATTTGGGTTTGGGTGCAATTTATCAGGAAAATTTCAATATTCAAATATTATAACATTTCGTACTGGCAACAAAGGCAACTTTCTTAACAACCTAGAATCTCTTGAAATTTTACGACAGCATCTAACAAATAAATAATGGGTGTTTTTCTAAGCCCGATAGAACTTCGAATTATAAAAATTTAAACTCAAATGTTTGGTACTATTCGAAAGATTTATTCATGGCATTAACATTAGTAACCACCACGGCAGTTCATGACGAAGCGTATTCTGGACGTCCAATTTTGGGTCACTTTTTCGAGCACTATTGGCCATATGTCACGAATAACACGAACAATGTTGGCTTCTAGGGTGTCAATTGTTGTTGCTTTATCGACATAAGCTAGTGACCTCACGTAGCCCCACAGGAAATGATCGAGAGGGTCCATTTCTCGAAATTAACATCGTCAAATTTTGATTGCAATAAGTCGATGGTTGCCGTCGCCGTGTGGCACGTAGCGCCATCCTGTTGAAACCACATCTTGTCTGGATCAATGTCCTCCATATTTTCAAACAAAAGATCATTAATCATGGTGCGGTAACGATCTCCATTAACGATAACGCGAGCTCCGCCCTCATTTTTGAAGAAGTAGGGGCCAATAATGCCACCGGCGTGTAAACCTCACCAAACAGTGCATTTTTTCTGGATACAAGGTTTCTTGTGGATTGGTCCCACTCCATCTGTGGCAATTTTGTTTATTCACAAACCCGTGAAGCCAAAAATGAGCTTCATCGCTGAACACAATTTTGTTATAAAACAACGGGTCAGTTTCTAACTGCTCTTGAGCCCAATCGGCGAAAGAACGACGCAGATGATGATCTCGTGGCTTTAATTCCTGTACCAGCTGGATCTTATGCGGATGTAGGCCAAGATCTTTCCGCATAATTTTCCACGTGGTAGACGGACAGAGCGTCGATAATTGTGACCGACGATGAATGGATAAATTGGGATCTTCTTCCACACTTTCGTTTACCACCGATATTCTCTTCATTACGTACATTCTTTTGATGTGTTGGTGTTGTTGTATCATACAGAGAGTGTGTGCTATGAAGTCTAGCCACCGTTCGACGGATGGTTTGCTCAGAAGGACGATTATGTGGGCCATAAAAATCTCGAAGTCGTCTGTAAGTGGCGCGAATCGAAATACTGGAGTTAGTTTGCAAATTACTATTCCAATAACCTAAGCTGAAATACTCCCCGCTATAACTTATAATTAACCTGGGCAAATATGCGGTAACAGCCAGAGGCGTGGCGAGCGCATAAAAGTTTACACATAAAATAGAAGGTAAGAAATACATTATAAAACGTGCTGAAACACTCACCGTTTTAAAAGTCTTCCGTGAAATCACAAACTGGGTAACATCTGTTAAATATTTGAATCATTAGATATGTTTCCACAGCTGTTTCAGTCAAGTGAGTACGACGTGCGGAATAAATGTTTTTTAATGCCGAAAACGACCGTTCGACATCTAGCGATGTTACATTTGCATATTTAAAATAATCTTTGAAACAACTTAATGCATCTTCACAAATTTGTCTTAATATAAGAAAATCGGAGTCTCTCTCTAAAACACTTTTAAATTTTCGTATTACACACCAATTTGTTTCGCCTTTTGCAGCGCATAATTGTGCGTGAACATCATTCACAATTTGAACAGAATCCACTAGCGACTTCGAAACATTTTGTAATTTTTCTGTACCCTCCGCTAGCCCGAAGTAATCTCTTTTAACCTGACTAACCTGACTATCTTGAAATATTTCCTGGCTTTTCTTGATTGCTGCAGCTTCTGTCGGATTGAATTTTAAAACTACCTTCTTTACTTGATCAAAATATTTGTTGTAGTAAAACGCAGCCTGCAACCATGTTCCCCAACGTGTAACAATCGGCTGTGGTGGTTCAGGTAAATCAGGACATAGTTTGTGAAATAATCGGGTACGTTTCGGGCACTTTAGAAACACTGCCTTTGTACTAGCAATCAATGCATTTACTAGTGGAACACATGTCGGAATCGTTTGTGCCGCAAGATTTAGAGTATGGATTTTACACGTTACATGTAAGAAGTTACCACTGTGTTCTTTAAGAGATCGGCCCAAAGAACGCATGTTTGCGTTACCATCACTCATAAACATTAAAAGTTGCTTAGTTGAAACTTCAAATTTGTTCAATGAGTTCAACACCACCTTTAAAATCTCATCGGCAGTACAATTTATAACTCCTTTGGAAACAAGTAAGAAGGAGGATGACGGTCGATGTGGTTCCATTGTACGTACCATTACATTAACCACAGAATGTTTTTGACGATCTGTTCCGTCCACACACAACCACAGTTTTTTATCTTTCAATTCCGTTTTCATTCCTTTTTCTATATGTTCACGAGCAAATGACACTACATTTCGCATCGATGTCCGACTAGGTAATTTACAGTCCGTATATTTATTCCAGAAGGAGACAAGTGCTTCTTTGTCTAGTAAACGAAACGATAGATTACATAAAATAAGAGTAACACATAAATCAAATGTAAATGACGTTGACAGTGGTTTTTGGACCAACACATTAAAGGGATTTTACAAACTAGACATTGAATTTTAGCGCCATCAAAAATTAAGTCCGGCATGTCTACTATAAAGTTTTTAACTGTGTCTGCCATTGGTCGTTTTCGCGACGTACCTAACTGCGACATTTTTAGAGCAAACATAAGCGTGTGGAGAAATATACAACTCGATTTTTATCGTTTTAACCTTGAACAATATTTTTACTGAAATATTTAATTGTAAGTATTTTTCCACTCACCACGTGTTACTAAACCTAAGATAAATTTAAGAAAAGAAAACTGAATGTGATCCTAATTAATTAATATTAGTTTTTTGATTATTTTAGGATTTACAATTTTACTATTTACATTGAAACATCTTCTTTTGTACATTCTCCATGTAACATAACTAAAAATTTAAAACAATTGTGTCATGGTTTTTTTTTTAATATATTAAAGTTATAAAAGTCCACATACGTTACATGTTCCTAAAGAAATAATGTCAAATAGTAGATTGTGTAAAACAAACTAATAAAAAAGGAGGACAAAAAACGGATATTGTGTAATTAAAAATATAATTAGATAATTTAAATTGAATTTGGATTGCTTTTTGTAGGTGGCCTGATGGTACATCATCACGAAACCGGTTACCTTCATTAACGAATCTTCATTACTCTTCCATTATTTTTCGCTAATTAAATTAAAACAATGAATACTACATGCATTTGCGAAAATCTACAAGTGCTTTCTTTTATTAGCCGAGGTTGTAGTTTTATGTTTTTGCTATGAATTGCATTCTGAGTTCTCTTGTATGATTGCACATGATCCCCACGGAGTAATAAATTGCTTAATTACTTATTTTTTTTACTAATTGGTAAATACACAGTAAATATATAACCAGGGAAGAAATAAAAACTATTTGTGGTTTCAACTTATAAATGTAGGATTTTCTCAACCTAGAAATATATTGTTGCAGAATTAATTATCTGTCGAGAAAATCTTAGTTCGGTTTATAAATTCATAAGTTTACTACTTTCCGCTAAAGTTTAAATTAAACTTTTCAATTCTATTCCGGACTGATTCTCTTGTTACTCTTCTATTTTCGATGTAAAATAAATTTATTTCCGATCCTCCAACTCCCATGTACTTTTCTATTATCTACCGGTGTTTTAATGCACATTCAACAACCTGTAGACATTCCTATTTCCTCTCAGAAAGCGTGGCATTAAACCGACACGGATAACTGACACGGAATAAAATCGTAAAACCCGAAGCAATAAACGCGACGCGCTACTTACTCACTCCAAAAACGAAAAATTCCCTGAAAATGCAGCAATATCGCCACGGCTGATGGTGGCGAAATTGCACACCGCCCTGGATTTAAGACCTCGTGAATTAGACGCGACGACATCTAGCGTTGTAAATGGGACGGTATTAACATACATATCTAAAATTACATCTGCTTTGATCTAGAGTGCTACCGTACGGTTGAAGGTTTGCAATCTTTGCGTTCGTCTTGTTTTTAAACTGTGGATTCTGGGCTATGTGATATTTCTAGCGGATGGAAGAAAGTGCGTGTTTTCGAGCAGATCGTGAATTATATGTTTTTGAAGCCATTAAAACAGCATATAACGTGGCGAATTATGTGAAAGGTTGCATATTTAGTGTTTGTAAACATTATGGTTTATTTTTATACTAGTACCACTGGGATATGTTGCTCAAAATTGGAACGTGAAAGTCTTAAAAGAAGGAATAAAATACTTAAAATTAATTCTGAAAATTGAATCTTCTCACTATATACTTGTACATACAAATTTCGTCTGCAATTATACGAGGGTGTATCAAATATAAACGGGACTCGTTTTTTAAAAAATTCTAACTTTATTTAACTAAGCTTAGAAATATATATTATTTTTCTACATACTCTCTCGCCCTAGAAATACATTTTTCCCATCGGATTGGGAGTTTTTTTATTCCATCATCGTAGAAACTCTTCGGACGTTCCTGTAGCCATTGGAGCACAAACGCTTCCACCGCTTCGTTGTCGTCGAAACGCTGACTTCCAAACGCTTCTTTGAGAGGTCCAAGAAGATGGAAGTCACAAGGTGACAAGTCTGGACTATAGGGTGGTAGTGCCAGCGTTTCCCATCCTAATGCATCCACTTTTTGCATCGTGGCGTCAGCCACATGAGACCTGGCGTTGTCATGTAGAAGAATGACACTTCTGGCCGATTGCTTCTTTCTTTTCCTTCGAAATGACAATTTCGCGGCATCCAATACTTTACAATAATATTGCGCATTAATTGTGCGTCGATTGTGGAGAAAATCAACGTGAAAAGTACCTTGCCGATCAAAAAAAAAACTGTTACTATTACCTTTCCGGCTGACAACCGCGTCTTTGCCTTCACCGGTGCCTTCTCGCCGCTCTTTCTCCATTCCATACTCGTCTGTTTCGACTCGGGCGTGTAGTGGTGCACCCAAGTTTCGTCAATCGCCGCAAAATTTCGGTTGGCTTCACTCCCTCCTTGGCCAAAAACTTGATGATAGTCCGCTGCTTGACGGAGACATGCACTTCTTTCTCGTTCATGGTTTTTTTTTGATGCTAAAAGGACCCGAGAGAGTTGCGGTCGGTTCACCCCTCTCCCTAACGGTACAGGCTACCTGCGCAGGTCTAGAAGCCCTTCGGAATTTTTAAGAAAATCAGTCCCGTTTATATTTGATAACCCTCGTAGCAATGTTGAAGCATAATACTTTGCGGAGAAATTAAAAGTGATGCAAAATAGTTGCCAACATTTGCTTTTACGGCAAAATCGGTTTACACTCAATTCGTTGTTTAGGATGATGTGACTTGTTTTCATAATAGTCCTCAAGCTTGTTTGAATTATGCTAACAGTTACATATGGCATTGCACATCTTTTAGTGTTAACAGCTCTTAGTATGTAATGAGAACTATTAGTAGTCATAATCAAAATCTAATATGAAAACATACTAGATGATTTTGTAAGTTTATGCTTTGTGTAAAGTATATCAAGCAAACGTGAAGCGAGACAGGAGAGAGGAGCCGCTGGCTAGACCACAAACGATAACAAGTGAGGAGCGGACAAATGAAGAAATCACAGAAGAGTTTATAGAAGCATTGCAAAAGGTCAAGACAGGAGAATCGGCGGGCACTGATGAAACAAAACCAGAAATGCTGAAAAAGATGGGGAAGGAAGGAGTCGCACGATTAAGGAGGATATTAAACGTGATATGGGAAATGAAGACGATACCTGTTAAATGGGAAGCGGCCATTGTAATTTCGATCCACAAGAAGGAGAACAGGATGAACTGTAAAAATTCACAAGGAGCCGCTTGAGGACGACCATGACAAAAGGCGTCACATAATCTTGCAGAATATTCCTTATGTACTTTTCTGCAATTAAAGCACCACCAATTTTGTGCTTGCTTAGGTTTAGGACTTTTTTTTGTCCTATATGACCGCAAACAAATTTCTTTGAGTCTTGTTTTAACTGTACGCTCACTTATTGTAGTTCCATGCGCTCCTTCTTTTAAGTTTCTTATTTAAATTGCTGTCTAACACCTATTTGAAATTGTTTGTACCGTTGTACATCGATCATATACAGCCGTTATTGAGCGTTTCCTATCTTGACTTTGTCTTTTGATATACTCTCCAGTTTATCTCCAACGCGTAGCATTGCGATGGATTATCGATTTGGACTTACCAAACATCTTAGGAACATCACTGTAAGATCGACAACTTCCGATCATTACTACAGCTCTATAGCGACAGTTGGTGCTCCAATTGTGGACTGTTATGTACTGCAATCAAGATGAAAGATAACGATAGCAAACAAAAACAAACATAATGTAAACAATTACCAATGAAAACTAACATATAGAAAATACGCGTTTCAAATACACTGCACGCTGACATCAACTTTGCCTAACTCGATAAAAATTATGCAAAATGAACAAAAAATTGTAGTTTGGCATTCATGACGTTGTTAAGCATTATGGATTAAAATTAAACTTAAATTGTTATAAGTAACGTGTATAGTAAAGAAAAATCAACATGATGTTCAAAAAGTAGCTCACAGCTTAAATGATGCAAAACGTAAAGGCTGGATTTATAAAGAAATTACAATAAAATACCGATTTGTGTCTCGGGGAGTTCTCTAGTTCTATATTTTAAAGCTCTAACACTGTTTGGTGTCTATTTAATAACATACTTGAAATTAGGCAGACGTATCATAATTGAAGAACGTAAGTTAATTATTTTTAATTTTAAACGTGGAAAAATTAAAAAAAAATTGCCGAAATAGTGAATAAGAGTGCCTCCACCGTCCAACATATAGAACGCTATACACGTTCTCAAGGGGAGGAGTCGTATATTGTGCGTAAAGTAAAAAACAATCTGATGTTAAGTGTCCAAAAAGAGAAAAAGAGATAGAGAAGGACTTAGGAAAATCGTGTAATCCAGAAACAATAAGAAGAATATAGAGAAAAGCGGAGTACAGAAGTCAAGTAGCTAGAAAAAAGCCTTTCATAAGTACAAAAAACAAACGGCTTAGAGTTGAATTTGCTGGCGAACACCAGCACAAGTCTCTAGAGTTTTGGAAAACTCAATTATTTTGCGAATGAGAGTAAATTCTACTTCTTTGGCTCAGCGTGAAATTTGGGGGAGGGCATGTGATGGGCTGTATGGCCGCCTCTGGAGTATCTAGTTATCCTGAAACAAAATCTTAAATCTAGCGCAGCCAAATTAGGTATACAACAAAATTTCTTTTTCTACCAGGATAACGATCCTAAGCATTCCTCCGCTTTGGTGGAAGAGTGGCTACTGTATAATTGTCCAAATATGACTAAACCTCCTCACAGTCTCCTGACTTAAATGTAATAGAAAATCTGTGGTTTAAATTGGAACGTGAGATCAGAAAACATACAGTATCAAATAAACATGATCTTAAAAGGCTTTTTTGGAAGAATGGGAAAAAATCACCCCCGAATATACACTTACATTAGTCAAATCAATGCCCAATAGATTAAAGGAAGTGTTAAAACAAAGAGGATATTCTACACGATATTAAAAATATTTTTGGATGGTTCTAGTTAGAGTTTTTGTTTTGTTTTTGTGTTTGCATCATTTAAGCTGTGAGCTACTTTTTTAAATAATTCAAAATGACCCTACCGATGTTTGAATTTGGTAAAGTTTGTTGCAATTCTAAACACCCTGTATGTTTTTTAAAATCTACGCTAAAATGTATTTGCATTTCGGATTTTTGGAACGAAATCAATTAATCTAAATTTAGGCAATTGAGAGCAAAACTATAAATACCTCGAAATGTGTTAGAGTTAGAAATAGTCATATGAAATCCATATTATGTTGGTTTGTTTCTAAATGGAGAAACCAAATATGTATTAATATACAGGCTATTCCATTAAAATCACAAAACCACAGGTACCTGGTTCGGTACGTTTACACCCTGTGTAGACGGAAATATTTTTGAAAGATACTCTACGATGTCTAGCATGTCATCAGAACATTTTAGCTTCATAGTGCTTACAAGATAAGCGCAATTTTACAATTCAAAATAGAAGGTTGGGACACCTTGTATAAAGTAGTGTTGGTATTGAAAATTTGTAGAAAAAAATAGATTTCTTAACATAAATTTTACGCCGATCCTGTTGATATTTTTTCGTCGCTTTATCAAGAAATACTTGAAGTTAATTAATAACTTAAAGAATTTGAATGCACTTGTATATAAACTTGACCTGCTTTAAAATTGCTAAGACAATTAAGATGGAACTTTAAAATATTTCTAACACTATCACAATTAAAATTAAACACAATTCATTCTAAACACGTCTGGTTTATACAACAGCTAGTTCTAGAGTCCTGGCTTGCTCATGTTTTTGATAACATTTATTACTAGTTGACCAGCAATAATTATATTATTAAATTAAGAAAGAAAGATATATAAATTAATTTATATAAATGATTTAATTTGCAGATTTCCAAACCGTAGTATATGTATGCTGAGATTGGCCGTCTATCGTCAACGGTAAGTGCCATCGTTGCGTGTCTGCAACCTCAAAAAATGCAGTATTCCAAGCGAATTTGACACTTATTAAATCTAATTTAATCTGCGATAACTACTCAAGACGGAACAGAATTATTTTGTATGAGTTTAGCGAGTTAGATTATTTCACATTTGTAAATAAGGGATTGAAAGAGCGTGTTACGCAGACGAGTTATTTTATCGTTTTCCATGGGTAGATAGAGGCCGATGAAGTGTTGCATTCGACGTTGGGCGGGCGTTACGCTGACAGTTGTTACACATCAACGTACCTTAATGCATATGGATGAATAGCGCTAGTCGTAAAGATTGTATTAGGGCTATATTCTCAACATCACAATAGATTTGTTCTTGGAAGCTTTGTACAGCCTTGCGCAAAATTATTAGGCACCCCTTATATTTCGTTATATTAGAAAACTGATGCCATCTATGCAGTTATTTAATCATTCGGGGAATTATAAATAGTATATATAAATATTGCTCGGGGAATTACCGAGTTATACCGCATGTTTGAAAATTAATAGAGCTTATTGTGTTTCGCACTGTTAGTTACGACAGTAATGTGAGGGTGTAAGAACATTTGTGGGCCATTTTAAAGCAGAAGGTACGTATTCAGAAATGTACATCCAAACAAAAGTTAGAAGTGGAATAAAACACCAGCTTCTACTTGCGAGAAACTTGCTGCTGCTAGTTTACCGAAAAATCGATCAACTCGATATTGAATTTTGTGTTTTCTTAAATAAAGTATTACATTTATACCACCATCCGTTTCATTTATTTATTGGTGAAAGTTGAGATATAAACCAAATGCGAGAGTGCCTAATAATTTTGTCCAAGGCTGTGTATATGTACTTAAGATTTATTAAGATTATCTTTACATATTACTAATTTTGATATGTCAGATTTACATAGTTCAAGACCTGGTGGTGTTAGACTATCGTAGCATTCAGTCCCTACCTAAAATATGCGGATTTACTTAATAATCCAAACTTTGTGATCATTTTTGGCAAATTAAAGGTATATAGCAATAACAAATAAAGAACAATAATACTCTTCTGTCATTAGTAAAGCTGGCCACGAGCGGTAGCGTAGAGTCGACCAGGCCTCGCGTTCCACTAGAGTTATTCTGTTAATAGAGATGTTTGCTGCCGCAAATAATTTCAAATAAAAATTAAATAACACGTGCTCAAACACTTACCATTTTAAGAGTCCTTCGTGAAATCACAAAGTGAATAATGTCTGTTAAATATCTGCAACATTAGATATGTTTCAACTGTTGTTTCGGCAAAACTAGTACGGCATGAGGAAAAAATGCGTTTATATGCAGAGAACGAACGTTCTACATCTAGTGACGTAATATTTGCGTAAGTAAAATAATCTTTTAAATAACTTAACGATTCTGTTGACGCACCTTCACAAATGTGTCTAAATGTGCCAAAATCAGAATTTTTCTCAAAAACACTTTCAAATTTTTCTAAAACAGAAACATTTTTTGCGTCTTCAATCGCGCATAGCTGTGCGTGAACATGTTGCACTATTTGTAGAGATTCTTCTAACGGCACCGCAGGATTTTGTAATTTTTCTATTGCATCTGCTAGCCCGAAGTAATTGTGGTGAATGATTTTTAAATCCATTTTAACCTGACTATCTTGAAATTTCGACTGGCTTTTCTGGATAGCGGCAGCTTCCTTTGTATCGAATTGTAAAACCACGTTCTTAATATTGTCAAAATATTTATGATAATAAAACGCGGCCTGTAACCATGTTCCCCAACGAGTTAGAATAGGTTCTGGTGGCTCTGGTATACAGGGGCACAGTCTGTGAAATTCGCGAATACGTTTCGGTGATTTGACAAATACTGCTTTGGTATGCGCTATTAAAGCGTCTACCTCAGGATAACATTTTCAGATACTATCCGCCACAAGATTGAGAGCATGAATTTTACATGTAATGTGTAACAAATTAGCAGAATGCTTTTTAAGAGACCGGCCTACAGAAAGCATGTTTGCAGCACCATCACTCACTAACATCAAGAGTTGGTTTGTTGAAAGTTCAAACTTGTCCAATGTATTTAACACTAACTTTGAAATTACTTCGGCAGTACACTGTTGTATTCGTTTGGAGACTAATAGAATTGAAGGTGCCGATTGATGAGGTTCCAATTTGCGTGCCATTACATTAAGAATAGAATGTTTCTTCCGATCTGTTGTTTCGTCGACACATAACCACAATTTTTGATCTTTCAACTCCGATTTTATTTTTTTTTCAATATGTTCGCGCGCAGATGGCACAATTCTTCGTAACGATGTTCGACTTGGTAATTTGCACTCCGAATAGTTATTCCAAAAGCAGATAAATGGTTCCTTGTCTAGTAAATTAAACGGTATATTACATGCGATAAACGTAACGCATAAATGAAATATACATTTTTCATTGTCTCGTGCGCAATTTCTTTTTGAGACATGCTTTTCACTATTTACGTGTCGTAGACAATGTTGTCTAGACCAACACATTAACGGGATTTTACAGATTACACATTTAATTTTAGCACCTTCATATATTAAGTCTGGAATTTCTGCAATAAATTTTCGAAGTTTGTCCGACTGCGGTCGTTTTGCTGACGAAATCATAATTTTTCTAGGACAGATAAACAATTGCGCAAATGACCGGCAGCGAAAATGTCCGTACTGCTCCGCAGACGAAGTAATACTACCGTTCCTCTCGGTCCGAACTGATTCTACGCCGATGCGCGGTACTGCTCGTGGCCAGCGTTAGTCATTAGTGATATTACACAATATAATATTTATAGCATACTAGTATTATTTACTTATATGGATGCATGTGTTCTGGCAGCAACAGTTAATAGCATTTTTTTTAAGATAAGTATCAACATCCATATATTAATAAAAAAAAACTATTTCATATCTCTGTAGTCCTCTATAATTGAACATTTCACAGTGAAATGGTTCACTTGTGCGGGTATGTTGGTAAGTTTAGATAACGGCAACGTTTATCTTTGGCGCGAATAAAATCGTACCTCTGTGCACATGTGATTTTACGCGTTGTGTATATCTGAAATGTCATTGACCACTGTCTGCGTAGCGATACGCGCCCGCTGAATTCAATATTGTAAATACGTCAGCGGTTGTACGGTCAGAGAAAGTCTGATTTATGGAGAGCAGTGCGGCGGGTATAAGTTCATCGTGGGTTTTGTTGTCGTTCTGCGTTCAATGGCAAGTTCAGCGATTTTTTTTGTTGGGTAGAAGGCTGCCTAGTCGCATATTCATACGGCTACGACGACGTTTTTCCGAAGGGGGAATTCGCCCGATAGAGGAATTTAAATCGAAAAAATGGCAGATGTTTCTGCTTTGAAATATGTGCCTTACAGTTATTCCGTTGGTATCTGCGAAAAAACAACTGAAGCGATATTATTTATTATGCTGTACTAACAATTTTATTCGAATATGTATTTGGAATGCACAATGGGAGTGAGTTGAAATATATGTTGAATTTTGTTGGTATAATCTTATTCAGAATAAGTACATATGTTCTAATAGGGTTTAACTTCATTTGTACGAAGCATGGCCTTGGAAATTGCAATAGTGGGGGAATCTATTTTGATCAAATCTGCACATCCTTATACATTGTTCATACATTTATGTCATTTGTTTGAAGTTACGTATCATACTTGTTATTTACTTTTTAAATGCCAATAAAATACTAGCAGCTAATGAATCTACATTATCTTGTATGTTCTACTATTTCCTTTAATCCACTTTAGACTTATAAAGCTATTATTGGCAAAAAAAGACGTTATCTGCAACCCCTTAACTAGTAAATATATCATTTTTTGAATACTCTCATGCTTTTGTAGAAACAACTGCTACATACATTACCGGCCATTGAAGTTAGGACAACTAGTGAATTATTGCAAACGTGAACAAAAACGGTAATAATGCAAAAGAAAATAAAAACTTATTGCTATAAATAAAAACATAAATAAGAAAAAGAAATACCATAAAAAAAATAAATTTTAGGCTATATCTTTTGCTCATCGAAATAGCCTCCATTGGCTTGTAATACACTCCCGGCCACTCGTGGCATGCTTTTTGTTAGTTTGGCTAGAGTTTCACCCGAAATATTGTTCCACTCAGTTTGGAGAAGTCGTCATAGGTGCTCTTTCGAAGTTGAACAGACTTTTCGTATTCCTATTGAGCTCATCCCACAGTAATTCGATAGAGTTCAAATCCGCATTCTGAGGGGACCAGGGCATGATTTGCAAAACGTTTTCTTCTGCTTGAGACGCTAGATAATCTTTATAGACTCGTGCTGTATGTTTGGGGTCGTTATCAAGCGTCGTTTATAATTTTCTTTGCGCATACTACCGTCGTTTACTGGATCTCTTGTCCTCGCACGGCTAAAACGACCCCAAACATCACTGAACCACCACCGTGTTTTACTGTGAGAACGACGCAATCTCGCAACATACTTTCGTCTCTCGTTCGTCTCGCGAAAACTGTGCTTCTGACCAAACAATGCGAACTTGGATTCATCAGTCCAAAGAACATTTCTCCAATTTTCTTCTGTCCAATTCCTATAATTTTCGGCCCACTGTAGTCGTTTTGGCAGTTTCCACAACGCAACGGTTTTCTTACTGTAACATGACTGTAAAGACCGACCTCTCTTAAGCGTCGTTTATCGCAGTTACAGAAATCGGTCATTCGCGTCCTCTCTTGATTTCTGCTGTGATTTCGGATGACGTCAGTCGCCGGTTTCGTTTGCTTAGCACTGTAAGGCGTCGATCTTTCGCACGCATTGTCATTCTTGACCGACCTGGGTGATTATGGTCTTATAATGTCCCGGTGGTTTGGTATCGGTAAATAGTATAATGCACAGTTGATATTGCAAGTTACAATTTTTAAAAATTTACAACCCCCTAGACCTATTCCCTCTTCTGTAAACATGTTTATAGGACATTCATTAAATATTGTTTCTAATGATTTTATTAGCTGCTATTAGGATAAATTGAAATTTCTTTTTAGAACATTTATTCTAATGATTTCCGTCTTAAATACTTTATTGTTAGCGACAACTGACACGGTTATCCGGACGGCCAATAAACGTCCGCATAACTGTGTCAGTTGCCGTTTGTTATTCTTCTTTTTTCCTTCTTTTTCATTTTCCAAACAAATTATTAAATAACCGAAAATTAATGCTAATATAGCTCATGGTATTGGTGGAATCATTCCCGGCAAAAACAATAGCAGAGAAAATAGCGCTAACACATGAACATGTTTCTGCCTACCCGGCGTCATCAGCATGGTTCTGAGCACAATCTTCTGCTGCTATACTTGCGTTTGCCTCTCGGTTTATGCTGCTAATCTCCAAAACAGCACTCAATATGTCTTTCGGCGACACCTCTTGCCAAGAGACACCGTCACGCCGTCCCAGAGGGTAGCAAGACAAACCGGAGTGTAGATGTCCACCACCTATCGGGCAGGTCCTGGGCCCCCTTGCCTTTGGCAGCCCGAACATTTTAGTACCCATAAGTTCCAAGTGAAAGAAGACTTAAAATAAAATTCCCAGATTTTAAAATGGTTTCGTCTAAAGGCACTTACATTAGGTTAAAAGGGGGCCATAAACATTCCAGTTCCCGGTTAATGCTAACCTATGCCTTATGAGCGGTCATTATTGTTATGATCTAGCATCTATTATTTCTAAAAGCTAGCCCTTTACATGTTCACGCTCGCCATAAACTTTTAAATACATCACTAGAGCGGGCCAAATTGCGCCATCCAACAGAATCGGAATCAGGCGCAACGGCCGCTTATTGTAAATAGCGTATATGTGAGTCACAGCAGATATGTGATATTTCGAAATTAATACACAAGAGTAAAAAATAAAAGCTGACGCAATAATAATGTTTAGTAATTAGAGCGGATATATATTATATTATATATATATATATATATATATATATATATGTACACGCTGAGGTGTTTTTATTTTCATTATGATTTTTTATTTGATTGAAAACGGTATGCGTTGTAAATGGGATGTAATAAGGAAATAACTGAGAAACTGAACGCTTTTTTTATTCTGTTGTACTTAATAATGTAACTGTAAATAAAGATATAATAAATAAATCCTATCCTTCTTAATAATGCGGATAGGCTTGTTTAAAAAGTTGCACCATCAGATAAGTTTCCACATATGCCTCGGTGAAGGATGTTCGCCGAGACGAAAAAATGTTCTTATATTTCGAAAAGGACCGTTCCACGTCTACCGAAGTAAGACAGGCGTAATTAAAATAATCTTTAGACTTAGTCAAGGAATCTGCAGATGCCCCATCGCACATTTGTCTTAATCTCGTGTAGTCCGGATTAAAACACTATCGAACTTAGCTAAAACTCGTCCACTTGTTGCATCGTTTATACTGTGTAACAATGTACTAACTTCGTCCACGACTTGCACTGATTCTACCAACGACAATCCAGAATTTTGCAAATTTTCTATCGCGTCTACTAACCCTTTGTAATTGTTGCTAATATTCTTTAGATGTGTTTCAACAGAAATATCGAGAAATCCCTTCTGGCTCATCCTAATAGCTCTAGCTTCGGCAGGGACGAATTGCAAAATAACGGATTTGACTTCTTGAAAATGTTCATTATAATAAAAAGCGGCTTTTAACCACGTTCCCCAACGCGTAAGAATGGGCTGTTCGAATACCAGGGCATAACCTGTGGAATGCCCTAGTCCTCTTAGGACTTTTGAGAAACACTTTTTTTGTGTTTGCTATTAATGCATCCACCTCCGGGTAACACTCTCGAATAGTTTGTGCCACAAGATGTAAAGCATGGACTTTACACGTAACATGTAAAGTCCTTCACACTTTTCTTTAAGGGAACGGCCTACACTACACATTGTTGCTGCACCATCGCTCATGAACAACAACAGTTGACTGGTTGACACTTGAAATTTTTGTAACGTTTCGAGAACTACGGCCGTAATTGCTTTACTAGTACACTGTTTTAATCTTCTGCTGGCTAATAGAATTGCAAAATTTGGTTTAATAGGATCTAATACGCGCACTATTATATTCAAAATAGATTTTTTTTTGCAACCTGTCGTCTCATCAAGACATAGCCACAGCTGTTTATCTTTTAATTCGGCTTTAATTCGATTTTCAATGTCCTCACGTATTCGTGGAATATCTCTCCGTAACGCTGTCCGAGATGGTAGTATCCACTCGGTATTGTATGTACCCCAGAATTTTCGAAATGCTTTTTTATCAAGTATACGAAGTGGTAGACCACATACCATAAACGTTAAAAGCAATTCTAATTGAAATTGACGTTGTTGTGACACACCATTTCTTTTATTTCTGTGGTGTGCGCTATTTATATGTCTTTCACAATCACGTTTGCTCCAGCACAGTAGTTTCTTTTTACAAACTTTACAGAAAATTGTACTCCCATTGTAGTGTAAATCCACAAATTCACTAAGAAATTTATTAACTTTCGTAGGTAATGGCCGTTTATTTTTAATAGTTACGTTAGACATAATCACTAAAGCGAGCACACCGACGCTTGTTTCTAGTATGCCACGAAGTGGTGCAAACGTAACATCTGCAGACTCGTCATTTGTTGATGAATATAGCGCATCATCCGTAAATGAATAAGCGCGCTGTTAGTTCGTAGCCGTCGATGAATGAACTTTTTTTTTGTAGTGGCCCACTGTGAACAACGCCTTATTTATCAACGAACACCCAAACTGCAGGTGTATATTTGCGCGTCTTCACGACGTAATAGACAGTGGTTTTGGTCCTCGTCCTAATAATTACATATTTAAATTACCTATGTTTACATACATATATGCGCCCGGCAGCCTGATTGCGAACCTGGCGCGTGGCGCTCTTGGCCCGCTCTATACATCACAAAGAAATCAAGCTTTATAAATATGTACAATAGCGAAATTTGCAATTTTAACAACGAACAAATTCATCACTTAAATGTTATCTTTATTGTAAAATAGAACGTGTATTACGTGCGTGAACGTTAAATGTTCTACTTTGTTTGGCGTTTAATTTGTACACTTTTACGGTTTAAAATGAGACGAAATTGTATAAAACAAAGTGCTAGGGCATAGTAATAAAAATAATAAAGAGATTTTACGGCTCCCTCTTTTTTCGTCGGGCCTTGCTCATTAAAAAATCTGTAAACAAACAGAGGAGTGTGTGTATATGTAGTGCTTCGCCGTAATTTTGAAACCGTTGACGTTTTATTTAGGTTACGTTAGGGATCCTAAGGGGTTGCCTTAAATTTAGCCATTTAATTATGAAAATATATTAGGTTTATGTAAATATCTAATTACACACATTAAATCCGGTTAAATCCGTATAAGGATACCTGGTAAAACATTGGAATATATACATATATTTGTATAACATTCTGCGATAACCTACTATTATTTGTTTGATAAATTTCTTTAATCGAGCTGTTACTCTGTTTTGCATGTTACACCCTGCGATGAAGCGGGAAGTTTCGATTATTTCTGCTATCGAACGCATGTCTGACAGTAAATTAAAATGCAGTCTTGTGTAAAATTACTATGCCACTACGTTTGATATAAACCGCACGTCGCTGTCTCTCTATTCAAATGAATCATAGGATAAATGAGGAAGGTAATTTTAACCTCCTATTATTAATTTACATTTGCTATTACGCCTCAATAAGAATTTTTTTTTTTGTTTTGATATTAGAATTTAATTTAATTCTTTTTAGATGTAAATGAGTTTCCTGCACTAAAGAGCAATTTCATAATATCATATAATGACATGAGAATGTCGTCTAAAGTATATTTCACACGAGAATTACAATTTGTTTTTTGTCAAGGTAATTTATTTTTGTAGAATAATCTTTGGAGCGTTGTCGTGTCGTTGAGTTTGCCCTTAACGTTTCGTTGATCGTACTGTTAGTTCCTTTCGAAGGTTTCTAAGAACTAATGTCGTATCAAACGTGTGTTAAAAACCTTTTGAGGAGAGTTACAGGATGATTAGCGAAACGTCAAGAGTAAACTCAACGAGACAGCAACACCCGGAAGTTTATTATACGCTAGATAATGGCCGTGAAAGCCTACATTCAAGTAATTTACTTTTGTCACACAACAGATATCAAAAAATATTAATGATTCTCGTGAAAGACTGATTTTAACAATCCAAGCCTTAGAAATAGAACACAGCAATTCAGAGGAATATTTCAACTACAATGTCACTCCTGCATCGTCACTAATAAGAAAGGTACCCTGATATCTCTATTCCGGTTTCTGTTGCTATTATCTAGGACGGCATGACTATATCTCTAGCAAGTAGGTGGTGCCAGGAAATATTTGAGTACTGTTTTTGAAAATTAGGGGCGTAAGCTGAGAGATGAACAACGATGTGGGCAGGAGCAAAGAGCGTTAGTGCTTTTCTCTTCTCACATTGTTTTTGCCGGGAGTGATTTTATCAACACCATGAGCTATTTATGATTAGCATTATCTTGGTTATTGTTTCTAGGCACTTTTTTCATTTGTACTTCTACATTAAGTTCACTTTTGTTTGAACATTATTCAGTTGATAACCTCTACCATAGCCTTTTTAAAATCACAAGCAATGTGAATAATTTACTACATTATGTACGGATATGTCGTACTGTTTTAAACAAGGTAAGTGCAATTAATAATGTGGATATAAGTAATATGCATTTCAAGAATTTTAAGTAAATAAATGCTTTATTTAAAAAAAATTAAACTTCTGATTTATTAACAATACCTAAACGCTTTCTGGAATTAAGAAAATTATTTACAACCCTTAAGAAAATATTGTTTTGTGTTATAACGTTCTCTGTGTGTGGAAAAAACAATACTTGTTACGTTCTCCTGGTTTGAAGAACAATGCCGCTAGCCTGCGTCGGTGTATCTTCCTTGTGAAGAGGGAGGACCAATTGCTTATGCTTGGATGTAAATAGTGGTTATATATTTGTTCGCTTACTCGGTTGCTCTCTAAATTAAACACAGTACGTAGGTATAAAACATAAATTTATTAATTAAACGGTATCTTTGTAGCATGAACGCATAGAAACCTGCTATTTCCCATATACAAAAATGCAAATACATAAGTATTGTGTAATGCTGAATGATCGCTCCACCACCACAACCCTCCGGAGCTTGGGCGTCTGGTCGGCAGACAGCAGCAAAGAAAAAACCGATCACTAGCGCAAAAATATGCTATACAACTCACGGCTCCCAGACGCTCGTTATTTCATGTATACCACCTCTGTATTTATTGCTCCTGTGCTGTCCCCATACATAAGTGGAAAAGTGAGAAGCCAAAGATTGTGTGATGGATAGACGCTAAGTTATGCGTAAGCAAAGGAGCGACAATTGACAATAGTGGTATTATGAATTCCTCCTCGGCCGCAAATACGTATCGAGCGCTCGTTTCCAATACATACGCTAGCGGTAGCTCCATCGTGGATATATGCAAATGATTATTAGGCAATTTTTAATTTCTACGTTGACGATTTTAGTAATATTTACGTATATTCTAAGGAATTAAATATATATTTTTACATTAAATGCGTACACGTAAACGTTAAAGTTTAATGAATATAAACATGTAATATATGAATTTATACAAAACAAAACAAGTGAAATTTTGAACTTACAAGAAAATAAAACAAACGATTCACAAATAAGGCACATAAAATGTCGAGTTTATAAAATAGTTACAAATAAAATTATAAATTTACAGAAAATAAATAGAAAATGTTGTGTTCTTAACAATACTGGTTAGTGATTTGAATTCTTTGTTTGGAGGGAAAAACGTGTGCAGAGATCAAAGAGAAGTTGGATGTTTATAAAGACCTTTGTATACTGGTTTAATGAATTTAAGCGTGGCCAAACATCCGTCTTTGATGAAGGAATAGTCAGGTCATCCAATTGAGGTGATTACGGACGATATAATCAACAAAATTGGCTTTTCCTGGCGAACGAACACCAAAGAAGGCGAAGACGATTCCGTCAGCCGGAAAAGTTATGGCAACGATTTTTCGGGATTCGCGAGGCACAATCCTAATTGATTATTTGGGGAAGGGAAGGACAATCACGGGACAGTACTATGCTGATTTATTTGACCGATTCGACGCTGAACTAAAGAAAAAAGGTCCCACCTAGAGAAGAAAAAAATTCTCTACCATCATGATAACGCTCCGACCCACTCATCGGCAACTGCGACAGTAAAACTAGTCCAGTTACAAAACGAATTGGTGCCCCATCCACCATATTCGCCAGAGTTGGCCCCTTGTGACTTCTTTCTTTTTCCAAACTTGAAGATACCTATGGTTTGGCGAAAAGCGGTTCACGTCAAATGAAGAGGTCATTGCCGAAACAAAGGCCTATTTTGCAGAGTTCGACAAACCCTGTTATTTGGATGGCTTAAAAAACTCGAACATCGATGGACTAAGTGTATAAGAGCTACAAGGAAATTATATCGAGAAATAAATTTACTAATTGCAAAAGAACTGTGTTGTTTTCCTTAGCACAGGTATTTATCTTGCCGTCCTCATAAATGCCGTAATCATTCTATGAACATCTTTGAGTGACGTCACTAAAAATACACGAATTTATACAAAAATATTTTATGTACTAGTGTATATTCTTGAAGTAGTGACCGATATAACTCCAATATACATTTCTACCATATACAGCATGATAGGCAGAGACGTGTATTTATATCTATCTGTATGTAAGTCCTAACATCGGAATTGAATCAACATCACCCGAGCAAACATCTAAAAGTGGTCAGATGAGCAGCTAACGGTGAAACGGGCTGAAAAACGGAAACGATCCCCTCGAGAGCTTGTTCAAATACACATTCGAGCTGTCATATGCACTAGCTGTGGATTTTATCGTTTAATGTATGCACTGCAAAATAAATACACGAGAAATGGTTTTTAAATCTAGATTTAAGTTAAAAAAAAGTAGAATAATATTACGTAAATATCTCATAAATAAAATACTTTCGAACATCGCTTCATATCCACTACCATCATTACGCATAGGGGAGGTGTAATTACGTTAACAAATGCTTTAAATCTATACACTCGCTAAACTAATTTGCATTTTAATCCGGTTATCGCGAAGCCCTGTTTCCGGACTCGAACTGTTGTTTTTTTGTGTCCCGCTCGGTTGTAACTAGCCTTAATCCTGCATTATGCGGCGAATGTGTTGCAACGTATATATCACCGCGAGAACTTGACAAAAAAGGACGATATTCAGACGGTTAGTCAGACGCGGGGGTATATGCATTTTTCGCTTGGTCACCAGGAGCAAGCTCGAACGTTATTATTCTGATTAAAAAAATTTTTTTGATGGTGTTGAAAATTTGTTTTGCGGATTACATTGAATTTGCTAGATAGTTCCATTACGTTACAACTGCATGTTAGTGGGTTTTTACGAATTTTCACCAATTTTCCTACCGCAAACTGGTGTAAAAATGCAATTTCATGATATTTGTAGTATTTTTGTTTATGAATATTGTTAGGTAATTTATTCAATTTGACGGTGGATTCATATGAGACATATGACACTTAGTTAGCCCATTTCAGAACGCTTCAGTAATCCAAGCCGAAATGGCGGCAATGCTGGGTTACTGAAGAGATAGACAAACAAGAGGCTAATCACACTGTACAACAAATTTGATTTTTTTTTCTTAAAAAAAAAAACAATTTTGTGAAAAAAAATGAAATTTTACGTGAAGGTTTTTGTTGGATGACTTTTACAACTTAACACAACAACAATGCCACCATCAGAAAGATTGTTTACTACTGATTTGCAGAATTTCGTAGTCGTCATGCTTCCCTCAGTGGTGAATTTCGTAGATCGATCAAAACCGGTTGATGTTCCAAAAAACATCGATGCTGTGCGCAACATGATTGAAAAGGATCGGTATGTGTGTTACCGTGAGATAGAGGCGTCCTAGCGCAGTACATTCGATTTTGCATCAACAATTAGGTGTATAAAAGATCTGTTCCTGATGATAAAAAGGGCTCGTGTCAATTGGTCAGAGGAATTTAAAAATCCGTGAACAACATCGTAACAATTGACGAAACGAACCGGAAACTAAATAACAATCAATTGTTTGGGTGTTCCCAAATGAACCGAATCCAACAAAAATTGTTCATTCACGAAGCATTCAGCTAACATACTGCAGTTCCACCTTCCAACAAACCGTTTTTCCACGATCTTAATGCCCTGGTGAAATCTTTCGACGTGTTCATCACTTACTTTGCCCAAATTCTCAGCGAAAAATCCAGGTGACAGTCGAGAAAATGTAGTTTCGGTAACATGTTACATTTCATTGTTTAAAAGCATATTATATCGTTCACAATGACCTCATAGTTAAAAGCTTTGTATTTACTAAAGGAAGTTTGCACAAATTGACTTGAATGCATCAATATCGCTCATTGTATCGAGAAATTCTCTATCATTCATAATTTTTCGTATCCAAGGACCAATAAAACCCCTCTTTTGATTTTTGCCTTGCATATTCTTGCAAAATTTATCCGTTAGTATGTAAATGGCCAAATCCTGTGTTATAGTGTTATGAAGGCTTTGCTATCTATCTAGATGGTTAAGCAGTGCTAAAGGCACTAGCCCCACACAAGCAAACTTGAACTGGTGGGTCTACATGAATGCGCTAAATAAACTCTGTAACTGGGTTAAGGTAATCTTGCTCTGAGTACTAGAACATGAAGGTCGCTGAGGGAATGTCAACGACAAGGTCAACTAGCTCGGGTAGGCTCGTCAATTGCTGAAAGCTGCAGGCCAAGAAATTTCTGATGGGATACGGACCTAAATTTACAGCAGACCTACTAGGTAAACACAGAAAATCTTTTAAACCAATAGTTGCCTCGCTAACAGAATACTATTTGTTCAAAGCATATCTGCTTGTTATCTGAGTTTCTGCGGTCGATCTCACAGCTGTTTTGCCATTGACTAAGGAATGTCTCGTCCCTTTATAGAATTTTTCTGCCAATCTGTGGATGTACGTATTGTTTCCATCTTTGCATTTTGATGGAATGTTACGTCTATCCGTGTATTACTGGGTCACTACCAGTCTTTATTGACGGCATTTTTATAGAAACGTACGAATTTTCAGCCTAACACAGTATTTTTTTATCAAATTCAGTTTTATTTCTCAGCATAGTCTTGTAAGTCTATCCACTTTTCGTAGCGACTCATTCAGCCATTCAGTACAAATGAAAGAGACATTGAGAGGGAATATGAAGATACTGTTAGACAGTATTCATGAGGAACACAATTGGTTAATTTGAAAATAATAGGAATGTTAATAGGAATGCTATTAGGACAAAAAGCTGGATTCATAAATATGCCTTGCTTTCTAAGTGAATAGGACAGTTGGTCGAAGTTTGGCCGAAGAGGAAACATTTTGTGTGTGGTAGTAAAAATATTTTGCATGAACCGCTTGTAGATACCAACAAAGTGTTACTTCCACCATTACATATAAAATTAGGCCAAATGAAGCAATTTGTAATGGCTCTAAAACAGGATGGGGCTTGCTTCAGATACCTTTCAACCAAATTTCCTTCCATCACACAAGAGAAATTGAAAGCTGGGATTTTTGTTGGTGACAAAGAGTTTGAGGACTCGATGAATAAGAAAGAAAAAGATATGTGGACAGCTTTCAGATCTGTTACTGAGAATTTTCTGGGGAATAAAAATATTAATAAACTTCAAGAAGTTAGGTTGTAGGATGAGTGTAAAAGTTCACTTTCTACATATTCCCATTGACTGCTTTCCAGAAAATCTAAGACATTATAGTGAAGAGCACGGAGAAGATATTAAGGAGATGAAAAAGAGGTACCAGGGGGGAGATTACTGTTGGATGTTAAAGAGGGACAATAACGACAAAGGAAAATATGCAAGGAAGTCAAAATAAGAGAAAATTTAAAAATTACTGCAGTATTTGTATACAGTAGTTCCAAAACTATTAGGACAATGGTTTTTAATATTTTTGAGATGTATTTGTAAACAAATGATCTTTGTGTGTAGTGCTGTTTGAATACATTTGTGTTTTTATTATTTAAAATCCTCAAAACAAAAGCCTCTTATTGTGTACCATTCTGACGTGATAGGCAAAAATGAAAATTATTTTCAGAATCAGCACAAAAATTTGATTCAAGAACACCTATTTTCAAGAAATCATCTCGTAAAGAATTTTAAAATGCAGACTGGGGTAATTAATACAATTAATATGTATTTTTTTGTGTTAAAACAAACTGAAATATATGTTCAATTTGATTTTGACTCACACTTGTTGCTGTTTGCCGCAACCACATTTATTGCGCAATAAGTTTTCAACGGTTTCTTTTTATTGAAGCAAACGAAAAGTAACAACAAAAATCAATTTGTTAATTCTGCAGAGGCTTTTTTATTGGATTTATTCAAATCACAGTCGGTTAGACAAAAAGTAATACAACAAGATCGATTTTGTTGGATTAAAACTCGATTTTCTCTAAATGTATGAATCAACCTAAAGGTGAAAACTGATTACAGTGCCATAAAACTCTACATCTGAATATTATTGCATAGAACGATGGTCAGATTCCGTTGTTTAAATGATGACACGCATATTTCCATGTCCCTCACACAGGTATATTACAGTAAGGGTGTAATGGAAGAGTTCGTTATACAGCAGACTGCGTCAGGCTGATTTTCAAAGTTACATAATCAAATAGTGAATATCACTGCACAACCATGTCAGTAACATTCAAATTTCCCCACTTAAATATTCCAGAATCAGCGTCAATATTAATAATTTCAACGTTACATCTACATCGCCCCTATCGACGAGAGGTCCTACAGAATTCCAGACGTTGACCACCGTTACTGGAGTGGCGGCGCGTTTGTGCCAACCGAAGCGCTTCTTCGAGCGTACTCGAGAAACTTTTCATCTGTTATTTCATGAATATTTAAGCGCGCCTCCATTAAAATCTCGATAATGCGAGCTCAGAAGTGGCGGCACATTTGAATTTTCGCCGGCAGCATCGCACTCTCGTAACTCCTTAATCCCGGACGAGCAACTGTAGTATATAGAGACCGTTTACGATACGGCCGGGCGCCCTATGGATGCCCGTGTATACATTGCGGCTGCTTGTAGCATATCGATGTCGAGGATTTGGGCTTCGCAATTTCGAGGGCCATTCGAATCGACCGCGACTATAACCGTGCCATTATATTCGATGAAGTTTCGAGTGGCGAACCTACATAGAATGGGGGGAAACGAAGGAGTTTGACGCTAATGGAGTTAAATTTGAGGTTAAAACGGTCCAATGGCGATTACGTAAGCGGTTGGTTGATTTATTTGCGTGATGTCAGACGGTTATTAGTGGAAAAGTACTTGGCATGTCTGTTTTTCATTCATGCAAAGATTCGAGTGTGTATGTAAGTGAATCACGACTTCCTGGTATAACGGCCGCGGATTAACGGATTATAGAAGGTAAAATGGGTGTGATGCAATTGAAACTTTTGGCGGTTAAATTGTCTTGGCGTATAGAGGTATCATAACATTTACGTAATTAAAGTTCCCCATCTAAGTACTTTTATGCAATTTGCACGCAGCATAATTTTGTTTCGATGTTTGTATCTTGATGTTTACTTACGCAACAATTAGAAATAAGAAGCTATTCAATGTGTTGAGCTTCGGGCACACGACGGCAGCCGTTTTTGTTATTAACTTTTTAGTAAAATTTGAGAAAAAGTCTAGTGACATATTTCATTGTCTAGGAATTACCTCAAAAAAAATGCCATTACGGTATCGCCAGTGTAAGGTAGTAAGTACAAACGAAACAATACGAAAAATGTAGACAAGTTATATTAAACACGGTATATGTAACAGTATTACTCTTAACAATGCCAGAGTTATTTTTTTGTATTAAGTATAATTATATTTTTTTATGTATACATAGCTTTGTAAGAAGCGTGTGTGCGGAATTACTCCAACACAGGGAGTGGTAGGGAGATTGAGAAGTTTAGAAGCAGCACTCAAAGAAAATGGTTTTTATTTTTTATGTTGTGAATTTAACAATATTGTTTAGTAGAAACATAATGTTTAAAAGTGAGTTACCTCGTTTATTTATTTATCTATATGGTCCTGATGGAATTACACAAAAATTTGAATTGCTCTATGAAAAGAAGAGTTCTGTTTATTTAATCAACGAAGGAATTTGTTACCCTGAGATGCGATGTAAAATCCCTGTCGTATAGCCGTGCAAGTCAGGCCGCTAAATATCGTTCTATCTAATGTTAATCCTGATAGATGACGCAACATCCCTAAGTAAAGTACCGAAACAATCTTTCGCACCACCACTTTCACCTGTTGCAATCACGTGATATTAGCATGAGCTTTTGGAGAGTCTTTGTCTAGCTGCGTGTTGAGGAAGACGTATGTAACGTCGATGGTACGTGTAGCACTTATTTTATCGCTATGTTGTTGAAAAACCGTTTCTGGGACCTAAGGCTACCTATCTAATCAAGTATAGTAATGTATTCTGTCGTAAAATTCATCCGACGGGGAGTTCTTAGGTACCGAGCATAATACTGACGTCATACCGCCATCACGTAAGTTTCGTTTCAGTTTTCCTGCTCGAATCCCGTTTTGCTAATTTTATTGTTTCCTTTCGGAGCCCCATCTAGCCCCAAGAAACCGTGTGAGCAACCCAAACAACATAACAAATGAAAGTGCTGTCTTCATCTTGCCATACTATTCTTACCAAATGAGCAAAGCTTGTCTGTGCATTCTTAGATTCGGAGACTTCATTTTCACCGGAAGTTTCCGGAGTTTTCAGCTTACCAATTACTTCTGTTATTTCTTTTTCGTAGATTTCTTCATGTCTACCCTAACGTTGCCCTCTTCCACATCTTGTTTTCCAGCTTCTTTCTATTTGTTCAAATGCAGTAGCTTTTTTCCTTTTCTTTTATACATAAGTGATCTCCCAATTATCCCTGTTTTTTTTTACCCCCATTATTGATGTAATATTCCTGTAGTTTTTAATTTTCTTTTTTACATCTTTTCTCCTCTTTTCCTAACGCTTCATCGCTTTGTTAAATTTACTTTCTGAAGTGTTTATTTTAACGTTTCTATTTTTGCTTCATTTCTTTGTTTTAAGGCTTTTCTGCATTCCACTGGAATCACTTCGTTTTCTTTTGGTTTTTTTTGTATGCGGTCACTCCTCTAACATATAGTCCGGTATGGGACTAAAATCTACATATTTCGGGACGAAGAAAGGAGGCACGTACTTTTTGTTTCGACGACAAACTATAATTGTGGGGAAAACACTAACGAGAAATTAGGATCACAACAATGAATTACACTGAATGAAATGGCTGAAACCATTTGTAAAAAGCTGAATAACAAAAGAATATATAATGCTCACGGACTGTTCCCTCATTAGTTTCTTTCATAAGGCGTCTCCAGCTAATTCAGGATGGAGGGTGTGGACTAACACACAAATCCTCGAAATAATATAGGCACCACCTCATTCGTACACTGAAAAAGTAAATTCAATAAATCGTGTTCGTTGACTTCGTTTTGTGAAAGCAACAAACAAAATATATTAACTAAATTTCTTACAGCAATGAACTACGTTTATCAAATTGAAACCCATTTATCAATATAATAAATACCTGTTTATTAACTTACTTTGTGAAAAGCGTAATAAGCTTTAGGGATTCTTCAGACATTAATAAATGTATTTTTTATATCAATAAATGCACTTGAAAAAATGCCTAGTGACAAAACCAAAAACAATGCCAATGTAGCTGATGGTATTGGTGGAATCATTCCCGGCAAGCACAATGCGAGCAGGGAAAAAAGCACTAACACACGGACGTGTTTCTGCCTACCCGACGTCGTCAGCGTGGCTACGAGCACTCACGTTTCTGTTGCCTGCATTGTGTCTACCTCTCGGTTTATGCCCCCAATGTCAACAACAGCAATGAAAATATCTCCCGGCGCCAAGAAACAGGGTCATGCCGTCCTAGACCGTGGCGACACACACCACAGAGTACAGATGCCCGCCACCTATCGAGCAGCTCATGGGCTGCTGAATACAAGGTGCTCGCATTGTTCTTGCCGGGAATGATTTCACCGATAACATGAGCTATATTAACGAAAGTATGTGTTCATCGAAATAATAAACAGCCATTTATTAAAACGATAAACTCGTTCGCTGGACCAAGTTTGATAAAAAAATTGTTACATTACATTCTTTTTTATTGTATTTACGTAGCTTTTTCGTTGTTCAGCGTAACCAGGAGAGGAATAACCAAAATCAGGAATAGTTACGTTGTTATCAATAGGAGGGTTATTATTAAGCAAACAACACAGATGTGACGTACAAACAATAACGTATTTGACATACAGGAAAAATAAATATATTGAAACTTGGTAATAAGATTAAAAGAAATCTTAATTGAAAAAGAAAGAAAGAAAGAAAGAAAGAAAGAAAGAGAAGTGTTTTACAATGAGCAGAATCAGCAAAAGTATAATTAGGCAAAATATATAAAGTCTGCCAAAAATTATGTAAAATCTGACAAAATTAGTAACGTCTAACAGAATAAGTAAAATCTACCAAAGGGGCTGGGTAATAGGTTTACGAATGCACTACAGTACTTGTGCATCCAAACAGCGTCCATGTACTAAGGGAAGCATACCGCGTTAGAAAGTTAAGTAGTAAAGTGAACCGCTAAAATATATGAATAGTGTTACAACGTTTGCCCGCTATGAAAGTATAAGGTGGGGAGCGGGCGAAGCGAATGAAGGACGCTCACAGCACAAGCGACAACATTATTCGTTATATGTATGGGACTCGCGCCTATAAATGAATCCTTACGTAACCTAGTATATATACACTGCAGAAGAATCAAAATTCAAAAGCAAAATAATGAGAAATAATAATAAAAGAAGAAGAAGAAATACACCTTATTCTCTTCAAAATAGAACTTCCCATTTATTTTGCACGACGGCATCCAGCAATAAATGCAGCGCTAACAGTAGGAATTAGCGCACTCAGGGCAGCACCTACTGGAGAAGCAAAGGTGGGTAATAGCTGATCATAGAAAATACGACGGATAGACACTACATTGACAATTTACCGTCTCAAATGCTTTGGTTTAACGAAAGCAATAGTGGAGGATTAAAAGTTAAAAAAAAAATGAAACGCATGATATGATTTAACGCAATGGCAGTCCTGAAAGGGATCAAGAGTTGCGGAAACGTGACTTGTTTTCTTTTCGATTTTTCAATAGAGAATTTTGGCATGTTGTGCAGGCGAGCCATTTAATTCGACCACTATTTTAGTTCTGCATCTGGTTGTTCGTCTGATATTTTGCTAATTTACTTTAGTTAACATTTTCAGATTAATTTTTACTTTTAAAGTTTTATTCCGTGAATTAAGATTCCTTCAAATTTATTTAAAAATTTGACTGTGAAATCAGCTTGAAAACGTTATCAATTTCACTATTTTGTTTTTCCATCGGCGCTAAAGAGGTAGCTTTTATTTCACACATTTTTTCTAGAATACCCCGCCTTTGCGATATACGCTACCGCTCATAAGTATTTGGGCACCCTTGGATTTTAGATTTTTGTATACAAAGAATGTATTTAGAAAATACATTCCAGTACAATTGAACAATATGCTAATAATCAGCAAGATTCACTTGAATTCATTAAATAATATCGGTTTATTTGCTTATTTTATCTGTATGAGAGGTAATACCGTCATAAAAAGGCAGGTAGTAGCGACAACAAAGAGCGTATTTCTTGAAATTCTAGGAAAAATGAAACATTTGGTAATTTTACTATGAATCACCAAGCTATAATAAAACCATTTCAAATAATGTTTTTAAATTACGGTCAGTTATCGTTCCATGTTAGTAGCGACAACATCTTTTAATGAATAGTATTTATAATTCCGTTTAAAATTTTAAAACGTGCCGAAAAGGAAACAAATTAATGTTGAAATGCGTGCTCTGATAGTAACATAATATAACTTAGGCATAAGCAATCGTCAAATTGCTAGAAAATTACATTTAAATCGATCTACTGTTGATTACAACTAAAAAAATACAGTGAAAGTGGCAGTTTTCTAAGTAAAGTACGAAGTGGTAGACCAAGAGCAATAACATCATCTCAAGATATTGCAATCACGGTGTCCAGCAAGTGAAATAGAAGAAAAACAGCTCCAGAAATCGCCGCAGAAATTAATATTGTACTTCCTAAGCTGATTAGCGTGTTTGCCGTCCGCAAAAAGCCGGCTTTCACGGACGAATTGTAATGCGAAAGCCCTTGCTTTGCCAAATTAATAAGAAAAAGAGGTTACAATGGGCACGTGAACATCGAAATTGAACGGTGGAAGATTGGAGCAAGGTATTGTGGACCGGCGAATCCAAATTCGAGAGATATTAGATTCGCGAAGACGAGTGTTTATAAGAAGATCTGTAGGTGAACGTGGACTAGAGCAATGCACGGTCTCTACCGTCAAACACGGCGATGGTTCGGTAATGATTTGGGGTTATTTTGCTGGTACATCCGTGAATGATCGCGTAATTCAAGGCATAATGAGAAAAGAGCAATACAAACGCATCTTAGAGGATAATGCAATACTCTCTGGTGTAAGAATTTTGGGTCAGAATTTTGTACTCCAACAAGACAATAACTAAAAACATACTTCAAAATCATGCAAGCAATATTTAGAACAGTTAGAAGAGCAAGGAACAATCATAAAATGGCAACCCCAAATCCCGGACTTGAATCCCATCGAGTTATTATGGGAAGAACCGATCCGAAAGTAAGAGAAACTGCTCCAACTTCAGCAGATGACGTGGAACAAACTGCAGGCAGTATGGGCTCGAATAACTCCGGAAACATTGTTAAAATTAATTGCAAGAATGCCCCGATTGTGCGACACAATCATTAAAAGTAAAGGAGGTCACATAGACGAATCTAAAATTTAGGTCAAATAAATAATTTTAATTGTTAAAGTTGTATATTTGTGTATACTTAAATATTAAATACATATTTTAATATTTCCATTTAAATATTTAATGATTTATCTTGAAATTTGAGGTGTCCAAATACTTAAGAGCGGTAGTGTACGTATAGCTGCTTTTTGCAATTCTATGCTGGAACTATTTTTGAAGCAAGTTACAATACAAAAAGAGATGAAATGGCTATCTATATCTCAAGGAACGTAAGTGCAGTTTTGTGATCGAGGATGTTGTTTGCAGACCGAAGCGAAGCCGAACAATTCTCAAAGTTGCCTATTTCTGTTATGTATGACACTGATTTCTATATTAATTTATTAATTACTTTATGTCCCTATGACGTAAAATTCAATTACATTCTGCTGTTAGGGGCAGTCAAGGTAAATTACTCGTAAATCACGCTTACATTCCCCCAATCAGGGCAGTAATGATTGACTTACGTAGCCGGTAGTAGAGAAATATGTTATATCTGGTCTAGATCTAATAGAAAAATATGTAATATCTACTTCAGATTGGTTCTGGAGTAAAGCCGCAGAGTAGATTAATTCTCTATGTTTCTTATTACTTACGTTTCGAAGAAATCTTTTTTATATCGTAATTATTGCTTCAGAAATCTTCAAGCATATTGCTTTTCATTTTTGTTAATTGCCAGCATTGAAAGTAACCAACATCGACGTCCTATACGATCTGTCGTTAGCAAAAACCACCTAGCTGTCTTTGTCTATTTCGTGGCTAAAACGATTATGGCCGACTCTCGTTCAGCTAGTAAGGTTCCTTCTTTACAGAGAACCACCGCCGTCACCGCATGTCACGACCCATTCGTCGTCTCCCTTAAACGTTCGATTCCGTCGTTGCTGCTTGAACGACGATGAAAACGGACATCAGTCGGCCGGCCCGGCCTGTCCACCCACGATTGCTTGCCCCAAACCCGCCGCCACAACCTCACGTCACCGTGGATGCGAACCATTTCATCTGAACGACGGATTTTCAAGACCAATTTCGACGTCGTTCGATTAAATCGACAAAGGAGAAAATTGGCTATCACGAAGAGACAAGACGCATACTTTTCACGCAGGAAAGATGTTGTCTGTTTATTTATGGAATAGTGTTATTGTCATTGGAATGTGTATTGGAGATGTTATCGAGATTTTCGATGTCGGAGTAGCTCGAAATAACGGTTTCTTTTGAATATTTTTGTGCTGTAGCGATTTTATGGTTATCCTGATATCGTTTTAATTTGTAATACGGGCGGTTTTCTGCTATTTCTTGATGATATAAATTGCACGTGTGTTATCTTTTATGTATGCGCTTTAATGTCATGAATTTTTGTGATGCTTTTGGATAACTAACATCCCCAATAATATCTTTTCTCTATATGTTTACCCAGCAGAGTTTGTTCTAAATAGAAGATTGCTTCATTATCCATAAAGTCGATGTATTTTATGTTTCGTGCGATCTGAAGATAACATTTCTAGATTTGTCTCCGGTGGTAATGTCAAAAAATGGAAGCTTTTGACAAGCGTGATAATATATCATTTAAAATAAGGAAAGCACAAGGCAAATAGTTTATTTACATTTTGGTTACAAATTCAAAATAAGTTGGTTAACAAAATGTTTGATAAAGTTGTTGCTTCACATTCAAGGTGTTAACGTTTTCAAGTTTCGTCCAGAGGGAGCATGTAGCGATCACAATGTGCCAATTATTCTATTGAAAAATGAAGACAGAACTAGAGAGATAAAAGAAACGCTGAACTAATAAATTAAGAAAGATATTGGATCATATTATTCATATTATTAATTAAATCAGGAAAAAATAAAATAAAGAAGAAAAGGAAATATGTGAGACAGTAAATAAAATCAGACCATACAAACTATACGAAGAAGTAGCACTATTATAGTTATAAAGAAAAAGCGGAAAAATTATTCAATACCCTGATGGAAGCCGTAAATAATAGTAATGTCGACGAGATGTGGGGGAACATTGAGGACACCATAATTAAAGTCGCTAAGTAAACGTGTGGAACAATATTTTTATTTTTTATTAATCGAATCGAAAAATAAAAACCAAACCAGGTGGTGGAGTCAAGAACTTCAAACCGAAATAAAGACTAACGACACGATGCAAAGATTTAATACAATAAATTTGTTGGGCATTTCATGAAGAGTCTCGTCAGAAAGTGAAATCATGAGTATTTTCATGACACGACGAGTTTCGCCATGTGACCACGACATACATACACCATCAATTTCAAATCATCTGTCAAAGACAGATATTTCAAGAAGCGCTGTTGTAATTTTTCGATGCTAATACATATCAACGATGTTTCTTTAGACAATATGCGTATCTGCTAACGATATTCCATTGGACAAACAGAACATTACCTTATGGATACATACCTATGTATTTATTACGTACACCAAGTCGACAACGTTTGCGAATACCTTAATTGTCATTAGGCATTCCGCCCGCAAACAATTCAATCAAATATTTGAACAGGCGATGTGCAAACGCTGTTCTACAAACTAATAACGGGCGTTACATGTTTTGCGCGTTTGTTGTACTTTGCCCCGGTAACCGGGCGAGTAGTATAGAAATCGAACAATAGGAACCCAATTTGTTTCATCGCGGGCAGCGAGCGAAATAATAGGAACCCGTGTCTTCCGTTCGTCCAACCGGCGCTGGGCGATGCTGAATCAATAAGTTTAATGCTTTAATTGCAAAGTTCGAGGTGCTAGACGTATCGGTGAATTTTCCATTAGGAAATTTCCCGTCGGCCGTTATGTAACGCAAACTTCGCTCGAACGGAGTTTAATTTATAGCCATAATAGGCATAATAGTTTCAGATTCTACCTGCTACGTGCAGAAGTACAACGGGAAGTCGAACTTATTTGTAAATAAACTTTATTCAAGCAAACCTTAACTAAGGGGTAATTCTACTGAATCTATTATTTAAACAAGATATTGAAGTGGTTCGTGTAATTCAAACACTACTTTAACACAAATAGAAAGACTTCCTTGAACCAATAGTAAGTAAATCTTACTTGCATCAAGTAAACGACAAGTTCGTACAGGGGTGGCGGGGTACTGGGTTGCGTTCAGATTTATGCAGTGTACGGCCGACAGGGAAGAGTGCATTTACTTTCGGAAGACACCCAAGCTGCGCGAAAATTGTCAGCTGATATGTATTGACCGTCTTAAATATGTTGACCAAAATACGTGCGCTTTTTAAAAGTATACGAGAAGGTTAAACGTGTATTAAATTGTATATATTTGTAATTTTTTATACAAAACAAATTTAGATTCTGATAGTATTAATAGTTTTATAATTTATAGTATTTAGTAATAGCATAAATCTTACTTATGTGTATATTAATGTATTTAATTTTTCATTTCACTTTATGTATTAAATTTCTTTAAACGAAAAGTAGGAATATTCAATGCTCAAAAAAAAATAGGTGAGAAATGTTTGGTCTGTTCTTTATAATAATTAATATTTTTACTTAATAAAAAAGAGTAATCGGAATGTAATTACACCTTTATTTATTATACATTTAAAGATAATATATACATATTTAAATTAACTATATCAAATATAATTTTAATTTAATCATCATCAGAAGAAAAATCAAAATCGCTGTCATTGTCATCATCAAGGTTTATAATAAGTTCATCGGTAAGCTTGAGTTCCGGGTTGATATGGGGGCAATCTCAACACTGTATGTCCATCTTTTGCAACTATAGAATCTATAGTGTAATTCTTGTAACTTGGTTTATGCATATGTACTAATCCATACAATTCAACTTTTGTCAAATTTTCATTAAATATGATGCCACGTTCACTTAGCCATTTTATCATTTCTGATTTTTTGCTGTTAGTAGTTGGATGTTTAACTGAGAGAACGTTGTGGTAGCTTGCATTATCCATCACAACAACAGATTTAGGTGTCAAATTTGGAATTTTGGAATCTGTTTTTCTAACCACCTTTTATAATTTATGAAGTTCATATCGTCATGATAATCTCCACTTTCTTGGCCGGACTTATAGATCAACAAGGCATTATCAAGAAATCCATGTTCACTACCTAAAACAATAAATATACAGTACATGCTAAAAATTTTAGAAGAAATTTTACTAATGTACCTGCATGTACAATTATTAAACGTTTCCCTTTTGATATAGGGCACTTAAGTCCATTGTTAGAGTTATCAACCCATTCATATGGAGTTGTGTGACTGGCATGGAGGTATGTTTCGTCTAAAATACAATACTTTAGTCTTTCAACATCAAATAAAAATTTATTTTGCTTCACCTGTATACACGATTGGTCGATCTTGTAATCGATAATTTGTAACATTTCGGATATATGAGGGTCTTAGTTCACGTATATTTGATCTTTCTATCAAAAGCTTTCGGTTATCAGTAGTCTTCTTCCACCTGTTATTTGATAAATATATTAATCACTAAAATAATAATAAATTTGAATATTAGTACGTACCTAAATCTTAATTTTAATATTAACTTTCTTAAAGAGCTGCGCTTGCCTACAAAACCAATGGTATCATCTGACTGTATTTCATTATATACAGCATTTAATATAGGCGTCTGTTTGTCAGTTATGTGAAAATTGTGAATAACCTGTGTCTTACAACATTGTCTCTTGAAGAACTGCCACTTTGCTCTGCTTCAACAGAATTACTCTTTCGAATAATTCTGACAACAGTACTTTTAGATATTTCCGTAGCTTCACTAACAATATCTAAAATGCTACCTGTAAACAAACATAATGATTTCACTGATATATGAATATGTAAAAATAGTATTAAAAATACTTAAAAAGAATATTATCATACCTTCTGTCTTATATTTTTTTAAATAGTTGTAGACATTAAAAACAATGTTTCGTGATTGCTCATGCAAAACTTGTCTCTTCTTAGCGATATTCGATGATTCGGACATTCTCACCTGTAACTTAATTATTTAATACAACTTAATTAAAATCTGTTTAAAACAAAATACTTACAGTAGAATATTACCCCTAATTCAAAATAGGTTTGAGAAAAATTGATTTTTTAATAAATAGTACGCAAATAACAATATTAAAAGTAGAGAGCATGAAACGAATTCAACGACAACACATCAACAACTGACGCCGAAATGAGGTAAATGTTTGTTGGTCTTACTGTAGGTAAGAAATACATAGTTATTTCTCTCGGTTAGCACCAACTTCTCTTTCTAATCCTAAAATGCGTCTTTGCGCTGGTGTCTTCCGAAAGTAAACGGACAACAAACATTCGTTCAACGCACCGCAAAAATCAACGGACAGTCGAACTGTTTTGTTGTAGGTGGGGCAGCTTAGGTTGGTTAGGTTACAAAAATCGGAATAATAAATTTATTAACAAGGCATTATTGGTGTAGTTAACAAAATGTTTAAAATGTCTTCATCGAGCAGTAGCACGAAGATAATGAATTGGAAGTAAATAAAGAAAACGGACACCCAAGGAGAATACCAGCCAGGATTGAAAATTTTTTGATAAAGATATGCACATTGTATGTATGATAAATGTATAACCCGTGATACTCGGCAGCTAAACTGCATAGAATGTAAACATGTCAACAAAAATTTTAATAAACGCAGGTCTGCGGATGCGGGACATATTTCGCCGCAGCTCAAACTTCGACGAAAAATTGTTCGTCGGCCGATAAATCTGAACAATTGTCTTTTAAATGTGAATGACTAGAACGCGTCTGGTATATACCCGGCTCTAAATCTGAACGCACCCTTGGAGTATCAACCACAAATACATCTCTCACGAAAACGGTGCTGGGTAACGTCTTTGGCTTTTGCTTTGAAACTTCGTTTTTCCAAAATAAAGTCGAATGGGGTGTGAAAAAGGGCTCAGTTGACGACTGGCATCCTCCTTAAACTAGAAGCCCTCCAAAACTTAAAAAAGAAGTACAAAAAAACCATTCTTTTACCACTTAGGCTAATATCGTGCATGGCGATACATCACCTAAACAGCCTGACGTCATCGAAGAGCGGTTAGACCTTCTAGTTTCGGTGGTAACGGTCAGTGTCAGCTCATTGTGGCAGTGATTTAACGTTTATTTTCGAGTTTGTACATTATTTTGTTAGAAAATGCCACACTTTTATTCAAATTTAGAATACGCGAATATGGTGTTTGTTTAGGGTTTTTGTAATGGGAATGCTACAGCTACTATTGAAGAATATCGTTAACGGTTTCCACATCAGAGAAACCTTGGTAAAAACGTGTTTATTAAAGTTTTTAACAAACTGTGCGAGACCGGAATGCTTCCCACTGTTAACATAACATCTGAACTGGAGGTTTAGAAGAAGTAGAAAATATTGTGGATTTAGTAGAAGATGCAACGACCAGCTCACAAAGAATTGGTATTCAATTGGGCATTCCACAAAAAGATTAATAAACATACTCCACGAGCAAGATTTTGCTAGGCGTATGGATTTTTGTCGATGGATAAATAATAATCGTCGTGTTGTATCGCGCATAATTTTTACGGATGAAGCAACTTTCTCCCGTGGCGGTATTAATAATACTTGAAACTCTCATGTATGGTCAGACGAGAATCCCCACGCAACAGTCGAAAGTAATTTTCAACACAAGCTTTCGGTAAACGTGTGGTATGGTATGGTCCACAGTTATTTAATTGCTCCTTTCATTTTGGAGAATCGCCTCACAGGAGAGCACTACTTAAAGTTTTCACAAAATAAACTACAAGGACCATGTTCCTCTAAACATCAGAATGCAAATGTATTGTCAGCATGATGGATCTCTTGCACATTTCGTTGGTCAGGTCAAGCAACGGTTGGATGATAGGTTTTTAGGGCTTTGGGTTGGTCGCGGTGGTTCTATTAGTTGGCGCCCAAGATCTCCAGACCTCACACTACTAGACTATTGTTTATGGGGCTGGTTCAAAAATGAAGTTTACAAGGTAAAAGTGGACACTCGAGATGCAGTCATTCGACGTATTAGCAACACTGCAGCCGATATTAAAGAAAAACAAGAAATAATTAGGAGAGCAACAGGTGCCCTTCGTAAAATGTTTAGAAGTCAATGGCGGTATTTTTGAACATTTATTAAAAGAACGCTATGATTAAAAAATCTTATGAATGAACTTTTGTTGTTGTTAAATAACAATAAATAAATAATTTTCTAAAATCCAAGCAAAAATGTAGGTGGGAAAATAATTATGGCCGGTAGTGTAGATATGTAACTGGTAAACGAAAAAATCTCATTTGAAGACCTCATTTGAAAGTTCGCGAGGAGCCTTTTATGACGAAGCAAATGCAGCTTGTTATAACTCAAACCGTTTGAACGCTCCAGTACCAATACATCGACGAACAACAAAAAATACCAATCAAAGGAAACATAAAAGAGCATTAGAACTATTGTTACGGCCAATAAAGCTGAAGTTTTATGCCCTAGTGAACGCGAGTAATATGTAATACAAAGCGCGGCGACAGAAAAGTTGTCGATCATTGGGTCATGAAGGGGCTAGCAGTAAAAATTCTCTTGTGATATAGGAAATACATACATAACGAAAGCCACGCTTTGAAGAATATACGGTGTGATGTCGTTTGAAACCAAAAAAGTGGAATTCCTTTTAAAAGTAATGTTAAAGAAGCCAAGCTCATATTCTCATAAACGTTTTGTAGGGCACCATGGGAAAACTGTTTTAAACATAATACATAGGAAGAATAAAATTGAGAAATAGTACTGACTGTACAACGTTTAGGATCGAAAGAATATTGGAGATTGCAGTCAAAAGTGAACTGAAAGAGCATATAAAACCCTCTTTTAGAGTGCTCTAAAACGCTGAACTAAAAGAGTAAATAAAATATTCTTTTAGAGCACTCCAAAAGAGAGTTTTATTTGCTCCTTCAGTTCAGTTTTGACTGGAATCCTCAATATTCTTCCGATGCGGAAGAATAGAATATTCTAATATGTTACTGGCTTGTTGCATTATGTTTTCTTGGAGATGCGATTTTAGTACGTGCATGCAACTGTGAGCGTACATATACATTCTGTTCAACAAGTAAACAACCGTCGTCATTTGGTAAAGCGCCATCGCAGCGCCATCTGTCAGAATTCGTTTTAATCTTTGTTTATATCAGTGAATTTGTCAACTTCACAACGAGTGCAAAATTCCTCAAACGATACGAGGCTGTGTTTTTAGTAAATCATGCGAAAGGACCGAAACTAACGTATAAAGTGCCTGCAAAATGTTGATTCGTTAGTGAACATAATTGTTGTAATCTATAAAACAACATTCTAGGTTCAATATAGAGGAGAATGTAAATTACTGTAAATATATTTACAGCCCCTTGCCATCGAATTAGGACCACTTAAAAATATTATGATTTTGGGGAATAATTGTAAAAAAAAAACAGTTGGTAATATTATTTAATTACATATAACATGCAAGCAAGTGTAATTTGAACATATATTTACTAATATTTACTTGTTCCTCCTTTATGTTTTATTATTTCCTCAATCCTTTTTGGCATACTTCCAATGCAGCTTTTTATCGTTTTTTAAAATTCGTCGCTATTATTCCATACATCTTCAATATGTTGTTGTAATTCTTCTTTTGTAGTTTAGTTCCGTGTACTTACGATATTTTTCAAGACATTCCACACATTTTCAATTGGGTTTATGTTTGGTGAATTGGCTGGCCAAGGTAATACACGCAGATTTTTAGATTCAAGGTATCGCATTACACCTTTTGCCTTATGATACGGTGCATTGTCTTGCATGAAAGTATGTGGCCCTTGAGCCGGATCCAATGAACCAATATAAGGTATTAAACAGTTTTGTAAAACATTTAATATTGCTTTTGTTCCGTTAACGAAATATAGTGGTCCCGGTCCTTCTGTTGTAATACACGACCAAACCATTAGAGATGGGGGGTGTCTAATAGATTTGATCGTACATGCTTCTTTATAATGCTCTGAAGGACATCGACTATCAAATTGGCTTCTTTCCGTTGGCACTTCTAGCCGTGTTTCGTCGCTATAAATAATCTAGGAAAAAGTAAAAAATATAGAGAACTATTAAGTGAACTATGAGGATGAATTTGACCAAAAATACGGATGGTAAATGAAACTTACCTTTCCCCAATCTTCAACTGTATATTTTTTATATTCTTCAGCCCATTGAAATCGTGTCACTTTCATTTTAGATATTTAGTCTTGGCTTCTTTGCCGGACTTCTGCATTTCAAGCCTGCTTCATGAAGACGTCTACGGACTGTTCGGGCTGATAATTTGTATACCTTCTTCACTAAGAATTCTATGAACATCTTTGGTGGATAAAAAACGAAGTTCTGTAACCATTTTTACTATACGAAGATCATCTCTTAAGGTACGGTCTATCTTCCGCGTTTAGTCGCGGCAAGTAAACGTTTCGAGAACTCGCGTCTATTGCGCTTATGAAATATGCATGTGCGTGGTCTATCTTGCGTGTCAAATTTCAAGAAGTCGCTTTGAAGGCAACTTAAACGCGCGCGTTTAGTCGCGATAGTGAAGAATAGCCACTTAGAGGATTTTAAGAAATTAGCAAAATGTAAGGAAACACAATATACTATGCTGTACTGAACTAATCTAAATAAACCTAAAACGAAAACTATACACACCGGCAAATTTAAAGGAACGGAGTTAAATTTCAAAAAATTACCTCTTTTTTCTTTTTCTTTTTTGTGCTGCGTAGGTCTAGACAGCCATGATGTTTGATTGACGTTTACTACGTACATTTTTGTCATGTGATTCATTGTGAAAGTGTAAACATCCGTTAGTTGTTGCATTTATTGTAAAAGGCATATTTTCTCTTCATAAAAGTTTGTTATTTTTTTCTTAAACCATTGTTCAAATTTGGCTTATTTTTCATAATTATCACTACGTTGATTGTGAAATAAGACCTAATGGGCGATTTAGCACTGACTGATGTCGCTAGGGCTGTAGCAATGATTGAAAGTGGTCGATCTTACAGTGATATTGCTGAAATGTTCGGTAAATCAAAATCGAGGATCCATCGCAATGTTACACGTTGGAGGCAAACTGGAGAATATGTGAGAAGACGAGGTCAAGGCAGAAAACGCTCAACTATGCCTGTAGATGATCGATTTATAGCGTTGCAAACACTCAGAAATAGGCGTGAAACGGCTATTCAAACACGAAACGAACTGGAAGAAGTACGTGGAACCAGAATAAGTAAGCGTTCAGTTAGAAGAAGACTTAAAGAAGTTGGTTTGGGGTCGTATAGGCCAAAAAAAGCTCAAAATCTCCAAAGACATTACCGAGTAGCGCAACTAGCCTTCGCTCGAGAACACCAAAATTGGAATAATCAGTGGGATCAAATTTTGTTCACGGATGAGAGCCGTTTCTGCGTAAATTCGATAGATAGTAGGGATAGATTGTATCGACGTCCAGGAGAACAAAATGAACAATTTAAGTTTACTCCTAAAGGCTCTTTCGGTGGAGGGTCAATTATGGTGCGGGGTGGAATATGTTTAGGAGCACGCACAGAGTTGGTGGTAATTGATGGCGGCACTTTAACTGCCGATAGATATGTAAGGGAAGTTCTGCAAGATCATGTGATACCTTTCGCTCCATATATCGGTCCAAATTTCATGTTAATGCACGGCAATGCTCGCCCTCACGTAACTCACTGTGTAACTGACATTTTAAATCAAGTACAAATACCAACAACGATCGGGCCTGCGTGTTCCCCGGATTTGAATCCAATTGAACATGTTTGGGACATGCTAGGTAGACGATTTAGGTCAGAAATTCCTGCAGTCCGGAACACAGAAGACGTGAGAGCTGCTCTAATTGAAATATGGGAAGATTTGCCTCAAGAAATGATCGACAACGTCATTAGAAGTATGAGAAGACGGATGACCGCAGTTGCAAGAGCTCGTGGAGGAAACACCCGCTATTGAAAAAAAATTGTTATAATTTTTCTTGAACATTAAACGTTTAAAACAAGTCGAAATGTACAATTCATTTTCTGCAAACATTTTACTTTTTTGTATTACGTTTTTAAAGAGACTTGAGAATGGCATGAAGCTTTAAAAACAAACTACAATCAGCTAGCCATTAGTTATTTTTTACAATAAAAAAAATTCCATTCAAATTTTTTATGAGAAAAGAAAGTTATGGAGAGAAAACATCCATTTTATATCCGTTCCTTTAAATTTGCTGGTGTGTTTATTAGAAAAAAGAAGAACAAAGTCATTATCATTTCAATGCGTACATATATCTAAACATATAGCACACATGCAAAATATGCAAGATATGCTAATTCTTCCGTGACATAGAAGTTCGTCCAAGTAATTTGATTATTATTAGCATATTGTTTACTGGAAAGATCTTTTCTACAATCGGGGATGTCTTTTTTGGGCAATACTAAGATTGGGTTTTTATTTTAAATATTTTTTAAATACACAGAACCAGTACGAAAGCACATCCATAAACTGATTCTTGGTAAGTCTAAAGTATTCTTTAAATTTAGTGTCATCAGAACTGTGAAACATCCTTCTGTCTTTCTATCTACTTCTCTTGCCCCTATAATTACACCGTATTACTAAAGATTCCTCTTCTTCTTCTTCTTCAATCATTAAGGTAACGGCAGCTAACACATTTTTTTCTCATAACTTTGTATTGTATTAAAAATTAAATAAATATTGTAACATGCAATACCACATAATTATTAAAAGACAACTGCTTTCAGAAATATTAACTAATAAGAGTCGCGTCCACTAATCGCCTACAAAATAGATCTTGCCAAAGCGACTACTCGACACGTTTTCTCGAAACGTTTACTTGCCGCGACTATACGCGGAAGATAGACCGTACCTTTACAGTAGTTTTGCGTTTGCCGGCACAGTGTGTTTTGTCACTACTTGTACTAGGAATATTCTCCTTAATTAATTTCGCAATTTTCAAAACAGTTTGATGTGATACACCCTCTTTTTGTGTAATTTCACGTTGAGAGAACTCTTCCGTCTCTAGAAGAGCAGAAATTCGTGCTTTCTCCTCCGTGGTTATATCTTTCATCATTCCTATTATGATAATAATTAACGCTGGCCACGAGCGGTACCACGCATCGGCGTAGAATCAGTTCGGACCGAGAGGAACGGTAGTATTACTTCGTCTGCGGAGCAGTACGGACATTTTCGCTGCCGGTCACTTGCGCAATTGTTTATCTGTCCTAGAAAAATTATGATTTCGTCAGCAAAACGACCGCGGTCGGACAAACTTCAAAAATTTATTGCAGAAATTCCAGACTTAATATATGAAGGTGCTAAAATTAAATGTGTAATCTGTAAAATCCCGTTAATGTGTTGGTCCAGACAACATTGTCTACGACACGTAAATAGTGAAAAGCATGTCTCAAAAGAAATTGCGCACGAGACAATGAAAAATTTATATTTAATTTATGCGTTACGTTTATCGCATGTAATATACCGTTTAATTTACTAGACAAGGAACCATTTATCTGCTTTTGGAATAACTATTCGGAGTGCAAATTACCATGTCGAACATCGTTACGAAGAATTGTGCCATCTGCGCGCGAACATATTGAACAAAAATAAAATCGGAGTTGAAAGATCAAAAATTGTGGTTATGTGTCGACGAAACAACAGATCGGAAGAAACATTCTGTTCTTAATGTAATGGCACGCAAATTGGAACCTCATCAATCGGCACCTTCAATTCTATTAGTCTCCAAACGAATACAACAGTGTACTGCCGAAGTAATTTCAAAGTTAGTGTTAAATACATTGGACAAGTTTGAACTTTCAAGAAACCAACTCTTAATGTTAGTGAGTGATGGTGCTGCAAACATGCTTTCTGTAGGCCGGTCTCTTAAAAAGCATTCTGCTAATTTGTTACACATTACGTATAAAATTCATGCTCTCATTCTTGTGGCGGATAGTATCAGAAAATGTTATCCTGAGGTAGACGCTTTAATAGCGTATACCAAAACAGTATTTGTCAAATCATCGATACGTATTCGTGAATTTCACTAGACTGTGCCCCCGTATACCAGAGCCACCAGAACATATTCTAACTCGTTGGGGAACATGGTTGCAGGTCGCGTTTTATTATCATAAATATTTTGACAATATTAAGAACGTGGTTTTACAATTCGATACAAAGGAAGCTGCCGCTATCCAGAAAAGCCAGTCGAAATTTCAAGATAGCCAGGTTAAAATGGATTTAAAAATCATTCACGACAATTATTTCGGGCTAGCAGATGCAATAGAAAAATTACAAAATCCTGCGGTGCCGTTAGAAGAATCTCTACAAATAGTGCAACATGTTCACGCACAGCTACGCGCGATTGAAGACGCAAAAAATGTTTCTGTTCTAGAAAAATTTGAAAGTGTTTTTGAGAAAAATTCTGATTTTGGCACATTAAGACACATTTGTGAAGGTGCGTCAACAGAATCGTTATTTGAAAGATTATTTTACTTACGCAAATATAACGTCACTAGATGTAGAACGTTCGTTCTCTGCATATAAACGCATTTTTTCCTCATGCCGTACTAGTTTTGCCGAAACAACAGTTGAAACATATCTAATGTTGCAGATATTTAACAGACATTATTCACTTTGTGATTTCACGGAGGACTCTTAAAATGGTAAGTGTTTGAGCACGTGTTATTTAATTTTTATTTAAAAGATGAGCGAAATTATTTGCGGCAGCAAACATCTCTATTAGCAGAATAACTCTAGTGGAACGCGAGGCCTGGTCGACTCTACGCTACTGCGCGGTACCGCTCGTGGCCAGCTTTAATAATAATTGACCGCAAAAATAGACGCACACAAATAAAATTAAAACTCTTTGAAATACAAATTCTTTGGAAAATCGTTAAAAATACTGTTTTTACTTATATTTGCAATGATACTACCGAACTAATGAACGACACAATTCAAACTAAACATAATTATTGTACATACGAAAGGCATTTCAATAAAAACCTGCACTGGCAGTATGCCAAAAAGGATTGAGGAAATAATAAAACACAAAGGAAGAACAGGCAAATATTAGTAAATTAGTAAATATATGTTCAAATTATACTTACTTGCATGTTGTATGTAATTAAATAATAATATTGCCAACATTGCCAACTGTTTTTTTTAATTTTACCCCAAAATCATAACATTTTTAAGAGGTCCTAATTCAATGGCCAGGGACTGTATACAAAAAACTCGTACATATATGACAAGTTACGATTTTTAGGCACAGATGGCGGTGGCTAAAAGTAATGTAAGTTATAATGGGAAAGCAAATTGAAGTCAACCTCTGATATCGAATTGAATCTAATTTCAAAAAAGGATTTATTTTTAAAGAAAACCAAAACTTAGTCATACATATGCCCACGACTTTTACTGATCAATTTTATTTTATTCCATTTACCTTCTATCATTTTGGGACCCCTTGTCGGTCTTGCTACGCTGTTTTATCTCGTCGAAGAACCATCTGTGTGAGCACGTTTCACGAATTCTGAGGGGATATGTGTCTGCGACAACATTAATCAAACGGGATTTCCCAGGCAAATCACGGTAACACCCGTGGATTGAGCCAACGGGAGCCTCATATTGGAACGTTTGCTAATCGGACGGGCTTAGTGATTGATTTTGAGGTCACGCCTCGCATAGGAGCCGTGCTCACGTCGATACTTTTTAATCTTTTGATTTGTGCGGCAGGCTTAATGCCTGAAATCTCAAAATTCGTTTACTCTTGTAGTATTGGAAAAAATATATGTTGTTGGGCGTTGTTTAGATTAAAATTCGATCGCGTATGTGGAGAGGTAATATTTTAGGATTTGCAGAATGTAGCGCATTTGGGATTAGCAAAAGCGAATTTATTTAAGCGGGATTATCCGTTGCGATTTGAGATAAAAGATATAAGAAATTATTCGTTTGTTTGTTACCGTGTGAATTGCCGTATAAAGTGACTTCACAGTTCTCGATGTGGGTACAGTAAGTTTTATCAAGTGGAGATACTCATTGAATTCATTAGCTATGCCTAAGCTCACCCATAACTAGATTTCATATTCAATTTTAAACCAGATTGGAGATTTCAAAATAAGTAGTGTCATTATTACGATCGTTTAAAATTACACAGTGAAAGAATTTTGGGGTGGATTAGTCCCCTGTGGTATTCCTCGCTTTGCGGTCCTATAACTTATTATGTGTCCTAGCTAACTTCACTATCTCTCGCCATTCTTCCTTCTTCTTCACACTTTGATTCCAATTTCGTATTTCCATCATATTAATGTCGTGTTTCACCTCGTCTACCCATCTTCCCTTTGATCTTCCTTTACGTCTTCCGGTGGTTAGGTTCCATTTCGTAATTTTCTTAGTGATTTCATTGACTTCACTTCTCATGATATGGCCAAACCACCTGATACGTTGAGATTTAATATATTTCACAATGTCTTCTCCCTCCAGGTCCTGTAATATTTAATAGTTCATTCTGATTTTCTATTCTTCATCTTCTTATCTTCTTTGGTCCCACTATGGTTCTGATTATTCTTCGTTCGAAAATCCGCAGTTGTTTTTCTTCTTTGCTTGACATGCACATCACTTCTGCTGCATACGTTGCTATAGGTCGTATTAGCGTCTTATACATTTTAATTTTAGAGCGTTTACTGATATGTTTGTTCTTCAGCAGATTTTTGTTGCTATAAAATGCCTTGTACTGTATTTGTGCTTGTATTTTTTCTCTTATTTCTTCTCTTCTATTATTTGTGTTTGTTATGGTCACTCCGAGATATTTGAATTTCTCCACTTCCTCGAAAGTATAACTTCCTATTTTTAATTCTTGCTGTCTTATATCCGCTTCACGTCCATATCTCATTTATTTTATTTTTTTCTCGTTCACTTCCAGGCCATAATACGCTACTTTCCTATACAGTACATTGAATATCTCAGTCAATCTTTTCCTCGATATAGATATTATCACATCATCTGCGTATCCAATAATTTGTGCTTCTTTCGTTATAATCGTTCCATTACATTCTGTTTTTCTAACATGTTCTAGAACCAGATTAAAAAGCATAGCTGATAATGTATCTCCCTGTCTTACACCTTTGTTTGTCTTAAATCTTTCTGACTGCCCATCTTTAGTTCTCACACATGCCATTGTGTTTTGTGTTGTTAGTTCTATTTGTTTTATTAAATTTTGTGGTATATTAAACTCCCGCAGTATCTGTAATAGTCGATTTCTCTCCACGTTGTCAAATGCTTGTTTAAAATCCAGAAACATTATCGCCATATAAATAACGAGTAACATTGTCGGCTGTCTTAGACAAGCGTTCTCTATTCCTCAGTTTCCCTTAGACAACCCCTTACACTTATAAATTAGAGTCAGTCGGCTAATGTACGTATTCGACGTTAGTGTAGATTTTATAAAATACGTAATACATCAACAACACCATGAGATGTGAACGTAGGATTGAATTTGAACGACATCAATTAGCTTATTGTACAAATAAGTATCATAACTAACTTATTTGCTAATGAATATTGATTATTCGCTTACTTATTGATGTCGTGGCTGGTTATTATGTCACAGCTTCGTCGTCATGCAATGTGCGAGTCTTAACACGTATGCCTATGCACTTTTATAACGGGCCAATTTGGCAACAGTGCCCATGTATTTTGGCGGCCATTGCATTACCGAACATTCTATCGCAGTATGTTATAAATGTACAAAGGTTATAGGTAAAGGTACAACATTATTTAACAATATAAAGAAGATAAATTTATACATTTTCACATAAAAAATATTCAAACATTATTCAAACTGCAACTGAGTTGAGACACATATATATAATTTTCAAACGGCCTATAGACGGTTTTGCCAAACGTAAAAAAAAAGAAACTCAATTCATCTCGACCTGCGGTGGTAATCTTCTGCGAGCGACCGAATAAACAGAGCAATACGCGCACCACCAACCTTCTCTCTCTCCCGCATCCATTTCGACGTGGTCCATCATTCAATTTAGATTTATTCTCTCGGGTGTTCGCACGCGAACATGCAATAAATCGAACTCCGGCTTCGTTCCAGCTACAAGCTAGAGCATAGCGTGTGGTCGTCCTCCGGGTAAGTTTTCGGATATCTTTCCCATTGCCTCCGCTATCGTATCCGTCCGTATACGGGTATATACACGTAACACGTATACCCTATGCTGTACGCATACATACATGCATGCCGATTTGATGAATGGATCGGCATGTCTCTGGCGGTTGACGGAAAAAATGGTCGAAAGGCAATATTTGTGACTGCGATTTGTATAATTTTGGTCTGTGTTTTTTGGAAGGAAAAAACTAACGTAATTGTTAGTTACGAAATAGAGGCTCATTTTCTAAAAAACTACATATGTATAATGAGATACATTTTGAGTTAAAAATGATGTGTAATATTGTCAGAGGTAATGGTTTCGCTGTTATGCTATTATAATCCTAAATAACTAAATAAAACTGTCTCAGAAGTTGTTGAACTTTACATTTAATAGTTGGAAAAACCATGATAGAAAGGCAAACTAGTGTTTAACTTTTAACACGTAACTAACAGGCTCATTATATTCATATTATGATATATCATTATTTATCATCTTACAAAGGCAGATTCCAAGGTGGCAATTACCGGTCGAATTGAGGCTTGGCTGATTTGTAGGACCCACGATGTATTGCAAAACACCGCTTTTCGTTTCGACAGAACCCCACGTTTAGAGGGTGAAATCTATGCCTGGAGTTTCGATGGTTTTCAGATTTTTGTAATTTACACTGTTATTAAGAATAAAAAATAAAATTACATATACGTATATTACGAAATTCGCCTTCTATCGGTTTATCAAACGAGTGCAGATGAGATTTTTTTGACCCCTTTACCACTACCCCTCACTCTCTTGTAGAATGGGAGTTGAACGGAAAAGGGCAAATTGTACGCACAAGTGATCCCCTGGCAATACTATTTTCGCTTATATACATATTTGCTTCCCCTTCACCTCTAACTTCCCCGAAAAAATTGAAAAGTAACTTGTATTGCATACAATAAATTCAAACAATTTTAATAACTTGATACAGTAAACTTCTTTTTTTTTAACTGGTTTATTCATTATTTTTCAATTCTATGTCTTTTTTTGAGGAAATAGGTAATTATGTAGCAGATGTTCTCAAACATTTCATCGATACCAAATCATATTCAGTTCATCATCTAATAACGACGAAGACGCTCTTTTGCAATACTAATTAATAAAAATGGTAAAAAACACCGAAGATAGAAAAGGTGTTATTTATTTGTAGCTTTTAACGTGGTAGATAACTTTGAAAATAAACTAGAACTTCAACAGAAAAAACACTTTATTTCTTAGCTTGTTGTTGCTCATGAGCACATGATACATGTTGTTATAGTCTTCTTTCTCGTCATTATTTGGTGTTTGGCGCCCTTGCTTGTGCGCGAGTGTGGCGCGATATTCAAATTATACAACATAATATAATGTATCTGAACAGGTGTCATAAAATTTGTTTATCGGGAAGTATAGAGGTCGAATTTATTACCCTTGTGTCAAAACCAGAAGATAACAAATTTTATGGATTTATTTCCGTATGGGCAGACATAAATTTAATGAATTACTGAATTTAGTTGAGCCCTATTTGAAGAAACACACAATACTTCCCAGGTTTATTAGCGTAAAAGAAAGGTTATATTATAAGTAACAATTCATTCATTTTACGTATAATTTAAGTAGCGTCGTTCCGACAGTAAGCAAACACACAAAGAGTAAACAAATGTTCGAGAACTCTGATTTAGCTGCACTTCTTATCCCGTACACCCCTCTACGCTCTAGAAATATTCTCGAGAAGAAATCCGCGACGCGCAGCTGCAGTTGCTGACGCGAAGTCGCAGTCCTCTTACGGTATGAAAACACATAATTGAATAGCTTTATAACGCTCTGCTGCAGTCACGCACAATTGCAGTTGTCGCAATATTGTCGCAAGTCTGAGGAGACCTTTAACCTTCAAATAAATATACCTCTCATAATCAGTTGATGAATTGTTTTCCTATAATCGTTTTTAACTTTTTTCACCATGATATACATACATACTAGGGTACGTAAGAATTCATTTATAGTCGCGAGTCCCATACGTATATCGAATAATGTTGTCGCTTGTGCTAGCAGCGTCCTTGATTCGCTTCGCGCGCTCCTCACCTAATACTTGCATAGCGGGCAAACGTTGTAACACTATCCATATATTTTAGCGGTTCACTTTACTACGGAACTTACGAACGCGGTATGTATATAGGACAATTTTTTTCCTCATTTTATCCATCCATTTCCCCTTTTTTTTCTGGCTAGGCAAACAGCTACTCAATTTTAGTTCTGATTAAAGCGAAAACCGTCTGTTTTGTTCAATTTTGTAGCACCGAGAGGAGTTGAAGTGCGAGCACGGCCGTTTCAACGTTTGAGAATGTTTGCGTAAATGTGAGAGACATGTGTGCAATTGGCGAAACATTCGCGCTTCGAATCTCGAATACGTTGCCCCATAAATTTGCCCGTGAAATCGTAACGTGTGGACATTATGATGTAAACGAATTTTAAACAGATCCGCGCATGACCTTACAATGTGATAACACTAATATGGCGCAGTATACATTTTATATGTTTTTACGGCTTTCGTTGGGTCATTATTTGGTTTTTATTACTGTTTTATTGGATGCATCCTATACAAACCTGCAGTGAATTTTTATTTTGCAGAGGGTTACTCTAGAATTACGCTAACTATACGTCCTTTATTTGGAAACACTGTCCTCTTTATTTAGTCTGCAACAATTCACTTTTGTCCTTTATATAAATCGTCTCATACGTAATCAATTTTCAGGCTCTTTTATTTTATTTGAGTACATCAACATAAAATTATAAAATAAAATCTAAACAGATGGATGTTGTCCTTTTTTTTTTCTTAATAAAAATATGGTCACTGTATCTATAATCCATTATGCTTACCAGATATAATGAAAATTGAAAATATATTAAGAGAGAATATACTAGCCTGACGATAAGGCTGAGGAAACAAAATAAAGCACAAAAATATGTTGGGAATTCTGTGAAATAATTTAATATATTTTACACCATTCTTATCCACGCTGTTGAGAAGTTACGTGTATTTATTGTATTATATTATTTATTGAAGTGAAATTTCTTATGTGGTGTGTTAAGACTAACACAACTTTAATTTTAAAAAGCAATCAATGGAAATACATATATTCGTAATCTTTGAAAAACGAAAGTGTTTTTTACAACACATCTATAGTTACTCGTACATTTACGGTATTAAGTACAACACGTTTAAGTTATACGAACGAAGATTATCTAGCTTTGTTTTTTATTTATGGAGAATACGATAAAGTGATATTAAGGACATACGATACCTTTGCCAGCCGGCGGCGAATTTCGAGACGGCTACTGGCGTTGGCTCTTTGCTATACCTATCTAAAACATGTGTGAAACAGGATTTTTATTATATACAAAGTACCGCCGTTGGATTTCAAGCTGTTTCCTTAGCACGCTATCCCACTCTTCGTATGCGAGGCTACCTCACTATGTTATTAATCGAGGTATTTAAAATGTGGGGTCTCGGTCGGACAACGGCGACGCGTTTCCCGTTTCTTTTTTCCTTGCGACGATAGATTTTGAAAATACGGAGGCCTGGTTAATATACTTGCGGGCGGCCGATTCGAACGAAATTACGCCTGTTTTATAGGAAAAATTGCGCTCTTTTTATCTAGTTAGATTGCAACTCTTTAGCTGGTTCCCTCTTTTTCGCAAGTCCCGTACAATTTGCTTCCTTTTGACGCCCTTTCCCGTCTCTTTCGCGCCTATGGACGACCGATCTATAACCGAGGATGCAAGGGAGGTTACGTGGATTTCACATAATATTAGATATAATTGTTATAATTGTTATTATTCGATTTATTACTTATTTTTTGGTATTGTGCTGCTTAAGGAAGCGCACGCCTATGCCGCGCAGATACATTACCTCTTTTTAATCATGATATTAAGTCACCAACAGAGCTATTACAAACGCCTTTTTCGTTAAATATTCCACATAGAAACAACTAATCACACGGTCAATTTCCGAACTGACATTAGTAATTGAATGACATTTATAGCTATCTATTTAACTATATTGATTTCAAATATAAAGATCGATTGACCTCTTAAATGAGATTTACAACTTATGCAATCAGTACACCTCAAGGTTATTCGGTTGCGTATAGTCATTTATGGTTGGTAACCCTGCAATTGTCTAGTTTGTTTTAGAGAACTATTCTGTCAAATATATTCATCGCCAATTTTATATAACATAACCTCGTCTTCACCTTATGGGTTGTAGTTCTTCTACAAATTTTTTGTTTTAATTAAATTAAGTTTTTGTAAATTTTGTTGTAGTCGTTGACGATGTTCTCTTGTTTGTTGGATATTATATCTTCTATGTAATATACAGACTTGACTGTGTTTGATGTTTATGTGAAATTGCAGTTGTTTTTCTCTAACGAAGCATTAATAAAGTATGGGAAAGTTTAGAATTTCGTATAAGGGAGCCTTTTATTTCATTCGGCTGCAATCCTCAGTATTGTTTTTCCATCCTCTAATCGTTGTAATAACGTGTACAGCCAGTACTTCTGCTCTTTTTATTATTATACAGGTTTGTTAATTAGTAAATCATCAGTTTCTATTATATTGTCCACGACTTGACATATCTATAGCTGGCTGCTTCCCAGTGCCAGTTTGAAAAAGGGATAAAAGGAGTACCGATTGCAGAGGTAGAGCAGAGAATCAATGCTTCACGGTTGGGCAGTACAGTTCGTTCCGTGATCGTCAAATAAAATAAACGTGGAAGTTGTTTTCTGACTCTGATTAGATTGTTCGAGTACACACAATTACTAGGAATCGTATACAGCTTGTGCAGCAAACCATCGAATCTATATCTCCATACGTGAATTTACTGGTGTATAGCGAGGAAGCTGCTTAATTTCAGTTGCCGTTCTGATGACATAAATGTTACATTTAACTTGCAAGAAAAACTATCCCAACGAAAGTTAAATTTTTTTAGCAAACATGTATTTTACAAGCAAGTCTAGTAGATATGTTTTTTTCGCTTGATTTCCCATGCTTTGGAACTAGCTAGCAGACTAAGAGAAAACGGAGGAAGTCGAGAGAGTGACGACGCTGTTGGTGAGTGGAGGTATGCTATTAGTTTTACATGCAGGATATGGTCTCTATATTCGATACATTTTAAACAATCTGTATCATATCTATTCGTTAGCAGAACGTTCTATATACAGAGCACAGTTCAATTATTAGATTCGACCATCAATTCTTATCCTAACGTTCAATTTTTCTTGCAATTGTAAGGTCGGAAGAAATCTATTGGGAGTAGAAATAAATTACTTTTTCTATGTTCATGGAATTTTATATTTGACGAAATAAGTTCTCTGTGATATAATGAAGATTAGTAATAGTAAGATTTATTTTCTGTTGTTTCTAGAATTATTGTTAGTACATATGTCTTGAAAATTCTTGGTTTTGGGGTAATTTCCCTTATTATGCTAATATATTGCTGTTAAATGTTGAATGTTTTTTGGATAAGTGTTACATAAGTTTTTGTTTCTGGCATAGTGCATATAGTGATAAGGTTCGACAAACGTGTGCAACGGCAGAAGCGCCGAGAGGGGATTTAGGTCGATGCGAAGCCAGTGGAGAGTTTAGTCATTCGATAGGCGTGGAAGTGAACGGTATTTCGATAATTATTGGTTTATCGTCTTGTTCGTCTTTTAAAACATGGATCGTCGTAAGCGAGGTCTACCTTTAGCATCGCATGTGAATAAATATATTAGCCGTTTCCCCGGGTTGGAATGTACAGGCAATATCGTTCAGTGCAAAATTTGCAATATACGGTTGATAGGTCGCGATATGTTTCACTGTAGAAGACATATTAAAGTAAACGCCATGTGCTAAATTTAAGCAACAATATTCCGTACTGGGAATTTCTGTATGATTTTATTTTTATGCTAAGTGTGTGCAACATTTCACAGCACCTAGTAGACAATGAACACTTAAGTCTTTTTTGGAATAAATATGTTCCCTCGTGGAAACTACCAACCAATAGACAATTGCGATACAATTTACCATATTTGCAGGGTACAGTAAAAAACTGTATAGTAGACGAGTTGAAAAATAAGAACATTTGCGTAAGTGTGGATGAAACAACTGATGCACAGAAACACAGCGTGATTCATGTTGTAGCGCGTCGTTTAAAACGTAATGATCCAGCAACTTCCTTGTTATTAACCAGTAAAAGGAATGAAAAAATGTGATGCTGAAACCGTTGTGAAGATAATAAAAGATTCGTCAAGAGAATTTTGTATCACAGGAGCCCAAGTCACAATGTTAGTTACTGATGAAGCTGTAGCAATGCTGAAAGTTGGTAGGATGTTGAAAATATGCTTTCCGGCTCTTCTTCAGATAACATGTCTCAAACACGCGTGTCATCTCGTTGCAGAAACCATTCGAAAGAAGTATCCGCTGGTGAATAATTTAATAGTATCTACCAAAAAAGTGTTTGTGAAATCTCCCAAACATATCCGCGTTTTCAAACAATTGTGTCCGAAACTTCCACTACCACCTCAGCGTGTAATAACTCGATGGGGAACATGGCTCCAGGCAGTATTTTATTATCATAAATATTTCGCAAATGTGAAGGATGTGATTTTAAAATTTAAATCAAATGAATCTGCAGCGATTCGAGAGAGTCAGCAACTTTTTTCCAATTCAGACGTTCAATTACAAATAGACGAAATTTCCATAAACTATTCTGCAGTTGTACAAGCTATATCGCTGTTACAAAACAGTCACTTATCTTTACGAGATTCATTAAATACCTTAGATAATTTACAAGCCGCGCTAGAAAGCTTGACGGATCCTATAGCACTAGATGTCGCTCAAAAATTTCGTGCAGTTTTAAATAAAAATCCCGATTTACAAAAGGTTCGGTCTATTACTGAAAATAAAGGGTGCACAGAGGAAATAAAAGTATATCTGAATTACGCAAATCCTACTTCGCTAGATGTAGAACGATCATTTTCGAAATACACGAAAACGTTTTCAGACCAACATCGAAGGGTAAGTGAATCGACAATAGAAGCGTTGCTTATGTTGCAGTTTTACGCGGCTTACCGGGGCAGTAGTATTCATCAAGACGTCAATAAAAGGTAAGAGTATATTATTTTTTAATAATACTGTATCTCACGTACCTACTTTTGCGCGATAACTCGTTTGTCGAACCTTAGTAATAAATCTTCTTACTCACGCTTATTATCTAGGTTATATTATGTTTGCTTGTCACTTCAATGGAAAGCAAATACGAAAGCTTACACTCGTCAAGGTGTAAGTAATTAACATTTTTGGACGGTCGTACATTCGTGGATTCTATTGTGTGAAATTACGATTTACAAAATCGAAAACCACGCATCCTTTTTTTGTACATATATCACTGTATTGAGTAGTTACAAGTGCGTAGGCTTCTGCGGTCGTCAATAACACTATACCCTTGACTTCAGGGTTGGAACTGCGTCCGGAATAGCTTTTGCCGACGTTTCGTCCACACTCTTGTGGGATATCTTTAGGGCTGTTACTGCAGACTCACGACCACGACGCGACTCCAACAAGTTGTGGGAATTATAAGTTCTTTTTATTTTCAAACATTTGCTTACAAATTTCTCCCTGTCTACGGTACTCTTTAACCTAATATTAGAAGTAATAGTAAGAAGATGCAAGATAAACACAAAAGAAATTTTCAAAAACCATCATCAGTGTTTGGCTTTCGTCGATAATTTAACGATTTTAACAACACAGAAAAGGGAGCTTCAAAGAGTAACAAGAAGGATAATACAGGAAGCAGAGAAATTTGGTCTGAGGATAAATCAAGGGAAGCCAAAATATATGGTTATGGGGGACACGCAGCAGAAAGTTACTTAAAAATGAATGTAAAAGAAGGTGCCGACTACAGATTTGAAAGGGTGAAGGATTTTACGTATTTAGGAGTGAAAATAGAAGACAACGCACAAGAAGAATATGAAATAAAGTCAAGAATTACAAAAGGAAACCAAAAGTATGGAATGCTAAGAAGGCTAATGAAGTCCAAGTATGTGTCACGAAAGACAAAACTAAGAGCATATAAGACAGTAATTAGACCAACAGTTACATACGAATGCGAAACCTGGGTATTAAGAAAAGCGGAAATGAACAGGTTGGAAAGATGGGAACGAAAAATCCTAAGATCAATTTACGGAGGTATTAGTACAGAAATAGGATGGAGAAGAAGAACAAACGAGGAACTAGAAATGTTATATGACGAACCAAAAATAACAAGCTTTATTAAAGCACAAAGAGTAAGCTGGCTAGGTCATATAGAACGCATGGGAAATGAGAGAATGCCAAAATTGGTTCTGCATAGAAACCCGGTACAGAAAAGAAGAAACGGGAGGCTACGACAAAGATGAAGTAACAATGTGCAAGAAGACTTAAAAAGTATAAAGGTGGAGGATTGGAGAAAAGAAGCACAGGATAGAGGAAAATGGAAAGAAGTAATTAGAAAATGCAGGGAAGAGCTCTAAAACGGTTTGTAATGTTTTGTAATATTTATGTTATATGTAAAACAAAATAGTAACTTTAAAGCCCTAGGTCTTCAAGGCGTATAGAGCTAAATAAATAAATACTTAAAAATTTTAGAAAATTTACTTGCAGTTGTTAATATCTCTTGTGTGTGTGTGCGTAAAATCCTTCATAATATCCTCTCCTGTCCCTCTTTAGATGTTTAATGTTCTCTTCAATTGCTGCTTTGACGGTTTTCGTTCAATTTTTTTTTAATTTCCAGTTGGTGTTCTAATTGTTTCAATGTTATTTTATAATTTATACACATTTAATGCTCGTTTAAACCATAATTATTCAATTCTTTTTTCCAAAATTTGTCTTCTGTCAAAATACTTTTTAGCCGTCTTCACACAACATGAATTTAGATGAGTTAATTTCAATGTCGATGATGTGTTGTATGATTTTCTGTGTGTTTGACAAAAAGCAAATTTTTGAAACGAACTATTGTTTAATAAAATTGAAAATTAGAAACCTAATTACTATATATGTGGCGATAACTTTGGTGCAAGTTTGTTGCAAACATTTTGCAACAATTTAATAACATACGAGGATGGTATGATACATGTGTGTTAAAGCAGAGAACGCAATTGTTTTGCATTCAGAAAATTTATTTCTCGATATGTCCCAACTTTTTTAAACCATCCAAATAATAGGATTTGTCGAACTCTGCAAAATAGGTATCTGTTTTGACAATGACCTCTTCATTTAATGTGAATCACTTTCGCCCAAGCCTTTTTTTCAAGTTTGAAAAAAGAAAGAAGTTACAGGGGGCCAAATTTGGCGAATATGGTGGATGGGACACCAATTTGTACCGTAACTGGACTAGTTTTACTGTTGCAATTGCTGATGTGTAGGTCGAGGCGTTATCATAATGGTAGAGAATTTTTTCTTCCCTAGGTGGGGCCTTTTTCTCTTTAGTTCAGCGTCGAATCGGTTCAATAAATTTTTTCCGGTTGATAGAATCGTCTTCGCCTTCCTTGGTGCCCGTTTGCCTGGCATGTAGTGATGTATATATGTCTTATCTACGGTCACATAACGCCGCAGAAACTCACTTGTATTGCGCTTAAACACGTCCAAACGTTGCTTTAAAGTTGTCACCTGATTCTGTTTTTGATCAATCGTCAGCAGACGCAGCACCCATCTCGATAGCTTTCTCATACTGAATTTTTCGTGAATTGTGCTTTACATACGTTCAGTTGAGATGTTCACTATATTAACAATCTCTCTAATCTCCACTTGGTGGTCTGCTAGCACGATATCATGAACTTTCACCTCAATGGGATGACTTAGCTGCTCCTCATCAAAGACGGATGTTCGACCATGCTTATAATCATTGAACTAGTATCTGATGGTAGTCATCGAAGGTGCATGGTCCTTATAAACTGCATCCAACTTCTCTTTGATTTGTGCACATGTTTTCCCATCCAAGAAAAGAAATCGAGTCACAGACAGATATACTTCTTTTTCCATGACTCCACAAATGCATAGACTTACTCGCTTTCAACAGCTTTCAATACAACACTACTCGATGAATCTCCGAAATTTTGACAGACGTCGGCTAAAGGATCGAACTCACGGTCGATAATGTAGATTTCGACACAAAGTGTCATATGTCTCCAAACACGGGTACTTCTCATACCATCCCCGTATTCTTCCTTTAGATTTTTCACTATATTACAACTGATATCACTATATTAAAAGAAGGAGAAACATTTTTGTTTATATCTAGACAAGACATTTTGATTTTTTGATTTATGTTTTAAATACGTACGTCTCCGGCTAGCGTTGTTTGTTTTTCTGTGTTCGAAACAAGTACGGTAGAAGCATGAAATTACCTTGTTTACACCAGTAGAGTTCTTATACAAAAGCCCATGGTAATGAGCCTGCATTAACAAACAATTGCAGGTAATACTTGGACCTATTCATGTGCTTTTTTTTACAATGGCTGCTGCACGTTATTATTGTGTACCTATAAATAGATCTAGCCAAGTAAGTAAGCCTACTTTTCTACGTACTAGTATAACGGACAATGTGTTTAAGTTTGTAAGAAATATACCTTTTCATCTACTTCGAGTGTTTCATCCGTTCCTCCAATTCTACTACATACCTACATTTAATTTCAAAAACGTATTCTTTAGAATTGAATTATCCATGACGGCCAATCGCTTGTAGTGATATCTATCAAATAACAACGTAATCGCAGCAAGATTTATTCGTTAAATTTCGCTTAAATGTTACGTTGCTTCGTACCAAACTACATCTCCCCAGTCATCTCTTTATACATACGTACTTGGTAACTTCGTCGCTGAATCTACAATCGTCGTTCATTTAAATTTGAAATTGTTTCGTCGCGAAACGGAAAAAACTAAAACGCAATTTCGCTAACAATGCCTGCGGCGTTTCTTTGTCGTATTTTTGTAGTGCATACATACCTCCAACCGCATACGGCGTTAATGCGATCCTCTTTGCTCTTGGTCGCTCGTGCTTGCTTTGCAAGTACCTTCGGGTCAAATTTTCACTTCATTGTCCTTTTATTTCGTTTTGTATTTCTTTTCGCCGAACGATACGTCGGAAATAATTCCTTTGTCTGTATGCGCGAGGCATGTATAGTAAAGCGTTGTATGACTAGGTGTATGTATAGACCTCTCACTCGTGCCCCACATAATTACGTTTCGTGCGAGTGAGAGGGGTACGAGGATCCTGATATTTGAGGTAGACATTGCTGTACATGTTTTGTGAAAAATAACCGTCTTGCCATTGGTTTCAGCATTAACGGATTACGTTGGAGGGACTTCGGCAGTAACAAAACGTCATTGGAGACTTTGAGACCAAGTCTGCCGAAAAATAATAGCGACATTCTGTATCAATTATGGAATGGCTTATTCAATATTTTTATCGAAAAAAAGAAACGGTTAGAGTAGAATTACTGTTAGTTATACTAAGCTAAATTAATCTGGAATATGCATTTATTACAGCTAGGCATAAATCTACATAATTTACTAATGCAAAATAGGTAAATCATGTGAGACTGGGACAGAATAGTCTCTTCACAGTAACGGTTTTATGGAATAGAGCGTCATGCGTGGTTAGTAGTGGGAGAAACGGTGCACCTATTCCTTGCATATACACGGCTCGGACTAGTCTCATCCACAGAGCGCAAGCCTATATTCCTTGTATTTAAAAAATGCCCGCCATATTATCCTAGACAGGAACCATATAGTAGACGTAGGCATCGTAAAATATATGTGTTCTAAAGGTTGTCTCAGTTCCTATTTTGCAATATTTGACCGAAAGTTTGAGGGCGGAGGGGTGAAGGACGCATATTTTGACGTCATGAGTAGCCATATATAGATCAACTCTCTGACGAAGAACGTTTTGACTTGTGTTTGCTTATCTTGTAGGATATATTTTTGTCTTGTGATAAGTGAAAATTGAAATCATAAGAGAATATTTTATTTGTAGAAGTTTTATTTCTGTTGTGTTTGTAGTACACACCATTTGTACGTTAAGGGAAAATATTCTTTTCTGTTTCGGAACAATTCAGCATCATCACTTGAATTAATATTCAATTTTAATAATTAATAATAAGGACCTTTATATACGAGTACACAATGCATACTGCGTTGACAACTGTCTCGAAAATGAAGAATAGCAGCCGATTTTACATACTATATAAATAATTTTATAACAATAAGGTATTAATTCATTGAGAATTGTACTAAAGCCATTGAGAAACTTTCAATTTTAAAAATCAAGCAAAGTAAACGTAAATACGTTTATACTTGTTTGTAACAACGTTTAAATTGATGGATCTCATATGTTCTATATTCTGCTACCAATGACGTCATTGCGCACGCATGCGCAAACCGATATTTTAAACTGAGACAACCTTCAGAGTAAATGTATTCTACCTATAGTTCATTCGCTTTAAGAACATAGCGTTGGGCAAGCTAACCTTATATTTTCGACGTTTGCTATTGGCTAATACCTAAGGCAAAATTACACACGACGAAAGAAGGTGCCTGTGCATGAAATTTATGTTGGATAAAATGAAATATTACTGACCGCTACGTTCTTGTAATATCAGTTGTCAAAGTTCTTCGTTGCTTTAGGTTGACTATTTGGTTGTTTCTTGTGTTTCTCGTTATATTATTATTTATTTAGCATATTGCATTAAAATTGTTCTTGTCAGAGCACGATTAATACGATACTTACGGTAAGGAAGTATTTTTTTCCAATTTTGATAATACAATTGTACTTATTAACTACTATTCCAGGATTATTACATCTCTGACATGGTTGAAGAAGGGGACGTTGAGGAAGGCGACCATCTCATGGGTCCCTACAAAAATCCTCAAGGGAAACGCATCAGCAGTGGGTAAAGGCTAATGGCTTATAATTTATATATACAGTGGAAACGGGATAAATCTAAATCGGCAGCTATAAAGCTAACCTCCAAGCAGCTAGGGCTTGGGGAAGCAGCTGTATGGAACATTGCAAAAGAAATGGAGTCCACGGAAACTGTAGGTTCACCTCCAAAGAAACGTCAACGAACAACAACTTGCGAAGCTTTGGACGAATGGATAAATTATATTTGAAGTAATTTGTACGTTTCTATAAAATTATGATTATTGTAGCTATTTTAAAACAGAAGTATTAAAGTGCCTCCTAGAGACTATTTTATTCGGAAGTATATAGAATACGTGATTTATAATAAAATATAGAATATGTCTGAAATAAACGTAATCGTATATTTGTGTATTTTTCTTAAACATTTTACTGAAACATTCGTCATTAGTATTTAGAGTTACTTTCAAAGAAATTGACAAAGATTATAACAGAACTGACATTTTACTTTCAAATTACCCGCCATTATTTAATCGAGTTAAATTTTGGCAGTGTTATACGGACCCCGATTGCAGCGCTATTTACTATATTCTTAAAGTGAATGGACTATACCTTGGACATTAACAAGTGTTCTATGTAGCGTGTTTGGTTAATTTTTTAATATTGAAAACGCTAGAGTGACGTATTGTTTAATATTTATAGCGCGTTTCACCTCTCAATCTTATTTTAAAATTTACATGAGAATAACTACATGGAAAGAAAGCAACTAGTTTGTTCTTTTTTGAAGTGCAAATATGTACGACTTCAATAGATTATTTTGTGAGTTAGACGAACACCTCCAGAACAATGTTGTACAAAGCTAATCTACCAAAATAATATACATGACAATCACAAGCAGTGTAGTTAAATGTTATTTATTACTTTAGAGATTAATACATTTATGAGATATTGTGTGAAATGATTCAAGCAGGTATATTTACAAAAAATTACAATAATTTTCACATGTCAACCTTTAATAAAACAAGTACTGTTTATTCTTAAAACAATGTTATATAAGAATCGGTTTAATCAATTGACATATTGGATAGTGAGGATGATGTAGATGAACCTGGTAAATGTGTAATAAATTGGGTCATCCTGCATTTCGTCCAATTTTCACATATCTTTTTCTAAAGTCAAGTTCAAGCCATCAGGAAACATGTGGTAAAATATTATACTTTTCATAATATGTCTGATATAATCTTGTCAGTTCTCAATGGTAATATTTTCATATTCTTGATCAATAAGGACAGGTTTCTCATTTATTTTAAAGTTTGTATTATTGTGCTTTATAAAGTTCTTCACATGCTCCGATACAATCTCAATCAGGTTTACACATAGTAATAAAGTGGCAAACATAGAATAAGTATGTCGCATTTCAATAGCTGCTTCATCGAGTATATATTTATTGCACTTATGCTTTTTTGTAGAAACAATGTTTCAGAGATCGCGTTTTAACTTCTTTCAACAGGAATATTTTTTCTCTTAACCAAAGAAACGTCAAAGAGCTGTAATTTTACGATTTTTAGGTTAATCATTATTCACAATTCTTTCTATTTATGGTAATAGATAGCACTAAAAGATGCAATAATTTTTATAAATAACTCATTAATCGGTAGAAATGAAGGCATAATGTGAAAATAAAACACTGAATTTGACAGGCAACACAAATTTTACCCATCAGCTGAGCAGTGATCTTCCTAGGAGAAATCCCGCCGAAAGGCATGGCAACAACGCTGGTTCCAGACAAGGATAGTTTTATATAAATTATTGTAAACTAGCAAAAGAGGGTTACTCCATAAGACCCAATACTTCGAAACCAGGGTGAAACGCTTTATAGTTAAAATGATTTCCTAGTTAATACGTATGTATGCGGCATACGCAATATACCTTGGGCAGATAGGTTGCAATTTGTCTTAAAATCAGATAAAACAGCATCTGTCAAATCTGTGATTTCGTGCCTCGTCCGTTTAGTGTTATAATTATTTGCATTTGCATATTGTTGTTCTTGTAAGAAAAGCACGTAGCTCCATTTTTTTTCTCCAATCTTCCAAAATCCTTGCCATCTAATAATAACTGATAAAAGGTTTTCAGAATTACTTTTTCCCAAAAATCATTAAAATTGTTCTACAATAACCTCTAAAAAAGAAACAAGAGTTTACATTGTGATCATATTAAAACCAAACATTTTTTTTGGTCTCCTGTAAATTTCCTTTTAATGGAGTTACGCGCTTTTCTTACTAAGGCAACAATATATAGGAATTTAAAACCATTATTTTAGTTTCCAATGTATCCCTTTACTTACTTCATATTTTTTTTTGAAAGAATCTTTCCTTTCTATATGTACACTACCGCTCATAAGTATTTGGGCAGCCTTGGATTTTATATTTTTATATACAAAAAATGTATTTAGGAATACATTCCAGCATTATTGAATAGTATGCTATTTACTTCTTTTATCTGTATGAGAGGTAATACCGTCATAAAAGCGCAGGTAGTAGTGACAATAAAGAGCGTATTTCTTGAAATTCCAGGAAAAATGTAACCGTTGGTAATTTTACTATGAATCATGAAGCTACAATAAAGCCATTAGAAGTAATATTTTTAAATTGCGCTAAGTTATCGTTTTATGTTAGTAGCGACAATATACATCTCTTAACGAATAATGTTTACAATTTCGTTTAAAATTTTAAAACATGCCGAAAAGGAAAGAAATTAGTGTTGAAACGCGTACTGTGATAGTAGCACAGCATAACTTAGGCATAAGCAATCATCAAATTGCTAGAAAATTACATTTAAATCCATCTACTGTTGATTCAAAAAATACAGTGAAAGTGGCAGTTTTATAAATAAAGTACGAAGTGGTAGACCAAGGGCGAGAACATCAGCTCAAGATATTGCAATGGTGGTGAAAGAAATCGCCGCAGAAATCAATACTGTACTTCTGAAGTCGATAAGCGTGTCCACGGTTAAACGCCGTCTGCAAAAAGCTGGCCTTTACTGACGAATTGCCATGCGAAAGCCCTTGCTTCGCCAAATTAATAAGAAAAAGAGGTTACAAGGGGTACGTGAACATCGAAATTGGACAGTAGAAGATTGGACCGACGAATCCCCAAATTCGAGATTTTCGATTCGCTAAAACGTGTGTTTGTAAGAAAATCTGTAGGTGAACGTGCACTAGAGCAATGCACAGTCTCTACCGTCAAACACGGCGGTGGTTCGGTAATAATTTGGGGTTTTTTGCTGATACATCCGCAGGTGATCTCGTAAAAATTCAAGGCATAATGAAAAAAGCAATAGGAACGCGCCTTGGAGGAAAATGCAATACCCTATGGTGTGTCAGAATTTTGAATTCCAACAAGACAATGATCCAAAACACTTCAAAATTGTGTAATATTTAGAACAGTTGGAAGAGGAAATGGCCACCCCAAAGCCCGGACTTGAATCCCATCGAGTTATTATGGGAAGAACTCGATCGGGAAGTAAGAAAAATTGCTCCAAGTTCAGCAGATGACATGTGTAACAAACTGCAGGCAGTTAGAATTAAATTCATATTTTAATGAAAATCACTTTTTGGAGTACAATCAAAATTTTCCTCGCGATAAATTAGGAAAGTTATACAAGTACTGAACAATCACAAAATGAATTAGTCAATATTCTTTCCACAGAAAAATAGTACTCGCAATACTTGCTTAAACTCCAAGTAGGGAAAGAGGTATGGGCAAGCTTGGGCGTATTAAACACTACATGTGTTCTATGTCGAATGACCGATTATATGAATATTATCCATAGAAAAAGAATTATTAAGGGAAATGTTTTCGATAAGGTGAAAGAAAGGCGAATTGAACTTTATTATAAACAGATAGCACTTTTACCTTGCATTGTACCATACTCTTTAGTCTCCCCAACGTAAATTACACGCTTCGCCACTGGAATTCCGATGTTTTGTTATCTTGTTCTGTGATATAGGTACTAATGCCAAGGTTCCTTTTGAAGTGTGGCGAAGGTTGTATTCTATTATTAGCTTGCAAATAAAACTAAAGTCATTAAGATTACTAAGTAAGTATGTGTTATTGTTTAAAAGTAATTTCTGTTACTTTTTACTTATTGTTAGTTAAGCTCTTTTATGAAAGTGTCGTATAGGAATGGAAATCTTGTTCAAATCCTAGAAGGACAATTAAGTTTTTGGAAAAATAACTAGTTTATAATAAACCACTAATTTATAACTAACAGAGAAGAAATAATATCATATAATAATCATATAATCAAGAAAAGAATACATTTATTTCAGTTAGAGACAAAGTGTAACCACCAACTCACCGGAAAACCGCCACACCAGAAAATCATGTCATGAATACTTTATTCTAGGAAAGACACTTAAACTACCATTATCCGTTACACCAACCCTTTTCCACAGCAAGTCCCCTCATCTAACCCCGATTCATGGTGTCACCGATCGCATCAGCCAGATTCTCTTTAGGAAAAATTAAAACCCATCTTCAAACCCAATTTCAAGCTTTCAAACTACCTTCCCATTAAAGACCGCAATCATCTGCAAGCCCCTGGTGTCTACCAGATTCCATGTTCGTGCGCTAATGTGTACATTGATGAGATAAAGCGATTGGTCGGCACTCGTGTTACCGAGCACGAGCGTTGTACGCGATTATTGCGTGTAGCCGGGTCTGCGCTGGCTGAGCATATACTGGAAACTAGCCATCGAATCCAATTTAACTCTACCCGTATCTTATCTCGCAACCGTCACTATTATAGCAGAAAAATCCGTGAATCACTAGAGATTTTCAAACATCCCAAAACTTAAATCGCGAAGACGGCTATCCCTTACATTACACGTGGAAATCCCAACTTATCGAACCTCCTAGCAACCGCCACGCTTCACTGATCCATAACCCTTCAGTACCAGTTACCAGTACATAACCCCAGTCAGTATGCAGTAACAGCCCTGAAGATGTCCCATTAGAATGTGAACGAAACGTCGGCAAAAGCTACGACAACGACGGGGTTCCAACCCAGAAACCAAGAGTATAGTGTTGTAGACGACCGCGGAAGCTTATGTTAGTACCTACTTTGCGAGAGGGGTTTGGGAAGTAGCTCTAAAAAGAATACTCCAACACTCCTTTCACTCGACTTTCGTTCACCTTTTTTCTATCTATCACAACTGCCTTGTATTTATTTTATTTGACTTACATCTAGCTGATCACTCCCTAGTTCATCGATCTATATGCCATATGATACATTAGCCAATGGAACTTTTCGTGGCAATATTTACTAAGAAATTTTTAGTTACATGTAGCGCTGTAGTATTTTGAGTTTCAATGGACTAAATATGCCGTAGTAAATTGAAATGAAATTCTGAGAGCCGGTGTCAAATTTATTTCCTTTCTGGGAGCGAGATCCCACATCAATGGTTTCCTTATAATTTTTTTTACGGAGTGAAAGTATATCTAAAACCATTTTAGTTTAATCATTTGAACAAGTAATGTATTTTGCTTACAGATTGGGTAATAAAGCATTATAGCTGCCCAAAAAGTTTTTTTCGTCACAATTTTTGTTCTTACTTCTTAAGCCATAATCGCCTAATTAATTGTGAGAAAGTATAATCCCTATATGTACATGTACCATTAAAGGGAATAAAGTATTAAGCAACGTCTTTAGTCGGCATTTTTTTAATTTAGCCTAAATTATCCGTCACCTGTTTACACTTGGTTTGCAGCTTTCAGGTCGACCATTGCCGATTTCAAATGTCAAAAACGCTGGTCACGTCCACACCTGCATCAGGAAAGACACCCACTTCGCCTTTGCCTTTTCCGATTGATCCACGTCACGTACTTCTAGCCGGTTTCGCAAGTGAATGCGAATCCTTTTTAAAATTGCATTAACGGCTTGCATTTTCTTTACTGCCTCTTTATGTAATATAAGTACGTTTACGGAATATGGTAGCAATGATATGCAGTTAATTGACTGTTAGAGTTACGTACGGTATCCATTTATTGAATTATGAATATTAACGATTCCGAGATACATATTTATTATCTGATTTGTTTTACGACTTAAGGACTGTTGCTGATAGATTCCCAATTAAGTTTTGAAATTATTAAACCGAAACCAATTGCATAAGTAAATAAAGTGAAAAGGCTTCTATGAAGTTTTAACCTAAAAATATTGAAATTAAAGGATTTATTCAAAAATACAGTGTTTACAAGTCGATAAAGTACTTCTTGAAGAGAATGGATGAAATTAATTCCTGTCAGACCGCTAAGGTCACTTTGAGCTATTTGAACAAACGGGCAACAGTAAGATACCTAAGACTGTTGGGATTCTGACTGCATATTTCTGACTAAAGAAGCACCTTTTCAGGATGGAATTAGCCGAAAACCTGACGAGAATCATTTATTTTTTCACTATTAGATTATGCAAAAAAATATTTGGATGACCCCTTACAATTTTGGAAAGCTGTACCGTATTCCCATGAAAATTAATTTCTTTAGCATTGATGGTCATGAAATGATATGACGTAAATTTAATTGAAAGCCGCAAAAATAGTTTACCACCCTTATTAAACCATGGTGTAATTTGGGGGTGCGTGGCTTATAATGGACTTCAATCGATGAAATTTTGGATAGCAAAGCATATTGGGGGCTAATTAACGCAAACGTATGGAGAAATTAAATTTAGGAAAAAATGTTATATTTCAGCTGAACAGCCCTTGGAATATGCGGCATGTTGTTCCTAACCAATTTCATCGCCCTCCTCGGAACTGGAGATATGGAGAAGTCAGTTGCAGGGCAGACGAAATTACTCATAACATAGTTATTTTAGCGAAAAGGATTTGAAAATAATAGCAGAGTTCCTGAAAGGACATACAGCCCCAACACATCATTTAACTGGCTCAGTGGTAAGAGGCTACTGGGGTTATGACAAGCTTTAAAGCTTATGTCCCGTAAGGCCGTCACCGCAAAACAATTCAGAAAAAATTAAATACCTACTGATGCTGTTACTTGAAAAGAACAGTAGCGTCTTGATACCAAGATAAAACATAAGAAATCTAGGTTACTTCTAAGATATACATACATATAAAGAGGTTGCAATTTACTTTAACCCTCAGCAAATACAATTTACAATATTTATGCAAATCAATGGTATTTATTTTACTATAATTAGCATACTACCTGAAAAGACAAGTTTATAATTTTTTTAAGTATTCATCATATTATAATAGACATATACATTTTCTGTCTTAGATGTTTTGGTTTTGCGTGACTTCAATGTTGATAAGTGGTTATTTGCTATTTCTAAATTAGGATGTTGTCCTGCCAGAAAATGCCGTTCTGTTTTATTGTTTAAGTGTTGTTAGTGCGTCATATCACCAACACATTTTTTGATTGGGGTTGGTTGCATTTTTTCAAGCATCGTACGAAGTCAGTTCAAACAAATGACATTGTGGCCTGTTAGGTAATTAACTTTTCATTGAATATTTTTAATTAGCAGTTACCCAATAGGTGGAACTATGACAACCGTAGTCGATTTTCGCTTCTAGCGTTGTTCTTATGTTGAACTCTTGATCTTGATTTTGTTCTTTTTTCCAACAGATAATACGAGGGTTGTCTTTTTAGTTTTGCATATAGCCCTAACAGCAAACAGATCGACTTAATGTGCTTTACTGTTTTTTAAAATATTCTCCAAAAAAATGTATACACTTTTTCATTCTTTCAAACCAACCGTTAAAACAGTTATGCCATGCATCAGTGAAAATTGCAAAAGGCAGCGACTGCTTCTGGCCACTGGAACTGTTGGCCACGTAACCCATTCTTGATTCAAGGAAAAGTAAAAAGATCGTAAAAAGGTCAGAACTGTACGGAGGCTGATTTAGTAACTCGATGTTTTTTTTGCTGCTCTAAAAATTCAATTGTCTTTTGAGTTCTGTGTGAACTCGCATTGCCGTGGTAGAGGACTCACACAGCGGACTGACGTTTGGTTTTAGGTTCATAGGAATAAATCTAAAATTCATCATCACTCACGAAACTATAAACATTTTTGACCTTCCGTTGTTGAAACGGCTCAAAGCTTTTCGATACCAAATAACGCGAGCCGCCTTTTGTTCTTCAGTTAAGAAATGTGGGATCCTTCGGGAAACTAACTAAAAAAGCCAATTCATCATGCAGAATTTTTTGGATTGAGGTCTTTGAAATGCTTAAGGATGTCTTAAACTCGCTGTATATGGAACAGCAGCTAAAATGTTATATTGATCTCATAATCTGCTACCTGAAGTTCAGTCCGGCTTTAGTAGAAATCACAGTTATGCAGCGGCGCTTGCAAAGGCCCGATATTTTCTTTGCATCTGATCAAGGTCTTCTTACAATTTTGGTATTAGTAGACTACACAAAGGCCTTTGATACGATCAATTATGTTACCTTGCTTGATATTCTTGAGAGTGTGGGCTGTCGAGACCTCAGTTTGTGTCTTTTTCAAACTTTTCTCTCCAACAGATCCCAGAGCGTAAAGATATCTTATAACACGTCCTTCCCACTATCATTAATACAAGGAGTACCGCAAGGATCTATTGTCAGTCCTATTATGTTCTCATTATACTAGGTTAGGCCTTGAGCATTGTACCGCACATCCCTACGCTGATGGCACGCAAATTGACTATTCATTTAAATAATCCGATTGGCGTGAATCTGTTTCTAAAATTAACAATGATTTACAAAACCTATGCGATGTCTCGTCAGTGCACATCCTCATCTTAATTCCGACGATGTTTCAGCTGATACTTTTTGGAAACCAAAGAGTCTGCGATAATTTAGCGTCTGCTTTATAACGCAATAGATAATGTGAAACTTCCAGTAGTAAAAAAGAGTAAAAAAACTGGGGGTAATAATGATCAGCTTCCAAACTATATCAAAAATGTATACTTTCATCTAAAAAAAATTTATCCCTATAGATCTTTTCTAAACAAAAATATTAAAAAACTACTATGTGAGTCGTTTATTCTCACATTTTAACTTTTGCACGCCGCTGTACCATCCTGCTATTGACAGAGCTACTGCTTGCCGCATTCAACAAATTTAAACTGCCTGTATTCTGCGTTATATTTACGGTATCCGAATATTTCAACACATTTCCTATAAGATAAAAGATACTGGATTGGATGGCTTTCAATGGAACGAAGGAGAGATTTACCCGAAAATGTTCTTGGTTCAATTCCATTTTTCGAGTGACTTGTCAGTTTTAAGAATTTGCTGTGGCTTCAAGTTCAATAAGTATTGAAATTAATGTTGACAGGCGACGTTTCATTGGTGGCGCCCTTTACGCGGCTATATGCAAAACTAAAAACACAAGGCTCGTAAAAGACTAATTTACCAAAGACGAAATAGTATAGGGTTGTAATATAAGATTTAGAATTTTCTATTTATAATTTAATTCAACTATAGTTTGAAGCCAATTATGTTTTATTAACGGAACCTACAGGTTACAATTATAACTAGAGTAACCAAAACTTGCGGACTCGCATAGGCGTCGGTATTACGGGTTAATATAAGAATACGAAAAATTCATAAATAAACTTACGTGCTAATTATTCAACAAATTAGAGGCATCAGGATGTGAACTACTGTAAACTTGCATCATTGCATATGTTTCCACAGTTACTTCTTTAAACCTTGTGCGTCGACAAGAAAAAATATTCTTATACATAGAAAACGATCTCTCCACATCTAAGGAAGTTAGATTTGCATGTAAAAACTGTTTTTCAAAATCACTTAAAAGTTCACTATTCTTACACTTTATTATAAACGTCCTCTAAAGTATTAAAATCGGAATTTTTCCTTAAAACATCTGCCAACTTTTGACTAGCGCATAATCCTGGCGTATCATTTAATGTGTGTAATTTATTTTTTACACTCTCCACTATGTCTAATGATTCCTGCAATGACAATTCAGTACATGTAGTTTTCTGATGGCATCTAGTAATACTGTATAATTGGTACATATTGTTGTTAAATCTTCTAAAAGTTGAGGAATTTGAAATTCTCTTTGACTTTCTCTAATTGCTTTGGATTCATTCCGATTAAATCGCATTATAACTGATTGAATTTATTGGAAATGGATCAAATAGTAGGAAGCTGCTTAGCCAAGTACCCCATCGCGTTAAAATTGGTTCAGGAAGTTCTGGAATACATGGACAAAATTTACGAAATTCTTTTAAACGTTTAGGAGATTTACGAAACACTGCTTTAGTACTTCCAATCATCCGATCAACGTTTCCGTAATGTTGTCGAACAACTTCACCAACTAAATGCAAAGCATGCAGCACGCAGGTTATATGTATTAAGTTAGGAAATATATGTTTTAAGGATCGCCCAACACTTAACATCGTTGTTGCATTATCTGTCACAATCATCACAACTTGATCTTGGGCAATTTTAAATTTTTTCAAAGCGTTCATTATCACTTTTTGAATATTTTCCGCGGTACATTGCTGAACACGTTTGCAAGCTAACAAATATCGAGATGCTGTGTTCTCGCTAGATAAAACGCGAGCTATTACATTCACAATACTGTTTTTCTTTATATCGGTCGTCTCATCCACGGTAATCCATATTTTTTTGGAACACAAATCACGTTTACACACATTTTTCTAGCATCTCTCTCATTCGCGGCAAATGATTCTGTAATTGTGTTTGTGAGGGTAATGGGTACTTTGGAACGTATTGTCGCCAAAACGTTTTAAAAGCTGCTTTTCTCACCAACGACAACGGAAGATTACAAGAGGTAAACATAATTAATAAATGTATGAGGAATAGTGTATAAGGTATTTCAGTTCTTGCATTTCTCATATGCTTAATACCATTGACATGCCTCTGGCAATCAGTTCTGTCCAATGCAGCCAAACGAACATTGCATATAAGCAAAAAAACTGCACTACCGTCATATTTTAAATGGGGAAAAAGTGACACATACTTATGTACATTAGTAGCAAATCTATTACGAGGCTTTGTTTTCTTAGGTATGTAAATATTAGTTCTATATGAAACGATACACTAATTATGTACTTGGTATAATACTACAACACACAAAAAACACCAGCTATATTTCCAAAAGCGACACGTAAGTACATAACCTTGACCGTTCGACTAATCTCTGCAACAGCTCAACCGGTACTAAAACGAAATCTCTCTCAGCGCGGTTTAACATGATTTATATTCAAAGTCGACACTACATGCCTGCTTCTCTACCGGTTTAGTTTATTTATGAATTTTTCGTATTCTTATATTAACCTGTAATACCGACGCCTATGCGAGTCCGCAAGTTTAGGTTACTCTAATTATAACTATTTCAAGTGCAATTACCCATTAAAACCGTTAAAAACGTGCAATTAACGATTGGTTCGCAAAGGTGAAAAAATTCTACCGCCTGCTATTGAGTCATTACTCGCACGCCGGCCGTTGCCATTATAACATAACATTAGATCTTGTACTTATGCAACTTGCAACAGTAAAAATGATTGAGTAAACAAGTCATGGTTGTGTGAATTAAATCGAATTATGATAGGATATTCCACAGTTGAATTACAATGAGCTGTTTATATTATAACGTTATTAATGGTTTAATAAAGAATACATTAAAGTAAATATAACAAGTATAATATTAACAAATTGATAAATTATTGCCTAGATTGTATAGAAATAATTTAGAACGTAGGTTTTAGTAGTTTCACGACATCGTTAGTCATATCGATTCTCGCTTACACTATGTCGGAAGCAATGAATATACTGTTTGTTAGCTTGAATAATTGCAGTTACGAACTTGTTATTCTTATTAGATTACCACTCATTATGGCCTGGGTAATAAAGCTGATTCGAAACATTCAAATTACAGACATCGCGTTAACTTTCTGGCTTCAAAGAGCTCTCGCAGTCATTCACTTTCATACATAATTATACGATTCCGTGACACGTGAAATAGTTCGCCGAGAAATGCGCTCGCGATCTACGTTTTGTGCGTTTACATTGCCTTTTTGATCTTCAGGCGTGTTCAACATCGCCAGATGCGGACTACATAGGAAGTACGATGTTTTAAATATTTAGTTTAATAAATAGGCGGAAGATGGAATGCTTTTGAGGATGCAGTTCCGCTTACGTAATTTGTGCTACATATGTATTGGAAATTATGTCGCTGGGAATAGCCAGTGATGTGAAAATTTACATGAGAAACAAAACAAAATCGAAATACAGTAAACACTCAGTACCGTGAACACAAAAAAAACCATGGCCGTTCACATCGATTAATTAACGTCAACGAAGGTTATACATAATAACAAACATTTCTAATTAATAAAATAAACACACTTAACATTAATACTCATTCAAATTTTTTCGCCAAATCCAAACCACTTTTTAAACAGCTGCAGCCATCTTCTTCACTGACTAAAACCTGTCTCTCATTTTCATTAATTTGTGAATGAATTAATTTTTCTTTTTGCTTAAAAATTAGGTCACTGATAAGATTTTTACTTTGTTGTTCAAGAAACCGCTTATACAACTTTTTTCCATACGTGCAAACTCAAAACGTTTTAGTGTTTGTCTTTTACCAGGTTCGACATACTCTCACAGCCATAGAAATCATTTCCTTTTGTTTTATTTTAAAATTGTAGATTTTGGCACACTATTTTTTGGCTAAGTATGTAACATTTAACTCGTTTCGTAATTTTTGAATCACAAGCGATTTCTTATGAAGCGTCAAACATTTTGGTTTTTTGAGCAACATTATATTAACGTGCACCAAAATTACTCATACCACACATATCCATTAGCAACGACAAACTAATAGAGCAACGCAACTGCGCTGAAAGCCAGTCGCGGACGCATAAAAGTTTACACAAAATAAATTAAATGTGATACGTGCTCAAACACTTACCGTTTTAAGAGTCCTCCGTGAAATCACAAAGTGGATAATGTCTATTTAATATTTGTTTAGATATGTTTCCAAAGTTGTTTCGGCAAAGTGAGTGCGGCGTGAAGAAAAAGTGTTTTTGTATGCCGAAAACGAACGTTCTACATCTAGTGACGTTATATTTGCGTAAGTAAAATAATCTTTCAAATAACTTAACGGTTCGTGACGTACTTCACAATTTGTCTTAATGTGCAAAATCAGAGTCTTATCTAAACCTAATTTCACAAGTTTTGTCTTGTAATGTTGCCACAAATCTAGAAAAATTTTATCTAAAACCCACGTAATTGTTCTGAATAATTTCCAAATCTGTTTTAACTTGACTATCCTGAAATTTCAAGCGGCTTACCTTGACAGCCGCAGCTTCCTTTGGGTCGAATTCTAAAATCACGTTCTTTATATTCTCAAAATATTTAAGATAATAAAATGCAGCCTCCAACCATGTTCCCCAACGAGTAAGAATATGTTGTGGTGGTTCAGGAATACCGGGGCATAGTCTATGAAATTCCCGAATACGTTTTGGGGATATTTGGGCTATTAGAGCGTCTACCTCGGGATAACATTTTCTGATACTATCCGCTACGAGACTGAGAGTATAAATTTTACATGTAATATGCAACAAGTTAGCACAATGTTTTTTAAGAGATCGACCTACAGCAGGCATGTTTGCGGCACCATCACTCATAAACATCAACAGTTGATTTGTTGAAAGTTCAAACTTTTCCAATGTATTTAACACCAACATTGAAATTACTTCGGCAGTGCATTGTTGTATTCGTCTGGAAGCTAGTAAAATTGAGGGTGACGGTCGATGTGGTTCCATTGTGGGTACCATTACATTAACCACAGAATGTTTTTACGATCTGTTATTTCGTCCACACATAACCACAGTTTTTTATCTTGCAACTTCGATTTAATTCTTTTCTCGACATGCTCACGAGCAGACGGCACAACTCTCTGTAATGTTCTCTCACTTGGTAACTTAAAGTTCGAATATTCATTCCAAAACGAGACGTATGCTTTCTTCCTTAGTAAATGAAATGGTAAATTACATGCAATAAACACATAAATTAAATTTAAGTTTGTCATAATCTCGTTTGGATTTTTTTTTTGAAACATGCCCTGCACTATTTACGTGCCGTAGACAATCACTTTTCGACCAACACATTAAATCTATTTTACACACTACACATTTCTGCAATAAATTTTCTTATTGTGTCCAACTTTGGTCGTTTTCGCGACGTAGGAAACATTTTCAAAACAAACGTCGAACTACGATATAGTATACGACAGCGTAGATGCATACACAACAGATCGGCTTTCGAGTCGCAGTTATACTGACGCTTATACCGAATTGTCCCGGCCGTGTTTATTTTGTGTAAACTTTTATGCGTCAGCCACTGGCTTTCAGCGCAGTTTGCGTTGCTCGACAAACTAACTCTATCTCGGTGATTTCCGTTGTGTGTATGTTGACGGTTAAAACAAAAGTTAAAATACCAAATAAATCGGGGAAGTATACGTAAAACAACGGAGAAGCATGAAGCATGAAGCCAGTCAATAACATTCGCTTCCATAAGCGAAGGTGTAGTTGTCCATATACGGTGGCCTATGTATAAAAATATGTTCCTCACTTTCTGTTCTCCGATGTTCACATTATCGCGAGTCTACTGTATGTTAATGTTTGATGGCTTATTCTTCAAAATATCATGTTTTACATGCGTAAGCTAATGAGAATAAACTTCTTAAGAAGAGCCTTGTTTTTTATTATAATGTTACTGAAAGTATAAGTGATACCTTTTAAGGTTTTGCAAAAACAATGAAAAAAATACCATAAAATTTTTTGATAAGCAATACTTTTCAAAATATTTGCCATTAAGGTTTATACACTTTTACATGCTCTCGAACCAATTCTCAAAAGATTTTTTTCACTCTGAAGGTGGTATCTCCAAAACATGTTTTTGAAGGCTTCAACAGTTTCTTGAGGTAATAAAAAGAAGTCGTTAGGCGATAAATCAAGTGAATATGAGCAATGAGACTTAATTCGATGTTTTTCTTTTTCAATTATTTAGTGCTGTGTGAGAGCTGGCATTGTCATGACGTTGTCGATTATTTCTCCTGATTTCATCGATGACTTTTGGCATTCAAATTGTTGTATACCATTCAGCATTAACTGTTCTTCGATCCTCCAAAACAATGCTTGCGACATGTCCAGCTCAATCAAAGTAGCAAGGAATCATTTTCTGGGAAGTACTTCGTGAAGAAACAACTTTTGTTGGATTAGGTTCATATGGGAGTACCCAAACAGTTGATTATTGCTTGGTTTACGGCTCGCACAATATATCCAAGTTTCGTCACCTGTTACGATGTTGTATACGGATTTTGCAGTTCATCTGTTCAATTTTTTGAGCATTTCTTTACACCAATTGACACGAGCCTTTTTTGTGCTTGAGTCAAATTATGCAGAATCCATCGGGAATAGATCTTTTCACACTTAAATGTCCATGCAAAATCGAATGTACTGCAGCCTTCGATAAGCCTAAGGATGTCATTATCTCACGGTAAGTCACGTGCCGATTCTCTTCAATCATATTGTGCACAGCATCTGCAAAATGGTCTTTTCTGATGGTGCCTCATTACCAAAAGTTTTACGAAGCGACTCGAGGCATTGTTGCGTTAGGCTTTTACTAAGATCATAAAAAATTATCCAACGAAAATCTTCAAATTCAAATTTTATGAAAATAGTAATGTCAAATCTCAATGGCGCCACCTGGCGGTCGTTTGTAAAACAAGACGCTACCCTTATACTACTACGAAAAAAAGTCGAGCAAGACAAAGAGGTTACAAATGTGGACAAAATATCATTATAACTCGTCTCGTGATGTCTGGGTATTAAATAATACACTTGAAAGTAAGTCAATGTGACTAAAAGAGGATTTTTAAGAAGAATACTTTGGGAGTAAAATGGGTTAAGAGGATGAAATTACATAGAAAGAGGACAATTGTAACACCTAAGGAAAATGCATTGATCCGAAATGGAACTGAAACGAAATGAAAAGAAGAAAACATCGAAGACCAAGTTGGACATGGGAATAACTCCATGTCTGCATTCAGGGGCAGGCTATATCAAGCGCCCTTGTTCTTAATAGAATGAAGAGATTAAGGAAGTCATCTTAAGATCTCAACATAAACTGCTTGATACACAATGCAATATAATTTTGATCAGCCCTGCAAGGTGGTCATTGAGAAAAGTACTGAGTGGTCAGCCAGTGATCCTCAACTTAATAGAGGAACTTTGGTATGGTACATAGACGGCTCGAGAATAAAAATAGTCGGAACAGGGATAGATATTAGCGGATCTAACTACCACCTATAAATGCACACAAGGCCTTCAAAGTTGTATATTTCAAACACAGATTTTTGTTTTAAACTTGTACGCCAAATAGAACATACGAGGTGTACCTATACATATTCATAGACATTAAGACAGCACTAAAAGCTCTCAAAACCTATACAAATGAATCTAACTTATTTAATACATGAATGTGTATTAGAATCTGGAACAATCGGGATGCAAAAACCATGTTCCTTTACGGTGGGTGCCAAGTCACCAAGGGATCGAGGGAAATAAAAATGCCGATGAGCTGGTCAAAGAAGCAAGAGATATCCTTTTCATTTGTCCAAATCCTCATTGTGGTGGTATACAAAAGAGTCACATAATCTGATCCATCTCAGAATACTGGCAGGCTTGTTGATAAGTCATGCAACTCTAAAATACCACTTACATAAACTAGAAAGAACTGAAGATCAACTCTGTTGCCTATGCCAGGAGGATCTGGAGACGGCAGAACACATTCTGCTCGAATGTGTTGCTATCAGTTACAAACGACAAACAAGATTTCAGTAGACCATTCCTAATAGCTACTGAATTGAAGGAAGAAGATCCTAGGATAGTACCTCCAACTATTTTGACACACAATAGGTCTAGTCAGATCGCAGTGACTAAAAGCATCAATGGTACGGTCCGTTTCAATAATAGTAATAGTGAGTTGAACATCGATGTATCAAATAGAAGCGTTGGTTGGAAAAGAAAAGAAATTGATCGAAGTGAAGAAACCAGCGAAGAATATTACTGCAATCTTTCAGTTTCAGCCTTCAGCACCTGAAACTTGTGGGTACTATATTGTATTCCTTTATTTTACTTAAGGAGCTTATTGCTCAGTAGTATATTTAAAAACCTGTATTTATCTACTAATTGTAATAATATGATTTATGTTTGATGTAACTGTTGTATTGGGTCTGCATTTTGGAAAAGCACCCCTACAGTTGTGTCCATTTCTTACCAAATATGTATTTTGCAAACTTATTCTTACTCGTTGGCTCTGTTGAGCGTGGAAGCTTATGTAAAAGCACAGCATTGAACGAGACGCATAAAAGAGCCCATCATTATTTGCTAATCCCCAACGGTAGTTTACTTAAATTTTTATTACATAATGTTCCTTTCATGAGAATGCATTGTTTATTCGAAGAGTTAGAATTTGCTTTAATTTTCTGCCAATTTGCATTTAATTTTAGGCTACTGTGTAGTGTATTGTTATAATTGGAATTTTAGAGTATTTTATTATCATATCAACCTGTTACTCTACCATCAGTTTAATAAAATCGAACGAAAATAGTGTCAAAAACGGTTAATAAATTAAAGAAAACTAACCTTGTAATTTGATGCTTTCTATTTTAAAATTATTTATTGTTCTTAAAATAAAATGACACAATTAAATTACATATTTTTCTTCAGATTGTAACATTATGCCACGAAGCGTCGTCTCTGCGCTTTTGCAACTATCAAATGTTTCGTCTCCTAGCGAAACTGACGATAAAAGCTGAATTTAATTTGGGAAAATATTAATTTATGCTAGAGACAATTATTCTCTACGTGTTTATTGAATGAAATGACTTTAATTTGAAAATACTAGAGGATATAGGGCGAAGATGAGTTACGTTCGCATATCCCCGGAATTTTTGTTGGTTGAAAGGGGGAACTCGGCTATGTAAACCGCTGCAACTTCATGTTACCCGGTCGTAATTCACTGGACGTGGCTGAAAAATGCTAAACCACGCGCTAATCATATCGTCTTATGGTTGGCAAATTGAATTTTGTTTTCTTATATTACACTAAAAACAACATTATTTTTGTGTTTTTAAAATTACAATTTTTTGTTGGGAGTAAAATTTACAAAGATGTATTAGTAAAATATGATTAGAAATAAATATAGTTTATTTTTTCCTTTCAGAGTAACACTGGATCCACATCTCCAGGGTATAGCAATTGTAAGTATTCCTATATTTTACTTCCTGCGATTGGTAGAATTTTGGAAATATCCTTTTAAAGAATGTTTGCATACCCATTGATTACTTTAAGACTGGCCAAGATAAATGTAATAGTAACAAATATGTTTTCTGTTGGAAATAATAAAAAAAAAAAACAATATTTCTTACAATTACCTTTGAGTTACGTTACTGGATCCAGTGTCGAAATGAACTATTATTTAAATATCTTACCTTATGAATGAAGGAAATTACTTGAAGACCAACTGGAACTTTATTAAACCGGAAAGAAACTCAACAGTAGACAAGGAAGATTCATCACTTCATAGTCATACCATCTACCATTCTCTTGGGAGTTCCTAGTTAACTTTCCGTATCCAAGAAAAATAAAGAAGAAAGGTTCTCAATTTCTTGCAGATTACACGAAGACACCCCCCTTTGATGTTCGACGCGGACGTCAGTTTACGGTTATTGAGTTTCCATTTAAAACTTCTTCGCTAGTAATAATTTCCCATCCTCATGCCCAGTTTGAACTTTCTGCCTTTACCCGGTTACTGGTAAAGTTCCTGTCGATCTCGTTATTTACCGCCTAACGTTCAACTTCGCTAACTTTATATTCCTGCGAATGTCTAACGGACCACCCGTACAAGTTCGTGAAGTAGGGTCTCGTCATACATCACCTATCATCGCAAACGATAGAAGCTCCGCACTATCAGAAACTTTCTTTTTGAAACTTATTAAGTGGGAACGGACGTATGTACATTTTTACAAGGTATTTTGGGTGATGTGGGTTATCTATCACTTCTTTATTGGATATGTGAAGATGGAAAGAATTTGTGTTATATCAAAACTTTTTATTAGAATATTGTCAGATATAAGCGCTTTGATGCGAACTATAATCATTTTGATCAAATTACAACAAGGCTTGATCTAGTGTTTGACAATTTAAACTAGAACTCTGGGTAGTAGTATCCTCGTAGGTTTTCTGAACAAAAAAGTTAGGAACATATTTTTTCTTCGAAGCTTAATTTTCGTTTAAAAACAAAAAAGGGAAAGAAAAGGCTGGTGGTACTGCAGTGTTGGTAAAACGAGTGCCATCCGGATCTTGCATCCAAGCGCACCTTAGAGATTCTGGCAAAAGATGGATGACACTTAAATGCATCTGCAACCAGCCGAGCATTGCAGCTCGGTGTGTCCGGTAGAAAGGGTAGTGTAGTGGATCTACGTGCTGCAACGTTCAGCTGCACTCCCACATGCAGAGAAATGGTTTCTTGCATCATGAAAATAGATTTTCTTGCAAAAATCGGTCTCTATTCAAGAAAATATGTTTATTTCAAGACTATAAAAATGTATAATATAATAAAATAATTTTCTTCAAAGTTTATTTGTATTAAATAACTATTTTCTTAGGGTTAGAAATCAAGAAAATCCAAGAAAAATGTTTCTTCCGAGTAAATCATTTAGTTTAAGAAAATATTCATATTAAAGGTAGGAATTAAAAAAAAACTAAAGTTAATAATTAAAATTAGGAGCATGTGAATGAACTAATGAACAAAAATTTTTTTATACGTTACAGTATAATTAAATTATTTCTTTAATAATGTAATTAAATATGGATTATTTTTATGTAGTTTAATAATTAATGAGTTACTCTAATATTTAAGTTTATTTATCCCTTTACTATTATTATTATTTATTACATATTCGTATATATTAAAAAAAAGCTATAGTTAAATTAGTACACGTAGTAAATAAGAGGAAAAATATTATATTAACCGGTATCTTTTGATACCGGTTTACATGTTTATGAAACGTTGTACGTTATATATTGTAATATTCAATAAACGACATCGATAACGTCGGCTGTCAACCTCTGAACGGATAGGGTATTCAGGTTAGCCTCTCGTTGGTAATTAAACATCCCTCTTGCGGGGAGAAATTGAAATTTCCCAGTCACCATTTCCCCCCCCAGCGAACTGGCCTTGGAGCGAGGACATTATATTTATAATATAAGTCCAGATAACGACGATCGTTGGAGAACGTGGAAAGGACTCCATCTTCTAGTCGATTTCTCCATTTGTAATTCGTTAAAATTAATCTAAAACAAGCAACAGCGTAAATTGAAAGGTATTTTAAACATTACTTCATCAATTAAATCTTTATCTCGACGGTTTAAGTAGATCGTTGGAGATATTTCACGTTTAAAGCTTGTCAGTATAAATTTATATCATAGATTCCTCAAAATACAGCTACCTCGTTGCGTCACTGCTTTCATTCTCGTATGCTATTTGCATAAATAACATCATATCAATGAAATGATGTTATAAAAGTTTCTATTTGGATTTATTTTATCAAAATTTGCTGTGGAATAAAACAATCGCCGATCTTTCGCGATTTAAAATAAAAGAAAGATAAGCGACGCCAATAATTTGATCAATCTTGATTCAGCCTTCGTTGAATTAATGTGTATCTTAACTCCGATCCCAATTTAAAGTGTTCGATAGTGAAATCAAAGTATTTATTCGAAGAGAAAAAGGGTTAAAGTATAGAACAGGCAGTTTCCTGTAGAGGTTATCATAAACACAGCGTTTAGATAACATCGGCTTCGTTCAAAATGCAAGATTAGTTACATTTTTAATTCTAAAATTCGTTAATTTCGATTCATTAATTTGGAAATTCATTAGAAAATTGCCAAAAGTGTATCCAGGGATACTCCCGACCCCACTAAGAATTGTAAATTTAGTTTAAGTTCGAAAATTTAACATTTTTACCAAAAATCCCCTGAGACAAATATTTCAAATTTGGCGCCCTAACATTTAGGCAATTTTAAAAGTTTAAATTCTGTTATAAGCGACAGAAAGTAAGGTAAGTCATTAAAATGCCTAAAAACAGGAATAGAGCAGATAATGGCGATACATCTGACCTTAGGGATGAGTTCGGTTACTTTACGAAAACGATGGAGGATAAGTTAGATAGGGCATTCAATCAGTTTCGAAGCATGACAGAGAACATGCAGAAATGCATTGACGAGCTAGAGAAGTCTAATCGTCAGCTATTAAGTCAGAATTTAAATCAAAATTTAAGTACAACTAGCGGTCAAAGTAATGGTCACGTATACCATTGTGGTATCTGTATTCCGGTTCCGTCACTACTATCTAGGACGGCATAACTATATCTCTTGAAAGTAGGTGGCATCGGGAAATATTTCAGTGAGTGTTTTTGAAGATTAGTGGCATAAACTGAGAGGAGAACAACGTGAGCAGGAGCAAGGAGCGTTACTGTTTTTCCCTTCTCACATTGTTTTTGCCGGAAGTGATTCCATCAATACCATGAGCTATTTACTAGCATTATCTTAGTTATTGTTTCTAGGCACTTTCTTCATGTGTACTTCTACATTAAGTTCATTTTTGTTTGAACATTTTTCTGTAGATGATCTCTACCTTAGCCGTTTTAAAATCACAAGCAATGAGAATAATTACTGCATTATGTTCTTTGTTAAACGTTTCATTTAGCTAATTTTAAGTTATCAAGTGAAAAATTGAAAATAGACTAATGGTAAGGTATTATATTAGTATTTTGCTTTGAAAACTTAACCACCAAGGGTATTAATAATGGGTGGGAGTATACTTTAACGGAATTTGCTTTACTACACGAGAAAAGGTTCTTCGTAAAAGTCAAAAACTACTCCGACCAAATAAATTCCTCGATAACTTCCATTGTCGTTCTAAGTCATATCCGATTGAAACAGCAAGATATTGCCAATATTACAGCATATTGGAATAATACGCGTATTTAATTTTACATGAAGAATTCCAGATCAAAAGGGGTTACATGCGTCTTGGCCAAGATCTAAAAGATCTTACACCGCCGCTTGTTGTTGCTAACTAAACGGTGGTCCACCACTATACCCCACAACCAAAGCAACAGTTAAAACATTGAAAATGCAGTAATTCTCTACAGCCAATGGTGTTTTATCAACTGACAAGACTGAAGTCACAGTGTTTTAGGGTTTGCGTGGAATAAATGTTGTTTTCCATCTAAAAAAAGGATGAAGTATAATGGAAAAAGGACTCTTCTACTACGACAACATATCTACTCATCGATTTGCAGTTTTAGTTGCAAATTTTCACAAATTGGTCTTCAACTTGATTCGCCTATCACCATGATATCCTACTCTACGTTTTAGTTACCTTTTCTTCTTTCTAAATCTTAAGATATTTTGTTTTGTAAAAATGGAATGTGGCCTTTGGAACATTGCTGGAGCAACCTGTTCTCGTATCACGTTTTCCAAACGCTCTTTTTGAAAATTTCTTTGACTATTAATTGTTGTATTCAATCAAATTAATATATGTGATTACATCTAAAAGATAGATGCTAGACCTTTCATCTCTCTTCCTTTATGTGGAAACCCAAAGTTCTGCATTTTCTAAAATTTCAATATTAGACCGTATAGACTAAAATACCTTCTCGTACAAAGCAAGCCCTAACTACGGCGTTTCATTCTATGCAATGCGCCAAAGCTTCCAAAAGGCAGTCTCGTTGACATCGTCCTTTTTGGGGTCCCGGGCGCGTGGATATGCTGGGAGGAAGGATCGAATTCCATTGGAGTTCTGATTGAAATTCAACGGTATTATGTGACGCAGCGAGCATTCACGGCCGCGCGAACGAACCCGCTTTCCGACGCTATCCTTCTATGGGGAGGAATTTTTTTAACGAACTGCCAATTATGCTCCCATTTCGGCGGGTCGATAATATCCGAGAGGAATTGAATATTTTTCGGGAATGCGTCTGATTTGAAGTTATTGAGCGCAGTAGGTTATTCGATTATGGAAAGTATGCAGACGGAATGGAAATATTTTTCTTTCTGAGCGAGCTAATTGAATTTGCGAATTGTCAATGTATTTATTATACGGAGATTTTAGAAAGAGGAAATCAGATTAAGAATTAACAACGCTAGTAAATGAATACAAAAATTTACCCATCAAAGTAGACAACCTAGATTCATCATATTTTGTAAATAAGGTTAATAGTATTGAATTAGAAGATGGGGAACTTTTAATATCATTTGGTGTTTGTTCACCCTTCCCAAGCGTACCAATTTCAAACCATAGAATATTTAGTTGAGTTCTTAAGACTTAACTAAAAAATAAAGTCGAAGATGTCAAAATTGTGGAATACAAAAGACTAACTTTGCTTTGCTTGAGCCAAAATCGTTTTCAAATAGGGGCCAAATATTATGAATAACTAGAAGGTAAGGCGATGGGCAATCCGCTGTTGTCCCCTTTCATACTCAACTTGTTCATGAGCAAAAAAAACAGTCAGTCAGTGTGCAGTTACAGCCCTGAAGATGTCACATATGAGTGTGGACGAAACCTCGGCTAAAGCTACGACAACGACGCGGTTCCAACTCGGAAACCAAGAGAATAAATTTAAAACATGTTTGACAAAGAACACCCTATATTTTCCTAGAATTTGGCTTAGGTATGTTGCGTATATTTTCGCGGTCTTTGATACTAAGAGAAGTATTATTTCAGACTTCTTCGCGACACTTAATTCAAAATTCGAAACTACTAAATTTACAGTAGAAGAAGTGAGCAATCAACTTCTGTTCCTGGATAATTTAGTAATCGGCAACAAAAAACTGGAAATAAACATCTATAGAAAAGAAACAAACACTAATAGATACATTATGACCGATTCTAACCACTGTGAATTACACAAAATGGCCGAGATTAGCTTCTTAATTAATAGACTAGTGAAATTCCCTTTGAATAAAAGTAGGTAAAGTAAAGAGCTTAAATTCATAAAAAACGTAGCTATTTACAATGACTGCTCTTCTATAGATGTCGACCGCATTCTTAAGAAAGTCCAACATAGGCATTATGTAAGAAATTCCACGACCTTGATCCCGGTAGAAACCCGCGACAAGAAATTTGTGAGCTTCCCTTCCACAGAATATCGAAAGGTATTAGTACAGTTTTTAAAGGACAAGATATGAACGTATATTTCAGTTCACGTAATATGCTCAAAAGCCTTCTTGGCAATCCGAAAGATAAACCGGACGTGAAAGAAAGGTGGGGAATTCATAAAATTGCATGTGATGACTGTGATAAAGCCTATATTGGTCAAACAAAATGAGTGATAGGTACTAGATTCAATGAATATATCAGGTGCTACAGGTACGGCAAAACATGAGTGTCAAGTGTAGCACAACACATAAAGAAAAGCGGGCATAATATTAAATTAGAATACCTGAGTTTGATTAAGAACGTAACCTCGCTTCTTGAACTAAACGCATTTGAAACTATCTATATAAGAAAGGAACGCAATCTGCTAAACAGAGACTACCCACCTCTCTATTACTCTTGTCCTTTTGATTTGCTAGGGTAAAACGACCATAAGTAACGTGCTACATTGACAAAAGATGTACATCTTGCGTGCTTTAGATTTTAAAATGTATAGACGGAAGAAAAACACATTTGACGAGAGGGAACGTATCGTTGTCTTGCTGTATTTTATGATGTAGTATTAAGCGGCAAAAGGTAGGTACTTGTAAATACATACGAGGTCTGTCTAAAATGTATCCGACCTTTAATTTTCCCACCCACAGTAGTGATGCTAGGTCGCTGCCACTGTGCGCAGTGGAAGGATATAGCTTAATGTGCATGCTTGCATTTTTTCTCCGCCTTCGAGTGTGTTAGACGCTGCGTAGAGGCCACCGAGTTAGGTACTGTTATAAATGTTCGTCGGATTTTTGATTTCTCTCAAGATGACTGTACACTAAACACCGTAATAACTGGGGATGAGTCATGAGTGTACGGGTACGACCTGGAAACAAAAGCACAGTCGTCGCAATGGAAGCGTCCCGGGTCCCCAAGGTGCGAAGCAAAATCAAGGTGATGCTAACTGTGTTCTTTGATATCCGTGGAATTGTGCACCACGAATACGCACCGGAAGGACAAACAGTGACAAAATAGTACTATCAAGAAGTTCTACGCCGATTCCGTGATGCTGTTCGGCGCAAGAGACCACATCTCTGGACAGCACAAAATTGGCAGTTGCATCATGACAATGACCCGGCTCATTCATCACACCTGATCCAGACTTTCTTAGCGAAACACGGAATTCCAGTAGTCTCTCAACCTCCCTACTCTCCAGATATGACTCCTTGCGATTTCTGGTTGTTTCCGAATATGAAGACGCCCTTGAAAGGACCCCGTTTTGAGAGTAGAGAAGAGATAATGCAGAACGCGACGAGGGAGATAAACACCATTCCAAAAGAAGCCTTCCGGAAGTGTTATCTTTCCTGGCCAAAGGTCGGATATTTTTTAGACAGCCCTCGTATATATTTTTCCTCGAGAATGAGATAAACAAGCATGGTAGAATTTTAGATTTGTTTTTTTTCTCGCTCAGATCTATTCGGTAATTCGGTTGATAATGCGAATGCCCAGGAGCCCTCGAAACGGCTGTTTCGAATTAATTAATTAATATTTTGTGTGGTGAGGAGTGTGCCGATTATTTGTGTTGTTTAGCAACGTTCTACAAAAGAAGGAGAATGGAAAAATACAGTGGACAAAGGTATTAATTGGGTTAGTACGTGGTAGTACGTACTTGGAATCCATGCTAATTAATTTCTAATTTTAACAAGGTTATATTACTAATGTTAAAGTTTTGCCTACACGGAAAATTTTATTTTTTAGAAATTGCATGTAACCTAGATTATGTATGAAAACAAATCTATCATTAATGGTTAAATTGGAGGATTAAAGGATAAGTCGTATTTGCTGTTTTTATATTCTATAAAACGAAGTTTTTCAATAAGGTAGGCGCTAAGCTTATGTGAAATAGCGTTGATATAATGCATGATGGTATAACATATGTTACTATTGACACTTCTTTGGTGTCAATTCTGACAATGTAAGTTAAGAAAGCTTAAAATAATAATAAGAACCAAATTCAAACGATATATTTGAGAGGATCAAAACACAAAAAGTAGTTACTTTTGTCAGTGTAGGATCCCAGACAAAACCGTTTCCTCTTCAAAATTGGATGAATACCCACCATATGCTGTTTTTGACTTCTTACTCTAATTTTTTGCTCATTTTATATCATTTAAGATCCGGAGGCTTTTTTCGTTTTATATTACTTATGTAATTCACTTTTGCAAATCGTTTTTGGGAAACAGTCTTAAAATCGCATTCGGCATTTGAGTCCACGTTTTCTGTGGCAAATGATTAGTGCAAAATCATTCTGATTATTTCCCTGTTAAGTGACCAAATTCCAGCAATTTAGCGGTTTGTTAAGTGGCCAAAATGAGTGATTAATATTCTTGCTGGTTGGAGAGTTGTTCAAGGAAGGAATCTTGCTTACAAATAGCAAATCAAGAATTGTTCAAGAATCCTTCCTGGATAATTCTTCACTCCTTGCACCGGCATTAAAATTCTTCTTGGAATGGCTAATGATTATTTTTTACTGCTTTATAGCTTAAAATCATGAATCATCCTCGACTTTGGTTTCATTAGTTCTTACTCCTTTGCTGGAAGAAGTACAAAAGAATTATTATGGCGATGTCTTAGGTAACATGTAAAGAAACCGTTTACTGTATTGTAAGTGACATCTATATGATATTTTCGATATTATGGTGTTACATGCTGGTCTATTTTTCGCCAATGAAGAACATAATTTGCACAAAACTAAACCAACATATTACAACAAGCTCTCATCTGATTTTTTGTAAGTATAGCCATCTACGTACACCAAAAATAACATAAAGCGGGTAAATACTACCCTTTTTAACATCTTTATAAACGATCTAATTGTGAAGCTTCAATCCTCGGCGTTGGTATATGCGAATGACCTGAAGATCTTCTAAGCGATCCGGAACGGAAATGACTGCATTTGCTTGCAAGAGAACTTAAATACAGTGGTGCGTTGATGTGCTTCCAATAAACTCAAGCTGAATGTAGACAAATCATAACTAACTATTATGTTAGTGTTACTAGTATTGCTTGGAAACAATTAGTGGACGATCTGGGAGTAACCTTCGACGGTCAGCTTCACTTCTCCCAGCATATATTTGACATGTGTTCTAAAGCATTGAAATATCTGGGATTTATCGTGCGTATGTCTAAGGACTTTAAGAACTCTTTAGCTCTATGCTAATTGTTTAATGCTTTCGTCCGTAGCAAACTTGAATACGCGTGTGTTGTGTGATCTCCATACTATGAAGTTTATAAACAAATTATCGAGCGCATCCAGCGAAAGTTTTTGAAAACCCTTTCATATCGAATCGATGGCACACACCCAGTGAGAAACATCGAATATCTACTCCTCTTACAGCGCCATTCATTAGATCCTTTGTATGTGCGGAGAGAATCAATAAGTACGTTATTCTAACTATTGTCTCAGTTAATGTTTTGCGTTCCGCGATTATCGGCTAGGCAAATTAACACATTTTGGATTCCCACTTCTTGAACTAATGTAATGCTGAAAGCCCCGTTAGTCCATACTGCTATTAACGCAAACGCGAACTTTACGAACATTTTCTTCGATTAGTAGGGATGTACTTGATGTTTTTGTTTCCATGCTGTATGTTTATTTTCTATACTATATATGTAACACTCAAATTTAAGTTGATTATTGTCCTGTTATTGGATTGTAATCTGTTGAACAAATATATATATATTATTATTATTATTATTATTATTATTATTATTATTAAAATGCGTTTAGCGATAAAGGAACTTCATATCATACTCAATTAAGTTTAGTTCGTGTCTTTGATTGAACCAAAGTCAGCAAAATCCTGATATTATATTGTGGCCAATTTTGCTTTTTTGCAAGATTACCAAGTGTAGCAGTTGATTCTTTTAACCTTTTCTGAACAAGACCTGACAATGCTTACACCACATCGAATTGGAATTAAACGGGCAGTGACAGCCATCAGATTTATTCCTCACAATACATACTTGTTCAACAAATTATACGAGTGCGGTCTACTTACTTTAAGCCTAACATAGAAAGAGAAGAGAGAAAAAAATCTTTATTATTTTTGTCAATATAATCTAATATTTCAATATACTTTTTAGATCGTTTAACTAACTCTTCAATACTTGTATAAATATACGATGACTGTTTATCCTCAAAATGCTCTAAAACTGCCTCATGGATTTGAGAAAATTAAAAAATAGTTATTTGGGGCAAGATCGGTGGGCTGTACGGTGGGTGATCGAGTTCTTTGAATTCGCACTGGCGTACAGTAGCCTTCGAAATTGAAACTGTGTGGATGCGTTTCTAGATGATGGCTTGTCTTAACTAACGTAGCAAGTCGACATAATATAATGCGTCTACTGTAGTGGTGCGTTTAAAGTCGATTAACAAGATGCCCTCCCTATCCCAAAAAACTGTAGCCATCACTTTTTTGTGCTTTTTGTTGTCACCTTGCCCATCTTAGGGATGGGTTCGCCTTTTCGATGCCATTCGTTTCTTTGTTAGATAAAGGATCGTGGTATAAGGACCATCGTTTCATCCTCAGTCACTATTTGGTTAATGGTCGTGTTGCCGGCTTCGTACAGCTCAAGGAACTTTCGGCTACATTCGACACGTTTTTCTGAAACGCGCTGAGCAATTTTGCGCTAATTTTTGTCATTCCTAAATGCTCGTGCTAGATCTTCAAAACTAGTTTTTGAAATCCCTGTTTGTTTCCGTATCTCCTTAGCCTTCTGCCGTTGATCACTTAATACGACTTTCGGACGGCGTCTTTCCTTCCAAGGTGAGAAATTTTTATCACTGCACAATGTTCAATTATGGACATTTTGAGAATTTACCATGCACTGCTCAATTTCTGATTGCCTCATTTAACTGAGCAAAGGCTATAAACTACCATTATTATTTGAATGTTAACTAAAGACAGATCTGTTAAATGGTGGCATTTGTTGTTGAATAATATAACTTTATCCTTTGAAGTTTGATAAGATAAATATGGGTAATGCTTTATGTGCCGTTTTTTGAAATCCAATCATACGTTTTTCAAAGCCTTCACAGCCGGTTCAAAGTGAACGGATACCAGTACAAAATATTAAATAAAAGTTTTTTGAAGTTCCATCTAAATTAATCAAGCCCATTTTATTGAAAACAATTGTACTGTACGTACTTTTAAATTCGACATACAAATAAAATTATTTTCTCTCTGTAATCCAGCAAAAACAATATACTAGACATCCGAACATCCCTCGAAATGTCTATTTTATCGAGGAAGGTTTGAACTCATGCTACAAGCTTGATTTTTAAAACTATTTCCACCATTTGTTTGGATATAATTCATGACAATCGAAATACGCATATTGTTTATAGGTTTATACTGGACGATTAAGAGATTGCACTATTAAAAAAGACTACATATTTATTTTTCAAAGCTCCATGCATATTTTAAAATCGCTTCCGCTTAAATACTATAACGTTGATAAATAATGCCATTAATCACGAGATATTTTTAAACAATGGCCGTCTAAGCTTTCACAATAAATTCCCCTAGTGCAATAAATAATTTTCGTATCTCTATTCTGCTTCATTTAACAAAAACTTTTATTTAACGTGCAGGGTAGTAACACGAGGGAATTGAGCTTAATTATGCATTTTTTTTTATATAAAAAGTATACAGACATTAAACTATGCGTAGTCTTTTGCAAAGTGTAAATAACATTTGTGTAATGCAGAAAATTATTATTGTTTTGACAGAAGCTAGCGTTTTTAGAAAAAGTAGGTCGATTTCTATTTTTTGTGAACTAACTTCTGCCGTTATCAGCAGTTCAATTGTATTTTCGGTGTCACCGGAAATGACGTCAACTTTCTTATTTTAAATAGAACACCCACTATATTTTTACGATGTTGGAAGGGTAATCCAAAGGCGAATCCAACGATGCCACATATGTTATACTTTAACTTAAGAAATATGACGATATGCAGCAATAAAGGTTTTGGTAATCTGTTTTTGTTGTTACGTAAAGTTGGCTGGGAAAGAGCGCCAAATTGTTTCTTGTGACACCAGACTGATCTAAAGAGCTCGTTGCTAAGCAAACAAATTAATTTTTCTTGTTATTTATTATTATATCCTGCATTTGTTATACGTTCCTTCTTTGTTCTCGTTATAATTTTCTCTCATTTTAACTTGTTTTGTTAATTGTTATTTCTTTATTTTATCGAACTTTACTACAGTTAACCAATTATGGCAAGTTTGTTTAAATGTGTTGGTTTTTGATAGACAATATAGGTATCTGTTTTTAGGGTTTTAGTGTTGTTATTTTTAGGATGGCTTCGGCACGAACCATGCAAAATTGCTGGGTCAATTTTAATACTATATAAATCTGGAGACAATTATCACCTTATTTCTCATGGTTGCGCAACAAATTGTACAATAATTTAAATCATACGAGGTCTGGCAATTAAATAACCGGCAATTGTTATGATTACTTTGTGTAGTAACGAGCTTTTTAGACCAGTCTAGCGCCACAAGAAACAATTTGGCCCTCTTTTCTAGCCAACTTTGTGTGACAATAAAAAACAGATTACCAAAACCTTTATTGCTGCATATCGTCATATTTCTAAGTTAAAGTATAACATGTGCGGTATCGTTAGATTCACCCTTTAGGATCGCGTTGTTTATAGCAATGGATAGAACTTCTAGTCGCATGCAATTTTGAGTTACGTGTGGTGTACACTATACAGACTGAATTTTTGACGATGTGGGGATCTCGGAAACTAGTGGAGATGGAGAGACTATCAAATGGGCAAAGAGTTGCAGTTTTACGAGCTTAATTGATTAAGCCTTTTGTTTTTTGAAGAAAAATGCAGGGCTAGCTAGATATCTTAAAAAAACTGTTTTGTTTTACTTCGTTCGATGCATATAACTCTGTTATTATTGACGTTAGGGAAAAAGTGCAAAGGTGAAAGTTTTAGGTGATTATGTGCTTAATAAGACAGGCTAACCCTATAAAAGTTCGGTTAGCCTCTTATTAAGCACATAATTACCTAAAACTTTCTCTGCTGATGCCTTCAGGCGTTTGTCTTCACTATCTTTTTCCATTTGTTTGCATGATATCTCCAGTTCGTTATGCCGTGTTCCTCCAACTCCTTTGTAACCCTTTGAATTCATTTCATTCTTTGCCGACCTGCTTTTCGTGTATCTGCCATTGCTATGCTCGACAAGTTTTTCGATGCTATTGGCTCTGGCATTGTTTCTAGATGTCCTAATCATTTTAGTCTTGTAACAGTATCACCTGAGTTACTGCTGGTCGTCCATTAAGGTTTATGATTTCCATAATTATTCCCCGCAACCACATGTCCTCTTTCTGCTTGCCTCCATATATTCTTCATAATTTTTTTATGTCTATTCGGTTCTTTTTCAATTTGGTAAGCTCGTATCATTGTAGATGTTATTACCGTAAACCGGAATTACTTTCACATAGTTTTGAAGGCCTTTTTCATGAGGTACTTATTGAATGAAGATATCTCAACCATTCTATATCCAATAGAACAAACGAATTTTTGGCTATAAAACCATCAAAGAAAAATTTTCTCAAGAGCTGAGATTTTGAGAAAAAGTTATCAATTTGGTGTCAAACTGGCCCCATTGGTGATGCTTTAGTTGCAAAAATTGTGTTAGGTCCCCAGCGCATTGAATTGTTTTTGCTGTTTGTGCTTTTGTTTTTTTTTATATTCTTCACCAGTGTGCATTATTAACTCTCCTAAATGAGTTAAAACTATCTACTAGTTTTAATTAATTCTGTATTCTTTGTCTATTGCTCGAGTGCTATTAGATTACCTCGCAGAATGCTTTCTGACCTTGGTAGAACGGCGAAACCTCTCTTCCTCTGCTCAATGCGTTTCCTTTAACTACCTATTCTAGCGCGATGTTAAATAGATTAGCAGTAGTGGGTCCACCTTATTTTACCCCTTGCTGGAATTCTAACTCTTCTAGAAGTTCTGTTTATCTTAATTTTTGACATTACGTTTGTTAATGCCATTATGACTAAACCTAGTAGCTTATTCCGAGATGTGCCAGTGCGTGAAATAACTTGCACCTTTTGACAAAGTCATATCGGCATGTTTTGAAACCGCGTCACCTGTCATTATACCTGCTAGTTTCCTGAGATCCACTTTGCCGAAAGATGGGTTTATGCTATATTTGACGAAATGGTAGGAATTGTTTACGCGCCAAACATCGCATTGTCATGATGCCAATAGTTTTGCTTTTTATCCGAGAAGAAAACACACATTGTTTTTTGTCTGTAGTTAAAAAATCAGCTGCATGAAACAGGAATTGAACCCGCCTCGCCTACTTCACATAAAACCAATGTTAGATGAGAATTCACTGTTGTACTCATTACAATCAATCAGTTTGCACTACACATAAATGCACTTAAAGCTAGTGGGTGGTAAGCAATGTCCGCATTAAAGCTTGTATTACCGTTCTAGCGTTTCATTTCCAATTCAAAATGTCAAATACGAAATTGAAATTGAATTGAATTCCTTATAGAGAAAAAGATAAAGAAAAAAATCCAATTTTTAGCCTTCGGAATCTACCTTGGCTTGCGTACCTTAGACGGTATCTTCCTCGATTTTCCCATCAGTCCGGAAGCGAAAGGAATCTCTCCAAAGACCTAGCAGAGGAAGAAGAGGTCGCCTAAAACGTATTATGCGGTGCAGATGGAATCTGTCCACGGCAAACTCCTAACGTCAAGTGCAATTTCGCTCCCGAACAAAGATCGCTTGCGATATTGTCTTTTCGATGATGCCTCTCTCGTCGGTATTTCAATGTTAGACTGCCTACCAGCGTGTCACCGTTATACCTGCCGGGATTGTTGCCGGGGGGGTTTTCGGATCTTTATCGTATACCTACAATAGCGGCGGCTGGAAGCTCTCCGCGGCGTAGTAGGGGAAGAGAAGCTCTCTACAAACTTCTTGATAGTGATGAGGATTTCGCTTTTATCGAACAGCGTAATGGAGCAAGAGGATACAACAGTGTAGCATAGAGGTTGTTTGAGCAGTGGTAGTAGAAGTTTAGGTATTATTTGACGTAGCTTTATTACGTACGCGCACGTTTACAAAGGCATGCTGTAGTAAGGGTTTACTTACAAGGTATACTCTTGTAGGTACAACGCAAACTAGCGAGTTTCAAAGATGACAGATGTGTATGTTAGTTTACTGTAATAATTTCGGAGGGAGAAATTTAAGCTACTGAATTATTAGATTCCAAAGCAACTTAGGAAAGTTCTAAATTATCTATCGTATCAAAGTGATTTTGAGTAATGACGTTTATATTTGCTCTCTAACAACCGTCGCAAACTTGAGTTCCATTACATCTACACCCTGATTATAATGAAATGATGAACGTATTGCAAATGAATCGTCCCTCTCAGATTATATTTTTGAAAGAAAGGTTCAATGATCTCATTGTAGGGAAAAGTACTGGAATTATTGCAAATTATTTAGAAAAAACGTATATGCCTTTTGAATCTAAAGTTTTTCCTTCAAAATATTGTATTATAGCTGCTTGCAACTCACTATCGTCCTTAAAACGACGTCCTATCGATTCCTTTTTGGATAGAGAATCATAATACAGAGCTATTGTTTCATCTCCCGTGACAATGGACTCTAAAATCGGTTTTGGGTCGTCTCCACACATGTTTAAAAACGAGCGCGCACATTCGACCCAACGTTCATGTTGGAGAGCAGAAAGAAGATGCGGCACTCATCTTGCACTAATCTTATTCATACCCAAATGGTTACGGAGAATTCGGCGAATACTTGTTTCAGAAATGTTAGACATCACTGCTAATTCCTTCACTTTCAAACGGCGATCTGCTAATACCATTTCTTCATTAATTGAAGTGTTTTGAGACGTCATCAGTTCAATTAGCCGACCGGGGATTCTTACCTCAAACGGAAACATTTTGCCGACTTTTTACAGTGGAATATGAAGGACATAAATCAACATAAGCGCCGTGTAAACGTTGTTTAATGTGATTAGACGTATGCCCTTCTTTTCTTAAAAATTTAATGACCGCGCTGTACTCAATTTTCGTTACCTGAGACATTTTCATGCATTAGTCACGTTGTCTGGCTGGCTACTAAATGGAAAAAAGTAAATTTCGTGTGCTTATGAAGTACTATTTTTGCGGATGAAAACCATGACTCAAACCAAAGCTAAGCTTGATAAATAAAATACTATGGGAACTCTGCACCATCAGGATCAGTGGTAAAGAAATGGTTTACTGAATTTCGTTGTGGTCGCACAAACACATGGCGCCGAACGTTCTGGACGCCCAATTGAGGTCACTACAATCAAAAAAATCCACGATATGGTGTTGGCCGATTGGAGATTGAAAGTGCCAGTTGTAGAAGCCATAGGCATATCACATGACTCAGTGGTTTCGATTCTGAATGGTCACTTGCATATGAGCAAGCTATCCGCAAAATGAGTGCCACGTTTGCCCACAATTGATCACAAACACGATCGTGTGACAAATACGAAGGAGTTGTTTAACCGTAATCCGGACGAGTTTTTGCGCCGTTTCATAACCGTTGACGAAACACTACAACACGCCGGAGACCAAACAGCAGTCGAAACAGTGGATTTCTCGTGAATTGGCGCCGAAAAAGGTCAAGGTGGGTTAGTCAGTCAAAAAAGAGATAGTGGGATCAATTGATTGAGTGCAGTCCTGCATGGACGTAATTTAATCCAGAAGTCCTGGGCTTGTGACAATTTTCTGAAACTGGTCGTACTTTCCATTTCGAAAGTGGTTTTCTGATTTTGTGTCAGTTGAAGTCATAGAAGTTTTCAATCATTACCAGTCACTTTCCGACTATTGATTTATTGATTATGTTTGATGATCTTGATTTATTTTCACGTTAGCGTAGTTAATTTGGTAACCTCAAAATTAAAGTAATATTTGACTACTACAGGTTTATCGATGTTTCCACATTGAACATTTCGTCTATTCTCCCTTGCTTTACAATTTCTATCTTGTTTATCTTATTTCCAAATGGGTATTCAAACTAGAGCACTGCACGGGCCTATTTTTCACGGCCCGGCCCGCCCGTGGTCCGTTACAGCATGGAGCAGGTCCGCCCTGCCCGCCCGTTCATTACCTCGGCACAAGGCCCGCCCGGCCCGGCCCGTTAGGAAATTTAGGTCCGGTTGGCCCGTCTAAATTATTTTAGCCTGTTGAAGTAATTATATCTGCATCGTCTATTTCTAATAATTTTTTAATTACCATTATAATGAGTAGAATGAAACATTTATTTTGTTTGTTCTTGTATACTATATTGTATGAAACCAAAAGAAAACGTAACATAACATTGCATACATTAAATTATTAATACAAAACGATATCGTACAAACTAAACAGCATTTACTGCATACGTTATATCCATTCGATGTAGTTAATAAAACATTCTCGGCCCGTCAGGCCCGTACAATTTTAAACCCGGTCCGGCCCGGCCCGCAATGAAAAGAGACGAAGCCCGCCCGCGGGCCCGGTAGGACCGAGCGGGGCGGGCTTTTCCTAGCCCGTGCAGTGCTTTAATTCAAACTGGTGTATGTCTGTGTCTTCGAATAGTTGGTCTTTCCATTGCTGCATCTATTTGCTCGTTCTTATATTTCTCTAGACACTTTGTGTACTTCCTTGCCTTTTCTAAGAGTGTTATAGTAGGTTCCTTCGCTCTGTATCTTTTGACGTGATGGTAGGAGTATATAATAAACTAATATACTGTATTGTAACTGTAACTTATTTTCTTTAGAAAATACATAAAATCAAACTGGTGGATATTATTTAAAATCAAATAAAGATTAGACACTTTATTTATATTCACATTCCGTTAAGTTCACGCGCTTATCAATTGCTTCTATTAGGTTTCTTCGTCGTTTATAGAATGTAACAGTCATACTACAATTTACAATGCTAAATTGCCTGTTTCGATAATGATCATTTTGCGACATTAAAAGCAATCACGACCATAAATAATCGGGTTTATCTGAAACAGCGTGGGCTTCCCTGAACTTGTAATTGACCCGTTTACCAGTGGCATGGCTGTATAGTACTAAATATACCGTATTACATTGATTATAAGACGCAATCTTGTTTTTCTAGAAATAAAAAATAAAATAAAAAAAGTGATTATATTAATAGTTTATTATTACAAAAATAAAAAATAAACTTTATTATAAAAATAAAAAGTAAACCTTATTGCAAAAATGCGAACTTAAAAATATGTAGGAAAAAGTGAAGAATGAACAAATACTTACGATTTAGTAAAGCAGTAAAACATTTGTCAATAAATAAAATTAAATGTCCGTTGAAAATTTCCTCTTTAATGTAACATTTTCCTAGAAACACGTACAGAATAAATCCTATTTTGACTTTACAATAATTTCCAAATTAAATATCACTCAGTAAGAAATTCTCAAGTTCGACAGTAAATGTCCACATTGAACGGTTGCCGGTACTCGCTAACTTCAAATAGTTAGGCGATGGATCGCGAACTCCTGTGACATATTACAGGTTGTAGTATTGTAATTTTTGGAGGAAAAACATTTTAATTGATTGAAAATTTAATAGTAAGAATAGAAAACCTTGTCTATTTGACATGTGTATCGCAATTGGCCGTGAACAAATGATCGAAGGGACGTGATGACAGTTTGCCTTTTTTGCTCAAGTCGCTTTCAAGAGAAGACGTATTTGGTTAAGTACTCATTCAAGCGAATTCAAGTGTTAATGTAGTGCACACAAATTACTTCAATTTCAAGTTTAATTCTTGCTTCATTGTTCGAAAGAACGCGGTTTCGCTTACATGACGCGTTGCCAGAGAGCGCGCGGTTAATGTCAAATTTTGATGTTAGTTTTAATTCTATCAATTTGATTTTTGTAGAACGTTACTATTTTGCAATTTACAATTTTTTTAACTGCCGAAGGTGTATCTAGGCGACACTGCCAGATCTGCTCGAATCCGGATCTGCTATTCGGTTCTTGGATCCGGATCCGTTATTATTTTGCAATACAAAAAGTGTTCAATAAAAAAAAACTTCGAATTTATGTTACATGGAGAAAAAATGCAGTAGTTTTTAAAATCCGTGCATTCAGAATAATATTAAGTTTCCATGTACACAATTCAAAGTTACTTTGGATTACATACGAGGCGTGGTAATTAAATAACTGGACTGGTGCTACAAAACATTTTATTGATCACCAATTACATTACAAAGTTTATCCCCTTCAATGTACTCTCCTTGCCGATCCCTACAACGCTCGATACGAATTTTCCACTGTCGAAAGCAGTGCTGGAAGTCCGTTCCTGTCAGCTTGTTGAGAACCTCCCTTGCTTTCGCTTTCACCGCTTTCACACTGTCAAATCTTGTTCCCTTAAGCTCCGATTTTACCTTAGGAAATAAAAAAAAGATACAAGGAGCCAGATCGGGCGAGTACGGTGGGTGGTCCAACATGGTGATGCCGGATTTCGCAAAGAACGCCTTCACAGACAAAGCGGAATGGGCTGCCGCATTGTCTTTGTGGAACATCCAGGATTTGCTCTTCCACAAATCGGGTCTTCGTCTTCTCACTCGTTCACGAAGGGTAGTTAGAACCTCGTGTTTGAGATTAACTCGTTGCTCGATCTGAACACTGCATTTTTCCGACGCGACGCTAGCGTAAGGACTTGAACGGACGATTGCTACAGCGAGACTGAGCGACGTACAACCGTGCCCATCGAGCTCAGGGTGGGGGAAGCATCTACAAGCACTATTTGCCGATAGTAGCACCAGTCCTGTTATTTAATTGCCAGACCTCGTAAGTGTTCAATAAATCTGGTAATTATTACAGCTGTGTTTGATAATTACTCAACCTTTTGCATGTTTTCGGAGTTTACTACGAAACTTTACTTTACGCTCTAGACTATACTCGAAGAATTTATCCGAGAACGGAGCCGGATCCACGTTATCGAATAATGGATTTGATCGGATAATGAACCCGAATTCAAGATTTCAGATAGGAGATCCAGATCCGAGGTTTCGGATAATGGATCCGGATCCAAAGTTTCGGATAATAGGTGCGGATCTGAGGATTCGAATAATGGATCCGGATTACACCGAGATTCGGATATACGAATAGTAAATTATCCGGATCCATCTTCTTTGGTTTATGCATTACCTTAAAGATTCTCGGAATGTAATATCGCCTGCTCGAGTAAATAGGTAGTGAGAACTAATGCAGAAGTTTTGAGCATAATTATATTGATGTTATTAAAAGTGAAATTTGGGTAGAGATATGGCCCAATTTTTTTGGAAAAATAAAAATGGTTTTAAAGTTTTGATAATAGGATTAAATAATCAAGGTTGTTTTAATTCACCACCTAAAGCATTTAAATATCATAACATGCAAAGTTCCTGTGGCATTAAAACTAATGTAATGATTTTAACATTTTTGTAGTGAGTGCTTGTATCAAACGCAAGATTAACTACGACCCTGATCTCGCACCTAGTGAAATTCCATATACTGTAAGAATATAATAGCTTGCCGAATTGGAATCGCCTTTATAGCGAGGATCCTTTCGTGAAATATTCCCAGATAAATCTGCTGGTTCATTGATCCAATTTATGAGAAGGAGGGTGCGGACAAGACAATACTCTATATGGTGTTGCGATGTTGGCAGGCCGTTCTGTTACGTTATTTGTCGCAATAATCGTGTTTTCCGCCTCCCTCCTCCCACACGAACGCGTTTGTCTTATCTGCTATCGATTTTATCTGTTTTCTCTCTTTGTCCATCTCTTAAGCTTGAGTTTTTCGATTTGTGCACCATTATAACTTTGGTTATAAAAGCGTTAATGGAAAGATAACGGCAGACATATGGTGGTGTGTTTAATCTAGAAGAATCCATAAAGATTCAACAATAGGGATTAACTATATTATTTGTAAATATTGGTGTTCTACGTATGTGATTATGTTATCAAATAACAAATATTTTTCGAAGAGGTTTTATGAGTAATTCTTGTTAAACAAGCTAGGAATGGATATGTTTTATTTTTTAGTATTCAGAGTGTTTATCTAACCTATTTACTTTCAACTTCAAGCTGGAGCGATAAATATTGAGAATGTGTAAAGAAAAATAAATCTTATTTGAACAAAACTACCTGTGAGGAAAATCGGGCACTGTCCATTAAAGTCTAGTTTCAAGGATTCAGGGAGGCAAAAAGTGATCGATCATTTACTACTTACTCAGAAATTTGAGTAGTGTTGGCGTTGGGCTTCACATAGGCAAATTCAAAACTAGTATGGGATTGCGTCAGAGCTCTGAGTAGACTGATTGTGAGTAAGCGGGCAAAGGTGACTCTGGTTTATGTACCAGGGCACGATGGACTCGTTAACTGCTGACGGAAATACGTCGCTTTGTAGGCGTAGCGTACAATGTAGTTAAAGCAATTACTAAACAAGAAGGAAAAGGTATCTTAAGACTGGTGGAAAAGCATTTCAGGTCAGAGACAGGCCGAACAGTACAGTGCTACTGTATAGGATCAGCAAGAATACGGTTCTCAGATATGGGATCGGAGTATCCAAAAGCAGAAAACTACGCAGAGGGATTGCTCATAAGGTTGTTAGGTATGATGAAAAAAGAAAAAATGGTGTAAACGATCTCATGAAAGTGGAGTGAGCTAAAGAGCACTTCTAATTAAATCTAATAATAATAATAATAATAATAATCTAATCTAACCTAAGGTGTCTTTCATGTAAAATTTAAGGACCTTGCACAATTTTAGCACACGGATAAGGCTAGAATCCACTAATTTTTATTCGGCTGAGGACCGATATTTCCAACCTCAGATAAATACCAAGATAACTATCCGACGAATAATGATATCATTGGAATAAAACAGTCAGATAAAGCAAAGGTGTATTTTCAAATAAATAGATGTCAAGCAGTTCGAATATCATGTACAAGTTGGTAAACCTGAAATGTTGGTGGAAAGTAGGGACATATTGTTATCAGAGTAAAATGATTGGTAACGCTTGTTATTGATGTCAAGAAAACGTGAAAGTAAATATAACAATTATAACATATTTTCACTAAATAAATACGTACAATAAGTGTAATTAAATTAAATTAAAAAGGATTATCCGCTAAATCTGATTCTGATTCTTTCAAATCAAGTAATAATAGTTATTTGTGTCATAAGTAAGTAAGTAAGTGCGGTTTTGCGATGGAGGATGTTGTTTACAGTATTTAAATACGTCGGAAATTCTAAGGAAATTACAGATTTTCATAGTTCACCGACGGCAGCCGAAATATAATAATTAATTAGTGTACTTGGTACGTAAGAATTAAAAATTGTCTATCGAAATATGTATTATGATATATTTGCAGATAAAAATAATAACTAGGTATAAAAAGTTAACGTTCTTGACATCAAAGTTCTCGTGGTGTAGTGGTTAGCGCGCCCGTCCGGAAAGTGGGAGGTGTAAGGTTCGATTCCTTACCGAGACGAGATTTTTTCAAGTATCTAATTACAATATACTTTTTTTTACTTTTTACGGCTATTACATTACATACATAACAAATGCCGTTTTCAAACAAAAAATGGTAAAAATACGAGTACGATTCCTAAAGTGAGTTTCGTTTCCACCTAGTGAGCAGAGGAGTTGGGATATCGGCGCGATCACAGCGCTGCGGTGTAGTCTGGTTTAATGTGAGTCTGTCAGTACTAGTGAGAGAACCGTTTGAACATTCTTTCGTGCTTTTTTGGTCGTTTAAAATGGCTGTTGCAATTGAAAATCCCGCCGACTGTGCACTGCGTGCTGTTATCCGATTTCTGCGTGCAAAGAATATGAAGGGTGCTGAGATACATCGTGAACTTTGTTCCGTTTATGGTGAAAATGTCATGAGTGACAGTGTGGTTAGAAGATGGTGCCGTGTGTTTCGAGAAGGATGAGCTGATGTCCATGATGAACGGAGTGAAAGACCAACTGTTGCGACGGACGAACTTTTGGGTAATGTCGAAGAGAAAGTTCGTGAAAATCGGCGATTCACAATCACAGAACTGAGTGCCATTTTCCCCCAAATTTCACGTACAGTTTTGTACGAGGTTGTTACTGAACATTTAGGTTACCACAAAGAGAATGGGATCGGCACTAACTTTTCTGACAGTCTACGATGTTGAAGGTGGAGATTTCCTCAGGCATATCGTAACAGGTAATGAGACTTGGTGCTATGTCAACGTTGAGACGAAAAGACAGTCAATGCAGTGGGGTTGCTCTAACTCGCCTACGAGGAAACCTTTAAAGTGCCGTCAAACATTTTCTGCGAGAAAAGTCATGGTCACTGTCTTTTGGGACAACAAAGCCGTCTTTCTTGTGGACTTTATGGAACAAGAGACCACAATAAACGCTGAAATCTACTGTGAGAACTTTGAAGAAGCTCAGAAGAGCCCTGATTTGACTCCTAGCGACTACCATTAATTCCCTAACATGAAGAAATGGCTTGGATCATGAGAGTTTGAGGGCGATAAAGAGTTGCAGGACAGTGTTACAGCATGGCTTAATTCCTAGGCGGCAGAGTTCTATGAAGAGGGCATTAAAAACTGGTTCGTCGTTATGGCAAATGTCTCAATTTTAATGACAACTATGTAGAAAAATAGCTGAAAGTAGTAGCTTTAAGTTGTATATAATAAAGACTTCTTCATGTAACGGTGTTTTTTTTTTAATAACCAAACGGAACTTTACGAATCGCCCTTGTACTTCAACGCCTGCACATTTACTAAACATTTCACTTCTGTTGGGTGTGAGTCACACATACACTCTTTATTTATAATACACGGCCCATGCGACTGATCCAATTCTGTCGCGAAGACCGATTATGCCAGGTCTAATAATCAGTAATTTCTACATCATTATCATCAAAAAAGTGCTCAAAATCTCGGTCCATTTTTCAATAACGAACGATGACAAGTAAATAACAAACTTATTTTCAAGTAGTTCTACTGCAGAATAAATTTTGTCGGAGGAGAATTTTACAAATAACTTAACTGCCTGATAAAGCTTTTAACCAACAGTTTAGCACTTATCTGCTATTAGAGATAAGATAAATTTATTTAACTGGCTGATAGATGAAACACCGGCCCTAAGTCTATAATTGGGCAGAATATAGGAAGTTTCGGCTGCTTGAGCCTTCTTTGGGCAATATGTGGTTATTAAATGTTTGGAATTATGTAACACTTCGTGTAGTCTTTATTTTGACAAGTACAGTGTTGTACTAAGGGAGTACAAAATACAATTTCATAATCATTTTTTAGCAAATTTTGGCCTAGTAAAACCCAATACGTTTTTCTTGGAGGCTGTAGGTGGCGTGCTTTCTTTTTGGGCTAGATGGATTGCTTTAAATGTTTTTAGCAAAAATAGAAAATAATTCCTCATACTAAATTCATAAATTCTAATCTAAATGAAAATGAAATATTGTGATTATTGGATTTATATAATTATCTATTTCCTTTTTTTTTATTTTTTTTTTTGTGTCAATAAAAATTAATCGAAATTGCTAGAACTATCCTCGTTTGAATCAATTTACCCTCTCAGGAACTGAAATGAAAATTTACATAATTAAAATTTATTTCTATTTCCAATGTGATTATCTATACTTGAGAATCTTTTTCCTTAGAAGGAAATGTTGGGAAAACTACACCTACTTTCGTTCCGTTTTCCGCAATTCGCCAATAACAACCTCGCGCTCGATATGAAAGTCAAATTCGCCCACAAAAAGTCGTTCTCATTCCCTTTATTTTATGCAAACATGTTTAGCGACATCACCATGCAAAGCGTCCCGATGCGCGGCACCGCCCGTCCTTGTTGCATAATTCTGACGTCCATTTCCGTCTTTATCTTACGTTCCGCGTCGTTTTGCATCCGATCCATCAACGTAGAGTCTCTCTAGAGTCCATAATAATGGCGCCGTTGTTGTTTGTAGTCATGTTCCTTCGACAGCTTCGCGTTTGAAGCGTATGGTTTATGTAGTCTGATGCTGACGGTCTCACTCCTATGTGTATATGAAGTGGGAAAGCATTTCTTTGCTTATTTGATGTAATGTTGAAAGCTACAACGTACGAGAAAATGCAGAGTTGTTGTTGTGAAAAGGATGAAGACAGTACTGTAGCGCAGTAAAGTGTGCAAGTTTAATTGATAATTACCGACGACGCTACGCGTTTTTGCTTGATTTCTTCCTTAATGTTGATGTTACATTATTTAACAAATTTATTTCTTCATAAGAGGTATACAAAGTTTATACAATGAACCAAGAAAATATGTGAGAACAAGACAAGACAGCTTTAATATGTTTGAAACAACCTCGGGGCTTAGACAGGGATGCATTCTAAGCCCTTTGCTTTTCTCGCTGGTTCTAGACGATGCGATTAGAGAGGCAAAGAAAGAAGGGATAAGACCGTACGAGATAGGCGTTTGGAAGATGAGGAAGAGAAAATAAAAAGACGAAGACTGTAATAATAGGAAGGAATCAAAAACAACATACAATACAAATAGAAAAAGAAAATTAACAATGAAAATACAACTAATTGCCATCAACCACCATACATGGGCGCGTTTCGCTGTCATACAGCTCTTCAGCATGTCTTTGTGGAAGATGGCAACTTATGTTGACAAGTCGTATATATACGAAGTTCATGATAACTTGTATGGATGAGAGTATATAATTAAATACATCCTAATCACTGCAAATGTCGAAAGTAAACGCTATATCGGCTTCTACAGAAGTGAGCAACCAACGTTGCATCGGTTTTTTGCGAAGGTAGCAACTCGACTAAGTGGTATCTCACCAAAGGTAATTAATTAACAAACAATGAAATTACAACTAATTGCCATCAACCACCATACATGGACGCGTTTCGCTGTCATACAGCTCTTCAGGATGCCTTTGTGGTAGTTGTAATTTCATTGTTTGTTAATTAATTACCTTTGGCGAGATACCACTTAGTTGAGTTGCTACCTTCGCAGAAAACCGATGCAACGTTGGTTGTTCACTTCTGTAGAAGTCGATATAGCGTTTACTTTCGACATTTGCAGTGATTAGGGTGTATTTACTTATATACTCTCATCCATACAAAAAAAAAGAAAAACTAGATCAGGTACAAAAATTTAAATATTTCGGGTCAATATTGTGGGAATGCGGAAGGTTGGAAAAAGAAATAAAGGAGAGAAAGATAGCATGAGGAAGACAGTTTAACAGCATTAAAAATACTTTTCTGGGGGAATAAAGAGATTCCAAAAAATACTAGAACCCAAATATTTAAGAAGGTAGCAACGCCAATATGTGGAGGAGAAACATGGACAATGACCGAGAGACAGAAAAGAAACATAAAGGCAACAGAAATGCGGGTTATTGGAAAAATAGAAGGAAAAACAAGAATGGACAAGATTAGAAACGTAACGCTCAGAAAATTCGAAGCTAAGACTCATAGTAGAAAAAATTGAGGAAGTACTACTGAGATGGTATGGACACGTAGAAAGGATGCCTGAGCCAAGGATGATTAAACAAGTGTTTGAAGCCAGGGTAAGCAAGAAAAGGACAAAAGGCCGCCCTAGACGAACATGGTTGGAGGATATAAGAAGTGCGATCACCAAAGGAAGAGTATTGTGGGACGGCAAGGCAAACCACACAAGACAGAAAATCATGGAGGTAAATATAGAAAAGACCGACTTAGAAATCTCAACTCCACGCGCCTTACATCTCCAAAAAGGTAGAGAGACATAAGGATTAAGAGAAGAAGATTTCTTCAAGATCTGTGACAATATCTATTTCAAAACAGAAGGCATATTTAAGCAACTATTGAGAAACTTTTCAATGCACCTTTATCCATGGAAACATAAGTTCCGTAAGCTCGAATAAACCAAGCAAAAGAAGAGTGCATATGTTCACAACAGTATTTGTCCTAAAAATCATGCATGAGACAACGGACAACTTAAACGGGAAAACTTGTTGACTGGGTCAAGTCTGTATGAACAACTGACTAAGAATGATGGCGAACGACGATAAGATCTTCCGAAAAAGAAGCGTCAAAACCGGGAGAAGTAAGGTTCTAGAACTCTCCAAATGCGTGAAAAGTGCAACAACAATTTGCAATGCATAAAACGAGTTCAGCCAGTGATCAGACACAAATAAAACAAAGTTTTTAGGGACAGCACAGAATTAATTAGAAGGACGTAAGAGGAGAACAATCCGAAGGAACCTAGGACCCTAAGAACAAAAATATGAAAGCTACAATACTAATTGCACGATAGTGTACGATTGAATGCACCAATATACACGTACTCCACGCATTATGTTTACTTACATATGTTAAATTAATTTAATGTTTGATCCCTTGAAAATTAGGGTACGCTTTTGTTTAATTTTCTAAATTATAACATTGACTGTTCGAGGGTTCTAGCTAAACTGTGGTTTAATAAGTAGGGATTAAATTTCCTGCTTATTTAGATCACCAGTGTGTACTTTGTGTATGTAACAAATTCAATTTGATTTGTAGGTAAATCAATTTGTTTCTTTTTATCTGTTTTGATCTCTTATATTCTCTTCTAATGATTTTCTTTTTAGTTTGCCTTTTGTGATGCATTAACTTTAAGTTGTATCTGTTTTTGTACTTTCTGTTGTTCTGTACTTTCTGTGGAAAATAAAGTAAAATTCTTCGTCTTGATTAGCCAACTTTGCTACTATCAGTTCAGCAATTTTGAACCGGCAACCGCTATTGATTCGACCAATGAGTCGTAAAATATTGACTTCTAAAGTCTTACCTACTCTCATCCACAAAAATGTACATGGAAGCAAATATTCGTTCAATAAGAAGAAACGGAAAAAAAAATAGAGAACTTCTAGGCCAAATTTTTTGAATAAGGCCAACCGCTGGAAATAGAGGAGTCGGGTATGACTTGTGTAAGCAGAAAGTCTCCTGTACTGTTATGTTAAATATTTATATCGTAAAGCCCACCTGTCACTCTAAAACGTATAGGATATTCAGTATAGCCACCCGATAGATACGAAATTCCCTCTGGCGGATATTAGTTAATTTTCTGAAGCCTCCTCTTCTCCCCGGACCTACGAGTTTCGGAGTGGGGGCTACTAAATAATTTATTTAACTCCAGCCAACGACGAATCGAATACGAAACTGTTCTTTTTTTCATTCTTCTCATTTAGTAAATCTTGAAAATCTATGTAAAATTCTCCTACAACAACCAACATGGTAAATTTAGAGGTATATCTAGCAGGGTTTCGTAAATTAAATATCTATCATAAAGTTATTAAGTAGGAGGTCAGTGAATTTTGTCATAATTATGTTGTCAGTTGTGTTTTAGAGCACAGAGTCGTCTAGTTTGGGTTATCTAGTAGCGTCACTACATTCATTCTCTTAAGCTACTTCTAAAAATAACTTTATTTATCGAAATTCATCACAATATTACGTTTAGATAGAAAGCATCAAAATTTGCTGTGATAGAAATAATAGCCATCGCGATTAAAATAAAGGAGAGGGACGCCAATAAATTCATCACTTCTGGTTAAGCTTTCATCGAGTTAACTCCTATTTTGGCTGCGTTACCAGATTAAAGTGTCCGATATCAAATTCGGAGAATAAATTCAAGGTAGAAGTTGGAGGTTAGAACAGGCAGGCTTCCTGTGAATGTCATAAGGAACATAGAGTTTTTATGACATCTCCGAAAAATCAAGGTCAATTTGCAGTTTTCAATTTTTACATTCGTTTGATATCAAAATTCATAAAAAAATTTCTAAAAGAGCGTGAAAGAATATTCAAGAATCCCGCAGTTTAAATAAAATTTTAATTAATTAACAAAAATTCCAATTTTTGAATAATTTCCCTGAGATAAAAACATTTAAGTACTTTCTGCTAAAATTTTTGATTTAAACAGTAGCGACTGGTCTGTTGTGTTGCATGGATTTATGATAACAAATGCTGAATTGAAATGATATTCAATTTAACCACACTGCTGGCCCGAAAGACAAGGTATCTATTTGTTGCTGAAACTATCTCTCATTTGCATTTTTAGTTCCATTTTCACTTTTTTGATGACCCATTTTCTTTGAAGATATTCTATTCAGCATTTTTCGATTTTGCTGAAACCCAGTTCGCTCAGTTATTATTTCCGTTGCACGTTCAATATTATAATTTCTTAATCCAGATAGTAGGTTTTATGGAAAGAAAAAAAATCCCTCTTGTTTTATTCAAATTATGTAAGCGTACAGCTCGATAAATCTAAACGCCGTTTGCACAATTTTCACATATTTTTCTATCGGCCGAAGCTTTAGCAATTACGGACTTGCGCTCGCTTCTCGGTCCCCACTTCCGTCACCGGATTCGCTCCTGTTTTCGCGTAAAATACGGTGAAAATTATCAGCACGCTTTCCGAAGTCTTATCACATCTTGCTCGCATTTTGGTCTTATTTGTTTCTTCTTTTTGTTCCGCCTATTCACGTCGTCGCTGCCGTATTCATAGAATGTAATGCTTCGGGCGTTTTTAGGCCTTTTTTCGGTCGTACAGGACGTGACTGGCGTAACTCTTTTCATATATGCGCCACTCTTTCCGGCTAGCTGCCTTACAGTTTCTTTTTCCTCTTCCATCATTTTTTTTGTGTCTGACGTGGGCAAGCTGGTAGTATTTCTACTAAAAAAAGATATTGACTTTTCGCCGTGCGAAATGGGTTGCGCTTTGTTTACCCTCGTTTCTTCGGCAAGTGCTCTTCATTACAGGCAAATTAGATTTACACAAACTTTTCGAACGTGATGTTTTTCGGAGGAGTAAATTGTTTTCTTGGTAACTGGAGCATCTGACACGTTGTTATGTTAAGATGAAGCGTTTGTCGTTTTTGGATGTGAGAAGAAAAGCAAAATATTATTTTGGCAGTCTTATGCTTATACTATAAAGTTTTATATGTATAACAGTACAGGCGCTTCGAATTGAAAGTTTAAAATAAGGGATAAGGGAAGAATTGGCATCTGTTCAAAATAATACTGTATGTCAAAAGCTTCTGACTTTTGTAAATAAATTATCCTTACTTTATGGCTTCCGATAAGTTTGCAATTTCATGGTCTATAGTATTAGTTTCTGAGATTCTTTTTTTTTCATTCATTGTGCTTAAACCAATTCCAAATATAATTTTTTTATCAATGGAACAGGTATCAAATTTGACGTTTGGCCGATGAAATTGTCAGTGTCTTTAAGGGTATTTTGCACTGTGATGATTCAATCACCTTGGTTGAAGTTAAGGAAATTCTTTATTATCTCCAGCAAGTCTTCGATTATTATATTGAGTTCTATTCAAGCAATTTCGACAAGACTTTAAAAATTTCTTCAAGAAGCTAACTGCATGAGATACGTTAAGTTTAATATCATCATCACGGCAACATTCGAAAGACATCTTTATATTAGACTATGTTGGTAAGAGCCTAGACCCGACTACTGCTCATATATGATGTCATTTTCAATATTTCTGTCACTTCAGTTGTCCTGAAAGTGGGAGTCTTAGTTTTAGTACATCCATTTTACTTCAATTCATTTTGATATATTTCTGTTCTGAATGGCCCTGAACTACATTTCGTTGGTTTTTCGATGGTTACAAGAGTTTGTGAGTTTTGTTGGTGGTAGTGGTCGTGTTAAGTTATTGGTCTCTTGGTTGCAAATTGGTTCAAAATCATCATGCAGTTATTTTGTCTTCTTAGTTTTTCGCTAAAGTTATTCGTTTATCTTGCTAAATAATTTTTATCACTACTTTCACTCATTTTTTTTAAATTTAAATTTCCAATTATTTCACATTGTTGTGGAGATGAAATTAACTACGAGGTGTGGCAATTAAATAACCGGACTGGTGCTACTATCGGCAAACAGCGAGCACGCCACGGCAGATTTGAATATGTCTGTGCTTGTAGATGCTTCCCCCACCCTAAGCTCGATGGGCACGGTTGTACATCCCTCAGTCTCGCTGTAGCAATCGTCCGTTCAAGTCCTTACGCTAGCGTCGTGTCGGAAAAATGCAGAGTGTTCAGATCGAACAACGAGTTAACCTCAAATTTCTTGCAAAACTGGGGTTCTAACTACCCTTCGTGAACGAGTGAGAAGACGAAGACCCGATTTGTGGAAAAGCAAATCCTGGATGCTCCACCAAGACAATGCGGCAGCCCATTCTGCCTTGTCTGTGAAGGCGTTCTTTGCGAAATCCGGCATCACCGTGTTGGACCACCCACCGTACTCGCCCGACTTGACCCCCTGTGACTTTTTTTAGTTCCTAAGGTAAAATCGGAACTTAAGGGGACAAGATTTGGTAGTGTGGAAGCGGTGAAAGCGAAAGGGACGGAGGTTCTCAACAAGCTGATAGAAACCGACTTCCAGCACTGCTTTCGACAGTGGAAAATTCGTTTGGAGCGTTGTAGGGATCGGCAAGGAGAATACATTGAAGGGGATAAACTTTGTAATGTAATTGGTGATCAATAAAATATTTTGTAACACCAGCCCGGTTATAATAGTGTACGTAACTCCAGCTAATACACTTCTATGTTCATTTTGGCTTTTTATAGTGTTTAAGTGCATATAGTTATGTACCATTTTTAAAATACAAATATTAGAGTCAATGCAGTCGTTGTTTTTTATATCCAATATTGAAGAACCCGGTGCTCCAGTTTACATCCACACAAAAATTACTATTCAGAATAATTCCGAATTTTTGAAAATTTCTATAGAATTCGGATAAAGATCTAAATTTTCGCATAATTTCTAATAAATACTAAAGGTTTATAGGAAAATTACCAATTTGAAGGAAAATTCCTTATGTTTATATCGGAGATACGAGTATATACTTTTTTCGTAACATGATGACTTAAATTTACCCCCATTTCTTTCAGTGTAGATTTGTTTTCGTGATCGTAACTGATCGCATATTTTCACAATAAACTTGTTTGATTTTTATGCGTTGCTGCACAGTACATGATGAATTTGACAAATGTTTTGATACCAACTGTAAAAATGCAAACATCTAATTTCACAAAACGCAAACGGCATGTAATTCAAACCCTAAGGTTCAATTTGAATCACTCTTTAACATGAATTCTAAAAGCTTTCATAATGTATGTGGTCAAATCAACTTAACGAAAATGGTAGGAATAACACAGCCTGATCCGATAACTTGAACAATATTACGAAAATACGAAGTCAAACGTTTTATTTTCAATTCTTCCCGAACATTTATCGTTACCATAAAAAAAGGAGTCGAGCATAAAATGAAAGTACTTTATGCCACCTTGTTCGCGTAAAATGACTTGAGTAAGGAAACCGCGACACCTGTGAGGCAACCTACAAAACCGAATACATAAAACGTCGGCTCTTATTACCCGATCTACGCGTAGGATATGCGTGGTTCTGCGAACAAAAAGAATGGCAGAAGCAATAAAAATGTTCTTTTGTTTCGCTTTCATGTTTGCTTTTAGTGCCTACTGTGTATTATATTTCTGCGTTCACGTGATTTAAAACTGCCCGCGCGAATTGATCAACTATAATTACACTTTTGTATTGTTTTCTGCGAAATAACCGTGTAGCTATTGTGTGCCTTGCAAATTGTTCGTTTCTGCCCGGCATTTGTTATTTTGCGGTAATTTAAAATCTGCACGATATGAAAATTTTTAATATTGGAAATGCATACATACCTATTCAGAATCGTCCTTCCTGAAAAAGTAATTCTGCGTTTTCATGTCAATGCAAATTGGCGTTTAGCATGGAGGTTTCGAATGAAATGACAGTTTCATGCGCACAAATCATTTGTTTTTATTACGGATTTGTATCTGCGACTGGAAAGGGCGTATATTTTTTATTGCAAGAAAATAATCCAAAATGGGTTTTTTATTTTTTTCGTTTTTGGTGTTGGTTTGCATGTTTCTCAAGTAAAAAATTCGGAGGTAATCTATACTGTTTTGGTTGGTTTATTTCATAAGTATACAATTATTTCATGTTTATACAATGTAAGTTTTTTTTGCATCTTGCTGTACAAAACAATTATTGATCATCTTTTTACCTCACAAAACTATAAAAGGCGTTTCTTTAATTGAGAGAAGAATCCAAACCCAATGTCAACTTTTCAAAAAGCAAGAAAAAGCAACGCCGAAAGAGACTACCCGCAAAGAAACGTTTACTTGCATCAAAGCTGTTCGCCTTAATTCAAGACAATTATTATTTAAAATTTCTTACTTTTCGCCACATTCTTTCAGTTTATGCCACTAATTTTCGAAAACAACTGAAATATTTTCTGGTGCCACGTAGTGCCAGTAGTTATAGTCATGCCGTCCCAGAGACAGTATACATATACCCATGTATACTCTTTGCTAGAGAGTAGCAAATATAGAAACCGAAATGTAGATGGTATACTTACCCATGCAATGATTTCATGTTTCATAAACATTTTCAAAAGATGCGGATTAATGTAAGATTTTTTTTCCTTTTTATGACTATTTACTACGTGTGCTAATTTAACTATAGTTTTTTGTGGGAGTTTCATGTTAGTTTCTTGTCAAACGTGACTCCCAAATATTTAACTTCGTCGCTGAAGCTAATGGTTTTCCCTTTTGCGGGTTTATGCGCAGGTTATGATTTTGGCACCACTCATAGGTGTCATTGAGAGCTCTTTGCATAACTTGCGGTATAATATTCTCATATTTTCCACGGATCATGATTACCAGGTCGTCAGCGTACACTTGCACGTCATATCCATTAGAAGATAACTTCTGTAGGAGATCATCTACAACAAGACACCGGAGCAGAGGTGACAGGACCCCTCCTTGGGGGCAGCCTCTATTAGCTCTAATTGTTGTCGTTTCGGATCCCAACGTGGCGCTTATTCGTCGACTTTGGAGCATGGCTTTGATCCATTTTGTAGATGACGGGTGAAACCCTTGGCGGAAGTCGCGCTCTCAATGCTTTCGAAGGAGGTGTTATCAAAAGTACCCTCTACGTCCAAGAATGCACAGAGAGCTATTTTGCCGCAAGTGACGTTTCCAATTTACTTGTGATAAATTGGAGGGCCGTTATTGTTGATTTTGCCTTCTGATAGGTATGCTGGTTAGGATGAAGTGGGTTTATTACAATTACTTCGTTCCTTTGAGCAGGAATGAGGAGATACTGATGGGTGTATACGCTTTAGGGTCTGCGGATGATCGCCTTCCTCCTTTAGGTATAAATGCCACATTTACGTCTCTCCATAGTGATGGTATATAGCCAAAGCTATAGCTGGCTTTATATAATCGCTACTATTGGAAGAAGACAGGCGATTTATAGGGTTTGAAGGTCATCGACGCCCATCTTATTCTTACTGTTGTAAAGACACATTTCAAATGTGGTCATTTGGTCTCTGCCACCCTGTATGTAGTCGTAAGCATAATGTTAACCTTCGCAAAATTATAATTCTGAAAGAAAAATAGTAACTTCCGATTTTCTCCATTCGTTTCTATTTTGTCTATCAATAATAACTCTCAATGGATATCCCCTTTCATTTAGAAATTAAAAAAATAAATCTTTAAACTGCGCCTCAATTAGAGAATTGAATATGGTTACTTAATCTACTCAAATTCCTCTTTAAAATGAATCCAAGTTCTTAACAATCCACTAAGGCAAACCAAAGTTATCGTGAATTCTTTCTGATATGACGTAACCTCAAATTCTCGCCTTATTTGAAAAAATACGTCATTAAATGTTAGGACAAATTTATGCAGCATCGCGTGGGCCATGTACTGTTAGCAATATCAATCCACAATTCCATTTGATTTTTTTTTTGAGAAATTATGTTTTTTTCTACTTTTTCACGTTAGTGTCTCACATCGCGCCCTCTAGCGGTCAATTTCGGAAATTAAAGCTATTTTTAATGGAATGCTTTTGATCATTTTTATGGTTCGGTTTTTTTTACATTTACCATTGCTGGCAAAACGTTGCCATTATCAAATTCTCAAAAATCGAAAAATTGGTGCGATGGCTGCCAAATAAGTGTCTGAGCAGCTTTCATTCACGTATATCTTGTTTCTCGATTATCTTGAGAAGGAAGTGAGCATAGAATAAAGTTTTTACGGTACAAATCAGCACAAAACGAGAGCTAGGTAAAATTTTTAAAAAGTGAAAGTGCGGAAGCAGAGTGAAATTGGCTCCCGCTTTTCAATCTCGAATATCTCGAGCATGGAATGAGCACAAAATAAAATTTTTACGGCACAAATCAGCACAAAACGTGGACGGTTTCAAATTTTCAAAAATTGAAAATGCGGGAGCCAACTTCACGGACCCGTTATTGCATATGTTTTGACATTAGGATGATACATACGATAAGATGAAAAGTGCATCCTTCTGCGCAATATAATATGCCATTCTGGATCTAATTCAAAACTTATATTTTATAAAAAAAAATATTGAAGATGGCAGTCATGTAGTTGACCTCCGTTTAACCAAACCAATTTAACTTTTTTTAATATTGATTTGTATAACGGTAAATTTGTAGCATTTGATTATTAGTACATGATTTATATGCCTTTTAGTAATGAACTTGGACATGATGCAACACTTCATCTGGATTATGGTTAATTAAACATTTTATTTAGATAACGGATTATTTTTTCCAAATATAACCTCTTTTAATCCCAGATTTAGGCTCGCTATCGCAAAAGGAAATAATGGAGCGCCTATTCGATATTACAAATGCAATTAGGAATCCTGTGATATTTCAACAACGCCCACGCTTCAATTACGGCATAATTATGTCTGCCCAGATATGAACCAGAATGTAACCCCCTCCGCCTGCCATAACAGGATTTATTTTGATGTACTCCTGATTAATTAATTTTATCGTGACGGATGTTATTCGAGTTTAATTAAATTTTGTTAAACCTATGATTTCATCTCCCGATATCGTTTTGACGTCACGGGAAATGTTAATTGATGGCATATAGCGATCGCTGCCTGGAGGTAGGATGTTAATTAGCTTTACATACTCTTATTGAACTTTAGAAGGTTAGCAGAAAAAATGCGAAACCGTACAGATTTTGATTAATGTTTACTTTTTATAAATCTCGCGTTGAATATAGAAAAATATATTTTCCTTTTTTCGTCTAAATTTATGACCTGAACGATTAAGGACTAGGATAAATATTCTGTTTTAATTTAGAGTAAGGTTTTCATCATGGATAGAAAGTAATTGGTTGTTCTTACAATTAGTCAAACGAAAAAGTCATCATGGAACTAACTAGTTTATTTTCAGTTCAGAAAAGTTTGAACAGGTATTGGGATCCAGAAACGATAGTTATAAAAAAATTAAAGAGGAAAAAATCAGAACATCGTATGAACGTTTTATTTCTGCTATTTTCAAACTAACTACGAGCAATTTAAGATGCTGTTGTCTAGCATCACTATTTGTCATCGGAGACCAATTGGGTAATATCTGATTCATGGCCCAAAGAGCAAATGTTTAAGTTCCAAAGGTCACGTTATTTTGTATCTTGGGGAATATCTATGTGAGGAAAGTTGAAGATGGTAATCATCACTCTATTGCTTTGCCTTTGGCTAGTATACCAGTGGATTTATTTATAATTCATTTGTCTCCTGCTGAATAGGACTGGTTATCTGTTTCTGCTCGTGTACAAGAAGTGTGTGCCTTGTATTGTTATACCTGTTGGTACAAAGGTTTTTTTCGTACGAATGAATCTAATGTATCATTTTGGAATGGTTGTACATAGTTTAAATCGTACTGGTTATTCGAAATCTGGTCTTAAATATAAGAGGTGTGAACAGAAAACTAATTGAAGTGATGAAAAGTATATACTCAAGAACCGAAAATGTAGTACGAGTAATTGGGAAAACATATGATAGCTTTATAACAAGACGAAGGGTGAGACAGGGAGGTGTGTCGAGTCCATTACTCTTTATTACAATAATGAACGAAATATCCAAAGAGGTAAACCAAGGTCTAAAGAAAACACTAATAGGATTCAGAAAACTTCGGCCAGTATTTCTAAATAAACCTGTTATGCGTGGATGATTTATTTTTGTTTGCAGTAAATACGAAAGTCCTACAGGAAAGAATAGAGAAATTGAATATAAGTATGGGTAGATATGGAAGAATAAACACAAAGAAGACAGAGATTATGGAACTCGCAAACAAGAAAGAAGAAATAAAGGAGACTAATAGAGTAAAATACCTAGGAACATATACAGGACCAGAAGGAAGCTTGAGCAAGAGATAGGGGGCAGAATACAAAAACCATGACGCTATACAAAAACAAAAGCACGAATATTTGAATCTATGTTAACGCCTATACTCATGTACGGAAGCGAGCCCTGGGTCCTAACAAAGAAGCTCAAGCAGAAACTCAGTGCGTGTGAGATGAGAGTACTTAGGAAGATCGCGGGATTGACAAGATTAGAAGTGACAAAATTAGAAGTGAGGTAATACGAAAGGAACGAAATATAACAAGTGTAGTACAAAAAATTGAAAGACAACAATTAAGATGGTTCGGACATATGGTACGGATGGATGCGACGAAACTGGTAAAGGAGATATGGGAGATGAAGGTGGCAGACAGGAAAAGGAAAAGCAGATCAAGGAGAAAGTGGAATACAGAAGTAGCAGAGGCACTGAAGAGAGGCATCAAACAGAAGCAAGTGGAAACAGATAGGCACCTCTACACCTACGGTAGATGAGGATGAGGATGCGGAAAAGGATTGGTTACCTAGATTATGGGATACAAAAAAATTTTGCCTCAATTTTCCACTATAGAAAACGCTAAAGGGACAGCTAAAGATATCGCATTCAGAACAAATTTGACTGTAAACTGAACACATAAGTGTGATAGGTGCTCTAATTATTAGATTAATGCAAGTTGGTTGTGGATGAAATATTGGAACATCGCATGCTGATTGACGAGGAACAAGAAAAACTATTTTTTCTCACAGAAAAGATACATCAATCATGTTATAAAGTAATTTGTACAAATATGTAACAAAAATTAATACGTCTGAGCTTCATTTGTGTTACGTTAAATGAGAATATTCTGGGCACATTATTTTATGTGGTTGTCGTAATATGGACACAATATTATTGCAGAATACTTAATCTTTGATTCCATTAGTGAGAAAAATAACATTTTTAAGGTAGACCAGTAAATAATCTCGTAGTTCTCACAACAAAGCTCTGGATTCTAGCAGCAATAAAAATCTAAAAGCAATAATGTCGATAATATGGTTAATAAACGAAAGCCGAGAGTTAGATGTTGTACCAAGATCTTTAATCATACTGCGACGTATGAGTACCACTATGTTAACGGATTGGATCCTTTTTTCTAGTAAATGTAAGTTCTTTATACTTAGCAATGTTTAAATTGAATCTGTTGAATGCACATCAAACCGAAAACTGATACCAAATCAGTATTATTTTCACAAATCCTAAAGCTTCAGACAGTAAGCTACGGAAGAATCATTCCAAGCTAAAGTTTTCACATCACCTGCGAACATCAGCACTTCATAGTCAACAACTTGTGGGATGTTGTTAATAAATAATAAGAACAAGAATGGTTTCAAAATGGAACTCTTTGGAACCTTAGGCCTTATACTTTGCCAACAGGAACGAAAGAAGTATTCTTTAAAAAAAAATCCCTTCCTTTGAGTTGAAAATTCGTTTCTATCAGTGCAGGAAAAAGCTTTTAAGAACAAAAAAATTATGGCTAGAGAAAGATTAGATAAATTTTAAAAACCTTTTTTTTCGTCAAAACGCATTGGTGCGTTGAGAAATACGCAATTAGAAATACACTCAGGTGCAAAAAATTCGATCCATTTGAATTTTTCTTCGTAAAGAATAAATGTCTTGAGATATAATCTTAAGGTTGGTGATAAATTTAAAAGGAAAAAATAAAATTTGATAAAACACACTTTTCCAAGAAAAAACAAATTAATTTATTGAATTATATTAGATTATTTGGGAATTCAGAAAATTAAAGCGGTTTCATTAATAAAAAGAAAATAATAATAACAACATTTTAGAGTATTTATGGCAACTAATACCGAGTATTTCTACCTCGGATCTTTCTAATAGCTTGCATACGTCTCGGCATGGAGTTAATTAAATTTTGAATATAATTTTGATCCAATTACTCCCATTTTACCGAAAGCGCCGCAGCAAGTTCAGTGAAATTGTTTGGGCGGGGTACACGTGCTCGCATCTGTCTTCCTAGTCTGTCCCAAAGATGTTCTATTGGATTGAGGTCGGAACTGCAAGCTGGCCAATTCAAACGCACAATCCCAATCTCACCTAAATATTCGTCGACGGTCCGAGCGCGGTGCGGACGCGCGTTATCGTCCATAAAAATGAAATTAGGCCCTATAAATGGAGCAAAAGGAACCATGTGCTCTTCCAAAACGGTGTTTATGTGCCTTGCAGCCATCATAGAACCTCCATCAATCACCACCAATTCAGTACGGGCCCCACTGTTTATGCCAGCTCAAACCATAACGGAGCCTCCCCGGTAGCTAATTCTTTTCACAATATTGCTTTGAGCAAATCGCTGTCCCTGTCTTTTCAATTTTTTCCCGACCATCTGGTGATCTTAGGTAAAATCTGGATTCATCCTAGAATAATGCGTTGGTTCAATCGGCGTGATTCCAGTTTTCGTGATCTTGTGCAAAATCTAGTCGAGCTCTACGATGTTCCACAGATAGCTGTGGACATTCAGCTGGTATTCTAGACATTAAATTAGCTTCGGCTAGGCGTCGACGAACTGTCCATCTGCTTACATGCATATTTCTTACTTCGCTTAGTTGATTTACCACCTCAACCGAAGTCAGATGCCTCTCTCTCAAAACTGAAGGAACCACAAATCGATCGTTTCGTCCGGATGTTGCTTTTCTACGTCCCGATCCTGGGCTCCTAGTATAGCGGTCGGTTTCATTAAAACGCAGAACGACTTTTTGGACTGCTGAATGAGTAACGCTTAGTACCTAAGCATTGGCTATGGCCATCTTGAACTAAAACTACTGTCCTGGCTGCATCTGTTACACTTAAAGACATTTTTTAGAAAGAAAACTGGAGAAGCTTCCCGCTTCACACACTTTTTTAATTGTAAAAGTGATACTTTCTAATTGTCAAAATGACTAGCTCCAAAAATAAACACAAGGCACACTGAATAACTTTTCGATTACCGTCCACAAATTTGTTAACAAAAGCATCATTCCTCGTTGGTTGGCAAAATGCGAAACAAAAAGTCAGCAAACTGATACCCTTTAATAATACGAGTGTCAATGTCAATGTCAAAGTTTTAGAAGTACAAACAAAGATGAAGCAAGTAGTGGATCGAATTTTTTTGCATCTGAATGTAAAAATACTTAAAAGAATAGAGTATAAATTCTTGTTTATTTTCTAAAATCTTTGAAATTGAGCCTCGACATTTATTGTGTTCGTATTTTCCTTTTACAGGCAATCTTCTCTCATTCATTCCACTTATTCATCACCTAACTTTTCAAACTCGGAATTTATTAATTGCATTTGTTTAGAAGTTATTAAAGTAGAATTACGTTGGCTTTCATTATGTCGAACAGGTGGCTCTGTTTTGAAAACTAATGAAGATATCTCACCATTTTGATTTCTCAAGCGAAGTTCAAATTCGCACAAACATCGTTGCACAGCGTCCTGGAAATGTCTTTGTATAAAAATAAAGAAGGAGAATTTATATCCCAATTTTCGCATCTCTATCAGCTTCCCTCGATAACTTAATCCTTCCCATAATCCACACACAGATGTTCTTAATCTCCTAGGGTCCCGTCTATACAAACGCTACGTTTGATAACACCGTATCCCCACAATACACATTCCCCTTGCTTCTTCTTGAATCCCGTATTTTTCGATAGGAGCTATCGCCACCCTCTAGATTATTTTTATCGGAGATGTGTCAGGGGCAAGACGTTTCTTCTTAAATTATAATACACGTTTTCTTTAGACATATACCATTCTTCTCTTCCCTTTGTACCCCTCAAGATAGCTGTAGTCGCGTCCGGATCCACATCTACCAATAAAATCTCTCCGAAATCCTTGGCATGTTCGAATTTCCGGCCGGCTTCCGTCGTACTAATCCGCCGCTAATTTCTGTTTATTTGTCTTTGTGTCTCACCCCTCGCGGTAATTGAATTTTTATTTACCGAAGTATTAGGGATGATTCGATAAAGGAGAAAGGAAATTGGATAACAGGATGGGCGAGGCAATGGTTGGGAATTAGGACGCAGAGAAATAAATAATTGTCTGGGGTAGATCGATCGACTTTGAAACTTGGTCGAGGAATGTTTTTGTAGGTAACGTGGGGTTTGCCAACAATTAACGGTAATTTGTAGGAGATGTGGAACTTTATTTAATTGAACGTGTTTGGGTTGTGTGCCTTCTAACCAGGTATATCTTGGAAAAATTATTAGGTAGATCGATTTTTAATTGAGTTGGAGGTCGTAGTTGCTAAGGTCAAAAGTAAATTTTAAATTAGCTGATAAAGGTCCCAGGATTAAGTATAATTTCAAATGCTTCATTAAAAAGCTTAGTTAATTAGGCACCACTTTGGTCAAAGACGTTTTGTCGTTTTGTGAATAATAAGTGTAATAGGCGTTGCCGAACCGTGTAAAACTAAACCTGCTATAACTTCTGCAGTTTTTTCCTGAATTAAAGAAACGTGGACTTGTTTGAAAGGGCATTCAGCACTGTTTTAAACGTCGCAATTTCTGCCGCCCGATAGTGTTCAAGAAATGTACCAGATGGCGTTATCCCCAACTACGAGTTTTTATCAATTATCTCCAAAAATTCAAATGTAACAGTATGCTTTCCTTACGTTGTGGTTGAAGAGTTTTGACAAAGTAAAGTAGTGGCGAAAACCGCGTAATGATATCTTTTTCTTTTTTCCAGACAATAATGAAAACAGCCCATTATCAATAATAATTTCCCTATCTCCTCGATTAACTTAACCAAGGTTCCGTTACCTCTTGAATTTGAAAGTTTGTCGGGCTACAGCTTTTTAGCTAGCTGAAAAAAAGAAAATCAAATGTCCCTTTAATAAAGGATACCAAATGGCTGGTGGAGATTGGATGAAATAATTCATACGTACCCAGAGTTAAGCATTGGAAGATCTCAAGCAACATCAGGCACCCATGCAATGGGACTCAATCGACTTGTTGTTACTATGTTTTCAAATTTCTTTCTGAAGTACAAATTATCAGCTGAGCGCATACAACCTCAACTTCGACTACGTCATTTCTCAATCTATCTACTCAATTCATATTTCTAATTTCAAAAGATCAATTAATAACAAGTGGAATATAAATTGAAAGAAGGGACGAGCTACAATCTTAACAGCTTCTCAATTTAAAGAAGAACTTGAACTAGCTATTGAATCTACGCGGAAGAGAAAAAATTGTCAGCAAAAACGTAGAAAGTGTTTAAAATCTGGTCTTGCGGAGAAAAGAAAGAGGACTAAGAAAAAAAAGGAAAAGTAAGAAATAAAAAAGCGTAAGAGAAACATCAGAACCCAGTGAAGAAGACAGCGATGCTGAATTCAAATTCTGTAGAATGTTAGATAAGCTGTATTTATTATCATAAGTTTTGTATTCAAAAAACTGCTCAATAGATTGTTTAAATTTGTAATTTGAAATCAAATTGAGATGTTCCATTCTGTCGCCGAGTAGCTGTAGCCAGATAGACTAATTTCCATTTCTTAAAATTTCGTCGTATTAGGCACCCTGAAAGACTGCATTTGTAAAATAGTGTTCAGCGTTGCCGAAACCGTGAAACTAACTTGCTATAATTGCAGTTTTTCTGAATCAATAAATTGGGTGTTTAAAGGGATTCAGCCTTTTTAAACGTCGCAATTCCTGCCGACCCAAGTTTCGAACTGTACACAGATCGATCACTGGTTGTTATCAATTATCTCCATTCAAATGAAACATAAGTGTTCTTTGTTATAAGATTTGCAACGTTGCGAAAACACGTAATAAATTTTTCTCAACAAAACTAAAACAGCCCTTTCTAAATTCGCTGATCACTCCTATTATAACCAAGGTCGTCTCTTGCATGAGTTCTGTTCGTTGCTACAAGCTTTTCTAGCAGATCAAAGAAATATAAAGTCCCTCTTATAGAGTAATGCTGTGAGTTTATAAGTTTATAGTTTTTGGAAGATAGCAACATCAGGACCTTTAAGGGATTAATACTGGTTGTTCAATTTGCAAATTCTTCCTGAAGTCCCAAATTATAGCTGAGCGAATACAATACAATTACTACGCATTCTCAACACTTACTCAATCATTTCTGAACACAAAGTCAATAATGTCTGTTAAATATCTGCAACATTAGATATCTTTCCACAGTTGTTTCGGCAAGCCGAGTGCGGCGCGAGGAAAAAGTGTGTTTATATGCAGAAAACGAACGTTCTACATCTAGTGACGTTATATCTGCGTAATTAAAATAATCTTTGGAACAACTTAACGGTTCTGTTAACGCACCTTCACAAATTTGTCTTAATGTGCTAAAATCAGAATCTTTCTCTAAAACACTTTCAAACCTTTCTAGAACACAAACATGTTTTGCGTCTTTTACCGCGCATAGCCAGTGCGTGAACATGTTGCACTATTTGCAGAGATTCCACTAACGACACCGAAGGATTTTGTAATTTTTCTATTGCCTCCACTAGTTCGAAATAATTGTTCTGAATAGTTTTTAAATCCGTTTTAACCTGACTATCTTGAAATTTCGTCTGGCTTTCCTTGATAGCCGCAGCTTCCTTTGGATTAAATTGTAAAACCACTTTCTTAATATTATCAAAATATTTATGATAATAAAACGCGGCCTGTAACCATGTTCCCTAACGTGTAAGAATAGGTTCTGGTGGCTCAGGCATACGGGGCATAGTCTGTGAAATTTGCAAATACGTTTTGGGGATTTGACAAACACTGCTTTTGTATGCGTTATTAAAGCGTCTACCTCAGGATAACATTTTCTAATACTATCTGCCACATGACTGAATGTAACAAGTTAGCACAATGTTTTTTAAGAGACCGTCCTACAGAAAGCATGTTTGTGGCACCATCGCTCATAAACATCAACAGTTGGTTTGTTGAAAGTTCAAACTTTTCCAATGTATTTAACACTAACTTTGAAATTACTTCGGCAGTACATTGTTGTACTCGTCTGGAAGCTAATAGAATTGAAGGTGACGATTGATGTGGTTCCATTGTACGTACCATTACATTAACCACAGAATGTTTTTAACGATCTGTTGTTTCGTCCGCACATAACCACAGTTTTTTATCTTTCAACTCCGATTTAATTCTTTTTTCAAGATGTTCACGAGCAGATGGTATAATTCTTTGTAACGACGCCCGACTTGGTAATTTGCAGTTCGAATATTTATTCCAAAAGAAGACATATGCTTCCTTGTCTAGTAAATTAAACGGTAGATTACATGCATTAAAGGTAACACATAAATTAAATTTAAATTTGTCATAGTGTCGTGTGCAATTTTTTTTTTAAAGTATGCTGTTTACCATTTACGTGACGTAGACAATCCATTTTGGACCAACACAATAAAGAGATGTTACAAACTACACATTGAATTTTAACGCCATCATAATTTAGACCATATCTAGTGTACGTTTGATGTATCAATTATGTGTATGAATAAAATAATTTACTGTTATTATTATTTCCAAAACTAATTTGCTTATTACTCATAATCTGAAATTTCCAAATAAGAAAAACCTTCTCAATTTGAAGAATAAAACTTTAATTATTATTATTATTTTAATAAAATCATAACAATGATTAGATGTTTTAAATACTTCATTTTGTAGTATTCCCTTTTCTTTGTTTGGTCATAATTTGTCGTTAGATTTAATGAGAAATGGTTGACTTTGAATCACGTAATCTATGCACAAATATCCATAATGATTGTTTAACTTAAAGTATCGTTAAAAATAAATCGCGACCTTGACACTTTTGCATTATGGAATCGTAATGAAAGTAATAACGATTATTCAGCTGTACTTTAATAGTTTGCATTTAACCAAATAAAAAAAATACAGGGATGTTTCATTTTTTCATAAAATGTAGTAATTAGATTTGTGTATTGTGAATATTTAAGGTATTTAATTTTACGGGTAAAATTTGTAATTAAATTAATAATCTTTACCGCTGTTTTTTTATTGTAGCAAAGTATGCAACCATAAATGCGCATATGCATTTTAACGGTGCACATTCAGCTTAAAAAGTACACTTGAAGTTAATTTTTAATAATGAAAGGATTAATCCAATTTATTTATTTTTTTCAATAAATCAAGCGAAATGTTTCAGTTTTCTTTTTAATAATTCCGCAGGTCTTTCCTTCATCATTTATCATCTTTTACAATGAGTGTTGCTCTCAAGGAGACAAAATTCTTTCATAACCAAATGCGGGCTTATTAAAGAGGAAAAGGTCTCTAAAAATACTCTCCGTTATTTATACTTTCTCATTTTTTGATATTACGATGAAAATATCAAAGTCAAGTTTTCTCTTTTTATCTCATTTGATTTCTTTTCCCGACCTTCTTCTTGGGTGCTTCTCCAAACGATAAATCAGGCAAGCCGGTATTAAACGTATTGTATTATCGGATTTGCCTTTTTGATTTATTGCAAACGATATGAGTCGTGGCCGATTTGTTCGATTTTCCCTTACCTCGCCTAAAAGAGAGAACAGCGCAAATGGAAAAACAATAAGGCGCGATAGGAAAAACAGAACGATAAGTCGTCGCCGAAAGGAAACAAAAAACGAGGAAAAAGTAAAATCAGCGCTTTCTATAGGGCGGCGATCGAATAAACGAGCGGTTAAGTGAGTGCTTTTCGATCTTCAGTCAGGAGCACTTGTTTCTTGATCTGGTAATTGGATGAGCGCGGGTTCGTGGAAGCGCAGGATGGAAGAGGTGTGGGCGGATGCCTTTTCGGGAGCCGGAACGATGAAAATTAAATTCGAGAGCGCCAAAGTGTAAATACGATTGAATGGCGGAATGGATGAAAGTAGATTGTCTCTCGGTTTCTTTCCCTTGCAACGGATTTGTTTGTTGTGATGCGGATCATTTAGAACGATAAAATGATTCGAGGTAGGGACGATTAATATTTTAAAAGGGGATTTGCTTATTACTTAAAAACATGCGGGGCTTGATTGATGTCTTTCGGAAGGTACAATGAAAAGTTCCTGAGCATTATTATAACTGTAATTTTGAATTAAAAATAACTCCATAGATAGAAACTTTTGGAAAGAAATTATCCTGTGAGTTGGTAACATTTCTCGACTAACTTGCATTCCAGGATAAGTCCCAAAGAAGCTAAGGTACATAATTAGACCTCACCAAGAGAATGATAAAACACCAAGTAGTTCATAGAGAAAAGAAAGTTCTTGACTTACAAATATGCATTCAGTCAACCAAATCGTAATTTTAAATAGCGCAAAGATATATTTTTTTTAATTTAAAGAAATAATTATTTGACATCATTATTTGATTCAAATAAATAACCTCAGGTTCGATTTGAAAATATATCTGCTTGATTTGATATACGTAATACACTTGATTCAACAATACAGTTTTTTTCTTTTAAAGAACTTCGACAGTTTGATACACCATTTATTCGAATTCACCTTTTAATGGCGATCGTTCCCAAAATGGGAACATACTAAAAAATCTAATTTTTATTGCATACAATTTCTGTATGTTTTAAAATATACATAGATGTAAACTTTTCTGATTATTAATTATAAAAATTTTATGCAAATAATATGATTAATTCAATAAGAGTTAGATTTTTCAGTGTGTATTTGCTTAACAAAATATTTCTGTGGTTTAAAGTATCTTGTTACTTTAACAAATATATTATTCTGTTGGTATTATTACTCTAAAAATGGTTAGTACGATAGATGCTTTCTTCTTTTTAGGGAAGAAAGCTTCTATTTATGAGCGCATAGGGTAATAATGTGTCAAAAATACACAATCTTTTGAAAAACTTTATTCACATTGTGCTAGCAAAAGAAACCAACAGAAAAAGGATTTTCCTTCAATCGTGGTGCAGTTTGCAAATCAAAAGATGGCAAGTAATTTTTGCAAGTCAGCCTACTGCAGGGTGACAAACCCAACCCAATATATTCAGGAACAATCCAGGGTCAACAGGTTATGCAAAACAAAAAGTAACTGCAGAAAATGTGAGTAGCTTCTGGAGATTATTTATTGACGACTCGATGCTGAGACACATAAAACAATGCACCGAGGCTGAAGCTAGAAGACGACTAGACAGTCAAGACTGGCACTTATCTTTAGGAGATCTAGAATCCTTTATTGCCATTCTATACGCACGTGGTGCTCAGGGTTCCAGTCACTTAGAATTAGTTTTTTAGTTAAACGATGTCTAGAAACAAATTTACAGAAATCATGCGATATCTCAGATTCGATCTCAAATCTACAAGGAAAGAAAGATTGGAACATGACAAGGATAAGTTTGGCATTAAATTTTGGCTTCCTGTTGACACTGAAGCTAAATATGTGTTGAATGCTTTCCCATATTTAGGAAAAGATGATTCGAGACCAATAGGACAATCACTTGGTGAATACGTCGTTCTAAAATTTTTAGAGCCTTACACCAAGAAAGGAAGGAATGTGACAACGGACAATATTTTTACCAGTTTGGAACTTTCAAAGAAATTAGCAAAACTAAGCACCACAATTGTTGGAACTGTGAACAGGTCGAGAAAAGAAATTCCCGAAGTAATTAAAAAGCAAAGGTTCTTTATATGAAACTGTTTTATTCACAAGTAAAGAAAATGTTTGCACTTTGACAGTGTATTAAACTAAAATAAACAAAAACGTTGTCCTTCTAAGTACGCAATATCCAACAGTTTCGATTGATGCTGGTACAAAGAAAAAGCCAGAAACAGTTTTATACTATAATAGCACAAAATATGGCGTTGACGTAGTAGATCAAATGGCCCGAAAGTACAGCGTAAAGGCACCCTCAAGAAGATGGCCAGTCAAAATAAAACGTCGCGACTTCATTTTGCAATTGGCAAAAGAACTCTCGCACAATCCAACAACGAGGAAGACCCTCAGGAGGGAACATCGAATCAAAAATGCAACAAGAACTTACAGGCTGGATCAAAGACAGATAAGCAATCTCGCAAAAGTCGTACATGTCAAGAAAAGAAATGTGAAAATAAGACTTACGATAGATGTAAGAATTGTAACAAGAACATATGCGGAAAATGTGGATTTAAAGTAACTTATTGCAAAAATGGTAACGATATTTAAAATATCAAAGTTAATTTGGAAGTTATTTTTATATTTTGTGAATAAATATACACTTTTATGCAAACAAATTATGTTAATTAATAAAAACAGTCAAGACAAAATTGAGTTTTAACCACCGGTCAATTTTATCGGGGCGGCGGTTCGAGGTATGAGGAATCCTCGGCGGTTCTAGTGTTAAGGTGATATCAAGGCCTTCCTAAAGATCTACATGGTCGCAAACAGAAACGGTGAACCTTAAATCTTACAAATTTCCTTAAAGTTTCTTCGAGATTACTCACATTTCCCAGGAACCTGTAAAGTGATTTAACAGTATTAATAACATCAATGTTAGATATAGTGCGCCGATAACTTTAAACAGACTGTAGTATATCCAAATTGCTACATTATATATGTAGCTACAAAAATACGTCGACAAAAAGATTGTTAAAAGGTATGGACTGTTATACAGGTAACCGTAAAAACAGTAATTATTTATGTATATGTAATTTTGTAATTGTATACGTACAAAATTATTTCGATAAAGATGACATAATCACAAAATAACTTGTGCGTTGTGTGTACATAAAGATTAAAGTGATACTTGTACGACCTCTGTTTGTAAAGAATATTACAAAACTTACTATCTCAGTAATCTCGTAGGAATCCTGAGAACCGCGAACGAGTGACAGGGATAACTGTATGGTTAGGTGCTAGAAGGGTGCTAGGTATTATGAAAAAAAGGGCAGGAGATAGAACAGCAGATACCTCAACGGACTTATGCATTCAAGCATGTCTTATCAATCTTATCATTTGCCTTTGTTGAAATACCTGTTATATTAAAAAAAGGAGGAAATATACTAAGAATAAGTTACAGTATATGAAAATAGAAAGATTAAAGCATTATTAAATGTGTGGTGAATTGAATCGCAATTTATTTAAACTGCTAACATTGGCGTTACTGGCATTGAAAACGATATCGGCGAGATGTTTGTGGTGAATATAAAGATTTAGCGATGTACATGTTAGGAGCTTTTTATGTTCACGAGTTTGGCTGTTACTGCTAGCAGCACGCATTGATAAATTTGGATATAATTTAAGCTTTTCTCGTTGACAATTTTCTAGTTTGTTTTTCTGCTGTTGTCTAGAATTCTGAACTAGAATGTATCCATTTATGAAGACTTGTATTTGAGCGCTCTAAAATATATTAGAATCCAAACCAAGAAAAAAGAATCTAGGAAAGTCCCGAACAAGAATTTGTATGATACGCTAAAGTTGTAAAGTCAGTGAATCATATGGGCCAGTGAGTCATATGAGTACTTTTTAAACAGTAATTTAATAATGTTTGTGAAATGACACTAATAAGACAAAATATATCCATCGTAAACGTTACAAAAATTACTTTTAAACAAAAGGAAAAATACTGGAATTATAATTAATCAACATACCGATAATAAATGAAAGTCAATAAACATAACTGAGCTTGTCTGTGGTAAAAACAATGTTAGACTGGTTTATTATCTTTTTAGAATTAAATAGAGATGCCAGAGGACTTTGGTGGACTGGATAGTAACGTATTTGCGTTAAAGTTACAGTTTTTATTTTTATTTACATATTTATGTGCATTTACAGATATCTTATCAAAAATTCCAGTAATACAGAAAGAAGTTTTTCACGTCTTTAGAACGTTTCTAAAGTAAACATATATCACAAACATTTACATTCTACGGTGTATGCTGTATTACGTGTTTTACGCGTTTTATTTGATTCATTTTTTGTTCAGTAAGTGTAGTGTACAGGGTGAGTGAACGGTTTGGTAATTGTCAGTGCATAACCTAAAAATTTAACTTCGCAGAACGATATCTACAGAATAGCACAACTAAGTTAACCCTTTTAAAATAGAGCATCCTGTATACTATTTTTATATTGTAGGTCTCATCTTATATCTTAGTATAATACGAGTAGTTTTAGAGACATTTGCAATTTTGTAAGAAGTTTCTGGTTTGCAAGTGTTGCTGTTGTACAGGGTCTTCTAAATAAAGTAAATTGTTCCAAATTTCAATGAATTTGTATTTCTATTAACCCCCTACTGTATCTATCTGTAATAATTTACCAGATACCTGAATTTCTTATTAAATTTCATCCTACCGCAACATCCTTTTCCAGTTTTCAATTGTCCAGTGTTGGTGTCTTCTTACCCGTTCTAAACGTTTTTTATTTCTGTTGGTCTCAGAGAATAATTTTTTTCTTGCGTTACAACCTGCCTACTTCAGCGTTTTTTAACCGTTCTAGCCGAAACTTTTGGAACAGCTTTTGCACTAATTTCTGCAGACAGTTGCGAAGAAGTTTTCTTCCTATCCCGAGGAGAAAGTACCTCAATAGATAGTCTTCTCTGGTCGTTATTATTTTGGGACATCCGCTTCCTGGCTTATTTTTGTAGGGTCCCGAATTATTATACCTACTTATGACTAATTGAACAGCACTGCGTGAACACTTTAACTTTTGGGCAATTTTGATTTGCGAGATTCCTGTAGAACACAAAGTCATAATTTATAGAAAAACACTTATTCGTTGCTAGTGCCTGATTAACAGCCCGTAAGATACTTAAATGGGAGTACTACCATACATTGAAGCAGAACGTCTATATAATCAATTGTGATTCTTAGAATTGCTTATGTTTCAAGTTTATTTGGTTTCTTAGAGGAACACCTGGATTGCCATTGCAATTGTAGAATAACGTTCCATTAGTTTTTTGCTAATATTAAAGCAATGGATACTTTTTATACATTTGCGAAAGTCTACAGGCTTTTATTGGCCAAGACTGTATAAAGAAATTTGTAAATATGTATCTGCAAAACAGACTTTTTTCATTTGCAAAATATCTCCAAAACTATTAGACTAAAAAAAAGCATACGGGGCCTTTCATTAGAAAAATAGATCGGTTGCGCCACACTGTAAAATTTTATGTCAAAATTAAATTTTTCCTTTGTTTGGGGAATAAATTGACTTTCCTTTTTGCAAGAAATTAGATTTTCTTGCAAAAATCAGTCTCTATTTCAATCTTTTTATTTCAAGAGTATAAAAATGTATAATATACCATAAGAAAATAATTTTCTTAAAATGTTATTTGTATTAAATAAATATTTTCTTGGGGTTAGAAAATAAAAAAAAAGCCAAGACAGAAAAATGTTTCGTCCAAGTAAATTATTTAGTTTTAAGTTAAAAAAATGTTACATTAACCGGTATCTTTTGAAAATGTTTATGAGACGTTGTACATCAAAAGTTATATCATTGTATGGGTAAGTATGGCTTTTGTATTCCGGTTTCTGTCGCTACTTTCTAGGACGGCACGATTATATCTCCTGGCATTAGGTGGCGCCAGGAAATATTTCAGTGCTGTTTTTGAAGATTAGTGGTATGAACTGAGAGATGAACAGCAGTGCGGGCAGGAGCAAAAAGCGTTAGTGCTTTTCTCTTCTCACATTATTTTTGTCGGGAGTGGTTCCATCAATATCATGAGCTATGTATTAGCATTATCTTGGTTATTGTTTCTAGGCATTTTTTTCATGCGTGCTTCTACATTAAGTTCAATTTTTTCAACCTACCTTAGCCTTTTTAAAATCACAAGCAATGAGAATAATTTACTGCATTATGTACGGATATGTCGTACTGTATTAAACAAGGCAAGTACAATTAATAACGTGGATATAAATAATATGCATTTCAAGGATTCTAAGTAAATAAATGCTTTATTTTAAGAAAATGAAACTATTGATTTATGACAACAATAACCTAATCGCTTTCTTGAATTAAGAAAACTATTTACTGTCCTTAAGAAAATATTGTTTTGTGTTATAACGCCCATTTATTTATACTAAGAATCACTTTCTTGAAATTTTCAGTAAGATTTTTTTAAATCAAGCTAACAAATGTCTTAAACAAGGAAATACAATTATTTAATTACAAGTATATACTGCTTTTAAGCGGAGAAAAAACGCTAAAAGAATATAACAATAATTGTATTGTGGATAATTGAAACGGTAATTGTCTTGAATTGAGGCGGACAGTCTTGGTACAAGTAAACGTTTCTCTGCGTGTATGTACATAAATTCATATCAAGCATATCAGATTACAAATGCTGCTGCATGTTAAAACCACATAATCTAAGTCGGCATTTCAATGACTTAAGAATATTTAAAGATCTAAACCTCGCATCTTCCTCCCAGACAGATCGTAACAATAGAACAAAAAGGAGAACCTCGTTACATTCTTCACTCCATAATATAGCTCATATGTAGAGCAACGCAACTGCGCTGAAAGCCAGTGGCAGACGCATAAAAGTTTACACAAAATAAATTAAATGGGATACGTGCTCAAACACTTACCGTTTTAAGAGTCCTCCGTGAAATCACAAAATATTTGTAACATTAGATATGTTTCCAAAGTTGTTTCGGCAAAGTGAGTACGGCGCGAAGAAAAAGTGCTTTTGTATGCCGAAAACGAACGTTCTACATCTAGTGATGTTATACTTGCCTAAGTAAAATAATCTTTCAAATAACTTAACGCTTCTGTTGACGCACCTTCACAAATTTGTCTTAATGTGCCAAAATCAGAGTCTTTATCTAAAACACTTTCAAACCTTTCTAAAACACAAACATTTCTTGCGTCTTCTATCGCGCATAGCTGTGCGTGAACATGTTGCACTATTTGCAAAGATTCCACTAACGACACCGAAGAATTTTGTAGTTTTTCTACCGCATCCGCTAGTACCACGTAATTGTTCTGAATAATTTCCCAAATCTGTTTTAACTTGACTATCCTGAAATTTCAAGCGGGGGCTTACCTTGACAGCCGCAGCTTCCTTTGGATCGAATTCTAAAATCACGTTCTTTATATTCTCAAAATATTTAAGATAATAAAATACAGCCCTCTAACCATGTTCCCCAACGAGTAAAAATAGGTTGTGGTGGTTCAGGAATACCGGGCATAGTCTATGAAATTCCCGAATACGTTTTGGGGATTTTACAAACACAGCTTTTGTATGTGCTATTAGAGCGTCTACCTCGGGATAACATTTTCTGATACTATCTGCTACGAGACTAAGAGTATGAATTTTACATGTAATATGCAACAAGTTAGCACAATGTTTTTTAAGAGATCGACCTACAGCAAGCATGTTTGCGGCACCATCACTAGTTACGAAGTCGGGAATGCGTTCGCGGAATATAGCCCGTGGGCGTTCGTGGTCGAGCTCCAGGAAATCCTTGAGTGTTATAATACGATATGTATAATATGCTTTTATTCTTTATGCAGATGATTCGGTAGTTAACTGTAGAACGGTCAGAATGAAATTTATTAATAAGAAGTTTGTGGCAATTATTTGTTTTTCTTTTTAAAATCAAAAGGTCGAATAGAAATTGCTAACTGGCGCAGTCAGTAGGATTGAACTGTGACGAAAATCGAATCAAAATTTTCGTGTTTCGGTTCGTTTCAACGATTTACACGGACACCTACGCAAGTGAGTTTCACGCGAGTGGATACACTTTCCAACAACGTGTGAAGAAACACCAGGAAGTGCAGCACACCGAATCGTGGTTCTAAACATCGAATCAACCCATCTAAAATTGGTGGAACCAGGAGCAACAACAGGAGAAGTGAGGAGCAAACAAGAAAAGTGAAGATCGAACGAAGAAACTCAAATGTATTGTACCGCAATTTTGCTGTAAGTCATTTGAACATTTTTTTTGCATGCATTTATCGCCAGAATTTCCATATTACCGATCCTAATCGATTAGTTTAATTATATTGCGTCGATTTGAATGAGCTTTTCGGAAGACGATTTATCGGATTTTGCTACTGATCAATCGGAAGTGAACTCTGATAACGCGGCTAGACGAACAGATAGCGATTTAGACGAATTAGTAGGTAGGTTAAATTCTATCAACTTGAATAACGCAAATAACCGCAATGGCTCGTCCGGAAATCACAAAGAATCACATTGACTTAATACCTGTATACGAGGGGATCCGAATACTTTGTCTATGTACGTAGGGGCGTGCGAATATCTAGCGCAAATTTTTTGGAAACGCGAATGATTTGCGGATGTTGTTAACGGTTTTTCTTTTAAGAATATTTCAAGCGAAATTAGCAGGAGAGCGTTACAGCTAGTTGGTAGCAGGGAAGTTATTGAATCATGGTACGAATTAAAAAATTTATTGCAACAAAATTTCTGTGATCAGAGATCAGAACGGTGCCTAGTCCAAGATTTGATGCAAATACGACCAGAGAGGGGAGAGACGGCTTTATAATTTCGGTATCAGATGCAAAAATCTCTTAAATTTAATTCTTACAAAAGTCAAATTAGCAGAAAATGATGTTAACAGACGACGAATAAAATGGAACTCCATAACGATACCGTTCTCCAAGCATATCTAAGGGGAATCGCAAAATTTTGGAGATATTGGACATAGGGTTAGATTTAGAAATCCCGCGAATATTGAAGCCGCGATGTCATACGTACTCGAGGAAGAAAATTTCAGTTATTTTTCAAACAACCAAATAACATACATAACATAGAATTTAAGCCGATGAAACAACAAGCCCCTTTTGCGTCAAAATTCATTTAGTATAACCAAACCGAATGTGAAAAATGTCACAAATCCAATCGAATTATACCGCAAACAAATCAGCGTCAATACCAGCCAATGCAACAATCGTTTCGGCAACCAATATGCTTCAAACACCATCATCATCATTCAGGTATTCACCTCAAATTCGACCCCAATGGCCTCAACAGGTACAACAAGGAAGACTTTACGTACCACAAGCGAGCAAGCCACCGCCGTTTAATTTTGCAAAATCACCTGGACAACTGGAGCAACGTCGACAGCCCAGGTCGACGCCAATGGAACTCGAAACTATAACAGCACGCACACAAAAACCTACATCTTTCCAATTTAGGTCAAGTAGCAAACCAAATTGGGTGTCAGAAGAATTATACCATCAGACTGATGAAGACAATTTATGCTATGAGGAAGAACAGCATGAAGAACACCAATACTCTACCGAGGAGGTCCAGTATTACGAAAAAGGGCTTAAAAGACCTAGGACAGGGAAGTTACGATGAAGAAGAGGCAAATTTTACTACACAGGCCTCGAACAACAATCAGAGATGACTGAGGAGGAACCCGACGAATGCATCAAACTAAACACAACACATCTTCTAAATTACCACACATATTATTACCGGAAATTAACGCAAAATTTTTAGTAGATACAGGTTCGTCGAGATCCATGGTAAGTACAGGAAAGGTTACTGAATATTTTTATGACTATGTAGTGCATGACCCATTTACAATTCAAACCGCACATGCAACCACAAACATGATTACGTTATAAATATACCATGTCTAAAAACTTTTAAAGCACCAAAAGAGATATTAAAGTTTCACGTTTTTGATTTTTCGGAAAATTATGACGGATTAATAGGAGTAAATTTAATGAAGCAATTAGGCGCTGTAATTGACGTTCCTAACGGAGTAATGCGCACGAAATTTGGAGAAATCAAATTCATTGGAAAATAGTAAAATAAATATAGGGCCCACGCGAACGAAAAATAGTTAGAATACCGGTTACGAAAAATTTACGCGAATATTATAATAAATCATCAGGTAATAGCACCCGGTGTCGAAATTCCAACTTCTATAACCAATACAAAAGATTTTTACGCGATAACGGAGGTAGCAAATTTTAACAATTCCCCAGTAGAAATCGAAATAGAAAAACCGATTACCGCCGAAATATATCACGCAAAAATGAGTCGATCAATGGCAAATACCATATAACGCTAGACAAATAGAACAGATGCAATTGAAAATGTTCTTAATAAGCTTCGCTTACAACATCTTAACGCGGAGAAGCGACGCTATAGAAGGGATATGTCTTAAGTATAAGGACATATGTTATGATGATCGATTGCCTTTGATTTTTACTAATAGTGTAAAACATCGATTAAATATGAATGACGACACACCAATTTATTTAAGACCATATAGAAAGAGTCCTCAGCAAAAGCAAGAAATTAAAAACAGGTCAAGAAACTTTTAGAACAGGATGTCATTCAGGAAAGCAGTAGTCCATGGTCAGCACCGGTGAGCATCGTGCCAAAGAAGATGGACGCTTCCGGAGAAGTAAAATATAGGATGGTCATCGATTACCGAAGGTTTAAATGAGCAGACGATCGACGATAAGTATCCTATTCCTAACATCACGGACATATTGGATAAACTCGGAAGATCACAATACTTTACTACGTTAGACCTGGCATCGGGGTATCACCAAAATCGAAATGGACCGGAAGGACATTGAGAAGACTGCATTCTCTACAGAGCAAGGACACTACGAATATAAAAGAATGCCTTTTGGGCCTGAAAACGCGCCAGCGACATTTCAGAGGATGATGGGTAACGTTCTACGTGGATTGCAGGAGGATGTCTGTCACGTTTACTTGGATGATATAATAATCTACTCTACAAGTTTACAGGAACATCTAATGAAACTAGTTAAGGTATTCGAACGACTGAGAGAGGTTAATTTAAAAATACAGCTAGATAAATGTGAATTCCTGAACAAGGAAGTTGCATATCTGGGGCATGTAATCACGAAGGATGGAGTACTACCAAATCCAGACAAAATAGAGGCAATTAAAAAGATATCCCATTCCGAAACAACCACCGAAATTAAATCTTTTCTTGGTTTAAATTGGCTATTACAGAAAATTTATAAAAGATTTCGCGAAGTTAACGAAACCACTAACCAAATGTTTGAAAAAAGGAGCTAAAATCGTAATAGGAGAAGATTATAAGAAAGCATTTGAAACATGTAGAAATATACTAATGGATGCACCAATATTACAATATCCAGACTTCCAGAAACCTTTCATTTTAACAACAGATGCGTCGAATATCGCTGTAGGAGCTGTCCTTTCACAAGGAAAACTGGAAGTGACAAACCTGTAAGTTACGCTTCTAGAACACTTAGTGAAACTGAGCAAAAATATTCGACCACCGAAAAGGAACTACTGGCAATTGTGTGGGCCACAAGTATTTTAGACCGTATTTATATGGCCGCCGTTTTACCATATATACAGATCATAGGCCGTTAGTTTGGCTTAGTTCATTAAAAGAACCGAATTCAAAATTAGCCAGATGGAAAATCAGATTGGACGAATTTAATTTCGATATCGTCTATAAGAAGGGCAAATACAATACGAATGCTGATGCGTTATCTCGTATAAAAATAAATGCGATGGAACCGAATCTATGGCCAATAACGCCGGAGATAATACCGAAGAACTTCTTGAAGATATTCGAGAATTCCTAAATGAAGAAACGGGAGATCTACCACAAATACCGCAAGAAACGATCGACGAAATCGTCGTCGCGAACGAAGACACAGATACAGCACCAGAGGCTGAACTCGAAGAATTGAGAGAAACGGCTGATTCGAATGAAAATGAAGAACCAGGGCAATCAATTCCATCGATGGATGAAGCAATAGATAGTAGAAGTCCTCAATATCATTTTAGATATACTCATTTGAACCAACTAAAAGTGGAATTTAATCAAGATCAAGGCAAAAAGATTTATTTAGTACAAGTACCAAAAGAAAATAACGCAGAACAACTCTTTAATTTTATTAGAGAATATATGGACCGAGGAAAACACTATTTATACTTCGAAAAGGAACAACTTTACAAAGATCTTTGCAATGTGTATATAATGCATTTCAACAACAATGGACCGAAACTATATAGGTGTTTACGAAAATTACAGATCATCGAGAACGAAGAGCACAGCTGGAAATTATCAAAACTACCACGAAGGCAAGACCAATCATAGAGGTATCAATGAGACGGTCAAGCATTTACAACGGCGATACTATTGGATGACATGAAGAACACAGTGACAGCGTACATTAAAAGATGCGAGATGTGCAACCGAAGTAAATACGATAGACAAGCACCACACCCAGAGCTTAATGTAACCGAAAAGGTCGACCACCCTTCCCGAAGATCAACATGGACACCTTTGTCGCAGGTGGAAAAATATATCTAACCTGTGTAGACGCTTTCACGAAGTTCGCACAAGCAATACCCGTACGAAGCAAAAATGCAGTAGAATTGGGTGAAGCAATTATAACATACTTTTCTATGTACGGTGTACCAGAACAAATTATTATGGATGGAGGCACTGAATTTACGAACGAATTAGTGACCGAACTTCTAGACAAACACAAAGTAAGTACACACATTACAACCCCATATAATCCAAATTCGAACAGTAATGTAGAACGAGTACATTCGACTCTATCGGAGCATATCCGATTGTTACGAGAAAAGGAGCCGAACGAAGATATTGGAAAGTTGATGAAATTAGCAATAATCGCTTATAATAACACAATACACTCAACCACAGGATTAACACCACTAGAACTAACACTAGGACACACCAAATCACGAGACCCTTCGATATTTGTTATGATCGGACATTCTATAACAACTATTTAACACGACATGTAAACCGTTGAAATTGCTGTATGGAAAGTTAGGAGAAGAGATTCAAGGAAAGAAAACAGACACGATCCAAAAACGAAATACCAAGTTGAAAACACGACCGCTAGAAGAAGGACAGAAAGTATATGTTAAGAAACCGGTAGGTTATAAAGTAAGGTAACACCTAGGTATTCCGGCCGTATGAGGTGAGAAGGGTATTCGAAAATGGTACGGCAATAGTAACTGATAAAAATAATCGAGAACGGAAAGTAATGTAAGAAATCTTAAGTACGGTATTGTTCCAGATTCCTCATTGGTATCGGAGGATCAGCCGGGGACATCAAATAACTAGAGTCAAGGAAACAACAGGTTGCTACCCCTAAAGCTAGGAACAGCATGGAATACTGTGACATACTGGAAGTTTATTAATACACATAAAATTTGATCACATATTAGAACAAGCTAGGATTTGGAAGGTAGATGTAGAAACTGGATGAGTATTACTCGCAATACGGGAGCACATACCGATAGCTATGCTTTAGAAGTAGAAAATTACAATAAGATTTTGAATTACAACTTAGATTTAGTAAATAAGAAATCAGACACTTAATTCCAAAACATAGATCTAAAAGGGGCGCTATTAATATAGCAGGAAGCTTATTAAGGCAATAACTGGCAATCTAGACAACGAAGATGCGAAAAGATATGACGAAGCCATCACTAAAATGATTGATTCCGGAAAGAAAATTAAAACTATTCTGGATGAACAACTAACTCTTACATTAAATACTATAGATACATTCAATAAAACCCGTCAAGACGATACAGGATAATCAACTAATATTACAAAGCAGAATAGAAGAGATAGGAAAGGAAATTAATAACTCAAATATCGATTAATTGGAATGAATTACGAATCCATATATACGCTATTTTTAATCAACTACATTTTTGATAGAAACCGTTAATAATATTCTAGATACTTGATCACTGCCTTAACGTTTTCCAATTACAGATTTATCATCCTTCGATTGTCGAACCGAATGAACTATTGCGTGAGATAGTAGAGCTTCAAAATTATTTCACTTCTCGCGATTTATCGTTAGAACCTATTAGAGCGATTTTCATTATTTAAATAACTATTTAAAGTTAAAGCTTATATTAAAGATCAAACAATTGTTTATATAATTTTTGTTCCTTTAGTTGAACCTGAATCTTTTACTTATTACCACTTATATCCTTTACCCATACCTATAAATGAAACCTTTTTCCGATCAATCAAACAACCTCTAATTTTCTGGCAATAAACGAGCAAAAATTTGTGTTTACCAAATTTCAATGCAATGAACTAAAGCGACGGAATACATTTGTGATCATGGTGAAACCCACCAAGTAGTAACATCCTCGCCGTGTGAAGTCCAACTGCTCATGTATTCCAATAAGTACGATAACTGCGTACATGTCTCGGAAAAATTGGAAATATCAAAATTACCAAGTTATTAAGTAATCAATGGCTGATGTCATCACCAAACGCCACATTAGTAAAAAAGATTTGTGATAAAGATCAGGAAATAGAAAAATTGAGTGGTACATTTATTATTGCTATGACAGAACAATGTTGTGATAAAAAACGGTCATATAACTTTACGTTCGCAAGAATCACTACGCGAATTAAAAGTTCCGAAGTTACCCGATCTAAGTATCAATCATAAAAGCATAGTTCAAAACATCACATTAAAAGTGCGGGGGAAAATTTAAAAAACTAAATTTACAAAACCTGTCGAAATATACGCGAATTTAGAAACTCTTCAACACGAAGTAAGAAAAATAAATGATGTGGAATTTCACGAAAAACCGATATCAATTTGGGCAATAATAATAACTGTAATCATTGCTATATGGTTTATAGTCGCTTTAGGAAAATACCTATATAAAAGAAGAGAGGTAACCAAGCATCAACCGACAACCAACCAGCAGCCGAGGCAGAAGCCAGCCACCCTGTGGACAAGAAGAGAAAAAAATCCCTTGTCGCTACCACTCCACGGAGATGTTTCCGTCTAAGCCCCCAGGAGTTACGAAGTCGGGAATGCGTTCGCGGAATATAGCCCGTGGGCGTTCGTGGTCGAGCTCCAGGAAATCCTTGAGTGTTATAATACGATATGTATAATATGCTTTTATTCTTTATGCAGATGATTCGGTAGTTAACTGTAGAACGGTCAGAATGAAAATTTATTAATAAAGAAGTTTGTGGCAATTATATTTGTTTCTTTTTAAAAATCAAAAGGTCGAATAGAAATTGCTAACTCACTCATAAACATCAACAGTTGATTTGTTGAAAGTTCAAATTTTTCCAATGTATTTAACACCAACATTGAAATTACTTTGGCAGTGCATTGTTGTATTCGTCTGGAAGCTAGTAAAATTGAGGGTGACGGTCTATGTGGTTCCATTGTACGTGCCATTACACTAACCACAGAATGTTTTTTACGATCTGTTGTTTCGTCCACACATAACCACAGTTTTTTATCTTGCAACTCCGATTTAATTCTTTTCTCGACATGCTCACGAGCAGACGGCACAACTCTCTGTGATGTTCTCTCACTTGGTAATTTAAAGTCTGAATATTCATTCCAAAACGAGACGTATGCTTTCTTCCTTAGTAAATGAAATGGTAAATTACATGCAATAAACACATAAATTAAATTTAAATTTGTCATAATCTCGTGTGGATTTTTTTTTTGAAACATGCCCTGCACTATTTACGTGCCGTAGACAATCACTTTTCGACCAACACATTAAATCTATTTTACACACTACACATTGAATTTTAGCGGCATCACACTTTAAATCAGGCATTTCTGCAATAAATTCTCTTATTATGTCCAACTTTGGTCGTTTTCGCGACGTAGGAAACATTTTCAAAACAAACGTAGAACTACGATATAGTATACGACAGCGTAGATGCATACACAACAGATCGGTTTTCGAGTCGCAGTTATCCTGACACTTATACCGAATTGTCCCGGCCGTGTTTATTTTGTATAAACTTTTATGCGTCAGCCACTGGCTTTCAGCGCAGTTGCGTTGCTCTACTCATATGTCATATGTAATCGCATAGACTTGATATTAACTTCTTTAAGCTAGTAAAGTTTCGCAGATGGAAGTGCATACACGTGAATTATGCCCTCTAAAGCATATTTCACATCGTTGGGTTCCTTTGGCCTTTTTCTCCTTTAGAGCAGAGACTTATTGCTGTCAAAAAAATCCAAACGACGCAACGGTACATGTTCGCTACCTATGTGGGTTTCTGTACGCAAATGTTGGATATTTTGTGGGATTGCGCCTGTCGCCTACACAAACATATATTAGATATCTTTTTCAAGCTTCCACTTTCATGCTTCCTCTGTTGTTATACGCATTCGTATTATGAAAGTTTACTGCCACAACTATGCCACAGAACGGGTACTTGTTTGTGCTTTAAATCGTTTGGAATTATGTAAGGGATGTTTTGGGTAATATCCCACATACTGTAGCGGAATTACATATATGTTTACCACAAGCTCATTCTGTACCTTCCTCAAAACCTTTTCTTGCTCGTACGAGTACAAAGGGTAAATTAAATTAAACTAGCGGCTCCTAACTTGTTGGTATTCAAATTCTTTTGTTAATTTTCCTCGCTTTAATACAGAAGTATATGAGCAAAATTGTTTTTCTTTTTGTAATTTTTAAACAAATCGTAATTATAATGGATTTTATTCAAAATTCTTCATTTGAAAAATAATTGTCACATTCATAATATACATACTTCGATTGAAAGAATTACTTTATTCTTCAAAAAATTGCAGTTTTTATCAAATGAACGGACACATTTGTTATCTATCCTATACAAAGCCATCTGTATTTCGTACAATTGTTTATAGTTACAAACAATAATATTATCGATTCAGGCGATGAGTTATGGTTTTATATCACATGTGAACATGTGTTGTGTGCTTATACTTTTTCTTGTCATTTTATTTAACAATGAGTCATATTAGTAAATTATTGTATATGAAATGCACGTGACAAGTGACAATATGTTGTTATGGCAGTTTCGGATTTCGCTCATGTCTTTACAGTGATAAATAGAGTAACCTAAACTTGCGGACTCGCATAGGCGTCGGTATTACGGGTTAATATAAGAATACGAAAAATTCATAAATAAACTAAACCGGTAGAGAAGCAGGCATGTAGTGTCGACCTTGAATGTAAATCATGTTAAACCGCGTTGAAAGAGATTTCGTTTTAGTACCGGTTGAGCTGTTGCAGAGATTAGTCGAACGGTCAAGGTTATGTACTTACGTGTCGCTTTTGAAAATATAGCTGGTGTTTTTTGTGTGTTGTAGTATTATACCAAGTACATGATTAGTGTATCGTTTCATATAGAACTAATATTTACAAACCTAAGAATACAATGCCTCGTTATAGATTTGCTACTAATAAGTATGTGTCACTTTTTCCCCATTTAAAATATGACGGTAGTGCAGTTTTTTGCTTAATATGCAATGTTCGTTTGGCTGCATTGGACAGAACTGATTGCCAGAGGCATGTCAATGGTATTAAGCATATGAGAAATGCAAGAACTGAAATACCTTATACACTATTCCTCATACATTTATTAATTATGTTTACCTCTTGTAATCTTCCGTTGTCGTTGGTGAGAAAAACAGCTTTTAAAACGTTTTGGCGACAATACGTTCCAAAGTACCCATTGCCCTCACAAACACAATTACAGAATCATTTTCCGCGAATGAAAGAGATGCTAGAAAATGTGTGTAAACGTGATTTGTTTTCCAAAAAAATATAGATTACCGTCGATGAGACGACCGATATAAAGAGAAACAGTATTGTGAATGTAATAGCTCGCGTTTTATCTATCGAGAACACAGCATCTCGATATTTGTTAGCTTGCAAACGTGTTCAACAATGTACCGCGGAAAATATTCAAAAAGTGATAATGAACGCTTTGAAAAAATTTAAAATTGCCCAAGATCAAGTTGTGATGATTGTGACAGATAGTGCAGCAACGATGTTAAGTGTTGGGCGATCCTTAAAACATATATTTCCTAACTTAATACATATAACCTGCGCGCTGCATGCTTTGCGTTTAGTTGGTGAAGTTGTTCGACAACATTACGGAAACGTTGATCGGATGATTGGAAGTACTAAAGCAGTGTTTCGTAAATCTTCTAAACGTTTAAAAGAATTTCGTAAATTTTGTCCAGGTATTCTAGAACCCCCTGAACCAATTTTAACGCGATGGGGTACTTGGCTAACAGCAGCTTCTTACTATTTGATCCATTTTAAACAAATTTAATCAGTTATAATGCGATTTAATCGAAATGAATCCAAAGCAATTAGAGAAAGTCAAAGAGAATTTCAAATTCCTCAACTTTCAGAAGATTTAACAACAATATGTACCAATTATACAGTATTACTAGATGCCATCAGAAAACTACAATGTACTGAATTGTCATTGCAGGAATCATTAGACATAGTGGAGAGTGTAAAAAATAAATTACACACATTAAATGATACGCCAGGATTATGCGCTAGTCAAAAGTTGGCAGATGTTTTAAGGAAAAATCCCGATTTTAATACTTTAGAGGCCGTTTATAATAAGTGTAAGAATAGTGAACTTTTAGGTGATTTTGAAAAACAGTTTCTACATGCAAATGTAATTTCCTTAGATGGGGAGAGATCTTTTTCTATGTATAAGAATTTTTTTTCTTGTCGACCCCAAAAGGGTTTTAAAGAAGTAACGGGAAACAATGCAATATGCAATTTTACAGTAGTTCACATTCTGAGTCTCTAATTTGTTGAAAAATTGGCAAGTAATTTTATCTAGAATTTTCGATTTTTATTTTAAACCCGAAAATCCCACCCCTATGCGAGTCCGCAAGCTTTGGTTACTCTAGTGATAAACGTTGAAGGGTCTAAATTACATTAAACAACAACTATTGCTAATTTTCATATAAATTGGGAATTGATAATATTGATAAATTAAGGTAAAATTTCATTTTTATGATTTTTACGATGCGAGCTTTTCGTTTCCATGAAAATGAAAGTATTTCGTATGTTACTGGAAGTATGCAATAAACTCTGTAGATGGAGCAAATTGCCAAACAACCAAAATAAAAATAAGAAGGAATGATGACTGAGTACTGGGATATATGTAGTAAATGATGATCAAATTTTCCAGAGATGGCAGGAAGTGTGGTATAACATTTTTACTAACAATTTTACAAAGAATGCAAATTATGAGATATGTACATATTGACGCACCATCTAAAGGTGTTAAATGAACTTTATTTAACATTTCAGTTTTCAGTTTTTCAAAGATAATATGGAGATAACAAAGTAGGAGACCTCGCGAGAAGTTGTTATGAAAGTATGGATTGTCTGTCTTAAACCACATAAATTTCCATTTGTTGTTATATATCTTTACTCGATTTTTTTTAAGAAAAAGGATGTTGAATATGTAAATCAACGGCTCGGTAACTTAGTGTTCGAGTCTTACAATGCCGGAAAATAATTACTGGGCTTCACCTTTTACAGCAAGGTGGTGATAATAACAAAGCCATGGAATACTGCACATACCATTTATACACTAAAAGGCTGAATTTTAAAGTTTGTATACCCTGTACTACACGTAAAGAATACAAATTTTTAATGAGTATGTCAGGAAACTAATATGAACTTACTCATACCGTACACGCCTGTCAGAGGCTTTAGAAGAAAAAGAAATTGGTCTAACGTCTATAGAATCGTTGAAAACATTGTAAAGTTATCAAATCTTGGTTCAAATATGCCAGAAGTTGGCTTAACATACAGATGTGTGGAATATGTTGTAATGTCGTTTTTGTAATCTATGTTTTACACTATTAAATCACAACATTTCTTGATACGCTTAGTAACACAATTACATCTCTACTCCCGATATGTGGTAACTTTTTTGTTATGGAGATTTTAATGTTGATTTACATGAAAAGAGTGCCTAGAAACAATAATCAAAGTAATGCTGATATAGCTCATGGTATTGATGGAATTGCTCCCGGCAAAAGCAATGTGAGTAGAAAAAAGTACTAACCAACGGACATGTTTCTGCCTACCCGCCACCATCCGCGTTGTTCCGAGCGCTTTTCTCCGCTGCGATTTTTCCAATCATGACCAAATCTCCTACCTATTGCACATACGTTCTTACGGAAATTTTAGTTCTGTTTGTTTGCGTCAATCTAATAATGACTGGTGGCGCCTTCTTTTCCAACATATAAGTAGGTATACTATGCCGGTACGGGACCCACGTTTCGACAGCAAAGGTATCATCATCAGAAAAAAACTAAATTTGAAGGACAAATGCGCTTTCCCGCGGATTTTTATTTAATTAACGCTAATCCCCGGGGTTTTTTTTTAAATTAAGCCCAATTGGGCCCCATTTTAAAGGCCCATTCGCGCCCCATAATTTATGCATCCGCGGTTCGCGGTTTGTTTTCGGGGAAATTTTTTTAATTAACGCCCAACCTCGGGGAAATTTTTAATTTAAATTTAACGCCCAATCTGCGGAATTTTTTTTAAATTTAACCCTAATCTCGCGCACTTTCAAGGCCATTCGCGTCCATAATTTCATGCATCCGCGGTTCGCGGATGATTTCCGGAAATTTTTTTTAATTAACCCCCAACCTCGGGAATTTTTTAATTAACGCCCAACCTCGCGGATTTTTTTTAAATTTAAACGTCTAATCTCGGGGGTTTTTTTTTAATTAACACTCAATCTCGCGCACTTTCAAGAACATCCGCGCCCCATAACTTCATGCATCCGGGGTTTTGATTTCGGGGTATTCAAGGTCACCCCTTTAACCCGGAGAAATTTTCCCGGGAATCAAGTTTGATTAGGGGGACACCCCTTTTAATCCGCGGCTTTTTTTCCGGGAAATCGAAGTTTGATTAGCGTCTGGGCCCCTTTTCCGCGGGTAATTTCGAGGATCGAATTTTGGTAGCGGCTCGCGTTTTTAATCCGCCTATTTCAAGGTCGCGATTTAATTCCGCGAGAAATTTCACGTTTTATTAGACACCCAATTTTAAGTTTGCGCTTTTTAATCCGGGGTAAAGAGGGGCATCGGGGAAAGATGGCGTCCGGACTACGCTAATTAGCGGTTTCGTTTCGCGGCTATTTAAGGTCGCGTTTTTTATTCCGCGGGTAATTCGGGGAATCGAAGAAAATGTAATAGATTGATTGGCAGTGGGGGCTCGCGGAATCAAAGAAAGGTATTATGGTTTGATTAGCGTTTAAATTTACGGTCATTCGCGGAATCGATGCCAATGACATTTTGCCCCGGGGTTTTTAATTATGCTTAATGAGTAATTCCGGGAATTTTTTAAACACGTACCAACCTGAGTCTTTTCCCTTTTTCGAATGACGTAAATAGAACACAGGTAGAAAGCCCCCTTTAGTGATTCTGGGTTTTTTTTAACACGTCCATCATGAAAATGCAATTTTGGAAATATCCCATTAAAATTTTATTAGAGTAAATAAAAACACGGTAGAAAGTCCCCTTTTACGATTCTGGGGAATTTTTTGCTGTGGAAAAATTTGGGCGCAACCCGGCCACTTGAAATCATTCCAACAATACCGAGCGTATGTAGCTATGGTGCAGACCACAGACGCAGCGACTTTAAAATTAAATTTTATCGACTCGTTCGTTTATGGCGTCTTCGTTAGAGAAGCTGGCTTCAAATTTTTGGGAAAGAGTCCCCCGTGCTCGAGACCAGTTTGAGGACCCCCCCCTGCTGAAGAAAAAAAGGCGTTTTCCCCCTAAGCTACTGTCTTTTTGGGGAAAGGCTCAGCGAGGGACAGCTGCCCCCGTACAGGCGTTCCACAACGACTGCCCAAATATCCCATTAGCATGCGCGATTACGAGCATGCGCAGAGCGTCTGGGGGGAATTAAAATCCCAGACCTTAGGGGAGATTCGGTTTGTATCTGAAGACGGACGTTTTACTGCTCGGGGGACGTCTTCAGAAACTTCCGGGAAAGCGCATAAAGAATTAGGGGCTTGATGCACCCCTTTATTACCCCCGCACCCGGACTGTCGGGGACCCCTTTTTGAAGCACCAAGCGTGGAATTAGACATCTCCAAGACGTGGACCCCTTGATGTTCTGGAGAAAGGCTTTCGGGGGGGCAGACGCAATGCTTTCAAGGTTTTAATGCGAATATTGTTTTTTTTTAAAAAGTCTAATTCATATTTTTGTTTACAGGTACGCCAAAGCCAACAACAATAATGCCGGACTACGATCCCGCGTTCCCCAGCACGTCCCTGATATTTTACGATACAATTCCTTTACACTGGGCGATGTCACGTCTTGCCGACTGGAGGCCCCTCGAAGGGTTTTGAGGACGCGGAAATTTAAATTTTTTTTTTTTTTTTCCCACGTTCCCGACGACCCCCCGGGAAAGGGAAATTTTTTTTTGGGAGGTCGTCTAGAAACCCACGACATCACGACGACAAAAGGGGCCTTCCGATGGGGTACCAAGCAGAAATCGCCGGGTTGCGATGAAAAAATTTTGGGGGCCCCCCCTGACAGTAAGGAGAAAAACGTTGTCCACTACCGCAACCTCAAGCAGTATCTAGCGGAGGGGGTAGAGTGACCAAAATACAAAAGCCTTTAAATTTAAACAAACGCCATGGCTCAAACCTATATCGACCTGAACACAACGCTGCGACAGGGGCGAGAAAGAGTTTTTAAAAGAAACTTTCAAACTCATGAACAAAGCAGTGTTCGGAAGACATGGAAAGTGGGTTGCGGAGGGCACAAGATCTGGCAAAATGGGGGCGGAGAACGGGGCAGAGGCGTTAATCAGTCGTCCAAATTTTAAGTGTTCCACAATATTTAAAGACAATTTAATGTATAGTTGCGTTTTATCCGTGATGCTCATTCTTTAGGTGTAAGTCAGGAGATTAAATCCCCGCGTATTTATTCCGGGGGTGCCTCGAATCGCTAACGGGATATATTTTTTCTTGTTTCAGGCAATAAAACTAAGCTTAGAACCCTTTTCCCAAAATTCTTAATTCTGTTTGCAAATCTTTTTCAATCGGGCCCATAGCTACCCCCTGCGACTTCGATTTCGTTCGGTATTGTATAAAAACGTAAAACCCCTCATCAAATTCCCGAATTTTCTTTAAATGATTTTTTGACATTCCCGTACTCGAAATTATGTGAAAATGAGGCGAAAGCTACGTACCGTTTTTTTTAAATTCCTCCTAACCTCCACTTCCAATTTTATGTCGACGGTTTAGGGTTTGGCGATTAATTTTGTTAATTATTTTTTAATTTTGATGGAGAGGATTTACTAAAAAAATCAATATTTTCTTAAAAGTGTGTTATCGGCACACTTAAACACCTCAAATATATTTGGAAATTTCAAAATTTAAGAAAGAGAATGAAGCCGAAGTAAAAAGCATAGGTGCAATTTTGTACTTTTACAGGGGTACCCCGGTTTACAATTTGTGAAGCGAAAGAACTTTTTCGATGCGGAAAGCATAATAGTTTCAAAAGAACCCTTTAGCAAAAAATAAAAAGCCTCTTTTGGTAATGGCTAAACCTTTTTTTTTATTTCCCACTTGACACGTACCGACGACGAGCGTACTATGATCACCCCAATTTTTCCTGTTTAAAATTTAGAGATACAATGTTGAAGAGTGCAAAGTAGTCCTTCAACCGAGGCGATGGAATCTCTTACGCCTGCCAAAAGCTGAATTCCCCCCTCCATTTACACTGCCACATATCAGGGGACCCTTTGACGTTCGTGACGTCAGAGTTCGCGACCATGATCCCTTACTGGCTAGTATCGGATACGACACATGAGGATTGAAAATTTAAATTTCCAGGATAGTCCCCGTGACTCCAGTCGTTTATAAAATTTTAATGAGTGGACTTATTTTTTCATCAAAAACCTCGCTAAAGATTGAACGCCGCGTCGATTTGCTTCATATAAAAAGAGCGACAATTCCTTTACTAAAATATAGACATAACCTAAAAAATTCAGATTTATTGATTCCCTTTTGATTTTTGGCATCCTCTTAGAAAAACAAAACCCCTACCTGCCATATTTTTAATTAAAAAAAAAGTTACGTATAATTTTAAGGTTTTTATTTTTTTTTTCGTCTTTCACAGGATTACCAACCTCTAAATATTTGACTAATTTAATTTTTTAGCATTGTCAACCAAGAAAATTTCGTTTCTTACTTTTTTAGATATTATTTTCGATCAAATGTTGAAAACCTAATTCATTGCATAATTAGAATACATATTTTCCCCATTTCTTGCTCTTACAAATGGGGGATTTTCTGATAACGTAAAGATTTTGCTACTAGCTTCAAAAAAAGCCCTTTTACTGCAGAAAATATAAAAAGCCCTTGTGGTAAAGGCAAACCATTTTTCTTTTTTCCCATTGAACGTACCGTACGAGCGAGCTTTCTATGATCACCCAATTTTTCCTTTTTAAAATTTGAGAACAATGTGAAGAGAGTGCAATGTATGTCCCTTCACCGAGGCGATGGAATCCTTACGCCTGCGCAAGAGCTGGGAAATTCCCCTCCCTTTCACACTGCCACATAGCAGGGGGACCCCTTTTACGTTCGTGACTCAGATTTTGCGACCATGATCACCTTACTGGCTAGTATCGCGATAACACATGAGGGTTTTAATATTAATTACCCGGGTAGTCACGGACCCAGTGTTTCCAAAAATTTAGTGGTAGGACTCTCATTTTTTCATCAAAAAAATCGCTAAAGATTCGAACGCCCGGGGCGATTTGCTTTATATAAATAAAGAGCGACCCCCATCTCCTTTCTAGAAATATAGACGATAACCTAATAAATTCAGATTTTTTTGATTCCTTTAGATTTTTTTCATCCTCCTAGAAAAAACTAACACCAACCCGACCCTTTTTTCAAATTGAATAAAATACGTTACGTATAATTAATGGGGTTTTTTTTTATTTTCGTCTTTCACGGATTACCAACCTTAATATTTTTCTAATTTTAAATTTAATGCATTGTCAACACAAGAAAATTCGTTTTTTTTTCTTTATTAGATATTTTTAATCCGATCAAAGTTTCAATACCTAATTCATTCCAAATTGACATAATATTTCCACATTTCTTGCTCTTACAAAGGGTGATTTTCATGATAACGTAAAATTTTGCTACTAGGGTTCAAAAAAAGCCGTTTTACGCAGAAAATATAAAAACCCTTGTGGTAAGGCTAAACCATTTTTCTATTTCCCACTTGACACGTACCGTACGACGAGGGATATGATCACCCAATTTTACCTGTTTAAAATTTTGAGATAAATGTTGAAGAGTGCAAAGTATGTCCGTTCACCGAGGCGATGGAATCTCTTTCGCCCGCGCAAGAGCTGGAATTCCGCTCCTTTCACATGCCACAATGCAGCACCCTTTTACGTTTGTGACGTCGAGTTTGCGACCCATGACACCTTACTGGCGTATCGCGATACGGGAAAATGAGGATTGAATATTAATACCAGGGGTAGTCACGTGACTCCAGTCGTTTTCCCATAATTTTTAAATGAGTAGGACTCTCATTTTTTTCATCAAAAACCCCGCAAAGATTTCGAACGCCGCGCGTTTGCTTTATATAAATAAGAGCGACACATCTCCCTTTACTAGAAAAATAGCGATAACCTAAAAAAATTCAGATTTTTTTGATTCCTTTAGATTTTGGATCCTCTCTAGAAAAAATAAAACCCTACCGACCCTATTTTCAAATTTATAAAAAACGTACGTATAATTATAATGGTTTTTTTTTTATTTTCGTCTTCAAGGATTACCCCCAAACCCCTACTATTTGACTAATTTTAATTACTCATTGTCAACAAGAAAAATTACGTTTTTACTTTAAGATATTTTATCGACAAATGTTGCAAACTAATTTTTCGAATAATTAGACATAATATTTTCCCCATTTCTTGCTTTACAAATGGGGTTTGTGATAACGTAAAGATTTGTACTTTGTTCAAGAAGCCGTTTTACTGCAAAAATATAAAAAACCCTTGTGGGTAATGGCAAAACCATTTTTCTTATTTCCATTGACACGTACCGTACGGGAAAACGATTATATACCCAATTTTTAAGTTTAAAATTTAGAGATCATTGAGAGAGTGCAATGTATGTCCGTTTACCGAGGCGAGGAATTTTTTTACGCTGGCGCAAGACTGGTTCGCTCCATCACACTCCACTAGCAGGCGACCCCTTTGACGTTCGTGATTTAGAGTTCCCACATGATCACCCCCTTTGGGCTGTATCGCCCCCCTACGACACATGAGGATTGTAATATTAATTACCGGATAGTCACGTGATCCCGTCGTTTTTAAATTTAAGGAGTAGGACTCTCATTTTATCATCAAAACCTCGCTAAAGATTTTGAACGCCCCGCGTCGATTTGCCCTATAAATAAAGGCGACAATCTCCTTTACTAGAAAATATAGACATAAACCCAATAAAAAATTTAGATTTATTGATTCCTTTAGATTTTTTGGCATCCTTTAGAAAAACAACACCATACCGACCATATTTTCAAAAATTGAATAAAATCGTTACGTATAATTTTTAATGGTTTTTTTTTTATTTTGTTTTTCCCCAGGGTTACCAACCTCTAAAATTTGGACTAATTTAATTACAGCATTGTCAACACAAGAAAATTACGTTTCTTTCTTTATTAGATATTATTTTTCCCATCAAATGTTCAAAACCTAATTATTCGCAAAATTTTGACATACATTATTTCCGCATTTTTTGCTCTTTCAAATGGGTGATTTGCATGTAACTAAAGATTTTTTCTATCTAACCACTTTAACTCTTTAAACATTTTGTATGTTAGAGGCTATAATCCTTTTATCAGTTCATTTATACAAGAGCCAACTGCTTGCCAACCCACCAACAACTCAATATCAGTTGGAATCGTTAGTCAGCCAGCAGCTTTATGACGACGGCTGCAGTTCAAAGATGTGAGAAGCCCGTTGCATAACAACGGATACAGATATCTATACAGGCAGGTATAACAGGTGCGAAGAATCGACTTTAATTGCTTCACCAGGCTGGTCTGAATAAATTTTACATATTTTAAATTAATGGTTTTATTTACACCTAGATTTTGCATAAAATAAGTGTCACTGTTCGAACGCCATGTATACACAGTGCTGCATCGGAACAGTGTGCACACGCGTTGCGAATGCAAACAGTGTAGTATCAGTCGGACCCCTACCAACCATACCATCGTCTATCAGCTGTATCAAGTATACTAGCGTACCTGCCACTAGTTGCCGGACTCCACTTTATTGTATAGCTCCTATCTTACATTTCCAATGCAACATTCTATTGGTTAACATTTATGTTTCGTCCATAACAGCATTATCAGCAGATCGAGGCTGCAAAAATTCTTTACTAGAATAAAAGCAGTATCTAACTAACGCCTAAAAAAAGAAGTTCCTATAGATTAAGTATGCTGTAGTAAATACCTTTAGCAGTTCATTTTATACAAGAGTAACTGCCCTTGCCAACCCACCAAACGACTCAATATCAGTTTGATCTTTAGTCAGCAGCAGCTTTATGACGCGGCTGGCGTTCAAAGATGTTGAAGCCGCTGCCCAAACAACGGATACAGATATATAACAGGGCAGGTAGAACAGGTGGAAGAATCGACTTCTAACTGCTTCACAGGCTTGGTGAATAAAAATCTTACATATTGTTACATAAATGGTTTTATTTACAACCTAGATTTTGCATAAAATAAGTGTCACTGTTTCGAACGCCTGTATTACACATTGCTGCATTCGGAAAAGTGCTGCACACGCGTTGCGAATTGCCAACATGTATGTATCAGTCGGGACCCCTCCAACGAAGCTGTTTTAACAAGCGGTTTTGAGCCCGTTTAAGAAGGTTAAAAGCTGTTTGAGCTGTTTAGAAGCTGTTTTAAAAGCCTGTTGAGCTGTCAAGACTGTTCAGAAGCTGTTGCAGCATGTTTAGAAGCTGTTTTAAAAGCTGTTTTGAGCTGCTTCAAAAGCTGTTTTAAAGGCCTGTTTAAGCTGGTATAAAAGGTGGAGGGAGAGACAACTTTAACAGCTTTAGCCAGATAGTTTGCCCTGCTTTATCAACCAAGTTATTAAAACATAATGCAGTATGAGGGAAACAGATGGAGAATAGTGTTAATACTTATGAGGAGAAGGACAGAGGAGAATAGTTGTTTAATACTTATGAGGAGGAACAGATGAAGAATAGTTGTTAAATACTTATATGCATGATCCTTGTCTATGGCAATATTTAATGTTACATCTAATTTTAATTCAGAGAATATGTCACGGGACCTAGACATCATAAGAAGGCGATATTTGAAATTAATTTGTTTTATAGCAAATACGTTTATATTACAATATGAATGACTCAGCGATATCATCTAAGATCCACTGCTACCTTTTCAGCGGCAGAAAGGACACTCGAGAATGTTAATAAACGCATAGCGCTAGGCAACGGATCCGCAGAGGGTATGGGCGAGATTCAAATCCGAAAGATGTTCTCGGACTTGCACATTTCCTTCAGCTCCCCTTCGACGATAAGAGGTTTCGTTACCCCACTTCACCGGACATCCTACCATAACGCCATTATAGTTACCTCTATCATTCCAGCTGTTACAGAACTACGAAGATATAAATTTCGTGTAAGAATAAGTGCCTTGTTAACCAAAATAAAACGATCAGTGAATCGTTTATAACTGAATAAGCTGTCAAAAGCTGTTTAAGCTGCTTCAAAGATGTTTAGAAGCTGTTTAAGCTGTATTTAGAAGCTGTTCAGGGACTGTTTAGAAGCTGTTTAAGCTGTTCAAGAGACTATTCAAGGGGCTGTCAGAAGCTGTTTAGGTTGTTCAAGAACCGTTTCAGAAGCTGTCTGAAGCTGTTTAAGCCTTTTTAAACAGATACGTTACAGGTGTGATACGTTCCGGGTGTGCATACGTTCCGAGTGTGATACGGTATCCGGGTGTAATTACATAGTATGGAAGCTGTGTTGTGGGGTGAACTCATGTTTAAAATGTGTTTTGTGGGTCGCGATAGTAGTAGTAGGTAGGCGGGTCAATTAAGCGTGGGTGTAAATCGATAATAAGATCCCACGCCTTATTGACCCCCTACTACTACTACCTATCCGACCCCCAACACATTTGAAAAACATGAGTCACCTCCACAAACAACAGCTTCCATACGATGTATTCAACCGGAACGTATAACACACTCGGAACGTATCACACCGGAACGTATCACACCATGAAAGCTATCGTTTTAAAAGCTGAAAACAGCCTTTCAACAGCTCGGAACAGTTCTGGAACAACCTAAAAACAGCTTCTGAACCAGCCCTTGAATAGCTCGTGAAAAGCTAAACAGCTTCTAAAACAGCCCTTGAACAGCTTCTTCCTAACCAGCCGAAAAACAGCTTCTAAACAGCTTTTGAACAGCTTAAACAGCTTTGATTTGAACAGCTATTCAGTATAAACGATTTCAACTGATCGGTTATTGCGTCAACAAGGCACTTATTCTTACACGAAATTAATATCTCGTAGTTCTGTAAAACAGCGGAGAATGATAGAGGTTAACTTATAATGGCGTTAGGGTAGCCGATGTCGGTGCAAGGGGGGTAAGCGAAACCTCTTATCGTCGAAGGGAAGAGCTGAAGGAAATGTGCAAGTCCCGAAACTCTTCGAGCTTTGAACTCGCGCCAATACCTCTGCGGATGCCGGTTGGACTAGCGCTATGCGTTCATTAAACATTCTCGAGTGTTCTTTGCTGCAGGCCTGAAAAGGTAGCAGTGGATCTTAGATGATATCGCCTGAGTCATTCATATTGTAATATAAACGTATTTGCCTATAAAAAAAAATTTAATTCAAATATCGCCTTCTGGGTTATGATGTCATAGGTCCGTAGACATATACTCTGAATTAAAATTAGATCGATAACATAAATATCTGACCATAGAACAGAGTAGCATGCATATAGTAGTTAACAACTATCTTTCATCGTTCCTCCTCATAAGTATTAAACAAACTATTCTCCATCTGTCCTATCTCTATAAGTATTAAAACAACTATTCTCCAATCTGTTTTCCCTCATAAGCATTCATAGTTTAATAAACTTGGTTGTATAAAGCAGGTCAAACTACTGGCAAAGCTGTTAAAGTTGTCTCTCCCCCCACCTTTCTATACCAGCATTAAACAGCCTTTAAAACAGCCTTCCTCTAACAGTTCAAACAGCTGAACAGCTCTTGAACAGCTCAACAGCTTTTTAATAAACCAGCTTCTAAACAGCTCAAAACAGCTTTTAGAACAGGCTTCTAAAACAGCCTCACCAAAGCTTTTTAAAACAGTTCGGTGGTGGGGTCCCGACTGATACATACATTGTGCAATTTCGCAACGCGTGTGCACACTTCCGATGAGCAATAGTGTATACATGGCGTTCGAAAAGTGACACTTATTTTGATGCAAATCTAGGTTGTAAAATAAACCATTATTAAACAATATGTAGGATTTTATTTCCCAAGCCTTGGTGAAGCAGTTAAAGTCGATTCTTCCACCTGTATTATTACCTGCCTGATATATGTATCCGTGGTCTAGCAGCGGCTTCAACATCTTTGAACGGCCAGCGTCGCATAAAGCGCTTGCTGACTAAACGATTCCAACTGTATATTGAGTAGGCCGAATCGGCGTTGGCAAGCAGTTTACGCTTGTATAAAAGAAAACTGCATAAAGGTGATTTAACTAAACAAGCCCAGATACGATCTATAGGAACTTCTTTGTTTAGCGTTATGTAAGAGCTGCTTTTATTCTAGTAATAGAACTTTGCAGCCTCGATCTGCTGATAATGCCCCCCCCCCCCCCCCCCCTGTTATAGGACGAACATAAATGTTAACCAAATAGAATGGCATGGGAAAATGTAGATAGGAGCTATACAATATAAAGTAGTATTCCCGGCAAACAGGCAGGTAAGGCTAGTATACATATGATACAGCGATAGACAGAGGTAGGGTTGGTAGGGCCCAGGATCCCGACTGATACATTACACTGTTTGCCAATGCTCGCAACGAACGCGCGTGCCCACTTTCGAATGCAGCATATGGTATACATGGCGTTCGAAACAGTGACACTTATTTTATGCAAAATCTAGTCTTGTAAATAAAACCATATTAAATATGTAGATTTATTTCACCAAGCACTGTGTGAAGACAATTTAAAGTCGATCTTCCACCTGTTCTTATACCTGCCCGTGTATATATATCGTATCCGTTGTTATGCAACGGCTTCTCACATCTTTGAACGGCCAGCCGTCGTCATAAAGCTGCTGGCTGACTAACGATTCCAAACGATATTGAGTTGTCTGGGGGTTTGGCAAGGCAGTTGCTCTTGTATAAAATGAACTGATAAAAGGATTTATAGCCTCGTAACATACAAAATGCATTTAAAGAGTTAAGTGGTTAGATAGCCAAAATCTTTACGTTATTTCATGCAAATCACCCATGTAAGAGCAAGAAATGCGGGAAATATGTTATGTCATAATTATGCGAAGAATTAGGTTTTATTGACAACATTGATCGGATAATAATATCTAATCAAGTAAGAACGTAAATTTTCTTGTGTTGGACAATGCTAGTAATTAAATTAGGTCAAATATGTAGAGGTTTGGTAACCTGTGTGAAAGGACAAAAATTAAAAATAAAAAACCATTATGTATATTATAAGTAAACGTTATTTTATTAAATTTGAAAAATATGGTCAGGTATGTGTTAGTTTTTCTAGAGAGGATGCCAAAAATCTAAAGGGGATCACTAAATCGAGAATTTTATTAGGTTATCGTTCTATATTTCTAGTAAAGGAGAGTGTCGCTCTTTATTTAATATGAAGCAAATACGACGCGCTGTTCGAAATTCTTTAGCGAGGGGTTTTTGCTGATAAATGAGAGTCCTACTCACTTAAATATGACAAAACGACTGAGTCACGTCATGACTATCCTGGTAATTAAGTATTACACAATCCGTCACTTGTGTTCGTGTATGTCGCGATACTAGCCAGAGTAAGGTGATCATGGTCGCCGAACTCTGACGTCACGAACGTTTCAAAGGGTCGCATGCATATGTAGGCAGTGTGAGAAATGGAGCGGAATTCCAGCTCTTGCGCAGGCGTAAGGGAGATTTCCATCGCCTCGGGAACAGGAAACATTGCACTCCTTCAACATTGTATCTCTAAATTTAAACAGGGTAAAATTTCGGTGATATAGTACGCCTCGCTGTACGGTACGTTGTCAAGTGGGAAATAAGAAAAAGTTTAGCCATTACCACAGAGGCTTCGTTTTATATTTTCTGCAGTGTAAAACGGTCTTTGAAAAGCTGTAGCAAAATTCTTTAACGTTACATGCAAATCACCCCATTGAAGAGCAAGAAATGTGGGAAATATGTATGTCATAATTATGCGAATGAATTAGGTATTGCAACATGATCGGATAATAATATCTAATAAAGTAAGAAAAGCGTTAATTTATCTGTGTTGACAATGCTAGTATGTAGTAATTAAAATAGTACAAATATTGTAGAGGTTGGTAATCCTATGTGAAAGACGAAAATAAAATAAAAACCATTATAAATATTATACGTAACGTATTTTTATTCAATTAAATATGGTCAGGTATGGTGTAGTTTTTTCTATGAATGAGGATGCCAAAAATAAAAGGACATCAATAAATTGAATTTCTTAGGTAATCGTCCTATATATATTCTACGTAAGAGATGTGTCGCTCTGTTATTTATATAGCAATCGACGCGGCGTTCGAAATCCTTAGCGAGTTTTTGATGATAAATGAGAGCCCTACTCACTAAATTATGGAAACGACTCGGAGTCACGTGATTATCTGGTGGATAATTAATATTACAATCCTCCTGTGTCGTATCGCGATTACTAGAGTAGGTCGATCATGGGTCGCGAACCTGACGTCACGAACGTCAAAGGGTCGCCTGCATAGGTGGCGTGTGAAATGGAGCGGATTCCAGCTCTTGCCGCAGGCGTTAAGAGATTCCATCGCCCGCGTGAACGGACATACATTGCACTCTCTCAACATTGTATCTCCTTAAATTTAAACAGTAAAATTGGGTGATCATAGTACGCCTCGCTCGCTACGGTACGTGTCAGAGTGGGAATAAGATAAAAAGGTTTAGCCATTACACAAGAGGCTTTTTATATTTTATGCAGTAAAACGGCTTCTTTTGACAACTATTAATGCTTCTCCCAGCATCGAAAAAAGTTCTTTCAGCCTTCACAAATTGTACAACCGAGGCTTACCGTGTAAAAAAGTTACAAAATTGCACTATGCATTTATACTTCGGCTTCATTCTCTTCTTTCATAGTGAAATTCCGAATTATATTTGAGGTGTTACGTGTGCCGATTACACACACTTTTAAGTTAATATTGATTTTTCTTAGAAATCTTCCTGATCTAAAATTCAAAATAAATTAACAAAATATCGCTCAAATCCTCAACCGTCGACCTAAAATGGAAGTGGAGTGGTGGAGAGGAATTTAAAAGCGCGGTCATCAGTAGCTTATCGCCTTCATTCTTCACGATAATATTACCTCGGGTACGGGAATTGTCAAGAAAATCATTTAAGAAAATGTCGGTGAAGTTTGATGAGAGAGTTACGAAATTTATACAATACCGAACGAAGATCGAAGGTAGCAGTGGGTAGCTATGGCGACCGATGAAAAAAGATTTGCAAACAGAAGTTAAGAGATGTTGGAAAGGGTTCTAAAGCTTAGTTTTATTGGCGCTGAACACAGAGAAAAACATAATACCGTTAGCGGATTCGCGGCAGTCGCCGGTTTAATCAATACGCAGGGATTAAATGCGTACCCGACTTTACACCTAAAGAAATGAGCCATCACGATCGGAAACGCAACTATACATCTTCAATTGTCACATACTAAATATTGTGGAAAAGCACTTAAAATTTGGCGAACTGATTAAAGTCCTATATCGAGCGCCGTATCGTCCGTCCCACTTGGCCACGATCGGTAGCATGTCCTTCCGCAACCTACCGCTCTCCATAGTCTTTTTTTATTATTTTTCTTTTTGTTCCTTCCCGAAAATCTGCATTGTTCATTGAGTTTGAAGAGCCATTTCTTTTCAAACTCATTTCTCGCACCCTGTCGCCAGCGTTGTGTTTTCGGTGTCGACTATAATGGTTTGAGCCATGCGCGATTGCTATAATCTTATAGGCTCTATGTTTATCTGGTCAACTGGTAACCCCTCCCGCTAGATACTGCTTGAGGTTTTTGCGTCAGTGGACAAACGTATTTCTTCCTTACTGTCAGGAGTGGGCCAGCATCTTTCAACGACAGACCCCGGCGATTTCGACTTGGTAGGCCCCATCGGAAGGTCCCTTGGTTCGATCGTGAATGGTTGCTGTGGATATTCTAGATCGACCTCCCAAAAGATATCCTTCCGGGTTGTCGTTCGGGAACGTGGAAATTCAAAAATGTCCCGACAGCTCCTCAACCCATTCGAGGCGCCACAGTCGGCAAGACTGTGACATCGCCCAACTGTCACATGGCATTGATATCGTAATACATAAGGTACGTGCTGGCAACGCGGGTCGAAGATTTCCGGCCATGTACTTATGTGGATGCGTGGTGGCTTTGGCGTACCTGTAAAAAAAAAATATGAATTAGAACATTTTAAAAAAAAACAAAACAATATTACGCATTTATACCTTGAAGAGCATGTGCGTCATGCCCCTGAATCGCATTCTCCAAGAACATTCAAGGTTCCACGTTTGGAAGAGTGTATAATCCACGCCTTGTGTGCCTGTCCACATTGGCGTCTCCAAGGACAGTCCGAGGTGCCGGTGTAATAAGGGCTGCATCAAGCCCATAATTATCTGATGCGCTTCCGGAAGTCCGAAGTACGTCCGCGAGCAGTAAAAAACGTCCGTCTCAGATACAAAATCCGAATACATCTCCCTAAGGTCTGGGCATTGAATTCCCGCCAGACGCTTACTGCCGCCCATGCTCGTAATCGAGCATTGCTAATTGGGAGTGAGTATTGGACAGATCGTTGGAGGAACGCCTGTATCCGGTGGCAGCTGTCCACTTCGCTGAGCCTTTCCCAAAAGCATTTAGCTATAGGGGGAATACGTCCCTTAATTCTACTTCAAGCTAGGGTTTGGCGTCCTCAAACTGGCCTCTCGAGCACGGGGTTTGTAATCATTCCAAAGTAGAAGCCAGACTTCTCTAACTCAGACGCCATAAACGGAACGAGTCGAGAAATTTAAATTTAATGTCGACTGTCGTCTTTGTGGTCTGCACCCTAGATACATACTGCTCCGGTATTGTTGGGAATGCCGTTTACAAAGTGGCCGGATTGCGCAATTCTATCACCAGCAATAAGTTTCGAGAAATCGCTAAAGGTACTTTCGTACCTGTGTTCTATTAAGTCTAATAAAGTTTAATGGTCAATATTTCACAATAGGGCATTATCATGATAGGACGTGTTAAAAATTTCCGAGAATCACATAAAGGGTACTTTCTACCTGTAGTTCTATTTACGTCTCTTCGGAAATGGAAGCAAGACTCAAGGTTGTGTACGTGTTAAAAAATTCCTGGAATACTCATTAGCATAATATAAATCGCGAGCAAGTGCATTGGCATCGATTCGCGAATGACGCTGAAATTAAGCGCTAATCAATCCATAATACCTTTGCTTTGATTTCCGCGATTGCCCCGACTGCCAATCAATCTATATACATTTGCTTCGATCCGCGAGATACCCGCGGAATAAAAAGCGCGACCTTGAAATAGCCGCCGAAACGAAACCGACTAATTAGCGTAGTCGCGGAGCAATCTTCGCCGACTGCCATCTTTAAGCGCGATTAAAAAAGCGCAAACTTAAAATTGGCTGTAATAATAAGCGTGAATTACTCGCGGAAATAAAATCGCGACCGTGAAATAGCGCGGATTAAAACGCGAGCCGTTCGCTACCAAACTTCGATTCCTCGAAATTACCGCCGGAGTAAAGGCGCGAGGACGCTAATTCAAACTCGATTCCAGGAAATTGCCGCGGATTAAAGGCGTGTCCGCTAATCAAAGCTTAGATTCAGGAAAATTGCCGCGGAGATTAAGGCCCGTGACCTTGAAAACCGCCGAAATCAAACCGCGGATGCAGAAGGGTATGGCGAGGATAGTTCCTTGAAAGTGCGCGAGATTGAGTGTTAAGTAAAAAAAATCGCGAGATAGACGTTAATTAATAAAAATCCGCGAGGTTTTTGCGTAATTAAATAAAATTTCGCGAGGTTAGGGCTTAATAATAAAATTCCGCCGAAATTTCATCCGCGGAAACCGCGGATGCATGAAGTATGAGGACGCGAATGGGCCTTGAAAGTGCGCGAGATTATGGCGTTAATAAAAAAATGCCGCGAGATTGGGGCGTTAATAAATAAAATTCCGCGAGGTTGGCGTTTAAATTAATAAAATTCCGCGAAATCACACCGAGAACCGCGGATGCATGAAAGTTATGCGGACGCGAAATGGCCTGAAAGTGCGCGAGATTGGGGTTAATAACAAAATCCGCGAGATTAGACGTTAATTAAATAAAAATCCGCGGAACCGCGTCATCGTCCATTCAAATTCAGTTTTACTGATGATGATACCTTTGCTGTCGAAACGTGGGTCCCGTACCGGCATAGTATACCTACTCATATATTTTACACGATCGATATTAATGCTAAAGTTGATTTTTTTTATTCGGCAACTGATATTACTTTTCTGATTTTGGCACATTTATTTATACAGAAAAATAGCATTAGTTATTATTATTGTTACTATTATATAACTATGAGGGTTTGCGGTAATTATTTCAACCATACGTACAAATAGAATATCTTCATTACATATTTTTATGCGCACTTGTTAATAGCATATAACTATAGTTTGCTTTTTTGCTTTTGCAACAATTCAATTTTGGTATAAATTTTTATTTGAAATGTTAAAAAAAAATGTTTTTATTCAGGGTTAAATGTTGGAGCAGCTTTCCTAAACTTCGCCCTGTGTTTGCGGTACCTCTTTCTTCTTTGCTATTTTCACTGTTTCTGAACATGTGTATTTTCATGTTGATATTGCAATAAAGTCATTATTATTATTATTATTATTATTATTATTATTATTATTATTATTATTATTATTATTATTATTATTATTATTATTATTATTATTATTATTATTATTATTATTATTACTATTATTATTATTATCATTTCACGTAAGTAGGGAATAATGACTCCACTGACTATGAACAAGTACAATTTTCTACAATTTTTTGAGAAATAGAGCAAATAAAATTTAAAAAAAACGCGTTTTCAAGATTCAAGTAACTCCCTGTCTCTAACATTCTATGTAATCAATAATTTGCATGTGGTTTAGTGGATAACAGACCTTATTCTGTAAAATTAAGCAAATATCGACTATAATAATAATATGTAATAAATTAATAAATAATAAGAGTAGAACAGCTAAATTTTGATTTACCAAAGTAAAATACGTCTTAAAAATTGAAGTACAACATTTAAGGGTCACTGTCTATCAATGCAACTGTTTCTTTATAAAAAAATACCTCGAGGTCCTCAATATCTTCATTTCAGATTTGTTTGAAGTGTGCAGTTGTATCGTACGGCTAGTTTTTTGTCTTTCCTGAAAATGAAGCTTTATAGGATGTTAATATTAACTCGCATCGGGATTACAGGATTCTCTTTTCCATGTAAGAAAAAGTTGTATTTTCAATTTTAATTTCAAATTATATTATTATTTTTTTTTAATTTATTAAATTTTAATCACATTAGCTACTGTTCGTAATGCTTCTCCGCATAATAATTTCTTTGTAAAATTAATTTAGCATTTAATTCTCCACTTTATTTACTCTTCTTTATAGAAAATTTATTCTTTTGTACTCCAATACCCGCTTCTTAATAAAATAATAATAAAAAAACAGGAACAAATTGAGAGAGTTGGTTGCATCACCGCTGCAAAACGCGGACCCGAAAATGAAATTCTGTAACACGGCCCGGTACTCGACAGCCCGCCATCGCGTCAATTACGAGCGCCACCGCCGGTATGCCATTGAATTAACTCCGCGTTAGTTTAGAACGGCGGGCGCTTTTGTTCGCTCTAATCGCCGCAATAACTTACCTCGTGATAAAACTACTCAGTCATTTCGGTTTTTAAAACTTTTCCTTGAACCTCGCCTGCTTGAATGGGAGAGCGAAAAAGATGATTTTCCCGTAATGTTTTACGCGCTATTTCTTTAATATCTAAAAGTATTAATGCTTAGTCGTTCCGTGCAAATGTGGAGAGACGACTTAAAAATGTTTGTGCTGATAACATGCGGACAAGCTCATTAGTGAATAGGTGTAGTGATAAGTAGAGCAACGCAAACTGCGCTGAAAGCCAGTGGCTGACGCATAAAAGTTTACACAAAATAAACACGGCCGGGACAATTCGGTATAAGCGTCAGTATAACTGCGACTCGAAAGCCGATCTGTTGTGTATGCATCTACGCTGTCGTATACTATATCGTAGTTCTACGTTTGTTTTGAAAATGTTTCTTACGTCGCGAAAACGACCAAAATTGAACACAATAAGAGAATTTATTGCAGAAATGCCTGATTTAAAGTGTGATGGCGCTAAAATTCAATGTGTAGTGTGTAAAATAGATTTAATGTGTTGGTCGAAAAGTGATTGTCTACGGCACGTAAATAGTGCAGGGCATGTTTAAAAAAAAATTCCACACGAGATTGTGACAAATTTAAATTTAATTTATGTGTTACCTTTATTGCATGTAATTTACCATTTCATTTACTAAGGAAGAAAGCATACGTCTCGTTTTGGAATGAATATTCGGACTTTAAGTTACCAAGTGAGAGAACATTACAGAGAGTTGTGCCGTCTGCTCGTGCGCATGTCGAGAAATGAATTAAATCGGAGTTGCAAGATAAAAAATTGTGGTTATGTGTGGACGAAACAATAGATCGTAAAAAAACATTCTGTGGTTAATGTAATGGTACGCACAATGGAACCACATCGACCGTCACCCTCAATTTTACTAGCTTCCAGACGAATACAACAATGCACTGCCGAAGTAATTTCAATGTTGGTGTTAAATACATTGGAAAAGTTTGAAGTTTCAACAAATCAACTGTTGATGTTTATGAGTGATGGTGCCGCAAACATGCTTGCTGTAGGTCGATCTCTTAAAAAACATTGTGCTAACTTGTTCCATATTACATGTAAAATTCATACTCTCAGTCTCGTAGCAGAAAATGTTATCACGAGGTAGACGCTCTAATAGCACATACAAAAGCTGTGTTTGTAAACTTCATAGACTATGCCCCGGTATTCCTGAACCACCACAACCTATTTTTACTCGTTGGGGAACATGGTTAGAGACTGCATTTTATTATCTTAAATATTTTGAGAATATAAAGAACGTGATTTTAGAATTCGATCCAAAGGCTGTCAAGGTAAGCCGCTTGAAATTTCAGGATAGTCAAGTTAAAACAGATTTGGAAATTATTCAGAACAAGTACGTGGGACTAGCGGATGCGATAGAAAAACTACAAAATTCTTGTGTCGTTAGTGTAATCTTTGCAAATAGTGCAACATATTCACGCACAGCCATGCGCGATAGAAGACGCAAGAAATGTTTGTGTTTTAGATAAAGACTCTGATTTTGGCTCATTAAGACAAATTTGTGAAGGTGCGTCAACAGAACCGTTAAGTTATTTGAAAGATTATTTTACTTACGCAAATATAACGTCGCTAGATGTAGAACGTTCGTTTTCGGCATACAAAAACACTTTTTCTTCACGCCGCACTCACTTTGCCGAAACAACTTTGGAAACATATCTAATGTTCCAAATATTAAATATACATTATCCACTTTGTGATTTCACGGAGGACTCTTAAAACGGTAAGCGTTTGAGCACGTATCACATTTAATTTATTTTGTGTAAACTTTTATGCGTCCGCCACTGGCTTTCAGCGCAGTTGCGTTGCTCTAATCCGCATTCCCGTTTTTTTTTGTACCATACGTCATTCAGAAGAAGTGTTACGTCACCATCCACAAAGGTATACAAACCGTTGAAAAATCTCATTCAGCAGGAGTCTTCTCCTGCTTGCAACGCTGACGGTCTCTAAGCACTGTCCTCGGCAAGACCAACCCCCCGCATCGCAGGCGGTGTATAGCACTGCCCTCGGCGAAACTCACCCCCGTAACCGTAATAAAATCCGTAAGTTTATTCACGGCTTTGTTTTCAATCTATATTTTACCGAAATTTCCGTGTATTCATTTACTGCGTATAGATTGATTACCAAATTTTATTTGAGTGCATCGCTAAAGATCTTTTATAATTTTGTAAATAAAACATATCTTTCACGAGCTTGATTTCTAATTTCTGTTTAATTTTATTTTCCGAAGTATTTTATTTGTTTAATGAATATATTGCTTTCTGCAATCATATTTAGTACTAGCGTCATCTGGTGGTGAGAATTATAAGGAATAAGTGGCACCGGCTGGATAGATACCTTCTTGTTAGCAGAAAATTTTATGAAAGGTAAAGCAAAGTAGGAAACTATACTGTTTTATCTATGCACATGTTACAAATTTCCTAAAATTAATTAACCTTAATTTTCGGTATTTTTAAAATTCGCCAGAACCGATTCCCGAGTTTGAGAGAGAACAAAACAGGTTACAATATTTTAATGCTATAGACAATACTGTTTTGTACTACATTCTAAAATGGACCTTTTGAGTATTCTATATTGTATATCTACTGAAATAATACTAACTTTTAAACACAACTAACTACATTACAAATCATAGTTCAGCTGTATTTCACTGATGATTTCACTGTATTTACATTTTAAGCATTTGCAATGGTTGCTTGTAATAAATGGAACAAAACATGTAAATAAAAAGTATATTCGACCACTGCAATTTTCCAATCAAAAAAATAAAAAAATTGAAACAACTTATTCTATATTTACAAATTTCGCATAACCAGAGAATTCGAAATTTCCTTTAAAAACGTTGTTAATTTAGCTTAAAAGTAAATTTCAATTAACTATACAAATTTTCTATTTTAAGTTTTTCCAGAACAAATGGATTGTAGATGTAACTCCGAATGCAAATTATTTTCCTGTGCTGCAGAGAGGTAAACAATTTAAAATAATTCGTAGGATAAAAGCGAATAAAAGTATTTCCCGTAACCTACTGTAATGGTTAAATGCAACTGCTACATTAAATTGTCTGTAAAACCCTAAGCGCCTGCCGTTTAAACTGCGAGTACTGATCATATAGTAGCGGACTCATTCAATTACTGTAATTGTTTCATCCGAGAAGAAACAAAGCGCAGGATTAAAAATCCGAGATAGCCAGCAAGCAGTGTTTTTATACCGAGCACGGCTACTATGATTTTGCAGTATTTGTCGTATAATAACAAAAACGAAAACAATCGGTAGATATTTAACAATACCATACTTAAACTCTCGGCTTCTCGAGCAAGGAAATATAATGAAAACATACAAGTGCCTGCTTTCAGTAAATTCTTTTTTATGGTATGTTCTATTAATCTTTATTGCTGAACCAGCATTTTTTAGCCTCGGACATTTATGATTAAAGAATAGGTTTGTCCATATGTAGCTGACTCATCGTGCTAACACAGACAGATTGTATCTGACAGAAAGACTGGTAATGAATGCAATTTATTGCCACTTTATCGAGCTGTATCTAGAATTTGTGATGACGTTTTTTTTCTGGTTTATCCTTTTCAAATCGATTTGAGCTCTACAAGTGATACAATTTATGAAGTTATTTTATATTAGTCAATTAGTAAAAAAATGAAAAAAAAAAACAATTAATTTTATTTAAAACGCTAGTACGTATATTTTAGCACTGTTAGGTTCTCCTGGTTTGAGGAACAATGCCGCTAGTCGTCTGCTTTGGTGTATCTTTCTTGCGAAGAGGGAGAGGACAACTTGCTTTGCTTAGATGTATAAAATATTTGCTTATTTGTTGGATAGCTCAGTACCTCTCGAAATGAAACACAGTACGTACATATGTATAAAAAAAATTATTAAAACAGTTCCCCTTATTACTACATAAAAAAATATAAAAAAATTTTAGGTTCCCCTCTTGTAATATATAAAAAATATGCATATACCTTAGTATTATGCAGGTCTTATAAATCTAATACGTACAGCAAAAAATGTGGGCGTTATGCCGGGCAAATGAGAGCATACATACTTAGGTGCAGGCAGGAGAGGGCGCGACGGCGCAATTGCTTCTGATCTCCAATCGCTGAGAGGGAGCGGATGATTCACTATTTTTTGCTGTACGCATTCGTTTTACAAGACCTGTATACATTTTATAATGCAGTTTCCTTACTTGATTGTGTACATATTTTGGGGGCATATATCTATGTACATTTGTAAAAATGTGTCTCAGTATACATTAAATCGCAACATTTGTATGTCTTTCTTAAATTCGCAACGTATATTTATTTGTATGTACATATAATTGTAAACGCACCTAGCACGAGTGCCAGGCATTTTGTTACCTTAAATGTCTCTTCAGTATCGCAACGCTTATTTGTATATTAGTCCGCAACGTTTATAGGCATTATGCATTATTAGGGCCACCACCAAACCTTTGACGTAGAATATAGCCGAAAACGACTACCCAGACGTTCTAGTTAGAATCTATACCCTATGTGCCTTATATGTATGCTCTGTCTCGCTACTACCTCCCTATGATAGCGAACTTTCCAAAGACCAAATATCGTGCCGGTCCGAGCGCTGCATTACACACGGTCGAAAGAGCGACGGATGGCAATCGTGACACTTCGTACTCTACGTTCTCCGACGAAGTTCCGGCATACCGAGGTAAGGACACGTATACGTGCGTTAGGCTTGCTCTCTCGGCAGTGATTGTTTGATGCTTGACCGCAGCGATTCTCTGTTTGGCGTGCGTCTTATCTCGAGGTTTGCAATATAATAGCGTGCCGAAATTACGATCATTACGATTTTACATCAAATTTCACTTTGTGTGTGAATGGGTTCTGTTGCATTTATGTATGTTAAATGAATTTAAGTGTGTTTTTGCCCAACGCAAGCTTATAAGAAATAAAACAAAAGAAATGGTGAATTTACAGCTAATACAAATGAAATATTAAATTTACAGAGTAAAACGAATGAAGGATTAAATTTACACAATAAAACAATAGAATAATAGACTTACAAAATATAATAAATCCAGTAACGAATTTGTTGGCGTAAAAAATAACAATAAAATGTTAAGAAGCCTTAACAAGCACTTAGACTATGGAGTTCTAGAATTTGTGATACATACGTACTGCAGCTTTTTAATTGTTGGTTCTTCCTTCTCTTGGTTATGGACGCAAAAGTTCGGCTTTGTATTTATACAATGACTCCAAATCTGAGTGATACCCTGTAATCCGAAACTTCCTATAACTTACTTTGGTAGATTACTGAAGCGTAAATTGTGTGAAAGATTGCATGATCTAATCTTCAAAACGAGTACTTGACACTATTGATAAACTTGTTCTTAACGTTACAACCATAAGTTCATAACATACGGTCTAAATTGCAATTAATGGAGAAATAAGTCAATTTTAGCCGCTTCTTGGGTTGATCAGTTTTAAAAGTTTTTGGAACTGCTCTTTACCATTTAATGGAAGGTTACAAACTACCTTCTGTGACGAACCGCAGTTCGTCCGTATGAATTGAAAGACTCTTAAGACAAAGAAAAATATTAAAATCATTATTTGAATAATTTTGTATCGATTCTTTAAATCATTCTTCACTCTTGTTCAATTTTTATTTTGTCACATACTTTTCGACATCGCTGTATGTGACTTTTGGACCGATAGTGTATAATTTGCCGATCAATCGCTGTAGAACTTGTGTAACATTCAATTTTTAGATTGTTCTTATCATTCGTACGTCATGTACAAGAAACAATACGTCATCCAGATATTTTGTATATAAATCCATCCAGGATTGCATTCGAGAGGAGTTTTTTTCTGCCTGATCCTTCGCTGACGGTTTACCCACTGTTTGAAGGGCCTTAGATCGCCGAATAAAGTTGCGGTCAACTGAATTTTGTTATCTGGTAGACGGTCTTATTCTCTTAATTCACTGGTGATAATTTTATTGGCTCATGCTACCGACTTGAGAATTCTTTTCTGAAACGCCATTTATTTTCCCTTATAAACAAGCTTTAGACTTCTGCGACGAATACGTTTAACATTACTTATAGTTACTTGTACATGGTCTTAGCCGAAATTTTAAATGCAATTTCCTTTTGCAATTATAAGATAAGAATTTCATTTCGTTTCATTTGCTTTGATCCGAATGTTGTTTGTTTTTTATGTCTCTTGTAAATATGTAAATAAATCAAAATGTAAGAAACTTGCCTGTTTTCATTCCGAATACTCTGGACGAACCAAAAGACTTCTTCAGGTAAAGTGTCGATGAACGCAGTGCTTCAGGCCCCCGTAAAACACTTTTCACCAAGTTCACAAATTTAAAAATTACCTATCACTCGCGTGGAAAATGTTTATTTAGTCATACCAAATTTGACGACGTTTTCCCAAAATTAATCTCATAAAAGTAAATAAGCATTTGTGGCGGCATCTGTTAGCAAGAAGCGCAGCTGCACCTCTCTATATTGCCAAGGCAAATTTAGATTTCTTTCCAGCCAACTCGTAGATGCTTATATGTAGGTATTTGTAACTGATAAATAGGAAGAGGAATACTTTCTTTTACTTATTTGGATTATTTGTGATTTGTATTTATTGTTCATGTTAATATCAAACCATCTCATGTAAGATCACCTCTTCTACACAGAAGATCTTTTGAAACTGCTAAAACTACCCAATTGATAAAATATACGTATATTCAACGATTTTCTTTTGTTTCAGAAAAATCAACCATCGATAAGGCAACTCCGGCAACTTTTTTCAACTATTGAATCGTTGTACTCTTGATCAACCCAAGCATCATCATCTTCGAATCCGAGGATCGTCGCTGCTTGGTCCGCACCCCACACAGGTGCGATGACCACCGGCAGGTGAGCAAGAGGCGGTGGGCGAGGTGGTGGTGGTGGTGTCCGGTATTTGGCCGTCGACGACCGATGTTACTGCGGTTCAATAGGGGAAGCCCCCGTAGGGCAGTCGTGGTCGCGGTGACGCTCATCTGCGCAGGAGCACTGCTCATGCGCTTCCTCTGCTATACGCGCGACGAAGAGGAATCGCTCCCGATGATCGTGCACGATCGGAAGATGATCGGTCCCGATGGCAAAAGCTACACCTACAACAGATTGATGCCGTTGATTTTCATCGGCGGTGTTCCGAGGTCGGGAACAACTTTGATGAGGGCGATGTTGGATGCACATCCTGACATTAGGTTCGTGATGTAGGTTTAGTTGCACGTTTTATGTTCTATTTACACGCACTTACATATATTTGACTCGTTTAATGAAGTTGATGGCGAAAATGTTAATTGTTAACAAAACGCCGTATGTACTGGTGAAAATAGTGTTAAACTGTTGGGATTGATTTGTTTTGTAGAAAGAGCTTCACAGTTTTGATTCGGTAGATATTTTACATTATTGAGTTGCTTCAGAGCAAGGTTAGCTACTACTGCCCCAATTGATATGAAATTAGCAACAATCGCAACAAAACTATTCTGGAGAATTAAATAATAGCAAAAGCTAATGCATTTACGGAAATAAAATTCAAAAAGTAACATTTCAAGCAAAGAAGCAAAAAATACACAGTGTTAAAATGTTAGGTGTTTGCATTGATTCCCCGTTAATAAGTTGCTGATTATTTCAGTTAAATATCATTGTTTATCAAATCCGAAAGTAATGTAGATATTGACGAGGCAGGCGCCATAAATTCTCGGCCTAACAGGCTTATACAGGTTCTAGCGTGTTAAAACTCCGTTACGTCATAGTTGCACATGTGCGAGGCCTACACTATATATATTACGGCTCAAAGAGTAGTAGTTTTTAGTAGCCAGCCAGACAACGTGACTAGTGCATGAAAGTATCTCAGATAACGAAAATTGTGTACCGCGCGGTCATTAAATTTTTAGCAAAAGAGGGGCATAGGCCTCATTACATTAAACAACGTTAGGTGGCATTTATGGTGATTTTTGTCCTTCATATTCCACAGCAAAAAAGTGGACAAAATGTTACCGTTTGGGGCAAGAATCCCTTGATGATGATGAGCGCGCCGGTTGGCCAATTGAACTGATAACGCCTCAAACATTTCAATTACAGAAGAAATTGTATTAGCAGATCGCTGTTTGAAAGCGGGTATGAATAAGATTAGTGCAAGATGGATACCGCATCTTCTTTCTGCTCTCCAACGTGAACGTCGGCTCGAATGTGCGCGCTCGTTTTTAAACATGTGTGAAGACGACCCGAAACCGATCTTGGAGTCCATTGTCTCAGGAGATGAAGCAATGGTTCTCTATCCTCTGTCCAAAAAGGAAGCGATGGAATTGCGGCGATCCGGTGAACTTCGTTTAATTATAAATTTCGTCTGGTATATACTTAGAACTTTAATAAAACTACTCTTCTACACCCTTTTAGATTCCAAAATATAGATTTGTTTGGAGGTTTTAGTTAAGCTGCTATCTATGTTGTTGAACCAGATACGCTAGATGTTTTGGAGTTTGTTTTCCTCGGACTGAGCAAGTGTTAAAAAGTGTTTTACGTTATTCGACAACACTTAATGAAAAAATCGCAACAATGATACTATTTTGAGGATGTCGAATATGTACAGACATTTACAAACATATTTTCGTTCGTTGTTGTAAATATCGCTGCTTTCCAAGAAAATCCTATTTGTGATCTGTATAAGGTTTTCCAGGTAACCAAAACATATACAAGTAAAGCTGGTTTATTGCCTCCGGAATCTTTACATGTACCGTTTCCAAGAAATTCGATATATGCGGTAATATTTTCTCCACTCTTGTACTGTTATATAACGGAAGTCGAGAATAAATAAGTCCATCGTTTTTTAAACTTACGTTGAAATGTTACAGGTGTACCTTTGACTACATTTTATATTTTAAAAGCTTTCTTGGCTTGGAAAAATATTCAATCTCTCTGTTTATTCTATTTAAAATTGTATTTACTGAAGCTACGTGTAAAGGGTGAAATTGAAATAACATTCAAGTTCAACGTGGGATGTACGTTGCTTCCTTTCGTTGCAGTTGTTTAATATGTGATTGTTGCTAGCTTGGAAAATTACCGTTAGATAACGATTGGTGTTCGCCCACGTGCTAATTAGAGAAATAATAATAAATAAAGGTAGTGGGTGAAGTAGACAACATATGTCTGTAGTAAGGTACTTGATAGTAAATGAATTTGAATATTACACAAATAGTATCTGATGTAACAAGTTTGTAAATTATCAACGCTATTTGGCCCTATATAAACATCAGCATTTCTGCTGAATCCAATAATCCTTTTGAAATAGAATTCTTCGCAATCGCATAACAAATATCGTTTCGTAGTACTCTTAACGAAAACAAAACATTGGTACAACTCTCGGTAAGTATCCGTCGTACAAGTGTAGTGCATATTGTATTTGTACATGTATTTGCCAAGCGTTAATTGGGGATTGTTGTGTTTGCACATATCGATTTTATCTTCTATTATTCTTTTTGCAAACTAAAATAACGCTCATAGTACTGGCATTGTTTTAGAACAAAAATGGCTACCAATTTAACGATGTATCTAATTAACATGAATTCATTTATAGCTGTGTTAGTTAGAGAGCTTTTTTCTATAACAAACAGTGACTTTTTTGTTATTTCAGAATATTAGGATGTATATATTGTAATGAGTAGAGTTGCTCAATTTGCGCCAGCAGCCAGTAGCGGGCGCATAAAAGTTTACACAAAATAAAATGGCCAGAAATAAAATATAATACGTGCTCAAACACTTACCGTCTTAAGAGACTTCCGTGAAATCACAAAGTGAATAATGTCTGTTAAATATCTGCAACATTAGATATGTTTCCACAGTTGTTTCGGCAAACCGAGTGTGGCGTGAGGAAAAAGTGTGTTTATATACAGAAAACGAACGTTCTACATCTAGTGACGTTATATTTGCGTAATTAAATTTTTCTCTAAAACACTTTCAAACCTTTCTAGAACACAAAAATTTTTTGCGTCTTAAATTCATTTCATTGTTTTTAATTTAAAAACAACATTTATCATTACAATACACAATAATATTTCTAGAAAAAGGAATACAAAAGCTATTACATAGCCGTAGGCATTCAATTTAATTGTTATGGTCTAAATATCATGCAATCTAAATTGGGCTAGTTATGTATGCTTAATTAATTACTGGTTCTGCGGAAAAATCCGTTTAGTCGGCTTTGTAATTACTATTTGACGACGGAATTTCTTTAGAATTTTAATTGTAAAATAACGGGGTTCACTCCAACAATCTCGCTGAAGTGCTGCATTGTTTCTGAGCTAGAAATTTCTGTATTCATTCCGCTAATGGACGTAATGGAGCATAACAAAATTGATGCTAGTATTATTTCGTTATTTTGACAAAAGCAAGCTGTTACAGAACTCGTGCAAATTATTATTTAGATTGGTGCAGATGTGTATTCCGTGTTTACTCTTCCGTGAATTGTTAAATTCTACAATTGTTGCTGTTAGCTTAGTAATTGATTTTATTTCGTTTAATACCTTTTGTAGCTGTACAATTAAAATCTTTTCGTATATAGCGAAAGAGCTGTTTGTTACAAAAAAAAAAAGATATTAAAGTGGTTCATAAATATGAAAATGTTATAATTGCTTTAATTTTGTAAGTAGGACAGAAATAAATGTATAAATGTTTCTTTTTAATAGTTGATTTTGAAATACCAAAGAAATTGTGGTATGTAAACTTTCATGACCAGCGGCTAATAACTGAAATTGTTCGAGGTCTATGGGAATTTCCTCCCGAAGAAATTCTCATGGGCCACGTCTCTCTCAATCAGAACAATCACAATTAACAAAGAAACTTTTACAATTCGAAAGAGATTGATAAACATTTCGCCCATTTTTGCAGAAAACCCCTTGAAGAGATATATTTAGATGATTAATTTAGGCTTTTCTATCTAGTAAGTAAACATTGTTTGTTCAGGAAAGTACAGAAACAAGTATTTTTTTTGCCAAATTCAGTTTTATTTCTCAACATATTCTCCTTGTAAGTCTACACAGTTTTCCCAGCGACACTCCTATCCCTTTAGTCCGTCCAAATAATAGTTGGCATCTTGTTCTGCAAAATAAGCGTTCACGAATGTGATGGTCTCTTCATTCGATCAAAATTTCTGTCCTCTAGGCGAAACCTTGAGTCTAGGAAACAGAACAAGTCGCTGAGGGTCAAATCTTGTGAAGTGGGTGGTCTCTCAATTCGAACCCGAATCCGTGAATTTTTGCCAAGGCAACCACTGAAGTGCGAGACGGTGCGTGGTTTTAATGGAAGAAAACTTTCTTTTTCTTCGAAAACAGCCGTTTTCCGCAATTTCTGCCTTCAGCTTGTCAAGTAATGATACGTAGTATACCCCCGTTATTGTTTTTCCATTTTCAAGTCAGTCGATTAACACAACTCCATAATTATCCCAAAAAACAGTCGTCATCATTTTCCCGGCCAATGGAACAGTCTTCGTCTTTTTCGGAATCGATTCACCCTTCACGGAAAAAGAATGTTATAAAGAATCAAACAATTGTAGCACTATTTACTACAATTTACTGCAATTTGTTTAAGAATATACTACTCGATTGTAGTTAACGGATTCTATTTCTATTAAAAACATTATTGTTGTAAAAATTTAGTCAGTGGTTTGTTATAAAGGTTGCTACAATAGTGTGCAAGTTTTAGTTATACATGTAAAAAAAGCGCAATATTGTTATAAAGATTGTATTGAATAATGCAGTGTTCTTATAATTATAACGGTTGAAAAAACAAGTAAAACGCAATAACAATAACTATTCTTATGTTTTCGTATCTGCAACAGCTTCCCAATTTATAGGTAACATTGGTCAGCCACGAGAATGTTACCAACACCTGCACCTGCACCTCCAAACATTCGGCAAATTTGAAGTAAAAAGGTAAACTACGGAAGAATTGTGAACTCGATGAAAATGCACATGAAAAGAATGCCTAGTAACAATAACCAAAAATTAATCCACAAACATGTTCGTGGGTTACGCTTTCCCCTTCCTCGCTTTGTTTTTCGCCGGGAATGATTTCACCAACACCATGAGCTATATTGGCATTAATTTTTGGTTATTGTTACTAGGCATTCTTTTCATGTGTATTTTTAATACAGCATGGAAAGCCTGGGAAATTCTTTTATACGTGTAGACATGCAGCGCTTAGGCGGTACGCCATCTTGGGTTAAGCAGCCCAGGAGCTGCTCGATAGGTGGTGGGAGTCTGCATTCCGAGTTGTTGTCGCCATTCTCTGGACAGTATGACTATGTTTCTCGGCGCTAGGTAGAATAACGACATAAACCCGTGAGATGAAAAACAATGGCGGGGAGAGGACAGTGTACGGAACCACGCTGATGACGCCGGCTAGGCAGAAACATGTCCGTGGGTTACGCTTTCCCCTTCCTCGCTTTGTTTTTTGCCTGAAATGATTCCAACAATACCATGAGCTATATTAGCATTAATTTTTGGCCGATGAAAATGATTTGGCTATATAAAACCAGATGATTTGTTAGAAAAAAAAGTTTTCGTTGCGGCATCTATTGGTGAATAACCAATACTAACTGGGTCTAATTCTAAGACAGGAAACATTTGTTTGGTTGGTGATCTATTTATAAACTCACCCATTTATTATTTATTTTGAAAAAAGTTTTATGTCAAAAAATGGCAGAGTCTTGTCCTGCACGTCTGGATACAAAGATTGTTGAAAAAATAATGGTACATTCATTTGAAACAATACAATAGAAACTTGACCTTAACATTAAAGTATTATCTGTGACAACAACAAGTAATAATTAACAAAAATCGCAGACGGTACAAGATGAAATAAAGAAAAAGAAACATTAACCAAATTTTTTGTGCATGAGCTTTGTACTTCACTTTCTTTGATTCGCTTTTTTTAAATTGGTTTGGCTTCACCTGCGCGGCTGAATTTGAACTTATTCGATTTTTTTTGGAAGTTGCTTTTCTTTTCAATTAATTTCAACAATTTTGTCGACCGAAATTTGGAATCAGAAGACATATACTATAATATTTTGAATAAGCTAAATATAGAATTCGGCGAATTGTCGGTTAAACTGGCGACAAAAATTGATTTTGTATTTAAAAGAAACCCGAGCATACATATACTGAAACAATTTTACGAAAGATATTTCGATTTAGATTGCAAATAAAATATAGCGATTATTTGCCATATTTTAATTTTGCACCTATCAAAAGTTGCATCGGAAAGAACGAAATATGCTGTGATAATAATAACTAAAGTTCGACAAATGAGTGCAACGTCAGAGGCGTATCGCGCAAAAGTAGGTAGTATTATTAAAAAATAATATATTCTTACCTCTTATTGACGTCTTGATGCCCACTGCGACAAAATACTACTGCTCCAAGACGTCAAGACGTCAATAAAAGGTAAGAATATATTATTTTTATTTTATTTTATTATTGTATTTAAATCATTTATAAAATTCGAAAAGAAGCGGCGCGCCACTGGTGCTGTATTATTTCGTCTTTATTGACAAAAATACAAACTACGTAATAATTAGAGTTTGTTAAAAAGATAGTACCGGATGGCAGTAGCGGCGTGGGTAGGGGTAATTTTTAACTCGCAGTCGATCTCGGCAGTACCACGATGATTTTATTTTTATGTTAAGTTAACATCCCACAACATCTAGTATCTAATGAACACTTTCGTATTTTTTGGGCTAAGTACGTTCCCTCATGGAAGCTGCCAACATCTATGCAATTACGACGCAAATTGCCACGTGTGCAAGGTACAGTAAAGGAATGTATAAAAGACGAGTTGAGAAATAAGAAAATCTGCCCATGTGTGGATGAAACAACTGATGCCCAGAAACACAGCGTCATTCATGTTGTAGCACGTCCTTTAAAACGTGATGGTCCACCAGCTTCATTGTTGTTATCTAGTAAAAGGATTCAGAAAACTAATGCAGAAACCGCTGTCAAGATAATAAAAGATTCGTTGAGAGAATTTTGTATCACAGGAACCCGTCACAATGTTCGTTACTGACGGAGCCGCAGTAATGCTGAGAGTTGGCAGGATGTTGAGAATATGCTTTCCGACTCTTCTGCACATAACATGCCTCATACACGCATGTCACCTCGTATCAGAAACGTATTTAAACAATTGTGTCCGAAATTACCACTACCACCTCAGCCTGTAATAACGTGATGGGGAACATGGCTCCAGGCGGTATCTTACTATCAAAAATATTTTTCACAAGTGAAAAATGTCATCTTGAAACTTGATTCAAATGATTCTGCAGCAGTTCGAGATAGCCAGCAACTTTTTTCCAATTCACTTATCTGCACGAGACGCATTAAATTGCATAAACAATTTACAAGCCGCTCTAGAAAACTTGACGAACACTACAGGGGTCGATGTTCAAAAATTTGGTGCAATTTTAACTAAAAATCCCGATTTACAAAAGGTTCGGTCTATAACTGAAAATCAAGAGTGCCCAGATGAGGAAAAGGAATAGCTGACATTTGCAAATCTTACTTCACTGGATGTCGAACGATCATTTTCGAAGTATACGACAACGTATTGACAACACCGTCGACGGCTGAATGAATCGACAATGGAAGCGTTGCTGATGTTGCAATTCTACGCAGCTTACCAGGGCGGTTGCCAATTGCCACAATGGATATCAAGACGACAGGAAAAGGTAACGATATTATTTTTCAATAATATTGTATATTACGTATATACTTTTATGCGGTGCGCCACTGCCGGTATCACCTATTTAACAAACGCTAGTAATAATATCGACGATTCCATCGCCCAATTGAAGAATTGTCGAACTCAGTTAGCAGTACAATCGGTATACACGGACGTGTCCTTCACTTCCTTGGGTTACTACATATTATCTTTATCTGATCTTGTCCGTTACACAAGTTCTTCTGGCTAAATGTAAATATAACATGTATTTGCATTGAACTACACCTATTTCGGTTCTATTTTCGTACAATAGGCGATACCAGACGAGCTTCTCTGTTGATAATACTTATTGCTATGTTAGATTTTATGTCTATTAAAACTCTTCCCTAGCTCAGGCCTCGTGCTTAGTCCACGCTTTATGATTCCTTCTGATTAAAGTTGATGCGAAGACAACATTATTAAAACGCATGCAGTAGTGAGGGTTTGTATGTTTTTTAGGAAACATAACTTATTGTACCTACTGAATTGAGGCAAATCTTTTCTTTTAAAATAACACAATAAGCACCTGGATAAAATTGTAACTTTATCCATGTAATAAATGTCACCTTATTGCTTTTACTCTATGCCACTTACACGTCATAAAGTTTCAATTTCTGAAAATGCGCCAATATATTTGAATGAAATAAAATATATTGAATTCTGAATCTTGAAACATAGCACCGGTTTAATTTTTCACATCTTTCCAATTACGTCAAAAATTAAAATCAATAGCTTTTTCTCTTTTAATAATCCTGTAAAAATAACCAGTGTAATCGCAGATAAACGTTTAAAGATTGTACTTGGAAAAAAACATGAAAATCGTTCGGTTAATTTTTCACCTAAGGTGGTGCAGGTTTTCATGTAGCTCCCTATTCCATAACCTGGTAGAGAATGACCTTAAAGACATGGACAATTCATTATCTGAAGAAACACGAAATATCACACCTGCATTACCGTTTCTTTTCACACACAAACGAGTTAACTCGATCCAAATTGCTCTCAAGCCCAAAACCTCCCATACCTCGAATCGAAAAGAAAAAAATCTTTTGTTCTTCATTCTATTACTGTCAATCAAGTGAAAATGGACGTGAGCGATTCCTTCCTCTTCTTTCTTTTTTCTTTCAACCTGACCGTATATTCACTGTATTGGAAATCGGAAAGGTCCAAGGTTCATCTTGGAAAGTGGGGCGCATTGATCTGAAACTGAACGAACCGCCTAAAACCGATATCTACCTGCGAGTAATCCTAATCTTTTTCGGATTAAGCTGCGCATACGGCACCTTTATTCTTACGCACCGCTCTCCGGATTTGGATCGACTCCGGGAAGAACTTTAATGAATGTGAAAAGGGAAACTTTGTAGAGGCAACAGGGTTCTTCGCGAAGCCGAAGCAATCAGATAATAAAAACGGGGAGCTGCCGTCTGTCTGTGTTTCTTTCACGATGTTCGGAGATTTACGAGTGTCTTCGTTTATCCACTCGTTTTTTCGACGGCGAAGAAGTGGCTAAAGTGCTTATTTATTGTCTCAGCTTGAAGTCGGAAGTATTGTTGAACTAGTTTCAAAAGTTAAAGCCTTAAACGTGAAAGATAGATGAATATCTATCTTTGAGCGAGTGTGTTTACACAAAAAGAAGATTTGGCGGTTATCAAGCTGTAAGATCCTAGTTTACTACTACTAAGTAATATAGAGCGGAGTTTGAGGTTGTTACTAGCGCTGCGGAAATATACGATGTATATAATTCATAAGGTTATGTAGAACTTGTTGCTTGTAAACGTCCTTTAGAGGTATTGAATTACTTTAACTTTGTATCAGGATGGATACAAGCCTTTCATGTTTTCAGTATTTACAAGTGGGAAAAGTAAACAAGCAAAAGTATTGCGACTTGGGGCGTTACCGCCGATATAACAAGGCTCAGCGCTTTTCACCTAAGCGGTAAAGGAATCGTTTTTTTTGCATTTCTTTTTTAAGTTTTGGAGGGCTTCCGGCTTAAAGAGGATGCCAGTGGTCAACTGGGCCCTTCTTCGCATCCCATTGGATTTTATTTTGAAAAAAACGAAGTTTCAAAGCAAAAACCAAACACGTATCTGAGCACCGTTTTAGTGTAAGATGTATGTATTTGTGGTTGATATTTGATGGACTAATTATCATTATTTGTAATTGTACATGTATTTAGAAGAAGCTAAGGTTGAAACGGTACAGTAATTGCAATTTTATTCGAAATTTTCCTATTATTTGGTGTTTTACCTAATCTATCATTATTTTCTCACAATCATTTTTGAGGAGGGTATTTGTAGAACAAGTTATTATAATTGTTGCAATACGTAAACATTACAGGTATCACCAACAAGGTATGGAAATATCACTATACAGCATTTTTTAGCATAAAACCAATACAATTTCCTCAAAGCGCTTAGGCCTTGTTATATATCTGAGGTAACTCTTGGGGTCGAAGCCACAGTATTTGTAATGCAATAACACTTTTATTTCGCAACGAAGGAATGGGTTTGCTTTATGAATAAGGTCTCATAATTTGTTAATAAAATAAGGCAACTGCATTTCTAAATCTAATTTTACCTGAGTGATACTCAATGCTTATGATAAGGGTCAACTATGAGTACCACTGTTATCTTGTAACTTCGTGTTCCCATCTCTGGACTGTATCCGATTTAGGAAAATTTCGGAATTGAGAAAAATGTAGAAAGAAATTTTGCTAAAATATTTTTCTTAACTAATTTACTTTGTGGTTGTAAATTGTAAGTTAATAAATTGCTCATGAATTATGTTTTTTCCTTTTATAACTTAATTTAATCTCGGATGTTAGTAAGCTTCCGTACCAGCGGCTTAACGGCACAGAAAGGTCTAGTCACGCTTCTTACTAACAGATGTCGCGACAAGCGACAAACAGGTGTTTATTTATTTTTGTGATGAGATTAAAATTCGGAAAAATGTCGTAAGGCTTGTTTACTTTTATTGTGTGGTCTCTTTGCAAGTTTAGTTCTTTAAATTTGTGTAATCGGAGAAAAAGTGAATTATGTGGTGTCTTGGAACACGGATTAATGAACAATATTCTACCAGAAATAGCTCGTATTTTGTCCAGAGTCTTCGGATCAAAATACAAGTAAGTTTTTTACGCTTCAATTTATTTACATATTTACAAACGGTTTTAAAACAAAATAAACGGCATTCAGATTCAAGAAATAAAATAAAACGGAATAATTTCCCTTTTCTTAAAATAACGCTATTATTAGTATAAAGTTTAAGAATTGAAATTACGTTTGAGATCATGTACAAGTTACCTTTGATAAAATGAAACGTATTTGTTGCGGAAGATAAGTCTTAAATTACTATGATTAACGGGCGGTATTACGAAGATAAAAATTCTAGAATCGACAAAGAGAATAAACAATAAAATTACTACCGGTGAGTCACAATAAATTCCACAGAACAATGTCATCCGTTCGTAAAACTCAATCAAAAGTAACTTTATGCAAAAGTAACTAAACTCGGAAGATGATACGGTTTCCGGTAATAAGTTTTAATTCGGCATCTTTAACCGATTAATTTGTCACCAATGGATTATAAAAACGTCATCAGAACTTGCCCGACTTCCGGTCAACAAAATTCAATTGATAACATCTCTATTCGGTGAGATAATTGGCTCAGTAAAAGACGGTAATCGGTGTTCACGGTAATGAGTTCATACATGGGCAACTTCGTTCAATAAAACTAACACCAGCGAGTTAAAAAAACGTCGTCAGGACACGCCCGACATCCAGTTGTCAGAATTTCACTAATAATGCTGTATTATACGGGTATGAACTCTTTAAATCGGGAGCATCACCTAATGAAATTATCACCCAATGATTCCGGATAGCAACGACAGAACGTGCCCGTCTTTGCTATCAAAACTCAAACAGTAATAATTCCATTCGACGAGCTAAGTCCCTCCAGACAGTAAGTTGTTCCGTCATTGAAGGAATGGTTAAGAAAGATTTCTCTCTGTTCATGAATGTAATTCTGGTCGGCTTTATATACAAAATACCGGGATGACGTATGAGTTTCTTGTACATGACGTAGACGGATAAGAACAATCTAAAAATAGAATGTTACACAAGTTTACAGTTATCGGTCGGCGAGTTATATACTGATAGTGCAAAAGTAATACATATGTGTACATTGTCGTTGAAAAATAATTCACAGGAATAAAAATTAACAAAAGTGCAAAATAATTTAATAATATATACAAAATTATTCAGAAAATAATTTTCAATATTTTCTTGCTCTTAAAGTCTTTATAGGAACAAACTGCGGTTCGTCACAATTTGATTCTATTTATTGGAGTTGCTGTTGCTTCATAATTCATAACGCACTCATTTTTTGTGTCACGCACTATATCTTTTGTAATAGCTACAGACCCGGCGCTGGTCAAGCGGAAGTAGTTTCAGAACCCTTCTTTGTTTACTGCTTTGCAATTTTTTGCTTTGATACCCTTGTGACCTAGCATTTTGTACCAGTGTGATCTTCTTGAGTTTAAAAGGTGCTGACACCCATGCTAGTTTGAAGTATATTGAAATGTTTCAAGTTGTAATAAGAGTATGAATTTGAAAAATTGTATGTTCGTTTTGTTTTTAAGACTTTGTACAAAAATTCTGATAAATTTACTAACAATTAATCCCCATTGTTGGTGTGTGAAATCTCACGTCTCTCCTTATATTCTCCAATATACTCTTCGGTCTCCCATATACTGTAATATTCTCCTCTTCGTGGTCCTTTTTTTAATATTATCTTCAATCTCGTGTTTTTCTTAATTTTCTAATTATTTTAACACTTAACATATATGGCTTCCATCGGTAATTACTAAGGTCCGACAAACGAGTGCAACGCCAGAGGCGTATCGCGCAAAAGTAGGTACGTAAGATACAGTATTATTAAAAAATAATATATTCTTATGTCTTGATGGCCACTGCGACAAAATACTACTGCCCCGCGTAAAATTGCAACATAAGCAACGCTTCCATTGTCGATTAACTTAGCCTTCTACGTTGGTCTGAAAACGTTTTCGTGTATTTGGAAAATGATCGTTCTACATCTAACGAAGTAGGATTTACGTAATTCAGATATTCCTTTATCTCTTCTGTGCACTCTTTATTTTCAGTAATAGACCGAACGTTTTGTAAATCGGGATTTTTATTTAAAACTGCAGGAAGTTTTTGAGCGACATCTGGTCCTATAGCATCCGTCAAGCTTTCTAGAGCGGCTTGAAAATTATCTAAAGTGTTTAATGAGTCTCGTAAAGATAAGTGACTGTTTTATAACAGCGACATAGCTTGTACAACTGCAGAATAGTTTATGGAAATTTCATTTATTTGTAATTGAACGTCCGAATTGGAAAAAAGTTGCTGACTCTCGAATCGCTGCAGATTCATTCGATTCAAATTTTAAAATCACATCCTTCACATTTGCGAAATATTTATGATATAAAATACTGCCTGGGGCCATGTTCCCCATCGAATTATTACAGGCCGAGTTGGTAGTGGAAGTTTCGGACACAATTGTTTGAAAGCGCGGATATGTTTGGGAGATTTCACAAACGAGATGATACGCGTGTATGAGACATGTTATGCGAAGAAGAATCGGAAAGCATATTTTCAACTTCCTACCAACTTTCAGCATTGTTGCAGCTCCATCAGTAACTAACATTGTGACTTGGACTCCTGTGATACAAAATTCTCTTAACGAATCTTTTATTATCTTCACAACGGTTTCAGCATCACTTTTTTCAATCCTTTTACTGGTTAGTAACAAGGAAGTTGTTGGATCATTACGTTTTAAAGGACGCGCTACAACATGAATCACGCTGTGTTCCTGTGCATCAGTTGTTTCATCCACACTTGCGCAAATTTTCTTATTTTTCGTCTACTATACAGTTTTTTACTAAAAAGACGAAAGTGTTCATTGCCCACTAGGTGTTGTGGGATGTTGCACACACTTAGCATAAAAATAAAATCATACAGAAATTCCCAGTACGGAATATTGTTGCTTAAATTCAGTACATGACGTTTACTTTTAATATGTCTTCTACAGTGAAATGTATCGCGACCTATCAACCGTATATTGCAAATTTTGCACTGAATGATAGTACCTGTTTAATCACTTGCGATGCTAAAGGTAAACCTCGCTTACGACGATCCATGTTTTAAAAGACGCACACCGATAAACCGATAATTATCGAACGACCGTTCACTTCCACGCCTATCGAATGACTCTCCACTGGCTTCGCATGGACCTAAATCCCCTCTCGGCGCTTCTGCCGTTGTATGCGTTTGTCGAACCTTGATGATTGATTGATTTTCTACCAGAGGCAGGCGGTCTTATACTAATCCCTAACATGAAGCTTAGTAGTTTATTTTTTTTTCCTGTTCGGTTTGTTTATTAAACAGTTATTCCGAAAATCGGGTTTTTAAACAGCCTATGTATAATCTTTCCCATTGGTAGTTCAATTGTGCTTCCCAGCAATCTGCGGGGGGGACTAACGGTGCACATTCAAAATAATAGGGAGGCTGTTTTTCCTCCCCGTTGCAAAGTCTCAAAAGGGCTATTTTTGTAGACCCCTCTTATGCAAGTGGCCTCTAAAAACAGCCATGCCCTGTTAAAGCATTTGCTGCCAAAAGCTTATCTTGCTTAATTAACAGGTCAACATCAGAGGGTTTGCGACGGTCTTCCCATATCCTTTTGCTGTGCTTTTGTCCAGCTGCATGTTTCCAATTGGTGTTGTTTTAAAATCCCCTTTAAATTGCCCCACCCTGCCTCTGGTAATCCAGCCCCGGTTCGGGGCCGAACCCTTTAAAATTTATTGTAAAATCCATATGTGACAGCACTAATAATACTCGGAACTCTCAGCATGGTGGAGCTCCTGCACATTTCGCTCGTCAGGTCAAGCAACATTTGAACGATAGGTTTCCAGGGCTGTGGATTGGTCGCGGTGGTCCTATTAGTTGATCTCCAAGATCTTCAGACTTCACGCCTATAGATTATTGTTTAGGACGGCTGGTTCAAAAATGAAGTTTACAAGGTAAAAGGCGCCCTTCGTAGACGAAGCATAATTGCTTGGCGGTATTTTTGAACATCTATTAAAAGAACGCTATGTTTAAAAAAATTTTATTGTATGAAATTTTGTTTATTTGTAATTACGCTACAATTTGAAAACAAATGAAAAACGGATAAGAACATGAGCTTTTTACATTATTTTCACGTGTACAATATACTCTTAGAGTTCGGTCCATTCCTTCCGACTCACCCTGTATATTATTCCGATTTATTTGATCAACAAATATCACCGTAATAGAGAATACATTCGAACAAGTTGTTCATTTTATATGGCGCAGTATGAGATGAATGATATCATTGAATCTGTTTGATTACTTCAGGAATTTCAGATGCAAACAATATCCAGTGTCCAGTTTCAAACACGAACGTAAGTTAATTAGTATTTGGCAACTTTCCTATTAGATTTCAGTAAAAATTTCGCTGAACATAGAACTTGTATACGCCTCTGCACAGATCGCTAGGGAAATATGTATGTATAAGAGACAGTGCAACTGTGTTTAATCTGAGTCCCATTTGAGTTATCCTGTCATATTCCACGCAAAGAACGGGCATTTTTATCCTGCCAATGGGATTTATACACGAATGTCGTTTATACGAAACAGCGGCAAATAATTACGTCCGATGTTGGAAACGAACGCGAGAGGATTGAATTTTCAATCGATAAATGCAGAATGGTTTGGATTTTAAGCTACCAAGAGTCGGTTTATTATAGGCTTTGTATACTACTCGGAGTACTATAGATTTTTTTCATGGATTTGCTGCTTCTGTAAGGCATTTTTTGTTAACATAAGCATGTGTCTAGAAATTTCCCTGCATTTGGCAGGGCGTCTTTTTTCAGTTAAGGTAATAACGTCACATACGATATATAAAAACTAATACGCTTTTATAGCAAGGCAAGTTTTAGTTACGGAGCTTAATTTTACCTCCTTCCTCTTAGAAAAGTCTCTTTTACAACCCACAGGGTTAATCTGCGCTAGTTTATTAACCGTGTACAAATTAGTTTATCCACTAATTGTAAGTCATTCTATAGAAGAATAGACCGTAGAAAGTTTTATTACTTTTAAACTGTAATTTTCCTTGTATATATGTGCGCGTTGAATTACAACTTATCTCTTGAAACAGTTCACTAAAACCCTTACCACAACACTTAATTCGTACTGGACGCACGTTTCGATAGCCAAGCTATCATCATCAGCAGCAAGATTGAACTAACAAGCTAAGTGAGAAACTAACCTTATATAGCAAAATAAAATTATGCAATATGTAAATTTAAAATCTTAAAGTAAATCGTAAAATTTGATGAGCCGCTTCGTTGCACAGGACTATAGGAAGTTCCAAAGACCCAGTGGATAACATGGATAAATCAGGAATTTACAAAATTTCATGTAAAGATTGTGATCAAGTGTATATTGGGCAGACAAAAAGATCAATCAAAATTAGGTACAAAGAACATTTGGCTTATCTCAAATTCAGAAGGTTTGATAAATCTAGCGTTGCCCTACATATGCTTGAAAATAACCATAATGTTGATAATATAAAGTTAATTAAAAACGTAACGAGTACTGTTCAATTAAATTGTTATGAAGGCATGGAAATTTACAAAAACAAAACTCACTTAATGAATTCAGATTTAGGATCACTAAATTCCAGCCTTTATCCTTTGTTACATCATGTTTAATTATTTATAGTTGTAATTTTAACCATGTGCAATGAACCGCTTCATTGTAATACTAGGATTTAATAACTCACGTCATTCTGATCATTTACCTTTAGGCTAATTATAGTGCTGTGCAATGAAGCGTCTCATTAAATTTTACGATTTACTTTAAGATTTTAAATTTACATATTGCATAATTTTATTTTGCTATATAAGGGTAGTTTTTCACTTAGCTTGTTAGTTCAGTCTTGCTGCTGATGATGATAGTTTGGCTATCGCAACGTGCGTCCAGTACGAAGTAAGTGTTGTGGTAAGGGTTTTAGTGAACTGTTTCAGTGTTCCAGTGCCACAGTTTTAGAGTACCCGTTTAACTTATCTCTTCATTTAATAGAAAAATCTTTGGACCAAAAGTTGTTCAAAATCAAGTGGTTCATGACCGATAGTTATTTTGAATTATACAGGGTGTTTAGTTTCACTAGTACGTTGTTTATGTTTGTTATTTTAAATGGAATCCTGCAAATTTGCATGCTACGCCTATATTTGAGGTATTCATTTTTTAAGGAAAAGAATTGAGGGGGTCAGTAGTACAGTGGTACAAGTGACTTTTTTATCAAAATCAGTCCAAGTACAAATCTGCATAGTTAATGTTTTGTTTTGTTTAAATTAAAATTGGTACAACTGCTATTTATGTTTGGTAGCAATTGCAATGCGTTGCCCCGAACTGTGTCTGTAATCGCCGCAAAATTTCGGTTGGGTTCACCTCCTCCTTGGCCAAAAACTTGATGATAATCCGCTGCTCCACGGAGACATGCACTTCTTTCTCGCCCATTGTTTCTTTTAATACTAAAGGGACCCGAGAGAGTTGCGGTCGGTTCTCCCCTCTCCCTAACGGTACCTGCGCATCAACCCCTTCCGGGTCTAGAAACCCTCCGGGATTTTTAAGAAAATCAGTCCCGTTTATATTTGATACACCCTCGTACCTTGCTTATAGAGAGGATGGTGCCTACCTGGAACGAGGAATTGAACATTCGAGACTACTTGGCGGATATGGTTTGCCATCACTATCATCGCGACGCGAATGTCAAGGAGCCAGCTTTGTATGAACTCTGGTCCATGGATTTATTGATAGTCCTCATCTCCTTTCTTCTCTTAATTTTCGTGTTCTTCGATTTTCCTCTTGCTTTTCTTCTTCCTTTTCCTTGCCACTTTTTAGAACCAAAATTTTGGTCCCTGGTTAGCGGATTTTCATTATTTGGATATATTTTTTAATAACATAAATCAATTATTATAAACTAAAACTATATGCATTTATTTTTATTTTTGTCTTATTATTAGTTGAATGTAAAACTGTTGGACAATAAACCGATATTATTATTATTATTGTGAATTGCTTTTCAAAATAATTTTTTCTGAGGAAGAGTTGGTCGGATATATGATATTTATTATTGGGGAAATCCGACGAAATTGTTTATGGGCAAGTTGTATAAAGCAATATACCCTAATCGTAAATGTCCTCAAGTATCAGCATTTGAGCGACTGAAAGCAAGGTTTATTGTCGATGGAAATGTAAATTATAAATTGCGTTCAAAAATAGCTATTACCGAGAAAAATGAAGAGAGAGTTTTACAAGCAGTTTTAGAAGATCCACATACTAGTGTACGAGCTATGTTTAAAAATCTCGAGATCAGTGAAAGATCAATATCAGGTATATTAAAGAAGAATAAATTTTATCCACTTTGGCAAGACGAAGCCATATTACATAATAAACAGGCACAATATTCACTATTATGGTTTTCGGTTTAACAAAGGTTCCTGTATTGCAAGTATCCCTTTTTTAAGTTGTTTATTGTGAAATTTTTATTTCTTCTTCCAATGTGCTTTCAAAATGGGACTGAGATGACGAAATATATTTAATATATTTTTTTGTAAAGCGGTATTTTTTATTGAATATATCTTGATTTGGGTTTAAACTTATGGAAGGCAGTGTTCGCTGGATAGGGAAATGGGGAGAATATCAAAGAGAACGAAAAATTAAAGCGCTTATGATTTTGACGTGAAAATTGCGAGCTATATGAAAGGAAAAGAAAAAAAAGCGACGAAAACGAAAAAAAAAAGACCGCAGGGGTACACCAGGAAAACGTCAGTACACATTTGTCCCGATGGCGCGCGGCATTATTCTGCGAACAAATTAATCCCCCGTGTTTTCTTCTTTTTTTTGTTTCGCGCCTGTAGGTCTCATAACGCCGACGGGCTCGGCTGCAACAGCATCAGCAGTAGCGGCCTCATTTCGAGCTGTGTTTGTAGTGTGGAAAATAACGATTTCTCTAAGCTTAATATAGGATCAAGTACGCAGCGCGTTCGTCCGATAATCAAACTGGTTCTGACAAGCGCCCGCCATGTTCTGGCTAATAAATTGTCGGCGGAATTAGATAGAATGGATTTTCTACCTAGGCGAGTAAGCTAAGAGGATCTACAGGTTTTGTAGGTGAACTAATGAAAAAATAATTTGCTGTTACGTTATTTGAAAATAATTGGGGTATTACTGGGTAACTGTTATGATGCCAGATTTGAAAATGGGATATTTTTTAAACGTTGAAAGTTGGTATTTTATGATGTATTGGTTCTGAACTTCTGATACAAAAAGGAAGACGTCCAGTTGCTCTAAGAACTTCGAAGCTGATGTCGTTTTAAAAATGTTATTGACAGATAATGTTCAGAATCTCCAGTAAGGAGGGAGAAAATATAGAAAGCCTAGTACGGTTAATTAAGGGATTACTTTGGGTGTAAGACTCGAATTGATATTGAATTTGAATTAAATTTTAAAGCTGGGCCGATCAATGGGTTGAAATTATATTTGACATTCGTAATGTTTAACAATTTAGAGTGAAAATTTAATTTTTTTGAAAGACTGGAAATTATTAGAATGAGGACGTTGAAATTTTTTTATATAAATTTTATGCTTGTTTGAAATATTATTGGAATTTTTTTTTTTAAATTGATGTATTTTTTAAAAAGTGGTGTTAATTACCGGATGTAATTAACAACATTTTTTAGAAAATAGAATCAATTAAAAAAAAATAAAAGTTATATTGAAAGTGTAACAATAATATCCTAATTACTTGTTTTATTAATATTTTAGAAACTTAAAAAAAAGTTTGGAATTCCTATCAATACTATGGCAAGCGCATAAAATCCGCTTGGTAGATCAGTCCTCTCGTCCATTTTTCGTTTTAACATATACTGTGCCACAATTGAAAATATTTTTTTGGACCCAAATGGCAAAACTGATATTTGCTTCTAAAAATCACTTAAAATCATTTTGTAAGATTATTAAAAGCAAACATTGTTTAATAAGAATTTCTGCATTTTCGATGATCACAAACAAACGAAATTAGCAGACCATGGCGGGTTGCCTACGTGCCCCACATGTAGGCCAAGTGGCCTAAAATTTTGCTAAACTATTTTAAAAACCATTTCCATGTAGTTTACTTTTATTTGGTGGATCACAAACAAAGCAAGGTCTGGTGCTCCACATTGACCCACAACGGCCAGTAAGACAAAATAGGATGTCCAAAGTTGGTGGGTTGAGTTTTAACACGTAAACTACAGCGACAGTACGTGTTAAAGGTTTTTGTGGGTCCTGGATGCTTTTGTAGTTTCCTTCCATTGTTGTCGGTCTTTGAACATTGTCTTCCAGCCTCTGTTTCCCATTATTTTCAAATCCTCTTCCACGTCATTGCTCCATCTTTTTCGTGGTCTTCCTCTTCCTCTTGACCATAGGGGTATTCTTCGTATTTCTCCTGGTTTTCTTCTCATTATGTGACCTACCCATTTTAATCATTGTGTTTTTATATGCCCCACATTTTTTTCTCCTCTCAGTTGTTCTTCTATCTCTGCATTCCTTGAAATTCCTATAGAATTTAGAGTTTTTACGTGGATTTGATTAGAAATTAGATTTTGATTGGGGCAGGGAAGATATCTGATTTATTCAAAAATTCTGTAAATAATAAAATGGTTATATTTTATAATATGAAAGTTCATAGAGGATGAGTAGCTGTTATCGCCTCCTTTTAATGAGTGGTACATTATGTTCAATTCTTACCATTAAGGAAAAAATCATTAAAAATATTTTGAATATTGAGTATCTTTTTCATCAATAGTAATGATATGATTCGACATATACTGTTACTCATTAAAGTAATAACATTACTAGAGTTGCTCAATTTGCGCCAACAGCCAGTGGCGGGCGCTCAAAAGGTTACACAAAATAAATGGTCAGAAATAAAATATAATACGTGCTCAAACACTTACCATCTTAGGAGACTTCCGTGAAATCACAAAGTGAATGTCTGTTAAATATCTGCAACATTAGATATGTTTCCACAGTTGTTTTGGCAAACCGAGTGCGGCGTGAGGAAAATGTGTGTTTATATGCAGAAAACGAACGTTTTACATAACGTAACTAAAATAATCTTTGGAACAACTTAACGGTTCTGTTGACGCACCTTCACAAATTTGTCTTAATGTGCCAAAATCAGAATCTTTCCCTAAAACACATTCAAATCTTTCTAGAACACAAACATTTTTTGCGTCTTCTACCACGCATAGCTGTGCGTGAACGTGTTGCACAATTTGCAGAGACACCGAAGGATTTTGTAATTTTTCTATTGCCTCCACTAGTCTGAAGTAATTGTTCTGAATAGTTTTTAAATCCGTTTTAACCTGACTATCTTGAAATTTCGATTGGCTTTCCTTGATAGCCGCAGCTTCCTTTGGATCGAATTGTAAAACCACGTTCTTAATATTCTCAAAATATTTATGATAATAAAACGCGGCCTGTAACCATGTTCCGCAACGTGTAAGAATAGGTTCTGTTGGCTCAGGCATACAGGGGCACAGTCTGTGAAATTTGCGAATACGTTTTGGGGATTTGACAAACACTGCTTTTGTATGCGCTATTAAAGCGTTTACTTCAGGATAACATTTTCTAATACTATCTGCCACATGGCTGAAAGCATGAATTTTACACGTAATATGTAACAAGTTAGCACAATGTTTTTTAAGAGACCGGCCTACAGAAAGCATCATAATTTAGGTCGAGCATTTCTGCTATAAATTCTGTAACTTTGTCCAACATTGGTCGTTTTCGCGACGTAGGCAACATTTTTAAAACAAACGTAGAACTACGAAATAGTATTTACGGAAGCGTACATGTATACACTGCAGATCTGGTTGAGACTCGCAATTATACTAAATAAAATAATACAAAATAAAAGGATGTATTTACCAAAATATCATGTTTAAATGACCAGATTTTCATGTAAATGTTTCCAAAAGATATATTTCTTTAACCGTAAAAATAGATGTGTGTTTGGAACTCCTTACAGGATTAATATTCAAGCTACAACGGCAAATCTGATATAAAAAAAGCAATCTACCTGATTGTCTTGATACTGAAACGCATCATAATATCCTATTTCCAGAGAAATATTTCATCGAAATCGAAATTGTTTTCTCTTCTGTTGTTTGAGGCGATCACTTTCCATTTCGAGCCGAATGGAGGTCGATTTACCCCAATAGAATAAGGAAAAAAAAAACAATAGGCGGGGATCTATACGGTGGCGTTGGGAAATTAATTGTGTCTCGAATGACTATACGAAAAAAATCGGTTCGCAGATGGAACCCGCTTAAGTTACTTCTACTAAGCGGGAAAATTGATGCTTACTATCTGGTAGCTTTCTGATTAAATTAAAGGATTTGAGGATGTAACAATATTAACGCTCATGTTACCTTTAGGTAAAGGAAAATCTCAAAATCTAAGATAAATTTCTAATGTACGAGGGACGTTCAGTAATTAACGAGACAAATGGCTGTGGAAAAAAAACAATTTATTCAGTAATAATGAAATTTGCACTACTTTTCAATGTAGTCTCCACCAACTTCTCCAATCGCTTTGTGAGCTTTCTAATTCCAGTGCTGAAGAATTCTTGATCTTGGTGTCTTAGCCACTTGTGTACAGCTTGTTTGACCGCTTCTCTGTCTTCGAACTTGGTGCCGCGAAAAAACTCTTTGCGCGGGCTGAACAGATTAAAATCGATGTGGTAACACTTCCCAGCCCAAATTTTCGGTTACCTCTCGTGTTTTTTGGGCAATAAGGGGGCGGGCGTTATCGTGCAGCAGAATCACACCTTTTGAGAGAGCACCCTGGCGTTTTCTTATAGCAGGTTTCACTTTATGTTGAAGCAAGTTACAATAGTACTCACTGTTTTTCTAGCTTGATTGCTTTTACATTTGAAATGGTAACATCGGAATGTCTTCCCATATAAATGTTACGATTACATCGGTGTCTAGCTTGCGGTTCTACGGTAGACGAAGCATTCCGCTTGGTAATTCGATTAGTGTTCTGGGCATGTGTTCGTCTATCCACCGCACGTAGTGATTTATTTTCCTATCTGTACGCACCAATCGCATAATTACGATCGCGTTGGCTACTGCCCGGTTGTCAGTCCCTAACACTACGTCACGACCGGGATTTCGATTAGGGTTTTACGGTTTGTCGCGCGACATTAGGAACGAGTTAAATTATGCCCGAGCCCACAGTGGCAGCCTGTGCATAAACTTCGAATTTCATCCGTTTTACGGGGCGGACTGACTACTAGGTCAAGTCCGGGGCCAAGTATTCCGTTGTTCGCGGTTGATCGGTTACAGAACGGGTGTAATTATAGCAACGATTATTATTCAGCGTATTTGTTAAAAGCGCTGATTTACATAGCTATACATTCCGTGTGCTATTCAAACGATGAAATGTATTTCTGAAAGGGGGATATTTGTAGATAATGATAGATGAATTTCAAGTGCTCAGGGTTGGTGTCAAAGAATTTTACTGTTATTTACTTTTAATCGCCACATTATTGTGGTAAAAGAGGTAGGGATATTGATGAAAATATGTATCTTTTTTTCGCATGCGACTACCAATGAGAGCACGGTATTTTGTACAGCTCTGAATAGATGTTTTACTCTATTTATATGAATTTGAATTGTCTACCAAGTAAATGTAGACAGCTGTCCCCCTCCGATTTTAAAGAAATTTTGCAGGGATGTAATACACCGGAAAATATTGGACACGTATTTTTTTAGCTGCTTTTTTCGGTTTAAGGGGGTGTAATTGACGCTCAATATTGCTACTTGATCGTTGCCGGTATTCAAATTTATAGCAGGTCTTTGTTTTACGGAGGTATACAATGTAACGTTATTGAATTTCAGTTCACTCTTAATCATTGTTGAATAACAGACTTCTTTTCGCTAGAGCAACTTTTAATAGAGTCTCCGCTTGTAATTTTAATGAAACTATCGATTACAGTGAAGTTAATGTCGTTTCTCATTGACTTCCAGTCGTAGTTTTCTCATCTTACAATCTACGGTACGAATTTTTTACTGTCGTCGTCTTTATAGGCTACACTTTGATTATATAAGTTTTCCTTTATCCAATCGGTAATCATTAGAGTAACCAAAACTTGCGGACTCGCATAGGCGTCGGTATTACGGGTTAATATAAGAATACGAAAAATTCATAAATAAACTTACTTGCCAATTATTCAACAAATTAGAGGCATCAGGATGTGAACTACTGTAAACTTGCATCATTGCATATGTTTCCAGTTACTTCTTTAAACCTTGTGCGTCGACAAGAAGAAATATTCTTATATATAGAAAACGATCTCTCCACATCTAAGGAAGTTACATTTGCATGTAGAAACTGTTTTTCAAAATCACTTAAAAGTTCACTATTCTTACACTTATTATAAACGGCCTCTAAAGTATTAAAATCGGGATTTTTCCTTAAAACATCTGCCAACTTGTGACTAGCGCATAATCCTGGCGTATCATTTAATGTGTGTAATTTATTTTTTACACTCTCCACTATGTCTAATGATTCCTGCAATGACAATTCAGTACATTGTAGTTTTCTGATGGCATCTAGTAATACTGTATAATTGGTACATATTGTTAAACCTTCTAAAAGTTGAGAAATTTGAAATTCTCTTTGACTTTCTCTAATTGCTTTGGATTCATTCCGATTAAATCGCATTATAACTGATTGAATTTGTTGAAAATGGATCAAATAATAGGAAGCTGCTGTTAGCCAAGTACCCCATCGCATTAGAATTGGTTCAGGAGGTTCTGGAATACCTGGACAAAATTTACGAAATTCTTTTAAACGTTTAGGAGATTTACGAAACACTGCTTTAGTACTTCCAATCATCCGATCAACGTTTCCGCAATGTTGCCGAACAACTTCACCAACTAAATGCAAAGCATGCAGCACGCAGGTTATATGTATTAAGTTAGGAAATATATGTTTTAAGGATCTCCCAACACTTAACATCGTTGCTGCACTATCTGTCACAATCATCACAACTTGATCTTGGGCAATTTTAAATTTCTTCAAAGCGTTCATTATCACTTTTTGAATATTTTCCGCTGTACATTGTTGAACACGTTTGCAAGCTAACAAATATCGAGATGCTGTGTTCTCGCTAGATAAAACGCGAGCTATTACATTCACAATACTGTTTTTTCTTTATATCGGTCGTCTCATCCACGGTAATCCATATTTTTTTGGAACACAAATCACGTTTACACACATTTTCTAGCATCTCTTTCATTCGCAGCAAATGATTCTGTAATTGTGTTTGTGAGGGTAATGGGTACTTTGGAACGTATTGTCGCCAAAACGTTTTAAAAACTGCTTTTCTCACCAACGACAACGGAAGATTACAAGAGGTAAACATAATTAATAAATGTATGAGGAATAGTGTATAAGGTATTTCAGTTCTTGCATTTCTCATATGCTTAATACCATTGACATGCCTCTGGCAATCAGTTCTGTCCAATGCAGCCAAACGAACATTGCATATTAAGCAAAAAACTGCACTACCGTCATATTTTAAATGGGGAAAAAGTGACACATACTTATGTACATTAGTAGCAAATCTATTACGACGCATTGTTTTCTTAGGTATGTAAATATTAGTTCTATATGAAACGATACACTAATTATGTACTTGGTATAATACTACAACACACAAAAAACACCAGCTATATTTTCAAAAGCGACACGTAAGTACATAACCTTGACCGTTCGACTAATCTCTGCAACAGCTCAACCGGTACTAAAACGAAATCTCTCTCAGCGCGGTTTAACATGATTTATATTCAAGGTCGGCACTACATGCCTACTTCTCTACCGGTTTAGTTTATTTATGCATTTTTCGTATTCTTATATTAACCCGTAATACCGACGCCTATGCGAGTCCGCAAGTTTAGGTTACTCTAGTAATCATACACCAACTCGATTGCCTGTGCCCGTTTCTACAACGGTCGAGACGGTTCCTAATTGCGCATCGATTGTGAAACCTAAACCCGCCGTTCTCCTGATATACAATTACCTATTTATCGATCCGACAATTAAGCAAAGGTAATTACTACAGTTATTACCTCGCCAATGGATACTGCAGTCGAAACACACGGGCGGCATTTCTTCGAAGGCGAAAGACCGCAGTACCCAAAAGGCCCTAAAATAGCGGCGTTCGGATACAATGGAAGGAATAAATTATTCGTGAAGGTAGGAATTGCTTTTCTGTGGTTGCTTAGACGGAAATAAGTTATTTTCTTAAAAGGGAAATGTTGGATTTAATTATCGATGAATTATTTGTGAGGCTATCTAGGTCAAAGTAATTATTTACTAGTATATGTAAATAAATACGTATACGTTGGTGTATAAATTTGAGATATTCAATTGCTTGAGGATGTTAGATAATCAGTGTTGTGGTGAATGTAGTTCAAGATATTTTGAAACAATTACGGTAGATTCTGGACAAGCTTTAGGCAATGTATGCATTCACCTAGAAAAGAAAATGGCATCATGAATAGATTATGTTAAGTAATTCTACTTACAATTGGTATACCCTCTGGGGTATAAATAGTCGTTGACTATTGAATTTGGACTACAAGAAAATTATGGTAATTCTACATATTGTTATGATATTTATTTACTTACGTTTGAAAGTGTTTTCTTTTGACATTTGATTGCATTTAGTCCCATTTTATTACGAGGCGAAGCAGTTTTGGTGACCTCTTCCATCCAATTTCCCACAGATTGGTTTTTCTGCTTTGTCTTACACATGTAGACAAGCTCAACGGATTGTTCAATTATATTTCTTAATTTCAAAATTATATTATTGCATTGTATATGGACAACCATACTGCTATTCATATGCAGTCATTAAATTAGAACCGTTTTCATTGTAACCATTCTAATTTATTGTACCTGACATTACCGTATCTGGAAATTTGGACCTTATCACCATGGAAGCGAAAGGTATTTTCGATGGATTTGAAAAGCATTAAGGATATTATTTGATTTAAGTCAGATGGTAAACTGTGGATCTGAATTGAAAAACAAAATGAGATGGGATAAACAAGTTTCGACACCAAGATTTATTTTCAAAATTCCTCGATAAAATTTCAATAATATACGAAACTATTTCATCACAAATGTTTATAAATATCATTTAGTAAACCTATTTGGATCATCGAACAATAAAATTGTGAAACCGATCCAAAATTGAAGAAAGAATATATTTGATTTTGAATCGGGTGCAGCCTGGAGCCAAGATTTTCAGAGATCGGATGTCGAAATTCAACATTTCGCTAAAGAACTTCAGTGGGCAAGTACAAAATTTACTATTTATATTTATATTATTTATATTATTCAAGTCTGAATTTGTACTAGCAGTACATATTTCCGGGCGGATGAGCCATGGTCTTTGGATGTGTCGAAGTCGACGTTTCGCCAAACACTGCGGTCGGGATCCTCAGGACGATGATTACTCTTCACTGGTTGTCTGATGAGTGGACCACTCATCACTGGTTGTCTGATGAGTGGAGCACTCATCAGACAACCAGTGAAGAGTAATCATCGTCCTGAAGATGCCGACCGCAGTGTTTGACAAAACGTCGACTTCGACACATCAAAGACCACGGCCCATCAGCCCGGAAATATGTGCTGCTAGTACAAATTCAGACACCGGCCGTGAAAGCCTACAGTTATTTTTAAAATTCAAATCAATTAAATTTTTTTAAATTTTAAAAACTGAAATAAGTACATTAAAATTTTAATATAGCTGTCGGTTAGGGATTGCGCTAGGCTATTATCTTAAAATCCAAATTTTTGTCAAAAGAAATATAGTTCATTTAAATTCAAAATAAGATACTGTTCTATCTCTTACACACTTAAAAACTGTTTAATTTTCTCTTCGAATTAATTTATTTTTTTAAATTAATTCAGTTTTACTGCTGATGATGATAGCTTGGCTATCGAAACGTGCGTCCAGTACGAGTTAAGTATTGTGGTAAGGGTTTTAGTGAACTGTTTCCATATTACTAATTTTATTTCATCCTTGCTTTCCACAGTTCTTTGATATTTTTATTAATTCTTCTTTCACTAGGAATACCATGTCTTTCCAAACATCTTGTACGTTTTCTGTTGGATTTAGATTCGGAGAATTTCCGGGCCAATCCAGCAACTGCAAATTTTTTAATAAGCCATCTTTTGAAACGTTTATGTATTGTTTTTGTCTATGGTTCCCTTTACAAAATACAATGGCCCTGAACCTTGTTTTGCAATGCATGGCCAAATCAATACAGACGTTTTTGCTAACTCTGTCCAGTGAGGCGCAGGTCCCCCAGCCATTGGACCACTGAGCCGTTTAATATTAGCATTATGAAGAAACAATTTGATTAACGTATTTGACTTCACAATTATTTTGAGGATATTCAACTTCTTGGTCACTACATTTTTAAATCATTCTTGTGATAGTCCACTGTAACTTCTATCTGCATCTATGTATCAAGACGTTAACTATAAAGGGCGAAGAATAAAATTGGCATTAAGAATGGAAACATATTTTTTTTGTATTTTGAAGAGCACTAAGTCTGTAGTGTGATATAATTAACAATATCAAGCAATATTCCATTTTAATCAAAGAAATATATCATAAAATATCTTCAATACATCGTTGAAATGAATTTGTGCAAAAATACTTTTAACCAAAAACAGCATAAAATGCGAAATTTTCCACGCAAAATAAACACTCATTCAGTGACACAAGGATGACAACAATTGTACATCGAAATTTATTGAAAGCGATGGATGCAATTTTACGGTTGTATATGTCGCTCAAACTGCATTGGGGGTAACAATTGAATTAAATCCGGCGCATAGCTAAACGAACTTCGATTCAATAATGAAAAATTCGACGCCATGTTTTTAGCTTCGGCAAAAATTGCATTAACACGGAAAAACTAATTAAATGTTTCAACGCGTCGAATCACACGCGATGTTTTTTTTTTAGTTTAGTTGGAAATATTTCGAAAATGGAGTGGAAATGTATAGAGTGTTTTAAAGAGGCTTTAAAACGAATGTTTATTATTTATTGTAGTTGTAATCTCTTTTCTTTGTAATGAGATAAAGGAGAAAAATGTTGAAAAATTAACCTGTGTACATATGATTTTGGAACACTCATAAAGGATTTCTATCGATGATGCCTAGTAATTTTGGCTAAACATGAGAAGGAATAGCAGGTATAGTTGTTATATCCAGTTTGAGCTTAGTTACTTTTTTGGGAGCAAGTAGAAGATCCAACAGATGTACTTGCCAGAAATGTATGCCCAGCTGGACCGTGGGACAACATGACAAACTTAATAATCTTTATTGTAATTTTTATAGCGATAGTTAGCAGCTATCTACTTACTTGTAATTCTGCAGTGAACGTTCGAAATTCCTTCCTTCCACCTCGATACATTCGCGCAATTGTTTGTAAAAGCTGTTGTGCATTTTTCTTAGCACGCTAGATGTTGCACTCAGGAATACTTGCGTTATCCCTAACCTCATACATCATATGTATTAACACTTTTTTATGTAATTCATTATGCAAGTAGCTACTTAACTTAAAATCTCGAATCAACAGTTAAGAACAGTAGCCTCGGTATGTTTTGTTTACGATTGGCATGGTAACCAAACAATACTAACACCAGAAACCACTTGGATGTGATGTCCAAATGTAGGAGTTGCGTTTATGTGTAAATATCTCTTTTACTTTTAATATTAGACATATACATCCTTATATAAAAATGTTCTAAATTTTTATTTAGATAAGTATGTGGTGCCATTTAAAGAAATTACGTTTCTGGTGTTTGAATTTGGCAAAGATTGGTGTTCAATATTGAATAGCCCGTATATGTCGAAAGCGTTTTAATACAATGTTTAGATAAAGCCAAGCATACAATTTAATCTCGTCAAAATTTCCTCTAGAATGTATTTGCATTTCAGATTTTTTGAAGGAAATAAGCTCCTGGACAAAATTAACGCATCACTTTATTAAACTTAAATAATTACATTAATAAAAATAAAATAAAACTAAATTTTAACGAAAACTTACAAATTGGGTTTATACAATCATTTGAGAAAGAAATCAGCGAAACGTTACCTTATTTTAGATCATTAAATACTTCTTTTATTGAAAATGAATGAGATATGAAAACGAAAATTAAAATGAAAAACATTTAAAAAATCGAAAACAATAATAATTACGGCAATCCTACGCCTTGGCATGCTAGCGATTAAATTTTCAATGGTATCCTGGGGAATATTCAATTGTGCCATTGTTCAATTACTGCATCCATCAGGTGATTGTGGTTAGCAGGTGGGAGTCTACGACCTCGGACATTTTTCTTTAGAATGGTTCCATGAATGCTTAATGGGGTTGAGGTGAAAACTGTGAGGTAGCCATTCCATTAATGGAATACCAGCAGCATGCAAGCAGTCAATAACCTGTTCAGCCACGTGGGAATGCGCATCGTCTTGCATGAATAAAAAATCAGGGCCTAAAAAAGGAGCAAATGGCATTAGGTGTTCTAGTACGATGTTTTCCAGGTAATAATCCTCACGCGTATAGGGACCAACGCTGTATGAGTGTCGAAGCAGATGCCCTCTCAAAACATTACAAAACCGCCATCAAACGGGACCCTTGGAGGAATGCTGCAACTTGCAAATCCTTCTCCTTGGTTTCACCAGAGACGCTCACGTCCATCAGAAGATTTTGTGCTAACCTTCGTTTCGTCAGAAAATGAAACCTTTTTCCAATTATTAACAGACCAGTGTTGATGATTTCTGGCAAAACGTAATCTTTGAACTTTGTGCTCTCTGGTAAGTGATGGTTTTTTGCTGGTCTCCTGCTCCTTAATTCGGCTTTATTTAAACGTCTTCTGATTGTTCGAGACGATATTGAAATATTACGAACCACTGATAACTCATTTTTTAACACACCACTAGTGATTCTCCGGTTTCTAGGATCGGATAGTCTCAGAAAACGGTTATCTCTTTGATTTGTACATCCTCTTCGCCTTTGCTCTAGCCTTCAAATGTGAGATCCTGTTCCATTAAATCGCTCAACCATACGACCTCTGCTGGAATGATTTCCTTCTAACATACTGGCAACATAGCGCATCGAGTATTCCTCATGCAGCATAGTTAATGCCCGTACTGCCTCCTCCACCTATAAATTTCTTTGGTGATTCATTTTTCTACCTTGAAACGCTCGTAGATGAACTTCAAAACACGGATGTGATACAATCGAAAACAGAAATTAGCTTAATAACTTGCCTTAATCAGCAGTTTCTGAACGGATTTTAAATCAATTGTGGCCAAACGTGACTAATTGACATTTGCAATTTTAAAACAAAACAGCATGTGTTTGAAATGTCAGAGGAGGTGTAAGACAGTTAGTAGATTAAAAGTGATCATTATCCCTGAATGTTAAAAAAAATGTTAGTGGTGCGTTAATTTTGTCCAGGAGTTTAGATATATGTACATTTAGGTGATTGAAAACAAAATTATAAATATTCCAAAATCTGCTAGAAATAAACATTTGAAACCCGTATTCGGTCCTTGGTTCGCTACTTACAGAACATCCTCGAATAGCATTTCGTTATGCTCCAACCTTTACTATGCCGACACCGAGGACCAATCTTCGTTTGCGGTCGCCAATCTATCACATGATCAGGAACGCTGAGAAGATATTTAGTGATATTTTCACCGGAGAGTTGGCGCCATGATACACGAAAATAATGGTTTTTTGTATAGTTATGTCATGTTTTTAAATCAATATGTATTGTGTTCACAATGTGTATATTTGTCCTGTAATTGGGTTTACCTGTTGGACAATAAACATTATTATTATTATTATTATTATTATTATTATTATTATTATTATTATTATTATTACTATTATTATTATTATTATTATCCTGTATATCCAGAGATACTTTTGGAACATAGTTTATGGTGTTTATTACATTATCTGAAAATGTTAACCTTCTGGTGTTTACACACAGAAGAGACAATTCTGCAATTCTAGAAGATTGGGATACTTTGTATATTTGAATATCTGCGCTTGAATTTACACGATTTTATGAGCATAGAATATCTATAAGCTTTTACAGAAACCTTTTGCTGTTAAAATCAATGGGTCACAGAAATTTGGTAAATTATCAAATTTGATAGGGATTTATACATTTTTTCGAAAATTATTATTTTTTTTATTAACTTTAACGTAGTCAAAATAAACAATTCAATCTAATCCTTTCAGGCCCAACTACAATGCTTGTGTAATAATTTTTTGGATTTTTACCGCATATTGCTACAAATGGTTTTAATCAAAAAGCTGCTCTTCCCAATTTAAACACATTGACATCGAATTCCTTTAAGTAACAATATTCCTGAGGTATTTCACAATATAGATAACATATAAGAAAAGTACGCCTGAAGCGGGACACACGAAGGAAGAGGAAATACACCTTTGGAAGCGCCAAAACCCAATAACATCTAAGTTACATCATGGAAAGTGGACCAGAAAATTTTCTCGAGTTCTCTCGCATATTATATGTATTACGCAGCAATACTTTCGAAAATCATGCGACATTCTCATCTTTCATCATCAAACGACGCCTTATTTTTCCACCACTTGATTTTAGAATAAAATCGCATTTTCCATATAACAAGATTATTTCGTATTCCCCACGTTGGCGTAGAAGAAATACAGCCTAATTCGATTCCGCATAAAATCGTTTTTCTGATTCCCGTCGTTATTTCTTCCAGTCCGCCATCTTCTTTTGCGGAGCGAATGTCGTGGTTGAGAAAATCAGGACGAGGGAGCGAACAACTTCCCGAATATTAAGAACAAATATTCCAATTACTGTGACTGACAGATGGAGTAGAGTAACTATGAAAACGTTCATTAGAACGGCGAACAAGGATGTTCTCTCGTCTGGGTTGCTTTTCTTTCCTTTTTGCGGTTACGTCCCATTCCATAACTTATCAGAGACCTCACTACTGCCGTCATCTCTCGTTTCATTCTTTGACATTTCCACTCGGCGAATTTCAAGCGCGTAAAAGGAGAAGGAGAAGATGGATTTGAAAAAGAAAAGAATTTCTTTTCTTTCTACTGTGAAGCTTTACATTCTTCTTTTCATTGCATTGTCATCGTTCGGCGCTATAATTTGATGAGGGAAAGTATATATACAGTGGATGTCAAAAAATGTGAAAAATGTTCGATAGTTTCGAATTTTGTTAGTTGATATTATATTGTTTTATAAAAATTTTGCTATTTTATTCTAACGAATTATATTTATAAATTTTTATCAAGCAAAGAAGAAATTATTAGATTGAAATTTTCAAGTGATACTCTGTACAATGGATTTTATAAATGTACATCAGAGATCGTGGGCAACTTTGGGACCCAACATCTCTGCTGCAACTTTACTTTGATACGTAATCTCTCATAGTGAACGTATATTTACAAAGCCTTGTATAACATTAAATTGCACATATTCAGTCTTTACACAATTTTACTGTTACTTCATTGATCTGTATCGTTTCACTGATAAAAATAATGTTAATATAGCTAATGGTATTGATGGAATCGCAAATTTTTTTGAAGTATATTTAATATATCATGGCAAGCCTGAGAAATTATTTACATGTGCAGATACCACAGCGCTCAGGCGTACGCCATCTTGTGTTAAATGGTCCAAGAATTGCTGGAGAGGTGGTTTGGTATCTGCATTCCGGTTTCTGTCGCTAAATGTGTATACGCTGTGTACGCTATTTATTTTTAGACAGCATGGTTATATCCCTTGGCACTAGATGGCGCCAGGAAATATTTCATCACCCTTTTGTGGAAATTAGTGGCATAAGCTGAGAGACAAACAGCGATGTGAGGTATCATTATTTTGGTTATTGTTTCTAGGTACTTTTTTTGATATTTAGTATTGCTAAATATTGTGAATACCTGTTCACATTGCTGTGACCTTATAATAATAACATAAGATAAGCACAGCAGTATTTTTCTTTAGATATTTGTAAATAATTTTAAATTGTATTTTATTCATTCTATATTAAGTGAATTTTCTTGGAAATAGTATTTCTTCACAAAATATAATAGCATTCTTGCAACATGATTAGTACTAAGAAGTTGTTATGGGACATTTATAATTTATATAATTATATTTTCAATAATGATCAAAATTCACGTTATATTTACGTAACCTGTATTATTTTTACTTATTATTCGAATTCTGGCTTTTTGAAAATTTATATTATTTTTTTTTAAGACTCCATTGGTATTAATTCACAGGATATAATCAAAGTTACAAGATATTTTCAATAATTTACCGTTTAATAATATTTTTTGTAAAAAGAAAACACAAAAATCATGCGCAATACTATTTACATGGAATCTAGTAGTCAAAATCCTTAATATCACCTGCAACATCGCATTACGATTATCGATAGGCCAACCATAAAAACATCGAAGTCGTTGGATTTGCATTCCTGTGGCAACGAAATAAACAAAGGGACGAAAATATATTGAAATGTTGTAAATTTTACGTCGTCGAACCGCAGCTGTCATTCTAGCACGTATAGTGTATTCAGTATGGCCACTCGTTCAATGTGAAATTCCCTCTGGCGGTTATTAGCTCTTTTTTAGTAGCCTCTACTCCTTTCCAAGCCTACGAGCTCTGGGGCTGGGGTACTAGGGACCTATTTTAACTCCAGCCAACGACAAACGTGGGGTAACGGACAAGTATCTACTCTTCTGTTAATTTTCTCCATATCATAAATCTTCAAATTTAATGAAATATTTTCCTACAACAAGTGAGAGCGTAAATCCGGACTAACATAATTTCGGATATTAAATATGTTTCGTTAAGTTAGTGTCGTAAACGTCAGTAACATTTATTATTGAATAGTTGTCATTGGAGTTTTGTATCACTAGTAGTATAATTTAAGTTTTTTAGTTGCGTCACTACATGTATTCCATCATGCTACTTTTATAAATAAGTTTATTCGTCGGAAATCCATCGTCAAATTATATTTGGAAAAGAATTATCAAAACTTGCTGTGTATGAAACAATCGCCATCGCGGTTAAAATAAAGGAGTAGAGGGCCGCCAATTAATTTCGCACTTTGAATAAAGTTTCTCATTCCGGTAACATATTGTAAATTGTGTTCCGATTTCGAAGTGTTTAATATTTCAAATCGTATTATAAATTCAAGCTAGAAGTGAAGGTTGGTGGTTAAGAATAGGCAGGTTTCCTGTAAATGTAATATAAACATGGAGTTTACATTGACATCGTCACAAAATCCGGGTTAGATTTAATTTTCAGTTTTAAATTTCGTTAAAATTTCATTTGTTGATCTTAAAGTTCATGTAAATTGCCGAAAAAGTGTTTTAGAGCGCTTGCGAACCCTCAGTTTATATAATTAATCAACTTTTAAAACATTTCAAATTTGGCGCCCAACGTGGGGATATGACAAGTTTTGGATAAGATTATTTTGAAGATAAGTTTAAAACAAAGATTTAAAGAATTTTGATCATTAAAAACAATCAAAAGGGGTTTAAGACCATTTAGAAGCAATGAAAAGACTGAACAAAAGTCGAAGCAGAATTGAAGAGGAAAATTCATGAAAAAGTAATTTCACCTAGAAACTAAAAGAGAATTTTAACGAAGAATTTTAAAAACACATACACACGACACGCATAGAGGCTTACAGCTGTAAGTAGTTTTTTTAATGTTATTGTAAGTGGATTACTGAAAATAAGACGAACTTATGATTACTCTAAACTGTATATTTCATTGTAACATCTCAATATATTCACTACTGACTAGATTTACTTTTAGAATACAGTACTTTTATCTTATACTATGTGCAACTTTGAACGAGTTTTTGCAGTGTATGTAATGTCTGCAATAATGTTAAAATTCAATGCTGTATACGATGATCTTCAATTTGGATCTACAAGCTTCATTTAAGTACGGAAAAGTAAAGCGAAATTTAAATATTTTATTAATAAGTGCTTGATATCTTTTCATAGAGTCTGTCTTAAAATTATTAATATTACATTACAATTACAAAAGCTGAACAGATATGTTGAATAGTCATTCTCTTTTGTTATTTACATGTTTTTTTTTTAATTTACTAGTATGTGTTAAAAATTCAGCACTTCATTCAAGAGAACGATAGAATGAAATTTCCTTAAATATCAACTTTTTACGCGGACAGCTGTCTTCAGCGGACATTTGTGAACATATATTGAATTATTCGAAATATATCATCTCAGCCAGATAAAAATTATATAACAAACGGCGTCCGTTACAGAGAGATTTCGCTATATATGTACTGTAACGTTCAAAATGTCGCTAGCGCCATGAGGAGTGATGTTCAACCGATTGTGCTCTGTCAGAGTTAAGCCTTTCTGACTCTTTTTCTTGTTCTTTAATTCACCTCTCATAAACGTTATTAATTTACTCTTTCAAATTGCCGAGTCTACGACGAAAATCAGATAAAAAACAATTTTAATTTTGTAACAACATTGCTTAATTTAAATAGATTCTTTTTGACAACTAAATTTTAAATAATTTGATTTCTCTTAATGAGAAATGTAATTTAGTGTATTTATCTCCGAGAGACATACTTCTTTTGTGTCAAGATATGACTGCATTTTGCAATCTTTCCAAAAGAAAAGAAAGAAAAGACGATTTTTAAAAATAAAAATTGTTTTCAAAATTTGAAAAACCGGTTTTTCCTTGATTTTACCGACGTAATTAACTTTAATTAATTTAATAATAATACGGCTCCCGTTTACGGGACGGGCGCGCTACCAACTACACCACAGAGTCTGTAGGAACGGATTCATTCAATACCCAAAAACCTTTTTTTTTCAGTATTTGGCGCCGATATATTCATAAAATTTGTCTAGACACAGTATGGAGGAGATTTTTAGGCTTTTTATTTTTAAAGAAATCTTTGGTATAGAAAATTCATAGCATCTCCTAAATTTATGTCTTTTTTGTCATACTTATGTTTTGGTCCCTAAATTTAATTAATAATTCATAAAAAAATTTGGTGGTGGGTATATTCCTGATTTGTGTATTCCATTTTTATTCGCGGTATAGTTTAAATGGTGAATTACCGTCTCTGATTGCCAGTGGATTAATTTCCCGCCTAATTAGGTTGCCATTGGCGTGGTTTACACATTGCCCACGTAAACAACGACTTTCCCATGGGTTTCCTATGAAGAAAGCTCATTATGATTATAAATAAAGTGCTGAATTATTATTTTTCGTTATTTTGCGATTCAAATCCAAAAAACAATGAGTTTACCACTTACTAAATTTTGTTATGCCAATATTCCTTCAAACCTATTAATATATTAATAGAAAAAATCCTTTTAACTATTCAAATGAACTGTTACAGTACTTTTGGCATTCACTATATATGGATAGGAAGTACTATGGGAAAACGAAAAGCATAAGTACAATAACGTAACCAGGAGTGCGTGAAATTTCCATTCGAATCATATTGGCCGACTCGCTCGCGAAGAAGCACACGAGAGGGTTGCTATTCGATTCAATGCACATCTTTCCCATTCTTTTTCTTTTAGAGTTCAAAAGCATATAGGACGTAATAATAGTGGAACAGATAGAGGTAAATGTTGAAATAATTCAGCCGTAGTTGAAAACATCTCCTTTCTCCCTTTTTAAGTCATGCGTAATGGTTCGGTTGCCGGTCCCGATTCATTGTCATCAACATCATCATCAAGAGAAGAATGTTGAGCAGATCCCGATCTGTCTGATTGCTGGACTGGTGGAGGCCACGTGTCCGCCATCAACGTGGCGGTGGTTCGGGATTGTGCGAAAATCTCGAAATGATAATGTCTGAAAACCTTTCGCTAGCATTCTTTCGTCCGTTTATTTTTATTGTTGTTGTTGTTACTGCTTTCATCCTGGAATTGGAGGCTTGATTACATATCGACCGTCGGAACTACTCGTGTATGGTTGTTTTCTCTTTTGTTGGTCAACGTTAAACCCACCCCTGCAGTGAAGGGTTCTTTTCTTTTCTTATCTCCGCAGTACCGTTTCTAATATAGTCCTAATTTTATGTTCGAAACGTGAGACTACCGAATCGGATTTTATATTCATATAATAGAGTACGTATGAGGTGATTTCCTTATATTGAGTTTGGATTGGATACTTGATTCAAGCGTATTACTGAAACGCTTTATATACACCGCGCCACATGAATACGATCAATAGATTTGTTCCAAGCTTTCGGTAAATTCGAAAATAATTCATTAAAATTGTAATGATATGATATGGCAAATAATACGCATTATAGCGTAATATTGCACTGGCTGACGTATGTACTGCATATGTACTTATAAAAAGCATTGCGCCGACGCTGTTTGGATACCACCAGTATCTAGTATTAAGCTGGCATTGCGTGCTAAGTCACAACGATAAAAGTATTTAACGGCGAAAGAAATTCGAAAAATAAAAGTGCTCTATCAAGGAGGTTATTCTTTAAGGGCTATTGCAAGGAAGATAAGTCGATCACACCAGATTGTGAACGGTTTCATTAGGAATCGCGAAAATTCTGGAAAACGTTTTGAAAGGCGCACAAAATTCGTTACAACTGAGACAGAACGTCGAACCATATTACGCGAAACATCGAAGTCTGCCCACTGTTAAAACGTTTAAAAGTGCAAGGATGGCAACTTTAGCGCACTGCACGTCTTCAGTTTGCTCAAGCAAAAATGGGGTGGACAAGAGAGTGGCAAAGTGTTATTTTCAGTGACGAGAAGTTTAATTTAGATGGCCCGGATGGGTTTTCCTATTATTGCCATGATTTACGTAAAGGAGGAGTGATTCTGTCACGACAGCATGCCGTTGCTGGTTCAGTCATGGCATAGGGAGCTATTTCCTGTAACGGACCTGTTGATTTAGTAGTGGTGAAGAGCAGGCAGAATTCAGAAACATCCAGCTTCTAGAACAGGTGAAAGACAAATTCTCCAACGTTATGGCGTTTATTTTTCAAGATAATGCCAGTATTCACAACGTTTGCGTTGTTTGACGCTGGTTTCAAGAACAAGACATGCAGGTTCTTGATTGGCCGACGTTGTCTCTCGACCTGAATATTATAGAAAATGTTAGGGTATGGTTGTCGCGTAAAGTGCATTCCAATGCTTAGCAATTCAGTTGCGCTGACGAATTGCAGCAGGCGCTTAAACGAAGTTGGCAGAAATGGCCCGAACCGAAATAATGGATTTTTATAATTTTACACACTGACAATATAATTGGTTCCCTTATTCTTTAGTAGATTTGACTATAGTTAACTTTCGTAAATATCACTTCAAATAAATAAAATATCGAAATCATTTCGCTTTTTAATTAACAGTCAGTCTTCTTCTTCCTCCTCTTTAATTCGGCATTGCCTGTTTTTCTTCGACTTATAGTGTGTCCACTGATGATGATTGCCAGCTTTGCGCCCATCTTATTGGCGGTCTTCCTCTATCTCTCTTTTCATATCTTGCTATTCTTTCGCTATTCTTCCTACATGTTGATTTCATTTCTTTCTTCTTTCTTTTATGAATTTGCCTGTGTCTTGCATTTCCCATTTCTTTCGTATTTCTTGATTCCATACTCTATCATGTAGGGTGTGTCCTGCGATTATTCTTACGGTAGCGATTTCTGTTCTTGTTACCTGCTTAGTTTTATTTGTTTCCGTCCTGGTTTCAAATGCATATGTTATAATCGCGCGTATTACGCTCTTATATACTCTCACGTTGTTTTCGACTGCCATGTATCTTTTTCGCCTTAGGATGTCTCTTAAGCATCCCGACATCCTTGCGGCTTTGAATGTTTGCCTTTATACTTCCTTTACGATGTTTCTATCGCTACTTATTTCCACACCTAAGTAGGTGAAGGTCATAACTTGTTCAATGATGTTCTTTTCTATTCCTAATTTGCACCTGATTGGATTTTTTGCGATCGTCATACATTTAGTTTTTGTTTTCGATACTTCCATATTATATCTCCTCGCGGTAATAACCATATTATTATTATTTTTTTCGTCGGGCCATGGCACACATGCCTTTAATCGCTGCGATCTTAATAGATCTATTGTAACAGAATGCCCTTATGTGTTAGACTAGTTGGAGGCTTTTAATAAACCTTAGTACTACTCTAGGATCTGCTTCCTTCAGACCAGTAAGTGCAAGAAATCGCCTACTGAAGGGTTGATGTCGTGTGCGACTGATGGCAACACATTCACATAGGATGTGTTCTACCGTCTCCAGATCTTCTTGGCATAGACGGAAAATTTGATCTTCAGCTTTTCCTAGTTTAAATAGGTGATATTTTAATAATAATATTTTAGTAACCATTTGATGCAGCATTCTTTGGACATTGTCTTCACTGTCGGCTATTAAGACCACATCATTGGCGTAGCATATTACATTTACATTGGTGTCGCCCATTCGGTATCCTTTTGCTGTCTTTATTTGATGTATTATTTTATCCATTACTACATACATTGAACAGCATGGGACTCAAAGAGTCTTCTTGTCTTATACCTTTCGTGATTTTAATTTTATCTGTGTATTCATTTTCTACTTTTACTTTTGTTCTTGGATTGGTGTATATGTTTTTTATGGTATTTCTGAGCGTCTCCGGCACTGCTTTTTCTTCTAATATTGCTAATACGTCGCCTTGCCAAATTCTAAAGTCAGTCGATCGACTGTATTAAGGGTGAATAGTGATTTATTTAACATTTAGATATTGAAAATGGATTTTATGAAGTGTACCACGTCACTAATATTGTGTAAATAACCAAAACTTAACATTCCATTTTGCACGTTGCACTATTAATGCATTACCGTTATACTCACTCACTGTATGGAAGTTAGTAATTATCAATAACCTTGATGACGACAGAAGTTGTTGTTTTAACCTTTTTATGACTGTCGAGGTATGGAAGGTGCGAATAAATTGGCGCAGAAGCTACACGCAGCGACATGCTTGGTTCGGTTCTGAATCGAAAATTTTAATGTTAAAATGTTGTATCCATAGTTCGTATGTTTGAAAAAGATATGTACTTTTGATAGCGCTGTACTCGTGTACTACTATAATAGTAGGTGCCGTAATATTTTCTGAATTTCAATCTTCGAAACCATTTTGCTCGTCATTAGTAGTATCTAATGGGCGAATCAAATACATAAATTTGTATTGTTTTTGATTGAAATCGCATTAGAATACAAACTTATTATTCTACAACGTTGGAATGAATGAAATGTTAGTAACAGTTGTTCTATAGTAAAAGGGAATATTAGAAGGATTGTGAAGGAACTTTCTAAAGTATCTTGATGCGAGATGGTTCTCAGAGCGCTAGTGTCAACCATTTGATGCTTCTTTGCGACAGTTTTGTTGCAGTTAATTTTTTAAGTTAAGTGCTATACGTTGGAACACTAAAATTCTTTGCTTTGGCTACAGCGCTGATCTTGGAGTTCGATGTCTTACTGGAAATTCTAACGTTGGTCTATATTACCTAATTCTTCACAAACAGTGGTGGTTGTTTTATCGACAATAATTTTTTTTAACCTGCAGTAACCGCTCAACGGGGTATAGGTCGTCATATTCTCAGGAGTCTTTTAGTGTGTAAAATTGTGTGTGTAAAGTGTTCGGTGGCTTTGTTACTGTAACCCTCTCGCCGTAAATGGTGATGCGCAGTTAATTGTTCCGTAATATATGAATGGTGACTTGGGATTACATCGGATACACTAAGAAAATTTTGATCCTAGTGGGACTCGGACGCACAACGTCTAACTCTGCCCAGTTAGGTGCAGGCTCTCTTACCACTGGACCACCGAGATAAATTTAGTTTTGGAAGGAAGAAGCATAAATTACCTATTATTTTTTTCATTCATATGTATGGTAATTCTTTTTGGGAAACATAGAAATAAAATGTCATATACAACGTGTTCACCTAGTGCGTTTGCGATAGATACTGCCTTTCCTGAGCAATTTAGAGAAAAAGTTCGAATAAAAAATATTCGGACACAGGTTCTGCACAACATAAAATTATTATACAGTCCCTGGTCACCGAATTAGGACCACTTAAAAATATTATAATTTTGGGGTAAAATTAAAAAAAAAACTGTTGGTAATCTTGGCAATATTGTTATTTAATTACATATAACGTGCAAGTAAGTACTAGTATTTGTTTGTTCCTCCTCTGTGTTTTATTATTTCCTCAATCCCTTTTGGCATACTGCCAATGCAGCTTTTTATTGTTTTTTAATTTCGTCGCTATTATGCCATATATCTTCAATGTTGTTGTAATTCTTCCTTTGTAGTTCAGTTTCATGTACTTACGACGTTCTACAACATTCCACAGATTTTCAATTGGGTTTATGTCTGGTGAATTGCTTGGCTAAGGTAGTACACGCAGATTTTTAGATTCGTGGTATCGTATTACACTTTTTGCCTTATGACACGGAGCATTCTCATGCATGAAAGTATATGGCCTTTGAGTCAGATCCAATAAACCAATATAAGGTATTAAGCAGTTTTGTAAAACTTGTGTATATTGTTTTCGTTCCATTGTTCCGTTAACGAAATGTAGTGGTCCCGGTCTTTCTGTCGTAATACACGACCAAACCATTAGAGATGGGGGCTGTTTAATAGATTTGATGGTACATGCTTCTTTATAACGTTCTGAAGGACATCGTCGAATAAATTGGCTTCTCTTCGTTAGCACTTCTAGCCGTGATTTGTCGCTATAAATAATCTAGGAAAAAGTAAAAAATATAGAGAACCATTAAGCGAACTATGGGGATGAATTTGACCAAAAATACAAATGGTAAATGAAACTTACCTTTCCCCAATCTTCAACTGTATATTTTTTATATTCTTGAGCTTATTGAAATCGTGTCACTTTCATTTTAGATGTTAGTCTTGGCTTCTTTTCCGGACGTCTGCATTTCAAGCCTGCTTCATGAAGACGTCTACGGACTGTTCGGGGTGATACTTGTATACCTTCTCCAGTAAGAATTTTATGAACACCTCTAGTGAATAAAAAACGATGTTTCTGTAGCCAGTTTTACTATACGACGGTCATCTCTTACAGTTATTTTGCGTTTGCCGGTACAGTATGTTCTGCCACTACTTGTACTAGGAATATTCTCCTTAATTAATTTCGCGATTCTTACAACAATTTGATGTGATACACCCTCTTTTTGTGCAACTTCATGTTGAGAAAACTCTCTCGTCTTTAGAAGAGCAGGAATTTGTGCTTTTTTCCCTGGTTATATCCTTCTTCTTTCCCATTACCATTGACCGCGAAAATAGACGCATACAAATAAAATTAAAACTCTGAAATATAAGTTTTTATTTATATTTTCTATGATACTAACGAACTAATGAACGACACAATTCAAACTAAACATAATTATTACACGTACGAATGGGAAGAGGTGTGATTCATAGCAAGTGGATAATCGGTTAATTGTACCGCTAAGCATTATTTTTATAACCAGCAATAATCTGTGGCCATAATGTATTAGGATATTACTCAAACAACAATTATGCTTTTATAGATTTTTGAAATTAAAATTATATTTAGTAAATATTCTTATAAATTTAATATTTCTCATGTGGTCGTATTTCCACGGCCTAGGACTGTATGTAAAATGTGTTGTTCTTTTGTAAATTAAGTATGAAGCTGTGTACATAAGTTTTTTGTTTAAAAACATAATGTTGGGACAAAATACTACAGACTTTTGTTTTGCTAAAGATATTCAACTCCTTATTAGAAGAAGATTGTTACAACGTCCGCCTTTTCAAAGGATGAAGCCAAAAGTATATCTCTACATTTTTCCTACTATTAATAATATAATACGTTCGCAATAAAAAAAAATTCAAAAATTGTCATATAAATAGAGTAGTCAGTAGGTATAAAAAAGAGAATGTCTATATATATAAGTATAAATAAGAAAAACAAACGTTAAAATGATAAATTATAATAAATAAATTAAAATTGCATGTCTGCTGCCTGGAACATATACTCCTCAGTGGTATAGTATTCGCCCCCAAGTAACATATGCTTTATTTTGCTTTTAAAACCCTTTGACGGCAATGATTTTACCTCAGCTAGTAGCAAGTTATATAGCTTTGGATCCCGGTAATCAACGGAGAATCCATTTCAGTCTGCGGTGCCGCACTCTGAAATTCTTTCGATTTCGCGTAGTATAATTATGGCTGTGTCCATTGGAAGTGAAGTCACCTTTTTTGGCATGAACGTGAGGAACCACATTGGGGATGAAGACGGATGCCAAGGTCCCTCCCATTTAAAGTTTCCTTTACAGGGTTCGTTATACCCTAGATTGCATTGTAATCTGACAGTCTTCTTCTGTAGGGTAAATACTCTGGTTGCTTCTGTCGTGGGTTCCTAGAGCATGACCCCATAACTCAATAGGGAGTGGAAATTTACAAAATCATCGGTATTGGCGGCCTTTTGGGTTGCTATCTTCTTTCGACCTCTGAGGGCCTATATAGCCGATGAAAACCTCGCAACCAAAGCATCGACATAGGCCGCCCAACTTAATTTTTCGTCCAATGTTAGCTTCTATTATACAGCGCTTAAGTAGAAAGGAATTGCATCAGAACCACCAATTGTTCTGATAATATTTATCATATCGAGATGAAAACCGTCATGTTAGTAACTAACATTTTGGTTTGGTCACTGTGCTACCATTGATCTTCTCTTCATTTAAAGGAAGCGAAAGATTTAGATTTTTTCTACTTACACAAATCTGGAATACGATTGGATATTTGGTATAGGCATTTGCGGAAAATTCTTTTCATTCTGTTCTTAATTTTTCTCCTCATTGTATGGGAAAGTTGTTGGAAATATTGTCCATGTTTAAGCAAAGCGTAACGTGGTTTCCCGAAAGGAGAACATGGTGTAAATTTCAGTTCTTCAAGTGAACACATTCGTCACCATTAACGCTTACACAATACATTATATTAAAAATTAAGTCCGCTTTAGGCATAATACATCATCCTTTGTCCCAACTAAATTGACCCAAACAAGGTCCGGACATCATCGCTCATGCACCTAAACATACATATGTGTGTATTCCCGTCGTTCCCTTATTGTGTACCTACGGTAGAGACGGCCTCTTGTCCTCGATGCTCGTTCCACCTGTACTACCTACTTCCGTTTATATCATTCGCTGAATACACACACCGTGACTGATATATCTATGCGCTTCTCTGCGTGATCCCTGACCTAGTTCCGTATGTTCTATGCGTGTAATGATAATGGCGTCACGTCCCGTTGTTCTACTTGTATTCTCAAATAGGTGGACGCCGGTAGGTACACGTTATCTGTTCATTATGGCTAGGTCGAAGAGCTTAATAGGTATATGATATTAACGTTTCAATTGACAAACGCTGTGCGCGTCTATCAATTAACACGATGACGTCGGTCTAGTAGGGATATTCTAGGCGTAAGTAGGGTGGCGCAAATGCGGAGCAAATGCGAGCAACGCAGACTTCGATGATTATTACCACCTAATTAGTGTCTCTGATGAAGAGAGTGGTTATAGGATTTTGTGGAAATAGAAGGGGAATTTCGCTGTCTGTATGTATTTAGATTAGGATCTGAGAGAGGAAACGGAAGGAGATTCCAAACTGTGTGGTATTTAATTTGCGAACTGTCAGAGGAAGAGGTTTCTAGGGAGTACATATTTTGATCCTAATGTAAGGAAACAACGCCAAAAAGCGGAAATATTATATCAGCGTAATAGTGGCCTTATGAATTAAGTTCCTGTGTTCCTTCGATTTTATAACGTCACACCTTCCCAAATCTTTTATCACGTCTTTGTTCTACCTGTGAATGGCGTTTGGATGACCTTGTCTCTTTCCTCCTCCTCCTTTCCTTTCTCATACATTTTTTCAGAACTCTCTTGTGTTCCATTCTAATGATAGGTCGTTTCCTTACCAGTCCTGTAATTGATATTGATTGTATAACGCCTTCAATTCTCTATTTATTCACTTTTCCCATAGTCCATTGACATTTTAGTCTGTGCATTCCCTATTCTTCTAATAATGTCTTCTTTGGTACCTCTCTGTGAGCTTACCACGCTACCGAGGTAGCAGAATTTTTTGACTTGATAAATTTATTTTTCTCCTAAGTGAACTTTCTTTTATTATTCTTTCTTCTATTATATCTGTGGCAAGTATTTTTGTTTTCTTTGTGTTTAATTTTGTCCAACCTGTTTTGCGTAGCTGTTTAACGTGTTTGTCTTTTCCTGCATTTGTTTTTTATTCATTGCTAACAAATATACGAGGTGTGACAATCAAATAACCGGATTGGTGCTACTATCGGCAAACAGCGAGCACGCCACGGCAGGTTCGAACACGTCTGTGTTTGTAGATGTTTTCCCCACCCTGAGCTCGATGGGCACGATTGCACGTTGCTCAGCCTCGCTGTAGCAATCGTCCGTTCAAGTCCTTACGCTAGCGTCTCGTCGGAAAAATGCAGAGTGTTCAGATCGTGCAACGAGTTAACCTCAAGTTTCTTATGAAATACGAGGTTCCAACTACCCTTCGTGAACAAGTGAGAAGACGAAAACCCGATTTGTGGAAGAGCAAATCCTGGATGTTCCACGAAGACAATGCGGCAGCCCATTCTGTTTTGTCTGTGAAGGCGTTCTTTGCGAAATCCGGCATCACCGTGTTGGACCACCCACCGTACTCGCCCGATCTGGCTCCTTGTATCTTTTTTTTATTTCCTAAGGTAAAATCGGAGCTTAAGGGAACAAGATTTGACAGTGTGAAAGCGAAAGCAACGGAGGTTCTCAACAAGCTGACAGGAACGGACTTCCAGCACTGTTTTCGACAGTGGAAAATTCGTATGGAGCGTTGTAGGGATCGGCAAGGAGAGTACATTGAAGGGGATAAACTTTGTAATGTAATTGGTGATCAATAAAATGTTTTGTAGCACCAGTCCGGTTATTTAATTGCCATACCTCGTATGCCGTCCGCGAATTTCAGATCTTCTAAATTTTCAAATGCATTCCAATTTATTCCGGATTTTCTATTTTCCGTTTTCTTCATTCTTCATTATAAACAGGAATGGTGAGGGGGCGCATCCCTGGCTAACGCCTTTGGCATAAAATTATACCAATTAAAAAAGATAGAAGACATCAGCTTTTTTAGAAAATCTCTTAAATGTTTCCGATAGTTTACACAAAAATCTTGTCAATCTGCCGGATTTGGAGGAGGTCCCCTATGACTCAATTGGCCTTTTACTGTAAAAATCAATATTTTAGGCTACTCAGTGGGTTTGTAATATCTTTTGTATGGTAGTTGCTTACCAACTTTGGTGAATCTCTTAATATAGTTAACATAAATAAGGTACTTCTTCAAAATTACATCCAATTGTATTTAGGGTATTTACACCAACTTCTTCAAATTATGATTGTTTGTGTACCAATATACATAAACCTTACAATTTGCATTTTTTTGCAATGCAGATATGCTTACTAAGAAAACTTGCAGCAATTTTGGTATTAACGAACAAAGCATGTGCAAAACAGGAAACATGATGTGTTAGTTTAATTTGAAATTCTAATGCTAATTTTAATACGACATGTTTTCTTCATATAAAACGATTTCATAAAGAATTGATTTGGTTGATCGAATTTGTAGAATATTAAATGTGTTATGGAATGTCAATGAGTCCAGGAAGAAAAATTCTATATCATGGTAATAAAATGTATTGCATTTCGTTGTGGATATGATACTTGTTCCCGTGCAGCAAATTTGGAGATTATCCCGCAAATTGCTTCACACATTATGGGGGCGATGACTGGGGGAGAATACTGTTATCATGTGAAACGATTTCATTCCTACCACGTAATATTCCAACTTTTTCAAACTATCTGACAAGGCATAGTATCAGAAAACCATACTTCATTCATTGTAAGACTGCAGCGATAAAATAGATGGGCGAAAAATTCCTGGCTTGTGATTGGCTAATAGATGAGGCAAATTCACATACCCAAAAATCATTTTATTCAGTGGTATTCAGTAAATGAAATTAAGTTGGATAAAACGAAATATCACCGATATCTAATGTCATTTGTCAAACATCTTTGTTGGCTTTGGTTTTGTATTTATTGCTTTTTATTGTCGTTCGGTGTGTTTTTATAAGCAAATTGTCGCAAAATAGTTCTTTTCGGAGCTGTACTTGCTACTGTTTAACATTTGAAGGTATCTATAATAATAATAAATGATATGATAATATGTATTTGTTACAACAGTTTTGGTATGGCTGATAAAGAGGTATTTAACCCACCAGCAGGGCTATCAAAAAACCCTCCGGGAAAGCATGTTAGCAGTAAGCAAAGGTTTATGGCTTATAATTTGTATTTGGACCTTAAGCAGGACAATTCTTAGTCGGCAGCTGTTAAATTGGCTGCAAAGCCGCTTGGGCTAGGTGAAAGAACAATGCGGGATATTGTAAAAGAAATTGACATCACGAGACTTGTTAGTTCACCCCTTAAAAAACGACTTCGTCCTACAATATATGATTCTTTGGACGAAACGCAAAAGTCAATAATTAGAAGACACGTGCATTCCTTTTTTTTGAAGAACGAATTACCAACATGCACAAAAATATTGAGTGAAAATATTATATATACATTTATCTTACACTTATATCACCTTACTAAATCTTATAGGTTGTTAATGCAGACAATACTTTGCCCACATTGAAAAGAACAACATTATGGAAGATCTTGAAGAAGTTGGGGTTTAAGTGGATGAAGCGAAGTCGAAACAGTGTTTTAATGGAACGGCAAGATATTGTATTATGGAGACGTCGATATTTAACCAACATCAGGAAATTTCGTGCAGATGGTAGAAAGATATATTACCTAGACGAAACTTGGATCAACGCAGGTCATACAAAACGAAAAATATGGGAAGACACCACAGTACTTACGGCAAGACAAGCATTTATGGAAGGGGTTACCACGGGACTGAGGAATCCTGCAGGAAAAGGGAAACGTTTAATTATATTGCATATTCGTAGCGATAATGGTTTCATTGAAAATGGTCTGGAGATTACCATGATGACATGAACAGCGAAGTGTTCACTGAGTGGATGAGAAATATATTACCTTTTCTTGAACCAAACTCTGTTATTGTCATGGACAATGCTCCTTACTACTTAGTCAGAACTGAAAAATTGCCTACCTCTGCCTGGAAGAAGCAAGAATTGATTGAATGGGTTCTTGCGAAAGAAATTGGTGCTGACAATACTTTATTAAAGCTTGAGTTACTTGAACTTGCAAAAAAATATATTTAGTATTTATTATACTATCCTACAGTCAGTGTTATCATTATTAATTAATCATCCACTTATAGCTGTTCTAACTTGACACTTGTATTACACTTAGATGTATTTAATTTTACGCTAAAACCCATTCGCTGTATCGTCGTTGCCATTTTAATAAAATATCTAAGTGCTGCTATATAAAGCTTAAAGCGTCTAGCTTCTAAGCTTTATCACTCTCTTTGGTCGTCGTACCAACTTAATCCGTACAGATCTAAAGATTTCCACGTCTTTCAACACGTCGCGCGAAATAGCGGCCCATTCTATTCGCGTCCGCTGTTCCGCTCTAAGGCGATGACGCAAAACGCCCAAAAAAGAAGACGGCAGTAACGCAAAATGCTAAGCGTTACGTACTGCCGAAAACTTATTCTAGCCACTCCGGGGTGTCCGGGACTACGGTCATTCCGGCACCTCGACGTAGCCGCCAGATCAAGACGGTCGTATCGCCATGCGAAGTTTTCGAAGGCATCATAATGGCGCAATTTAGTTGATTTACGAGCTGGAGATCGGCCGATGTCGAAAAATATCGCATCCCCTTTTATAAATGGGCCGGTGTTTTGAGGTCCCGTAGCTATTTTCCCTCCTCTCGCTGCATTTTGGTACCAGCGGAGTTGCATTTCGCGTTATTGCGCTAATAAATATCGCCGAAACGAGCTGGGTTGTTCTCCAACGGCGCGCTAGGAGTAATCGCGATCATATTTCAAAAGGGTTGTTAGCGTGTGGCTTGCTGAACTAGGAAAATCTCGTTTCGTTATATGCGCGCACAAACGTATATTTTCACGAGATCATGCGGTGTAAGGTATTTAATATCACTTCTAAATTGAAAATGAGAAATAAAAACAATGGCTTTACCCCTGAAAATGAAGGCAGTAGCAAAAAATTAAATTCCTCTGGACAGTGTTTAATGTTGCATGATACTGAGATTTCCCATTTCTTCTGGGACTACTGTAATTTCTTCCTTCCATTCGTATTTCTTTAGTCTAACATGTTTTATGCTGACAATTCAAATGGTGCACTCATTGGTACTTCGCCGGAGGAATGGTCGTGGATGCGGATATAATGCTTAAGGATTTAATCAGGCTGACAAGCGATTTACCATGAACCAAGAGTTGTAAGTGGTGATGCAGTGGAAATGCAGAGTCGATATTTTATCCACTGCAGAGCAATTTTTTGTTTTAACAATGGTTTTGTTACGAACATATTGAGATGCCTTTGGAGGGCAAAGTTTATATGCAAGTCGTTGCGAAATTTTTTAAAAATGGGATTAAAATGCTCATGAAATACTAGTTTGAAATGAATAGAGAGAGGTAAATGTGGACGAAATAGATGAAGATAGTCACAAGGCGATGCACACAATGAAGGATATGAAATAAATAACTCAAGCAAAAAAAAAAAATAGAGCAATTAATGCAGTTATAAATGACAAAAAACTTATAAATGTTGCTAAAAGGAATTCAGGAGGATTCAATGAAGTGTGGTCCACAACCCCAAATTAAATTGACTTAAACCTAGGATGATCCCTAAAAATTCAACGTCAAACAAAGCTACCAAACAAAACAACTTGACTTAAGAAATAGTACCCAAACTTAAAGGTATCCTAGACCGACTGAGGCAAGAATTTTGAACCAGTTGCATTCTTTGCGCATCCTCATCGTCTCCAAACAAGGTCTATAAATTTTATCACAATAGTTAAACTCAGGCAATATTAGCGTATCACACGAATGTTTCATCGTACTTCGATATTGAGTATTTATTACCATAAAGTAGATTCCTTCAGGACTGCGAAAGGCTATGAAGATTGTCTCAAGAAAAAACTATTTCTTTTGAAAGGTTCTTGTTATGTTGTTTAATAACTTCTTAATAAGAAAGTGAAATGTAATTGTTGGAGGACTGTCTTTGTTGTCGTGTTGCATCATCTTTGTTTATGGTTGCTATTTTAATAATGGCTTCGGTTACAAAGTAGTTCTCTGATTTATTCTTCTGGCTTTCCTTAGTAATGGCATATGGGGACCTGTTTTCCGTATGGATCTTGCATGTACTAGGCGGGCGAGTTAAAAAGAATATTTGTACTTTCATATAACCGAGTTTTTAAAGCAACATCTATATTTTGTATTCCTTCAATGTAAACAGCTGATCAACAAGATTTGCATTGCATCGACACAAAATTAACACAAAATAGAAATGATTTGGTCTTATTACCAGGAAAGTATTAAAAGGAAAATGATGTGAACAAGTATAATTATTTAGCCTATACTTTCTTTGTGTCTGAGAATAATTAAGTGCATTAACGTACTTTCAAGATTGTCTTTTTTTTCTAATGAATAAACTAATGAGCACGAAGTGATACTTAAGCTTAGAGAAATTTCTCTATTCCATGAAAATGGTTTTTTTCGCATGCTCATGAACGCTGTTTGATCTAACATCTTTTGATCAAAGGTTTTGCAATTATTTACAATTGTGCCGATATGGTATTTCTTTATGTGTTTTGTAACGAGTGCCTACCACGAACGATTTCTTCACCTCAGTGTAACACTTTCAGTTCAGCTTACTGTAATATTTTCAATAAATTATACAAGACAAATGCAGTATTCAACCCTTATACATTGTGAGGGTTCTTACATAGTTTTCTTCATTCATAATATTCATAATCATTGAGAATTGGGCACATGTTCATAGGAACTGTTTTATTCATAATAGCAGTTACCATCTGTTCCGAAAATATTTATAATTTCTTCTGAAACAACCTGTATAATGGTATGAAAGTTATCGTTAATGCCAAAACAACGTTTTTGTTCTGTTTGTAGATACGGTGGTTCAATTTTGGGCATCGCTTGTTTAGATTGTATAAACTACAAAGTTGTTAAGGACTAAATATTCGCTGAAAGTTTGTCGTTGTCTATAATAGAAGTGGTAATAGCATTTAGTGTACACGGCTTACAGGATTGTCTAACTTTCTATTGACGCGTAGGAATGTAATTTAAGAGGATTTCGAGGATACAAGACAGTCCAACTCTAAATGAAATAAAGCTTGAACTTGTATTTTATGGTCTTTATTGAATCTAATCTGTAACGAAAATTTAAATTTACATTGTATCTATCAATCACATTTATAGTTTTCATATTGCGCTACGTTAAAGAGTCATTACTAGGCCGGGCATAGATAGTCTCGCGCCAGGTTAGAAGTGAGGTTGCCGCGTCCGCGACGCGACGTATATATGCGGATGAATCGGCACGGGCTACCTCAACGAATGAAATAATTGATTTATTGCAACAGTTTCACATTAACCCTTCGCGTTAGTCGTATTTAGAGATAAATATACATATGTAAGTATGTCTCACGTACGCAAGGAAAATAAACGACCGTTGGCTAATAAAGTCACTAAATTTATCAGTGAATTTCTGGATTTGAACTAATGGAGCTAAAGTATTGCGTTGAGTTTGCAAAATACCTTTAATGTGCTGGAACAAAGGCGAATGTAAAAGACATATAAATACTGTACGAGGGTAGTTTGACATTAATCTAGCCTTCGATAGATGGCGTTACGTGGAAATGAATTGCTCAATGATCAAGTACCTTCATTTGAAAGGGAAAAACAATGCAGAAATCAAAGTTGAACTGTTCGCTGTTTATGGCGAGTCTGCACTGTCGTTAGCAACAGTGAAATTTTGGAAAGCTGAATTTGTTCGTGGTCGTAAGAGTGTGTTTGATGATGAACGTCCAGGTCCAGGTATGATAATGGCAGACCGTCGAACCAAAGTGCGTGAAATAGCAGAGGCTCTAAACATGTCAACTGACCGTGTACATGACATCATACACGAACATTTGAATATAAAAAAGTTATCCGCGCGATGGGTGCCTCGTTTGCTCACTGTCGATCAAAAACGCACGCGTGTGATGATAAAACGCCATCCGAAGGTTTTTTTTCGTCGATACGTCACTGTTGATGAAACGTGGGTCCATTACTACACGCCGGAGACGAAAGAACAGTCAAACCTGTGGAGAAAAAGCGGTGTGAAGGTCCTCCGAAGAAAGTCAAGACCACTCGATCGGCCGGAAAGGTGATGGCGAAAGGCATTATTCACATTGATTACTTGGAAAAGGGTAAAACAATAACTGGCGTGTACTACGTAGATTTATTGGACCGTTTCGACGCCGATTTGACGAAAAAACGCCCTGGTTTGGCTCGCGAAAAAGTTCTTTTCCATCAGGACAACGCACCCGCTCACAGGGCGGCCGTTGCACAAGCAAACTTGCACCAATTGGGCTACGAATTGATCGACCACCCACCGAATTCGCCAGACCTAGCCCCCTGCGACTGTTTCCTGTTCCCAAACCTAAAAAAATGGCTCGGAGGACGCCGTTTTGCAACGAACGATGAGGTCATGACCGAAACTTCACACTATTTTGAAGAGCACGAGCAAAATTATTTTTTGGAAGGGATAAAAGAGTTGGAAAACCGTCTTGTCAAGTGTATTGAGGTGAATGGAGATTATGTTGAAAAATAAATGAGAAAAAGAACAAAAATCGGGCGTTTTCTTACTTAGGCTAGATTAATGTCAAACTACCCTCGTACAGCACAAAAATAAGAAAAATGACGTGCCACCTCAAACCCAATTTAAGTTGGATTTACTTTTGATGTTTAGTGTTTGTGGCCTATCACTTTGCCTTTGCTTACTAGATAAGGAACCGTTTCGACAGTTTTGGCGTACATACAATCCCGAGTGGAACTTACCATCACGGACAGTGTTATGGAGAGAGCTACCAAGTATATGTAAAGATAAACATCTGTGGCTATCTATGTCTTGATGAGATGATAGATTGTAAAAAAATCTATTTTGAATATTATAGTACGAGTACTAGATCCTGTTAAACCGAAATTTGCAATATTATTAGCTAGCAAAAAATATGCCTGTGTTACTTCCGTAGATGTTGAACGATCTTTCTCGAAATATAAGAACATTCTTTCATCACAGCAAACAACCTTCACTGAGACAAATGTGGAAACATACCTGATGGTGCAAGTTTTTCAAAAATCCTATCCGCACTGTTAAAAAGTTACGTTTATTTACTATATTATTATTTATTGTTACGGTATTAAGTACAACAGATTTTTTAAGAAACTACTTTGTTTACTTTTTACGGTTATTACATTACATGCACAATAGATGCCGTTTTCAAACAAAAAAAAAAACTAATAATGGCAATAAAACACTTTAAAGGGTGTATATATTCGCTTTATTTACTAAACATTTTTATTGCGTCGGCTTTTATTTTTTACTCTGGGGTAAAATATCACTTCTGTCGGCTGTGAGTCGCACGTACACTATTTATAATCCGCGGCCCATACGACTGATCTGATTCTGTTGCCAAGATCGATTGTGCCCGGCTTAGTCATTACTTATTAACAGTGCAAGCGATGTTATTTCTTAGAGCCAAATCTTTTGCTTGCCAGGAATTTCTTGAGTAGCTTAAAGGAAAAAAAGTTAGGATCCATTCAATTTCTGCAGTGTTTACTTAATTTGCAATGGATGGTTATCGAATAACATGTGCAAAGTGTTTAACAATTGTTTTCAATAATAGACACATTCTTCAATCTTCTTCTAAAGTCGTAATGAGTGTCTTGTAACGTTTTCCTCTGCTTCTAAATAAACATTTTGTAATGTAGATATTTCCTTAATGTGCAATAAATTTTAAAACCCATACTTATTTATTTAATCTCCAAGATCTTCCTGTATCATCGAAAAATTTCTATGGGTAGCTATCTGCACTACTCCACTGGCCTCTGCTCTTCGAATTTTGTGTCCTGACTGATCTCAATCACTGTTTTCCCATTATGCATGTATAGGCCGACATTTTTATAGCGACATATTTTTAGTGATCAATTTCGCAGTTTCCGCACCGGCGTGTGTGTAAGAGAGCGTATTAATATTTCAAGTCATTTATCACTTGAAGATCGCGGACGTGACTAGCGCCGCCGGGGAATTTTATAAACAGTAAAGGCGCAAGCTTTTATATCCCGCTCTCCTAATGTGTATTCCTTCACAGATACACTTCCGTTCATGAATGGTGAGCCCGCTACAAATTACCTCGCTATTTTTCTATTGCTTTATTGAAAGTGAAAATCAATGATTTTCTGACTTTCGATCTCCATACTTTTTTCAATTTTACATAGATGTGAAACGCATTTTGATAATTTCCTAGTCTTCTGTGGTTTTTCTGGAAACCTCAGAGTTTTGTGTTTTTAAATGTTCGATTCTCAATCTATTACAGGCCGGACGGATAGATATTAGTGCAAGATGTCTTCATATTGTTGTCCTTTTATTGCTTTTCTTATATTTCCGCTGAACATTTACCCTAGAGAATTTCCAAAATTATTCAATATTTTGCTTCTTTTCAGAAGGCGTGATAGTTTTGAGATTTCTTTACTTTTGCCTTTTAAACATAAACACTTTTTTCACTTTTTGCTTATATTCCTTATAAGCAAACATGACAGTAGTATTTAGTGCAATGTCACAAATTTCCACACCCAGGGTAGCTCTTATTAGCGCCTGTTGTCTATGAGTTCAACCAAGTACGGTCCAATTATCCATGTCTTCTAACCTCTTTCTCGTTGTTTCCAGCCGTTCATATAGCTTTGGGTTGTCCTATCCCTGTCCATTACATTTTATTACTTATATATAACTGTAGCTAACGATGATCTCGGTAAAACGGTTAGATAACTCGTCTTCTCTTAATTTTCTTCACCCAAAAGTTTTTGTCTTTAATGTAATACATATCTCCCTACAAAAATGCACAGAATATATTCAATTTTATTGTATCTCTGTCATAATTTCGCAAACTAGATATTATTCCGTAATAAGTTGTCAAGTCCAATAGTAAAAGTCTAGAACTCGCGTGGCATATTATTCTCCGTAATATGATTATAGAGTAAGAAAAGTTAATTGAAATTTAATTTTAATATTGTGTCTTCGAAATGTGCATTCTAATTGGCTGTATTTTAACAAATGCTATCGGAAACAATGGAGCGAATGGATGCTAAGCAATCTTTCAAATTATCTGTTAAGACTAAGGTAAATCTCAGGCTCGCCAGAGACAGCAAAAATTGCGCTATCGTTCAGCAAAATATCACTTATTTAAATTAGAAAAAGCTGAAGATCAAATCTGCCGTCTTTGCCAAGAAGATCTGGAGACGGCAGAACACATCCTATGTGAATGTGTTGCCATTAGTCGCATATGTACTTTACCAACATTTCAGTAAGCCATTTCTTGCACTTACTGAACTGAAAGTTTATTAAAAGCCTCCAACTATTCTAAAACATACAAGGGCATTTTGTTACAATAGATCTATTAAGGTCGCAGTGATTAAAGGCATCCGTGCCATGGCCCGACTAAAATTATATTAATAATAAGGTAAAATCAAGTTTAATTATTCAAACAAAGGCATGGTTTTGAGTTCGTGATGCGTTATCATAGAGTTTACATAACGTCAAAGTTGAGGTTATTTTTTATTCTATAAATTTAATTTTCCCAAATCGTTATTATTTGGTATTAATTTCATTTAAACTGCCGAAGGAATGTCCAGGGGACACTCCCGGATCTACTAACCGTGAAAAATTAAATTAATTTAAGTTAGAAACACAAATTTCTCTCGTTATAACATTACACTAGTTATTATCTCTGTTAATATTAGTTCTATAAGGATTTTTTCATATTAAATCAGAATTCGATATTAAAATAATTGACAGAACATTGTAAATTTTAAAAACTAGTATAAGCTGTTTCTTTTAATGGAACATGATGTATCCGATTCTCTAATTAAAAAAGAAAAAACTTAAAAGCATGTCCTTATTTCAAATAATAATACGTACTTATTATTATTACTATTCTTAGATATACTTGGCTATCCAAAGACTAGATACTTCTACTAGGTACTTTTTTTTCGAAGTGGAGCAACTTTAATTATATGAGTCTTGACAATATTCTTACCAAGTGAAGCACAATTTACACGTTTGGTTTGATAATTTGGAACATACCGGCCGATTGCACTGCGAAACTGCGACACGCAGCACTTTTCTTACTTAAGTGTGAGAGAGTCATCAAAAAGAAGGATTATTCAAACTAATGATTCATTGAATTAGAGTTTTTCTTAAATTCTAAAAGGCATTGTTAATTTTTGTATTTATAAGTTATTTATTTCGAATGAATAAAGTTGTTTGATCATTGAAACTGGGAATCGTAGCTTATTAGCGCAAAGGTTGATTTTTTTAATTCTTTCGAGTGCGATGGATTAACTACAAAGCAAATGCTCATATAAATATTGTACGTACCCGATCGAATCGACGATTTCCACACGGTATATTTGGTACATATGCGTACTGGAAATGAAAAAAAAAACCATGAGTAGTGTTAAATGTAGTGTAAAATAATACGTTTTCTCAAACGTATTATTGAATAAAGATGAACAGTGTCAATCATTTGCTATAATAATTAACATTGTCATTGAATTGTACTTCAGCAGATTGTTATGAGCACTGAACGTCAGTGTATACAACCATCATTTTACGCAAACGCTACTCATGAATATTTATTAAAACCTTCGATATATCGTCACGCTACAGAGGCAGTAAGCATAGCAAAACGCTGAACTATTTCTTCCGATCTAAGCAATATATTCTCCATACACGCGCTGAATTATACATGACCACTTCGGTCTGTAAATTATTAATAATAAAGCTGTTGTTTAATAAGAACGTGATGCGTGTGGACGTTCTAAGGGGACGTATGCGAGAATGCCGTAATTTTCTTCAAAATATGAGAACGTGTCTGAACGGAATATTAAACGGATTAGCGGTATCCCAGTTCGTTTGAATATGTGTATCTGTACGTGAATGGTGTATAGAGCCTAGCTAAATAAAAGATGCAAATACTTTAACAAAATGAATAACTTAAATAATTTTTTTTTTTTAAGAAAATAGAAATACTAATAATAATAATAGTATTTATTGGCAATTAGAACAAATAATACATAACGCAACTTCATTGCAGTAGATTAAAAGGTACAGGTGCCAAAAAGACTAAATCGCCTTGCGTTAATAATAGAAGCAGATGGCGTTCTCCCTTTAGCCTATATTATAATTAAATTAACGAGAATGTAAAATATAATATATATATAAAAGAAATATATATAAAAATGAAAAGAAAAACAAAAAAAAGAATAACAAAACAGTGAAATTACAAACATTTCGAACTCGGGTGTGCAGTTTACCGAATGTGGTAAGTATAAATTATTGCCTGGCTAATAAATATTGCTTAAGCTGGTGTCTACTGCGAGAGATGGACATATTGACGTTCATAGTCGGTAGTATGTAGCTATTCAGTACTTTGGCTACATTGTAGGAGTAACTTCGCTTGAAAATCTCATTTCTATGCTTTGGAATTAACAAAAGATAATTATGACGGATGTTCCTGGCATGCGATTGATATTTGAATCTAACTTTACTATATCGATATACGGGTCTTTTATGTTTCACGGTCTTTACAAATGATAGTGCCGAATGTAAGACTCTCAAGTGAGCCATATTCAATGTGTCAGTATCCCTCAGCATCTTGGTAACACCTCGTCTACCCCGCATTCTGTGGATAAAGCGGGTGCAGCTGTATCCTCAACTCGTCGTGCTTCGTTAGACAGCTCGAGTAAATTGTGTCCGTATATATATATATATATATATATATATATATATACCTAATAAATATAGATTTGAGAGCAAGGCACTGCCTTTCTGATAAGATGGGAAGTGTTCTGACTAAACCGCAGAGACGTGTCTATAAACAGGTCAAGATCTTTCACACATTCAGCGGGTGCAATTCTATTTGATTTGATGTGAATATCTAGCGAGGACTGTATAGATTGACGAGATGTTTTGGGTCCGAATACTATCATTTGTATTTTTTTGCAATTGATGTTCATCGCAGTAGAGAGATAGATCATGCATATCCTCGTTAATACTACGCTGAGCTTCCAGGCATTGTGAAGGGTTAAAAGGTAGATATAGTTACGTATCGTCAGCGTACATATGGTATTCACAATACTTAATTGCAGGTGGAAGGTTACTGGTGTATATCGAGAACAAGAGCGGGCTGAGAATCGCTCCTCATTCAATATAACCTGTTGCATTCTGTTGCTTAGATAGGATTTCATCAGGGACAAAGCAGATGCTTCCAAACCTATGGAGCCGAATATACGTAGTAAAATGTCGTGATTTACTCTGTCGAAGGACTTACTAAAATCTAGCGGCAATAAGGCTTTGTAGTACGAGCCATTATTTTAAGTTATGTTTTGGAGTTGTCCCAGTGCGCATGTCTGTTGTAAAGACAGCATGAGTAGAGTCTTGGATAGCGCGGAGAACGGTCGCTGGCCGTTAAGTGTCCCCCTGCAATTTTGGACACGAGCTAGCGTTTTAGAAAAAAATAAGTCGATTTCTATTTTTCGTGAACTAACCTTTGCCGTTATCGGCAGTTTAATTGCGTTTCCGGTGTCACCGGAAGTGACCTCAACTTCCTTATTTTACTTAGATCACTCTGTATATTTTTACGTTTTCGGAAAGGTAATCGAAAGGCGAAGCCAAAAATACCACATATGTTACACTTTAACTTAAGAAATATTATGATATGCTGCAATAAAGGTATTGGTAATCTATTTTTGTTGTTACGCAAAGTTGGCTAGGAAAAAGCGCCAAATTGTTTCTTGTAACTCCAGACTGATCTAAAGAGCTTGCCAAATTGTCAAATCTTAATTCCGAAAGCATAAATTATTCTTGCCGTTTATTGTTATTATATCCTGTATTTGTCATACTTTCGTTCTTGTTGGTCGTTATTATTTTATGCCATTTCAACTTATTTTCACCAATGCATGATACCATATCAGATCATCAACCCTGAGGTAACGTCATATTGATTCATATTAGAACGCTTAATATAAACTTTTGTTTGAAATAAAATTTTGTTTTACACTCTTAAAGGTTTTTAATCCATATGTGTAGTCCCAAAACACTCATTTGAAGCAGTGTAAGTGAAAGGATCGTTACATACGCTAATCCGAACATGTCATTTCCCCAATTAGTTCGGATTAGCGAGGTTGTACTGTAGAGATAATTCTTGTTGTTTAATAATAACATGTTTAATAGTAATAAAGTTTATTGCTCAACAGAAATCAATACAGGGCAGTTCAGATACTAAGATTATGCCTTGCGAATCCCAAAAAATCGTCGCCATAATTTTTCCGGCTGATGGAATCGTCTTCGCCTTCTTGGGTGCATTGTTCATCGGGAAAAAAAACCCATTTTGTCGACTGACCTTTGGTTTTTGGCGTGTAGTGATGTATCCACTTCTCATCTACAGTCACATAACGCCGTAGAATCTCACGCCTATTGCGCTTAAACATTTCCAAACATTGCTTTGAAGTTATCACGCGATTCCGTTTTTGATAAATCGTCAGCAGACGCGGCACCCATCTTGCCGATAGCTCTCATACTCAATTTTTTCGTGAAAGATGTTTTGCACACGTTCAATTGAGATGTTTACTACATTAGCAATCTCTCTTCAATCTTCACCCGGCGATCTACTAACACGATATCATGAAGTCCATTGAACATACCGTCCGTAGTCACCTCAATGTGTTGTGATGACACAGGCCTGTAATGGTCATGTTTTTCAATTTTTGATGATTGATTCCTATGTAATTTTTTGCACTGAATCCTCACTTTTTTTCCATCACGTCAGAATTTTTTGCAAATGGAAATTTTAAAAATATGCTATATGTCGAAAAATATCGAAAATATGAGATTTAATGACAGACTTAAAATGGTTTTTTTCTTATAAAATTTATAATTTTTTGGCTTATACTATGCAATATTATAGCTAAGCAGTTGAAGGGCCCTCATCAGACCCTTGGCACAGGGCAGAGGGTCCATTTACCCCTAAAAAATTAATGAAAACCGCCACAAAATTAGCCTAAATTTCGATTTTATTACGTTTTCCACTTATTTATTTTCATTATTGCTTAGTTCATAAGTGGAATCGACATGTAACATTGAAAGTGTTGCTATCAGCCGGTTTATAAAAAGTGTGCTCGAAAAACCCCTCATAGATTCGAATAACACCTTCCACCTCTACATATGAAATTAGGCTTAATGAAGCAATTTGTGAAAGGCTTAACAAAAGAAGGTAAATGTTTCAAATACATCTGTAACAAATTTCCAGCCTTATCAACCGCAAAAATAAAAGAGGGTCTTTACGGGTCCGGACATTAGAAAACTTTTCAAAGATGGAAATTTTGAGAAAGAAATGGAAGATGCTGAAAAAGAAGCCTGGGTCGCCTTTAAAGACGTAGTAGCCAAGTTTCTGGGGAACAAGAAGGATCCGAATTTCAAATCTATCATTGAGATTATGCTGCAGAAGTACCAAAATTTAGACTGTTCCATAAGTTTGAAGGTTCATCCCCTAAATTCACATTTCTGGGTGCTGTTAGTGAAGAGATGAAATAAAAGAGTGAAATGATGGCGGACTATTGCTGGATGTTGCACCGAGACGAACCAAGAAGAGCACATGCGCGAAATAGCCTGAACAAAGTATGACTGGTCCAAAGAGACGTCGGCACAAAGGATAAAATCGTCAGTTTTTTTTTACATACTTCATCATTAAGAGTGATTCAAGGCATGATGAACCTCATAAAAATTAAGTATATACACATGTAATAAAATAGACATTTAGGCTAATTTTGTGGTGGTTTTCGTTTCAATTAATTAACTTATGGCGGTTTAAGCCCGTAGTAGGGACTACTGCCGCGTCAGAATTTGTAGCAATACGATTTGTTTAGTTCTGTAGAGGCGTTTGCAGTAATTTACTCGACAAAAGCGGACAAATGAGGATATCTAATTAGATTTCCTCATGCGTACATGTAAACTTCTCTTTGATTTCTACACACGTTTTCATAACCAGAAAAGGAAATCGAATCACTGATTGGTATCGTTCTTTTTCCATGTGGAACTTTCTCGCTTTCTACAGTTCTCAAAAGAACACTATTCCATAAATTTCTTCGAAATTTTGACGTCGACTAAAGAATAGTACTCACAGTCGGTAATGCAGATTTTAACACAAAGCGTCATCTGTCTCCAAACATGGGTAATTCTCATACGATCCTCGTAGATTTTTCGCGTTTTTTTTCCAATTGTACCAGTAAGTATTTTAGATGTATGTTAATTTTTACAGAAGGTATGCGAAAATTATACACATACCGCGCACTTGATTCAGGGACAGCTAAATTAACTTTCTAATCAAGAGAATCAGATCGCTAACCAAATATCATACATTCCTTTATTTCACATGAATATGAATATAGGAAGTAACTAGTTTTAATCAGGAAAGATTTTGGGTGTTGTCCAGTGTGATTGATGATGGGTAAAATTTAGGCATTGCAATTACGGATTTTTCAGGGGCAATCGTATGATTATCTTAATTACAAAGCTTGTAGCCATTATAATTTACCAATTCAATTTTAAGCTAATTGAATTAATATCCAATTAAGATCGATGCATATAGATACTTGATAAAAATCATTTACGTTGTTGTTTTTGTTTCCAAAGAGAATCCTCATCAAAGCAAAATATCGACAGAAATAATAAAAAAAAAGAAAACATAATTGAACATCAAAGTGTCCGGCCTTAATTCTCAGTTGAAGATGCGATCCTCTCCTACCCAATGATGGAGAACAATATTTAATTTGTCCCTCTACATTGAACCTTTGCGCGCCCCGTTTCACGATCCTTCGGCCTGTCTAACAAGGCGTGGGACACATTTCTCACAATTAAATTTTAATTGCGTGCCGGTCGTTGTCCTTCTCCGACGTCCTCTTCTGTTTCCCTGCTTTAGGTTTTCGCTACCTTTGAACGACATCGATGGTATATTTTTGTCCTTCGCCTCTACGTCCATCCCGAGATAATTAAATCTGATTGGCTTGCGTCGGGTTCCCATCAGCGAAACGGGCGAGGCAGCGACATAGACCCCCTATACTCTCTGCATCACTTTAATTCCATTGAAAGCACCGTTTCGCCGAGCTAGCGAGACAATCGCATTTGACCACTTTTCAAATCGACGATGAGGTCGTGAAATATGGATAACGATCGAGAAGGGTGTACAAGTGGCTAATTGGTGGCTGTAATTAAAATTGTAAAGGTGTCTCGTATGTTCGAAGGCTTCAATAGCATGGGTAATACTGCTAATGAATTTTATGGCTTCAAACATTCCGAAATTTGTGGTGATTGTATTTTTAGAATAGGGAAAGTTCATTTTAATAAAAATCTGTTAGAAAAGACGTACTTGTTATTAAACCATTTGTTACTCTAATCTCTACCTTTAAAACTTTTCTCTTTCATTAATGATATGCCTCATAGTTTAAGATTAATTTTGTTATTATTGAGACATCAATTGCAAGATGCCAGTTTCAATACTAATAAATAGAAATACTAAAAAACATGTCAGCTGCAAATTACTAATCCATCTATCTCGGTATTTCTTTTTGAAAGGCAAACATAAACGGAAATATAAATGCGGAACTCTTGGGTTATGGTGTATACCGGGTATTTCAAATTGTTCGGGCAATACTGTTATGGTTTCTACAATGTAGGTTAAATTAACAAAGTACTAATGACTACGAGGGACGTTCAGTAATTAACGAGACAAATGGCCACATTTAGGCACTTCTCTCATCGCTTTGTGAGCTTTCTAATTCCAGTGCTGAAGAATTCTTGACCTTGGTGTGCGAGCCACTTGTATACAGCACAACTTATCTTAATAACATTTTCCTCTATTTTGAAAAATAAAGGTGCTTTACTCTTCAGCCTCTTTCAATTTTAAATGCTCACCCTGTATATGGTAGAAGTTAAAATGGTGTTTAATGGGTGTCAAGTTGATTTTAAAAGATGATCAAACTTTCTGCATTACTACAGTTTTATAAAATTCCATACCAAAAAAAATCCCATATGGTG